>JARKIP010000053.1:8750000-10000000 GCA_029990175.1 Petunia secreta
CTTTTACGTTAGAAGAGCAAAAGGCCCAGGGCATAGCCGGATGAACCAATGTGAATGAGTGTAAGCTTCGTTGCCCAAACACGATTGGTGCTGACCACACTAGGTGCTACCGTGGTAGTAACAGAGGCCAGGCGGTGACAATTGAGAGGTTGTCACTGAGCATTCCTAGTCACACGGGAAAAGAGGTCAAATGGCAAGGCAAGGCCATACACCCGTTTGGCTCCTCGCGGCGTATAGCTCACATCCAAACATCTGATTGGGGAACGGGGCAACGCCCATGAAGCTCCGGCGGAAAGGGAAGGCCCACCAGGCCGTATGCCCATGGGTGCAGGATTCTTCGAAAAAGCGCGGGCTGACTCGGAGACCTGGGACCTTGGCTTAGTAATGAATGAAGGGAAGCTCTTCGAGCTTTCTCCGCCAGCAGCTTATGTAGTGGTCAGCCTTATAAAGCTCGCTAAGCCTCGCTTCCCTCTCCCCTTCACTTATTAAGTGGAAAATCATCGTCGGCATTCTATAAGCGACTTGACCAAGTCTACAAAGCTTTGCTTTTCTTGTAGTCGGCCCGTAATGCCTCCCTTCATTTGCTTTCCTCCTTTCAGCTCAGAATGCTTAACGCCTATTATTTAGTGCTAGAAGCTAACAGCCATAAGCTCACCCTTCGGGTCTCACTTCCAGCGCAGGAGGCCAAGCATTCTGCCAGACGTCCCGACCTGGGGGCTCCATTCGCCTTTACTTTGACTTTCTGAGAAGTACTTAAGTAGCTAAGTTTCCAAAGGTGAACAACCCCCTGTCCTTTATAGTATAGTCGTAAAGGGCTTCTCAGAAAAGTAAGGAAGAAGGCATTCGTAAGGCCGACCACTATCTCATAGGTATTCTAGTGGTAAAACCGACGACTACACAGCTCTATACCAAGTCATGAGCGATAGCAAAGTCAAGCCGCCGTCTATAGGCGAAGGGATGAAAGCCCAACGAAGGCCTATGCTACAGTAAGAAAAAAAGTACGTCAAGGTTACGAAGTCACTTAGTCGTATACTATACAAAGGGAAAGGCGTTGGTACAGAGTCACGTCAGCTGTGGATATAGATTAGGCTATAAGGAACGGAGTCTTAAACTATGGACTGAGACTACACTAAGGAACAAGGAAGCTTGACTGAGAAAAGAAGTCAAGGAACGAAGCTGCTTCTCTAATAGCCCCTTGAATAGGAGGGCGAAGACTTTTTGAAAAAGTCTTTTTTATTTTGTAAATTCATTTTTTTCTATTTAGAGAGAGGGGGCTTCAAGTTCTTAGGAAGAGCCGTACGAGACAGCTCACGTACGGTTCGGGAGCCGAGCCCTTGCGCAGGAGCTTAGGTCAACACTTATAGAATAGCCAGTCATCTATTGGAAGCGGGCAAGATGGTGATGAATTGCGATTGGTCTAAACCTTCGACTAGCGACTTATTGCGACCTGGCCCGAATGCCCATACAGACTAAGACTTTATTCCCACAGCAAAGAAAGGCCGAGTTGAAGGGGGCAGTCAGCTGGCTGCTTCTTTGCCATGCGCTTTGCTTCGCTTTTATTTCTAGAAGAAAGAGACCAAATGAGAGTGAAAGGCAAGGGCAAGCGATAGAAAGGATAGTCCCTCGCGCGAACTACTACTAGAAAATGGTGAGACCATTAGTGAAAGAAGGACCAAGGAGGATCCTATCCTAAAGGAGAAGGAGGAGTAGGAGGAGTCAGTTTCTTTGAAGATCGAGGAACGTAGTGTCGGAAAATTATGCCATTCGGAAAAAGTCTTCTACAGAAGAAAAGCCCGTTACGAGTAAGTGGAGAGGAAAGATCTCCAGAGATTCTTATCTCATTCCATTCCAATGGCTAAACCAGTAACCAATAGCGAAAACTCAAGAATTCATGGTTTCCCGGCAGAACCCTATTTTGCCCAAGTTCTTTCGGAACCGGAAAAAAGAAGCAGTTTTTCGCACAGCTTGGCCATAGTGCAGCCCCCTTGATAGGATAATGAGATACTAATTCGTCACCATCAGAAAGTATTATCGTCTCTTCCGGTGTAAAGTGGTTAGAAAGTAATATTCGATCTATGTGTCTTCCATCGGTTCAAGATGTTTGTAGAGTCATGTTATCCCATGAGCTTATCTGGGTTATAAAAGTATTTCTGGTAAATTGTCAGAGTTTCCTTCTTATTAGGAGGTGAAATTGGCATGGATGTTGTTCCATAAAGCTCATTTAATGTCTATTCCTTCAATTGCGGTTCTTTGGCTAGCCTAACTCGGAAGTAATCTAGCTCTGGTAGCCAAATAAATAAGAAGAAGAGCTTCATATAGCTCTAATTATTTCTATCCTCAGTTTATTGCCATCTCTTCTTCTTTCGACACTGGTGAGTTTAGGCGATCAGTAACCTATTGTGATGTTCCCTGTGTTGAGCCAGAGTGCATGTCAAGGTAACCAGGTAAGCATATTATTGTTTATGTTGAAAATCAGCACAGTGGTGCTGTCCAGACATTCTATCTGCGGATTTGCTGTGTCATCCAGTTGTCTCATCTTGTTATCTGCTTAACATGTTTATGTTATCAGTTTATCCGGGTATCTATTAGTGCTGGTTCTGTTTGGCGGATCATCCAGTTTCAGGGGAAACTCTACCGAAATTTCTATATAGAAGTACCATCCATCAAGCGGTGGTGTTTACGGCAAAGGTATGGAGTTGTGAACTCGAGAGTTGCAGCTGTTTGGCAACTCAAAAGGGTAGTTGGTAGCTTAGGTCTGCCTACGTTCAGCTTTTAGCTAAATCTTCTTTAGTCCAGCAGACTGTGCGAGGATGGTTATTCCTATTCAAATAGCTGCATGAGTGTGTGCTTTAAGTGGAGGAATCTTCCTCCAAATACTGAATCATAATATTAAATCTCTAAGGCGTTGCTGAAGCGTAAGCTAATTCTTAGTTTCATCGACCTGTTCTATATCGAAAGGTATATCGAAGAGGTAATTATCGGCTGAATCATGTTAACCCATTCAAAGTTTCGTGTATCTTTATTTCGAAAATGTAGAACTCTCCTCTCGTGATCGAGGAAGGATCAGTATAGTCAGAATAAGCTGGGCAATGGCGTTATGATATTATCCAGCTATGTTTTTTTCCAAGAGTTCAATATGTGTGTTATAATTCTGATTCTGTAATCAGGAAATAATGCCCGTGGAGTAGTTTATGAAGGTTGTTCAAGTTCTCTTGTTATCTGCGTAAATCTTCCTTTAGATTTAGGCTCGTTCGAGGACGAACGAAAGTTTAAGTGGAGGAGAATGAAACGACCTTGATTAGTCGTTTCGGAAGTTAGGACTCCGATTGGCCTGCCGATAATTTTAAACTGTTCGTAATATCCATTAGGACTTGTCTGTAAAATTTGAGCTAAATCAGACCTCGTTTGGTACGTATCAGAAGAAGATTTCAGATTTTATTATCGATAAATATTAAAAAGAGATTTTCGAGCTCGGTTTGGTGAATGAGCTCCGATTCAAAATCCGAAAGCGCCGTTAGGTTCTTATGATTATTTGTGATTTTTGTGAACTTTCGAAAGTGAATTTCGATGTTGTTCGGCTAGTTTCCGCTAAAATGCCGAAAGTTAAATAATTTGACTTCTTTTCCATTTAAATTCGCATCTTGAGTTTCGGGAGTCCAATTTGAGATCCGTCTTTGCGAGTATGTCACATATATTTTGTATAAATTGTATGCAAAAGTTGGGATTATTTCGAATATCGTAGGGTACAGTTTTAATTTTTACCGTAACAGCGAATTTTAAAAGAAAAAGAAAAAAAAAAAGAGAAAAGACAAAATAGGAAAAAGACAAAAAGTAAAAGAAAGATTAAGAAAGGGCGGTGGGGATTAGGGATTAGATATCCCTTAGTAACATTGAGTGAACAGAACTACAAAACAGCGAAGGCAACAACGAAAATAATGTCAGAAAATGCGAAAAGAGCCGGAGAAGAATAGTATTTTCAACCTGAAACATTCAGGTAATGATCCAAATATAGTATTTGAGTTTATTACGTGTGTTTAAATATATTTTGACGGTAGAAATTGAGATATTAGACATCGTTTTAATAAGTTCAATTAATAGTTTAAAGGGTCAAATGGACCCCGATAATGAAATTTATTAGATATTCGTACTCAGTGAGTTATGGGCAACTTATAAATCTAATTTATTTGGGGTTTGGTTATGTGGCCTTAAACCCTGTATATAGGCCTGGCCTGCGTATTACGTAAGCGAATAGGATATCAGGTTCCTAACCAGATTGCCCTAAGATGTGAGGAATGAAGCCTTTAGCTTAATTTGATATATTTTTCTGCTTATTGAATAGAGTGGGATCGTTTGGCAATGAAACCAAAGGACAAGCGGTTATTGAGTGGATTTACTAACTTTGTAACAAGGTAAGTGTTTATATCCATTTCTTTGGAGGCATCTGGCCTCGTGGATTTTCTACCACGTGTTTCCTTACGTGTGTAGCTGCCGATAGGCGTACTCATTACGCCTTAGCTTTGAATTTACATTATATATTATATGTTATGCCCTGTTGTTTGTATTGCATTGAACTATTAGCATTGCACTCTGGTTTTGAGTATTGCATATACTTCCCGGTTGGCGATGAGAGTCCCGCACCGGCGAAGGGTCATTATTGCATATACTTCCCGGTTGGCGATGAGAGTCCCGCACCGGCGAAGGGTCATTATTTCATATACTTTCCGGTTGGCGATGAGAGTCCCGCACCGGTGAAGGGTCATCATTACATATACTTCCCGGTAATCGATGAGAGTCCCGAGCCGGTGAACGGTCATTATTGCATATATCTCCTGGTAGACGATGAGAGTCCCGTGCCGGAGATAGGTATCAGGCATATGTGACTGCATTGCATCGTACCGCATTCATCCCATCTCATTGCCCCGCATACAGACTATTGTGTGTATTGTGTTGTGTTTTATGTATGCGGTATGTATACTATGTTGTAGACATATCTCATTTTGCCTATATATTTCTGGCTCGTATTCTGGGTTGCGGGGATCGGGTTGTACACTGCAATGGTATAAATATATGGATCGGGTTGCACGCCGCAACAGGATGAATATATGGATCGGATTGCACGCCGCAACATGATGAATATATGGATCGAGTTGCACGCTGCAACAAGATGTATTTATGATTGTTGATGTGTTCGGGATACCCATATGTTTTGGTTACCTTACGTTCCTGGTTGTCGATGAGTTTGTCATTCCATACGTGTTTCCGGTTATTATCTGGCTCTGCCTTTTTATAATTTAAATAAGAGGAATTTTGTTTATCTGTTTCATCTCCCTGACTAGCTATCCTATTCTTTGAGGTGGCTAGTCTGCCCCACTTATTGAGTCCTTTTGACTCACCCTTGATTGTTGTTTGTTTTTGTCTATCTATTTCGTTTCGGCAGGTTCGCTCCAGGATTGAGTTCGCGGCGTTGTTCAGGAGCGAAGACGACTTCAGCTGTCAGGGTGAGCCAGCTTTATTCCGGATGGCCACCAGTTTATGGTTTATTATTTCAGTTGCATTTTGCTCCCTTCAAGAGGTATCTGTTTTCTTTTGTACTCTTAGATGTCTGGTCTGGATAGCTCTAAACCTAGTATGATGGGTAATCAGCTGTAATTTCTTTTGTACAGCTTAGAGGTATCAGTATGTCAGTGTTTTTTTAAGTCTTGTCCTTATTTATGAATTATTATATTTATTTTCCTAACTTAATTGGTAAGGGTTCGCCCGACGGATCTATGGGAGGATGTTGGGTGCCCGCACGGCCTAACCGGATTTCGGGTCGTGTCAGTTGGTATCAGAGCCCGGTTTAGAGTCTATCCAGACTAAGACAGTGTCTAGTAGAGTCTCGGTGATGGGTACGTAGACGTCCGTACTTATCTACGAGAGGCTATGATGACATTTAGGAAGTTTCACTTCCTTCATTTCTGATCGTGCGTCGGTCTAGGATGCAAAAGTATTTTTGTTAATTTGTTAATTCCTTCGTGTTAATTGTGAACTCTCGTGCGACAAATCAGCAAACGGTATGAGTTCAACACGAAGCAGTCTGGCCTGGGGTTAGCACTGACGAAGCCCCGAGAGTTTTGATCGTGCTGACAATCTAGTTACGGAGGTCCCTGCTGTACGAGCTCGCGATTGGAAAGGGAGTAGGGCCTTCCCTTGGCTCTCTATGATGTTTTCACGAGAATCTTGGTGATGCGGATATTGCAAAAACCTATTATTCGCTAGATAGCTTATGAGGTTATCGTAGATGCAGACGTTCGGTCTCAGGGAGCTCCTATTCTAGTTCTTAATATTACCCCAGTAAATTATGTTCCAGAGGCAGCATGTGTTGCGCCACTAGTTATTCTGGTTAGTTAGCCAACCCAAGTAATAGCTCGGTCCGAGTGTTCGAAGATGTTGCATTATTTTACACGGTTGAACCTTCCGATATTATTAAGCCATGCATCCGATAATCCCTATGTAAATTTTTAAAATAAAATGATGTCAGCATATCCTTCAGGCTCTTGATTATATCGAGGGGTATGGTGTTGATTATTCTTCTTTCCAGTTTCAGAGTCCAGCCTTGAATAGGTGGGCCGCTCTCGTATTAGCTAACTTGGTTCGGTTTTTCTTCTAGATTCATGGAAAAGTTCCTTTCGAGGAGCGAGCGAGATGAAAAGTGTTGCCAGTTTGAGTGGATTGGACAGGGTAGTCTGTCGGATAGCCTGTTGATGTTTCAGAATATGAGATTTAATTCTATAGAATGGCTGAATATGTATTAGAACTAGTCCAAGAGTCTTTCGAGAGATTCAAAGATTTATTGATGACCTTTCTCCTTCCTTGAAATCCCATATGGCTCGAAAAAAATTGAAGTTGGGACTTCATTTGATGTCGTTGTTGATATTGCTCAAAGGTATTAGGCATATCATAAGTTAGAGCGGGAGAGCAAGAGATCCCGTGGCCCAAGTGGGCAACCATGGTACGTGATTTGGAGGTAAGAGTTCTAATTATTTTGGGAGGTCACCTTCCAGGTTATCTTAGCTTGTCTCACACGATTCTTAGAGTGCGCAAGTAGTTCATCAGGATTAGAATCAGCTTTCTCTTGGTAGCTTTCAAAAATCTGTCCAGCTTTTATTTTCAGCGAAAATGTGGTATCATTGTCGTGAGTCTGGCTATCCTTTAAGGAATTTTCCCTTACTCTGACAAGTAGCCAGTCGTCTTTTCCTCTCGTCATCAGGCATCTGCGCAGTTGCAGGGGATTTTATTTAGATCTCAGTCAGCAAATAAAAAATACCACCATCCAGTAGAGGTCGAGTGCGTGGCGACAGTGGTTCTTCAGAAGGTGATTATCAGGGTAGTGGCTCAGCTCAGCTGCAGAGGCAGTTCTATGAACTGCCAGTTTGGCAGGATGCTGAGGCATCCGATGTAGTAGACCCGTGTGTTTTTTCTTCCCTTATCTGTAAGTAAGATTTATCTTTCCGATCGATCTGGAAATGGTGTGTCTTATCATGTTTCGACGGTTTCCTTGGATATTGTCCTAATTAAGAATCGGTTGCGGTAGAGGGGTAAGTTTCTGATACAATTTATTCCTGGCATTTATGAGACCCTACTAGTTTATTTGATCTAAATATGAGATATTTGACGGTGAGTATTGCTATTGCCTGCTTGGCATCCAGTCATGCCACCTTCTATTATTATATCAAATTAGTATACCTCTCTTCTCGGAATTCCGTGTTGATAGGATAATGAGATCCTAATTCGTCACCATCAGAAAGTATTATCGTTTCTTCCGGTGTAAAGTGGTTAGTAAGTAATATTCGATCTATGTGTCTTCCATCGGTTCAAGATGTTTGTAGAGTCATGTTATCCCATGAGCTTATCTGGGTTATAAAAGGATTTCTGGTAAATTGTCAGAGTTTCCTTCTTATTGGGAGGTGAAATTGGCATTGATGTTGTTCCATAAAGCTCATTTAATGTCTATTCCTTCAATTGCGGTTCTTTGGCTAGCCTAACTCGGAAGTAATCTAGCTCTGGTAGCCAAATAAATAAGAAGAAGAGCTTCCTATAGCTCTAATTATTTCTATCCTCAGTTTATTGCCATCTCTTCTTCTTTCGACACTGGTGAGCTTAGGCAATCAGTAAACTATTGTGATGTTCCCTGTGTTGAGCCAGAGTGCATGTCAAGGTAACCGGGTAAGCATATTATTGTTTAGGTTGAAAATCAGCACAGTGGTGCTGTCCAGACATTCTATCTGCGGATTTGCTGTGTCATCCAGTTGTCTCATCTTGTTATCTGCTTAACATGTTTATGTTATCAGTTTATCCGGGTATCTATTCCTATGTATAGTAGTGCTGGTTCTGTTTGGCGGATCATCCAGTTTAAGGGGAAACTCTACCGAAATTTCTATATAGAAGTACCATCCATCAAGCGGTGGTGTTTACGGCAAAGGTATGGAGTTGTGAACTCGAGAGTTGCAGCTGTTTGGCAACTCAAAAGGGTAGTTGGTAGCTTAGGTCTGCCTACGTTCAGCTTTTAGTTAAATGTTCTTTAGTCCAGCAGACTGTGCGAGGATGGTTATTCCTATTCAAATAGCTGCATGAGAGTGTGCTTTAAGTGGAGGAGTCTTCCTCCAAATACTGAATCATCATATTAAATCTCTAAGGCGTTGCTGAAGCGTAAGCTAATTCTTAGTTTCATCGACCTGTTCTATATCGAAAGGTATATCGAAGAGGTAATTATCGGCTGAATCATGTTAGCCCATTCAAAGTTTCGTGTATCTTTGTTTCGAAAATGTAGAACTCTCCTCTCGTGATCGAGGAAGGATCAGTATAGTCAGAATAAGCTGGGCAATGGCGTTATGATATTATCCAGCTATGTTTTTATCCAAGAGTTCAATATGTGTGTTATAATTCTGATTCTGTAATCGGGAAATAATGTCCGTGGAGTAGTTTATGAAGGTTTTTCAATTTCTCTTGTTATCTGCGTAAATCTTCCTTTAGATTTAGGCTTGTTCGAGGACGAACGAAGTTTAAGTGGAGGAGAATGAAACGACCTTGGTTAGCCGTTTCGGAAGTTAGGACTCCGATTGGCCTGCCGATAATTTTAAAATATTCGTAATATCCATTAGGACCTGTCTGTAAAATTTGAGCTAAATCAGACCTCGTTTGGAACGTATCGGAAAAAGATTTCAGATGTTATTATCGATAAATATTAAAAAGAGATTTTCGAGCTCGGTTTGGCGAATGAGCTCCGATTCGAAATTCGAAAGCGCCGTTAGGTTCGTATGATTATTTGTGATTTTTGTGAACTTTCGAAAGTGAATTTCGATGTTGTTCGGCTAGTTTCCGCTAAAATGCCGAAAGTTAAATAATTTTACTTCTTTTCTATTTAAATTCGGATCTTGATTTTCGGGAGTCCAATTTGAGTTCCATCTTCGCGAGTATGTTACATATATTTTGTATAAATTTTATGCAAAAGTTGGGATTATTTTGAATATCGTAGGGTACCGTTTTAATTTTTACCGTAACAGCGAATTTTAAAAGAAAAAGAAAAAAAGAGAAAAGACAAAATAGGAAAAAGACAAAAAGTAAAAGAAAGATTAAGAAAGGGCGGTGGGGATTAGGGATTAGATATCCCTCAGTAACATTGAGCGAACAGAATTAAAAACAGCAAAGGCAACAACGAAAATAATGCCAGAAAATGCGAAAAGAGCCGGAGAAAAATAGTATTTTCACCCTGAAACATTCAGGTAATGATCCTAATATAGTATTTGAGTTTATTACGTGTTTTTAAATATATTTTTACAGTAGAAATTGAGATATTAGACATCCTTTTAATAAGTTCAATTAATAGTTTAAAGGGTCAAATGGACCTCGATAATGAAATTGATTATATATTCGTGCTCAGTGAGTTATGGGCAACTTATAAATATAATTTATTTGGGGTTTGGTTATGTGGCCTTAAACTCTGTATATAGGCCTGGCCTGCGTATTGCGTAAGCGAATAGGGTATCAAGTTCCTAACCAGATTGCCCTAAGATGTGAGGAATGAAGCCTTTAGCCTAATTTGATATATTTTTCTGCTTATTGAATAGAGTGGGATCATTTGGCAATGAAACCAAAGGACAAGCGGTTATTGAGTGGATGTACGAACTTTGTAACAAGGTAAGTGTTTATATCCATTTCTTTGGAGGCATCTGGCCTCATGGATTTTCTACCACGTGTTTCCTTACGTGTGTAGCTGCCGATAGGCGTACTCATTACGCCTTAGCTTTGAATTTACATTATATATTATATGTTATGCCCTGTTGTTTGTATTGCATTGAACTATTAGCATTGCACTCTGGTTTTGAGTATTGCATATACTTCCCGGTTGGCGATGAGAGTCCCGCACCGGCGAAGGGTCATTATTGCATATACTTCCCGGTTGGCGATGAGAGTCCCGCACCGGCGAAGGGTCATTATTTCTTATACTTCCTGGTTTGCGATGAGAGTCCCGCACCGGTGAAGGGTCATCATTACATATACTTCCCGGTAATCGATGAGACTCCCGAGCCGATGAAGGGTCATTATTGCATATATCTCCTGGTAGACGATGAGAGTCCCGCGCCGGAGATAGGTATCAGTCACATGTGACTGCATTGCATCGTACCGCATTCATCCCATCTCATTGCCCCGCATACTGACTATTGTGTGTATTGTGTTGTGTTTTATGTATGCGGTATGTATACTATGTTGTAGACATATCTCATTTTGCCTATATATTTCTGGCTCGTATTCTGGGTTGCGGGGATCGGGTTGTACGCCGCAATGGTACAAATATATTGATGGGTTACACGCCGCAACAGGATGAATATATGGATCGGATTGCACGCCGCAATATGATGAATATATGGATCGAGTTGCACGCTGCAACAGGATGTATTTATGATTGTTGATGTGTTCGGGATACCTATATGTTTTACATTCCTGGTTGTCGATGAGTTTGTCATTCCATACGTGTTTCCGGTTATTATCTGGCTCTGCTTTTTTATAATTTAAATAAGAGGAATTTGGTTTATCTGTTTCATCTCCCTAACTAGCTATCCTTTTTTTTGAGGTGGCTAGTCTGCCCCACTTATTGAGTCCTTTTGACTCACCCTTGTTTGTTGTTTGTTTTTGTCTATCTATTTCGTTTCGGCAGGTTCGCTCCAGGATTGAGTCGCGGCGTTGTTCAGGAGCGAAGACGACTTCAGCTGTCAGGGTGAGCCAGCTTTATTCCGGATGGCCACCAGTTTATGGTTTATTATTTCAGTTGCATTTTGCTCCCTTCAAGAGGTATCTGTTTTCTTTTGTACTCTTAGATGTCTGGTCTGGATAGCTCTAAACCTAGTATGATGGGTAATCAGCTGTAATTTCTTTTGTACAGCTTAGAGGTATCAGTATGTCAGTGTTTTTTTAAGTCTTGTCCTTATTTATGAATTATTATATTTATTTTTCTAACTTAATTGGTAAGGGTTCGCCCGACGGGTCTATGGGAGGATGTCGGGTGCCCGCACGGCCTAATCGGATTTCGGGTCGTGTCATGGATGTCGGTTTGAAGATGAGCTTATATGCTCATCTTTATATAAACAACAGAAAACGCAACATTAACAGGAAATTAAGAAATTACGCAGTGGAAAAAGAAAATACCAGAAAATAAGAAAAGGGGCCGGAGAAAAGTAGAATTTTCATCCTGAAACATTCAGGTAATGATCCTAAAATATTATTTGAGTTTATTACGTGTGTTTGAATATATTTTTATTGTAAAATTGGGATATTAGCCATCGTTTTAATAAGTTCAATTAATAGTTTAAAGGGTCAAATGGACCTCGATAATGAAATTGATTATATATTCGTACTCAGTGAGTTATGGGCAACATATAAATGTAATTTATTTAGGGTTTGGTCATGTGACCATAAACCCTGTACATAGGCCTGGCCTGCGTATTGCGTATACGAATAGGGTATAAGGTTCTTAACCGGATTGCCCTAAGATGTGAGGAATGAAGCCTTTAGCCTAATTTGATATATTTTTCTGCTTATTGAATAGAGTGGGATCGTTTGGCAATGAAACCATAGGACAAGCGGTTATTGAATGGATGTACTAACTTTTTAACAAGGTAAGTGTTTATATCCATTTCTTTGGAGGCACTTGGCCTCGTGGATTTTCTACCACGTATTCCTTACGTGTGTAGCAGCCGATAGGCGTACTCATTACGCCTTAGCTTTCGATTTACATTGTATATTATATGTTATGTCCTATTGTTGGTATTGCATTGAGGATCTGAGCATTGTACCCTGGCTATAAGTTGGCATCTACTTCCCCTGTCGATGAGAGTCCCGCGCCGGTGAAGGATTATTATTGCATCACATTGCATTCATACGCATTATATGTCATTCATATGCATTACATTGCATATCATATTGGGTGCAGGAGTATTCCGCCCCAGGAGCAGGAGGATTCCGCTACATTGTATCATATTGAGGGTAGGAGGATTCCGCCTAAAGAGCAGGAGTATTCCGCTCTTATGTCAGATATTGAGTGTAGGAGTATTCCGCCTCAGCTTTACATTATATCGGATGCAGGAGTATTCCGCCCCAGGAGCAGGAGTATTCCGCTCCAGTTGGTTATCAGATTGGATTCCCCTCGAATGCAGGAGTATTCCGCTTCGGGATGGGACTACAGGCACATGTGACCCTTCGCATCATATTTCATTTCATTTCATTTCATCTCACTTCATTTCATTGCATCTCAATTCATACCATTGTGTAGACTTACGGTAGATGACTACTGTTCTGCTTATATGTGCATTGCATATTTGTTTTTATATATTTGGCACGCATCCTTGGTTGAGTTTATAAGTTTCTTACGTCTTTCCGGTTGTTATCTGGCTCTGTCTTTTTATAATTTGAATAAGAGAAATTTTATTTATCTGTTTCTCCTCCCTGGCTAGCTATCCTATTCTTTGAGGTGGCTAGTCTGCCCCACTTATTGAGTCCTTTTGACTCACCCTTGTTTGTTGTTTTTTTTTTGTCTATCTATTTCGTTTTGGCAGGTTCGCTCCAGGATTGAATTTTCCACGTTGTGATAGAGCGAAGATGACTTCAGCTGTCAGGGTGAGCCTGCTTTTATTCCGGATGGCCACCAGCTTTATGTGTATTATTTCAGTTGCAATTTGCTCCCTTCAGGAGGTATCTGTCTTCTTTTGTACTCTTAGATGTCTAGTCTGGATAGCTCTAAACCTAGTATGATGAGTAATCATCTGTAATTTCTTTTGTACAGCTTAGAGGTATCAGTATGTCAGTGTTTTTTTCTTCAGTCTTGTCCTTATTTATGAATTATTATATTTATTTTCCTAACTTAATTAGTAAGGGTTCGCCCGACGGGTCTAGGGGAGGATGTCGGGTGCCCGCACGGCCTAACCGGATTTCGGGTCGTGTCAGTTGGTATCAGAGCCCAGTTTAGAGTCTATCCAGACTAAGACAGTGTCTAGTAGAGTCTCGCTGATGGGTATGTAGACGTCCGTACTTATCTACGAGGGGCTATGATGGCATTTAGGAAGTTTCACTTCTTCTTTTTCCTGATTGTGCGTCGGTTTAGGATGCAAAAGTATTTTTGTTAATTCCTTTGTGGTAATTGTGAACCTTCGTGCGACAAATCGGCAAACCGTAGAAGTTCATGACGAAGCAGTCTAGCCTGGGGCCAGCACTGACGAAGCCCCGAGAGTTTTGATCGTTTTAACGATCTAGTTACGGAGGTCCCAACTGTACGAGCTCGCGATGGGCGAGGGAGCAGGGCTTTGTAGTCCCCTTAGCTCTCTACGATGCTTTACGGGAATCTTGGCGACGCAAATACCGCAAGAACCTATTATCCGCTTGACAGCCTATCAGGTTGCCACATGTGCAGTCTCAGGGAGCTTTTTTTTTGGTTCTTAATATTGCTGCAGTGGATTATGTTCCGGAGACAACATGTGTTGTGCCTCTTGTTATTCTGGCTGGTTAGTTAGCCTGAGTAATAGCTCGGTCCGAGTGTCCGAAGAGGCTGCATTATTTTACCCAATTGAATCTTCCGATATTCTTAAGCAATGTATTAGATAATCCCTGTGTAAGTTTCTTTTTTAAAAGTAAAATGATGTCAGTGTATTCTTCTGGCTCTTGATTATATCGAGCGGAATGGTGTCGATTATTCTTCTTTCCAGTTTCATGGGGTCCAGCCTTGAATTGGTGGGCCGCTCTCTTATTAGCTAACTTCGTTCGATTTTTCTTCTATATTCATGGAAAAGTTCCTTTCGAGTAGCGAGCGAGATGAAAAGTGTTTCCAGTTTGAGTGGATTAGACAGGGTAGCCTGTCGGTTAGCCTAATGGTGTTTCAGAATATGAGATTGAATTCTATAGAATGGCTGGATATGCATTAGAACTAGTTCATGAGCCTTTCGAGAGATTCAGAGATTTATTGATGACCTCTATTTTTCCTTGAAATCCCAGATTGCTCGAGAAATTGAGGTCTGGATTTTATTTGATGTTGTTGTTAATATTGCCTGAAGGTTCGAGGCATACCATAAGTTAGAGCGGGAAAGTAAGAGATCCCACGGCCCTGGTGGGCAACCATGTTACCTCATTTGGAGGTAAGAGTTCTGATTATTTTGGGAGGTCACCTTCCAGGTTATCTCAGCGTGTGTGACGCGATTCTTAGAGTGTGCCAGTAGTTCGTCAATATCAGACCCAATTTTTTTCTTTGTGGCTTTCAATAATCTGTCCAGTTTCCACTTTTAGCAAAAAGGTGTTATCATTGTCCCGAGTGTAATTATCTTTTGAGGAGTTTTCCTGTTATCATTGTCATGAGCCTGATTATCCTTTGAGGAGTTTTTCCTTACTCCGACAAGCAGACAGTCGTCTTTTCTCTCGTCATCAGGCACCTGCATAGTCACAAGAAATTTTATATAAATCTTAATCAACCAGAGATATGCCCTCATTCGATAGAGGTCGAGAGCGTGGTGGTAGTGGTTCTTCTAGAAGTAAGTATCAGGGTAGCGGCTCGGCTCAGATGTAGAGGCAGTTCTATGAACTGCTTGTCTGGCAGAATGCTGAGGTATCCGATATAGTAGACCCTGAGATTTCTTCTTCTCTTAAACGTGTGTAAGCCTTGATTTTTTCTATCGATTTGGAAATGGTTTTTCATATTATGTTTCCATGGTTTTCTTGGATATTGTTTCTATTAAGAATCGGTTGCGGTAGAGGGGTGAGCTTCTGGTATGATTTATTCATGGCATTTGTGATGACCCTATTAGTTTATCTGGTCTAAAGGTGAGAGATTTTGAGTGAATATCGGTATGGTCTGCTTGGCATCTTGTTATTCCACCTTCTATTATTATATCAAATTAGTTTACCTCTCTTTTCGGAATTTCGTGTTGATAGGATAATGGGATCCTAATTCTTCACCATCAGCAAGTGTATCGTTTCTTCTGGTGTAAAGTGATTAGTAAGTAATATTCGATCTACGTATCTCCTCTTGGTTCAAAATGCTAGTAAAGTCATGTTATTCTATGAGCTTGTCTTAGTTATAAAAGGGTATTCTGGTAAATTGTCAGAGTTTTCTTCTTATTGGGAGGTTAAAGTGGTATGGATATTTTTCCATAAAGCTTATTTAATGTTTATCTCTTCAATTGCGATTCTTTGGCTCGCCTGACTCGGAAGTGGTCTAGCTTTGGTAGCCAAGCAAAAAAAAAAAAAAAAAAAGGATGAACTTCCTGACACTCTAATTATTTCTATCCTCGATCCATTTCCATTTCTTCTTCGCCCGAACTAGTGAACTTGGGCGATTGGTAGCTGCGTGTGACGTTCCCTGTGTTGAGCCAGAGTACGTGTTATTGTTGTAGGGTAAGCATATTATTGTTTTGCATATCAGCTTATCCGGGTATCCATTCCTATGTATAGTATAGTGCTGGTTCTGTTTTTTCGGATCATCCAGTTTCAGGGGAAACTCTACCAAAATTTTTATATAGAAGTACCATCCATCAGGGGGTGGTGTTTATGGCAAAGGTATGGAGTTGTGAACTTGATAGTTACAGCTGTTTGGCAACTCGAAAGGGTAGTTGGTAGCTTAGGTCTGCCTACATTCGGCTTTTAGCTAAATCTTCTTTAGTCCAGTAGACTGTGCGAGGATGGTTATTCCTATTCAAATGGCTGCTTGAGTTTGTGCTTTTAGTGGAGGAGTCTTCCTCCAAATATTGAATGGTGATACTAAATCTCTAAGGTGTTGATACCACTTTTGTCATGACCCAACCTAGGGCCACGACACTAAACCCACTAGTAATCTATTTAATGCTAGAGATAAGCTGGCAACCTGATCATATATACGTACCTATCTGCTGAAAGCATAAACTTTGGAAAGATGACACGACTTTAACTTGCTGGCCATTAGAACATTAAGCCACAAATTCTGATATGTCACACTTCATTCCATCCCACTAATAAATCTGCTCAAGATCGTGGTACATCTTAGTCGAATCTAGATAAACAGTGTATTTGGAATCATGTGCCTCTATCATAATCTGTCCACGTAAATCTGCAACATCAGGAACACAAAGTCTATCTTTATATATGAGAACACCGTCAGTAGTAACCCTATATGGCTACTCCGGTTTTCTTCTAGCTATCTGTCTGCATTCAACTAGAACTGGATCCTCATACTGACGTTGTTTTACTTCATGAAAAATTTAGAGTTAAAGATCTAGTGCAGCTTGTCGCCCATTCATCATTGGCATATCTCCTTCACACCCCAACTCTTTGATAAGTCACTTTAGCGTTATAAGTGCATATGTAATCAATTTTGTTGTTGGTGTTCTGCCTCAGCCCATGGTCCAAGTAAATGTCTTTTATTTTCACTTTTTCAAGTCATAATATTTCCAATTCAAAGACAATACCCTGAGGTAGATGTTCAGTCTGAACATCATTCTTTGTCTACATCATACTATAGTAGTAGTTGCGTGACCCTTATTCTTATACGATAGACCCTGTTCAGATGAACCTTCGACATACATTAGGATATGAGTAACTACATTCCCACGAGGAGCTTGCGGAACAACACTAAAATCAACTGAGATGTTGCATAGTGCATTCGTAAAAATAATATAGCTTGCATCAAATCGTCTATAGTGAGTAGTGACAAGGTACTTCAAAAGCTTCCCCTATTGCGTCAAGCATGAGCTAATTCTTAATTCTAGCGACCTGTTCTATATCGAAAGGTATATCGAATAGGTGATTCTCGGCTGAGTCATGTTAATTTATCCAGAGTTTAGTATATCTTTGTTCCGAAAAAGGTTTCTTGTGATCGAGGAAGGATCAGCTTAGTCAGAATAAGCTGTGCAATGGTATTATCATATTACCCATATATTTTTATTCCAAAAGTACGATATGCGCGTTATGATTTTGATCCTGTAATAAGAAGATAATGCATGTGGAGCAATTTATGAAGGCCGTGCAAGTTCTTTTGTTATCAGCGTGAATCTTGCTTTAGACTTAGGCTCGTTCGAGGACGAACGAGAGTTTAAGTGGAGGAGAATGAAACGACCTCGGTCAGTCGTTTCGGAAGTTAGGACTCCGATTGGCGTGCTGATAATTTTAAAATATTCGTAATGTCCATTAGGACCTGTCTGTAAAATTTGAGCTAAATCAGACCTCATTTGGTTGGCATCGGAAGAAGGTTTCAGTTTTATTGGCGATAAATATTAAAAAGAGATTTTCGAGCTCGGTTTTGCCGAATGAGCTCCGATTCAGAATCCGAAAGCGTCGTTAGGTTCGTATGATTATTTGTGATTTTTATGAACTTTCGAAAGTGAATTTCGATATTGTTCGGCTAGTTTCCGCTAAAATGCCGAAAGTTAAATAATTTGACCTTTTTCATTTAAATTCGTATCTTGAGTTTCGGAAGTCCGATTTGAGATCCGCCTTTACGAGTATGTTACATATATTTTTTATAACTCGTATGCAAAAGTTGGAATTATTTCGAATATCATAGGGTACCGTTTTAATTTTCGTCGCGAAAAGAAAAAAAAAGAGAAAAATACAAAAGACAAAAAAAAAAAAAAAAAAAAAGACAAAAAAAGGAGAAATGGATGGCCGTTTAAAGATGAGCTTATATGGTCATCTTTACATAAACAACAGAAAACGCAACATTAACAGGGAATTAAGAAATTACGCAGTGGAAAAAGAAAATACCAGAAAATAAGAAAAGGGGCCGGAGAAAAGTAGAATTTTCATCCTGAAACATTCAGGTAATGATCCTAAAATATTATTTGAGTTTATTACGTGTGTTTGAATATATTTTTATTGTAAAATTGGGATATTAGCCATCGTTTTAATAAGTTCAATTAATAGTTTAAAGGGTCAAATGGACCTCGATAATGAAATTGATTATATATTCGTACTCAGTGAGTTATGGGCAACATATAAATGTAATTTATTTAGGGTTTGGTCATGTGACCATAAACCCTGTACATAGGCCTGGCCTGCGTATTGCGTATACGAATAGGGTATAAGGTTCTTAACCGGATTGCCCTAAGATGTGAGGAATGAAGCCTTTAGCCTAATTTGATATATTTTTCTGCTTATTGAATAGAGTGGGATCGTTTGGCAATGAAACCATAGGACAAGCGGTTATTGAATGGATGTACTAACTTTTTAACAAGGTAAGTGTTTATATCCATTTCTTTGGAGGCACTTGGCCTCGTGGATTTTCTACCACGTATTCCTTACGTGTGTAGCAGCCGATAGCCGTACTCATTACGCCTTAGCTTTCGATTTACATTGTATATTATATGTTATGTCCTATTGTTGGTATTGCATTGAGGATCTGAGCATTGTACCCTGGCTGTAAGTTGGCATCTACTTCCCCTGTCGATGAGAGTCCCGCGCCGGTGAAGGGTTATTATTGCATCACATTGCATTCATACGCATTATATGTCATTCATATGCATTACATTGCATATCATATTGGGTGCAGGAGTATTCCGCCCCAGGAGCAGGAGGATTCCGCTCCATTGCATCATATTGAGGGTAGGAGGGATTCCGCCGAAAGAGCAGGAGTATTCCGCTCTTATGTCAGATATTGAGTGCAGGAGTATTCCGCCTCAGCTTTACATTATATCAGGTGCAGGAGTATTCCGCCCCAGGAGCAGGAGTATTTCGTTCCAGTTGGTTATCAGATTGGATTCCCCTCGAATGCAAGAGTATTCCGCTAAGGGATGGGACTACGGGCACATGTGACCCTTCACATCATATTTTATTTCATTTCATTTCATCTCACTTCATTTCATTGCATCTCAATTCATACCATTGTGTAGACTTACGGTACATGACTACTGTTCTGCTTATATGTGCATTGCATATTTGTTGATATATTTTTGGCATGCATCCTTGGTTGAGTTTATAAGTTTCTTACGTCTTTCCGGTTGTTATCTGGCTCTGTCTTTTTATAATTTAAATAAGAGGAATTTTATTTATCTGTTTCTCCTCCCTGGCTAACTATCCTATTCTTTGAGGTGGCTAGTCTGCCCCACTTATTGAGTCATTTTGACTCACCCTTGTTTGTTATTTTTTTTTTGTCTATCTATTTCGTTTTGGCAGGTTCGTTCCAGGATTGAATTTTCCACGTTGTGATAGAGCGAAGATGACTTCAGCTGTCAGGGTGAGCCAGCTTTTATTCCGGATGGCCACCAGTTTTATGTGCATTATTTCAGTTGCAATTTGCTCCCTTCAGGAGGTATCTATCTTCTTTTGTACTCTTAGATGTCTAGTCTGGAGAGCCCTAAACCTAGTATGATAAGTAATCAGCTGTAATTTCTTTTGTACAGCTTAGAGGTATCAGTATGTCAGTGTTTTTTTTTAAGTCTTGTCCTTTTTTATGAATTATTATATTTATTTTCCTAACTTAATTGGTAAGGGTTCGCCCGACGGGTCTAGGGGAGGATGTCGGGTGCCCGCATTGCCTAACCGGATTTCGGGTCATGTCAGAATTCGATTCTTTCTTCTATTTCTTGCCTTCCTAGTCTTGAATTTCTCAATATCTTTAAGATATCTCGTATCTTGTTTTATCGCTTCCGCATATTTGTATCGTGTTTAGCTTCCGCTCGTTTTGCGTTGCATCAGTTGGTATCAGAGCACGGCTAGGCTTCGTTCTTACGAATCCTCGACCTTGTTCTTGTCGTCGTTGTGATTGTGTTGTTTGTTCTTGAAAATTGAAGAAAAACAAAAAAACAGAAAAACTAGAAAAGTTGAAAAAAAAATTGGTTGATTGGGTTGGAATCAAATTCCCGGGTGTTAAAAAGTATTGGGGTTTGTTCCTTAGTGTAGTCCCATCGTTTTGATACCTATAGCTTTTGTTTTGGTGTTACGATTCAAAAATTTCGAAAATCAAAATCCAAAAGTTTGAAAATTCTTGAAAACGCTTCAATCTTTAATCGAAGCTTGTTGTTGTAGTTTGGGGTTGAAAAACTATTGGGGATAGATGATATTAGTTGTATACAACTTTGGGTATCGTTGGTTTTGTGTATCGGGTTGAAATCGAGCCAAAAAGTTGGCCAAAAATCGCCAAAACACGTTTTGCAGTTGCTGCAAAAGTTGCAGGAATTAACCCTTCGTGATCGCGAAGAGTAATTCTCCAATAGCGAAGAGCAAATTTAAATTTTGAAATTTTAACCCTTCGCGATAGCGCGCGTCTGGTCGCGATAGCGAAGAACAAAAAAATTTCAGAATTCCAGTTTTGGGACAGAACGTTTGCAACAACGTCCGAACAATTTCCAAACATCTAAACTCCAATTGAACCATTACATATGATGAGTTTCTAGATCAAAAACGAAATTTCATCCGATTCCAAATCCGTTTAGTGCCAATTCGAGTCAAATCATTTGTGTCCCGTTTCCTACCATACCTCTTGGTTAGTGTTTCTAAGGTAATTGGCCTACTTGAAAGGCACTAATCCTTTAGCGTATTAGGGTATTCATGCGTAGAGGAGACTAGAATTCAAAGAAGAGTCGTAGAACTCCTTTTGGCCTCAAGTGCGCACTTTAAATAGCCGTCCGTACATCGAGTCTCATTAATTCCATTCCAAACATTAACTTGGACATGCTAGTTGTGATTACCTTGGTTCCCAAGTTGATAAGGCCTCACTCTTGAGTGTACATATATTGAGTGATACACGTGAGGGAGTGACTTTTGGGAGGTTTTCTTCTTTGGTGATTGCAACAATGCCGGATAATTATGATGGAGTAGATTATGGCTCATGTGGCGATGATGCGAGTTGCTATGACTCGAATGGTGACGATGGAGACTATGGTTCCTATGAGGGTGATGATGACCATTACTATGATAATGGAAACCATGGCTCCTATGTTGATGAAGCGGTTCACTATGATGGTCGTGACATTGATGAAGACTATGAGGCTCATAATGAAGAATGTGTTGATGCCTATGCTTCTAGTCAAGAAATCGAAGATGGTGACGCTTCAAGGTACATTGATCCTACTTACTCTACTTGTGATGAATTTGAGCATGATAGTGACATAGATAGAGTTGATGATAATGTTGAGTATATGAATTGTTCTTATGCATCTTCTCTTGGTGTTGCTAATGTAGTACAAGGGAGTAGTGGAGGACCTTCCATTAGTATGGGAGGTAGTGGTGGTTGTTCCGTGGGAAAGAAGAAGCTTGCATCTTCTAGGTACGCTAAGCGACCTAATGCTTCTAATTCCCATGTGGAGGTTGGTATGATAGATGGTGTTGCTTTTGCTACAAAAGGGTTGTATGCCGTGAGGGGCGTGGATGGTTGTAGTAGGAGTTGTACTATGGGCTATGGAACCAAGGCGAGAGGCACTTATGGGTTCCATGGCAAGGTTCCTTCCTCGACTTCCAACAACATTTCTAATGTTGGGAGAGTGACGGGAAGTGGAGATTGTTCTAGTGGTGTCGCCACTAGTGGAGGGATAAGGAAGACCCAAGTTGTTGGTGTTGACACTTGTGGGCATCCAAATTCTTATTTGGATGCCAATG
Organism: Petunia secreta; assembly: GCA_029990175.1. Lineage (NCBI taxonomy): Eukaryota > Viridiplantae > Streptophyta > Magnoliopsida > Solanales > Solanaceae > Petunia > Petunia secreta. The sequence goes on from JARKIP010000053.1 coordinate 8,772,078, forward strand.
TACAAGACTTGGGTAGACGAAGGTTCGTTGTTAAGGTAGATGGTATTGGAGGGTACTTGCTCAAGATTGGTGATACCGAAGCCAATTGTATTAGCACCTCTTTGGTTGATGTTGACACTTGTGGGCATCCAAATTCTTATTTGGATGCCAATGTACAAGACCTGGGTAGACGAAGGTTCGTTGTTAAGGTAGATGGTATTGGAGGGTACTTGCTCAAGATTGGTGATACCGAAGCCAATTGTATTAGCACCTCTTTGGTTGATAGGCTTAGGATACCATGCCATAAGCTAGAGCATCCTTATGAGTGTGATGGAGTGTGGGTTTCTAAGGAGGCTCGGGTACTCATATCTCATAGAAATTATAAATGCTATGTATGGTGTGATGTGTCTCCTATGCGTCATGTTGATGTGTGGATAGGTGAGCCGTGGTTGGAGGGGAAGAGGGTGCAATATAGTGTGGTGAATGATGCGTATCTTGTGGGTGTAGGGCAAAGAGTTTACGACTTTGTGCCTTATCGGGAGAAGAGCCAAGTGCCTACTAGTGCACCTTCTTTGGCTAAGCAAAGGAGCAAGGATCGAGAACTTCATTCCATGGGCAACAATGTGGAAACAAGAAGTCCTACAAACACAAGCAATGGTGGGACTAGTGCTACAAAAGAGTTGACAAATGTCAACAAGGTGAGCCCGAAGCCATTTCTAAGGTCGAGTGGTTCACAAACGAAGAAGAAGGAGACATCAAGTGAGGAGTCTCCTAGTCCTAGATTCCGGGTTGACGTGAAAAGTCCACCTACTCCGGCTATGGGTATTCTTGGGCCTCGCCCCAATTCACCCGAATTTTACAGACAAAAGATAGAGAGGAGTAAGGGAGCGACCGGTGACAACTCTTGAGTGGAAAAAGGAGAGGTTGTGTTGAGTGATGTGAGTGGGTTGTCACCACCCGAATCTACACCCGACCTTGGAAAAATGAGGGAAAAGAAAGAGGGAAAAAGAAAAATTGAGAGTGAGGACACCCCTTATTCTAACCTTAACCCTTTATCTCTTTCTTCTATGTGTTTAAGTTCTTGTGTAGAAATTCTTGGAGGCAAACCGATGGAGCCTCAACCATGTTCCGAGATGGAAAGACAAGGTGAAGGAGATGCCAAATAAGAGCTACAAGGTGAAGGAACTTCCCATGATGCCTCAAGTACATTGAGTGAGCCCGGATACGACTCAAGTGTAAGTGTTAGTTCTTCTTCCCTTAAACATGAAACTTCCTTGTCTTGTGGACTTTTATGTGAAAACTCTATGCTAGTTGATGATTTGCATGAATACAATGTGTTTGCAACTAGTGTAGAACCTTTAGGTCAACTTGTGTGTAAAAATGAACCACTAGTTGAGAGGGTTGAAAAGCCACATCATGATGTGAGCTCGGTTTTCATTGAACCTCTCTTTAGTGAAAATGGTGAAGTTAACCTTGTGTGTGAACCTTGTTATGACACCCCACCCATATTTGATAAAGGTGAAGATGAATTGCATGATTATCCCATTCTTCCCTTTGAGTGCTTACTTGCTAATGGTGGTATCTTGTGTCGTAGTGAGGATGGTTTTAACCTTGAGGAGTCTCTAGAGTGTGAGATGGATCGATTTATTTTCGATGACTCCTCGAGTGAGGGTGGAGGACCTAGTCTTGATACTATGCTCTTGTGTGACCATGAATTTGAGGTGCATGCTTTTACATTGCTAATGTTTGAAGGCAAACTCATTTGTGGTGGTGAATTGTATCGAACTAGGGTCGGTAGTAGAGTCGAACCTCCATGGTTTGTAAAGTTAGGCTCTATGGATGATCCAACGTTTGGAACTCTGAGTGAGGAAAGTGGTCTTGGTATTGGTCGTGTTGACCTATCTTCTAGTAGTCCCAGTCTTCGTTGTGTGGACTATAATGATGAAGGACCTATTTTGGAGACCTTCCTTTGGAGTTTGTCCAATAAGGAGGATTGTCATGGGGTTGATTTGGGAGGTGAGGAGGTAGCTCTCGGTGTGTTTAAGAATGCTTTTAAGAAGGGGAGTGGAGTAGTCGATGTTAGTTGTGAATTGAACTATTTTACTTACTCCATCCCATATGTTGAGCACACCTTGAGTGTTGAGCATGCCAAAGCTGATGTGTCGCATTGTGATAAAATTGATTTGAAGGCTTGGTGTGTTGATAGTAAGCTTAGGGGTCATAGGACATTTGATTGCTACATGTTGCATGACTTTGATCTCTTTGCTTGTTTTGAAAATGAGTGCTTGTTCTTGTCGAGCCAAGATTTTTTTGTCTCCTTTGGGGACATAAGCTTTTTAATAGGTATTGATGCTTGGCTCTATCGCAAGAGTGTATTTTCCACACCACTTGCACTTATTCTTGTTAAGCTAACCTACTTGTGAAGTAGGAAGTTTTGGATGTGCTTGCTTTGATTGTAGGTATTGATGGTTCGATTTCGAGGAGAAAATCCTTTCAAGAAGGGGAGGATGATGCAATATAAAATGGCGTAGTTCCCAACAATCAAAAGCCAAGCTCGAGAGCACAAGGGATACGAGTCAAGGCCTCCGGAAGCGCCTTGAAGATCACGCATTGGAGCGCCAAAACAGGGCAGGAAACAGGGCAGCCCAAAACAGGGCAAAACAGGGCAGCACACTGGGAGCTTACTGCCTGCCGAAGGACATTTGTTCTTCGTGATCGCGACACTACCTGAGCGATCGCGAAGAGGTCTTGGATGCTCTGCGTGATAGCGTGCCTTGAGCGCGATCGCAATGTGGCTTGCTTTGCTCTGCGCGATCGCGAGACATCGTGGCGCGATCGCGATGTAGAAAGGTCGATCAGCGAACCAGAAACAGCTGCAGGGGCAATTTTGTCCATTTATCATTGTAAATGTACAAATAGCACATTAGCTCTTCATTTTCATTAGTTTACCTTGTGTGAACAATTGAGAAGAAAGAATTAGAGAAGACGCCGAGCCCTTCGAGTTGGAAGCCCGAGGCTTCATGTATCTCGTTAACTTGGAACCTATGGAGATCGACACCTGGTTTGAATCCATTGTAACGTTCGAGTTTCCCTTTCTCCCTTTTGAATTCAATCAACGTTAGTGAATTGAATTCAATCCTTTCTTCTATTTCTTGCCTTCCTACTCTTGAATTTCTCGATATCTCTAAGATATCTCGTATCTTGTTTTATCGCTTCTGCATATTTGTATCGTGTTTAGCTTCGCTCGTTTTATGTTGCATCATTTGAGTTTTATCATTTCAGCCGAATCTCATAACATGCATCCAAACCAGTTACTTTCTATGTCCCATTTTGTTTGTCATACTTTCCTTATTAGTCTGTCTCAAAAAGATTGTTATATTTCTAAATTTGGAAATAATTCAACTCCAAACTTACTTTTTGACTTATTTGTAGCGACAGAAATATCTTTGACTCATTTTAGACCACAAGTTCTAAAAGTCTTCTTATCTTTATTAAACTTTGTGCCAAGTCAAACTACAACAAACAAAATGGGACGGAGGGAGTATGACATACCACGCCCATCTGTAACTTGAAAACCTGAAAAGGATGTACAGTGGCTTAAAATATATATTTTTGTATTGTAAACTGTACAACAACTCAAATGTATATGTGCCATATCTATAATGGATAAAGTTCACGGAATATAGATAATGTCTACTTTATTATTGTTGATGCTTATTCTTCCGCTTTTAATTTGTAAAAACGAACGAATATTGGCTTAAGTATGTTCGAGGATATTATAAGCCTTTAATTTTCAAAATGCATGAACTTTTCATTAATGGGTGCCATTTTTACAGAAAAATTGACCAATTAAAATGCCTTGGTAATTAAATCCGACTCCTCGTAATCTGTAATCCTAAAACTAACTTAAATATGCAAATTTTCATAATCCTAACGGTGCCAACTATAAATCTGATTCCTTTTAGCTTTTCCCAACATCTTGCTTATTTTTTTCACTATATTCTGTTTTCATTTTCGTTCAGTTTCATTGAATAATCAAGCACACAAATGGACAACTCTACCAATGCATCGACACTCATTGGTGAACTACAGGTTGTTTGCTCTTTACTGTTTCATGCACCTCCGGTTGGATGGGCTTTAATTATATTGTCTAAATTCGGCAATATTTTAATGATTTTTTCTGATGCAGAAGGATAAAGCTTTATTACATGAAAAAGTTGGACGCATTACCCTAGCGCTGGAAAGGGTGCATCTGTTGGAGCTCAAACTTCAGGAGGCACTCTTGGAACTAAAATGCATCGCAGCATGATCTATTCCAAGTTGAGTGAGGTCGAATTGCGCGTCGAACGGAAGAGGCAAAGAATGCAAAGGAAGCCATCATAAAAAATACGGAAAAGGGCCAAAATTGCCCCTCTACTATGGCAAATCGGACCAGTTTACCCTCCGTTAAGTTTTTGGATCTACCACACCCCTGCCGTGACCAAAGTACACCATTTTGCCCTTAAAACTGACGGGCCTCTAGCGTGTCAACAACGTGGCTGCCACCTCACTGCCATGTAGATCCAAACCATAGTAGAGGGGCAAATTTGGCCCTTTTCCATTTTTTCCAAAGTCGTTTCTGGACTAAGTTTCAATACTTAGAGAAGAAGTTTCGATGCTTAGAGGAGTTATTATAAGAGAGAAAAATGTGCTAACAGTGGTAGATAAGATATTTTGCGAGAAATATGGAATTAAAATGATACTCTCTTCAATTTTGTTCCATAAGAAAGATATACTTTTGAATTTTGTGACTAAAATTATCTTTATTAAGGATGAGATAAAAGTTTAAAAATAAGATTATTTCTAAATAAAATATATATGTTCTTTTTAAAAAGACTAAAAGGTAAAATGTGCTACTCCTATTAAAGTGGATGAACAGTTCTTTCCGGTGTTTCAATTTCAAAAATATTTTTAAATTTATCACAAAAAGTGATTTTTGCTACATATTGACTTATTAACTTTAGTTTAATCTCTTTTTCTTTAATGGCATACTTTTTGTAACAAAAGAAAAAATATTTTTAAATGAAAATACTTTTTTCATTTCCCTCTTATTTTGCAGGATAAGAATGAATCTTTTCTCCACCGACTACCACTATAAATGAGGGAATTGTCAGGTGAGATCATTTACTGCTCCATATCGTGCACTTAGGGTTTTGGAAATCCAATTAGCAGACATGAGAGCAGCTTGGCTCGGCAGACGACGCTTTGAGTAATTTAGGGTTCAGATCATAGTGCTTTGGAATTAGAGGGATTGCAGCCACACCCAATGTGTGGACTTGGCAACAACATTTAATGTATTGTCGTTTAGCCTTGCAGTTCTGTTTTTGATGTATTTCATCAGTATCATCAATACCACAAATGAACGACTTTTCGGCATACCACTCTAATTTCCAAAACTATCCACATTAATACTTGATGAATGCACCACAACAACACGGCCATCCACATTATATTTTCATCTACCGCAATGTTATTTAAAGTAACAATCAAATTAGATGTTGTAATCATAATTACAATACAATACTGTATATGGGACAGTCAAATTAACCATACACATTGCCTTCTAGCCCTATTAGATCCACTTTCATTAGATAGTCACTTGCACCTCTTGAGATACGATACTGTCATTAATTAGGTGTTCTGATTTGCATTCATTGATTCTTTGAATCCCTCCCATGTCTTGTATTGAATGTTGTTACTTTTTACTTTTTGCGGACGTCCCACAAGCTCATGAGTACCCAATGGACAAGCCTCGCATGTTAGATCTAAACATTTAACGGGGCTGCAAGCCCTCGAAACTAGAAATCCTAACTCACAAAGTCCAACCAATAATAATACACTTACACTATACCACCGAATATGCCTGCCATTCAACGCGCTCCGCAGGCCAATTCATGTTTCACTCATTTGGCATGCTTATCTGCATATTTAGAGCACATCAACCCTATGGAGAAATTTTGTTACACACTACCTCAACCCGACTTTTGACCTGAACGAGGCAAATCTTACCTCCTGCCCTATCCCTATGAAGTTAGCTTTTCTTGAGTTTTACTATTGCCGTCCACTCGTAAAGCATCACCAAGACAAGTGCATGCTCTCGCCGACGTGTATACGTTGAAAATCCGGAAAGTAAATACCCTGGCCACTGCAACAGACAATTTTTTTTATTGACGTTCCTTTCTTCTTTTCATCGACAGGTGGGTGATGCAGGCCACACCACAGTAAAGAATCCTGCAAATCCCTCAAAAAAGGAAAACGAAAGATCTTTCAATACTCAGTAACGCAATCTCACTGACGCTCTTTTCTTTTTTTCATCGGCAGGTGGGTGATGCAGGCCATACCACAGTAAAGATTCCTGCAAATCCCTCAAAAAAGGAAAACGAAAGATCTTTCAATACTCAGTAACACAATCTCACTGACGCTCCTTTCTTCTTTTCATCGGCAGGTGTGTGATGCAGGCCACACCACAGTAAAGATTCCTGCGAATCCCTAAAAAAGGAAAACGAAAGATCTTTAAACACAATACGTAATGACACGGACGAACACAGAAGATAATCGATTTAATGTATCGAGTCTTGATGGCCTCTTTTGTATCTTGCATATTCAATTATATTGTATTGTATCAATAGTAATTACTAGCACCAATAATTTGTACTCCCTGTGTACCAAATTAGTTGACGCTTTAGTAAGATTCATTTTCATTTGTCACAAATTAGTTGTCGCTTCCGAATTTCAAGACTATTTTTGCCAATCCTCTCCTGCTACACACGTAACCCTAATTATTAACTGTATTGTCAGAAAGTATTTAATAGTCATATACTGAATAATAGTAACGTAGTAAAATGTATACCCTATTTATTGATTATCATGATGGACATGCTGATGTGTGCCTAAACCACCACACATTACATGCCTGTACTTGAGCTATTGTTGTGTTAAATTAATGAAATAAGTGCACTTATCATGGTTTTGTTGTATTTTGTAGGTTGAATATGTTGGAGAAGAGTTATGGAAGAAACAAGTAAAAAAGACATCAAGTTGAAGAAAAAGAAGAAAACTGGCTACTCTTTCAGAAACTCAAACGAAATGTGGCTATGCGTGAAACAGTGACTAAGTTGAGCATCAAAAAACTGGCTAGGGAGTCAGCTTTCAGTACCAGAGTGGCTATATGAAGAAAGATCAGCCATTTCTTTGTTTTAACCTAGGGATAATTTTGGGGAAAATATGGTAATTACTTTGGGACTACAAATAGATAGTTTTACCATAGTTTACATATCTTTGGCTACTTTTCCAACTTGGGAGCAAGAATCATCAACAAATTCTTGGAGATTGAAGATTGGATGCACTTTAATGAGCAATTCTTTATCCCTTTCTTTATTTCTTTGATTTGTATTGCTACATTTGGATAGTTGATGTAAGTTTGGATATAATTATATGAATGATTCATAACTAGGAATTTATTCTGTAGGTTTTGATCATCTAGCTTCTATTGCTTTGGTTGTTTAACTTTAATGTTCGTGACACTAAAGTTACATGTCTACTTTGCTAATTAAAGACTCGGGAGAGATTAGTAAACGTAGAATAGTGAAGCTAGCGAGGATTTGGGGTGATCGCATCACTTTGTTCCTTGTGGATTCGACCCCCCCGACTCCTAGTTGGGTAAATTGTATTGCGATGACCGTTCATACCTCAAGCCGAGGTGTGTGTTGAGCGTTGTCAAACTTAAAGAGTCCAACTTACTCGGGAGGGAGGGAGTAAAAGTCAAAGCAATTATAGTTATGACATCGCCTTTTCATTAACCATTGCATGTTTAACTTGACATATGGGCCATGATATATCGAAAATTAGAACATCGTGTAGATATAAGTATACTTCAATTCTTTCCTTTGTTCTAAATATATATATTACTCCCTCCACCACAAATTAGTTATCACTTTAGGAGAAATGGTTTGTCCCAAGTTGGTTGTCTGTTTAGGATTTCAAGGCTATATTTACTAGTTCTTCCCAACTATACCCTTAATAATTTAAAAAAAAAAATCCAACAAAGTTAATAATCAAACATTAAATAAAGGTAACATAGTAAAATATACACCTTATTTAATTTTTTTACTTAATATACGTGAAAAGCTGAAGGTGACAACTAAAATGGGATGGAGGGAGTATTTCTCGATAAGATTTGTTGTAGTAGTAGGAGGGAAACATTGTAGGATTAGTTAGGTGAATTTTTCATCAAGTTGCATAAAATGCTACTCCCTCCCTCTCGTACTATGTGAGGTACTTTGGCTTGACACGGAGTTTAAAAAATATGTAAGATTTTTAAGACTTGTTGTTTATAACAAACCCATAGAAATTTGTGTGGTTGAGAATCATCCATAAAGTTGAATTGTTACTAAATAAGTGAATGTTTCATTCTCTTTGTGACAGAACAAAAATGAAAATGTGTCCTATAACTTGGGACGGATGGAGTAAAACAGTAAGATCCCGTTTGGTCAAGCCTAACTTATAAGCACTTAACTGCTTTTTGAGTGTTTTGGTAACTAAAAGAACAAAGAGCTTATAAGCACGTTTGAGCTTAAATAAACCCAAAAAAGAGAAGTTACGAAATCCTAACTTCTCAAAAGTGTCTTATAAAGCCACTTATGGCTCAGACATATAGACTGTTTGGGTAAGCATAATAGTAGCTTATAAAGCACATATATCTTTTTAGATTACTCCATAAGACACTTGGGTATCAATTTGGGGGTTGGGATTTTTCTCCATTATTATTTGCTGCATTAAATATCAATAGAGCCTATGATACTGTCCATGCACTTGGATATTGTCCATGTGACTTTGTTTTCTACTCCCTCTGTCTCAAATTAATTGACGCATTAGCAAGATTCATCTGTCCCAATTTAGTTGACAGCAACGAATTTCAAGACTATTTTTGTTATGTCTTTCCCTTAATTATTCAGATATTCTCAAAAATTATTTCAGTCATATCTTAAATAAGGATAACAAAGTAAAATATATACTCTAATTATCGATTTTCTTAATGGGCGATTGGGCGCACAATTTCTGAAACTTGAAAGTGTCGACTAATTTGAGACGGATGGAGTATTTGTTTGATAATTAAAGGCTACCAAATTCCCTTAACAAATTTGCATGGGTACGTTCAGCTATACAAACTACGGAGTATAACTGTATAAGCAGGCTCTAAACATCAGCAATACATTCAGCAATCTATGTGAACTGTATATTGAGACCACAATTATTCTTTTTTTATAATTAAATCTTCACATCTATACTATAAATGGTCGAAGCCAAATACAAAGATTGTACACAATGCATTACTAATTAAAATAGCGGTGATAATTCTTTACATTGGGGAACCAAACGATCCTACAATTGTCAGCCTAGGACAATGAAGGAGTAAGAGTAACCAATAACTTTATGAAAACCACATCTGACACTGATAACCGAAAATAATGAAATAAGGTTCATATTTTCAGTTCTAACATATTGTGGAAAGCTTTTTCAAAACTTTACCTCCTGTTGGGTTTTAAAGGTGGTCTTCGTGGAATAAAGCAAGTGAAAAATGAGCTTAAATGATAAAAAGAATCCGTATATAAATATGAAAAGAGATGGGAGAGTTGATGAAAAGAGTAATACCAATATTTGGAGGACAAAAAAAGGTGATACATTAAATAATGATAAAAGGAAAATATAAAGAGAAGAAAATAAATATGTTTGACAAAACGATAATTGGGATGTCCTACATGATAGTGGGGATGTCAGCCTGCACAGTGCCAATAAATCTCAAAGAAGACCCTTTATAAAGTTCATAAAAGCTAAAATATTAATCATCAAGTTCCTCCAAGTTCTAGTTTGTGTGGCATGATACCCTTCATCTATATAGTTGCTCATACATTGAAGTCTCTCTAATCAACTGATAAAAGAGAGAAAACAGTGGCGGACGCACAGCTCGTGAAAATATGGGACCTTCTAGAAAAAGTGTCCTTCAACCAAAAGACGAGCTAATGCAGAGTAACTATTTGGAGTTGGAATTCATTTGTTCAAGAACTCCGCATGACAAGAGGAATATCACAGCATTGCACTAATTTAGGAGTTGAGTGCACCGTAATCGGTGAACACACTAAATCAAAGTCAATCCAAAGAGCGCAATTAAGATCCCGATCCGACTTCATGACTTCGCGTACTCCGTTCTTCCAATCATGGATGGAAGAACAGACGAAGAAAAATGTGAATATTCTTTGATTTACATCTAAATGAGGGAGTTGTTTTGGGAATCTTACACCAGGACCGAAGGCAAACACTTTTTAAGATAAGGAATCAATATTTTTCATGAGAAATATTTGCAAGGAATGAAGTGTTCCCAAAAGAAGAATTTGGATTCTACAACTACCACTACCCTTATATATAGGCGAAGCAGTACGGTTCATGGGAAATTAGCGCAGAAAAGGAAGTTCATAGGAAATTAGCTGAGTTTATAATACTAACTAGTTTTCTGAATAATTTGTATAAAAATTATAAATATTTTGTAATAAGTGTGTATAGTTGTTCGTAAATTAAAAGAAAAAATGTAAATTCAAAATGCTTTTATATCGAATCATTTCCGATCGAGCCAGTAATTAATATTTAAATAATTTTAATTATGCAACAACAACTACATATCCAGTATAGTCCCACAAATGGGGTCTGGGGAGGGTGAGATGTACGCAGACCTTAACCCCACCAAGGTGGAGAGGTTGTTTCCGGTAGACCCTCAACGATTTTAATCATAAAAACTTTATAATATATCAAGTATTCAACTTAATATCAATACCTTTTTTTTTATACCTAAATAACACATAATTTAATAAAAGTGAATGTGATCAACATTTGCTATGTTTGCAAATGTGATACATCTTAAAGTTTTTATCCTTTTCAATAGAAACTGTTATCTCTTCATTTTTAGAGCAGCAAACAAATCAAGATGTTGTTGCCGGATGAAAACAGTGGTTTGTAAAAATTGTACGTAATTCGATCACATGTCTTCCATAATATGGCTAGAAGATCATTATCAATTTTATGGTCTACACAAATTAGTTATTTGTGTAAAATAATACTTTTATCTGTGAATTAACAAAAGAAAAATATTTTTTTAAATTAAATAAATTAAATGAATACGTGTGAGAGTGTTTTTTTTAAATTATAATATATATCCTTACAAATTAACAAAAGAGAAGTTGTACATAAGATTTAAAAGAGAATAAATTAATCACTATTGTGTTTATTTATCAAAATCTGGTCTAAGATTTTGATATCTTCTTTAGAGAATAAGTCGTAAATAAGGTAATAACACAAAAAAAATAAAAATAAGTTATATATAAGATTTAAAAAAGAATCAACTAACTACTACTGGATTTATATATCAACCTCTGGTCTAATATTTTGATATCTTGTTTAGACAATAAACCAAAACAAAGAATGAACAGAAAAGAAAATAAATACATTTTAATTCACTCATTTGGCATCAATTATATTTCTACAATTGTTAGTTTTAATTTTTTGCTTTTGGTTATTTTTATTAAATATTTTTTATTAGTTTTAATGGCTGTATAATTACATCTTTGGGCATGAAAAGTTTTTGGAGTAATAGTTGGTTGAAAGGGTATTTTGGTCTTTTGACTTTGCACCTTTAGAGACTTTCCACTTATAGAATAGTAGTAGATTTATTTTGCCTGATATTAACATTAACATTTACTCCCGCCGTTTCAAAAATTATGAACCTTTTCACTTTTTGAACTTCAATTCGACTAATCCTTGATTCTAAATTAGACTATATTAAATTAATATTTTCAAATAAAAATTTTCATATTCAAAAACTATACAAAAAGTACTACTACATACAGCCCTTTCCATATCAATATGATAAAAAAATCATCTTAAATTATTGGTCAAAGTTCATCCACGTTGATTTTCGAAAACCAAAAAGGATATTACTTTATGAAACAGTATTTATTTATGAATATATTCTTTATATAATTTAATGCTTGCTTATCTACTACGTACTACATCTTCGGTGCTTTCAATGAGTCGCAAGCTAACATGATCTCCTACCTTTAGATTTTTTGCCCTTACAAAATCTCCCCAGCCCTTATTCGAAACACTAGTTAACTCCTGAAACATTTCGACAGTTTGACATTAATAAAGAGAAAACCAAAAGACACTAGACCGGCTTCGAATCTGCCAGAAATGACCATACGTTTCCCCTTAAATTATACTACTTCTCGAAACGCGATTTGCGCGTGTAATCCATATTAATGAGAACAATTTTATTTTTCTAACCACAAATATAGTAAGAAATCAACAGAGAAATATTTAAAACAAAACATCAACTGTAATAAAGCAAACATAAGCGTAAAAAGTCATTGAAGAACTAAAAAAAAACAAATGAAAGAATGTTATACCTTATATGATTCATATTAACTTATTGTGAGTATCTCCATCCATATATTTCATAGAGTTAGCATATATCTGTAAAATCCATATTTGAATTAACACAAAAAATGACGTACTTTAATTCTCGTACTAAACCTTGCCGCACGAATGAAGTATACTTTATGACAGCACATCAGACATCTATAATGATAAGAGACCAATTTTATACCAAAAATCATAAGAAAATTAAATGTAATTAAGGAATCCTCCTGACATTAACCGGTATACAACCAAAAAGAACTTATTCAGAAAATAGTATTCATCAGTCTCGCAACAAAATGAACTTTTTGTTAGAATGAAATGCTGCCTGCCTCATTTGTATTGGCACAAATTCAAGTAGAGCTCTGTTCAACTCTATACAAAAGCACAACGTCAATTGATTTTTCCTGAATGCGATAAAAAATAATCATTTCATAAGCTGGGAAAACAAAATTCTACAGAAGCTTATTTTATTGTAACTTTTAAACATCAGATAATCAACATGGAGTAAGAAGAAAAAATGATGAAAAAGTAAAAGAACATCCACGGAACGGACAAAAGCATTGTGCTCTCTAAACCAAATATATAATGTCACTGGGGAATATAAAATTGTATTGAATAGTAGTCTTTCATTTGCTCCAAGATTTACATTAACGGAAATGATTGTTAGAAATTCAGCACAATTTAAAGAATATAAAATCAACAGTACTAGAATAGATCATACATGTATGTACTATGTAGATCACATACATGCACAGCCGATGAAATCATTTGTTGAGAGTGTAGTCCATACAAATTTATACATTAAGTCGAGGAAGAGATTTATCTATCAAACATATCTTATAGCTATTAGCATTCCCATCTAGAATATTCCCTAACAGAACATTCAATATATTTTGTTAAGGATACAGAGGTTTGCAGACGTTTCCAACTTCAAAGAAACTAATTAATTAAGTAATATTCCGATAAAGAGTATTTGAAAAGACTTAAGCGTGTATCTCACATTAATTATTATAATTTTGTATTATATTTGACTAAATAATATTATTAGAATGTATAAAAGATTTTTTTTTTTTGTATAAATATACTAGAGAGATAATGTGTACTTGAAAGGACAAAAAATCTTTCACTTTTTACCTAGTAGGTTGGCTCTATATATATATATATATATAGCGATACCCTAAAACGTTCTGTCATTGCTGCTTAATTTCTTCAGAACTAACCACAAAAGATTCTGTTGGGCAAGTGCCCGTTATTGAGATCCATTAGGCAGGAAAAGCATTGCTGAGTCTAAACCACTGTAAGCTCTCAGCCCTACTTCAACGTCCGATTTTTTTTTTTTTTTTTGGTGTAGTGTTTTACAGGGTTTGTTGGCCCATCTGTGTTTATTAAGTTATTTGTTGCGGTTTTTTGTGGTCCCTATGGACGTCTTCGTGTCAGAGCTTCCTAATCCTGATTGTTTGTTGCAGATGCGTAGCTATTGAATATTGATTTCGAAACTCGAACTTGGTTTTCCACTTTGTGGGTAGCTGGATAATTTCACCTAAAATTGTATATAATAATTTTTTTCTTTGTTTGCGTTTAGTTCGATATGCTGTTAGTTAGTTTACAATAAACTTCTAAAGGGTTATGAATTTTGGCAGTGGGGGTTTTTGTTCTAGACCTCAAAAAATCGTTTTGAAGCGTACATATATTGCAGTTTATATCTCTAATTAAAAATATTCCTTTACGTACGTTTGGCCAGATCTTTCGTTTTCAATGGATCATGCGGACCAAGAACCCTCCGACCCCCTATATACTATTTCAGATATTGAGTCTATGTTAAGTAGAATCCAAGAAGTTGAGGATTTATTATCTATAGCCTGTTCCCGAGCTCGAAATAATACTGTCGATACTGAGAATGTATCTGCTGTCAATGAAGATAGTAAAGTGCCACGTGTAAACGCGGTGGTAGAAAGCTGTGTGGGTGGTCCTTTCGAATGCAAAATTTGCCTGGAAATGCCTAGAGAACCTATCTTGACTTGTTGTGGGCACCTATATTGCTGGCCATGCTTCTATCAGTTACCTTTCGTTGATTCTACATCAACTGCACGGGAATGCCCTGTCTGCGAGGGAGATGTTCCAATTGAAAATGTAACTCCCATTTATGGTACTGAATGCGGCCCACCTCCGGTGCACGACGTGATAATACCACCACGACCAAAAGCACGTAGAATAAAGAGGGATAGGTGTCAGTGTGGTGATATTTCCCGCCCTCACTAACGTTGTTTGGGTTGAAAGAATTATCATATTTCGAGATAGTAGTTGTAATTAAACTTTTTGGAAGTTTTTATGTAAAAAATGCTTTGCATCGTTTTGTTTGAAGGCTCTGATTTTTGTATTTTAGCCATTATTTTGAATCACAATGTCTGTACTTTTGTGGATTTTTCAATTTTGTGTGCTTGTATTTTTTTGGATTCTGCGCCTAAGTGTGCTTATCTATTCAACAGCCTCAACACACATCACAACATTGTCCCAATGTTGGATCCTTACTCATTTTGTGCTTGCTACGCGACTTTCCGCATGATGTCGTTGCGGTTCCAAAGAAGTTGGGGTTGAAAAATTATTTTGTGTTGCAAACTTCTTCTGTTGCGGGATTGCGGCATTGTGTAGACTATTCAAATTAATGTTATAACCAATTTGTCATTGCCATTTCTATCTCTTTGTAATAATATTCCTTCTTTATTTGAACAGACCAACGGTTGACTATGGATCATGCGAACCCAGAAGCTTCGAACCCCACGTTTTTGTGAATAGAGTCTTTGTATAGAAGACTCGAACGGCTAGAGGATATAATGTATAGAGGCCGTCATCAGGAACGAAATACTATTGTTGATAATGGGAATGTATCTGCTGTCAATAAGGATAGTCAGATACAAGGTCACAATACTCACAACACGGAGGTAGAAAGCTGTGGGGGTGGTCCTTTCCACTGCAGCATTTGCTTTGAAGTGCCTATCTTGACTTTTGTTGTGGGCACCTGTATTGCTGGCCATGTTTCTATCAGTTACCTTTGCTTGATACAACGAATGCTACAAGGATATGCCCTGTTTGCAAGGGAGATGTTGCAACTATTGATGTAACTCCCATTTATGGTTGTGGAGTCCGTACAGACGGCACACAACTGGGGTCGTCTGGCTTGATGATACCACCACGACCAATTGCACGTCGAATAAAGATTGATAGATTGCATCCAGGTGTGGTCTCACATCTAGTCTAACGCTAATTGGGTAGAAACAATACTCAAAGCCGTAGAACCTTTTTGGAAGTTTGTATAAATAAAATGCTTAGCTTCGTTTATAACTTGCCTCCTGCATTGTTCCAGGTCGTAGAGAGACTATACGAGGAGTATAAACACTACAGCTGAATGGACTAGTGGTTAAATCATATATGTAATCTCTTACAATACATTCCTGTCAATTGAATTGGTCAAAAAAGACCATCTCCGCTCCGGTCCCGCAGCAAACCTTGGACTACCTATGCAAATAGTGTTGTACAACTCTTGTAAGTTATTTTGGACGGCAGTTTCCTACAAAAGTATACGCTTCTCTGTTTCAACCTTACTCACAGCCTTGAAACAGAGAGCGTATACTTTTTTATGGAACAACCGTATTCACAGCCCTAGGTATAGAGCTGGAAGCTTCGCATGGGCAAATGTGAACCATCCAAGAGGGAAGGCATTTGTGGTAACAGAAAGTCATATGATCAGAATGTGTTTGAGACGTTGTCTTTTATAATATTGCAAAGTGATAATATTGTGTTGATGTCCATCTATTTTGTTTCTGGAATTTTATAGACATATGCATTGCTCTATAACAGTCTTCTTTCACAATCGGTGCCAGTCTGGACAGTCTTCTTTCACAACCGGTACTGACTTTGAATAGACATCATCAAGCCATTGATTCTCTCGTAAACGGGGATCACAAATGAACTGAGCCCATCTTCCTTCGAATTCCTCGACCGTGAAAGACATGTAGACGATGTTGTTGAACTCTTTTACGAGATCGTCCCTGTCTCTAAGTCCTTGGAACTTGGAACCCACCTTTGAACATATATGCCATATGCACAGACGGTGGGTTGTGGTAGGAAATTCTTCCCTTATGGCTGCCCCCATGCTCTCACATTGATCGGTTAGGATCGCACCTGGCTCGATGCCCCCCATGTACCTCACCCATGTCCTTAATAACTACCTGTATGTTGTGATGTCTTCATGGGATAGTAGTCCAGCCCCAAGTAAAAGTGAATGACCATGGTGTTTCACGCCCACGAACGTTACAAACGGCATGTTATACTGGTCAACTTTGTATGTAGAATCCAATGCAATCACGTTATTGAACTGCTGGTATGCAAGAAATGCTTGTGGGTGAATCCACATTACATTCCTCAGTCGGCCCTCATTGTCTAAATCCATCTCGTAAACGAATCTTCCATCCGCGGAATGCATACGTTCAAAAAAAAATTTTAATACTTCTGCGACACTGTGTTTCAACCTCATCTTCCTATGTTGATTAATAAAATTTCTGCAGTCACGTGGCAAGCATCCCATATTTTCAGTCCCCCCATTCATGATTTCCATCGTTCCAAATGACCGGCAAGACCTAACCCCTGCAGTGTCCGCTGCCACGAGATCCCTCTTGAGTGCAGGAGTTACTTTCCTATGGGCTGCCATTAACCATGAATGACGTGGTTCTAAATCATGGTTATGCTCAACCGTAACCGATTGGACTTCCCGAGAAGTTCGATCTGAACAAAGTGTGGCGTAAATTCCAGCCTTGCAATCAACTTTCTTCGAGGTTTGATATCTCACCGGTTTTCCAGCTTTGTGACAAGACA
This sequence comes from Petunia secreta, assembly GCA_029990175.1. Taxonomy (NCBI): domain Eukaryota; kingdom Viridiplantae; phylum Streptophyta; class Magnoliopsida; order Solanales; family Solanaceae; genus Petunia; species Petunia secreta. The sequence goes on from JARKIP010000053.1 coordinate 8,789,430, forward strand.
GTCTTCGCGCTGTAATGAGATCATATTCACTCGATTGCTTCTTGCACGACCTTTTAGTAATGCTGAATCCGTGTTTTTTTGGGTGATCCTGGTAAAAAATCAATCATTGCTTCTAGGCTAGGAAACTTCATCCCTACGGTCGGACCTCCTGCTGGTGCCTGCGGATTAATACATGGGCCCTCACCAATCGCGGCGTTGGGGTCATTGTTCTCGCCAGCCATACTACTATTTGACCATTTGTCGAACAAGCTCGCTGTATTACCTGGCCCAGCCTGCGAGTTGCTACTTGATTCTTCGACATACATGAATGACTGTATTTTTATGGCTAGAATGATTTTATAGATAATATATTTTCCGATGTTCGTTTAAACTAAGCTGGAAGAGACGACTCGAGAAGGGGAGTCGACTGCTAGGTTGTAGGAGTACTGGGCATTGAAAATCTGTCCTACACCTTTGGGCGGGAAGTTGCTTAAGGGACGACTCAATTCGTAATAAAATGAGTCCCTTTCCTATTAAAGTCGACAGATCTAAAATTTCATTTAACGAGGCCAACGCCCATGTTTAACATTAAAAATCCTACAATTAACATTGGTTTTGGTGATCGATTTTCGCATCTCCTACAAACAAAGTAAGAATTGAAGTTACATTTGAATTACAACTCCCATATTTTATAGTAGTAGGTTTATAAGTTATAAAATTTCAATAATGTATGATACTTTATACTTTCAAACCTAATATTTGTTTGATTAAAATAATTCATAGATATTTGTTTGATTATAAAACAACGTAATTATTTTAGGATAAAATTAATATTTTAAAGTTAAATTGCTTTCAAATTTAAAAAAGGATCATTATTTTTTTTAAAAAATATTCTAATGAGCGATGGTTGGACGTAAGTTGGTGTCAAAATATGTACAAGTAAAGGGAGCCCATGTCAAAGTGTCAATAGAAGCTACGGTAAAATAGATCTCAACAAGTACGAGTACAATTATTCAATTTTACAAAGTGGGGACACGCGTGGTGTTGTACTATTGTTTTTCTTATGCTTTGAGATTTTAAATACGTGAAGATAGTGGGACCTAAATTCTAGAAGTTGTGGGTTGTATATGTGCACGAATGTTTCCAGAATGTTGTGGAGTAAAATTTTGGAACTAACTTTCAAATTGAAATTACCCATGGTCGAAACACAAGTCACTTGTAGTATAGTAGTAATGCAAACACGGCCCAATCACATCGTAAGAATTTTGGTATGAACATGCGGCTTGTGTCTTCAACCCTTTGTGCTATTTTTTGCACCAAAAATTGTGCAAACATAAAAAAGTTGCAAACTAACTCGAACCTTTTAGTATATTCTTCTATCTCTTCTGTAATACGAGTATATTATTTTTTTACTTAAGTTTTATTTTATAATTTCAAAAAACTTGCCATTTCTTTTTTTTTTTTTTTTTACATATCCACCCATGTAATTCATAATCCTTTGCAATATAACCATTTAATAAAAAATTATTTTGTACCGTATTCTTTTTTTTAAACAATATAACTTGTAAGCCAATATTATACGTCGTAGAGGTAAGTATATATTAATGGATAATTCAAATAAAGGTGAAATCAGTGATAAACTTAAATAGTATGTTGCTCTCATAAAATATAGAATATGTTAAACTAAGTGTTATATAGTATAAAAATTAAAAAATTAAATGCATAGTAATGATGTAGATGAATAGTTATATTAGGAAACTGCATGTCAAATTAAAATTTATATGTTAAACTCAAAGTGTTGTATAATTAAAAATTATTATAAAATAATGCTGAATACTGATGGTGCAACCCTATTCGTGCACCAAAATCAAACAAAAAAATATTGCAAGGTTGGAGATTGCCAAGTTATTCGAAGGGTGTGTAATAGAAAAGGAGAAGGGCACTGGATTCCGAGGAGGAGAGAAGCCGTATCTGAATTAAAAGAATTGAACTTTTTATGTGAAAAATGTTTGATCGATATCGAAACGTTTCAACTTAGACGTCCAGAGATGTTTGAGCTCTTTGAAGTATAAAAAAATCACTTCTGATCAATCTTGGTTTAAGGTTAGATTTATTTAAAATTGTTCAATGTCGTTGCTTATCTTTTACAGTAATATTAAGCTTACAAAACAATATTAACGACTTTGGGTGGCCTCATATCTATTACTCTGTAAGTTGATATTGTCATGTGTGATCATTTGTTTAGTTTCGATGGGTAAGCGCTTCATTAAAATGATAGCTTCAAAAAGTTCCAACCTTCCAATATTTACCTGATCTGGTTACCAGAGGTAGCTAGTACCCTATGAATCATATTGCGTTTTGCAGTTCATTGCTCCTAAACAAATTCAAAAGGAAATTACATGTCCCTTACTTGAACAAAGCGAACGTACAGAGAGCATTTTCGGGGTGCACCTTACACTTGACTAGTCAACAAAAATATATAATTAGCCTGTTCCACTACTTTAAAAAAAAAAAAAAAAAAAAAAAGCCTCTTCCACTACGTACTTCGAAGAAACAAACTCGTCCTCGCCTACTGATCATCGCCAGAGTCGTCGTCGTCGGACAGGTATGCACCACATGAATTTGATGAACATTTAGAGTTATTAATTGCCACGTCATACTGTGGAGGTAAGGCAAGTTAGTTAATCTGAATATCAGCAATGCAGTTTTCGCGACTGAACTTAAACTCGTCGACATGCTGTACGGACTCTACGGACCTTAAGAAAAAATGGGTGAAGCCTGTCTTACCACAAATATAGGGCCAGGTTAGTTCGATATATTTTTCTGGACCAATCGTCTTTCTAAGCCGATTACAGCATATCATCAAATACAATCTACCTCCAGGGGCGGTCCAAACCTTACAAAGCCATTCGACCCCTCTAAAAAAGTAGTCGTGTAAGAGATGGCACCGCAGGCCTCATGTTCCTCGCCATTTTATCTCACCACAAACGCTTGGGACTGAGCATAGTTCCGTTTTTTTTAGTCCCTTTAAGTTCCCCAATTGCAATGCACAACCACAACCTCGACTTGTGCGCACAATTACCTTTACAAACTTGAATTAGTGACGGTCTGTGATCAATTGCAACGCACGATGCACTTCCACAGTTTTTTTTTTTATATCTTTTCCAATGACCAAGAAAGTATGATTACTTGAGCAGACAACCCAACTATCACATCAAATCCTATAAGAATACTCTTGACGGTTTGCTAGTGTGGTGACGGTTTGGGTATGCTAGTGCGGTGAATCCGAACCAAAATTACATGTACATAGTTAGTTGGTACCGTAATGTATTTTCGGATTTGTGTGTGTATATATATAAGTATATATTATTTATAAATCATAATAATTTACTTAACATAAATTTGAACTACTAAATATAATACTACAGAATATCAAAAACTAGTGATATGTACAAATGATTATATATTTAATTAAACTAATAATATTTCAGTTCTAATGTCTTACTATAGAGAGTTGTCTTGTATTCTAATTGAGCTACATATGTGGAGTAAGATTGTAAATCTCATTGAATGGGTATATTTTGAGTAATCTTGTGTACTGACATGGTAGTTAAGTGTACATTTTAGCTAGTGACATTAGTAATTTTGAACAGTGGGATAATATATGGAAAGGAGCGAATCATACTTAATTAGTTTTGAAAGGTAATGACATGACATTTTATAAAACGTAAAATCAAAATTTATCACCGAAATGTTTAATACCATACCGTATCTCGGACACCCACATGTTTCGGTGTTCCAACCCAACAACATTCCTGAGTCCTTACACAATTTTTGCGTGTGATTAGTGTAACTTGCTCATAGACACGATTACTATTCATTACTAATTGACTTTGTTGAGTATAAGTTTTAATTTAGGCCATTTTAAATTTTAATTTTTTCAAATATTAGGCCGCTAATATACCTAATCATATTTAAAGTAATATTCTTGTAATAGTAATTTTACTTATTGATTTCGTGTACAATTCTTATTGTTGTACAAGTTTTAGTTGTATGAAGGCTATAACCTTCACAAAGATGTAAAGTTCTAATAGGAAAGTATTATAATAATCTATAATAATACTTTGGATGCTATGTAATAATAATAATAAATTTTCCATAATGTGATATATATATATATATATATATATATATATATATATATATATATATATATATATATATACATTTAATGTTTTATCAATGATGTAACTTTCATTAGAATTATTCATTAATAGGCATAATGCATAGCGTCTGGTCACAACTTATATTATTTGGAAAATTTATGTTGAAAATAATTTCATATTATTTGGAAAATTTACATAGTGTCTGGTCACAACAAGGGTGTAATGGGTTGGAGTTAATTTTCACCATTTTGGTGTCAAAAATAGGGTAATGGGTTTTCATATGCGTGTGAAAACAACCAAACGCGGAAAGGGCACGGTGTGCGTGTCAGCGTGTACGACATCAATCCAAGAGAATGGATTTACGTTGACAAGGCAAATAATTTAGTGGAACCTTTACTAACTTGTACATTTAAAACACCACCCACTACAATTAATTATATGAATTCCACTATAAGTATTACTATCAATTACTTCGGTGTACTCCACCAGCTACTATAAGTTTGATCAGAAAGTTGAAGCGCATCTTCAGAATGGAAGAATCATATTTGAAAAGACTCCCGATGCACCTCTGGGAAACTATACTAGGAAGAGCAATGGATTCAATAATGAATTTGTCATCCATTTCTTCTGGGTGAGTACTACTACTAGACTAGATTCTATGTTCTGTTAGTGTCGATATAAGTTACCAGTGGTTTTATTTTTCTTCATTACCATTTCAGTTAGTATTGAGACTCTATATGCAGGTGCAAGCCGTTCCGGAAGATTGTATTTTCTGAGGTCTCTATAGCTCGTTTCGCGCTGGAAGACAATCGTAGGCAATTAAGATACATAGGAGAAGAAATTCGTTTCCGAGAATGGCTGCAAGTAAGAGGATTCGACGAGGATACGCTAGTTGATGCTGGGTATTGACAGATTTCTCTACCGGGACCGATTGGAAGGTGTACCCCTACTATGGCAGGCAACCTCTTCCGGTAATGAACATACACAGTGCAATTAAGGGGTGGCCCGACCATAAGACCACTAAAGCCATTGCTTTAGGCCCCCAAATTAAGAAAGACCCGATTTTTACTACCATTAGATGTAATAGTAAATAATTAATATAACTTTTATTCAATGAACTTATGATATCATGTGAAAAATGTATGATTGATATGGAATCATTTGAGCTTAGACGTGAATTATATGAACTGACGATCTTTAATGATACAATGGGCTAGTATAATCCATTCTGAACTTGATATCTTATATACGTTGTTTTCACTATGTTGAAATGTAATAAAGTCAAAATTTGTTACTTATTTGAGAGCACTTTTTTGCGAAATTTTTGGGTGGAAAACTTGTTTGGACATACTTTTTGACCAAGTTTTGAAAAACCAAAAAGTGGCCAAGACCACTGTTTGGGATTTTTTGTTTCTCACACTCACAAAACTTCAATTTTTTTTTTTCAAATGAAATGTATGTCCAAACATAACTTTAAGTTTAAAAAGAAAAATTTCAACTCAAATTCAAAAATTAAAATTCCCAAGTTTCAACCAAATCTATGTCCAAACGCTAGCTTAATATTGGGCTTACAGACTAGTACAAATTATTAAATATATTAGAACTTTGGCGTCCTCACATGTCCAAGGTAGATTATGTCCAATTAAGCGCAGTAGGTATTTGTTGATTATGTTGGGGGGAATCTACCAAAGCTAGGCAGATAGATAGACTCCTTTCCCTTGTAATATACTATTGTCATTTGGACATTAGACGACCTTTATCTCATTTTTTTTTTGGAGCATCTCTACTCAATCGCCCGACTTCCCACCGATAAACAATTTAAATTAGTCAGTGACACATCATTTAAATATATCTTGTATGTTGATATCGTTAATAGGTATCATTTCCGTATTTTTTATGCGTTTCATTTCCTACTAATAATCATGCTATAATCGCCCAACATGCACAACACAATCACTAGAAGAGCAAATACAAGAAGAGCTGTAGAACAAATACAGCAAGGGTGGTGGAAAGGGTGATTGAAGGAGTCTCCAAAATCCAATACTTCCTTGATTTGATTTGATAGCACAACATATAGAGCAGGGGCGATGCAACAACTCGTCTATATGGACAGGTTGAAAGGACTTGCGAGTATACATTTATTACCATGTCGCCCCACTTGCATACTATGGCATGATTTTTGGAGGGAAAATAGCTTTAAGGCGGGAAAGTTCTAACCTTTCTTAACCTATTCTTTTCTTAATATAAGTGCCATTAAACTAAACTTAGAAAACACAACACAAAACATGAAGGTGTTGGATGCACAAAGTAGTTTTTCTCCCTCAGGACGTTCATCACTAACGTGTGCTGTACATATCTCGGCATCATGCCTTAAATATGGACAGCTGGTATCTTATTTGAGAATTTAATTGCTCCTTTTTTTATTTCGTGATTGTTCTTGCATGGGTCCTTAACTCATGCTAATGCATATCTTTATGTATAACGACATTAACACTGGTCATGACTAACTTATTACAGCACTTACCGATTAAACTGTCAAGGTATCTTCCAGAAGATGCATCTAGGTACATCCTAAATTGTTCTTCCCAGCAATGGGAATGCACGGTACTCGGGCATATGACGCACTTCTTGGTTTCTTATAAACTATACAGAATGGAAAATCAATGTACTACCGCAGGATGGAGCATGTAGAACTTAAAATAACGTTTATTCAGGAACAATAATCAATAACGATGATGTTTCATGAAGTTGTACTCACTAGCTCATAGAGACACTCCTGGTTTGTAAATAAACATGTTTATTTAGTACAATGACACATAAATTTAGTAATACTTAAAATAACGTTTATTCAGGAACAATTATTAATAGAGTAGTAAATTCTTTTTATAGGGTCTATCAGAAACAACCTATCCACCTTGGTACATGGTAGGGGTGCGTTCTGTGTATATCTCACCTTCCCATACCCCTTAATGAGTGATAACACTGGGTATGCTGTTGTATTTTATTAGAAAATTCTCGTTTATTTATATGACTTATAAAATAAAGCTGGTGATTGTTCAGAAGTTTTAAGACACACTTTTATTTAATATTAAAACACAACGTACCTCTGAACCATGAACTGCACATGTGTTCACCAGTCAACCAGCCATTTGTACAAAAGAAAGGAATTGGTAATGGAGAGGAGGCAAATCCAAATATGGGGATGTCTAGTTCGAACCATTTGAAGCGGTTCTAGCAGTAACGATTACACTGCTTGGTTATCCCCAATTACGTTCGTGTATGTCCTCCCGTTCAATTACGTAAAGATCGTCTAAAACTTAACCTTACAGATACACACAATGAGATGATGTCAACCAGCCATTTGATATGATTCAACACCCTTGAAATAAAGTCACAAATTACGCGTATTCCGCAACTAGCCTCTCTACCTCTGGGGTTAATGTTAATTTCCTAGACTCGACATCAATGAGACCCATATTACACGTCATGTTTAGTTCACGATCTCCAACTATGGATTGTATATATTTCGGGTTCCAGTGAGTAGGACCGGCTACTTTACAGATTGAATACCTGAATAAATTCTTGTGGTAACCACCGATCATCGTTTTGAGAACGTTGCGACAATTAATTAATGAGTATCTGCCGCCGGGCCTACTCCATAGTTGTACTTACCCTGGTCAAGATATGAAGTAGTGGCGACGTCGGCCAAAATGGCTAGAGCCTCATTGTTACGCAGGATAAAGAAATTGTAAGTTCCAACGAGGATGGAGCCATGTGCAATTCCTGCACTGCTCAATCTTTCAATAAATCAAAGTATAAGTTGGTCACAATCCTTTAATTCATAAAACGTAAATTCCAAATTTAGAAATTGCTGAAACTGTTTTGTGAAAAGCAGACGCCTGACTTCCCAGCACCTGAAATAGAAAATATATTACAGATGCTATTATCAAACGTCACAAATAAACATTGCTGAATAACTCAACAAACCGAGAACTTACACGACCGAAAGGAGAGCCACTTCTCTACGTGACGGGCGTGACTCTAAGAATAGACAAATTATATTTCCAGACAGGGAGTTGGTAGTACGGTAAGAGGCGGCTCATGATGCGTAATATTTTTCTTCATATTGTGAAAGCGCATACAGAATGCATGTTTTTTGGTTATGGAATGCCAAGTCGTCCGGAGTCCAAAATGTTTACACTAGAGCATACTTTAGCAGTGGATTGGGAGTCCATCCATATCAATAACCTAAATATATAGGGGCGGGAGGAACCTAGTGCCAATGACTCATTAACCATATACTCGTATATGATAACAAACTTACTTTTATCATTTAATGATAGTTGAGGATATATAGCGCCACGTCAATAAATTACAGGGACTTTTTACATTCCATCTGGATGGTTGTTACCCATCGATTCATAATGTGTTGTATTGTATTTTATCATATGGTACTGTATCGTAATATGGTGTACCACGTTTCGATAGACTGTATTGTTTACCGTGGTTTAATAATTACAAATCACCGCTAGGGTAAAATGAAAAGATTAAATAATAAGTGAGGGCATGATGGGTAAGAAAAATAGGTAACAACACGATCCCACCAAATTGATCGTCGTTACATGTCTTGTATGTGACAGTATTCATGGCTACATAACCATGGATTTATCGATACCATAGAATGTTAATTAAAGAAACAATCAAAACAAACGTCATACCCATGATAACAATACATTACCATACCATGTGTTACAACCATCCAAACAAGCTGTTAGTGTGGAATGTGGTGAAGTTTTTTCCAATTATCGACCGATACAATGATAGTCATTTTGGTCCACGAATATTGACATGTTATAGATTTTGTAGAGTCCATCGAGTTAATATTCGACAACCTATTTTCATATAGTGCCTGGTAATTATTTTGAACTGAGATTAGACTGACTTATAAGTAGCATTAGCTTTCAAATATACAAATACAACTATCACTTCTGAAACGCAATATCAAAGATACTACGACCAAAAACTCGTCCAACATTAGAAAGTTGACTCTCAAACGCCGGAACTATTTTAGTTGGGGCGATTTCCGGACTGTGGTTATAAGATGTTTTCCAGTGCTCTTCCTCATATTAAGGAAATTACTTTTAAAGAATTGTTAGCAGTGTAGATGTCAATATTATTCCTTAACCAAACGTTTATTACCTGTATTTGAGTTTTAAGCCATTTATTAGCAATGCGATATTGGAAGAACCTTTATTTACTTCTGGAATGATCAAGTATTATGGACAAAAAAAATAGCCTAAAACCTGTTATAAAGTGGACCGGAGTAATTATTAACCGTAATTGTTGTAAAAATAATGCACAAAGAAATGCTGTATAGCAAAAAAACCTCCACTTCTTAACTAAGCACCCGACTAATTACAAACAAGCAGAGATTAACAACATCGAAAAATTTATTCATCTAGATCGTCATCGTCCGAGTCATATGCACCACCTGAATTTGATGAACTTGAGTACTCTTCATATTCCAGGTAAAAGTCTGCTGGTAAGCTAAGTTTTATTGTTTTGATATCAACAATACAGTAAGGACACGTTACATTAAGCTCAGCAGAGCCAAATATGGAGACCTCAAATTATGGGGACCAATGAGTAGGGCCGGTCTTACAACAAAGGTTGGTCAGCACTATTTTTCTACAATAGTTCTAACCAAGCATTGTTATGAGGTCAGTCCGACATTCTATCATCGCCATTCTACCATCACATCTGTTGAACAGGCTACGCAATTCTCCGGTACCACCATAGCTACAACCTGATTTTATTAATGCAATACCATAGTTATACCTTACTTGAGACAACATTGTGGTACGAGCAACTTGCCCTAATAAGTGTATGCTGGCTAAGTCACCCGCTATGAAAAAAAGATACGTTCCAAGGAATAGGGTGGCATACTCAATCCCAATGGAATCCAATCTTTTTAGGAATCTAAGATTAACATCGTCACATTGTTGCAGTTTTCCGCTAACTAAATGAAGCGGCAAATAGTTCTAAAAACGTCTTGACAAGGTAAGAGATCGAATTTCATTGCACCTGCAGTTAACATTCCGGTGATTCAACGCAAAATAAGATTATAATCAACTAAAATTGCTTCTTATCAAGAAAATTAGAAATTAAGATGACTCACGTTAGAGAAAGGCTGGATATATCGTTTCTTGGGGGATTTGACTGGAGAAACATTTGGATGATAGTCTCTAAATAGTCGGTCGGGAGTCTTGTAAGTGCTGGTTCCACACGCCTCACGTTTCCCCCCATCTTTTGACTAAGTCCACAGCTGTTGTAACTGTCTCAGCCTCGAGTATGAGGGTTTACATAACCAAAGTTGGATGGGTAGTCCGAATGTACAGTTAATACATTGGAAAAGATGGCACACTATCTTCACTGCGGGTGTCTGTAAAAGGTACATTATGGGAACCAAAACATCATTATTAATTGTGGGGGTAAGTGTGGAGGGGCAGCGTTTGGATGCCAGCTACTGATTGTTTCGACCGATGCATCTACTTGAGATTTTGACATATAGTTGGATGAAGGGCTGAACTGAAATATAATTTTTGAAAATTTAATTTTTTATTAAACGTATGTGTCATTAACAAAAAATTCAGGAATTTTTAGTAAGAAACAAAGACTTTAAATACAAATACGACTCTTTATCCGAATGCGAGAATTTGAAATTTTATTTTTCAAAGTTTGCAAAATTACTGAACAAAGAATATTTCGAAGTTATATTTTCCGTGAAATACCACTCCCTAATTCTATGAACAAGCGATGCCTTAACTGTCATTGATTTTGCTACCATAGGTCGTAGTGTAACAACTAGACCTCTTTAAGCCATACGCAATTGGTGTAGATGCCAGTGCAGTCCTATAGGCCATCTCAAACGGGAGTGAGATTCCCACGCCAAACGCCAACTTGGAGTATTTTTTGGCGTTATTTCTCTCCAACCATGCGCCCATTTTCACTCCAAAATAGAGTGCGAATACTGTCACACCAAATTTGGAGTGACACTATTCATCTACTCTATTACTATTCACTATTTTTATATTATTATCTTTAACTATTTAACACTTTTAATTTATCATTTTATATCTACCTACTTAGCTTTATGTTATATCTTTGTAATGTTCATTCTACATCTTAATTTTGCCAGATTGTATTGATAGATTAATTTTTGTATATATTAGTATTACATAAAATTATAAGTTAATTTCGTTATAAGTTATAAGTGTGTAAAAAAAAATTATCGTCACAAATTATAAGAGAAAACGTGAAAATATACGATGTTGCTAAAATTGAAAAGTAAAAATCGAAAGTACATTAATTAAAAATACACTAAAATTGAAAAAATACTATAGAATTGAAAATAAGAGAGGAATATGAATTATATGAGATGAATATGTAAGAATGAAAAAAGATAGGATTTATTTAATGAAAACAAAAGAAAGAAAATAAAAGATACTAATATAATATTGAAGATAGAAAAGAATATGGAAAGGAATATTCCCATTTGGAGTAAAAAATGATGTAATGGTTGGAGGTAGTTTACTCCATTTTGGAGTGAGATTTGGAGTAGAATTTGTTCCTTGGGGATTCGATCCCGACTCCTAGTTGAGTAAATTGTATCGCGATGACCGTTCATACTTCAAGCCGAGGTGTGTGTTGAGCGTTGTCAGCATGCCATTGTACTCATTTGTCACGGAAATAAGAATGCTCAAGGTTTTAGTCCATTAAACAAGAATGATCATATTTTTATAATTTTGTTTCTTCCAACCTCTTATAAGTAACTCTAGCTGCAAAACCAGTTCTGTTCAAGTGCTTTATTCATGAAGTTAAACAAAGTCACTTAATTACGTAATTTTTTAAAACCCAGTTAAAATCATACCAAAGCTTGGATTCTACATTAGCAATTAATCACGTAATTATACTTTTCGTGTACGTTGAACAGGTTCATCACATAATCACCACTATATGCTTCAAAATGAATACATTGGTTGACCATATATAAGTTTACAATCTGGTTACACAAAAGGTCGTTGGTTCGCCCACAAGAACAAAATAAACACTTACATATTTGGTATGTAGGCTTCACGATATGTAAACGCAGTAATAAAAATACTAGCAACGACTTGGGGCTTAAACATACTAATTCATTCCATCCCATGCCTTAAGGTATGGATTTTAAGCCTTCTCAGCTAGTTTCATGCTAATCTTAATTCCTAACAAAATAACAGCTAACATCTCCCAAGGATATTTTCTTCTCCATCGCAGCTTTCAGTATTCACCAAAAAATCATTTGGGAACAGTTTCCTAAACTTTTCATAGGCTACCTTAGCTTCACCCTCATCGTTGAAGCCTTTGTGAAGGGATTTTTTGACACCAGTGATCAGGGGTACGCTTTCTTCCCAGCTACTATATATTCCAGGCTTCAATCCCCTGAAAACAACATAACATTTATAATTTCCTTTACCCTTTCTTTGTTTTGCCATTTTTATTTGACTCCGAGGAACAAAATAAGAGATTCAACAGGTGTGCTAATAGTGCTTTAGGACCCAACCCCTCTAGTCGCAAGTGGGGGTCGGTAGAGTATATGTGAAGATCTTATCCTTAGAAATGGTATTGTTCAATGTAATAATGAATCAGCCTTTTTATCTGATCGATATGCACATATACCCATAAACCTGCTTTGAACCACCAAACGTCATTCCCGCGATTTACAGCAAGATTTGCGTCGCGATAACTTGCTCTTGTTTGACTCGTACCTACAACTTGGCGTATCCTACCGTATCTGATTCAAAAGAAAGCAGAAAACTGAGGCTTCTAGTTACGTACAAGAACTATAGGGTTTGTACAACAGTATAGTATTTTAGCACGAGCAGTGCAAGTAAACAATGCGCTCCACTATCATTATATAGTTGTCCAAGTTCAGCTTTCAAATAATTTCGTTTGAAGAATAATAAAATGCCATATTAAATGGTACAGTTCTAATTTGTTCTAGTAGTTTTGATTGTAATTAGCAAACAACAGGAATCAACACAAAACATGATCTTAAACTAAACGCGTTCTCAACCTCCTCATCATATGCTACTTAATCAACTGATGGCTTAGCTGGCGTTAACAATTACTCCAGAAGACACCACCATCTGTAGAAGATTTAAGAAGTTCAAATATGACCGCATTCCCGTTTTGCAGTTTATTGTCGACATCAAATCATATCCACCCATTAAATACCAGTCTTCTCTCGTCGTATTTATGCATTTGTGTGGACGTGTGGTAACATATTTGAAGTTTTGGCGATCCAAACCAACTCCAGTTCGAACCCAATTTTGGTGTTACATAAACATTAGACGTTAAGGAATCCATACGACGTAGGCTTTGAAATTATTTAACAATTAAATCTAACTGACAATATTGACCCTATTGGTTATACGGTTATTAATATATCCCTATAACACCAAATTCATTAGCACCAATACTCTTAATCAATATTTTAGTAGTAAAATAGTGTAATAGAGATATATGTCATTGCTAGGCGAGATTAAAAATGTAATATGTCCGGTGTAAAATATAGTGTAGTGGGTTGGAGCGGATTGTTAACGTCAGTCTCATCAATTCACGATTGCTAGTTGTGCAGCCGAATAAAGCGATATATATTGTTCAAAGATATCGTGCAGCAGGGTCCGGGTCCTTATGCCACTTCACATATACATTAGCAAACAAAAGGTAGTGACACAAAACAAGATTTTAATCAAAATACAAAGGATTCTCTAAACATCTGATCTTAGGCTCCATGCTCAACCGATGGTTTCGTCAATTAAAATTCTGAAGACCACACCCTCTGTTGAAGCTTCAACAAGTTCAAAAAAAACAAGACTCCATATTTTCAGTTTATTATCGACGACAAAATCTTTCCAACCATTAACGAGTCTTCGTCGTCCATCACCAATAAGAGTTTCTTTCCACTCATTCCCACGACATCGGAGAACTGCTATGACCGAAGTAGGAGGGAGATCCTCATTAATGCAATTTGGAAGATACTGTGGAAATTTAGCATGCCAAAATTTTTGTCGAAGTTATACATCCAGACATGTTTATAAATTGAAAAAAAAAAGAAGAAAAATATTGACAATAATCTAAATAGAATTACCAGAATATCATGCTTGTTGTATGTAGAGGCTATTTTCAATTGGAACCAGGAGATGAATGAATCGTCTTCAATCCATTCACTTGCCATTTTCCTCTAGTTTAGCTCTTTGTGGTGATGTAAGTTGGGTATTATTTAGAGAAATTGTAATATAAAGAGTCAGAATATCACAAATTAATGGAAGGTGGTTGTCGGATGTGGATACTTAGTTCAATTTGTATGGTTGACAATTCGGCTAGTTGATTATTATCTTAGAATTTGGTGTAATAGACGAGCCCTAAGGTAATTTGTCCCTCCGTCTCAAATGTCATATATAAATACACGCGAAATATGTTAGGGCTTGAGAAAGTCTTGACTAATGTGGATGTGGGATTATCTCCCAAACACAACCAAGGATAAGGGAACTAACGGAATTAAATCAAAAGAAAAAAAATTGCCACTCGCAAAATGAAAAAAAGTGAACAGGTTGGAATGCCTCTCAACAGAACTCCATTAGCTCAGCATTAAGTCCTATCACAGCTACACAACATCAGTTGATGAAGACTTTATCAAGTTTTCTAAAGCGGTTTAACTTTCAAGTACGCGTTTGTTGTAATTATTGTATGAAACGCAACAGTCGAAGCAACTACTTGTACTGTCTATTATTACCAAGTAGAACCTTGTAGCTGCTCTATCCGCAACTACGAAAATCTTCATTATGACGTGTCTCGTACAAGGAAGCTTTTAATGGAGTATATTTGGCACCTATGACGTTTGCACATCATCTATAAAACGGTATTTGGCACCTACGATGGTTGCACATCCACGGACAACTGATATTAATTCTGTCACATAATGTTAGGAACTACCCAAGATTAAAATTCGTATAGTAGAAATAAACAGGGTACCCCAATAAACAACGTTATACACTAAATCTGAAACAAACACAACCTTAAAGCGCCCCGCCTAAACTCCAGGTTGCTCGAATCATTCAAAATGACATTGTACTAGTGTCGGATCATCCAACAACACCCTACATCTGAGGAACTGAAATGCATCCGACTGCACTGTCGGATGATTTGCGCAACATAACCTAAAATGATTCATGTGGATAATGTGTGCATCATTTAGTCGATAGACTAGATACTAGAAGATTTTTTTCTAACAAAAATTCACAAAAATCAACAACGTACAAGCATCTCAGCGACACACTTTACTTTTCGAGCTCACTAACCCAGGTTCTACTCTGCTTGAACAAATATAATTTCTTTCTTTATATGATGCAGCTGACTTATCCTTGAGAAGTCCTTGTCAGTTGAAAGAGCATTCGCGGCTTCATCTTGCAATCTTTGTGCTTGTTCTTTCTTCTTTTCCTTGTATTCGAGCTTTGTCCTAAGTAAGCGTAGTATTCTCTTCTCCAAAAGTTCAATTTCATCCTTGACACGCTTTAGTTCCTTTTCTTTCTCAATGTTAAGATAAACGGTGCGCTCGTAGTAAGCAATCTTCTCTTATAGGCTCATCTCTGCCGTCTAAGGGTAACGTAAAGACATTTTTTATTTCGATAAAATAAAATAAAGGGAAACAATTGGAAATGAAAAGAGAAACATAGTTAATTAAGGAGACAATTCAAACCTTGTACTGCTTATTAGAGGTTTCTTCGTCACATCCCCTTTTAAGCAGAGCCTCGCTGGATTCTAATCCACGGACTATTTCAACTTTGCACGTACAAACTTTTTCTGAACACTTCACCGGTTGAAAGACAACCCGATCTCCCACCCTTAAATCATTGTCGTTGGCAAAATACTTCCATCCACAGCCCAACTTATTCTATTTATCTCCACCGATAGCAGCTGCACCCATCCATTTTCTCCCATGGAAGTCAAGGACAGAAGCCTGTGCCAAAGCAGGAATATAAAGAACAGACTTCGCAGGCAGATACTATCAGTAAACATAATTACTACTGTTAGTGTGTCTCCTTCATAAATATACGGAAGCCTGAAAAATAAGAAGAGTAAGGTGTTGAATGAAAAATACCACATAGCCTTTGACGATGTCGGTATTGGACATGGTGACCCCGAATTTCATAAGTTCATCTATTGTAGATAGAGCTACGCGCTAGTAAGTTCTTTTGAAAGTTCCTAGTAAGTTGTAGGGGTGTTATTTGTCTCGACGAATGATTGATTGTCTCTGTGTGTACGAAAAAGTTGCGAATTACTTCCCGCCCCATTTTTCCCACCAAAATTATATAAAATTAAAATAAAGAGAGGGAAAGTATGCCATTCTTATCTGTACTGTAACCAGTGGCGTTATATTTTTGTTGATGTAGTTATGTGATAATTCTATTTGTCTATAATAATTTTAGTCTTAGTAATTTCATATTTTAATTCCTTTTATACATGTAGAAGCAATTTCGGCATACTAAATGTTAAAAACAAGTGAATACGGAACACATATTTTGTTAATACTATAGTGAATAACTCTTCGATACATAACATGTCACGATATTAACTGAATAAATGGAGTACATACATAATGCATTAAAATATTGAGTGATTAATTTGTACAAAACTAAAACATTAAATCACCGGTGTTAAATTATCGAGTTTTGTTAAACCGGAAATTCATTGTTACCTAGATAATCACTTCAAAAGTGGAACATTTTTTAAACCAAGTACCAGTGTGAAGATTATGTGAATAAGAGAAGTAAAAACTACTTTGTCCAAAATTCAGGCGAATGGAGAATTGTTAGGTGTTTTTTTTTAGACTTAATTTGTAACCTACTAGGACACTTGTTTTTCAAAGGATAAAAAAAGTGTTCTAGTAGGAATATATCTCCGTTTATTCCTATCATTTGTTATGAATTTTGTTTAGCAGAGACTTCTACTCTGAAATTATGTAGACCAACCAAAATCACTTTTTAAAAATGTCTCTTTTACGAGTAGTATTTTTCTTGGATGTCCGATTTATTGTCATACAACAGTGCCGCCATGTTATTTCAATCCCTACGGTATTTCAATTTATGTCCTTACTTTTCAGTATGACATATAGAAACGGATCATTTCAAGTCTTTTTGGATTTTAATCCAAATGTTAGACTCCATGTTATGAGGAAGATATCTAGGAACAAAACAAAAACTACAGGGGGTACGTATCCCAGCCGAACTTCATGCAAAGGAAATGGCAAAGGAAAGTAAAATCAAACCATGTATCATATACTGGTGGTGTATTTTCAAGTAGACAACTAGAACAAAAGCTATCTACATCTTAGAATATCCGATGGTTTATGATGCTACTCTTATCACTCAAGGATACTTGCATCATTTGTCTCATTTTCTTGATCGACAAGTCTTTCTACGCTTATAATTAAGAGTTTTGGCACCTTCCCTAGCCATACGTTTGTGTTGGAACTTGTAAGTGTCGTTGAGGATATATTTATGTACATTTTACAGATAACTGTTGCAGCTAAATATTGAGGCATTAATAGCTCTCGAATTGGTACCTAAATTACTTTTTTTGAAAGAGTAGGGAAAAAATATTTCACCATGGGGTTGACAATTGTTTCTACAAATTTACTGAAAAGTAGACATAAGATTCAAATGACATAATCACGTTGGAAAATGAAGGGATGGGGGTACGTAAATGGGAGTAGTGCCGCTTCAATTCCCCACATACTTCAAATTTTTCCCTCTGAATCTTCCCTCTAACAACCTACTCCCTCCGTCTCAAATTATTTGTCCTCCTTACCCATTGCAGTAAATTTCTTGAAAAGCACAAAATCTAACTTATTATTTAATATTATAATTGTTCAAAAAGCATAGAAGATTTAAAAAGGGTAATAGTCAAGAAATTCCCCCTCATTAATGATTTCTTAATTGACGTGTAAAAGTTAACAGGACAAAAAATTTGAGACGGATGACGTATTATTACCTAGAATTTTGTTTATGTCATTTATAAGAAAGGGTGACATTGAAGGTTGTTTTTTGACCTCTTAAAAAACGCATACAAACTATAAATTGTAGTCTCTTGCATTATTCCCTTCTAAGTGCATTCAAGTGTGCATTATTACAGTCCAGATGTTACAAGAATGTCGTTACTTCTTTGTGAATTAAGTACATATGTCTCTAACTAAATAGGGAACTAAGACGTAAAACTAATTGGATAATTAATTCTACTAATGGTGCATGGAATGTGATGAACATGTCAGAAATGGAATCATAAGAGACTAAATATACATCAACATTTATACAATATTTTGTAACATAAGCTTACTTTTTGGTACTTACCATTATTAGGAATAATAAGCCAAGGCCCAAACCGATCCCCGTTGTTGATTATGAGTATTAGTAAAAATAGTCACTTGATTATCCAATTTTGATAAAAACGAAAAGAGCCGCAGCTTAAGGAAATTCTACATACAAAAGAAAAGCGATTTCATTTCATTCAACATGGCTAGAAATTGTAAAATACCCGTTAATATTAGCGGCCCATTATTAGAACCTAACAAACGGGACAGGCTACGAGGATATCTAGATAAAGTTACA
This sequence comes from Petunia secreta, assembly GCA_029990175.1. NCBI lineage: Eukaryota > Viridiplantae > Streptophyta > Magnoliopsida > Solanales > Solanaceae > Petunia > Petunia secreta. The sequence continues at coordinate 8,808,283 of JARKIP010000053.1, forward strand.
TGGAAATAAAATGACATTAATACTTAGTGCTGCTAAAATAGGCATAACCATAGGAGAAGGAATCATCACAAAGCCCTTTCGATATGAGTCCCTTATTTCCTCAGGAGCGAATCTCTTCTTGACTTGAAAAATTGAGAGAAAAAAACGAAGAATTTCGAATCAAAAAAGAAAATTCTAGTCATTGATGGGCGTCAAGACCGGGTTCCGACTTTTTCTTTTTGAGAAAGAAGAGGTTACTGGATAAGCGAAAGGGATGAGAGCAGATCATTCCTCCCGCCAAACCTAGAAAAGAAGGGAGCTCTCTCTTTTTTCCAACCTTCTTTTTATTTTAAAGGCATAACAATGAGGAAATACAGTAGAAAACAAGTCGTACTGGTGTTGAATATTGCAGGATTTCCGTTGACCTCAATAACTACACCTAGCAGCCCCTACTGGTGTACGCTTATGTCGTCGTCGCTATCATGTTAACCGCCATTTCGGGCTGATGTAGACGAGTCGCGGATCACAACAATCTCTTGTGGCAGATTAATGAAAATTGTCATGATCTTTGTTAGAGGACGATCAATATTCAATAGGTTTTGCAAATGGTCAGCACCGGTATCACGCCTTATTCTGGAAAGAAGAGTACGTATCTCCGACTTGAGGGAACTCAAATCAATACTGTAATTGCGAACCAGCTTTTCCACTGTATTTGGAGACGCCCCCCGTAGCGGACTGCCGGCATTATTACCACGACGTCTTCGTTCCATTGTATTCTATTTACTAATTTAGCAACTGATTATACTGGTGTGTGTGGTAAGTACTGCAATAGACAAGGAAGTATCTATGCATAAATAGAACCATAGTCGAAAGTATATAACTGGTGGGGAAAGCTTTTATCCTGCTACACGTTTTACGACATACACAAGTTGGGAGTCGATAGGGCTTAGTTGGCAATGGGGAGTAAAAAATGACGTGCCATTTTATTATTGGGTGATTCATTACTCGTTTGTCCATTACCTACTTTGGAACCCTTTACGGATTAGACATGCACCTAAATACAACACGTCGCCAATATATACCCCCAACAATTCAATTAACAACAGTAAAGACATCGCCCCTTTTTTTGGAAATTGCGTTTGTGGCCAGACCAGACTCAATCACAATTTAACTTCATTGACGAAATTATTAAGAATGGAAGTTAGGATTAGATAAGGGGTGCGTTACTTGTCGTCACTAGTAGTAGAAGTATCTAATATAAAGCAATAACGAATGCGGAGGGGGCATGAAGAAAATTATGTTTTCTTCTTCTTACTTAACTCTTGAAATAGGAGCTTGAAATCAAGGCACAATTTATTTCTGCACATTCCTTAAAGTAGCAAGAGGAATGAAACTACGTTCAATACGTGTTGCTCAGCAACACTGCGTCGGTACTGTAAGTAATTGTGTTGTCAAAGTCGGTGTGGCATTGCACGACGACCTTGATGAAAATTGTTTTGCACTACTATTGAAGCCCACTATCGATGATTCTGGTTCACATGCAACTGGTCATGTTGATAAAGGATATGGATGACGGGACATGAAAAGATTTTGAGATCAGAAATGGATTTGCCCATTATCCGATGATGATTATATATTGGATATCTTGAGGCGTTTAAAGTGACCTTGTATTAGTTACTCCATAAAAAGGCGATTAAGTGCTCTGTCGGATCGATACCTACTACATATTCATTGGAAGCATATCCAATCGGAGAGATGCCTTGACCTGGTGCTGAAAACGTTTGTGTGCCTTTGTCCATCTCATAAAGAAGAACCGATTTGTTTAGAAGGTTCCCTCCTGCGTATAATTGGACATTATCTACCTAGAGAAAATGACGCCACCAAAAGTTTTTAATAGTCCGTTTTAGTAGGTAAGCCCAATATTAAAGATAAACAACAAGATAAGATACTAAAAGAAACCACAACATATGACAAATTTTGTCCTAATTTCATATCAACATATAGAGCAAACATCAAAATATGATATCACGTGCATAATTGATTATAATAGGCCCTTGACACTTCATATTCATGACGTCTAAGGTCAAACGATGCCATATCAATTATACTACATTTTTTATATGATACGATTGTTAGGTCTGCCTCTGGGCAAAACCTTCGTTCACATTTTTATATTGGCGATTCCCAATTTTGTAGTAATATGATATGACAGAATAGATTTTGTTTTCCCTGAAACCCTCTCTTTATACTTTCTTATTAACTGGACGTTTAGTATTTATATTTGATTTGAATCACGAGTAGTTCATATCCAATATGTTGGCGTCTGTGTGTATGTGCGAACACCACATTGTACACTTATTCGACAGCAAAGAGTACCTTGAGGCCATTAATTAACACACCAAATCATCGGTGTTAATGCAAAAATATTTTCGGGGGTATTTGATTTGCGCTGCCAGTTTGTATGAGTGGTGAAGTATTTCCATTTTTTTAACAGTCAAAATATTTTTTTTCAAGGAATAGGGTGGTACAATTTACCGTAGAGACCACAAAAAAGTAACGGATGCAGTCAAACATTACTTCCAACGTAAGAGGCATTCAAAGGCCACAACCCAAAGATGCCCGTGTATACTTGACCGGCTTTATGGCAGTTCTTTGACCGCACGATTGCTACTGTTCATACTTTAACCGATTCTTCACTTATTTATTATGGGAGAATGGTCGTGAAACTACACACACAGAAAGTAATACTTAAATTAAGCACTCGGTAAGGTTCATTCTCCTCTTCCTCCCCTATTTTCTCTTACAACGAAATTAAATCTGAATTGTAAGCAAATATACTAAGGAGTAGAGTATGTTAATCTTAGTTGGATCAGCACCGGTATCACTTCTTGGTGATGGGTCTTATAATTAGATATCAGCTATTAAATCTAAAAATCACTTCCAAGAAGTGCTACCGCTCCTGATTCAATTTATGAAATCCAATGTTGGTAAGTTTAGGTATTCGGAGTAAAAAAAAACTTCTTTTCTGCATTCAAACTTCTGCAAATTGATATGTGTCAACAGACAAATAAGGTTATATTATAGATATTTTTCAATGCCTTACAATCTGTTTGTTGTAACTCTACATTGTAATTTCAAGGTAAATATGGATAGTATCCTACCACTATCTCCAGTTTTGCAAAGGACACGCATCCTAAAGTCAAGCGAGTACTTGGTAGCTATAAGAAGCGAGATCCGCCTTCTGCTCATAAGATTTGGGTGTCAATCGAATGCCGCGTACGTGCAGAAGCTCTTGCTTCAAGAACCTGCATTGCTAATCATGTACGGAATTGTGGTTTCATTGGGATGACTATATGCAAGATTATTGGCAGTTCTTTTAATTTGTCATTGATATCTTTGCAAGCATCGAAATATTGTGTTAAAGGTCTGGGTATGCTATGATTATATTTCTTCTGAATGAATGCCGCTTGCAGTTAATCTGTTCATTACTAGACAACTTATAGAAATAAGGCTATTGGCGCATTTGCAATGAATTGAATAAATTTTCTGTAACACAGAGGGAATGATCTAGCTGTAACTTGGAAGGAAAAATCTAAATCTTTTGATCTATGCACCTTTGAGAAGCTGACTAGATACTACCAATATTTTAAAAAGCTAAATAGTTTATATGTGTGTGGTCTAGCTTAGTACTTCTAATATATTAATATATTGGTTCTTGACTCATTTTCGAGTATCAATGTATCATATAAACTATTGAGGTGCATGTACGTGTTAAAATTAAGGTGTAAATTAAGGTGTAACCCTTTTTTTTGATGATATGTCATTTGTTACACACAACATTTGTGGATGCTATATTACAATAAACAACATGATATCCATGTGCAACGCACGTGTCGAGTAACTAGTATATATAAAAGCATACTCTCAACATGCTACTCCGTTATTTCGTTGCATCGAATTTCTTCTTGCCCTTGAGATTTTCTCTTTAATTTTACATTCCTGACAGTTTGTAGTCTTCTAAATTCAAACGAGCCCCTAATTATAAAAATAGCTAATCGCAAGCAGCACAAATTAATTGTATATGGCTAGAGTTGATTAATTAACATCTCAAAGCGGTCAACAACTATTCTACAATCACATTTTCATATGTCATTTAAGATAAATCAGTGCTTTTTTTTCCCTTGCACATCCTCTTCCTAATACCATAGACCGAATTCTTAACAATTAATGGTCGTCACCCGTGACATACATTTGCACGCAAAGTTATATAAAAGTATCCAAAAGATATAACTACACAACAAGTTTGACTTTAAAGTTCGAACATGAAAAGGATGTCGTGCAAAACATACACACAAATAATGGATTTAATGTAGCAAATTATGATATGCACTACTGAAAAACATGTAGATAATGCCTCTGTTAAGTTCCAGATCTTGAAATGAAAAACAACAACTTAATATAAAACCAAATGACGTCCTATCCCCACCTAAAATCACATTTTTAGCGTTAATTAGCAATTTAATTGACTATAGCAAATATCGTGGCTGAAAAAAGAAGAAGGATAAAATATAGAATATGGTGGAGCCGAGGGAGTACTAACTTCATGGGCGTTAGTGGTTAATGAAAGTTAATTTTTTTTTTTGACTTGAGAAAATAAAGCGCAATGTCTAACCCCCAACAAACACACTTATACATGCCTTGAAAAAGCAGTATTTATATATATATATTTTTGTCACATTCACTCGCATATTATCTTATTTTAAAAGGAAAATTGCATTTGATGGGTTTCTCGGCAGTATCGGTTCCTTCTTTTTTGTGTGTTTTTTTTTTTCATTTGTCTATTCGACTACGCCCCATTTAGTAGATGCTACATAGTAGTAATCCGAAACCTGACATCCACACGATACGGCGGGAAAACCTTATTTTTATTAGGCTAGTAAGTTTCAATAACCAACCCACTAAAACGTTGGATTTCATTCGGTAGGGGAAAAATAAAAATCCGTGTACAGTAGTGCTATTTTAATAGTATAAAACTTGTTGCTTTGTTAGTTAGTTTAGCGGTAGACCTGTAATTTATTTCATATATATATATATATATATATATATATATATAGTATGAGGTCGTTTGGTAGAGAAACGAGTTTTAAATGGATTAGCAATACAAAAATTAGTAATGCATGAATTATTTTTAGTAAGCTTACCAGACCAGTTCAGATATGAACCATGTATTGAAATGTACAGTAATGTAGTCACATGCATCATTAACTTTGGAAACAATATTCACAATGAAAATTAAGTTTTTCTTGATACCCAAGTTTATGATTGATGAAATGTGGATTTTCATTCCCTCAAATCCAATGATCTATGAACACTCTACAATTCTAAGCATCGCGTGCGGTGCACGCGAAAAAAATTTAAATATATAAATACATTGTCCCCCCTTCGTTCTATATAATTCACTCTCATGCTTTCCCATTTCCAATTACAGGTTGTATCCTGGTCACCTGTCGGCAAACTATTATGTAGGCACTATCCAAAAATCAATCCAAGTCTTAACATTCACTTGAGCTGAGAGAAAACCGTTATCTAAATATTCTTACTTCTTGCTCAGTGGTTTTATATAATTGTAGATACTGTTTTATAATTTGTTGTTCACCCGCTCTCTCATGACGGTATTTTGTTGCTGGCTTATACTTCCATGTTCACTTATTGGGATCTAATTCAATCCACACAATGGATGAAGAACCTCCCACACCTTTTGTGATGGAGAACTCATTCCTTATCTGATTAAGTTTCTGTTTAGGCATAACCAGATCTTTTTTTATTTCTTCTTCTGCCATCATAGGCTGGTATGTCATATTCTAAATTTTTACTTTGACAGGTGAATTGAGTCAAAAGCGTTCCACAATGAAGAAGAAGGTAATGTTTCGTAAAATCTAAGTATTTGTGGTTCTTCATTGGTTATGTATGCAGAGTTTTACAAGATCCCTAATCTTATAATAATTAATGATGAAGGTATAGTGGTCATCACAGTGGCGAGGTAGCGAAGTTATATCTTTACGTTCAACGAAAGAAGAAAGAAGAAAGAACATCAATGGATGTTCAGAGTTAAAAAATTAGAGCACATTCAATCTATCGAAAATGTATAGGGGTGAAGTGGAGGGCTTGTAATTTCGTGCAACTTCGCGCTACTCACATTTTGGCCTCTATTTTTCTAGATTAAATCAGAGATGTAGTCAAATTTGATATTTACGCTACTCAAACAAATGTACAAATATGTATTTTTTCAGTCGAAGAAGTAGTTCAAAATAATTATTTTCTATGACAAGTATCTTACTGTAATTTAAAAGTTATGGGTTTGTGCATTTGTGAAAGTTGCCACTTTGCTCCATCCGGCCTTCACTTTCATCCTAACTATGAGCATAAACATTGCATTTTAAAATAGCCATTTTACATCTTACGCAATCGCCAACTCCAATCGGATTTTTATTTTTAACCTTTTAATTAATATCTTTATTTATACTTAATTATGTTCAAATTATATCTTTATATAATTTATTTTCCATAACTTAGCCGTATAAGATTGAAATAATCATGATCGTGCATCAAATTTCCATTTTATTTTTTATTTTTTTAAAATATAAACGTGGTATTAATGTTATTATAAATTATCGCTGAAAGTTCGTTATAACCCAACGCGCCCACACCTAAATTAGAGTTGATGAATACTTATCCGCACCCGCTTTTTATCCAAACCACTCGACTTAAATAAGGTAATTAAACTTTAAAATGTAGTAAATTCATGTCAACCAACCATGATTAAGTAGTAGATAGATGTAAGTATTACATATGCCTTGTATTTATTGACTTGGTGTAAACACCAGGTGCGGATAAGTTTTTTTCGTTATAGTTTGTCTCTTGCGGCATACCCGCTGCTGAGATATTTTCTCTTTTATTTTGGCAAAGTTTCATGTCTTTCTTGAGAATCAGTGAAAGTCCCTCGTTTCCGGCTTAATTAAACAAAAGTATATTATGAAAAATGATGTACAAATGCCATTGTTGTATGCCTTGTGACAACTTTCTACTTCATTAAATGCTTCTGTTCGCATCAAAGAACCAACTGTCGTCATCATTTATTATCCAAACTGTGACTATTGCACGGCGTGTTTCGTGTCCCAAATTGGCAAGTTGCTGAATGTATTGAATGCAATTTGGTAGCACAAATTGTTGAAATATTTGGGGTCCGTGAAAGCAAGTGCGATAAATTAAAGTCTCTCCATAAGGTATGTGAAAAAAGCTTGCATGTGGATTTGTTTTGAATTTGTTTCCATTAACAAAACTACTTGAGTACGTTCTGTTTTACAAATTAAAAGCGGACTACAAATCACCAAAAACCATATATACTTGGCTGTGATATACTCATCTCATAATTCAAATACAATCAGGACATAAATAGAGGTAAAATGTTTAATAAATCATTCACCTTAATGATTTAGTAAGGGGCGTGTAAAAGTGAAGAATGACAAAAAAACTGCAATATTACCTATCTTAAACACATATTATCCATATATATATATATATATATATATATATATATATATATATATATATATATTATCCACATCGCAAATATGTCACGAAAGTAAAACGTTTTATGCTAGACAAATATAACAAACCAAAACCAACTGCATCATCCATTAATTATTAGTCATACATAAATTACATAGAAGATCAACTGTTTGATATGCCTCATGCCCACTGATATTCCAATTACAATAGCATCTAGAATACCACTGGACAAACCTTCTCCTTCTTCAGCTTCTTGTTTGTTGAGCTTTTAAAATTCAATGTAAGCTTTTCTAGCTTTTTCTAGAGAACTATATGACTTGTAGTAGTTCTTCTTCACGCCAATAATATTTGGAGCACACTCCTCTCATGTAAGGTATATACCCGGCTTTTTACTACTAAACACAACATACACCTTGCCCATATTTTGAGATTTTGAAGGGAATAGTAATATTTTTGTTAAGTGAAAGACAAGAAGAACAAGAAGAGCATAAAGCCTGAGCCTAAATAAGTGGGAGGATATATGTGGAGGGTATCTGGGTAAAATTTTGGATTTTATATGATTTCACAAAAGTGGAATATGGATGGTAGGGGTGTTCATGGTTTGGTTTGGCAGGTTTTTAATCTAAATCATACCCAAACCAACATAATCGATTTTTAAGTTCTTTAAGCCAAACCAAATGAAAATTATATCCAACGGGTTGGTTATTGGCAGTTTGTTTTAACGAGTGTTGTGAAATAAAATAAATTGAAGATAATAAATTATTATAAGAAGTTTTCCTAGAAAAATATAAATGATAAAGAGAATTTTTCGTTAAAATAAATTTTAAAGAGAACTACATGTATGTTGTTATATCCGATCTGGGTGAGCTTTTTATATGTAGCTTATAAGAGCCATAAGTTGCTTATAAGACACTTTCGAGAAGTTAGTCGTAACTTCTCTTTTTGGGTTATTTTAAGCTCAGACGTGCTTATAAGCTCTTTGTTCTTTTAGTTATCAAAACACTCAAAAAACAGTTAAGTGCCTATAGGATACTTTTAGGCTTGATCAGACAGGATCTTACTCTTGTACTCCCTCCGTGCCAAGTTATAGGACACATTTTAAATTTTGGTTTATCACAAAAATATTGAAACATTCTCTAATTTAGTAACAATTCAAATTTATGGATGATTCTCAACCACAAAAATTTCTAAGGTTCACCTAACTAATCCTACAATGTTGCCCTACTGCTACTACATCAAATCTTATTGATAAACACTCCCTCCGTCCCATTTTAGTTGCCACCTTCAATTTTTTCGCGCATATTATGAAAACCATTAAATAAGGTGTATATTTTACTATGTTACCCTTATTTAATGTTTGATTATTAACTTTTTTGGAATTCGTTTTTACTAATAATGGTATAGTTGGGAAGAACTAGTAAATGGAGCCTTGAAATCCTAAAGAGACAACTAATTTGTGACAAACCATTTCTCCTAAAGTGATAATTAATTTGGAGGGGGGGGGGGGGGGAGGGAGTGTTTTATATTTAGAACAAAAGAAAGAATTGAAGTATACTTATACCTACACGATGTTCTAACTTTCGATATATCATGGCCCGTATATCAAGTTAAACATGGAATGGTCAAAGAAAAGACGACGTCATAACTATAATTGCTTTGACTTTAAGTCCCTCCGTCCCGAATCAGTTGACACTTTCAGCTATTGCGACCACTAATTTTTGATAAATGAAAATGAATCTTACTAAAGCGTCAACTAATTTAGGATGCAGGGAGTACAAAATATTGGTGCATCTATGCGTCTTAGAGTTAGATGGAGATGGAGCACGAAATGCAAGATACAGAAGACGGAAGTAATTAATATTGCTACAATATAATATAATCGAATATGAAAGATACAAAAGAGGCCATCAAGACTCGATACATCAAATCTATTATCTTCTGTGTTCGTCCGTGTCATTATGTATTGTGTTGAGAGATCTTTCATTTTCCTTTTTTGTGGGATTTGCAGGAATCTTTACTATGGTGTGGCCTGCATCACACACCTGCCGATGAAAAGAAGAAAGGAGCGTCAGTGAGATTACGTTATTGAATATTGAAAGATCTTTCATTTTTCTTTTTTGAGGGATTTGGAGGAATCTTTAATGTGGTGTGGCCTGCATCACCCACCTGCCGATGAAAAGAAGAAAGGAACGTCAGTAAAAAAAAAAAATTGTCAGTTGCAGTGGCTAGGGTATTTACTTTCCAGATTTTCAACGTATATACGTCGGCGAGAGCATGCACTTGTCTTGGTGATGCTTTACGAGTGGACGACAATAGTAAAACTCAAGAAAAGCTATCTTCACAGGGATAGGGCAGGAGGTAAGATTTGCCTCGTTCAGGTCAAAATTCCGGTTGAGGTAGTGTGTAACAAAATTTCTCCATAGGGTTGGTGCGCATTCAATATGCAGATTAGCATGCCAAATGAGTGAAACAGGAATTGGCCTGCGGAGCACGTTGAAAGGCAGGCATATTCAGTGGTATAGTGTAAGTGTATTATTATTGGTTGGACTTTGTGCGTTAGGGTTTCTAGTATTGAGGGATTTCAGCCCCGTTAAATGTTTAGATCTGACAGGCGAGGCTTGTCCATTGGGTGCTCATGAGCTTGTGGGACGTCCGCAAAAAGTAACAAGCAGTTACATTCAATACAAGACATTGGAGGGATTCAAAGAATCAATGAGTGCAAATCAGAACACATAATTAATGATTGTATCATATCTCAAGAGGTGCAAGTGACTATCTAATGAAAGTAGATCTGATTGGGCTGGAAGGCAATGTGTATGGTTAATTTGACTGTCCCATGTACTGTATTGTATTGTAATTATGATTACAACGTCTAATTTTATTGTTACTTTAAATAACATTGCGGTGGATGAAAATATAATGTGGATGGCCGTGTCGTTGTGGTGCATTCATCAAGTATTAATGTAGATAGTTGTGGAAATTAGAGTGGCATGCCGAAAATTCGTTCATTTGTGGTATTGATGATACTGATGAAATACATCAAAAATAAAACTGCAAGGCTAAACGACAATACATTAAATGTTTTTGTTGCCAAGTCCACACATTGGGTGTGGGTGCAATCCCTCTAATTCCAAAGCACTATGCTCTGAACCCTAAATTACGACCCACTCTAGCCTACACCGCTGAATTCACCACTCAATGTGTCATCTGCCGAGCCAAGCTGCTCTCACGTCTGCTGATTGGATGTCCACAACCCTAAGTGCACGATATGGAGCAGTAAATGATCTCACCTGACAGTTCCCTCTTTTATAGTGGCATTGGGTGGAGAAAAGATTCATTCTTATCCTGCAAAATAAGAGGGAAATGAAATAATGGTTAGCTTCTTGATAATATAACTCATACAACCTTCTTCTTTGCAATGATGAGCACGTATCAGTTAACATGAGCTTATATAGTTTGAGCCGGTTAAGTGGATTATTTACAACCAAGATTGACATCGTTACATGTCCTATTTACAGCCGAGATTCACATAGTTACATGTGTTAAACACATGAATTGCATTATCGAATTTATATCCCCTTTACGGATTATCACAGCATGGACTACATGACCTCCCCATTTTATACACCCTTCCAACTCAATTAATTCTTAGGCTATTAAAGGCATCTCCCTTTCTCTATTTACATAAAATTATATTTTTCATCGTGATATAGCGACGGGTTCACAATCCTATTAACTTAATGACTTTTAAGTCTCCAGCTCCTAAATTTATTTTAAATTTGAAATACGTGACCTAATTTTTTCTGGTTTTTTGTTATTTTAAGTATTTACTGTACCGCTTATACTCTTTGTACATTTCCACAGACCGCCATTAACTACTCACGATACTTGCTCGTTTTCTACTCCTTTCGCCTATAAATGGGGTACCCCGGCAGACATCCTTCACAAATGCTCTTTCTAAAATCATCGTCTCACATTTGAACTTCACTTTTCATCAAAAGAATCCTGCTCCTTTCTCCGAAATGTGCATCTTTGATCGTGGTTACATATCTTTGAAACATCTTCTTTATTCGGTACAGACGGTATACGAGAAAGCTGGAAACAAGTATGCTTTAACTGTCTGTGTTCTCCACCCTTCTCTCTATGTTGAGACGTGCATAGTTCCTCGAGTCATTGACCCTGATCGGGATCCGAACGACGTTCTTTGGAACGTCATCTCCATGACATGTGCAGTCATGCACTGAATAGGGTGCGCTCGTTTTCTAACACAGTTTTTACTGTGATATTCCTCTTGTCACGAGGGCAAATGACCCTTAGCTAGCCTTTACTCGTTCAAGAAGCTTCCTCTTGTTGCTTAAAGCATATCGATTGCATCTTGGTCTCTTATCTTCCATGTTGCTTAAAGTACTTTGGCGGCTTTTGGGCGAAGTAAGGTGAAAGTTCGAAAGCTTGACGTAGCTCTTTTGATGACAAGGGGATAAAGTTGACGTCACTAACTATCTGTTGGGTTAGTGACATGTAACTACAAGAGATGGTACTCCTTAATCTAGTATTAATGCACTATCATGTCTTTCATGGAGTAACTCATACAAATAGAGTAGGATCTATGTCATTCATCTAATGACTCCTATGGTTATATATCTATATATACGTATGTACCACAACATTTCTGTGACGACATACACTCTATGCCCAAAAAACTCAACATAAACCAACATTATCAACTTGACGTGGCACATGTTGAAGAAAGCACATAGTATATTAGTCCATTTTATCTTTCTAAGCGCGTAGCCTCCCATGCTCGCACTCTCACGCAGCCCGAAAAAAGGGTCATTTTCCCCTTCTTTTATCTTTCTCACCCTTGAACCCTTCAGATGTTGGAAGAGGCGTCTCTCTAAATCAACACATGACCAAGGTAGCCGTGGAGTAATTGTTAAATATGAAAATCAAAGCGGGCAATTCAAGGTAGAAATTGTATAGAATTCCTAGTAAATTACATATAATCAATCGCATTTAGAGATCATATGTATTGGCCAATGGCCACCCATAGATGAATACAATTGGTCAGTGTATTTGTTAGTAAACCGGTAGCATGTCGTATTGTACATCATCCTATTGTGTACAAGCGCCCGATCACTGATGCCAAAATATTCTTGTGCCTATGATTTATCTCTAAGTGAGTCATCATATCTATTGATCCCTCTATATGTCCCTTATTGGTCAATGTATTAGTTAATAATCACTGGTAATCTATTGATCCCCCTATACGCGACGTTACGAATCCTACCTTTAATGATACTTAATTCAATTAATTGGGAAGTGATTTCATTATTTCAAGTTATAAGGTCCTTAGAACAAAGGGAAATATAGAAAGAATATGTCAGAAAGAATATGTCTAATTCTCTCCCGAATTACTAAAAAGACAAGTAAAATATATATAAAATTATACTCCCTCCACTTATGTTTACTTATTCAAATTTACCAAAGTCAAATTCTAACTTTACTTGTTCTTTTAGCAATTCAAGATAAAATTGGCTATATTCTTCCTAATTTACCCTTGATATTAAATACTTTGTACTTTTAAAATTCCTTCCCAATTAAATACCTTGTACTTTTCAAGTATAATTAATAAGGGTATATTTGTTAAGTTTAAGTTTTCTTATTTTTTCTTGGTGGGAGTGAAAAGCTGAAAGTGGACAAGTAAACATAAACGGAGGGAGTAGATATAAAATATTTAAGTAATTATGTAATGTAATCACCTTTGAGCCTTAAAACTCAACTATTCGTCTATCTATTCAGTGTTTAATTACTCGAATTCTTATATCAATAATCTACTCCCTCTGTTCCAAAATGGTTGTCATAGTTTTCTTATTAGTCTGTTCCAAAAAGAATGGCACAATTCTAAATTTAGAAATATTTTTGAGTTGAAAGTACTACTTTATCCTTAATGAAACTTTATCCCGTAATACTTCAGCTTCAGTGGTATAAATTTTTATTATGTAGAATTGAGATGTATATTCGCGTCTCAATTTTAAAATGACTTGTCTAAAATAATAAATTATAATAAAATAAAAAAATGCAAATTTAGAAGCCACCAAGATTAAATAAGTATATATATATATATATATATATATATATATATTCTCATTTCATACTTAAATAAAAGGTGTAATTTTAGAAACTTCCTTTAAGAATTATATTGTTACTGTTACATAGACTTTGAAATATAATTATCATGCTCCAAAACCAAAGCACCTGCTATGCTAGAAACTTTCCCTCAATCTTCATTGCTCTTGAGGCTTGTTTGCGATTTCTGCAAAAATATGATAAGTAAGCTGGTGTTAATTAATTGTAATAGATAGCTTGAAATTAATAGTGGTGTTTAATAGTCCCTGAGATATGTGAAAGTACTGTAGTACAAACCATTTAAAATTATTTCAGTTTGACGTTTTTTTTTTGTCACTCTTAAAGTCCTAATAGTTTCTGTTGCCATAAAAAATGTAACATATTATTAAATTAAAGAGCTGGTTAACATGAGAACTACATACTCAGTGATATCTCACTAATCTTGTTCACACTTTTCTTTATTTATTTCATATAAAACATTTCAATCCCAACTTAAGGCAATTTGACACGACTCAGAATCCGGTTACGCCGTGCGGGCACCCGACATCCTTCCCTAGACCCGTCAAGCGAACCCTTGTCAATTAAATTAGGAAAATAAATATAATTCAATTTATAAATAAAAGCAAGACTTAGAAAAGTACAAACATAATGATACCTCTAAGCTGTAAAAAAAGAAATTACAGCTGACTACCCACATACTAGGTTTAGGGTTATCCAGACTAGACATCTGAGAGTACAAAAGAAAACAATATCTCTTGAAGGGACCAAAATGCAACTGAAATAACAACCAATAAACTGGTGGCCATCCGGAATAAAAGCTGGCTCACCCTGACAGCTGAAGTCGTCTCCGCTCCTTCACAACGTGGCGAACTCAATCCTAGAGCGAACCTGCCGAAACGAAATAGATAGACAAGAAACAAACAAAAAACAAGGGTGAGTCAAAAGGACTCAATAAGTGGGGCAGACTAGCCACCTCAAGGAATAGGATAGCTAGCCAGGGAGGAGAAACAGATAAATAAAATTTCTCTTATTTAAATAATAAAAAGGCAGAGCCAGATAATAACTAGAAACACGTATGGAATAACAAAATCATCAACAACCAGGAACGTAAGATAAACCAAAACATATAGGTATCCCGAACTCATAACAATCAAAAATACATCATGTTGCGGCGTGCAACCCTATCTATATATTCATCCTGTTGCGGCGTGCAACCCGATCCATATATTCATACCGTTGCGGCGTGCAACCCGATCCATATATTTATAACGTTGCGGCGTGCAACCCGATCCCCGCAACCCAGAATACGAGTCAGAAATATATAGGTAAATACGCAATGCACGTAGAAGCAGAACAGTAGTTATGTACCACAAGTCTACACAATGGTATGAAATGAAATGAAATATGATGCAAAGGGTCACATGTGCCAAATGAATGGAGCGGAATCCTCCTGCTCCGAGGGAGGAATCCTCCTACCTTCAATATGATGCAATGGAGCGGAATCCTCCTGCTCCGAGGGCGGAATCCTCCTACCCTCAATATGATGCAATGGATCGGAATCCTCCTGCTCCGAGGGCGGAATCCTCCTGCACCCAATATGATATGCAATGTAATGCATATGAATGACATATAATGCATATGAATGCAATGTGATGCAATAATAACCCTTCACCAGCACGGGACTCTCATCGACAGCCGGGAAGTAGATGCCAACTCACAGCAAGAGTACAATGCTCAAATCCTCAATGCAATACCAACAACAGGACATAAAATATAATATACAATGTAAATCCAAAGCTAAGACGTAATGAGTACGCCTATCGGCAGCTACACACGTAAGGAACACGTGGTAGAAAATCCACGAGGCCAGGTGCCTCCAAAGAAATGGATATAAACACTTACCTTGTTACAAAGTTAGTACATCCACTCAATAACCGCTTGTCCTTTGGTTTCATTGCCAAATGATCCCACTTTATTCAATAAGCAGAAAAATATATCAAATTAGGCTAAAGGCTTCATTCCTCACATCTTAGGGCAATCCGGTTAGGAACTTGATACCCTATTCGCATATGCAATACGCAGGGCAGGCCTATATACAGGGTTTATGGTCTCATAACCAAACCCCAAATAAATTACATGTATATGTTGCCCATAACTCACTGAGTACGAATATATAATCAATTTCACTATCGGGGTCCAATTGACCCTTTAAACTATAAATTGAACTTATTAGGATGATGTCTAATATTGCAAGTTTTACCGTTAAAATATATTCAAACACACGTAATAAAATCAAATAGTATATTAGGATCATTACCTGAATGTTTCAGGGTAAGATTCTATTTTTTCTCCGGCTCTTTTCTCATTTTCTGGCATTTTTTCTGATAATTTTCTCTATTTCTCGTTCCTTGCTTATGTTTCTGTTCACGTTGCTTATTTTTCTTCTGATTCTATGAACTACTAATACCACCTCGTCCTTAGCTTTAAGCTAAGGACAACCCCCCGCCCACATTTTGTTTCTTTCTTTCTTTTTTGTTCTTTTCTCTTTTTCTTTTCTTTTATTTTCTTTTCGCAACGAAAATTAAAATAGTACCCTGCGATATTTGAAATAATTTCAACTTTTGCATACAAGTTATACAAAATATATGTAACATACTTGCCAAGGCGGATCTCAAATCGGACTCCCGAAACTCAATATACAAATTAAATAGAAAAAGATCAAATTATTTATCTTTCGGTATTTTAGCGGAAACTAGCCGAACAACATCGAAATTCACTTTCGAAAAATCACAAAAGTCACAAATAATCATACGAACCTAACAGCACTTTTGGATTTCGAATCGGAGCTCATTCGCCAAAACCGAGCTCGAAAATCTCTTTTTAATATTTATCAACAATAAAAACTGACACCTTTTTTCGATGCCTACCAAACGAGTTCTAATTTATCTCCAATTTTACAGACAGGTCCTAATGGATATTACGAATATTTTAAAATTATCGGCACGCCAATCGGAATCCTAACTTCCGAAACGACTAACCGAGGTCGTTTCATTCTCCTCCACTTAAACTCTCGTTCGTCCTCGAACGAGCCTAAGCCTAAAGAAAAATTCGCACAGATAACAAAAGAACTTGCACGACCTTCATAAGCTACTCCACTGACGTTATCTCATGATTGCAGAATCAGAATTATAAGAAGAACACCGATTCTTGGAATATATCTGGACAATATGATAATACCATTGCACGGATTATTCTAACTAAGATGATCCTTCCTCGATCACAAGAGTAGATTTCTACATTTTCGAAACAAAGATACACGGCACTTTGGATGGATTAACATGATTCTGCCGGTGAATCACCTCGTCGATATACTTTCGATATAGAACAAGCCGATGAAACAACGAATTAGCTTACGTTTCAGCAACGCCTTAGAGATTTAATATTATGATTCGGTATCAATTGGAGGAAGACTCCTCCACTTAGAGTATAAACTCATACAACTAATTTGAATAGAAATAGTCATCCTCGCACAACCTACTGGATTAAGGAAGACTTAACTAAATAGAGAACGCGGCTCAGACCTGACTCTGCTAGCACCTTGAACTATAAGGAGATACGTAGATCGAGTATTACTTACTAACCACTCTACACCGGAAGAAATAATAACACTTTTTGATGGTCACGAATAAGGATCCCATTATCCTACCAA
This sequence comes from Petunia secreta, assembly GCA_029990175.1. NCBI lineage: Eukaryota > Viridiplantae > Streptophyta > Magnoliopsida > Solanales > Solanaceae > Petunia > Petunia secreta. The sequence goes on from JARKIP010000053.1 coordinate 8,825,666, forward strand.
CATTGAATTTCGAGGAGAGATGTAAACTAAATTGACATAATAACGGAAGGTGGCGTAACAAGATGCCAAGCAGACAATAGCGACACTCACTGTCATATCTCTCATATTTAGACTAGAAAAATTAGTAAGGTCTCACAACTACCAGGAATAAATCATACCATAAGCTCGCCCCTCTACCGCAACCGATTCTTAATAGAAACGACATCCAAGGAAACCATCGAAACATGATAAGACACATCATTTCCAGATCGATCGAAAGAACCAAATCTTACTCACATTTAATAGAAGAAGAAATACTCTGGTCTACTACATCGGATGCCTCAGCATCCTGCCAGACTGGCAGTTCATAAAACTGCCTCTGCAGCTGAGCTAAGCCACTACCCTGGCAATCACTTTCTGGAGAACCACTGTCACCACACTCTCAACCTCTACTGGATGGTGGCATTTCTTTTGCTGATTAAGATCTAAATGAAATCCCTTACAACCGAGCAGGTGCCTGATGACGAGAGAAAGGTCGACTGCCTACTTGCCGAAGTAAAGAAAAACTTCTCAAAGAATAGCCAGACTCATGACAACAATAACACCATTTCGCTGAATATGGGAGCTGGAAAGATTGTTGAAAGCTACAAAGAGAAAGCTGAGTCTACTCTTGATGAACTACCCGCACACTCTAAGAATCACATGACACAAGCTGAGATAACCTGGAAGGTGACCTCCCAAAATAATCAGAACTTTTACCTCCAAATGAGGTACCATGGTTACCCACTCGGGCCGTGGGATCTCTTACTTTCCCACTCTAACTTATGGTATGCCTCGAACCTTCGGGCAATATTAACCACAACATCAAATAAAATCCAGACCTCAATTTCTCGAGCCATCTGGGATTTTAAGGAAAAATAAAGGTCATCAATAAATCTCTGAATCTCTCGAAAGGCTCATGAACTAGTTTTAATGCATATCCAGCCATTCTATAGAATTCAATCTCATATTCTGAAACACCAACAGGCTAACCGACAGGCTACCTTGTCTAATCCACTCAAACAGGAAACGCTTTTCATCTCGCTCGCTACTCGAAAGGAACTTTCCACGAATCCAGAAGAAAAACCAAACCAAGTTAGCTAATAAGAGAGCGGCCCACCAATTCAAGGCTGGACCCTGAAAACACCATACCGCTCCATCTAATTAAGAGCCTGAAGGATATGCTGGCATCATTTTATTTTAAAAAGAATCATGAGGTTTTTCTGATGCATTGCTTAAGAATATCGGAAAGTTCAACCGTGTAAAATAAGGCAACCTCTTTGGGCACTCGGACCGAACTGTTACATCGGCCGGCTAACCAGCCAAAATAGTTAGTGGCGCAACACATGCTGCCTGTGGAACATATTTAACTGGGGCAACATCAAGAACTGGAACAAGAGCTCTCTAAGTCCGAACATCTGCATATGCAGCGACTTGATAAGCTGCCTAGCGAATAATAGATTCTTGTGGTATCTGCGTTGCCAATATTCTCGTAAAAGCATCGTAGAGAGCCTAGAGAACCACAAGGCCCTGCTCCGTTGCCCATCGCGAGCTCGTACAGCTGGGACCTCCGTAACTAGATCGTCAGTACGATAAAAAACTCTCGGGTCTTCGTCAGTGCTAGCCCCAAGCTAGACTGCTTCGTCTTGAACTCATATCGTTTGCTGATTTGTTGCACGAGGGTTCACGATTACCAAAAACGAATTAACGAAAATACTTTTTCATCGTAGACCAATGCACGATCAGAAAAGAAGGAAGTCAAACTTCTTAAATGCCATCATAGCCCCTCGTAGATAAGTACGGACGTCTACGTACCCATCACCGAGACTCTACTAGACACTGTCTTAGTCTGGATAGACTCTAAACCGGGCTCTGATACCAACTGACACGACCCAGAATCCGGTTAGGCTGTGCGGGCACCCGACATCCTTCCCTAGACCAGTCAGGCGAACCCTTATCAATTAAATTAAGAAAATAAATATAATTAAATTTATAAATAAAAGAAAGACTTAAAAAAAGTATAAGCATAATGATACCTCTAAGTTGTAAAAAAAAGAAATTACAGCTGACTACCCACATACTAGGTTTAGGGTTATCCAGACTAGACATCTAAGAGTACAAAAGAAAACGATATCTCTTGAAGGGACCAAAATGCAACTGAAATAAAAACCAATAAACTGGTGGCCATCCAGAATAAAAGCTGGCTCACCCTGACAGCTGAAGTCTTCTCCGCTCCTTCACAACTTGGCGAACTCAATCCTGGAGCGAACCTGCCGAAACGAAATAGATAGACAAGAAACAAACAACAAACAAGGGTGAGTCAAAAGGACTCAATAAGTTGGGCATACTAGCCATCTCAAAGAATAGGATAGCTAGCCAGGGAGGAGAAACAGATAAACAAAATTTCTCTTATTTAAATTATAAAAATGCAGAGACAGATAATAGATAGAAACACGTATGGAATGACAAACTCATCAACAACTAGGAACGTAAGATAAACCAAAACATATAGGTATCCCGAACTCATAACGATCAGAAATACATCATGTTGCGGCGTGCAACCCGATCTATATATTCAACCTCTTGCGGCGTGCAACCCGATCCACATATTTATACCGTTGCGGCGTGGAACCCGATCCATATATTTATAACGTTGCGGCATGCAACCCGATCCCCGCAACACAGAATACGAGCCAGAAATATATAGGTAAATAAGCAATGCACGTAGAAGAAGAACAGTAGTTATGTACCACAAGTCTACACAATGGTATGAAATGAAATGAGATGAAATGAAATGATATATGATGCAAAGGGTCACATGTGCCAAATGAATGGAGCGGAATCCTCCTGCTCCGAGGGCAGAATCCTCCTACCCGTCAATATGATGCAATGGAGCGGAATCCTCCCGCTCCGAGGGCGGAATCCTCCTTCCCTCAATATGATGCAATGGAGCGGAATCCTCCTGCATCCAGTATGATATGCAATGTAATGCATATGAATGACATATAATGCATATGAATGCAATGTGATGCAATAATAACCCTTCACCGGCACGGGACTATCATCGACAGCCGGGAAGTAGATGCCAACTCACAGCCAGAGTACAATGCTCAAATCCTCAATGCAATACCAACAACAGGACATAACATATAATATACAATGTAAATCCAAAGCTAAGGCGTAATGAGTACGCCTATCGGCAGCTACACACGTAAGGAATGGATATAAACACTTACCTTGTTACAAAGTTAGTACATCCACACAATAACCGCTTGTTCTTTTGTTTCATTGCCAAACGATCCCACTCTATTCAATAAGCAGAAAAATATATCAAATTAGGTTAAAGGCTTCATTCCTCACATCTTAGGGCAATCCGGTTATGAACCTGATACCCTAATAGCATATGCAATACGCAGGGCATGCCTATATACAGGGTTTATGGTCACATAACCAAACCCCAAATAAATTACATGTATATGTTGCCCATAACTCACTGAGTACGAATATATAATCAATTCCACTATCGGGGTCCAATTGACCTTTTAAACTATAAATTGAACTTATTAGGACGATGTCTAATATTGCAAGTTTTACCGTTAAAATATATTCAAAAACACGTAATAAACTCAAATAGTATATTAGGATCATTACCTGAATGTTTAAGGGTAAAAATTCTATCTTTTCTCCGGGTCTTTTCTCATTTTCTGGCATCTTTTTCTGATAATTTTCTCTATTTCTCGTTCCTTGCTTATGTTTCTGTTCACGTTGCTCATTTTGCTTCTGATTCTATGTACTACTAATACCACCTCGTCAACCCACCGCCCACATTTTGTTTCTTTCTTTCTTTTTTGTCCTTTTCTCTTTTTCTTTTCTTTTCGCGACGAATATTAAAATGGTATCCTGCGATATTTGAAATAATTTCAACTTTTGCATACAAGTTATACAAAATATATGTAACATACTTGCGAAGACGGATCTCAAATCGGACTCCCGAAACTCAATATGCAAATTAAATAAAAAAAGATCAAATTATTTAACATTCGGCATTTTAGTGGAAACTAGCCGAACAACATCGAAATTCACTTTGGAAAAATCACAAAAGTCACAAATAATCATACAAACCTAACGGCGCTTTCGGATTTCGAATCGGAGCTCATTCGCCAAAACCGAGCTCGAAAATCTCTTTTTAATATTTATCAACAATAAAAACTGACACCTTTTTCCGATGCCTACCAAACGAGTTCTAATTTAGCTCAAATTTTACATACATGTCCTAATGGATATTACGAATGTTTTAAAATTATTGACACGCCAATCGGAATCCTAACTTCCGAAACGATTAACCGAAGTCGTTTTACAATTATCATAAGTTAAAAGTTGCATTGCGTCGTCAACGTGCACAACTTGGAATGTCTTCTCTTCCTGTTCTTCTTGTTTACAATAAACTGTCAAAGAGCTGATAGAATAATTATCCCCAAACTTGTTCAGAATTCATACGAAGTGGTGGTTAGAATACCACTGGCAATGACCAATGAAATATGGATGCATAAGTGTATCTATTGTTTACCAAATTACTTAATCATGCAACAATATACATATAAATCATTGGACAACGTCTCAATTTGTTAAAACACATAAATACTTTAATTTCCATAACTTGAAAATTAATCATATGCAGGACGCCTCTTTTCCGCAATAGTTATAAGATAAAGATAAAAAGAGTAAATGACAAATGTGTTTTGGACTCTTGGGAATATTTATGTGCGAGGCATAATATTCATCAAGAATTACCACCATTGAATAAAATATTTTATTAGTGGTGCAAGGCACACTTACCAACAAATTCGCTCGTGCACATTTCAGAAAACATATCTTTTAATTACATCCTTGTAAAAACGACTCAAATTAAGCAACTGATAATTGATATTACGAAGTACGTTATTAAGAATGTAAACTCTATAGAATCCCATGTACTAATTATCGAAGAAAATAAATGAAATAGATGAATATCATTCATAGTTTTCATCAAGAGCAAAGTTGAAGAACATAATTTGAGCGAATCTTCCTTAAAAAGACTTTTTGCTCGAATTGATTGTATACGACCAATTAGAAAAACTACAGTAAGATGTAGAAGTGACCAAGATCAAGAAAGCAGTAAGAATATTCTATTTAATATCAGTGAGTAAGAATGTTACTATATTCTGCATTACCGAATACCATAAGATGAGCTGGAACTCTAAAACAGCGTTTTATCTTTTGTGTTTTGCTTTTAACTGCAATAATAATAGCCATATAGGTCAGTTTTCCATAAAAAGTTATAAAAGCAAACAAACTAATGCAATACGAAATAAGTTTTTTTTTTTTGGGTTAATTAAATGAATAGGTGCAAATGAAAAATAAGCTTTCACATGAGCTAATGATCAACTATAAAAAAAGAGAAGAGAGCATGTCAATTGATTTATTCACTGGGGTTATTTATAAGAGGTGAAAGAGGTCGAAGAAAAGTTTGAACTTCATTTCAATTCAAATTGCATTTAAATTCAAATTCTAAAATTATATCAGTTTGTTATGATTAAGTGAATTTGAGTTTGAAAAAAGTGATAGAAAGACCAGATAAGATTGCTTTCTCAATTTGTTTTTAATAAATTATTTGGAGTATCTATATTATTCCCTAATTCTCCGCTACCTGGACGTTATCTACTAATTTGACCTCTCTTTAATCTACTATATTGAATTTTTGAAATTCGAACTAATAGATTAGGAAAACAGAATCTTCGCAGACATTCCAACAAAATCCTTACTTGAATTTATCAAATATACATTTCTCAAGAATATTAATCTTATTGTATAGATCATTCTAAATATCCAATTCAAATTTAAAAAGTAACAGTAATCTTTCAAAAAAAAAATTTGCAATTTTAACTACATCTTTAGCTTAAATTTGAATTAAATATCATTACAAATTTTTTCTTAGTGTCCTATTATAGATTTTAATAATATATGATTGTAGGTACAATTCCCTTGATTCTTCTCTCTAAATATTTATCCATAATTCGAGTGCTAGAGTAGCGTATTTCTCGAATGTAGGATGACTTTATATCTTTGAGATGCTATTTAAAGGGAATATGTGACCCTTTATTAAAAGAGTAAGCTAGGATTTAAGGTGGAGTAGCCTCTAAGAAACATAGAATCAGGGGCGGTTAGGGCGAATTTTGTGGCCTAAAGCGAAGCATATAACGAGGGGCCTTATTTATTTTATTTTTTAAAAAAACACAGATATAACCCTGAACTCTATTTTCGTTAACTTTTTTAAGATGCAAAGTTATTAATAAGATTATAATCAATTTTTTCTAATAAGTTTTTCCTAATTGATAATAGATAAGATTCATTTAATCATACCCGAGACATTGTTCTAATTAAATTCGTAGATTAGTTCTGTTCAATTTTTATAAATTCACTTTTTGATTTTAGATGACGTCTTTTTTTTAACTCATATACTACGTCTTCTTACACTATCGTATTATCTTTTTGTGTTAGCGTCTTCTTCTCCCGTCGATATACCGACTAATTATGCACGCAAACGGATATCGCTACCGATATCTTCGAACTCAATGCTAATCAAGAAAGCCAACATCCTTATTAAAGGATTCCATCCTTAAAATAATAAAAGCCAGCCAGCAAAAAAACTCTCACATTTATGGCCGGCCAAAAATAAGAACTCACGTTCCGTTTCTTATGATTATACATTATCTTTTTATTAATATACTATATTGTTATGTTTATTTACCTTTTATAATGTATATTTAGTCCGTTTTAATTTATAATATGCTTATAAAAAAATACTAACTTATCTCTAAAATGTGAGTTTAAAACATATGAACGGTTTTGTATTGTGTAAGACGATGTGGCGCAAATATTACGTGCCACTTTATTATTGGCTGATGCATTTCTCGTTTGTCAAGTAACGAGTATGTAACGCCTTTGATTGGAGTTGCATGAAAATACATCATGTCGCCAATTTATAGTAATACTTATACTATGGCAAAAGACACTGAATCTCCTTTCGAAGTTATGCTTGTGACCAGACGCAATCGCAAATTAGCTGCATTGGTGAAATTATTTAGTTTGGAATTTAAGATTACATAAGGAGTGACTAATATAAGTATCTAGGAGTAGCCTAAATATCTAATATAACTCTTTAACGAAAATAGGACATCTTATCCTTTACAGACCCCAATTGTGGAATTATACTCTGTATGTTGTTGTTGTAGTTACCATAAAAATAATCTATACTACTCCCTCCATTTATGTTTACTTGTCCAAATTCACCAAAGTCATTTTAAATTTACTTGTCCTTTTAGTAATTCAAGATAAAATTGACTATATTCTTCCTAATTTACCCTTGATATTAAATACCTTGGTTGTTTTGCTTCCAACTATTAGGTGATATAATTAGTTGAATTAAGTATAAATAATAATGGTATATTTGTCAAGTTTAAATTTTCCTATTTTTTCTTGGTGGGAGTGAAAAGTTGAAAGTGGACAAGTAAACGTAAACGGAGGGATCATTTTGGTACAGTTAATATTTTCTAGAAGATTTTATTTTTATAGCTACTATTCGGTTCTAAATTAAGTTCTTTTCCGAATGAGATACGATTCTTGTCATCATGTTTTTGTTTTTTTGGTCGGTAATTAGACTCACACAAATTGCAATTAGATAATTGCAGTTCTAATTAAACATGAGTGTGTTATCTTATTTTCATTGACAAATTAATACTTTTGATTAGGTAATAGTCAGAATTTATCTTACAGATCATTGATTCTGAACAACATAATCATATCTACCCGAAGTATGTATTTAATTTTGTCCGATTTATGTTTACATACGTAAAAAACGTTATGAATGGAGAAGACGAGGTGGTTGCTGAAGAAGTTACTGCATTCGATAACTGCATGAACAATCCAAAAATTTCGAAGGTCTTTTCGTTTTTCTTTTCTAAGTTACATTAATCTTAAAAAAAATTCAATAAAATTGTTGATGAATAGCCTCAACCTATTGCTACTTGGGCAGAGATAGAGGAGTCAACTGTTACTGTCTTAGACAACACTCAAGTAAAAAATATTGAATAGCCATATTTTAAAGTTTTGATAAAAATATTCGCCAATTCAATCATAATATTGTAAATAAAAGACTTCAATTTAAGAACAGCCTACTAATGTAGAAATCTTACGTTAGATTTGTTTTATTTAAAATTTTAATTAATTTTAAAATGCACACGTCACTTAATTTTATAATTTGTCGGTACACCTAGTTATGGATTTCTTAATAATGTATTAGCAGTTACATGAAAAAAATAATGTATGAACTTTAACATCTTGTAATGAATGAAATATCAGAACCCACTAACATTTTAAAGTTAACATGTATTTTTTGCGTACTTTTTGATTATAACTGCTAATAAGACATAAACATCAAATGCTAGTCTATATATATGTCAACTGTTGGATTGCATGGGTGGGTGTGTTCATAACACGCAACGGAAGACAAAGCAATCCTAGGTAGATCTATTTGTGTTTAAAATTTATTATCTATGTATCCACATCGAGACCGATCCTTGCTATCAACTCTTTGATCAATGGATCCGTGAACAAATTGGATAAAAGCTATTGCGCTTAAGCTTTCTCAAAACTTTTGCACAAACTAAAAGAACAAGAAACTAATTTTCTTGTCACAGTTAATTTTGTCTTGGTTGTTTTTACTTATCAAGCGACTATCACAATAGTGGCTATAAGTAAAAACAGTGGATGTTTATGAATAAAAATTAAGGAAGAAGGAAAGACTTCATCAATCATTCCTTGGGCTGATTTTAGCCCTATTTATAGTGGTGTTTGCATGTTTGCACCCCTTTGTATGCTAGCCAAGTGTCTAGCTTTATTAGCCACTTGTTTTAGTCATTTCATGTAAGAAGCCACTTGTTATTCTTCCTCATTATATTGGTCATGAGAGTTCCACAGAGACGCTGCCATCGTAGGACTTCAGAAGCACCTAAGTATAGACCCAGTCTTGCCCTATCTCGTCCGTTAGGCCCAAAAAAAGCCACAAGAACTAGTTCCCGAGCTCTGCAATAAAGCTTGGCCATCCGCTTCAACCTCAAATGGTCAAGCTGGATTACACAGCTGCGCAGATATTCAAGCACAAAAGTGTGTTGGTGTCTTCTTCCATTAGATAAAGATTTTAAGAGGACACTAACGCACAAGGTACCCGGTACAGTTGAAGAAGACACCAATGCACAAGTCGTGACTGTGTGGCCCAAAGCTCGGCGACATCTTAGCCACCCATTGGGGTGAAATTTTTTGACTAACCATGACAAGAGGAATATCACAGTACCCGCTGTAGTAGCATATGAGTACACCCTAATCAGTACACATGGCACAATGAAGCTGCTCTGAAGACCATAGGTAAACTCCCGATCAAACTTCATGACTCGGGGGACATTTACCTTTCCATATGAGTGAAGACAGAAAAAAGGGCAACAGAAGAATAGTTTTCTCCCAGGGAGTCCTCCTGCACTATCCATTCTAAATAAGGAGAGGCTTTCATAAAGAAGTTTTTACAAACACAAATTATCTAAGGAGAAGGAAACTGTTCTGAAGAATTGTGTGATCTTTCCTACTTATGAGTTTGCTATTATACGAGGAATGAGAAATGGTTGGAGCACGAAATGGTCCAGCGTCATAAATGCTAAAGGTGTGAGTCAACCAATCAGATTGAAGGACGCGAAGTTCTTGAAGAAATTTTGTTTAGAATACATAAAGGTAGCAGACGTTTCCAACTTCCAAGGAACTAATTAATAAAGTATTATTCCGATAAAGAGTATTTGAAAATACTTAAGCGTGTATCACACATTAATTTTTATAATTTTATATTATAAAATAATTTTAGTATTAGAATGTGTAACAGAATTACTTGTAAAATTTTTTGCCAAAGCCATTGTGATTGTCAGTCCCCCCCCCCCCCCCCCACTTGCTGAGGGCTGATGCAACCAAGGCAGGAAGTGAAAGCGGTGTAATGTGGTGAATAGCCTCAAGGCCCTCAACCTACTGCTGCTTGGGTAGAGATAGAAGAGTCAACCGATAATGTCTGAGACACCGCACAATTTACAAGACCCATATAGAATACCTTTTTTTAAACACAAGCATAATTTTGTGAACAAGAGAGTTCAATTTACGAACTGCTACTGCGGTAGAAATCTTACGTCAAACTTTGATTTATTTAAATTTTCAATTACTTTTAATGCATACGTTCCTTAATTTTTATAATTTGTCGGTACAACTACTTATGGATTTATTAAAAGTATTAGCCGTTTAATTATAGAATAATAATGTGTCTCGGTTAACTAGGGTCGACGAATTGCCCTCTAGGAACAAGCACGAACTTCAACTAACAAAAAACACTAATGTCACCCTCGCGTATAAATTCCTTAAAAAGGTAGTATCGATGCATATCTATTCCCCCTTCGTTTTGTCACATTCACTCTCATAGAGGAATATTTCATTTCAGAAACTAAATTGCATTTGACCGACCTTTGGGCGTTTATCAATTCATTTTTTTTTCTAATTTACTCGATTTCGATTACGTCCATTCGGTGTACATATTAATCAAACCAAAACCTAACATTCACTCGATCTGACAAGAAAACCCTACAAATTATTGTTGCATGTACTTCAATTTGTATACGCTTTAGATGCATTTTCTAAATTGTTGTACACTCGCTCTCTAATCGTTTTATTCTGATGATTTCTTCCTCTTCCATGATCACTTATTCAGAGCTTCTTTAGTTCGCCGCTTCAGAGGATGCTGAAATTTTCATCTGATGGTCATGAAGAACTCATTCATTATCTGATGAAATTTGCATATGGCAGTTAAAAAAGGTAACCGTCCAATGTTTGAAATATCTAAATTGTTTTTCATCGTGCCTAAATTTTCTACTAATTTACACAGTGGAGAAACATCCTACAGTGCAGAAGATGATGCTAGGGATAAACCCCCAGAAGAGTAATTAAATCAGGATAACCATGATGATGTTCAGGGTTAAGCAATTTTGAAGTCAATCTCTCTTTTCTTCTACAGGAATGGTTACGTTCCATGGCCTTCGTCTGATGTACTACATAACCACATCATAGATTCAGTTCCCAAGCTGAGGATCCTAGGGAAAGACTTGGAAAAGAGGATTGTCACTTTAGAGGGTAATTTCAGAACTGTGTGGTCAGTGGATGTAGATAATCCTGATATGCCTCGTCCAATTGATAGAGAAATTTTCGATTTGTCTACGAGTATTTGGGTTGATTTTAAAGACGATGCTGAACAAAACCAGGGAACATATGATGTGAATATACAGTACAAAGACCATGATGTTGAGCTACCTGATGGCCCTTTTTCAGACATTTATTAAAGGTCTTTGTATAAATTTTACTGCAGCTTTACGTTTTAAACTTTTACTAGTTCTGAGATTTTAGTGTCAAGTGTGTTACTTAGCCTTTAATTGGACTCGATGAAAAGATAGAGTAATATAGTTAATTTTCCTTCCCATGGACTTTGTAGTTTACTCTGAAACTTATAATGGGATATTATAGCACATGCATGAAAGGTATTTTTGGTAAACTGTTTCTGTTTCCATTTTAGATTTAGATTAATATATGTTCTTCTACTTATAGAAACGAAGATGTGAAGATGACAATAGTTAACATGTTTTCAATGAGCGAACAAAAAGGTAGTATAATTTTTTTAAATAAAGATCTTGTTTAAACTAATGACTTAACGAGCTCCCAACTAAAATTATATCGCTTTTTGGAGTAGAATAATGTTAATCGACCATATAGTAGTAGACTAGGAGTAGTACATTTCAAAACTAAGTTGGACGAAAACAAGGAACTAGTAATTGATTAGTTCGCTTGAATTTACAACAAAAACTTAAGCTTCAAATTACATTTTTTATTTTCTATTTTATCAACTACAATAAGCAAATCAAGGAGAGATGTACTCTAAGATTTTCCAAGCAAATTATGTAGTTCAATTTGAATATATGATTTTTCAGTCACAGACTGAAATTTTGAACAAAATAATCTTTTTTCTTTTGTATATGACAAAGAGCAAAGAAATCGAATTAAGAATTTAATAACAGTGAGGGTACAAATTTGGAGACTACAAATTGTGTATTAACACTCAAACTCATTTTGTTCGAGATACTCTTCATACTGTGATCATTTGAATTTCTTTCTTAAAAATACTTTTTGTTTTTAATTGGAAAATAAAACAAAGTAACATGAGATGAAAGGTGTTCAGCATGAATTAAATGAATAAATAGGCCCAAGTAAAATATATTGTTCTCTAAGCTGACAGAAGACTAAAAAATCTGTTAAAATGTGACGGTTAAGTCCACCAAATGGAAACTCTCTTCATTCACTTCATGAGTTAATTTCAGCGGTGGTATGTGAACTATTGTTTCGTTACCACAAAGTCACTTTTGTTTAATGTGTTACCCAAAAGTCACTCAACTTTGCTCCGGTCCACAACAAAGTCACTCAAGCCGGATTTTGTTTAAAACTTGATGGAAAAATGATGTGGCATCATTATTTAAAGATAATTTTCTTCATTAAATTTTTCGTCCATTAATCCAATTCCGTAACCCATTATTCTTATTCTACCCAACCCACACCCAAATATAGACAAGGCTAATTGATGTTTGGTAATCCATTAAATTATAGCGTATGTTACTATAAAAAATGCATCATTAACATAATTCATATCCTACATTCATAAGGTGCCACGTTTGACCACCAACTTAAATAAATAAAGGTAATAAAATGTAACTTCCTTTATTTTCAAGAATCTCACTTTTTAAGGAAGTTTGTATTTCAATATTATTAGGATGTTAATAGTGTACAAAATCTCCTTAGCGCAATGCTTACAATATACAATGTTGATAACTTTTCTTCTAACAGATATTACTCCTAACAGACATAACCGTTTGGGTGAGCTTATGAGTAGCTTAATAAGCCATAAATTAGTATTTTCTAACTTCCCACTTTTGACTTATTTTAATGACATAAAGACTTATAAGCCTACAACATTTTAAATTTCCAAACACTCACTAATGAACTTATAAGCGCATATCTGCTTATAATCCACTTTTAAGCTCACTCAACCGGTTAGTCCTTCAACCAAGACAAAGTGCGGTTATAAAATATCAACTCAGAAGCAAAAATACATTTCCAATTTGACTACATTTCACATTTTCTTTGTGTCTAGTCAAATATTATTGTAAAGCTATAGAGTATTATCAATTACGCCTAGCTGCTTTAAGATATTTTTTACCCCCATAAGTAAATTGTTTAGCCAAAGTCAAGCAGTAATGGTAGAAAACAAGGTCGTGGATACACAGACAGAAAAGGGCAGATGAGCTAGGTATTCCTTTCCTTGAGACAAGTGCAAAAGACTCCATTAATATCGAGCAGGCTTTCTAAACGATTGCTATGTCCTTCAGTTCCTATTGCAAAATGTCGAGCAGATTGTAACTGAATATATGTTTCACTAGATTGTATTGTTAATCTTCAGTTAGTTGAAATATATTCATGGCTCCCTGGCATAATGTGGGAAAAAAAGTAGTGAAATCCCTGGCATAATGTGGCAAAACAGAAGTAGTGAGATGGGTTTCGATATAGGTTGGGTAGAATAAGAATAATGAAATAAGGAATTGGATTAATAGATGACAAATTTAATTAAAAAAATTATCTTTAATCAATGATGCAACATCATTTTTCCGGCAAGTTTTAAACAAAATCCAGCTTGAGTGACTTTGTCGTGTTCCGGAGAAAAGTTGAGTGACTTTTGGGTAACAAATGAAGTAAAAGTTAATTTGTAGTAGTGAAAAAATAGTTCAGTGACCACCGGTAAAATTAACCCTTCATTTCATACATAAAACAAGTGTATCCAGTACTCTTAAAAGCTAGTAGTATTTCACATTTTCTTAGCAGACGTTTTCAACTTCCAAGAAACTAATTAATTAAGTATTATTCCGATAAAGAGTATTTAAAAATACTTAAGTGTGTATCACACATTAATTTTTATAATTTTGTATTATAAAATAATGTTAGTATTAGAATGTGTAACAGAATTACTTGTAAAATTTTTTACCAAAGCCATTGCGATTGTCAGTCCCCCCACTTGCTGAGGGCTGATGCAAGCAAGGCAGGAAGTGAAACCGGTGTGACGTGGTGAATAGCCTCAAGGCCCTCAACCTACTGCTTCTTTGGCAGAGATAGAAGAGTCAACCGATAATGTCTGAGACACCGTACAATTTACAAGACCCATATAGAATACCCTTTTTTAAACACAAGCATAATATTGTGAACAAGAGAGTTCAATTTACGAACTGCTACTGTGGTAGAAATCTTACGTCAAAGTTTGATTTATTTAAATTTTCAATTACTTTTAATGCATATGTTCCTTAATTTTTATAATTTGTCGGTACAACTAATTATGAATTTATTAATAGTATTAGCCGTTTAATTATAGAATAATAAAGTGATGGTTAACTAGGGTCGGTGAACTGCCCTCTAGAAACAAGCACGAACTTCAACTAATAACAAACACCAATGTCACCCTCGCTTATAAATTCCTTAAAAAGGTAGTCTCGATGCATATCTATTCCCCCTTCGTTTTGTCACATTCACTCTCATAGAGGAATATTTCATTTCAGAAACTAAATTGCATTTGACCGACCTTTGGGCATTATAAATTCATTTTTTTTTCTAATTTACTCGATTTTGATTATGTCCATTTGGTGTACATATTAACCAAACCAAAACCTAACATTCACTCGATCTGACAAGAAAACCCTATAAATTACTGTTGCATGTGCTTCAATTTGTATACGCTTTAGATGCATTTTCTAAATCGTTGTACACTCGCTCTCTAATCGTTTTATTCTGATGATTTCTTCCTCTTCCATGGTCACTTATTCGGAGCTTCTTTAGTCCGCCGCTTCAGAGGATGCTGAAATTTCCATCTAATGGTCATGAAGAACTCATTCGTTATCTAATGAAATTTGTATGTGGCAACTTGTGCAGGTGATCAGTTTGTTGATAGGTGTTATGGCACATAAGGATATTCTTCGGAATATCTTTTTCGTGGCATGTCCACTAGTTACAGTGCACTTTTGTTCTTACGAAGCAGTTGCTTTGATAGTCCTCTTGTTCTGAGGAGTTTAACATCAGGGTTTTGGCAACCGTCAGTTGCCACTTTATTCCTGGGCAAATGTTCATGATCCTGAACCGTTCTATTGACGAGTTCCTCTAAGGGAGTACTTCCTATCTCCAAATGATCACAATACAGTATGCTTAGACTTTTTAGTTTCTTAAGAACATCTGTTATGAACAGTTTTGTATTCTTAATATATGCCATGGACCTTTTATATTGATGAAAGAGAGGTCAATCAATACATATGCCTACATGCGAATATCTACGTATTTACTTGTAACGTTGCCAGGTAACATTCGCCTTTTCTGGCATTTGTGAATAAGACTTTTGTTTGCTTCACATACATAGATTAGTCAAGATGAAGACGTTTGGACGACAAAGGGAGACTGTGAGTTAGTCTCCTTATGGCATTTGTACGCTTATATATTTGGGTGTTTGAGTTAAATAATATCATAATGTATCATGATGTATTGTACTCTTATGTATTGCGTTGCTGGGTACAACGTTTTTACTATATTGTATTCCTTTCATCCCACTTTATTTGATTTTTTTTTGCCTTTATTTTTCCTGGTTCAGAGTAATTGTTTTATTCAAAGTTCAATAAGCCATTAAATGCTAATTGCTAAGTCACAAATATTCCCCTTGTTACTAAATGATTTAAACACTTTTTCGCAATTTTCTATGAGTAAATTTGAGCGAGAGGAATGCTAATTTAGTAAACGACCTAAGTGTTTAATTAATGCTAAAGGGTGGATGCCTTGGTATGTGTGAAAACAGTCCAAAACTCAAATAATATGGACCGGTGGGAGTATGTTTTATGATGTTTGTCGAACTAATTCACAAATTACTGTACGGCCAAACACAACAAGAACTTCCACTATATATATACTATATATGTATGCGATGGTCAAAGAATAGTAAATGAGGTTCCCTTGTTAAAATGAATGATAGTTTCCCCGAGTTTAATAATTTATCAATTAAAACAAAGAACAAGCATTTGATCAGTTGCAAGGATTACAGATACATTCATTACACGACATGGGAAATGTACAAAGCATACTAATGGAAGATTCTAATCTCAAGTTGTTCGCTTGATCCTTGATGTGCTCGAATTAAAATTAAGATCCTTAATTAGCATTCGTATTGAACTGCTGTTACTTAATTGCATACGATGGACGATTATTGGGAATTAACTCAGGCGGAAGAGATGATAAAAGAAAGAAAACGTATTTTTCATTTTTGAATGTTGAATGGAGTATTACGAAGGGTCGCATGCATTTAGAACGTATGGATGATGAAAAAGGGTACATACCTAACTTACCTAGGGTAATTTATCGCAACCATATGGCGTGGAGGGAACCCAGTAAGTTGAAAGTGCATGCATTTGGCTACTGTCTGTGTTGCATTGTTTCGGTAACTGAAGGCTTCAAAATTCCGTCAACGCATAAAGTGGTATTTTCCAGCGGTGTAATGTTAAGTGCATTATCAGTGCTAGGACTTAGTGTGTTAGGGTTTGTAGTTTCTATTTTATGCGGTCGCATGCAATGTGTGCACGAATCTAGTAACCGGGGGTGGATGAGCACTGAGAAGCTATGTGAGAGTGTTTGGGTTAGCGTTTAAATCACTTTTTGGTTGTAAAGTGTTGGTAAGTGTGAATTTAGTTAAAATTATTTATCTTTTATGTCAAAAATAAGCTAGACGCAATAAGCTGGGCAACACCCAGTCTCCAACTTATTGCTTTTGCCTTAAAATTTATATTGTTTAACCAATAATTTTATCAATTTATCACTAAGTTTTTTTTCCTAATTTCCATAATATCCTCATAAACAAAGGGCCTACATTATACTCCCAATTTTTGTATGAGATTATATTCTTTTAATATAACTAAACTTTTTTTACCAAACAACTATGCAGTGTATTTTTCAATTTCTGCACTTCTATCCAAACACATAACTTCTTATTTACCAAATCACTTAAGAAGTGTTATTAATAGCAAGTGCATATAAGATGCTTAAAATTAGTCCACCCATACGGTCTCATTCAGCGGGATGCACTTCCGCTAATATGAATAAAGCAAAATTCAACAGCTATGTTGGGAGACGTAAAAAGAATCAATGAAGGCAAATCAGTACAGTTTATTGAGTAGTACAAAGTATTACTATCTCGAGTAGTGCGCGAGACCTAGCGTAGAAAGTAATTTAGACTTTTGATGGGTTTGCAGAAACTATATACATACTTCACGTATTTGGGCAAATGAACCATTTCCAAGAGATGCTGGGCTCGAAAGTATAATGATGATTCTTAATTAGACCTCTAATTGAACCACTGATACCTAATTGCATGCGATGATTAATATAGGAAATTAATTTAATTTATAAACTAATGCGGAAGAGATTTATATCATTTTTATTGTTCACTGTAGTTAATGGACATTTACGAAATGTCGCTTGCACTTGGAAGGTTAACTCATTGCATGGATATCGTTCAGCACAAAATTAAACATGTGTGTTGGATTATACTTTTAAGTGAGCTTGCTGCCACATTGAATGTGTGGAATTGTGGGTGGAATTGATGGAAGGATGATAATTTTTTTTTTTAATTAACTGACAGAAGTAAGTACTATTGCTACAGTATAAGACAGTCGAATTTTCAAGAGGCAATGAAGAGTGTAAATCGTGACTCAATCTATCAAATCTGTGATCTTCAAAGATCTTCCATGTCATTATGTATTGTGTGGAAAGATCATTAACTTTACTTTTTTTTTTTTTTTTGCAGAAACACAAGAATCCTATCCTGTGTTTTTCGTCACCCCATTCCACTGGAAAAAAAAAAAAAGAACCCTTAGGTGGGATTATTGACTGCTCCATATTGGTTGGTTAAGTGCAATGGCCACCGTACTTTCAGCTTAAAGATTGGACATGAGCATGCACTTGTCCTAGTGATGTTGCACGTTCAAGAGCACTGATACAACTCAAGAAAAGATATGTTCCTAGGGTTATCAGTTATGGAAGGACGCAAGCTATCCCCATTGTTCATCACAAGGTGCGCAGCACAAAATTTAAAAAAGTTGTATTGATTTAAAGTGTATTGTTTTTTTTCCTTTGGTCAGTGATTTAAACATTCATGTTGACGTGACGGCCAGATGGGTGCAATTGGCTGTGGCAGATGAATTTTCAGCGGTGAAATATTAAGTGCATCATCAGGGCTAGGACTTAGACACTTATTTAAAGTGCATTAGGGTATGTAGTTTCGAGGATTTGCAGTCGCATGCAATGTGTGCATGCATCTATTGCACCAACAATAGAACCACCTATGTTTATTGTTTGGACAGATATCGTTCAGTGCAAAATCTAACTTTAAAGTGAGTTGGCAGCCACAATGAATGTGTCGACACGTGGGTGCGCGTGATCGAAGGAGTAACTTAATATATTGCGTGGGTGCAGCTACGTCTACTGTGGCAACCTCCAATGTTTAGGTTAGTCATTTTAATGCGATGGTTAAATGCTATTACAATTTGAGTTAAGGATTTTTTTCGTCGTTATTCGCTGCTTATAATGATAGTTTTAATTTGAAAAATTAAATAAAGTATCTAATCAGTTGAAAGAATGAACAGGATTCCATGTTGTTTCATGGAATAAAGCAACATTCAATACAATACGTATTAAACGAACACTCCCGGCCAATTTAGGTCTTTTTGTTTTTGTATTTTTTATTTTTTTTCGCAGATAAACAAGAATCTTTTCCTGTGTTTTCTGTCACCCCATGCCACTGAAAAAAAATAAAACCCTTAGGTGGGATTATTGACTGCTCCATATCGGTTGGTTAAGTGCAATGACTACTGTACCTGATAGACATTCAATATGTTGACGTGACGGCTAGATGGGTGCAATTAGCCATGGCAGATGAATTTTCAGCGGTGAAATGTTAATTGCATCATCAGGGCTAGGACTTAGTGCATTAGGGTTTGTAGTTTCTAGGTTTTGCAGTCGAATGCAATGTGCATGCAATGGATTATTATATAAAATTAATTTAATTTATTTTTCATTTTTCAATGTAGTGAATGGACTATTACCATCTAATACGAAGTGTCACTTGCATTTGGAACGTTATGATGTCGAAGGGTACATAGGTTCACCTACATTAATTCATTGCACCGTTTGCACGGATATTGTTCAGCACAAAATCTAAACATGTGTGTTGAGTATACTTTAAAGTGAATTTGTAGCCACATTGAATGTGTGGAATTGTGGGTGGGATTGGTGGAAGGATGATAATAGTTTTTTTAAGTAACCGAGGAAGTAACTGCTACTGCTACAGTATAAGAAAATCAGATTTTACAGAGGCACTGAAGAGAGTAGGCGAAGACTCAAACCTATCAAATCTGTGATCTTCAAAGATCTTCCATGTCATTATGTATTGTGTGGAAAGATCATTCACTTTACTTTACTTTTTTTTTTTTTTTTGTGCTGATACAGAAGAATCTTTTCCTGTATTTTTTGTCACTCCATTCCACTGTAAATAAAAAATTAAAAAAATAAGAACCCTTAGGTGGGATTATTGACTGCTCCATATCGGTTGGTTAAGTGCAATATATGGCCACTGTACTTGATGTTCTTTTCAGGCTTTCAGCTTAAAGATTGAGCATGAACATGCACTTGTCCTAGTGATGCTGCACGTTCAAGGACACTGATACCACTCAAGAAAAGCTATGTTCCTAGGGTTATCAGTTATGGAAGGACGCAAGCTATCCCCATTGTTCATCACAAAGTGCGCTGCACAAAATCTAGAAAAGCTGTATTGATTTAAAGTGTATTATTTTTTTTTCTTTGGTCGGTGATTTAAACATTCATGTTGACGTGACGGCCAGATGGGTGCAATTGGCCGTGGCAGATGAATTTTCAGTGGTGAAATGTTAAGTGCATCATCAGGGCTAGGACTTAGACACTTATTTAAAGTGCATTAGGGTTTGTACTTTCGAGGATTTGCAGTCGCATGCAATGTGTGCAGGCATCTATTGCACTAACAATAGATCCACCTATGTTTATTCTTTGGACAGATATCGTTCAGCGCAAAATCTAACTTTACAGTGAGGTGGCAGCCACATTCAATGTGGGGACACGTGGGTGCAGCTACGTCTACTGTGGCAACCTCCAATGTTTAGGTTAGGCTTAAATGCTATTGCGATTTGAGTTAAGAATTTTTTTCGTCGTTATTCACTGTTTATAATGATAGTTTTAATTTGACAAATTAAATACAGTATCTAATCAGTTGAAAGAATGAACACGATTCCATGTTGTTTCATGGAACAAAGTAACATTCAATACAATACGAATTAAACGAACACTCCCAGCCAATTTAGGTCTTTTTTTTCTTAGATGTAAGTAATTTGTTATTAATATACGAGATATGTAAAAGACGAAGAGTGAGTCGATAAACAAAAAAATCCATTGATAATGTGTCTAGCGACGTTTAATTAGAAAAGGGATAATTGAGGAGTAAAATAAAAAAAAAGAATCCGTTTTATTAGAAAAGCAGCTATTGGGATTTGACGAGTAGAGATATGTGTCGGCATCTATTTCACTACCGAGCAATGTATGCTATATTGCTTATCACTATTTTTCATCAGTGTTAATAGCCCAATATAAAGTAAAGTAAACCCCAACTTAGTTGAACAAGCATTGCAGATTATAAATGAATAGCGAAATGTATTTCCTCGTGCAATAGACTACAACTCCCTCTCATAGTTGTATCATGTGTGTCATTTTCTTAATTTACTCCCTCTTGTAGTGACATGTTGTTTACTGCTCAACCGCTTCATATTTGAAAATACAGTTATAATAAGGAAAAAAGAGAAATGCATCAACCGTCATTGGAAAAAATAAACCGTCATGTGAGTTTCTTGACGGCTACGTATCGGTCACTTTTAGTAAATTATTCTTATTTCTTATTTAAATCTTAAAATATATGATTAATTAAATTCATTGTAAGTTGATGTACGATAAATTGGACTGCATGTCTAGGTAGTTCTTGGTAGTTGGAGCTTCATTGGTAGTCCGAATTTAGACATAAAGAACAGTATAATTTTCCTAACAATATACTTAACGTTTATTTCGATTGTTACATCAATTATTATTACTCGTACTACGGTAGCTTTAAAAATCTCTCATTTTTTGTGACGTGGATGGGCGATGTCTTTACTTATGTTGATTAAGATAGTTGGGGGTACAGATTCGATATAGTGGACAAGAGAGAAATGCATCAACCAAGATTGGAATGTCACGTCACTCTTACTCGACAGTGCCAATTTAGCCCTTGGGCCTCCAATCTGTATATGACGTAAAACGTGCAAGGCGCGTTGAATATAACTCCGTTCTAGGCACCTTTACTATATTTCTGCGTTTACTGCGCTGAATCGGTTTGTATCCCTAGCTATAATTACTCCTAGACCGCTTTGTGCTCCTTCATTATCATCTTCCGCATATAAAAGAGGCTTCTTATCAGAATTTGATCTCAAGTTTCCATCAGAAACATTATATTCCCTTTCTCATAAAACCTCTTATAAAAAAAGTAATCTTAATTCTTCTTTAAATTGTTCGCCATTGATCCTGGCTCCATAATCCCAGAACTACTGTTCTATTCGTATTGTATGGTGTTTCACAAAACTGAGTATATAGTACCTTTGGTCGCTCTCATTCCACGACCTCATTGTTAATTTATTGATATGGCTTGCGTCTCCGGAGTCACTAAACTTTATGAGGATCATACTGACACTCGTCGGAATATCTTCTTCGTGGCATGTGCACTTATTACGGTGCACTCGTTTTCTAACACAGCGTTTGCTGTGATATTCCTCTTGTCATTAGAGGCTGTCCGTCGGAAGATTGGTGACGCGACCTGAAATCCGGTTAGGTCGTGCGGGCACCCGACATCCTCCCCTAGACCCGTCGGGCGGACCCTTACCAATTAAATTAGGAAAATAAATATAACAATTCATAAATAAGGACAAGACTTTAAAAAATTTTACAGACATACTGATACCTCTAAGCTGTACAACAGAAATTACAGCTGACTACCTAACATGCTAGGTTTAGGGCTATCCAGACCAGACATCTAAGAGTACAAAAGAAGACAAATACCTCCTGAAGGGAGCAAACTGCAACTGAAATGATAACCAATAAACTGGTGGCCATCCGAAATAAAAGCTGGCTCACCCTGACAGCTGAAGTCGTCTACGCTCCTTCACAACGTGGCGAACTCAATCCTGGAGCGAACCTGCCGAAACGAAATAGATAGACAAGAAACAAACAACAAACAAGGGTGAGTCAAAAGGACTCAATAAGTGGGGCAGACTAGCCACCTCAAAGAATAGGATAGCTAGCCAGGGAGAAAAGAAACAAATAAACCAGATTTCTCTTATTTAAATTATGAAAAGGCAGAGCCAGATAATAATTAGAAACACGTATGGAATCGCAAACTATTCAATAACCAGGAACGTAATACAGCCAGAAGATATAGGTATCCCGAACACATCAACAATCAGAAATACATCCTGTTGCGGCGTGCAACCCGATCCATATATTCATCCTGTTGCGGCGTGCAACCCGATCCATATATTCATACCGCTGCGACGTGCAACCCGATCCATATATTTATACTGTTTCGGCGTGCAACCGATCCCCGCAACTTAGAATACGAGCCAGAAATATATAGGCAAACTGTAATATGTCCACAACATGGTGTACATACCGCATACATAAAACACAATATAATACACACAATAGTCAGTATGCGGTGCAATGAGATGGGATGAATGCGGCATGATGCAATGCAGTCACATACTCTTGATACCTATCTCCGGCGCGGGACTCTCATCGTCTACCAGGAGATATATGCAATAATGACCCTTCACCGGCTCGGGACTCTCATCGATTACCGGGAAGTATATGCAATAATGACCCTTCACCGGTGCGGGACTCTCATCGCCAACCGGGAAGTATATGCAATAATGACCCTTCGCCGGTGCGGGACTCTCATCGCCAACCGGGAAGTATATGCAATAATGACCCTTCGCCGGTGCGGGACTCTCATCGCCAACCGGGAAGTATATGCAATAATGACCTTTCGCCGGTGCGGGACTCTCATCGCCAACCGGGAAGTATATGCAATAATGACCCTTCGCCGGTGCGGGACTCTCATCGCCAACCGGGAAGTATATGCAATAATGACCCTTCGCCGGTGCGGGACTCTCATTGCCAACCGGGAAGTATATGCAATGCTCAAAACCAGAGTGCAATGCTCATATGTTCAATACAATACCAACTACAGGGCATAACATATAATATACAATGTAAATTCAAAGCTAAGGCATAATGAGTACGCCTATCGGCAGCTACACACGTAAGGAAACACGTGGTAGAAAATCCACGAGGCCAAGGGCCTCCAAAGAAATGGATACAAACACTTACCTCTCTCAAAAGTTAGCACTGCGACCAACAACCGCGTTATTCTTTGAATTCATTGCCAAACGATCCCACTGTGATCAATAAGAAAAAAAATATATCACATTAGGCTAAAGGCTTCATTCCTCACATTTTAGGGCAATCCAGGTAGGAACCTGATACCCTATTCGCATACGCAATACGCAGGCCAGACCTATATACAGGGTTTAAGGTCACACAACCAAACCCCAAATAAATTACATTTATATGTTGCCCATAGCTCACTGAGTACGAATATATAATCAATTTCACTATCGGGGTCCATTTGACCCTTTAAACTATTAATTGAACTTATTAAAACGATGTCTAATATTCCAAGTTTTACCATTAAAACATATTCAGACACACGTAATAAACTCAAATAATATAGTAGGATCATTACCTGAATGTTCTGGGGTGAAAATACTATTTTTCTCCGGCCCCTTTTCTCATTTTCTGACATTTTTCCACTGTGTATTTTCTGTTTCTTCGCGTTTCTCCATTTCTGTACGTTTCTCGCATCCTTTGCACCTTCTGATCATATCGTTCAAATCTATACATATCCACTTTTGCTTTTCTCTTCTTTGTTTTGTCTTTTTTTTGTTTTGTCTTTTTCTCCCCTTTTTCTTTTTATTTTCTTTTCGCGACGAAAATTAAAATAGAACCCTACGATATTCGAAATAATTCCAACTTTTGCATAGCAGTTATACAAAATATATGTAACATACTCGCGAAGACGGATCTCAAATTGGACTCCCGAAACTCAAGATGTGAATTTAGATGAAAAGAAGTCAAATTATTTAACCATCGGCATTTTAGCGGGAACTAGCCGAACAACATCGGAATTCACTTTTGAAAGTTTACAAAAATCACAAATAATCATACGAACCTAACGGCGCTTTCGGATTTCGAATCGGAGCTCATTCGGCAATACCGAGCTCGAAAATCTCTCTTTAATATTTATCGCCAATAAAAACCGAAACCTTTTTCCGATGCCTACCAAACGAGGTCTGATTTAGCTCAAATTTTACAGACAGATTCTAATTGACATTACGAATATTTTAAAATTATCGGCACGCCAATCAGAGTCCTAACTTCCGAAACGACTGACCGAGGTCGTTTCATTCTCCTCCACTTAAACTCTCGTTCGTCCTCGAACGAGCCTAAGTCTAAAGCAAGATTCACGCAGATAAAAAGAGAACTTGCACGACCTTCATGAGCTACTCACGGGCATTATCTTCGTTATTACAGGATCAGAATCATAACACGCATATCGTACTTTTGGAATAAAATATATCTTGATAATATGATAATACCATTGCCCAGCTTATTTTGACTAAACTGACCCTTCCTCGATCACGAGAGGAGAGTTTTAAATTTTCGAAACAAAGATATATGAAACTTTGAATGGGCTAATATGATTCAGCCGATAATCACCTCTTCGATATACGTTTCGATATAAAATAGGTCGATGGAACTAAGAATTAGCTCACGCTTGACACAATAGGGGAAGCTTTTGAAGTACCTTGTCACTACACACTATACAAGATTTGATGCACGCTATAT
Organism: Petunia secreta; assembly: GCA_029990175.1. Classification (NCBI taxonomy): domain Eukaryota; kingdom Viridiplantae; phylum Streptophyta; class Magnoliopsida; order Solanales; family Solanaceae; genus Petunia; species Petunia secreta. The sequence goes on from JARKIP010000053.1 coordinate 8,850,986, forward strand.
TATTTTTACGAATGCACTATGCAACATCTCAGAGATTTAGTATTACCATTCAGTATTTGGAGGAAGACTCCTCCACTTAAAGCACAAACTCATGCAGCCATTTGTATAGGAATAACCATCCTTGCACAGTCTGCTGGACTAAAAAAAGATTTAGCTAAAAGCTGAACATAGGCAGACCTAAGCTACCAACTACCCTTTCGAGTTGCCAAACAGCTGCAACTCTCAAGTTCACAACTCCATACCTTTGCCGTAAACACCACCGCCTGATGGATGGTACTTCTATATAAAAATTTCGGCAGAGTTTCCCCTGAAACTGGATGAACCGCAAAACAGAACCAGCACTATACTATACATGGGAATAGATACCCGGATAAACTGATATGAAAACAATAATATGCTTACCCGGCTACAATAACATGTACTCTGGCTCAACACAGGGAACGTCACAAGCGGCTACCAATCTCCCAAGCTCACTAGTGCCGGACGAAGAAGAAATGGAAATGGATCGAGGATAGAAATAATTAGAGCTTCAGGAAGCTCATCTTTTTATTTGCTTGGCTCTCAGAGCTACACTACTTCCAAGTCAGGCTAACCAAAGAATCGCAATTGAAAAGATAGACATTAAATAAGCTTTATGGAAAAACATCCATACCAATTTAACTTACCAATAAGAAGAAAATTCTGACAATTTACCATAAACTCTTTTATAATTAAGACAAGCTCATAGAATAACATGATTTTATTAGCGTTTTGAACCAAAAGGAGACACATAGATCGAGCATTACTTACTAGCCACTTTACACCGGAAGAAAAAACGACACTTCCTGATGGTGACGAATAAGAGTCCCACCATCCTACCAACACTGATTTCCAAGGAGAGAGGTAAAATGACTTGACATAATAACACAAGGTGGCATAACAGGATGCCAAGCAGGCAATAGCAATACTCACCGACAAATCTCTTATATTTAGATCAGATAAACTAGTAGGGTCTCATAAATACCAGGAATAAATTGTATCAGAAACTCACCCCTCTACCGCAACTGATTCGTAATTACGACAATATCCAAGGAAACCGTCGAAACATGATAAGACAACCATTTCTAGATCGATCGGAAAGATAAATCTTATTTACAGATAAGGGAAGAAGAAACACACGGGTCTACTATATCGGATTCCTCAGCATCCTGCCAGACTAGCAGTTCATAGAACTGCCTCTGCAGCTGAGTCGAGCCACTACCCTGATAATTACTTCTAGAAGAACCTCTACCACCACGCTCTCGACCTCAACTGGATGGTGGCATTTCTCTGATTGATTAAAATTTAAATGAAATTCCTGCGACGGTGCAGGTGCCTGAGGGCAAGAAGAAGGACAATTGTCTACTTGTTGGAGTAAGGAAAAACTCCTCAAAGGATAACCAGACTCATGACAATGATAACACCCTTTTCGCTAAAAATGGAAACTAGACAGATTGTTGATGGCTATAAAGAGAAAGCTAAGTCTAATCTTGATGAACTACCTGCGCACTTTGAAAATTGCGTTCTACAAGCTGAGATAACCTGGCAGGTGACCTCCCAAAATAATCAGAACTCTTACCTCCAAATGAGGTACCATGGTTGCCCACTAGGGCCACGGGATCTCTTGCTCTACCTCTCTAACTCTTCCCGCTCTAACTTATGGTATGCCTCGTACTTCCGAGCAATATCAACAACGACATCAAATGAAGTCCCAACCTCAATTTTTCGAGCCATCTGGGATCTCAAGGAAGGAGAACAATCATCAATAAATCTTTGAATCTCTCGAAAGGCTCACGGACTAGTTCTAATGCATATCCAGTCATTCTATAGAATTCAATCTCATATTCTGAAACACCAACAGGCTAACCGACAGGCTACCCTGTCCAATCCACTCGGACTGGCAACATTTTTCATCTTGTTCGCTACTCGAAAGGAACTTTTCCACGAATCTAGAAGAAAAATCGAACAAAGTTGGCTAATAAAGAGCAGTCCACCAATTCAACACTGGACCTCTGAAACTGGAAAACAGAATAATCGACACCATACCGATCGATATAACAAGAGCCCGAAGGATATGCTGACATCATTTTATTTTAAAAAGAATCACGAGGTTATCTGATGCATTGCTTAAGAATATCGGAAGGTTCAATCACGTAAAATAACGCAACCTCTTTGGGCACTCGGACCCAATAATTACCTCCGCTGGCTAACCAGCCAGAACAATTGGTGGCGCAACACATGCTGCTTCTAGAACATAATTTACCGCGACAATACTAAGAATTGGAATAGGAGCTCCCTGAGATTGAACATTTGTATATGCGGCAACCTGATAAGCTTTCTAGCGAATAATAGGTACTTGCGGTATCTGCGTCGCCAAGATTCTCGTAAAAGCATCGTAGAGAGCCAAGGGAACCACAAGGTCCTGCTCCCTTGCCCATCGCAAGCTCGAACAGCTGGGACCTCCGTAACTAGGTCGTCAGCACGATAAGAAAAACTCTCAGGGCTTCGTCAGTGCTAACCCCAGGCTAGACTGCTTCGTCTTGAACTCATACCGTTTGCTGATTTGTCACACAAGAATTAACACTTACCATGAATGAATTAACGAAAATACTTTTGCATCCTATACCGACGCACGATTAGAAATGAAGGAAGTGAAACTTCCTAAATGCCATCATAGCCCCTCGTAGATAAGTACGGACGTCTACGTACCCATCAGCGAGACTCTACTAGACACTGTCTTAGTCTGGATAGACTCTAAACCTGGCTCTGATACCAACTGACACGACCCGAAATCCGGTTAGCTCGTGCGGGCACCCGACATCCTCCCCTAGACCCGTCGGGCGGACCCTTACCAATTAAATTAGGAAAATAAATATAACAATTCATAAATAAGGACAAGACTTTAAAAAATTTTACAGACATACTGATACCTCTAAGCTGTACAACAGAAATTACAGCTGACTACCTAACATGCTAGGTTTAGGGCTATCCAGACCAGACATCTAAGAGTACAAAAGAAGACAAATACCTCCTGAAGGGAGCAAACTGCAACTGAAATGATAACCAATAAACTGGTGGCCATCCGAAATAAAAGCTGGCTCACCCTGACAGCTGAAGTCGTCTACGCTCCTTCACAACGTGGCGAACTCAATCCTGGAGCGAACCTGCCGAAACGAAATAGATAGACAAGAAACAAACAACAAACAAGGGTGAGTCAAAAGGACTCAATAAGTGGGGCAGACTAGCCACCTCAAAGAATAGGATAGCTAGCCAGGGAGAAAAGAAACAAATAAACCAGATTTCTCTTATTTAAATTATGAAAAGGCAGAGCCAGATAATAATTAGAAACACGTATGGAATCGCAAACTATTCAATAACCAGGAACGTAATACAGCCAGAAGATATAGGTATCCCGAACACATCAACAATCAGAAATACATCCTGTTGCGGCGTGCAACCCGATCCATATATTAATACCGCTGCGACGTGAAACCCGATCCATATATTTATACTGTTTCGGCGTGCAACCCGATCCCCGCAACTTAGAATACGAGCCAGAAATATATAGGCAAACTGTAATATGTCTACAACATGGTGTACATACCGCATACATAAAACACAATATAATACACACAATAGTCAGTATGCGGTGCAATGAGATGGGATGAATGCGGCATGATGCAATGCAGTCACATACTCTTGATACCTATCTCCGGCGCGGGACTCTCATCGTCTACCAGGAGATATATGCAATAATGACCCTTCACCGGCTCGGGACTCTCATCGATTACCGGGAAGTATATGCAATAATGACCCTTCACCGGTGCGGGACTCTCATCGCCAACCGGGAAGTATATGCAATAATGACCCTTCGCCGGTGCGGGACTCTCATCGCCAACCGAGAAGTATATGCAATAATGACCCTTCGCCGGTGCGGGACTCTCATCGCCAACCGGGAAGTATATGCAATAATGACCCTTCGCCGGTGCGGGACTCTCATCGCCAACCGGGAAGTATATGCAATAATGACCCTTCGCCGGTGCGGGACTCTCATCGCCAACCGGGAAGTATATGCAATAATGACCCTTCGCCGGTGCGGGACTCTCATCGCCAACCGGGAAGTATATGCAATGCTCAAAACCAGAGTGCAATGCTCATATGTTCAATACAATACCAACTACAGGGCATAACATATAATATACAATGTAAATTCAAAGCTAAGGCGTAATGAGTACGCCTATCGGCAGCTACACACGTAAGGAAACACGTGGTAGAAAATCCACGAGGCCAAGGGCCTCCAAAGAAATGGATACAAACACTTACCTCTCTCAAAAGTTAGCATTGCGACCAACAACCGCGTTATTCTTTGAATTCATTGCCAAACGATCCCACTGTGATCAATAAGAAAAAAAATATATCACATTAGGCTAAAGGCTTCATTCCTCACATTTTAGGGCAATCCAGGTAGGAACCTGATACCCTATTCGCATACGCAATACGCAGGCCAGACCTATATACAGGGTTTAAGGTCACACAACCAAACCCCAAATAAATTACATTTATATGTTGCCCATAGCTCACTGAGTACGAATATATAATCAATTTCACTATCGGGGTCCATTTGACCCTTTAAACTATTAATTGAACTTATTAAAACGATGTCTAATATTCCAAGTTTTACCGTTAAAACATATTCAGACACACGTAATAAACTCAAATAATATAGTAGGATCATTACCTGAATGTTCTGGGGTGAAAATACTATTTTTCTCCGGCCCCTTTTCTCATTTTCTGACATTTTTCCACTGTGTATTTTCTGTTTCTTCGCGTTTCTCCATTTCTGTACGTTTCTCGCATCCTTTGCACCTTCTGATCATATCGTTCAAATCTATACATATCCACTTTTGCTTTTCTCTTCTTTGTTTTGTCTTTTTTTTGTTTTGTCTTTTTCTCCCCTTTTTCTTTTTATTTTCTTTTCGCGACGAAAATTAAAATAGAACCCTACGATATTCGAAATAATTCCAACTTTTGCATAGCAGTTATACAAAATATATGTAACATACTCGCGAAGACGGATCTCAAATTGGACTCCCGAAACTCAAGATGTGAATTTAGATGAAAAGAAGTCAAATTATTTAACCATCGGCATTTTAGCGGGAACTAGCCGAACAACATCGGAATTCACTTTTGAAAGTTTACAAAAATCACAAATAATCATACGAACCTAACGGCGCTTTCGGATTTCGAATCGGAGCTCATTCGGCAATACCGAGCTCGAAAATCTCTCTTTAATATTTATCGCCAATAAAAACCGAAACCTTTTTCCGATGCCTACCAAACGAGGTCTGATTTAGCTCAAATTTTACAGACAGATTCTAATTGACATTACGAATATTTTAAAATTATCGGCACGCCAATCAGAGTCCTAACTTCCGAAACGACTGACCGAGGTCGTTTCAATTGGTCACCAGGAACGGCTCTTGACCTCTTCTTCTTAAGGACTGCCGACAACACATGGAACCCGTGTGTCGTCCTATTGCACTCCCAAGACTATTTACATGTGAAAAAAGTAAAAGCCAATGTCTCACATTCACTGCAGCAATGGACAGTAACACGGGTTCACTTCCGTTGTACTTATCCCCAATTTTTCACTCCACCTTTTGGCTTTGAAAAGAGAGTTTTTACTCACTTCTTGAGACACCATTCTACATCAGAAAAATACACTCGCTCATAAAAATAAAGAGCCAGATCTGATATTTTCTTTTACTATATAAAAATTGAAGACCAAAAAAAAAAATACTAGAGTAATAGGGATGTGGTTTAAGTATAAACTTTGAGTTTACGGGTCAAAGCTTTAAGTTTAAACTTTAAAGCGGGCCTTGGTGATTTGCTCATGGTTGTTCTTGTTTGGCCTAGCTTGGCATTGGTTGTTAGCTGATGGTGCAGTGTGGATGTTGTTCATTGAAGGTGTCTGGACTTGTGGCATCTTTGCTGAGCTTTAGTTATTTATCCCATTGGGAAAATATTTTTCCTCATCTTGTATTTTCCGTTAAAGTATTGTTGTCACGTGTGGATGCAACGATTCAATCTAGGCCCAAAGAATTGTTATCTCTTCTGTATGTTTATGTTTATGTAAAGATATGAATGAATGCTAGGCAACAAGGGTTGTATTTTAAAACCAGATATAATAACAATAAACATATATAAAATTGGGAGTTCTAGAAATAAGTAGGCGAAATAAAACTTACATGAAAAACTTGTAAATCTTGAAGCCATGAACTGAATGGGACGTTATAGAATAGGTCATCACTGAAATTTAAAAATAAGATATGTGGTTGGCTTGACTTAACCCATTGAGAGAAATTGTAAATGCTGACGGTGTGTAAATGACAATATGCAAACTCAAAGATTCGGGCATTTATGTTTTAAAATAAAGTTAACAAATGGACGAGTTTGAAACAAACGGTCAAAGGAATACTTGAATGCAAATGTTGCAACAGTGAGTAAATTTAGTATTCAAAACAATTTCAATCTTAACTTGATGACCAACTGAAGATCCTGATTAATAAACAATAAAGTTTATGTCAAAGTCGTTTAGGCCAAATTATGAGTATGATTTGTGATCTACTTATTAGATAAAAATTAGATACACAAGTTTTTGTTTAACATAGTCGAAGTGCAACAAAACTCTTAATAAAATCAATGAACAACAGTTATAATTTGCAAGAGTCGAACAACGTCAAAAAAGCAACTGTGCTTGCACAGGATTTCAGGATACCTAACCCTTTCTCGAGAGTCAACCGTGAGCCTTTCTCGGAAGGCCAGAACTCTGAAGAAAGGAGAGGAACTTTCATAGGTAGTTGTTTAGGTGTTCGAACCAAGTCCCACATCGGAAGTTGGCAAGGAAAATAACCTACTTATAAGGTGTAGGGATCTCTTAATTGTGTTAGTCCTTTTGGGAAAACCGTGCGGGCTCAGCCCAGAGCAGACAGTATCACACCATCTTAATGGTGTTAGTCCTTTTGCGAAAACCATGCGGGCTCAGCCCAGAGCGGAAAGTATCACACCATGTTAATGGTGTTAGTCCTTTTGGGAAAACCGTGAGGGTTCAGCCCAGAGCGGATAGTATCACACCATGTTAATGGTGTTAGTCCTTTAGGGAAAACCGTGCGGGCTCAGCCCAGAGCGGACGGTATCACACCATGTTAAGAGAACATTGGGCTGTTTTAACCCAACAGTAGTGTGTTATTTTCTGTGATACATTGATATTTGTCCTTTTTTTTGTATAATTTAGATCCACGTTCTGTAGTGTATTGAGCAACAAGCCTACATATGATGGCAAGATAAAAGTCTACAGGGAAGGTTAAACACATTAAATTTCATAATAATCTACTAATAGATTAATTAAGTTTATCTTCTTAAATAATATCTGGGTTACTCCAGGTGGAATATTGTACTCGTCCGCATTTCCCGGAAGCAAGGGATCCCAGAAGCACCAGAATACACGCCTGACATTCCCACATCTCGTCCGTTGAACTTGAAGAGAAACTAGAAGACTAGCAGTGAATCTTGACCATCCACTTCAACCTCAACTGGCCAAACCGGAGTGCACATTCCCACAGATCTTCAAGCATAAATAAAAGTTCACCTAGAGCAGGAAGGCTTGATCTGGAAACCTCCCACGGGAGAGCCTCTTCCCCCGGGTATCCCATAGCCAATGGTCGACGAGACATTGCAGCGGCGACAAGACCGTACCAGCAGAACCAACAGACAGCATAGAAGAACCGTAGGCGGACCTAAAACTTGGTGATTCGTTAATCTGCTCACGGCCTAGGGCTCCTTCTTCTTGCCTGCCATGAAGAGGAGTCAGACAAGCCAGCTTCAACCCTCATCCATCAAAGAGGCAAAGAGGCAACCTAAACACCAAAGAAATCCTGGCGGAGAAGCCTTATGGTAGTTGAAAGTGATAAGCGTCCTGACCCCACATGACAAGAAGAATATCACAGCAACTGATGTGTTAGAAGCTGAGCGCACCGTAATCACTGCACGTGAAATAATGAAGGCATCCCGAAGGACATTATTAGAATCCCAAAAGACTTCATGACTCGAGGGACTTCATTCATTCCCTCATGAATGAAGAGAGAAAAGAAGATAACTGCAGATGAGCTCCCTCCTATAATTCTCTTAAGTGTCGTCCGTTCAGAGTAACGAAGGTTTTCTGGGAATATCAAATCATGATCACGGGCGAACATTTTTTGGGAGATAAAAGCTTCTCGTTAGCATAAGGAAGTTGCTGAAGAAGTGGTTTGTTTTCTCAAGAATAGTTGTGATTTTTTCAATATCATGAAGTCACTATTTATAGTCAGAAAGGGATAAGGGTGAGGCACGAAACGGTCGTGCATCATTATGGCTAGGAAGCACGCGAGATATCATTATGCTCAGTGCATCACACCACTTCCCGAAAGCTTGCGTCAGCACTCAGCAAGTGGGGAATTGACTGTGTGTCACGACCCAATTTGCGGGACCGTGATGGAACCTAAGTGTTACATCCTTAGGCGAACCACGAATAATTAAACTGACTCATAATGATAATTTAGATAGAAATATTTCAATAAAATGTAGGTGTAGACATCCACCCAAAATACAGTGTCAATAGAGCATCTACGAAGGTGTAGAAATATATATATCATGCAAGATGTAGGAAGCGTCTAAACACTAAGGTGGATCAGACGGTATGCCACCGCGAACCATGCGGTTGGCTCACCTCAAGAAAAAATAGTCACAGCCTCGAACGGATTAGATGAGTCCAGTTGTCTGACTAGTAGAAGGATCTGTACATTTAAACGGTAAGTTATGAGCCAAAGCCCAGTAAGATCATCGACAGGCCCGCTAAATTACCCTTTTGGGACAAGTCTTTGATAATGCATAAGTAGATAACGGAAGTACAATCCACACCTTTACTGTAACCCATAAATATTACATACGATAATAAAATTATACAACAACACAAGCAATAATACGCGAATACATAACATGGTCAATAATATAAAGATACATAATATAGGCAGCATATACAATATTATATTGATACTATGGCATAAGCAATAATATAATTAACACACAGCATGGCGATGATATATCTCGCATACCACATAGGTAATGATATACCTAGCACATAGCATAAGCACACACCCTGTGCGGCTTTGTTTATAGGTCATAACGTACCACAAGCCTCTGTCCCTATAAACAACTTTACTTATAGGTCATAACGCACCACAAGCCTCTGTCCCTATAAGTCTCCACATCTAGGTCATAACGCACCACCGACCTCTGTCCCTAGATGGAATTTCGCTTCTAGGTCATAACGCACCACCGGCCTCTGTCCCTAGAGCATATCAATAGTACACCGGCACACAACATCGACTATACACAAGTCAGGTTTGTGGTTTCTCCTTTTTGTATAAATATAACAAGTAGTACATAATACTATCTACTAGAGAATGCTAGTCAATTAAGTACTCGACATCTTACTTAGCAAGATCAAATCTTATCCGCAAGCAAAATAGAGGTCAAGTCTTACTTACCTCAAAATCGGCTCAAGTGGCTAAGAAATGACATCCTTTCCCAAACGATGTGCCTCCGTAAGACTCCTCTCTAAGCCAAAGAAATAGTGTCGCACTCGTAAGCATGTGAGGAAAGGATTCTAAGCCCTTACGCAATTTAAGAGGCAATTTACCAAAATACCCCCGGGTCGGACGTACCCAAAAACCCGTATAACTTATGTTTCCGGACTCCCCATACTCCCACGAGTCCAAAAGTACCATTATTGTACATACCCGAGTCCAACTCGGTCATTTTTCCCATTTCACAAATCTAGGGTTCAAACCCTCTTTCCAAGGATCGTCACTTTGATCCTCGGATTAAAGCGTTAAAAATGGGTAAGAATAGTTACCTTGTGTTTAGGAATGATTTTGGTACTTCAAATTCCCCTTGGAATCACTTTTAGAAGCTCAAAACATGAAAGTAAAAATGAATGCCCGCCCTAGTATATATAGCAGCCCGCAGCTTTAAAGAGTTGTACCACATGCTGCCCAAATTGTACCTCACTGGATAGCTTTCAGTAAAATACCCATAACTTTTCATATATATGTCTAAATAATACGAGGTTGGTGGCATTAGAACCACAACTCAAGGAGCTACAACATTCATGTTTTGACCCTTTTCCAATTCCTTATGGATTGATCTGAAAAATTGATTTCTTTCCAGCTGAACAGTAAAAAACAGAATTCCGCAGCTTTTTTAGCTTTGCACCAGGTCAGCCACTGTTTTGGGGTCCAAACGGGACACTACGAAGCTCGGAATGACCCCAAATTTTGTACACAAGTCATACAAGACTCGTGTGACATGTTCGTCAAGACGAAACTCAATTCAAATCTCTAGAACTCAAAAAGTGGGTCCCACAGGAAAGGGTCAAATTTCGACTTTCGCCAAAATAGCGAATTTTAATCAAACGACCCCGGAATCCAAATTCGAAAGTTGCTACAAGTGAAAAAGGACGATACAAAACTAACGGAACCCTCAGATCTCTCATCGTAGTTCGTTTACTCAAATCGAGCTCGAAAACCTCTTTTAACCTTTTTAAACTTCCGCAACTGAGACTTTATCAAAAGTCCTATCAAACGAGATCCGTTTTCACTTCTGAAGGTTGCTACAGGTCATAAATGACGATACGAACCTAACGCAACTTTCAGATTTAACATCAGAGCTCATTTGCTCAAATCGAGCTCCGAAACCTCTTTTAGCCTTAACGAATATCCGAAACGGATGTCTTTCTCCGATACCTATCTAACAAAGTTCATTTTAGCTAAAAAATTTCAGGTATGTTATAATGGACCTTACAGAGCTTTTGGGATTGTCGTCACGTAAATCGAGGTCCCGATTCCCGAAACGACTATTTGAGGTCGTTACAATTCTATCTAAATTATCATTATGAGTCAGTTTAATTATTCGTGGTTCACCTAAGGATGTAACACTTAGGTGCCATCACGGCCCCGAAAATTGGGTCGTGACAAATTGGTATCAGAGCCCTAGGTTGTAAGTCGAGTCTTAGGGAGTCAATGCAGCAATGTCCGAGCAGAGTCTTGTTTATGGGTATGTTGTCGACCATACTTATAAGCGAGAGGCTGCAAAGGCATTTTAGGAAGAGTTGTTTCCCTTCATTTCATATCTTCTCATGCTATGATGCTTACACATGTGCTAATCCTTTAATGTGATTATGACAGATGGTGAGAACGCGATCGTCCTCTGCTTCGGGAGCTGGTGACGCACTGACTGAGTCGGTCCGTGGGAGAGCTGTGCTTAGCACAGGACTGGTGCGCGGGCACCTACTCAGCCGCGAGCGGCTACTAGCAGAGCTTCTGTCGGCAGACCTCCTGCTGCCAGACAGACTAGTACAGTGCCACCGGTGTCTTCTGAGATACCCGTCGCACATGTCCCATCGACTATGCCTTATCTTGTGCCGGGCACAACGGTATTTATTCCTGCAGATGTTCTATTGCGGATGATGGGCATGCTTGGATCTCAGGCCTCACCTATGGGCGATATGCCAGTACCTTCTGCGGTACCCCAGCCAGCTACTCCAGCTATGAGTACGCCGACTCCTGAGGTTACTCCGGTGATTCCTCAGTCTACTCCAATTATTAGTCCTATTGCTCAGCATTCCACTTTGGCTCCTCAGTCGGGTATTCAGTTGGGTAATTCTATTCCTGCTCTTTCTATGAGTGATGAGGAGGTAGCTCGGAGGATTAAGTCCTTCATGAAGCTCAAGCCTCCCGAGTTCGATGGTACACCAGCTACTTGTTCTGCTCAGAGATATATTCAAAAGTGTGAGAAGATATTTTTGGTGCTAGGTACTAGAGACACCCTTGGGGTGCGATGTGCTTCTTTCCGATTGTCCAGTGATGCCGAGACGTGGTGGGTTTCTGTGATGAGACAAAGGTCCAGTGATCTTCCTCCTTTGTCTTGGGCCGAGTTCGTTGCCATGTTTATGAGTAGATTTGTGCCTCAGAGCCACCATGATGCCCAGAGGCGCGAGTTTGAGAGGTTGAGGCAGGGAGACATGTCCGTGTCTGCTTATGATACCAGATTCTTAGAGTTATCCCAATTTGCGCCTGCTATGGTTGGGCTGGAGAGGGACAAGGTCCTTAGATTTGTTGAGGGTCTTCATCCTCGTCTTCAGATAGCTGTTGCCCCTAATATGGGCAGCAAGTCTTATTATGAGGTGGTTGATATTACGAGGCGTATGGAGGATATTCATGCCAGGGCAGATACAGAGAGAGCGAGCAAGTCACGATATTCTGGTATTTCTAGTGGTCCTTCCCATGGAGGCCAGGGTTCCCATGGTCATACTCAGCCTAGACTTCCTCAGGCCGCTGCTTTATCATCTCAGGGTACTTCGTCGGGTGTTCAGAGGCCTCAGCCATCTCAGAGGCGTGGGGATTCATCTCAGTCTGTTCCACCTGTTTGTGGGAGATGCCGTCAGAGGCACTATGGGAGGTGCAGGCCCGGAGGTTGACGCGGTAGTAAGGCTTGTTACCAGTGTGGGGATCCCAGGCACTTTGTTAGGGATTGCCCCTATGTTACTTCATCTGGACCTACCTCCGCGGGACATCAGAGTTCTGCTGCTATGGTTCGGTCTTCTCCTCAGGCAGCTAGGCCTGTCACTCAGGTTCCTCCTAGGCAGCCGGTTCAGAGAGCTCCTGGTGCTGGAGGTTCAGCTCCGGTTTTTGCTATGACCCGCCAGGATGCCAAGGCATCCAATGATATGATCACAGGTACTCTTTCTGTTTGTGGCCGCAGTGCCTTTGCCCTTATAGATCTGGGATCTACTTTCTCTTATGTGTCTCCTGGATTTTCACCTTGCTTGAGCAAGGATCTAGTTTTTATTGATGCTCCATTTATGGTGGCAACGCCTGTCGGAGATCCTATATGTGTAGATAAGGGGTATCGGGAGTGTGTGATTTCTATTTGTTGTGTTGAGTCTCTAGTAGACTTGATGTTGCTAGATATGGTGGAATTTGATGTGATCATGGGCATCGATTGGTTGGCATCCTGTCACGCGACGTTGGATTGCCATGCCAAGTCCGTGACTATAGGTGCCGAAGGTGAGCCTAAGGCCATTTGGAAGGGTTCCAGGTCTTCTCCGAGGAACAAGATCATATCATTCATGAAGGCTCAGAAGATGATAGCTCACGGGTGCGGAGGGTATATTGCTTCTATTCGAGATGTTCGAGTGGAGGAGGTATCTATTGATCGAGTACCGGTAGTATGCGAGTATCCGGAGATCTTTCCGAATTACTTGACGGGTTTGCCTCCTATGCGGGAGATTGAGTTCTGTATTGATATATTGCCAGGTACTCAGCCTATATCTATTCCTCCATATCGTATGGCTCCTGCTGAGTTGAGGGAATTGAATGAGCAAATTCAAGATTTGCTTGATAAGGGTTTCATTAGACCCAGTGTGTCTCCTTGGGGTGCTCCGGTTCTTTTTGTAAAGAAGAAGGATGGTTCTATGCGCATGTGTATTGATTATCGGTAATTGAACAAAGTGACTATCAAGAACATGTATCCTTTACCGCGTATAGATGATTTATTTGATCAGCTTCAGGGTGCTACTCATTTTTACAAGATTTACTTGAGATCGAGGTATCATCAGTTGAGGATTCGGTCTGAGGATATTTCTAAGACTGCTTTCCGTACGAGATATGGGCACTATGAGTTTCTGGTCATGTTATTTGGGCTTACAAATGCTCCGGCCGCCTTTATGGATCTGATGAACCGTTTGTTCAAGCCATATCTTGATTCTTTTGTTATTGTGTTCATTGATGACATTCTTATATATTCAAGGAGTTGAGGGGAGCATGAGCATCACTTGAAGATTATCCTTCAGACCTTGACAGACCATGAATTGTATGCTAAATTCTCTAAATATGAGTTCTAGCTGGATACCGTGTCATTCCTGGGTCACGTGGTGACCAAGGACGGTATTAGTGTTGATCCCAAGAAAGTGGAGGCCGTTCAGAATTGGCCTAGGCCTACTTCTCCTACAGGGATTCGGAGTTTCTTAGGCTTGGCAAGTTATTATCGGTGATTCGTGGAGGGATTTTCTTCCATATCAGCACCACTGACTAAATTGACGCAGAAAAATGTTCCTTTTCTATGGTCTGCTGCTTGTGAGTCTAGCTTTCAGAGGCTCAAGACTGTCTTGACTACATCACCTGTATTGGCCTTTCCTAGTGGATCCGGGGGATTCACAATCTATTGTGATGCTTCTAGTATTGGCTTAGGTGGTGCTTTGATGTAGAATGGCAAAGTGATAGCTTATGCCTCGAGACAACTGAAAGTGCATGAGAAGAACTACCCTGTCCACGATCTAGAGTTATTGGCGGTGGTATTTGCATTGAAGTTGTGGAGGCATTATTTATATGGTGAGCCTTGTGAGATTTTCACTGATCATAAGAGTCTCCAGTATCTGTTCACCCAGAAGGACTTGAACGGGAGACAGCACTGATGGTTGGAGTTGCTTAAGGATTATGACATCGTTATTCGGTATAATCCCGGAAAAGCTAATGTTGTGGCTGATGCTCTGAGGAGGAAGTCTATGGGTAGCCTTGCCTATCTTGATGTTGATATGAGACCACTAGCTTGAGAGTTGCAGGCCTTGTCCATTAGTGGAGTGCGATTTGATGATTCTGTGCCAGACCGAGTTTTTGCTTATATAGGGACTCAGTCATCCCTAGCTTCCCAGATCAAGGAAAAGCAATTTGATGATTCATATTTGCGTGATATTCGAGATAGATTTTAAGTGGGGGAGTGACCTCATTTATGATCGGAAATGATGGTGTACTGCGGCTCAACGGTCGGTTGTATGTTCCGAATGTTGGGGAGTTGAGGCAGCTGATATTGGCAGAGGCACACAGTTGTCGGTATTCTATTCATCCTGGTATTACGAAGATGTATCAAGATCTTCGGGAGTTATATTGGTGGAAGGGAATGAAGAGAGATGTTGTTGATCATGTGTCTCGGTGCTTAAATTGTCAGCACGTAAAGATGAGCATAGAAGACCAGCCGGGGTGACTCAGTCCATGCCGATTCCGGAATGGAAATGGGAGCATATTACTATGGACTTTGTGGTTGGATTGCCTTTGACCTTGGGCAAGCATGATTCGGTATGGGTAGTGGTGGATCGTGTCACCAAGCAACTCATTTCATCCCCGTGAGGACTACTTATTCATCGGAGCGCTTAGCTCGTATCTTTATCGAGCAGATTGTGAGATTGCATGGTGCTCCAGTCTCTATTATATCAGATCACGGCACTCAGTTCACAGCTCAGTTCTGGAGATCATTTCAGAAGGAGCTAGGTACCCGAGTGGATCTTAGCACCGCATTTCATAACTGACACGACCCGGAATCCAGCTAGGCTGTGCGGGCACCCGACATCCTCCCCTAGACCCGTCGGGCGAACCCTTTTCAATTAAATTAGGAAAATAATATAATTCAATTCATAAATAAGAACAAGACTTTAAAAAAACAACACAGACATACTGATACCTCTAAGCTGTATAAAAAAAATTACAGCTGACTACCCAACATACTAGGTTTAGGGCTATCCAGAGTAGACATCTAAGAGTACAGAAAAAGACAAATACCTCCTGAAGGGAGCAGAATGCAACTGAAATAGTAAATATAAAACTGGTGGCCATCCAGAATCAAGTTGGCTCAACCTGACAGATGAAGTTGTCTTCCCTCCTGAACAACGCGGCGAACTCAATCCTGGAGCGAACCTACCGAAATGAAATAGATAGACAGGAAACAAACAACAAAAAAGGGTGAGTCAAAAGGACTCAATAAGTGGGGCAGACTAGCCACTTCAAAGAATAGGATAGCTAGCCAGGGAGAAAAGAAACAGATAGACCAAATTCCTCCTATTTAAATTATAAAAAGGCAGAGCCAGATAATAACCGGAAACACGTATGAAACCATAAACTCAACCAGGAATATGAGCCAGAAACATGTTAACAAATAAGCAATGCACATATAAGCAGAACAGTAGTCATGTACCGCAAGTCTACACAATGGTATGAATTTAGATGTGAGATGAAATGAAATATGATGCAAAGGGTCACATGTGCCCGCCATCCCATCTCGAAGCGGAATACTCCTGCATTCGAGGGAAATCCAATCTGATAACCAACTGGAGCGGAATACTCCTGCTCCTGGGGCGGAATACTCCTGCACCCGATATAATATAAACCCAAGGCGGAATACTCCTGCACTCTCTTGGGGCGAAATACTACTGCACCCGATATAATATAAAGCTGAGGCAGAATACCCATGCACTCTCCTGGGGAGGAATCCTCCTACCCTCAATATGATACAATGGAGCGGAATACTCCTTCTCCTAGGGCGGAATACTCCTACCCTCAATATGATACAATGGAGCGGAATACTCCTGCTCCTGGGGCGGAATACTCCTACCCTCAATATGATACAATGGAGCGGAATACTCCTGCTCCTGGGGCGGAATACTCCTGCACCCAATATGATATGCAATGTAAGCATATGAATGACATATAATGCATATGAATGCAATGTGATGCAATAATAACCCTTCATCGGCGCGAGACACTCATCGACGGCCAGGAAGTAGATGCCCACTCACAACCAGAGTACAAAGCTCAGATCCTCAATAAAATACCAACAACAGGACATAACATATAATATATAATGTAAATCCAAAGCTAAGGCTTAATGAGTACGCCTATCGGCAGCTACACACGTAAGGAACACGTGGTAGAAAATCCACGAGGTCAGGTGCCTCCAAAGAAATGGATATAAACACTTACCTCTTCCAAAAGTTAGTACGGCTAATCAACAACCGCTTTAATCTTTGGTTTCCTTGCCAAACGATCCCACTCTTTGATGTTTCTTGCTTCTAAACCTTGTTTCCTTTGAATTCCACAGCTTCTAAAGCTTAAACAAACTTAATCGCGTAGAGCATTTTGATGAAATTTGTCTTTAATTTCGAGTTAAGATTGACGTCCATCATTCAAAATCATAAAACATGCTTCAAGACTCATGGAGGAACTAATTCTCTTTTGATATTTCTGGAAATGACGAGATGAGGATGGCTTTTCCCTTTTATACTTGAAACATTTCAGTTTTAGTCCTCTTTTGCGCTTATGTGCCTTTTTCTGGCCTGAATTCTGATGCTCATATCTTTTTATCCAGATATTGTATGAACAAACCATAAAAATTTTTGAAAACTAAACTCCAAGATCTTCAATTTGGTATATGATATGTCCACAAAAGACATCATATAACACACAGAATTAATTGATGAAAAAGCTTCGTTATAAGGCATTTCCTTAGTCGGTTTTTCCGCAACTTAAATCCGATTTTTTCCAAACTTTATATTCAATATATAAACATCATATATGGTTATATTATGACTTTAAACTCACTTAAATCATTCTTAACATTTCATTAGAATGATATACGTCACTTTAGATATATGGGGTGTAACAATCTTCCGCCGTTAGGAACATTCGTCCTTGAATGTTAAATGAAGTACGTAGAAGCATTAAGCAACGATCTTGTTACATATTTGTAGTAGTGAAGAGATGTGAAAGGTCAAATTATTTAATTTTCGGCATTTTAGTGGAAGCTAGCCGAACAATCTTGAAATTCACTTCTGAAAAGCACAAAAGTCAATAATAATCATATGAACCTAACAGCGTTTTCAGATTTCGAATCGAAGCTCATTCGCCAAAATCAAGCTCGAAAATCTCTTTTTAATATTTATCGACAATAGAAACTAAAATCTTCTTCCGATTCGTACCAAACGAGGTCTGATTTAACTGAAATTTTACAGACATGTCCTAATGGACATTACAAGTATTTTAAAATTATCGGCCTGCCAATCGGAGTCCTAACTTCCGAAACGACTGACCGAGGTCGTTTCATTCTCCTCCACTTATAGTCTCGTTCGTCCTCCAACGAGCTTAAGTCTAAAGAAAGATCCACGCAGATAACAAGAGAACTTGCACAACCTTCATAAACTATGCCACATACATTATCTCATGATTACAGAATCAGAATTAAAAATATAACACGCCACCGAACTCTTGGAAATAAACATATCCGGATAATATCATAACGCGATTACCCAGCTTATTCTGACTAAGCTGATCCTTCCTCGATCACGAGAGGAGAGCTCTACATTTTCGAAACCAAGATACATGGAATTCTGGATGGATTAACATGATTCTGCCGATGAATCACCTCGTTGATATAGTTTTCGATATAGAACAAGTCGATGAAACAAAGGATTAGCTTACGCTTCAACAACGCCTTAGAGATTTAATATTATGATTCGACATCAATTGGAGGAAGACTCCTCCACTTATAGCATAAACTCATACAAATAATATGAATAGAAATAGACATCCTCGCACAACCTGCTGGATTAAGGAAGACTTAGCTGAGTAGAGAACGCGGCTCAGACCTGAGCTACCAAATTAGTCTCTCGACTTGCCAAACACCTGCAACTCTCGAGTTCACAACTCCATACATTTTCTATAAGCACCACCGCCAGATGGATCAAATCAAAGGACAAATGACGCCTCTTATTACCCTTAGTAGCCTTGAAAAACAACCATGTGCTTACCCTGCCACATTGACACGCACTCTGGTTCAACACAGGGAACATCACAAGAGGCTACTGACCGCCTAAGCTTACCAGTGCCGAACAAAGAAGAGATGGAAACAGACTGAGGATAGAAATAATTAGAGCTATAGGAAGCTCTTCTTCTTATTTATATGGCTACCAGAGCTAGACTATTTATGAGTCAGGCTAACCGAAGAATCGCAATTGAAGAAATAGACATTGAATGAGCCTTATAGAACAAAATCTATGTCAATTTAACCTTCCTATAAAAAGGAAACTCCGACAATTTACTAGAAAACCCTTTTATACTGAGACAAACTTGTGGAATAACATGACTTTACTAGCGTCTCGAACCAAGAGGAGACACATAGATCGAGTATTACTTACTAACCACTTTACACCGGAAGAAACAATGACACTTTCTGATGGTGACAAATAAGAATCCCACCATCATACCGACACTGAGTTCCAAAGAGAGGTAGACTGACTTGACATTATAACAGAATGAGGCATAACAAAATGCCAAGCAAACAATACCAATGCTCACTCACAAATCTCTCACATTTAAACCAGATAAACTAGTAGGGTCATTTTAAATGCCCGGAATAAATCATATCAGAAGCTCACCCCCTCTACCGCAACCGATTCTTAATAGAAACGACATCCAAGGAAACCATTGAAATATGATAAGACACACCATTTCACGATCGATCAAAAGAATCAAATCTTACTCAAATTTAAGAGAAGAAGAAATACATGGGTGTACTACATCGGATACCTCAACATCCTGCCAGACTGTAGTTCTTAGAACTGCCTCTACGACTGAGCCGAGCCGCTACCCTGATAATTACTTCTAGAAGAACCACTACCACCACGCTCTCGACCTCTATCGAATGAGGGCATATCTCTGGTTGATTAAGATCTATATGAAATTCCCTGCGACTGTGTAGGTACCTGATGACGAGAGAAAAGACGACTGCCTGCTTGCCGGAGTAAGGAAAAACTTCCTCAAAGGATAACCAGACTCATGACAATGATAACACCCTTTTCGCTAAAAATATAAATTGGACAGATTATTGATAGCTACAAAGAGAAAACTAACTCGAATCTTGACGAACTACCTGCGCACTTTGAGAATTGCGCTCTACAAGCTGAGATAACCTGGTAGGTCACCTCCCAAAATAATTAGAACTCTTACCTCCAAATGCGGTACCATGGTTGCCTACTAGGGCCACGGGATCTCTTGCTCTCCCGCTCTAACTCTTTCCCTCTAACTTACGGTATGCCTAATACCTTTGAGCAATATCAACAACAATATCAAATGAAGTCCCAACCTCAATTTTTCAAACCATCTTGGATCTCAAAGAAGGAGAAAGGTCATCAATAAATCTTTGAATCTCTCGAAAGGCTCATGGACTAGTTCTAATGTATATTCAGCCATTCTATGGAATTCAATCTGATATTCTGAAACACCAACAGGCTAACTGATAGGCTACCATGTCCAATCTACTCGAACTGGAACCACTTTTCATCTCGGTCGCTACTCGAAAGGAACTTTTCCACGAATCTAGAAGAAAAATCGAATCAAGCTAGCTAATAAGAGAGCGGCTCACCAATTCAAGGCTGGACCCTGAAACTGGAAAGAAGAATAATCAACAGCATACCACTCGATATAATCAAGAGCCTGAAGGACATGCTGACATCATTTTATTTTAAAAAGAATCACGAGGTTTATCTGGTGCATTGCTTAAGAATATCGGAAGGTTCAACCAGATAAAATAATGCAACCTCTTTGAGCACTCGGACCAAATAATTACCTCAGTTACCTAACCAGCCAGAACAACTGGAGGCACAACACATGCTGCCTCTGGAACATACTTTATTGCGGCAATATTAAGAACTGTAATAGGAGCTCCCTGAAACCGAACGTCTCTATCTGCAGCAACCTGATAAGCTGCCTAGAGAATAATAGGTTCTTGCGGTATCTACATCGCCACGATTCTCGTAAAAGCATCGTAGAAAGCCAAAGGAACCACAAGGCCCTACTCCTTTGGCCATCGCGAGCTCGTAGAGCTGGGACCTCCATTACTATATCGTCAGCACGATTAAAAAATAACTCTTGGGGCTTCGTCAGTGCTAGCCCCTGGCTAGACTGCTTTGTCTTGAACTCATACCGTTTGCTGATTCGTTGCACGAAGGTTCACAATTTCCATAAAGGAATTAACGAATTAACGAAAATACTTTCGAATCCTAGACCGACGCACGATCAGAAATGAAGGAAGTGAAACTTCCTAAATGCCATCATAGCCTCTCGTAGATAAGTACGGACGTCTACGTACCCATCAGCAAGACTCTACTAGACACTGTCTTAGCCTGGATAGACTCTAAACTAGGCTCTGATACCAACTAACACGACCCGGAATCCGGCTAGGCCGTGTGGGCACCCGACATCCTCCCCTAGACCCGTCGGGCAAACCCTTACAATTTAAATTAGGAAAATAATATAATTCAATTCATAAATAAGAACAAGACTTTAAAAAAAACAACACAGACATACTGATACCTCTAAGCTGTATAAAAGAAATTACAGCTGACTACCCAACATACTAGGTTTAAGGCTATCCAGAGTAGACATCTAAGAGTACAGAAAAAGACAAATACCTCCTGAAGGGAGCAGAATACAACTAAAATAGTAAATATAAAGCTGGTGGCCATCCGGAATAAAGCTGGCTCACCCTGACAGCAAAAGTTGTCTTCGCTCCTGAACAACGCGGCAAACTCAATCCTGGAGCGAACCTGCCGAAACAAAATAGATAGACAGGAAACAAACAACAAACAAGGGTGAGTCAAAAGGACTCAATAAGTGGGGCAGACTAGCCACTTCAAAGAATAGGATAGCTAGCCAGAGAGAAAAGAAACAGATAGACCAAATTCCTCCTATTTAAATTATAAAAAGGCAGAGCCAGATAATAACCGGAAACACGTATGAAACCATAAACTCAACCAGGAATATGAGCCAGAAACATGTTAACAAATAAGCAATGCACATATAAGAAGAACAGTAGTCATGTACCACAAGTCTACACAATGGTATGAATTGAGATGCAATAAAATGAAGTGAGATGAAATGAAATATGATGCAAAGGGTCACATGTGCCCGCCATCCCATCTCGAAGCGGAATACTCCTGCATTCGAGGGAAATCCAATCTGATAACCAACTGGTGCGGAATACTCCTGCTCCTGGGGCGGAATACTTCTGCACCCGATATAATATAAACCCGAGGAGGAATACTTGTGCACTCTCTTGGGGCGGAATACTCCTGCACCCGATATAATGTAAAGCTGAGGCAGAATACTCCTGCACTCTCCTGGGGCGGAATCCTCCTACCCTCAATATGATACAATGAAGCGGAATACTCCTACCCTCAATATGATACAATGGAGCGGAATACTCCTGCTCCTGGGGCGGAATACTCCTGCACCCAATATGATATGCAATGTAATGCATATGAATGACATATAATGCATATGAATGCAATGTGATGCAATAATAACCCTTCATCGGCGCGAGACTTTCATCGACGGCCGGGAAGTAGATGCCCACTCACAACCAGAGTACAATGCTCAGATCCTCAATAAAATATCAACAACAGGACATAACATATAATATATAATGTAAATCCAAAGCTAAGGCATAATGAGTACGCCTATCGGCAGCTACACACGTAAGGAACACGTGGTAGAAAATCCACGAGGCCAGGTGCCTCCAAATAAATGGATATAAACGCTTACCTCTTCCAAAAGTTAGTACGGCTAACCAACAACCGCTTTATTCTTTGGTTTCCTTGCCAAACGATCCCACTCTTTGATGTTTCTTGCTTCTAAACCTTGTTTCCTTTGAATTCCACACCTTCTAAAGCTTAAACAAACTTAATCGCATAGAGCATTTTGATGAAATTTGTCTTCAATTTCGAGTTAAGATTGACGTCCATCATTCAAAATCATAAAACATGCTTCAAGACTCATGGAGGAACTAATTCTCTTTTGATATTTCTGGAAATGACGAGATGAGGATGGCTTTTCCCTTTTATACTTGAAACATTTCAGTTTTAGTCCTCTTTTGCGCTTATGTCCCTTTATCTGGCCTGAATTCTGATGCTTATATCTTTTTATCCAGACACTGTATGAACAAACCATAAAAAATTTTGAAAACTAAACTCCAAGATCTTCAATTTGGTATATGATATGTCCCCAAAAGACATCATATAACACACGGAATTAATTGATGAAAAAGCTTCGTTACAAGGCAATTCCTTAGTCGGTTTTTCCGCAACTTAAATCCGGTTTTTTCCAAACTTTATATTCAATATATAAACATCATATATGGTCATATTATGACTTTAAACTCACTTAAATCATTCTTAGCATGTCATTAGAATGATATACGTCACTTTAGACATACGGGGTGTAACAATCTTCCCCCGTTAGGAACATTCGTCCTCAAATGTTAAATGAAGTATGTAGAAGCATTAAGCAACGATCTTGTTACATACTTGTAGTAGTGAAGAGATGTGAAAGGTCAAATTATTTAATTTTTGGCATTTTAGTGGAAGCTAGCCGAACAATCTTGGAATTCACTTCTGAAAAGCACAAAAGTCACAAGTAATCATACGAACCTAACGGCGTTTTCAGATTTCGAATCGAAGCTCATTCGCCAAAATCGAGCTCGAAAATCTCTTTTTAATATTTATCGATAATAGAAACTGAAATCTTCTTCCGATTCGTACCAAACGAGGTATGATTTAACTCAAATTTTACAGACAGGTCCTAATGGATATTACAAGTATTTTAAAATTATCGGCCTGCCAATCGGAGTCCTAACTTCCGAAATGACTGACCGAGTTCGTTTCAATCCACAGACTGATGGTCAGTCCGAGATGACCATCCAGATTCTTGAGGATATGCTGAGGGCTTCTGCTATTGACTTTGGAGGCCATTGGGACAGTTATTTGCCTTTGGTGGAATTTGCCTATAATAAAAGTTATCAGTCTTCTATCCAGATGGCTCCGTTTGAGGCATTATATGGCCGCCGATGTAGTTCTCCAGTTGGTTGGTTTGAACCTGGAGAGGTGAAGGTGTTGGGTCCGGATCTAGTTCAGCAGACCTTAGATAACGTTCGAATCATTCAGGATCGGCTCCGCACAGCTCAGAGTCGACATATATCTTATGCGGATTGAAGGAGGAGAGATTTGGTGTTTATGGTAGGTGACCGGGTGTTTCTTAAAGTATCGCCGATGAAGGGTGTTATGAGATTCGGGAAAAAGGGCAAGCTTAGTCCGAGGTTCATTGGTCCTTTTGAGGTCTTGGAGCGCATTGGCGCTGTTGCATGTAGGCTTGCTTTGCCTCCATCTCTGTCAGTTCATCCGGTATTCCACGTATCTATGCTCCAAAAGTATGTTCATGATCCATCCCATGTAATTGATATGGCTTCTGTCGAGATCGACAAGGACTTGGCTTATTTGGAGGAACCGATTGCTATTGCGGCTATAGAGATCCGTAAGCTAAGGTCGAAAGAGATCCCGTGGTTAAAGTGCTATGGAAGAATCGTTCTAGCGAAGAGGCCACTTGGGAACTCGAGTCCGACATGCGGGAGAAGTATCCTCGCCTTTTCGATAATTCAGGTATGATTTCAATCTCTAAAGCCTGCAAGTTATGTTGTTGTTTATGATTTCGGGTAGTAGCGAGAATCCTCGAAATCCGTGTAATTATTTTCGTGAAAATGTGAATCTTACTTTAGACTCTGGCTCGTCCGAGGACGAATGGAAGTCTAAGTGGGGGAGATTGTAACGACCTCAAATAGTCGTTTCAGGAATCGAGACGTCGATTTGCGTGTCGACATTCCCAAAAGCTCCGTAAGGTCCATTATGACATGCCTGAAAATTTTTAGCTAAAACGAACTTTGTTAGATAGGTATCGGAGAAAGACATCCGTTTTGGATATTCGTTAAGGCTAAAAGAGGTTTCGGAGCTCGATTTGAGCAAATGAGCTCTGATGTGAAATCTGAAAGTTACGTTAGGTTCATATTGTCATTTATGACCTGTAGCAACCATCAGAAGTGAAAACGGACCTCGTTTGATAGGACTTTTGATAAAGTCTCCGTTGCGGAAGTTTAAAAAGGTTAAAAGAGGTTTTCGAGCTCGATTTGAGTAAACGAACTCCGATGATAGATTTGAGGGTTCTGTTAGGTTCGTATCGTCATTTGTGACTTGTAGCAACTTTTGAATTTGGATTCCGAGGTCGTTTGATTAAAATTCGCTATTTTGGCGAAAGTCGAAATTTGACCCTTTCCCGTGGGACCAACTTTTTTAGTTCTAGAGATTCAAATTGAGTTTCAACTTGACGAGCATGTCACACAAGTCTTGTATGTCTTGTGTACAAAATTTGGGGTCATTCTGAGCTTTGTAAGATCCCGTTTGGACCCAAAAACAGTGGCTGACCTGGTGAAAAGCCAAAAAAGCTGCTGAATTCTGTGTTTTTACTGTTCATCTGGAAAGAAATCGATTTTTTAGATCAATCCATAAGGAATTGGAAAAGGGTCAAAACATGAAAGTTGTAGCTCCTTGAGTTTTGGTTCTAATGCCACCAACATCGTATCATTTGAACATTTCTATGAAATGTTATGGGTATTTTACTGAAAGCTATCCAGTGAGGTACAATTTGGACAGCATGTGGAACAACTCTTTAAAGCTGCGAGCTGCTATATATACTAGGGCGGGTATTCATTTTTATTTTCATGTTTTGAGCTTCTAAAAGTGATTCCAAGGGGAATTTGAAGTACCAAAATCATTCCTAAACATAAGGTAACTATTCTTACCCATTTTTAACGCTTTAATCTGAGGATCAAAGTGACGATCCTTGGAAAGAGGGTTTGAACCCTAGATTTGTGAAATGGGAAAAATGACCGAGTTGGACTCGGGTATGTACAATAATGGTACTTTTGGACTCGTGGGAGTATGGGGAGTCCGGAAACATAAGTTTTACGGGTTTTTGGGTACGTCCGACCCGGGGGTATTTTGGTAAATTGCCTCTTAAATTGCATAAGGGCTTAGAATCCTTTCCTCACATGCTGACGAGTGCGACACTATTTCTTTGGCTTAGAGAGGAGTCTTACGGAGGCACATCGTTTGGGAAAGGAGGTCGTTCCTTAGCCACTTGAGCCGATTTTGAGGTAAGTGAGACTTGACCTCTATTTTGCTTGCAGATAAGATTTGATCTTGCTAAGTAAGATGTCGAGTACTTAATTGACTAGCATTGTCTAGTAGATAGTATTATGTACTATTCGTTATATTTATACAAAAAGGAGAAAGCACAAGCGTGACTAGTGTATAGTCGATGTTGTGTGCCGGTATATTATTGATATGCTCTAGGGACAGAGGCCGGTGGTGCGTTATGACCTAGAAGCGAAATTCCATCTAGGGACAGAGGCCGGTGGTGCGTTATGACCTAGATGTGGAGACTTATAGGGACAGAGGCTTGTGGTGTGTTATGACGTATAAATAAAGTTGTTTATAGGGACAGAGGCCTGTGGTGCGTTATGACCTATAAACAAAGCCGTACAGGGTGTGTGCTTATGCTATGTGCTAGGTATATCATTACCTATGTGGTATGCGAGATATATCATCACCATGCTGTGTGTTAATCATTTTATTTCTTATGCCATAGTATCAATATAATATTGTATATGCTGCCTATATTATGTATCTTTATATTATTGACCATGTTATGTATTCGCGTATTATTGCTTGTGTTGTTGTATAATTATATTATCGTATGTAATGTTTATGGGTTACTGTAAAGGTGTGGATTGTACTTCTGTTATCTGCTTATGCATTATCAAAGACTTGTCCCGAAAGGGTAATTTAGCGGGCCTGTCGATGATCTTACTGGGCTTTGGCTCATAACTTATTGTTTAAATGTGCAGATCCTTCTACTAGTCAGACAGCTGGACTCATCTGATCCGTTCGAGGCTGTGACTACTTTTGCTTGAGGTGAGCCAACTGCATGGTTCACGGTGGCACACCGTCTGATCCACCTTAGTGTTTAGACGCTTCCTACATCTTATCGGATGTCAGAATTCGTAGATGCTCTATTGACACTGTATTTCGGGTGGATGTCTACACCTACATTTTGTTGAAATATTTCTATCTAAATTATCATTATGAGTCAGTTTAATTATTCGTGGTTCGCCTAAGGATGTAACACTTAGGTGCCATCACGGCCCCGAAAATTGGGTCGTGACACTTTGTGGGCAAAAATACGCCACATATTGCTACGGTGATATGAGTCCAGCTGTCGAGACTAGACTTATGTTACAAGTCACCGGGCACTGAGCAATTACGCCCGCTCCTAGATCCAACGACCGTTCAGCCCTTACAGATTGAAGTTGATACTTCATAATTTAGGCAAGAAGTTCAAATTCAGCCCACAAAGATTGAAGTTTCAAAAAGTATCATCTCATGTAAGACCAATAAAAAAAAAGTGGCTTCAAACTAAATACTAGTGTCAAAAGTGGCCTGTGGGTGAAAATTTTACCCTAGTTAGGGTTTATTATACTACCGTCTTGAGGTGTAGGCTCATGGCCCTATTAGTAATTGTATTTTACCTTATTTTGGCCTAATACCTAAATTTCATACGTACACAATATGAAGAAGGGTACATACGTTAACCTAAAGCAATTTTTCGGACACGTATAGTGTCGTTGAATGATAATAACGGTCATGAACGTCCGACCCAGGATGGGCTCGTTTTTAGAGATAGCATACATTGGTTAGATGTATTGGGTAATATTAGTCTAAACTCCGTACATGAATGATAGTGGGGACGACGGTAACACAACAATAACGCCTTAAAATTTCATTGAACAAGTACAAGAAACGCAAAACATCCAACTAACCCATGCAGAAAATCTCCACCACGAAAAAAAATAGGTTCACATCAGAACAAAAAACAAAACCAAACAACCGAACAACCTACGTACCAAACGCGATATAAAACATAGAGCGCCCTGACAGGGACATCGCACAAACTTAAAACAGCAGGCAATACCCTAGCGGTTAACACTGGAGCTTTCACCAGGCCCCGAGGCATTTTCAGTTGTTGTATTGTCAGAGATTACAATGAGCTCTGCGGGCCCTATTAGTGGTGCGGGCTCTAACGATAGTTGGAAGAGCTTTGGCAGTGGGGATTCTGGAAGAAGCAGCTTTGTTAGTCCATCTGCGCCGGAATCCTCCTTAATCCTTTGCAGAAGTTCTCGGGCCTCCTTGACTGTAGTATTTAAATGAGCTAAACTTATATGAAGTACCTCTTCCGATGTACCCGGCGACGGTGGAATGAGAGATCTGCGTGCGCTACCGAAGTTACGGGGTGGTGTGTTATCCATCGTAATTTGTGTACGTACAACGAGAGATTGGAGAGTTTCCTTTTCTGACCACAGGATAGGAGTGTTATTTGACAAGTGGCGAATTGCATAAAGAGCGCTGATAGGTATATGAAGCATATACCTATACTTAAATATATTGTAGTAGAAAATAGCCCAACTTGTTTGTAGATATTGTGTGTATCTTGTAGGTGATGTAATGAATATAGAGGTTACTATGACTAACTGATATGGGAAGGGTAGGCTCTGTTACTTTGTCTGGATTAAAAGACACTACCTCAGTAAGGTACTTGCGGACATGGTGGTTGATGACTAAACAAGACACTGCCTCTGTCCCACTTTGTTTGTCGTATTTCGGATTTCGAAATTCAAACTGGGTAGTTTGTGGCAACAATTAAAAAGTTTGATGCTTGAAACACTAACTATGGCAAATAAAAGAGTTAATAACTCAGCTTGTAATCCCTTAAGAAATCATTAATGCAGATGGATTATTCACTATTTTATCCTTATTTAATCTTCATTGGTATTTGAACAAGTATAATATTAATCAATAAAAGAGATATTTGTGTTCTTCACAATAACTGCTATGGTAAAATGGGAAAAACGTATGAAATTTTTTGTTGAATCTTATCTGACAAATATTTTGAGACGGATATTTTTAGAAATAAGGACAAATAATTTGTGGCGGAGGGAATAATTAGGAAGCAAAGTCAGTTGATGTATTTTTAGTACTTATCAACAAGGGCACTCATGTTTGCACATATAAGATTTCCTATCACTAGAAAGATGATGTGACATTCCACGTCACCAAAATAAACTTTCATTGTTATTTTTCAATCTTTGATTTTTCTAAAATCTAATGTTGTTTCTTAAATTGACTCCGTATCTGATCAATAATACTTACTAGATAAATATTATCTTTTGCCGAATAATATTTTTCGTTTTCTTCTTTATTAATGTATGTATTATGCTATTAATAATTCGATTAAACTTACTTGGTAAATTTTTTTGAATTAAATTATAGTTGAATCGAAGAGAATGGAAATTTTGAAGAATTGATGCATAATAAATATTACAATTTATTTGTTAAATAATTTCTTTCATTACATAAAAATTAAGAGGAATGACATTTATTGAAGGATCGAAAGAAAATTTTGATTGTCATAATAACAAACTTAAGATTTTATAGATCAATATAAAAAATCTCTAAGTACAAAAAAGAGCTTAACCATAAACTTGGAGGATATTTGTCCACCATATAACTGAAGCACCAAAAATTAAATTAAGATTTTAGCAACCTTTACTAGGTGATTTTTGTTAAAATTATTGAGTTATAAATTTCATTTGATTACACAAAATTTTACCTACCTTTGTCATTCAAATTAGATGTTCTTTGTTCCGATAAAATTTTGTATTTTTTGGGTAAATACTAGTAATTGAGTAGGTTTTTTTTAGGTAAATAAGAGAATATTTTGTTTGGTGGGGGGAGATTATCGACTATACTAACCAATAAGTGAGATCTTTGTGGTCTTCAAAAAATTTATTACTATAGTAAAATAGGGAAAAAATTTGAAAATTTTACCTTTAAATCCTAAGTGGACAAATATTTTGTGACGGCTATTTTAGAAAGAACGACAAATAATTTGCAATGGATGGAGAAAATGTTTTCTTACATTTATGGTACTAAAAAATGTCAACATAAAGTGCCATCCACACATTAAAGTCAGAACTACTTTATCAAACAATCCCATGCGCTTCCTGAGATAGATTTGTCATTAGTGAGGTGTAATGGATATGCCCGGTCCTCAATGATTCTTTACGTTTCCCATATCTATTACGGAAGTTAAACTAACTGAATATACAGATTACAGAGCTCAGTTCATGCGCACCCAGGCACAAGATTCGGCTGGCAAGCTCTCGAGACCATAAAACCCTAATGCACTGACCATTCTGACCCCAGACCTAAAGGCTGTTTACATTATACCACTGAATTAGTCATTTAGTGCGTTCCAATACACCTCAAGTTGCAGTCTGATTATTTTGAACTGAACGAGGGGATATATGGCGTCCTTCCCCATTTCCTACGAGGATAGCTTTACTTTAGTTTTATCATCATTGCAGCCGAATTTCAAAACATGCATCCAAGCCAGTGAAAGGTCATGCCCATCTGTAAGTTTTCAAACCTGAAAAAGGAATCACAGTGTCCAGTGTCCGCTGCACCTGACCAATTTACGGAAGTGAGGTATTCGGAAACGGAATCTCTTTCGACGTTCGTTTCTTTTTTCCATTGGCATGTGGGTGATGTATGACATGAGAGATCAGCTTCCCTCACATCCTGCAAAAAATATAGAACGAAAGATTGTTACACTGAATACATAATGACATCGACGACCTTTGAATATTATAGATTTGATACAGCGATTCTTGATGTACCTACTTCTGTCTCGTACCATCTTTGATTAGCATTGAGGTCGAAGACGTCGGTAGCGATATCCGTTAGCTTGCATAATTAGTCGGTAAATCGACGGGAGAAGAAGACACTAACGCAAAAGGATAATACGATAGTGTAAGAAGACGTAGTATGTGTGTTAAAAAAAGACGTCATCTGAAATCAAAATGTGAATATATAAAAAATTGAACAAAACTAGTCTACGAATTTAATATGAACAATGTCTCGGGTAAGATTAAATAATTTTATATATTATCAATTGAGAAAAACTTATCAGAAAAAATTGATTATAATCTTATTAATAACTTTGCATCTCAAACAGTTAACGAATATAAAACTCAAAGTTATAGCATCTATTATTTTTTTATAAAAACAAATAAGGCCCCTCGTTATATGCTTCGTTGTAGGCCACAAAATTCGCCGCACCGCCCATAATTATATGTTTCTTACAGGCTACTCCATCTTAAACCATAGCTTACTGCTTACTCCTCTAATAACGGATCACATATTCCCTTTAAATAGCATCACCAAAATATCAACTCATCTTACATTCGAGAAACATGCTATTCTAGCACTCGATTTATGGATAACTATTTAGGGAGAAGAATCATGGGAATTGTACCTACAGTTGTGACTAATAAGGAATACCTCTTTTCTGTATTTGTTTGTGGTTCCAATTTATTTTTCATACTTACGTAAATTTTATTGCGAACAATTGTATAGCCTCTTCCAACTTGTTTGTGTGTTATAATATTATCAAGAACCACACCGCCTTATATTCCAACTTCAGCTCCTTATACCCGGAAGGATTTGGTGCTTTACATTTCACTACATACATGGACTAGTGGTGCAATCATATATGCAAACCTTTGACTACATATGCAAAGAGTGTTGCGCAACGCTTCTAAGCTATTTTGGAAGGGAGTTCCTGGCAAAAGTATACGTTTCTCCATTTCAATCTTACTCACAACCTTGGGCTAAACCTTACTCACAGCCTCATAGCCCAAGGGTGTGAGTAAGGTTGAAACAGAGAGCGCATACTTTTGTGGAAAAATCGTACTCATAGCCATGGGTTTTAGAGCCGGAAGCTTCGCATGGGCAAACGTGGTCCAACCAAGAGGGAAGGCAGTTGTGGTAAGAAAAATTCATATGATCATGTTTCTCCGACATGTAAAGATTTACTTCCTCCGGCAGTCTTTTCTTCAAATTTTTCAAAGTCAAATTATCTTTTTACTTATTTTTAGTAATTTGATGTGTAGTTAAAATACCACACATTACATACTTATACTTGAGTTTTTGTTGTGTAAATTGGTGAAACAAGTGGACTTATCATGGTTTAGTTGAATTTTGTAGGTTGAATATGTTTGGAGAAGAGTGATAGAAGAAACAAGTCAAAATGAAGTCTAATTAAAGAAAATACAAAAACTGGCTAGTCTGTCTAGAACACAGTAGAACTGTGGCTATGCGTGAAACAACGACTAAGCTCAGCAGTGATAGAGCGGCTAGTGGGTGAAACTTTATATACAAAGGTGGCTATGGCGTGAAAAATCAGAATTTCTTCATTGTAACCTAGGGATAATTTTGGAAAATGATTGTAATTCATTTTGGCAATTCTTCATTTTGGAAAATCAGAATTTCTTCATTTTAACCTAGGGATAATTTTAACATAGAAGATTGGGTGAGCTTTAATGAGCAATTATTTATCTCTTTCTTTTTTTCTTTGATTTGTATTGCTACATTTGGATAGTTGATGTAACTTTGGATATAATTATATGAATCATTCATAGAATTTATATATGTGGTTTTTGATTATCTAGCTTCTATTGCTTTGGTTGTTTAACTTTAATGTTCATGACACTAAAGTTACATGTCTACTTTTCTAATTAAAGACTCGGGAGAGATTAGTTAGCGTAGAATAGTGAAGCTAGCAAGGATTTGGGTTGATAGGATATTTAATAGACTAACTCTTCTAAAAGAAATTACGCTTGGAGGAGGTCTTCTTTCGTCGGGTAATGGGTAGTAGTTTATACGCTCAACTATGGCTTTGACGAGCGTCGTTGGGGTAAATCCCTTCTAGACCGAAAGGATTCTAGGGATTACATTAGAACGACTCGGCCATAATATATAAACCCCGTGCTATAATTGCATCGTAGGTTCCAATCCTGTCTTCCTTGATTATAAGAAGGCCATTGATCACACCTTTACTACCTTTCCTAGTGTAGTTTGTACTTTGTAGTTGTTAATATCATTCCATCACCTCGTTATCCTAGTTTGGCTTTGTCAGATAGGTTTAGTTCCTCCGCTACTTTGATCGCATCACTTTGTTCCTTGTGAATTCGACCCCGACTCCTAGTTGGGTAAATTGTATTGCGATGACCGTTCATACCTCAAGTCGAGGTGTGTGGTGAGCGTTGTCATAATTCAGGAGAGAATTAGGCATATTCTTTCTATATTTCCCTTTGTTCTAAGGACCTTATAACTTGAAATAATGAAATCACTTCCCAATTAATTGAATTAAGTATCATTAAAGGTAGGATTTGTAACGTCGAATAGGGGAATCAATAGATTACCGGTGATTATTAACTAATACATTGACCAATAAGGGATATATAGAGGGATCAATAGATATGATGACTCACTTAGAGATAAATCATATGCACAAGAACATGAACACATTGTATTCATCTATGGGTGGCCATTGGCCAATACATATGATCTCTAACTGCGATTGATTATATGTAATTTACTAGGAATTCTATACAATTTCTACACTGAATTGCCCACTTTGATTTTCAGATTTAACAATTACTCCACGACCACCTTGGTCATGTGTTGATTTAGAAAGATGCCTCTTCCAACATCTGAAGGGTTCCAGAGTGAGAAAGAGACAAAAAAAGGAAAATGACCCTTTTTCCGGGCTGCCTGAGAGTGCGAGTGTTATACTTTAAGCACCTCCTAAGGACACTAGAAGGGGGGGGGGTTGAATAGTGTCCTCCGAATTTTTGTTGTAAGAACCTGGTTCTTCCGTAGTAGACCAAGGTTCCTCAGTTCTCTTCTATGCAAACTATACTTAAGAACACGCTTCAAAAACATTCACCAAGAACACAAGGATTTTACGTGGAAAACTCCTTGCTCAAGGGAGAAAAACCACGACCCACACTCTGGGATTTTGAATCACAATCCACTAACACAAGAGCAACGTTTCAGATTACAGACTCTGTAACCAAGGGGCTACACTCTAGACCCTAATCACTAACCAAAGCTAAACTCTAGCTTTTTCTAGTAATCACAAAGTAGTTTGCCTAATACATACGCTTCTGAAATAAGCTAATAGACAAAACAATGAACACTTGTAACAGAGACAACTTACAACTCGATGAACCTAGACAAGAGATCTAGACTCAAATACTCAGCATGCAAACCAGTTGTCTTCTTCAGTTTTCCAACGTAGACAGTTCTTCAGATCACCTCTATATGCTTTCGACTCTCTATTTGAAAAACTGATTGCGGCTGTCTCTTCTACTTGCTTTTATACAGGTCTTACAACCCTAGTTGAGTCCTGCTGGGAATTCTCTTAATTATGGCAATATCAGATTCGCAGTAACTCTTTTCCATGTTGAAGTCTAACTCTTGTCCACACTTCAAAGATACAGCCTGGACACCGCCTCTTTTAGCCTGACTAGGATACGTCAACAACCACGCGCCACTACTCCTAGTTCCACAGGGATTTGCAACCCGTAATCTTTTCGATCAAGCGTGTCCTTCATCTCAAGGACAAGGTTCTTCTCCTGAACCTCAGTGTCCTTCTCGTTTGTCATACTTCAAAACCAGCTCTCAACAAATTCCCCCTTTTTGATGATGACAAACAAACGTTGCCCAAGAACCTACATAACATATACCAAAACAAGAACAGAAAAATAACAGAACAATAAAAACAGATGAGTTAGGTCACAAACACCCCAACATTCCTTCTTCCCCCTTTTGGCATCATCGAAAAGATTCAAAGACCTGCAGGAACTTGTCAGATTAATCTAGTCTATAGCACAAGGCAGCTCATCAGTGTCAAGAACATAGGTATATCAAAATAAGGGCCCAACAAGGAACCAGGTACTGAAACAAGAAACAGTCGCAAACATAAGAAATTTAAAATCAACATCCAGAGGGTGACAGCAGCACCACTCTATTTAGTTACACAACAAAAATTGAAATTGTCTTAATTATCCAAATCATGCAATCAAGGGAGAATAGGGAGGAATAAAGATCAGGTGGGGTAGGAAAAAGAGACAGATAGGAGGACAGGACTGGAAGAATCACAGCTGAAGGTTGAAGTGCTTAACGAGTGCCTCAAGTTGTTTCGTATTTTTGGCCCTCTCCATTACCAGCTCGGCCTCATACTTGTGGCAATCAATCTTCAAGCGATCAATCTCTTGATCCTTCACCTTCAACTGCCTGTGCAGTTCAGCATTTTCTTCATTAACTTCAAGAACCATTTTCTCCAGTTCCTGCACAGCACCGATGGCCTCATCAGGTCCAAACTCTTCACTGTCCTCTGACTCCTCCTGCTTGACCTGCATCGGCTTTTTGGAAGCCCTGCTTTCTTGAAAGAAGTCACAGCTCTTCAGCACATTTACCCCAAACCTCTGATGGATAGTTGGCTTCTTCCCTGCACCTAAAGGCACTCCAAAATGCTCAAGAATCTGATGGATGATGTAAGAATGCACAAGAGAGTGTGGCTTCTGATCAGTATCACAGATTCTCTTTATGTGCCTAATAATGAGCCCAGGCAAATTTATTTTTACCCCTCTGTCCATCAGATCCATATAGGTCAGATCAAGAGCACTAGCCTCACAATTCCTTTCCCCCCTAGGCAGAAGAAACCTATGCACAAACTCAAACAAAAGCTGATGTGCAGGCTCCATCTCCTTTTTCTCAACCTTCCTCTCCTTCCTCAATCTGGGTTTCCCTGAAAACTTTCTCACAACATCTAAGGGAGTAACTCTATCTGTTCTCTTTGGCCATTTTAGCTTAACATACCTGCAGTACCCTTCAGCAGGAACATCCAGAATTACTCCCAGTTCAGGTCTCCCAAATTCAATCTCCACTTCTTTCACAGTTGTAAACACCCTCCTGGCTACTACCCTGCAATTTGTATAAAACTCCCTGACTTCATCCACAAACAGCTTCCTGTCATTGTTTCCAAACACGCTCAACCAACCCTGATCTCCTATCATTCTCAACAAGGATTTCATATGAAACTCCTTTTCATCATATAGTATACTCCCTGGCAGCACCTGATGTCTAGAAAAGAAGGCTTCCCTATCCACTTCTTTTCTTTTCTTCTTACTCTCCACCTCACTGTCAGTATCAGAATCACTGGGTTCCACATAACTCCCAGCTTCACTTTCCTCCTCTTCCTCACCAGCTCTCTTCTCCTCTTCTTCTTTCTTCTTCTCTTCTTCCCTCATCTTCACATTTTTTACTGTCTTTCCTATCTTTTCAATCCTCTCCATCTGCATTTTGAAAGCCGACCTAGTACCAACTCTCCTGACCACAGGCTCACTAGCCTCTTGGTCACCTCCTTCACTATCTTCATCTACCAGTCTAGATTTCAACACTGGTTTCCCATCTCTCACCAACCGTCTTCTTTTGTCAGGCTCTACTTTATTTTCTTTTACAAACACCACCTCATCCTCCTCTTCCTCACCTGTCACCTTCTCATCTTCTGCCCCAAATTTTCTTTTCCTTTTTAATTTTTTCTCTTCCTTGTCACTCTCTTGTTTTTCAACAACAACTTCCTTGTTTCCATCTTCATCAGATTCTGTCCAGCTAAAATCTGCATCATCAGCTCTAGGGTTTAGACAAGTAACAGGTTCTTGTCCCTCTCCCCCTGGAACTTCAGCAGTAGCAGTTCCATCACCCTCAGGGCCTTTAGGCACAGAATCCTCTAAACACACCCCTGTTCCACTCACATCTTTACTTGACTCACCAACATCTTTTCTCAGAGATTCATCATTATCCAGTTCCCTCAACTGTTCTTCTATTTTTTCGGCTATATTTAACTCGCCTCTAGTCACACCGTCTACACCATCCTGCACATCTTCTCTAGGTTCATTCTCTTTAGTTACTTGTTCCTCCTCACGTGGGTTCCCCCTATCTATATTGTCCCTCTGCTCAACATCTACTATTTTATCTAATTCAGCAACTAGGGTTTCAGTTTCTACAATGCCAGGACTGGCTATATCAACTGAACCAACAGGTGTAGATGGAGTAGGATCAGAAATTACCTCAGGTAACGGTTGAGATGAACTTTGAGTAGTGGGTGTTGAAGGAATGACTCTTGATTTTAACTTCTTGACCAGTTTCTTGTCCCCCTTTTTGAGAAATTTTAGGCGAGCCCTAGCAATTCTTTCAGCAAGAGTGGATGGAGGTGGTCTTTCAGACATCTTGAAGAATTTTGTAAGGATTTCTGAGTTTGTTGACGGTTTATCTATTTTAGGGCTTGAGAGAATTTTGATGTTCAATTGGAAGTGGTGGATGAGATTATGAGAGATTTAAGGAGTGCTGTAGAAAGAAAGAGGGTTTTGGTGAAGTGACAATGTCTAGGGAAGAAAAAAAATAATGAGTATAAAGAAGGGCAGCTTTTTGAACTTTTTGAGAACCGGGAGAAGTTAAGAGATTTGACGATTATGAACTTAATTTAAATATGCCCTTTTCAAGAAGTGGGGTCCAAGCAATTTAAAAGGAGTTCTATCCTAAAAAGGAATGTGTTCCTATAATTTTGGACAGTTATGAGAATATGGAGAATCTCCCATGATGCACGTACAATAATCAATTTTAATTCCAGTTGTGACAACTAACAAATAGAGTAGGCTTACTGTACCTGGACACGATTCCTCACGTTAACACTGGTTCCTCCTCAGTACACAGTAGGTTCTTCATGGGATCACATTATTTGTACCTAATGCTCAAAAACACAAAAAACGAGTGTACTTACTCAAGTACAAATTTAGTCCAGATAGTAATGACAAATTCCTAACAGACACTTTTACTACCAACCTAGCCAATCACCAGGGGATTACCTGCTGGGTCATCCGTGTATTTTGGTCATCCCTAACTCCAACCTGTTCCTCTCGAACTGCACTTTGTTCAAAGCTTTGGTAAATATGTCAGCAATTTGGTCTTCAGTCCTGCATGAATTCATAGTGATTAGACCCTTTTCTACATTGTCTCTCAGAAAATGATGTCTAATATCAATGTGTTTGGTCCTTTTGTGTTGGACTGGGTTCTTGGCAATGTTCACAGCACTAGTGTTGTCACAAAAGATTGGCACTGCCCCACACTTGATTCCAAAATCCTCCAGTTGCTGCTTGATCCATAGCAATTGTGAGCAGCATGAAGCAGCTGCCACATACTCAGCTTCAGCAGTTGACAAGGCAACAGAGTTTTGTTTCTTTGTAGCCCATGACACCAAGCAAGGACCTAAGAAGTGTGCCATCCCCGAAGTGCTTTTCCTATCAACCAAATGACCTGCATAATCTGCATCAGCAAAACCAATTAGTTCAAAAGTTCCACCTCTGGGATACCAAAGGCATAGATCCTGAGTCCCTTTCAAGTATCTCAGAATTCTCTTCACAGCTGTCAAGTGTGATTCCTTAGGTTTTGACTGAAATCTGGCACACAGTCCTACGCTGTAGACTATGTCAGGTCGACTTGCTGTGAGATAAAGAAGTGAGCCAATGATTCCTCTATACTTGGTCTCATTTGTCGAAGGACCAAGTTCATCCATATCGAGCTTTGTTCCAGGAGCAATAGGAGTAGTCATCTCCTTAGCTCCTTCCATGTTAAACTTCTTCAACAATTCCTTGACATATTTTTGCTGGTGTATCATAGTTCCTTCCGGCGTCTGCTTTATCTGCAACCCAAGAAAGAAATTCAATTCACCCATCATGCTCATTTCAAACTCACTTCCCATCAGGTCAGCAAAACCTTTGCTCAGCTCCTCATCAGTGGCTCCAAAGATGATATCATCGACATACACTTGAACTACCAGCAGATCCTTTCCTTGCTTCTTGAGAAATAGTGTGTTGTCAATTTTACCCCTTGAAAAGCCATTTTTCATCAAGAACCCTGAGAGTCTTTCATACCAGGCTCTAGGAGCTTGCTTCAAACCATACAGAGCCTTGTCCAGTTTGTACACATGATCAGGGAATTCATTGTTCACAAAACCTGGAGGCTGTACTACATAGACTTCTTCATTTAGGTACCCATTTAAGAAGGCACTCTTCACATCCATCTGATACAGTGTGAATTCCATGTATGTAGCAAAGGCAATCAGCATTCTAATGGCTTCCATTCGTGCCACTGGTGCAAAGGTTTCATCATAATCTATTCCTTCTTCTTGACTGTAGCCCTGAACAACCAACCTTGCCTTGTTTCTTGTAACTATGCCATGTTCATCCAGCTTATTTCTGAACACCCATTTAGTTCCAATTATGGATCTGTCCTTTGGTTTAGGAACTAGGTGCCACACTTTGCTTCTTTCAAATTGATGAAGTTCCTCCTGCATAGCTATAATCCAATCTGGATCTTCTAGAGCTTCTTTGACATTTTTTGGTTCCAAGGCTGAGAGGAAAGCAAAAAATGCACAGAAGTTCTTTAATGCCGACCTAGTCATAATTCCTGTATCTAGTTCAGATAGAACATTCTCCAAAGGGTGAGAACTTTGATATTTCCATGGCTTGATCTGGATCTGATTAGAAGAACCTGCAGCATCGTCTTGAGTAAATTCTTCTTGACTTTCTTGATCTTCAGCTTCATCAGAAGTTCCCCCTGTCAAGTTGACTCCTTCATCGAACATGACTTTGCTCTCCTTTTCATCTGAGTCCTCCAGTTCATCTATGCTCTCTTCTCTTCTTAAGCCAATCACCTGATCATCGGCATCATCTTCTCTTATTTCCTTATCTGATTCATCGAACACAACATGCATACTTTCTTCTACTACTTGTGTTCTTCTGTTGAGTACCTTGTATGCCTTACTTTGAGTGGAGTATCCCAGAAATATTGCCTCATCACTCCTAGCATCAAACTTTCCCAAGGGTTCCTTGCCATTGTTGTGAACAAAGCATTTGCACCTAAAAGGCCTTAGGTGTGCAATGCTTGGCTTTCTACCTCTGAGTAACTCATATGGAGTTTTGTCAAGAATGGCTCTGATGGAACACCTATTTAGCAAGTAACATGCAGTGTTTACAGCTTCAGCCCAGAAGTTTCTTGCTAGTCCACTTGACAGCAGCATGGTTCTAGCCATATCCTCCAACGACCTGTTCTTCCTCTCAACCACCCCGTTTTGTTGGGGAGTTCTTGGTGCAGAAAAGTTGTGATCTATGTTGTTCCCTGCACAGTACTCAGAAAATTTTGAGTTTTCAAACTCAGTTCCATGATCTGTTCGAATACTGATGAGTTCAAGACTTAGCCTTTTCTGAACCACACCAGCCCAGTCTTTAAAGTTCTCAAAAGCTTCATCCTTAGAGGCCAAGAACAAGGTCCATGTATACCTTGAGTAGTCGTCAACAATCACGAACACAAACCTCTTTCCTCCTCTGCTTTTTACTCTCATAGGTCCACACAAATCCATATGTACCAGCTCCAGTGGCTTAGATGTGCTGACCACTTTCTTTGACTTGAATGACGTTCTTACATGCTTTCCCTTTACACAAGCATCACACACTTTTATGTTTTCAAACTTCTTGTTTGGCAATCCACGAACCAGTTCCTTCGAGGCTAGCTTATTTAATTGAGTGAGACTTGCATGACCCAGTCTTTTGTGCCACAGCTGAGAGTCGCTTTCTTGTACATTCAAGCATGTCAGGTTGTTTTCAGGTAAGGACCTCAGTGACGCCTTGTACACATTGTTCACTCTTTTTCCTTCCATTACCACTTCTCCACTCTGTAGGTTCTTCACGATGCACCCTACAGATGAGAAGCTCACTTCGTTTCCTCTGTCACATAGTTGAGAGATGCTCAGTAAATTGTGTCTAAGACCATCCACACAATACACATTTTCAATTGCATGCTCAAAAGATCTCCCAATCTTCCCAATGCCTACTATCTGACCACTTTTTCCTCCTCCGAAGGCCACACTGCCTCCTTGAAATGCTGCGAGTGAGAGAAAGTTTCTTCTATCTCCTGTCATGTGCCTGGAACAACCGCTATCAAGAATCCAGCTTGAGTTGTTCCCCCTCACTCCAGCCTGCAAAACAATTAGAGGTTAGCCTTAGGAACCCAGACAAGCTTGGGTCCCTTCTTATGAGAGAATGGATAAATCAGATCTTGTTTGGCCCATTTGGGTAAGACACAATTTTTATTCTTGGCCCTTGCCTTGGTAATGTTAACACACCTTTGTTTAGTATGACCAGTTTGACCACAGAAAGTGCATAACATGTTGCAAGGTAGTCCCACATATTTGCTTTTAGGATTATATGGAGGCAAGGGCTTCTTAAATCCTAAACCTTGTTTTCCTTTATTTTGATTTTCAAGAACCCAATGCATTGCTTCTGAAGACTTATTCCATTTTGTAAGCCTGGTAAGTTCAAGTTTTGAGTTTTCAACCTTCTGATTTAACATCTTATTTTTTTCAATTTCTTTGTATAAAATCTCATTTGTCCTTTTCAATTCATCTTCCAGAAAGGTTTGAACTTCACTCATAACTTGCTTACCATTCTTACTCTCTCTCAACTGACTACATTCTAATTCAAGCTCAGTGATCTTAGAGTTTGACACAAGAGTCTGTCCTTTCATGATGGCATTTGTTTCTTCAAGCTCAATGTTCTGTTCTAGGAGACTCTTGTGCTTAGTTCTAAGATCACCCAATTCTTCAATTAATTTATCTTTTTCAAGCTTTTCTTTTTCATATCCTTCAATCAATGTGGCTGTGATTAGGATTAGATTTTCAGAAGAGTATGTATGTAAAGTTTCCTTAAGATCAGATAAACATACCTCTGCTGAACTGTCAGCTTCCTTTCCTTCAGTTGCCATGAGGGCAGAGTCCTTCTTGGTGTTATCAGCTATGTACAACTCCTTCAGTTTCTTCCATATCTCCTTGGCTGATTTACATTCCAGTATCTGTCCAAGCACATCATCTGTAAGTCCTCTTCTTAGATAGCCCTCAGCCTTGGAGTTTGCTTGTAGCCAGTCCAGATCTTGTGGATCTAGTTCTTCTACTTTCTTGGGTACCAGGACTCCATTTGCTGCTCTCTTCACTGGAACATGAGGTCCTCTTTTCACAATTAGCCACAGACTATAATCAGTTGCCCGCAAGAATTTTTTCATTTGTTTCTTCCAGTAATTGTAATGAGTCCCATTGAACACTGGTAGCTTTGATGGATCTCTTCCCCATTTCACTTCAAGAGGATGTTCTTCGTCAGAACTAACATCCGTCATCCCTGCTAATGCTAGCGGTGAGTCATCGTCAGCTTCCTTCTCGTGATCAGATTCACTGTCAGTTGGTCCCCATGTGGCATAGAAAGCTTCCTTCCTTTTCCTTCGTTCTG
This sequence comes from Petunia secreta, assembly GCA_029990175.1. Taxonomy (NCBI): domain Eukaryota; kingdom Viridiplantae; phylum Streptophyta; class Magnoliopsida; order Solanales; family Solanaceae; genus Petunia; species Petunia secreta. The sequence continues at coordinate 8,893,163 of JARKIP010000053.1, forward strand.
CTCTGAAGTTTGGGGGCCGTCTTGACTTCTTTCTATCTACATCATTTTCCTTTGTGGTTTCCTTTTCCTTTTCCTTAGCAGCTCTGTTCTTCATCCATTCTATTTCCCACATTGGGCAATCCATGACAGCATGATCCTTCTTGAAGCATTTGAAGCATCCAGAGTAGTCAGGACTGTCAACTATGTTCTTCCTGCTAGAGCTCTCCTTGTTCCCTCGTTTAAATCCTTTAAACCTTCCCAGATTGAGTTTTTGTCTTAGAGCACTTACCATTGCAGCTTCCACTGATTGAAGATCAACATATTCATCAACTTCTTCTGTTGCTTCCAGTGCAAGGGTCTTTTCCTTCTTTGCTGCAGGTTTAGCCTTTGAGTCCTTCATCATCTCGTGCGTCTTCAGACTTCCAACCAGTTCTTCAAGCTTGATAGATTTTAAGGGTTTGGATTCAATAATGGCCGTCATTTTTGGTTCCCATGCTTCAGGTAACACATTCAGGATTTTGTCAACCATCTCCACCTCAGGCAGTACCATCTCCAGAGATCTCATTTCATTTGTAATCATGGTCAACCTGGTCATCATATCCTGAATCGATTCCTTCTCGCCCATAGTAAATAACTCAAATTGTCTCTTCAACATTCTTCTTTTTGAGTCCTTTACTTCAGTGGTTCCTTCGTGTGCGACTTGTAAAGCATCCCATATTTCCTTAGCCGTCTTATACGATGATACTCGATTGAACTCTTCTGGACCCAGACCACATATAACCAACCGCTTGGCTTTGTGGTTCTTTTCGATCATCTTATAGTCAGACTCATCAAACTCTTCTTTCAGCTTAGGTTCTTTTGTGGCAGTGGTTCCTTCACCAACTACTTTGGTGGGAATCAGGTTTCCTTCAGAGACTATCAGCCAGAGTTGATAATCTTCAGCACATATGTAATTCTCCATCCTATTTTTCCACCATGCGTAGTATTGCCCATTAAACTGTGGAGGCCTCAGAACCGACTGTCCTTCAGTAATAGTAGGCGGTGCACTCATTTTGATCCTTCTCAAGGTGTTAGCCTTACAAGAGAAGACCCGCTCTGATACCACTTGTTATACTTTAAGCACCTCCTAAGGACACTAGAAGGGGGGGGGGGTTGAATAGTGTCCTCCGAATTTTTGTTGTAAGAACCTGGTTCTTCCGTAGTAGACCAAGGTTCCTCAGTTCTCTTCTATGCAAACTATACTTAAGAACACGCTTCAAAAACATTCACCAAGAACACAAGGATTTTACGTGGAAAACTCCTTGCTCAAGGGAGAAAAACCACGACCCACACTCTGGGATTTTGAATCACAATCCACTAACACAAGAGCAACGTTTCAGATTACAGACTCTGTAACCAAGGGGCTACACTCTAGACCCTAATCACTAACCAAAGCTAAACTCTAGCTTTTTCTAGTAATCACAAAGTAGTTTGCCTAATACATACGCTTCTGAAATAAGCTAATAGACAAAACAATGAACACTTGTAACAGAGACAACTTACAACTCGATGAACCTAGACAAGAGATCTAGACTCAAATACTCAGCATGCAAACCAGTTGTCTTCTTCAGTTTTCCAACGTAGACAGTTCTTCAGATCACCTCTATATGCTTTCGACTCTCTATTTGAAAAACTGATTGCGGCTGTCTCTTCTACTTGCTTTTATACAGGTCTTACAACCCTAGTTGAGTCCTGCTGGGAATTCTCTTAATTATGGCAATATCAGATTTGCAGTAACTCTTTTCCATGTTGAAGTCTAACTCTTGTCCACACTTCAAAGATACAGCCTGGACACCGCCTCTTTTAGCCTGACTAGGATACGTCAACAACCATGCGCCACTACTCCTAGTTCCACAGGGATTTGCAACCCGTAATCTTTTCGATCAAGCGTGTCCTTCATCTCAAGGACAAGGTTCTTCTCCTGAACCTCAGTGTCCTTCTCGTTTGTCATACTTCAAAACCAGCTCTCAACAGCGAGCATGGGAGGCTACCTGCTTAGAAAGAAAAAATGATTATAGAAAGAGCATATGTGAAGGATGTCTGTCGGGGTACCCCATTTATAGGCGAAAGGAGTAGAGAACGAGCAAGTATCGTAAGTAGTTAATGGCGGTCTGTGGAAATGTACAAAGAGTATAAGCGGTACATTAAATACTTAAAGTAACAAGAAAATAGAAAAAATTAGGTCACGTATTTCAAATTTAAAATAATTTTAGAAGCTGGAGACTAAAAAGTCATTAAGTTAATAGGATCGTGAACCCGTCGCTATGTCACGATGAAAAAATGTAATTTTACATAGATAGAGGAAGGGCGATGCCTTTAATAGCCTAAGCATTAATTGAGTTGGAAGGGTGTATAAAATGGCGAGGTCATGTAGTCCATGTTTTGATAATCCATAAGGGGGATTCGAATTCGATAATGCAATTCATGTGTTTAACACATGTAACTATGTGAATCTCGGTTGTAAATAGGACATGTAACGATGTCAATCTTGGTTGTAAATAATCCACTTAACCGGCTCAAACTATATAAGCTCATGTTAACTGATACGTGCTCATAATTGCAAAGAAGAAGGTTATCTGAGTTATATTATCAGGAAGCTAACCATTATTTCATTTCCCTCTAATTTTGCAGGATAAGAATGAATCTTTTCTCCACCCAATGCCACTATAAAAGAGGGAACTGTCAGGTGAGATCATTTACTGCTCTATATCGTGCACTTAGGGTTGTGGACATCCAATCAGCAGACGTGAGAGCAGCTTGGCTCGGCAGAAGATGCATTGAGTGGTGAATTCAGCGGTGTAGGCTAGAGTGGGTCATAATTTATGGTTCAGAGCATAGTGTTTTGGAATTAGAGGGATTGCAGCCACATCCAACGTGTGGACTTGGCAACAACTTTTAATGTATTGTCGTTTAGCCTTGCAGTTTTGTTTTTGATGTATTTCATCAGTATCATCAATACCACAAATGAACGAATTTTCGGCATGCCACTCTAATTTCCACAACTATCCACATTAATACTTGATGAATGCACCACAACAACACGGCCATCCACATTATATTTTCATCTACCGTAATGTTATTTAAAGTAACAATTAAATTAGACGTTGTAATCATAATTATAATACAATACAGTACATGGGACAGTCAAATGAACCATACACATTGCCTTCCAGCAGTCACTTGCACCTCTTGAGATATAATACTGTCATAAATTAGGTGTTCTGATTTGCATTCATTGATTCTTTGAATCCCTCCCATATCTTGTATTGAATGATACTAATTTTTACTTTTTGCGGACGTCCCAGAAGCTCATGAGCACCCAATGGACAAGCCTCGCCTGTCAGATCTAAACATTTAACGGGGCTGCAAGCCCTCGAAACTAGAAATCCTAACGCATAAAGTCCAACCAATAATAATACACTAACACTATACCACTGAATATGCCTTCCATTCAACACGCGGAGGTTTCACTCATTTGGCATGCTTATCTGCATATTGAATGCGCACCAACCCTATGAAGAAATTTTGTTACATACTACCTCAACCCGACTTTTGACCTGAACGATGCAAATCTTACCTCCTGCCCTATCCCTATGAAGATAGCTTTTCTTGAGTTTTACTATTGTCGTCCACTCGTAAAGCATCACCAAGACAAGTGCATGCTCTCGCCGACGTGTATACGTTTAAAATCCAGAAAGTAAATACCCTGGCCACTGCAATTGACAATTTTTTTTTTACTGACGTTCCTTTCTTCTTTTCATCGGCAGGTGGGTGATGTAGGCCACACCACAGTAAAGATTCCTGCAAATCCCTCAAAAAAGGAAAACGAAAGATCTTTCAATACTCAGTAACGCAATCTCACTTACGCTCCTTTCTTCTTTTCATCGGAAGGTGGGTGATGCAAGCCACACCACAGTAAAGATTCCTGCAAATCCCTCAAAAAAAGAAAACAAAAGATCTTACTATACATGATGACACGGACGAACACAGAAGATAATAGATTTGATGTATCGAGTCTTGATGGCCTGTTTTGTATTTTGCATATTCGATTATATTATACTGTAGCAATATTAATTACTTCCGCCTTCTGTATCTTTATGCATGACATGAGCGATCAGATCCCTTCATATCCTGCAAAAAATATAGAACGAAAGATCTTTACACATAATAGACAATGACATCGACGACCTTTGAATATTATAGATTTGATAGAGCGATTCTTGATGTACCCACTTCTGTTTCATACCATCTTTGATTAGCATTGAGTTCGAAGACGTCGGTAGCGATATCCGTTAGCGTGCATAATTAGTCGGTATATCGACGGGAGAAGAAGACGCTAACGCAAAAAGATAATACGATAGTGTAAGAAGACGTAGTATGTGAGTTAAAAAAAGACGTCATCTAAAATCAAAAAGTGATTTTATAAAAAATTGAACAGAACTAATCTAGGAATTTAACTAGAACAATGTCTCGGGTAAGATTAAATTAATTTTATGTATTATCAATTAAGAAAAACTTATCAGAAAAATTTGATTATAATCTTATTAATAACTTTTCATCTCAAAAAAGTTAACGAGAATAGAGTTCAAGGTTATATCTGTTTTTTTTTTTAAAATAAAATAAATAAGGCCCCTCGTTATATGCTTCGCTTTAGGCCACAAAATTCGCCTTAACCGCCCCTCATTCTATGTTTCTTAGAGGCTACTCCACCTTAAACTCTAGCTTACTCCTCTAATAAAGGGTCACATATTCCCTTTAAATAGCATCTCAAAGATATAAAGTCATCCTACATTCGAGAAACACGCTATTCTAGCAATCGAATTATGGATAAATATTTAGGGAGAAGAATCAAGTGAATTGTACCTACAATCTATATATTATTAAAATCTATAATAGGACACTAAGAAAATATTTATAATGATATTTAATTCAAATTTAAGCTAAAGATGTAGTTAAACTTGCAATAAAAAATTTCAAAAGATTATTGAAACTTTTTAAATTTGAATTGGATATTTAGAATGATCTATACAATAAGATTAACATTCTTGAGAAATGTATATTTGATAAATTCAATACGGATTTTGTTGGAATGTATGTGAAGATTCTGTTTTCCTAATCTGTTAGTTCGAATTTCAAAAATTCAATTTAGTAGATTAAAGAGAGGTCAGATTAGTAGATAACGTCCAGGTAGCGGAAAATTAGGGAATAATATAGATACTCCAAACAATTTATTAAAAAAAATTGAGAAAGCAATCTTATCTGGTCTTTCTATCACTTTTTTCAAACTCAAATTCACTTAATCATAAAAAACTAATATAATTTTAGAATTAGAATTTAAATGCAATTTGAATTGAAATGAAGTTCAAACTTTTCTTCGACCTCTTTCACCTTTTATACATAACCCCAGTGAATAAATCAATTGACATGCTTTCTTCTCTTTTTTTATAGTTGATCATTATATAAAAGGAACTAAATTTGTATAGAAAGTTGAGGATTGAATGACTTGGGTTTGTTAATTTGACTGGTCCGTCATATTCTAATTTAAGTGGGATTGATATAGGAGTAAATTGAAACGTACGTCCTTCCCAAAATATCATTCTTGCCAAATCAATAATTTACCAAACTTCTATTTGACGATCTCAAACGACGGATAATTCGAGAGATTATCCGGTAATCTGAATTGATTGCAATATTAATGTTCACGTTGAATGAAATGTCAAAAAATAAATTAACATATCTTGATTGTTCCCGCTAATTTTGTTGTCTTTCAGCATTGATTAAAGGATTTGTATATCACTAATGTCCTTCCTTGCAATTTTAACCTTCAGGATCATGTGAATTGAATTCTTTACTTCTTGTACAACTTGTGTTTTAGTAGGATGCACAGCACAATCGTTTGAAACAAAAACTGAATGATATAGAAATTGATGGAATGGATATACCTCATGTTGCGGTTAGTATGATGCTTCCACACGTTGCGATGGTAAACCAAGAACTATAAGCAACTGTGGAAAATATGTGCTATTAATTCAATTGGTTATGAACGACTACAAGCTATAACAGTGATCGAGAATTATAACGAAGAATTATTGTTCAAGGGGCGAGCAAATTAGAAGATGACAATTAATTAATAATCCCCAGTCATTAATGATTTCTCAAGGGGCGCTGCGACGGAGGGAGTATTTTATTTTTTAGTTGTTTACACACAGTTTAGGAGAGTTAATAATAGCATTAATTTACTTGATAACTACTACTGAAATATGAGTATCATCTAAGACTGCTTTCAATTTATGATTTTTGCTCTGCTTCTTCAAAAAAAAATTTGTCGTAAGAGAGTCCAACTCAAGAATCATGTTGGAGTTTCTGAAATATAGTGACATTTATACATCCAAGATAATAACAACAACTACTATATATGATATGATGATTATTGATTAAAGGATTACATCAGCTTCCTAGAAGAGTAGGAAAGTTTTACTTTCATACTAAAGAACACTAAGTTGACACGTTTCGATATCAATCAAACAGTTTTCACAAGAAAATTTTAATTCTTTAAAGTGTGGACGTATGTCGGCTCTCCTCTTGGGATACCAGTGCCCTTTTCCTTTTCTCTTACACACTCGGGTCCTACGAACCTTGACAATGTTAGCGAGACCAATCATTAACCTCATCTCTTCACGAAGGGAATAGATACGGCTTCTGTGCCTCCACAGTGGGCGCAATATATCGAGCGCAGTGCTGAAACATTTCAGCTTTACCATCGCAATAGCGTGCATGTACTGTGCCTGTTCATTACCGGCAGCGGCAGCCTCTCCCAGTAAGATTTCACCTTCCTCTCAGTCTTAGTAGAAAAATATATATGTGCCCAGCATCAGTGTAGCCTCGACGAGTCCTCTTACATGCATCCATTCTAAAAATCGGACTATGTCTTCTTCCATGAATCTTAGTTTCCAATGATTAGCCTGCAGCACGAAACGAACTACAGAGCCTTCAGAAAATACGATCATCCGGAAAGGCTTGCACATGTGCATACAAAGTATCAGTACAAACCGATATTGGAACTAAAAAAAAAAAACACCAGCCATTTATATCGACGCTACAGAACATATATTATAGTACTCATACAGAAGAAATCGACGACAAACTCCATGTTGAATCCATAGCTCTTTCCAGTATATATTCCCAGAGGTCCACAGGAGTCTATTTAAATATGTTTCCTCCATTCTGAAAGTTCTGTTTATTTTTTTTATCTAATCGGAGTTACTTGTTGGAAAGTGGAATACCAACTCAAGGAATAGCTAATACCGTACGTAGTGGGATTTAAGTTTGTCTAGTAGGTGGTGTATTTATTGTACAAGTTAATGAATGAGTTCAATGCCAACTATGGCACACTCGTGTAAAGACAAATGTAGCCTTAATATGTGTTTCACCACTCAAATAATTTCACGAAATTTTTTCCCTCCAAAACCTACCCTCCCAACAATCTAAGAAATATAGCTTATTCCCAAGACCTTGAGCGCTACAAAATATTCATGTGTGGGAGATGCAAGGTTAATATATTAATTTTATATAGAAATACGTATTAGTATACGTATATACACTTTATTTATTAGAATACATTTCTTATACCATACACATTTGCACGCTGTTTGTTTAGAGTAATGACCCCTAATCAGATTCGCTTGACAGCGTCGAACAATAATTTTACCAGTATATGTAAAGGTAGGGGTACTGCACTATAAATTCTATAAAGTGTGGAACCTAACTAAACGAAAAGAAATTTATCACGCTCCAACAGACCTAGTATTAAAGTTCGCAAACGTTCAGTTGGACAAACAGATATTATTCACACCTTCCTACTCCTTCACATGGAGAAGACGTCAGTTTCAAGATACTTTTAGTCCTGCCCAATATAGCCCTTCATCCAGGATTATAAGCGGCATAGTTTGTACGTTGTGGATGTGCGCGTCGGATGCTTCTAAGGTTTGTGTTACTACTTAATTACTTTAACATGCATCTAGGTGGTTTCATGTTTGCATAAGGGATTTTATTTTTTAAACTGATAGATATATCAAAGAGGCGTACACGATCTTCTGACGTGTCGAACGGAGGCAGCAAGAATTTATCGTGGATCTCGGCGATATCACACAGAACTATGTGTGATTTGTTGTAAAAAGTTCATTAGAGGTTGTGATGACTATGGTTTTTACAACAACTGCAAGAAAGTTTCAGCATCCATTCTCGAGGTTGTGACTTGAAACAGGCTGATGTGTTGTGATAATGCTAGTATGTACAGGTATAAAGTTCAGAGAATATATGATGAATGCATGTTAGCGGTGAACAATATAGTCTTTTCGTGCACGACAGAAGTTCGGTCGGTAATGAGGTCTCGCGGGGAAAGTGAATTGATTATGTAGTGTGTCGATCAAATCGTCATGGAAACATTGTTCTGGCCACTGAGTTTAGGTTAAAACTTCAGATAACGAATGAGTTCTTCAAGGTTGATCTCTTCGAGACTGATAGTAGATTTGCCTTGAAGAACTTATTTTTTATTTGAAGTTTTTCAACTTTCATTCTGTGGGTAGACCAATGTTAACATAACGAGTCGATCTTCCTACCACGCAATTTGTTCTCTTTCCTCGCGAGATCTCATTCCCGATCGATGCCATGCCTGCCTCGACCCATGGTCAGGACGCGTAAACATGCACAAGACAATTGGCTTGCTATACCTCTATTCAATTGATACACTGACACGACCCGGAATCCGGTTAGGCCGTGCGGGCACCCGACATCCTTCCCTAGACCCGTCGGGCGAACCTTTATAAATTAAATTAGGAAAATAATTATAACAATTCATAAATAAGGACAAGACTTAAAACCAAAACACAGACAAACGGATACCTCTAAGCTGTACAAAAGAAATTACAGCTGACTACCCAACATACTAGGTTTAGGGCTATCCAGACTAGACATCTAAGAGTACAGAAGAAGACAGATACCTCCTGAAGGGAGCAAAATGCGACTGAAATAATAATCAATAAACTGGTGGCCATCCGGAATAAAAGCTGGCTCACCCTGACAGCTGACGTCGTCTTCGCTCCTTCATAACGTGGCGAACTCCATCCTGGAGCGAACCTGCCGAAACGAAATAGATAGACAAGAAACAAAGAACAAACAAGGGTGATTCAAAAGGACTCAATAAGTGGGACAGACTAGCCACCTCAAAGAATAGGATAGCTAGCCAGGGAGAAAAGAAATAGATAGACCAAATTCCTTTTATTAAAATTATAAAAAAAAAAAAAAAAAAAAAAAACAGAGCCAGATAACAACCGGAAACACGTAAGAAACTTATAAACTCAACCAAGGATGCGTGCCAAAAACATATCAACAAATAAGCAATGCACATATAAGCAGAACAGTAGTCATGTATCGTAAGTCTACAATGGTATGAAATGAGATGAAATGATATGAAATGAAATGCACAGGGTCACATGTGCCCATAATCCCATCCCGAAGCGGAATACTCCTGCATTCGGTGGGAATCCAATCATATAATCAACTGGAGCGGAATACTCCTGCTCCTGGGGCGGAATACTCCTGCACCCGATATAATATAAACCAGAGGCGGAATACTCCTGCACTCTCTTGGGGCGGAATACTCCTGCACCCGATATAATGTAAAGCTGAGGCAGAATACTCCTGCACTCTCCTGGGGCGGAATCCTCCTACCCTCAATATGATACAATGGAGCGGAATACTCCTGCTCCTGGAGCGGAATACTCCTACCCTCAATATGATACAATGGAGCGGAATACTCCTGCTCCTGGGGCGGAATACTCCTACCCTCAATATGATCCTGGGGCGGAATACTCCTGCACCCAATATGATATGCAATGTAATGCATATGAATGCAATGTGATGCAATAATAACCCTTCACCGGCGCGGGACTCTCATCGACAGTCGGGAAGTAGATGTCAACTCACAGCCAGAGTACAATGCTCAGTTCCTCAATGCAATACCAACAACAGGACATAACATATAATACACAATGTAAATCCAAAGCTAAGGCATAAGGAGTACGCCTATCGGCAGCTACACACGTAAGGAACACGTGGTAGAAAATCCACGAGGCCAGGTGCCTCCAAAGAAATGGATATAAACACTTACCTTGTTACAAAGTTAGTACAGCCACTCAATAACTGCTTTGTCCTTTGAATTCATTGCCAAACGATCCCACTCTATTCAATAAGCAGAAAAATATATCAAATTAGGCTAAAGGCTTCATTCCTCACATCTTAGGGCAATCTAGGTAGGAACCTGATACCCTATTCGCATACGCAATACGCAGGCCAGGCCTATGTACAGGGTTTAAGGTCACATGACCAAATCCTAAATAAATTACATTTATAAGTTGCCCATAACTCACTGAGTACGAATATATAATCAATTTCATTATCGGGGTCCATTTGACCCTTTAAAATGTTAATTGAACTTATTAAAATGATGTATAATATTCCAAGTTTTACCGTTAAAACATATTCAAACACACGTAATAAACTCAAATAATATATTAGGATCATTACCTGAATGTTTCAGGGTGAAAATTCTACTTTTCTCCGGCTCTTTTTCTCATTTTCTGGCATTTTTTCCCGTATTTTCTTGTTTCTCGTTTTCTCCAATTCAGTTTCATTTTGCTCCTCTGCTTCTGTTTACATACTACTACTACTACTACTACCTGGTCCTTAGCTCACCGCCAAACCTTATAATTTTGTCTTTATCTCTTTTTTTTTTCTTTTTTTCTTTAAAATTTGCTGCTACGGTAAAAATTAAAACGGTACCCTACGATATTCAAAATAATCTCAAATTTTGCATACAAGTTATACAAAATATATGTAACATAATCGCGAAGGCGGATCTCAAATTGAACTCTCAAAACTCAAGATGCGAATTTATATAGAAAGTTAAATTATTTAACTTTCGGTATTTTAGCGGAAACTAGCCGAACAACATCGAAATTCACTTTTGAAAGTTCACAAAAATCAAAAATAATCATACGAACCTAACGGCGCTTTCGAATTTTGAATCGGAGCTCATTCGGCAAAACCGAGCTCGAAAATCTCTTTTTAATATTTATCGTCAATAAAAACTGAAACCTTCTTCCGATGCCTACCAAACGAGGTCTGATTTAGCTCAAATTTTACAGACAGGTCCTAATGGACATTATGAATATTTTAAAATTATCGGCACGCCAATCGGAGTCCTAACTTTCGAAATGACTGACTGAGGTCATTTCATTCTCCTCCACTTAAACTCTCGTTCGTCCTCGAACGAGCCTAAATCTAAAGAAAAATTCGCACAGATAGCAAAGAACTTGCACGACCTTCATAAGCTACTCCACGGGTATTATTTCTTGATTACAAGATCAGAATTATAACACGCATATCGAACTTTTGGAATAAAATATATCTGGATAATATGATAATACCATTGCCCGAATTATTCTGACTAAGATAATCCTTCCTCGATCACGAGAGGAGAGTTCTATATTTTTGAAACGAAGATACACAGAAATTTGAATGGGTTAACATGATTAAGTCGATAATCACCTCTTCAATATACCTTTCGATATAGAACAAGTCGATGAAACTAGGAATTAACTCACGTTTAATGCAATAGGGAAGCTTTTGAAGTGCCTTGTCACTACTCACTATAGAAAATTTGATGCAAGCAATATCATATTTTTACGAACGCACTATGCAACCTCTCAGCTGATGTTAGTGTTGTTCCACAAGCTCCTTGTGGGAATGTAGTTACTCATATCCCAATGTTTGTCAAAGGTTCATCTGAAAAGGATCTATCGTATAAGGATAAGGATCATACAACTACTACTGGATAGTATGATGTAGAGCAAGAATGATCTTCAGACTGAACATCTACTTCAGGGTATTGTCATTGAATTGGAATTATTATGATTCGAAAAATTAAATATAAAAGAGACATGTAGTTGGACCTTGAGCTGAGGAAAAATATCGGCAACAAAATTAATTACACATGAACTTATAACGCTAAAGTAACTTCTCAAAGAGTTGAGGTGTGAAAGAGATATAATACCAATGATGGATTGTCGACAAGCTGCACTAGACCTTTAACTCTAAATTTTCATGAAGTAAAACATCGCCAGTATGAGGATCCAGTTCTAGTTGAATACAGACAGATAGCCAGAAGAAAACCGGAGTAGCCATACAGGGTTACTACTGACGGTGTTCTCATGTATAAAGATAGACTTTGTGTTCCTGATGTTACAGATTTATGTGGAAAGATTATGATAGAGGCACATTATTCCAAATATACTGTTCATCCGGGTTCGACCAAGATGTACCATGATCTTAAGCAGATTTATTGGTGGGACGAAATGAAGTGTAACATAGCAGAATTCTTATTATCTTTTTTTTTGGCTCAGTGTTCTAATTGCCAGCAAGTTAAAGTCGTGTCATCTTTCCAGACTTTATGCTTTCAGCAGATAGGTACGTATATATGATCAGGTTGCCAGCTTATCTCTATCACTAATAGATTATTAGTGGGTTTAGCAATGATCGGCACTCATTGTAGATTTCTACCGTGGCCTTACATTGGGTCGTGAGAAAAGTGGTATCAACACCTCAGAGATTTAATATTACCATTTAGTATTTGGAGGAAGACTCCTCCACTTAAAGCACAAACTCCTGCAGCTATTTAGATAGGAATATTCATCCTCGCACAACCTGCTGGATTAAGAAAGACTTAGCTAAAACAGAATGCGGCTCCGACCTGAGCTACTAATTACCCTTTCGAGTTGCCAAACAGCTGCAATTCTCAAGTTCACAACTCCATAACTTTGCTGTAAACACCACCGCCTGATGGATGGTACTTCTATATAAAAATTTCGGCAGAGTTTCCCCTGAAACTGGATGATCCGCAAAAACAGAACCAGCACTATACTATACCTGGGAATGGATACCCGGATAAACTGATATCCAAAATAATAATATGCTTACCCGGTTACAATAACACGTACTCTGGCTCAACACATGGAACATCACAAGCGGCTACCAAATGCCCAAGCTTACCGGTGCCGAACAAAGAAGAGATGGCAATGGACTGAGGATAGAAATAATTAGAGCTTCAGGAAGCTAATCTTCTTATTTGCTTAACTACCAGAGCTAGACTACTTTCGAGTCTAGCCAAAGAATCGCAATTGAAGAAATGGACATTAAATAAGCTCTATGGAACAACATCCATGCCAATTTTAACCTCCCAATAAGAAGGAAACTCTGACCATTTACCAGAAAACCCTTTTATAACCCAGATAAGCTCATGGGATAACATGGCTGTACTAGCGTCTTGAACAAAAGGAAGATACATAAATTGCATATTACTTACTTATCACTTTGCACCGGAAGAAACGATAACACTTTCTGATGGTGACGAATTAGGATCTCATTATCCTACCAACATTGAATTTCGATGAGAGAGGTAAACTGACTTGACATAATAACAGAATGTGGCACAGTAAGATGCCAAGTAGACCATACCGACACTCACTGTCAAATCTCTCATATTTAAACTAGAAAAATTAGTAAGGTCTCACAAATGCCAGGAATAAATTATACCAGAAGCTCACCCCTCTACCGCAACCGATTCTTGATAGAAACATTTTCCAATGAAACCATGGAACATGATATGACAGACCATCTCCAGATCGATCGAAAGAATCAAATCTTAAGGGAAGAAGAAATACATGGGTCTACTACATCGGATGCCTCAGCATCCTGCCAGACTAGCAGTTCATAGAACTGCCTCTGCAGCTTAGCCAAGCAACTACTCTGATAATCACTTTCTGAAGAACAACTGCCACCACACTCTCAACCTCTACCGGATGGTAGCATTTCTTTTGCTTATTGAGATCTAAATGAAATCCCCTGCGACTGTGCAGGTGCCTGATGACGAGAGAAAGGACGACTGCCTACTTACCGGAGTAAGGGAGAACTCCACCAAAGATGACAGGCTCGCGACAATGATAATACTCTTTCAGTGAAAATGGGAGCTGGACAGATTCTTGATAGCTGTGAAGAGAAGACTGAATCTGATTTTGACGAGCTACTGGCGCACTCTAAGAATCATGTGACACAAGCTGAGATAACCTGGAAGGTGACCTCCAAAAAAATAATCAGAACTCTTACCTCCAAATGAGGTACCATGGTTGCCCTACCAGGGCCACGGGATCTCTTGCTTTCCCGCTCTAACTTATGGAATGCCTAATACCTTTGAGCAATGTCAACAATGACAATGAGATCCCGACCTCAATCTCTCGAGCCATTTGGGATCTCAAGGAAGGAGAAAGGTCATTATATCTTTTAATCCCTCGAAAGGCTCATGGACTAGTTCTAATGTATATTCAGCAATTTTATAGAATTCAATCACCTATTCTGAAACACCAACGGGCTAACCGATAGGCTACCCTGTCCAATCCACTCAAACTGGCAACATTTTTCATCTCGCTCGCTACTCGGAAGGAACTTTTTCCACGAATCTAGAAGAAAAATCGAACCACGTTAGCTAATAAGAGAGAGGCCCACCAATTCAAGGCTGGACCCCTGAAACTGGAAAGAAGAATAATCAACACCATATCGCTCGATATAATCAAGAGCCTGAAGGATACGCTGACATCATTTTAGTTTAAAACTTTTTGCAAGGATTATCTGGTGCATGGCTTAAGAATATCGGAAGATTCAATTGGGTAAAATAATGCAGCCTTTCCAGATACTCGGACCGAACCATTACTCGGGCTAGCTAACCAGCCAGAATAACTAGAGGCACAACACATACTGTCTCTGAAACATAATTCACTGCAGCAATATTAAGAACCGGAAAAGGAGCTCCCTGAGATCGAACGTCTGCACATGTGGCAACCTGATAGGCTGCCCAGCGAATAATAGGTTCTTATGGTATCTGTGTTGCCAAGATTCTCGTAAAGCATCGTAGAGAGCCGAGGGAACTACAAGGCCCTGCTCCCTTGCCCATCGCGAGCTCGTACAGCTGGGACTTCCGTAACTAGATCGTCAGAATGATCAAAACTCTCGGGGCTTCGTCAGTGCTAGCCCAGGCTAGACTGTTTCGTCCTGAACTCCTTACGTTTGCTGATTTTTCGTACGAGGGTTCATAATTACCACGAACGAATTAACGAAAATACTTTTGCATCCTAGACCGACGCACGATCAGAAACGAAGGAAGTGAAAGTTCCTAAATGCCATCATAGCCTCTCGTAGATAAGTACGGACGTCTACGTACCCATCACCGAGACTCTACTAGACACTGTCTTAGTCTGGATAGACTCTAAACTGGCTCTGATACCAACTGACACAAACCAGATTCCGGGTCGTGTCATACACAGTCGTGAGTTCTCAACAACTTCTATCGGGAACTACCAAGCTTTTATTTTGGACACAAATCCTACGGCTGCCTCACCGGTTCCAAGAATTATTCATTAAATCTTTTTAAGTTATGCATGTATGTGCAACATACTAGTAGAAGGACCAAGTGGTGGTACCTTTCGTCATCTTTCTGTCATCTTTAATAAGAGAAATATATAGGATTGTTATTTGGAGTTATAGGATTGTTCATGTACTGTAAAGATGAATATTTCCTCCCAAACTGTGCCCAAAGTTATAATAATGAAGCGAGCAAATTAAACTGTGCCCAAGTTAAGATTGTCGTTTGGATTTATATGATTGTAGTTTTTGTTCGTGATTGATCTTTGTCGTGTAATAGTACATAACTACATATTAACCATTCCGTAAAGTGAATATGTACTCCCTTCGGTCCAAAATACTTGTCCACTTTACTAGTTTAAGAGGAAACCAATGTGACATTTTGAGATATTTGTCATATTGAATAAATGTAGTTCAATTAACTTCGATTATTGGTCAATTTGACTCACGTAAAACCTAAACTGGACAAGTATTTTGGAATGGACAAAGAAATACGCTATTCATAAGCACATTAAATCGCCATTCATAAACACATTAACAAACATAAGCAAGGTTAATTCTCAACACTAAAGTGGACCAGAGGTGGTATAAGGTAATTTTCAAATCACAAGAAACTCCATCTATTGCACAGTTCATGGGCATTGAGGAATTGTTAGCCAGCTCCTGACATTCACGGAGCTTGCCTGGAGGAATTCGTTCAAAACATTAACGAATTAATTGATCAACTTAGACAAGGGAGGAGGCGCCATTGCAAAGTTTGTACTGCCTTGATCTATGCAAATTGCGTATGACATAAGAGGTATAGTCGTTACCCTAAGACCTAATTAACCATAAGGCATCGGTCAACACAATCTGTAGCTATTAGCCAAATGCCTATATACCCCCCACAATTACCCCAGCACTTATTGATGATGGTTTGGGTCCCCAATGTCCCTTTTTTACACCTATGGGCTCCAGAACTACTGCCTGCTAGTGCGCCTATCTTTTCCAAGGTAGCAACTCGCCATTCGGCTACATTGCGTCACTATTCAATTTTCATTTGGTCACATCTCAGAATCGTGAGGTGAAAGTTTGCTACATACCATTTTTCCTATTTCCACTATTCAACTAGTCATTCCGCAACAACCATTTTCGATATTCAACATTTCAACTAGCCATTCGGCTACAACTAGGGGTGTACATAATTTGGTATATACCGAATTTCCTTCCCGAAATCGAAAATTTTGGTATTCAATATTTTGGAATTTGGTATTAGTAATGATATATTAAAGGAATACGAAGACTACTCAAGTTCATCAAATTGGTGGTGCATATGACTCTGACGAAGACGATGTAGATGAATAAATTTTTCGATGTTGTTGATTTCAGCTTGTTAGTAATTAGGCATGTAAATTGTTAATTCTTAAAACGTAGAGGTGTTTTACAGTACATCGTTTTCCCGTGCATCCTTTTTGCAGCATTTAAGCAGATCCCTTCTATCTCTTATACATGTACTAGTTACGGTGGCCCGGCGAAGCCCGGGCCCAAGAAAATATCTTGACATCCATGAGGGTAAAAATTTCGAGGGTATTATGGGTATAAATCCATGTCTATCTATTAATGTCTATATATTAAGATAGAAAAGGTACCATTTCCAATTCAGCAAGTACAATACAACCACAAAAGGCAACATGCTCCATCAGGGGTTATTTACAAAATTATGACACCAGGTTTTTCGTTTTGTCATTTTTGATTGCCGTAATAGTAATTTAGTAAAAATGATTTTTGCTTGGCTCAAGAATAAATTCTAGATGAAAATATTCTTATATATAATATGATGACTCCTGTATCCTTGTCCTTCCTTCTTTCGTAAGTACTGCTTAATATGCAACACTTGGCTCCCTCTTGCTTAGGCAACACTTGCACTTTAATTTCTTTCCATATTCTCTTAGATAACTTGATGTGTTGTCTACGTAGTACTCTTGTCGGAATTTTTGCCTAGGCAACACCGGCCTTGACCTCCTCCTAAGAGGCAACACAATATTATTGAGGAGTTGTTTGCCTGGCCCTAGCAACTGAAAATTCACTATTTTAAGTAAATTTTTTCAAGCATTCCCTTCAAGTAGCGTATTTTATAGCCTATTTGTTCATTCTAAACTATGTATAATTGGTTTTGAGTTCTACTGATTTTAAAAATTTTAATTTCATAGTTCACCATTTATGTGCATTCCATACAACAGGAAATGCAAAGTATCCACAAATTTGATACATTAGAGTATACGCAAATAAAACAATTAATTAAGCTGCAAGATTAATGAGGTCATAATAGTTTTACTTTCTTCATACTTTTGAAAGAATAACGGAGATACTTGAAATGATACTGTATGCATTAAGCAATGACATTTTAAACATATTTTTGATTAATTAACAATCTGGACTTCTATTTTTTCAATTTTTGATTTAGGTGCGCTAACAATAGGTCTGCTTTTCTTTTGTTTTAACTTTTAACTAATGCCCATTTTATTTACACTCATGATGAAATAGGTTTGTTATTTTTTATACCAATAATATATGAATTGTTAAAATATTTTATTAAACTACAAACCCCCAGTATTTTCATGATTTCATATAATTAAATTTTTTTTATGCAATTAAGTACGTCAACAAAATTTGTACTTGTGGCTATAAGTCATTTCGTTAAAGTTACAATAAAAAATTTAAAGTAAAACTGTTTTCAAAATTAAAAGGGATTGAGTTTTCGGAACGGATTAAAAAAGAAGTATGTTCACCTAAAATGAAATTTTTTTTTTTTTATGTAGTGTCTAAATATATGAATTTTAATTAACATTTCATTAGAAAACAAAGCGGTGTATCTATAATATGAGTTATTTTAGAATCACGCATTAACTTTGTTCGAAAAAGGAGTTAGTAAAAGAGGATCCTCCAGCAGTAGTCAGTGCAGTCCTATAATAAAGCCGCCTACAAAATTTAATTGTCTACGTTGTCACCTTAATTTTCGACGCACTTCCTAAACTCCATTTGTTTACTCGGCTTCTAACACTCTTTTTCGTTCTATGAATATAGTCAATCCCTCCCTATATTACAGTGACAACTACTTTAGAATTTAGACGGTACTCTTTGAAGATCAAAAGCTTGGCAATTTTATTCTATGCTCAGTTGATGAAAATGACGACAACATAGAACTTGAGGATGTTCTATGTGATCAGTGTTGCTGAAAGTATAATACCACTATGAAAAGCAAACTCCCAACTCATTTCACGTTTTTCACTTTTTAACTTTGTCGTAGCTATTTCTTCCTCTTAATCGTTAAATGTTCAATGTTTCACTTTTTAACTTTGCTGGAATGTTTATTCATGAGTTTATTGGAACCTTTATCTTGCGCATCGGAAAAAAAATCCAACTCTCCAATCTTTATAATGAATATTTGCGGTCAAACTGATGCAATGTCATGAACACTGCAGGCTACGTGTTAAAAGGTGGGGACAACTGAAGCACATGGTCAAGCACACCTGGTGATTAGTCTGCGGGCCCCACGCTGTCAATTCAAATGTCGTGTAAAGAGGTTAGCATGTGGAAGGACTGATTTGCCCTTGGTCGGCAAGGAGGTTGACGCTGACCTGCTTATCCTCATTTATAATTAGAAGATCTTCAGGGCTATTTTTCATGGTCGACAATATTTGATCTATCCAAAAAATCAAGAACAATTTTTTATCACCCATCCTAATAAAGGGCATAAAACTAAATTCTTGGTAATAATTTCTTGGATAACGACTAACTACATTACTTATTAATGTTGTAGAGGTGATTTCCTTACTATGCGTAAAAACCGCCCAAACACATGTACGGCAGGGTGTAACAAATTAAAATGTCCCAACTAAAATAGCACCGGCTGTTGAGAATAAACTTTCTAAAATAGCACCGGCTATTGAGAATAAACTTTTGAGACCCAAAGGTTCTAATGACAATGCGGAATTTGGTCATAGTATCTTTCACTTTTTTTAAGTAACGTTCATATATTTGAAAACTATATAAAAGCATGAAGGACTTGATATCTATTCTAAGTCATCTATTCGCACAGTTATTCTATTTCAAGTGCCCAAAAAAATTAAAAGAAATTGCAGATTAAATAGAAACGACGTACTCAACTTAAATTTAAAAACTGATTGCAACATACGACATAAAATTCAAAACACTAAAAATATTCTATTGCATGGGGGTTGCTACTAGTAGATTCTTAATGTAACAAACATTCATTCGCCAAGGTTCGGCTCAACTTTAATAGATTTAATCTCTTCCGGACGCGGCATAAACGTTTCTTTCAATATATTGAAATCCTTGTCCTCTCTCAGATCTTTTCCAGCAGCCTTCAGCAAATCCTTTGCGTATTCTAGTCGTTGTTCTTTGCAGTGCAGCTTTTCCTTTAACGTTGCAATTTTTTTCTCCGAAAATCCAATTTCTCCTTGAATACTAGTTATTTCCTTATCTAAAATACACTTAACTCTACTCACACGCTCCCAGTGTTCAATTTTCTCCATCACTGTCTGAAAAAATATAAACATATTCATAATGGCAACACTAAAAAGAGAAATAACTAGCATAATTCGACACTAATACCTTAGGAGGGTTTGATGAGGTTCTTTCACCACAGTGACGCTTAAGCACAGCGTTTACGTAGAATAATCGTCGAGTGACCACAACTTCCCACTTCAAATCTGAATCCGAACATTCCAACAATTGATAACCCAGAAGATCACCCTCCTTTATACCATTTTCATAAACAAAATTTGCCCAGCCAGATCCGAAACCATACACTTTACCTCCACGGTGACCAAATGTTACATCCCAAACTTTTCCATGACATTCAAGTTGGCATTTTCCTACCCTATTACCAATTAGTTTAATAATCCTTGCAGGCAGGTTTTATTTGAGACACAATAATAAAATTAATGTCCTATATAAACAATTTTAAGATAATTATAAGAAAATCAGAAAAAAGTTTAAAGATAAGTACCAAATAACCCAGCAAAACGTACGTCTTGCGGATGACCATCTCGAAATTTAGACTTCCTTCCATTGTTGATTTGATAATGCCACCAGCTTCCTTACGAAATTTTTAGGTGAAATATGCTAAATGTTCAAAACTTCCCGTGTAAGCTTCCTTTATGATGCCTTTTGATTTTTGTAAATCTCCTCATTTAATGACATTAGTTTTCCCATGGAAATAATATCCTCCCAATTGCAATCTTTATTATATAATAAACTAAACTTTTGCGTAACACCACTCGACAGGTGATTAGCAATGTAATGAATTAGCAATATAGTTGACCATATTACCCCTTATCCAGGCTTAGTTCAACATTTAGTCTTTAAGGGCAGGGGTTCGAACATCCATATAGTGACTGAGTCATTTATTTTTTCAACTTCTAAAATATTTTAAATGATTAGTCCTAATCATTGTCCCACACTGAAATTCGTATGAAACATTCCTTTTCTTATAAGGACTAATCATCCATTCTTCAAGCAAATGTATTGACTTGGTAGTCATTGAATTTTAACAGAGACTAAGCTAGCATTTGGACATAGATTTGGTTGAAACTTGAAAATTTGAATTTTTGGATTTGAGTTGAAAAATAAATTTTTGAACTTGAAGTTGTGTTTGGACATAGAATTTACGCAAAAAAATAGTTGTAATTTTGTGAGTAAGATAAGACAATTTTTCCAAAAACTTTTTCACCACTTTTTGGTTTTTCAAATTATGTTTTTTCAAAACTTGACCAAAAAATTGATCAAAAAGTATGTCCAAACAAAATTTCTCACAAAATCCCCAAAAAGTGCTTACAAGTTTTACAAACAAACAGGAGCAAAATGAAAGCAAGACAAGATTTTAATATGTGCATCAACTTATAATATAGACAAGCAACGATAACCACGTGTAATGTTGCTCCCAACGCACACGCAAGTATACGTGGTCGACAAGTATTAAAGTGATAAATCGAGTATCGTTCCCACAAGGACTATGCAGACTAATACTTAACAAACAATTTCTAAACAAACTATTCAGGGATCTTTTTCTTTGATGGTGAGAGTTTTAATAACTAAAAAACAGTAATTAAAGTGCTAGAAGTGTAGTCAAGCAATGGTGCAAACTTTGGTTGTTAACAATATTAAGAGGACGGTCCAGGATCAGAGTTACGAACAATCCAATTGAGTTTTCCAATTGATTCCACTTCTTAAATCCCGGGTTACTAACTGACAGAGTAAATGTAGCTGTGAAAACCTTTCAGTTCTTTACAGTCTATGCAAGCTACTTCAATCCCTATATGTCTATGGGTTAAATCACATGCACGCATTAACGAATCATGTAATGAGTTAAACTAGGCGAGCAAGTATATGTCTTTCCTACTCACAAATTGGTTCCCCGATGCCCGGGTTCAAAAACTAGTTCTATTCTTTCTTATTACGTAATTAAATTCCCTCTTTCGAGTTCAATCTAAAAACCATAGATAATGCATAATTATCGAGCTCTAATAATTAAGCAAGTGAAATCAAGAAAGAATAAGCAACCCGTTATGGGATTCAATCAATGGGAATCAATCTTCAAACAATCAACTTTCATGTAATACTCTAACCCTAGAAAGCAATATTTAGCCATGCATATTCATAATCACAAGGCAAAGATTTGATGAAATAATGATTTAAATGATGTAATAGATGAAAGATTAGGAATAAACCCTTGTTCAATGAAGTATGGTGCTCTCAAATTGCTCCAAAGTATCAACTCCTCTCAAAAACTAAGTAAGATAGTATTTATAAGGTTTACAAAGGCCTGGTAATAAGTTAGACCTAAGTCTAGACAAAATAGGAAGTCAAACTACGCTCCAGGGGCACTATAACGGGCGCCCCGCGCCCACGACTGCGCCTAGACAACCAGTTGACATCGAAAGTTGGGCGCTTTTGGCCTGCACCGCGTCGGAAATCGCGCCAAGCAGTCAGCGCTATAAGTGGCGCGCCACGTGCCCCACAGTGCCAGGCAAAATCAGCTCCTCCTTGCTCTGTAACTCGCCTCGTGTCGTGCCCTCGTGTGCTCAATCCAATCCTCAATCAATTTCCAATCATTCCTTGCTCAATCACGCTCCTAAAAGCTCCAAATGCACTGCGTAACAACCTACATACGCACGACATAAAATAAGTGCAAAATCACATTCATAAACTATAAAACGAGCTCAAACAAGCTCAAACATGCGGAAATATTAAGGAAATATTGGCATAAAATGCCAAACATCACCACCCCACACTTGAACCTTTGCTCGCCCTCGAGCAAGTCACAACTAACTTCCCAACCTAGGTAAAACAGGTCTGCCTATGACTATGGTTGATACCGATCATTGAACAAATACACACATGACTACTATGGATCCACAAACATGCCAACAATTTAACAAACTCAAAAATATGAGAACAACCACCCCAAAATAGCTCAAATGCACAAACCCAACTCATTGCAACCATGCTCCCACAAAATCTCATCTATCTACTCAACTAAGAAACCATCAACTTCACCTATTTCATGCAAACCATGTGCCCTCACCAATATGAAGCAAAAGAGTGTCCCCCAAAGATCACACAAAACACTAGATATCACGCATAGAACGGGGACAATAATAAACGAATTCACTCACTCTCATGAAAGTCTCACATGTCACACACAATGTACCATAGGCTTGCTCGTAGTGTAGGACTCCACTAATGTAAGCTCACTCCAATCGGGATTAACTAGGACTTTAAAAAGGTTGTAATGTAGGCTAAGGGGCGGGTAGGATACATATAGGTAATAGTGACTACCTCCCTAAGCACTTTTAATACATCACAATCATTTCAAACACCATTCTCATCAAAGCCACCCAATCAACAACTGTCACACACACACACCTTCTCAACAAGTAGCATTTTTCTTTTAAGCACACACTAGCAAGGAATGGATATTCTTTTCTCTTTATTTCTTTTTCCACGATTTTTTTTCTTTTCTTTTCAACTTTGCTCTTTTTTTTTTCCTTTTCAATTTCATTATTTTCCAACCTTGCCAATGCTCATAAACAACTACTACACAATTCATTCAAGTATTCCTTTTCATTAGTTCCAATCAAAAAAAACCTCCCAAAATCCAACCACAACTCCAAAATAGTATCACAATATCAACTAAAGTGCTTAAGGAGTAAAGGGCCAAAGAACAATTTAGAACAAGTGGGTAGGCTCGGGGTGTGGGTGCCAACAAAAAGGTCAAAGAAATCACAACAATTTTTCAAAGGTGTATATGTAAGGGTAGGCAAATCAAAAGAAGGCATGTATCATTTCCCGACTAGAGCAAACCTAGGATTTCGCTTTGCACACACACGGGGCAAGTTCTAGACATTAATATGCAAACATGGAGCAAACAAGAATATGCCTCACACACACATTGCATATGATCCACACAAACAAGGTTCCATCAACAACTCTTAATCAAGCATTTAGAGTGCAACTTGTGGAAAATTACGCACTAATGCACAAAGGTTCACAATAAAGTCAAGCAAGTGGACTCAAGCATCTCAAGGGCCGTTCCATTTTTTATTTTTTTCTAGGCATGCATCATAATTTAAAACCCAAGGACACCACAAATAGCACATGCAATCAATTCAAGTCCACCGGTATCAAACAAATCAAAGGCATTTAGAATTCTACCTATTTCCTTCGTCTAGGGTCACCTCTACTAACTATTCTAATCCTAAAAATAAAAAACTACCCGGTTCAAAGGTCTCCCTGTGGAAAAGAACTGAGGCCATAAGAAAAACCACGGGGTGGATGACATGTACCACTAATAAAACTAAAAGGAAAATCTTTTTAGAATTTTTCATTGGTTTTCTAATTTTTTTTCATATATTAAAGCAAGAAACAAATCAAAATAAAGTCAAGTGACAACAGAAAATCCTACGGTACATGCATCCCTAACCTCAAAAATAGATAAAGGGCAGTACCCCACCCCACACTTAAACTAAGCAATGTCCTCAGTGCAACAAAGAAGTAAGTGCAAAAGTAAAGAAAACTGCCCTGAAATCCAGCTGACCAACAGTGGGTGGTGCGCAGGAGTGCGGACCTAGTCCTCCTCCTCATCAGAGCCACCGCCCTCAGCATCGGTCTCCACAGCCTCACTGTCCGAATCACGATCAACAATCTCCGAATCATTGTTCTCATCTTCCTCCGGAGGCATCTCTACTGCCCGAGTCATGCCCAGCAGGCATCTCGAGGTATCCAGTTAAGGCACAGTGCGATCAATAGCTGTCATATCCACGCCCGACTGCCGGGCCATCTGTCCATCATCAAATACTGACGTGCAGACAAGTTGGCGTCTGTGTCCTGCCACTCGTCCGCCGTCAGTCTCACAGGTGCAGTAGTGGTCACACCCTTTACCGAGGCAATATCAAACAGCTTCCCGATGTCAGGGACAATGCGATCCCCGATCTCATCCACTGGGACTCCAGCCTGCTCCAAATATCGGGTAAGGATGTTCCCAAAGTACAAACGGCTACATGACTGCAACTCTCGTTGCTCTTTCATCACTCGCAACATGTAGTAGCCGATGTTGACTGGCCGCCCGGTCATCAAGAAGTACACCATGCACGCTCGAGTCTTTGTGACCTCGAGATAATGAGATGATGGCAAGATGCGTGCATTTATAAATCTCATTCACACGCGAGCTGGTTTCAGAAACTGCGAGAAGAACATGTACTTGTGTCTTCCGGACACACTTCGCTCCCACTTATGAGTGGAGCTCTCACCACAGAGTGTATCCCGCAGAGCCTTATAGTCAGGCTTCCTAATGAAGTCTCTCAGCTCATCATACTCAGGGTCCTCGACCCTCAAGAAGGCATTCAATGCTGTGTGGTCTAACTTCACCTTTACCCCCCTCACAGTAACCATGTCATCCTCCTTCCACGCCTCCTCCGGCTCCTAATTCGCGTAGAGTTCTTGCACTAAGTCAAGGTTGGCATGCCCCGGACTCTCAAATATCGAGTCCCAATGTAAAGCAAGTATCGCATCGGCCACCTCTCAAAATTTTTGCATCACCCTCCGCTTGTCAATTGCTTGCTCGGGACTGTACCCCGCAAGCTTCACATTTTTATACCAAGTTTGGCACTCACCTTTTCACAAAAGTGAGGCCATATCGTGATGCAATACGAATCAGGCTCACCTGTTCGATTCATCAAGCAAGTCCACCGAGGAGTCACATGGCGCCCACGATCAAAGTGTGGCCGGAATGGAAGATGCCGAAGACTGCCTCGACGAGCAACAACTTTGGAAATCCACCGAGCAGACAACAAGTGACCGGTGCTGACACTGACTTCGGGGAGCTGTGAGATCGAGCACAACTAACGATCAAGTTTGAGCCCGAAGCTGAAAGCAACCGAACCGAGGAAGAGCGACGCCGAACAGAGAATCGACCAAAGGGCTACAAGTGTGCCCGAGGCAAGGGTGTTCGATTCCAAACGAGACCGAGGAAAACAAGCGTCCGAAGACAACGTGTTCGAGATGAGCTGCCGAACACATAAGCTACTCCAGCCCTGCGTGGCTTTATCTCATTGGTCGCCTGTGACCACTTTACTATTTTGCCCTTTTTAATTGTCTATATAAACTCCTAGCATAGCTCATTAGGAGATAGCTTTTAGTTGACATTGAATTGAGAGAATAGAGATAGAATTGGCCGAGCCATTCTTGTTTGAAGCCCGAGGCTTCGTTATGCCTTCTTAGGCTTGGAACCGAAATGGATTTCACCCCTAGTATGAATCCTTGTTTGGTTCAAGTTTCATTTCTCCCTTGGATAATTCAATCAATGTTTTGATTCTGATTATCCATTCATTCTTCTATTTCTGTTCTCCCCCCTTCCCCGATTTCTTGTTACCCGTGTTACTTTTATTGCTTCCGCATCTTTACTTCATCGTTTCCGCGTCTTGTTTGTTGTCTCCGATTGCAAGGTGTAAACCACGGGTTTGCTTGCATCAGTTTGGTATCAGAGCAAGACTTGGATTTCGTTCCTACGAATCCACGTTCCTTGTTCATCTTATCTTTAATTTTCTGTCTGTTCTTATTTTACAAAAAAAAAAAAAAGTAAAAAGAAGAAAATTCAAAAATTTATGTTGACTGATTGATTGTTGGATTAAACAGTCATATATTTGGATTCACCACTGTCTTAGGATCAATTTGGATACCCGACGTACATCGTTTGTAACTAGGGTTTTTCCTTCAATTTTTGGACTGTTCTTGACGTGGTGAAGTTGAAAATCGAACCCCAGTTGTGTTTGGTGTTTATCGATGAAAACTGGAGGTTGTTGAGGTATTTGGGTCGATTTTTGTGCTTAAAATCGAAGTTCCACTGTTATAGACACTGTCCGTACGCCAGAAGCTTGTTGACATTGTTGACAGTGTACGGACGACGTGAGCTGTGTTCTTAGCTTCGCTTGGAACTGGAGTGATCTCCGACGTTGTAAAAACCGGAGACGACCCAAATCTTGAGCTTAATCTGTTGTTAGTGGACTGTGAACAAATCTTGATATTGTCCGTACACCGGAGTAAAAGTTCACTGTTCCATTAAAGAAGAAAGGGGTAAATTTTCAAAATCTAAAACCCCAGGTGAAAAGTTGTCGGCTAGAAAAGGGAAAGTGGAGAAGGTTAAACCCTATCTGTACCGAGGAGGAAACACTTGTACCGAGGTCACGTGTTCAGAAAATTCCGAAGCGGAACCGAGGAGGTAGATTCTCTTAGGATTTCACTTTTCTTGTGTCCGAATATTCTCGATAGTGGATCTCTGGAGTAATCCTTCCTACTCGAGGTCGTACTATCGAATCTGAGCTTATAGGAACTCGTGCGTGGGGTGACCGAAGTCCAAATTCGTAGAAATTTCTTTGACTCCCCGTGCGCAGTTAAATAGCTACCGTTCCATCGAGTCATATAAACTCCTTCCGAACCTAAGATTGGAAAGTACTAGTTGTGATTTATCACTTCGGTTTCCTAACAAGGAGGCAAGGCCAACTTGAGTGGAAAAAGGCTGAGTGGTGAGAACAATAGAGTGAGGTCACAAAAGCCAACGACCTTGAGTGTAAACACGAGTGGAAAGAAAATTGAGTGAACATTACTCGAGTGATACACGTGAGGGAGTGAACTTGTGAGGTCCTTTACTCTTGTTTGTTGCAGCTATGTCTTCGGATGATGGTAGCTACGGAGGATATGATTCGTGTGGAGATGATGGAGACTATGGTTCCTACGGAGGTGATGATTGTTATAACGACACCGGGGACTATGGCTCTTACGAGGACGAAGCAGGTCACTATGGTGAATACGAAGACGAAGAAGACTACGAAGCCTGTGAAGATGAACGAGAAGAATCTTTTGCTTCGGGTCAAGAATACGAAGGTAGTGATGCTTCGAGGTACGATGACTCTACTTACTCTCATTGTGATGACCTTGAATATGATGAGTGTGACATCGAGGAGATCGATGACGAAGTTGACCGAGCAAACTATTTGATGTCTTCTTCCGTCGGTGTCTCGTGTGGAGCACAAGAGAGTGGTAGAACTCCTTCCTTCGGGATGGGAGGTGGTGGAGGTTGTTCCATGGGAGGAGGAAGATTTGCAACTTATAGTCGTGGCACACGATTCAATGCTTCCAAGTCCTATGGAAAGGGTGGCTCGAGGAGCGCTGGTGGTTATGGACCCGAGGTGGGTAGAGGAGGTTTCTACCGAACACCTTCTTCGAGGAGAAGTTCTCACGGGTTCCATGCTAAAACTCCTTCCTCGACTTTCAACAAAACTTCTAATGTTGGAAGAGTGAAAGGAAGTGGGAGTTATTCTAGTGGTGCTACCACTAATGGAGGAACAAGGAGAACCCACGGAATGGGATACTCAAGTTCGATTTTGGATCTTCGTATCCGAAACTTGGGTAGAAGTAGGTTCGCTGTTGAGGTGAATGGTTATGGAGGAAATTTGCTCAAGATTGGAGGTACCGATGTCAATTGCATTAGCGCTTATTTGGTACGGATCCTAAAAATACCATGCTATAAATTGAAGCATCCTTATACATATAAGGGAGTGAGTGTTTCGTATGAGGCTCGAGTACTCATATCTCATGGAGATTATAGAGAATATGTTTGGTGCGATGTGTATTCCATGCCCGATCTTGATGTTTGGCTGGGAGACCCATGGGTGCACAGCAAGCAAATGCTATATATCGATGAGAGGGATGTGTACCTTGTGTACAACAGAGAGCTGCAAATGGCTTATACGTTCACACCTCACGGGTTGAAGGGAAAGATGTCCATTAGTGCATATGCTTCGATTTTACAGATGAGAAAAGAGCGAGAACTCCAAACCAGGATCGAAAGAGTGCCATCGAGGAGTCCTACGACCACAAGGAGCAGTGGGAAAAGTGCAAGAAAAGAACCGACCGAAGTCAGTACTGTGAACCCGAAGCCACAAACTTCGAAGTTAAGTGGTTCCCCGATAACTGAAGAGGAGACCTCGGTTGATGAGTCTTCGAGTCCTAGACTTCGGGTTGATGTCAAAGGTCCACCTACTCCAGCTATGGGTATTCTTGGTCCCCGACCAAACTCACCCGAATATGAGAGACAAAAGATAGAGAGGAGCAAGGGAGTGACCGGTGACAACTCTCGAGAGGAAAAAGGGGAGGCTGTGACGAGTGATGTGAGTGAGTTGTCACCACCCAAACCCACACCTGCCCTTGAAAGAAAAATGAGGGAAAAGAAAGAGGGAAAAAGAATCGATGAGAGTGAGGCCACCCCTTATTCTAACATTAACCTCTTATCTTCTCCTTCTACTTGTTCGAAATCTTGTGCAGGAACTCTTGGAGGCAAACCGATGGAGCCTCAACCATTTGCCGAAGTAGATAGACAAGGTGAAAAAGATCTTTCATGTGAGCTTCACGAAGAAGAAACTACTTCTGAGACTTCGGAGACAGTGAGAGAAACCGAAGGTCACTCCGAGGTAAGTGTTCGATTTCCTTCCCGTGAGCATAATACTTCCTTGTCTTGTGAAATTGTATGTGAAAACTCTATGCTAGTTGGTAATTTGTATGATTACAATGTGTTTGCAACTAGTGTAGATTCGAATGGTCAACTTGTGAGTGAATGTGAACCACTAGTTGAGAGAATTGTTATGCCACATAATGATGTGAGCTCGATCTTCATCGAATCTCTCTTTAGTGATGAAGTTGTAGTTGACCTTGCTTGTGACCCTTGTTATGACACACCACCAATCTTTGATAAAGGGGAAAATGAGTTGTTTGATCATGCCCTTGTTGAAATTATTGCCTATGGTGGATCTGTGTGTTGTAGTGAGGAAGATGATACCCTTGAGGAGTCCTTAGTGGATGAGTTGGATCGGATTATATTCGATGACTCCTCAAGTGTGGTCGATGACCTGGGTTCGGCTGCACCTTTGATGGGCAGTGAACTTATTTTCACTAACCCTCTGTTCGAAGGAGATGGTGATGAGCATCCGACTCGAGGAGAACCACCTCGGTTTGAAAGGCTTAACCCCGTAGATAATCCATTATTTGAGACCTTCTTCGGAAGTCTGTCTAAAGAGAAGGGTTGTCTTGGAGTTCATTTGGGAGGTGAAAAGCTACCTCTTGGTGTGAATGCGATTGCTTTTAAGAAGGGGAGTGGAGTATTCGATGTCGGTTGTCGAGTCAATCATTTTACTTACTCCATTCCACATGTTGATCACACCTCGAGTATAGTGCATACCGAAGTCTATAAGCCCCATGGTGATAAAAGTGAATTTTGGGCTCGGTATGATGACTACGAGTTTAGAGGTGATAGGGCCTTTGATCGTCACATATTTCATATAAAAGTGTCCTATTGATCTCTTCGTGTACTCATGTGTTCGGTTTAGTTTCTATTTGAGCCAAGAGCTTGTTGTTTCCTTCGGAGACATAGGCTGTTTGATTTGCATTGATGCTTGGCTCTATCATAAGAGTGTGTTTTCCACTCTTAAACACTAACCTACTTTCGAAGTAGGAAGCTTTGTTTGTCTTTGCCTTGTTGCAGGTCTTGCCGGTTTGATTTCGAGGACGAAATCCTTTCAAGAAGGGGAGGATGATGCAATACGAATCAGGCTCACCTGTTCGATTCATCAAGCAAGTCCACCGAGGAGTCACATGGCGCCCACGATCAAAGTGTGGCCGGAATGGAAGATGCCGAAGACTGCCTCGACGAGCAACAACTTTGGAAATCCACCGAGCAGACAACAAGTGACCGGTGCTGACACTGACTTCGGGGAGCTGTGAGATCGAGCACAACTAACGATCAAGTTTGAGCCCGAAGCTGAAAGCAACCGAACCGAGGAAGAGCGACGCCGAACAGAGAATCGACCAAAGGGCTACAAGTGTGCCCGAGGCAAGGGTGTTCGATTCCAAACGAGACCGAGGCAAACAAGCGTCCGAAGACAACGTGTTCGAGCTGAGCTGCCGAACACATAAGCTACTCCAGCCCTGCGTGGCTTTATCTCATTGGTCGCCTGTGACCACTTTACTATTTTGCCCTTTTTAATTGTCTATATAAACTCCTAGCATAGCTCATTAGGAGATAGCTTTTAGTTGACATTGAATTGAGAGAATAGAGATAGAATTGGCCGAGCCATTCTTGTTTGAAGCCCGAGGCTTCGTTATGCCTTCTTAGGCTTGGAACCGAAATGGATTTCATCCCTAGTATGAATCCTTGTTTGGTTCAAGTTTCATTTCTCCCTTGGATAATTCAATCAATGTTTTGATTCTGATTATCCATTCATTCTTCTATTTCTGTTCTCCCCCCTTCCCCGATTTCTTGTTACCCGTGTTACTTTTATTGCTTCCGCATCTTTACTTCATCGTTTCCGCGTCTTGTTTGTTGTCTCCGATTGCAAGATGTAAACCACGGGTTTGCTTGCATCATATCGTGTCTTTCCCCCGGGTCGTGGTATCGGCACCGCGTCCTTAGGGATTCTTGCCTTGGCCTTTGCTTTTGGTTTGGCCTTGGGCTTGGCCGGTTCCTTGCCCTTTTGCTTGGTAGAAGAAGGCCCAGCTTGGAGTGCTTTCCTTGGGGCCGGGGCGAATGAAGAACTTGTTTTATGAGGTGTGACAACCATGGTACCTACACAAATAAAAAGATCAATGTGAGATGTCAAATTAAGCACCAAAAATTCAATTCAAGCTCAATTGGTAGGGTACCACCCCACACTTATCACACACTCTATGTGTCGATCAACTCAACTCAATAGCACAAGCAACCCCACACTTAGACAACACTAGCTTTGTAAAAAAATATGCCACGTTTGTGGTTATCAAGATCAAGCTAGTGCGGGTGCATAATAACCAATCGTTAGGTATGTGAGACACTTAATGTTCATAATAAGTCTAAGGATTGCATTGCTACTCAAGAATTCACAATGTTATACAATTTTCATGATTCAGGCTTTTTCACAAACACTTGGTGTGCACACTTTTAAACATGCAAGTTCAATGATTTTTGTAATGTGCTAACCCTCCCAACTTGTTGGGAGATCTCTTTTTACAAGTCACAAGCTAACTATCAAGCACAATGATCAATTTAAGCACTTCAAGAGTAATATTTACACATGAGCTTGCAACTAGTTAAGAAACCTACCATGGAAGAATTTAATTAATCTTACATGTAACTGGGAGAGAAAAGTAGGAATTTACTTACTTGAAAGTGTTAGAATGGATTGCAACAATATTGTGAATGATTCCAAGAGTTAGAGATGATTTGGGGAGTGTTTAGGGATTGATTAGAGAGAAAATAGTGAAGAAATGAGAGTAGAAATTGGGTATAAGGGAGAGGGGAAAACCGGGTCGCGGGTCAAAACCCATTTGACCCGGAATTTTTTTAAAAAAAATTGGCCGGGCGCTACCTCCTCCGCGGCGCGCACCAAAATCGAGCTACTGCCTACCTTGGTGCATTGGGAGGCGCGGGGCGCTCCCAAACGCGCCTAGGCTAATGCTTCAGCTTTTCATTGTTCGCGTTGGGAGGCGCGGGGCACTCCCAAATGCGCCCGAACACGTTTTTTCGCACCAAATTTCGATTCCAAGTGCGAACTCAAGCACGGGACATGTCTCAAGGCGTCCCGTACTCCTCAATACATTAACTTCACCTCGTTTAGCACTCCCGATACCTACAAAAACGACACACAAAAACAAAACTACGAGACACTATAAAACAAAAAAACATAACTAAACTATTACAAGTACAAACTCGGGTTGCCTCCCGAGAAGCGCCTTATTTAACGTCGTGGCACGACGAGTATCATTCAAGGGTCCCTCAAAGTAATGGAAGTACGGTGATTCACCGAACCTCCCCAATAATGCTTCACCCTTTGACCATTTACCAAGAATATTTTCTCAGAATCCGGGGCTTTCAATTCAACCGCTCCATGTGCGGTAACACGAACTACTTCAAACGGCCCCGACCATCTAGACTTCAATTTTCCCAGAAATAATTTAAACCTCGAGTTAAACAACAACAGCAGCTGCCCGGGCTCAAACTGACAATGCTCAATATGCTTGTCATGCCACTTCTTTGTCCATTCCTTATACAATTTCGCATTTTCATACGCATGGAACCGGAACTCTTCAAGCTCATGCAATTGAAGCATTCTCTTTTCACTCGCTAAGGCCATATCAAGGTTGAGCTTTTGAATTGCCCAATACGCCTTATGCTCTAGTTCAACAGGCAAGTGACAGGCCTTACCATAAACAAGCCTATATGGAGAGGTTCCAATAGGTGTTTTAAATGCAGTTCGATAGGCCAGAAGAGCGTCATCTAACTTCATAGCCCAATCCTTCCTCGAGGCATTCACAGTCTTCTCAAGGATTTGCTTGATCTCTCTATTAGATACTTCCACTTGGCCACTAGTTTGGGGATGATAAGCAGTGGCCACCTTGTGGCAAACCCCATAATTGGCCAACAATTTATTGAACAACCGGTTACAAAAATACGTACCGTCATCACTAATTATAGCCCGCGGTGTCCCAAAATGAGTGAAAATATTTTTCTTCACGAAATTCACCACCACACTCGCATCATTTGTTGGAAGTGAAATAGCCTCCACCCATTTAGACACATAATCAACTGCCACGATGATGTATTTATGGCCCATGGAAGGTGGGAATGGACCCATAAAATCAATCCCCCAACAATAAAACAACTCAATCTCCAGGATATTGTTCAATGGCATCTCGTGACGCTTAGAAATAGTACCCGTTCTTTGGCAACGATCACATTGCTTCACTAAGGCATGAGCATCTTTAAATAAAGTAGGCCAAAATAAACCAGATTGAAGTACCTTTGCAGCTGTTCGATCTCCACCAAGGTGGCTACCATAAGGCGAGGAATGGCAGCTCTGTAGAATCGGCTCTACTTCTTCCCTTGGAATGCATCTCCTAGCTAGTTGATCAGGGCCTATCTTGTACAAATAAGGCTCATCCCATACATAAAATCTGCTCTCATGAAGGAGTCTACGCTTTTGCTCAGCAGTAGTCCCAGGTGGATACACATTACTCACAATTAAGTTCAACATGTCAGCATACCATGGCACCTCAGCTGCATCTAAAGCAAAAAGGTGCTCATCAAGGAATACCTCTTTAATCTCAGGCCCCTCATCTACATGATGTCTATTCCCCAGCCGTGACAAATGATCAGCTACTTGATTCTCAGTCCCTTTGCGATCTCGAATTTCAACATCAAACTCTTGCAATAGGAGAACCCATCGAATGAGTCTAGGCTTAGAGTCCTTCTTTTCAAACAAATACCGGATTGCGGCATGATCAGTGTAGACAACAACACGAGTGCCAACCAAATAAGATCTGAATTTATCAAACGCATACACTACGGCTAGCAACTCCTTTTCAGTGGTGGTGTAATTAGACTGGGCTGCATCAAGCGTCTTGCTTGCATAATAGATGGAGTGAAAGATTCTTCCAATTCTTTGGCCTAGAACAGCCCCAATAGCATTATCACTCGCATCACGCATCAATTCAAATGGCAAAGACCAGTCAGGAGCAATGATGATTGGTGCGGTCACCAACCTTTTCTTCAACTCTTCAAATGCCTTGAGACAAGCATCATTGAACACAAATTTCACATCCTTCTCTAACAATTTGCACATGGGAGCGGAAATTTTGGAGAAGTCCTTTATGATACGTCTATAAAACCCTGGATGTCCCAAGAAACTACGCACCCCCTTATCAGAGATAGGTGGTGGTAATTTCTCAATAGCCTCAATCTTCGCTTTATCAACCTCGATCCCTTGCTTTGACACCTTGTGCCCAAGTACTATGCCTTCTTGAACCATAAAACGACATTTTTCCCAATTCAGCACCAGATTTGTTTCTTCACAACGGCTCAGCACAGCATCAAGATTTTTCAAACATTCATCAAAAGAATCACCTACCACTGAGAAATCATCCATGAATACCTCCACAAATTTTTCCACCATGTCGGTGAAAATAGCCATCATGCACCGCTGAAAAGTCCCCGAGGCAATACACAACCCAAATGGCATCCTCCTAAATGCGTAGGTGCCATATGGACAAGTAAAAGTAGTCTTCTCTTGATCTTCCGGAGCTATCACAATCTGATTGTAGCCCGAATACCCATCCAAGAAACAATAATACTCGTGCCCTGCAAGTCTGTCCAGCATCTTATCAATGAAAGGGAGTGGGAAGTGATCTTTCCTAGTGGCCTTGTTCAGC
Organism: Petunia secreta; assembly: GCA_029990175.1. Taxonomy (NCBI): domain Eukaryota; kingdom Viridiplantae; phylum Streptophyta; class Magnoliopsida; order Solanales; family Solanaceae; genus Petunia; species Petunia secreta. The sequence goes on from JARKIP010000053.1 coordinate 8,928,500, forward strand.
TTCCTATAATCAATGCAAATTCGCCACCCTGTAACTGTTCTCGTAGGAATCAACTCATTATGCTCATTCTTTACCACTGTCATACCCCCCCTTCTTTGGAACACATTGCACTGGACTCACCCACTTGCTGTTAGAGATAGGAAAAATAATACCAGCATCCAGCCACTTGATAATTTCTTTCTTCACCACCTCCTTCATAATTGGATTTAGCCTCCTCTGCTGCTCTATAGATGGCTTATGGTCTTCTTCCAAGAGAATTTTGTGCATGCAAAAAGACGGACTAATCCCTCTAATATCAGCAATAGTCCAGCCAATAGCTCTCTTGCGCTCTCGCAATACCCTCAACACCTTTTCAACCTGCACATCAGACAACAAAGAAGAAAAGATCACGGGCAAGGTATTACCTTCACCTAAATAAGCATAACGTAAATGCGCGGGTAAAGGTTTGAGCTCAAGAGTAGGAGCTCTCTCAGTAGACGGTTTAGCAGGAGTTAAGGTCAACGGTCTATCAAGCTCCTCAAATTTCTTCCACCCTGGGATGAATCTACTCTGCATATTAAGAACCTCCAAATATTCTTCTATGTCATCATCCTTCAGGATATCATCATCATCACATAAGAGTGCCCTTTCCAAAGAATCAACATTAGAAGCCAAGAATGACCTCTCATCAGCAGTCAACTCATCATCTATCACTTTTACCATGGACAACTCTTCATAATGAGAAGGAAGCTGGGTAGCTCTGAACACATTAAACACAGCTTCTTCCCCATTTACCTTCATGATCATCTTTCCAGCTCTAACTCTAATAACAGCATCAGCAGTAGCCGAAAATCCTCTTACCAATATGAGAGGAACCTCAGGATCAGCTTCATAATCAAGAATAATAAAATCAACAGGTAATATAAACTGACCCACTTGTACAAGCACATCCTCAATAATCCTCTCGGGGCATGTCAATGATCTATCAGCCAGCTGCAGAGTCACAGTAGTTGGTCGTGGTTCACCCAGGCTTAGCTTCCTGAAAACTGATGAAGGCATCAAATTCACACTAGCACCCAAATCACATAAAGCTCGACCAACCTCATGTTCCCCAATTTTCAAGGGAATAGTAAAACTGCCAGGATCCTTCAATTTCTGAGGAAGCTTGCTTCTAACTCTGGAACTGCACTCCTCAGTGAGTGCAACTGTCTCAAACTCAATCAGTCTTCTCTTGTTAGCAACAATATCCTTGATGTATTTAGCATATTTGGGAACATCCCGCAAAAGCTCCACCAAAGGAATATTTACCTGAATCTGACTCAATATCTCCAAGAATTTCTTGCATGCTGCATCAACTTTTTGCTTCTGAAGTCTCTGAGGGAAAGGTGGTGGTGGTCTTACAATAGCAGACTCGGCCTGCTTTGCTATCACTTTCTCTGCTTCTTTCTCCACTTCCCTATCAGCATTGGGCTCTAACTCACCAACAGGCTTCTTTGGCTTTGGGGGAACTTCTTCTAGAGCTCTTCCATTCCTTAAAGCAACTGCTTACACAAATTCTTTAGGATTTTTCTCTGTATCACTCGGTAAAGCACCCCGAGGTCTATTATTTTGTGCTCCAGCTAGCTGCCCCAATTGTCTCTCAAGATCTTTCTGAGCATTGCTCAAATCTTTAATTGTTTGTGCCTGAGATGCTGAATCATCCATGAGCTTTTGTTGCCCTGCAAGAATTTTCCTAAGCATATCTTCAACTACATTAGACTACTGTGGCTGAGTCTGTGACTGTGACCCCTGCTGTGGTGCATTTTGAAGATTATTTTGGGATCTCTCATTGCCTTGAAGCTGCTCACGATTATCCCTCCAAGAAAAATTTGGGTGATTACGCCAACCACTGTTTTAGTTATTACCATATTGATTGCGATTCTGACCCTGTGACCTGTTCTGATTACCCACATAGTACACTGACTCTGGGTTAGATGGACAGGCTTCAGTAGTATGATCCTCTCCACACACCTCACAAAAGACTTGAAGTTGTTGCACTGGAGCTGCTGGTGGTTTAGCCTGCGGCAGAGTCAGCTTGCTGATTTGATTGGAAATAGCATCCATTTTCGCCCTTAGCTCTGAAACTGCATCCAATTGAAGTATCCCAGCAGATTTCTACGTAGTAGCTCTGCCAACACCCTGCCAATCAGGATTGCTTTGCGAAAACTTGTCAAGTAAATCATAAATCTGATCAAAATTTAAGGCCAATACTTGGCCTCCAGCAGCAGCATCTACCACGATCTTAGTGTGTTGGTTCAACCCCTCAACAAAAGTGTGTGCAATAACCTCATTGGATTGGTTGTGGTGTGGACAGTCTCTCAATAAAGCTTTAAATCTCTCCCATGCTGAATGCAAAGATTCTCCCTCTATCTGTCTGAAGGACATAATTTCATTCCTCAGCCGGGCTGTCTTGGCAGACGGATAAAATTTAGCCAGGAATTTCTTAGCCAAATCCTCCCAAGTAGTGATAGACCCAGGCTTTTCAGCCTTTAACCACTTCCTTGCTGTCCCAATCAGTGAAAATGGGAACAAAGTCAAGCGAACATAATCAGTAGGAACACCCGCTGGTGTATAAGTGTCACCGATCTCCATGAAGTTCTGAATGTGTTGCTGCGGATCCTCATGAAGTAATCCAGCATATTGCCCAGTCACATGCAGCAACTGAATCATGTCGGGCTTGATCTCAAAGTGCCCGGTAATAGCGGGCTTCACAATACTTGACGCTACTCCTCCCAGGCTAGGAAGAGCAACATCTCGCACTGTTACTGCTCGTTCTTCTGCCATTTCAATAGGTAAAGAAGCAAGTACGATTGCTAGTGCTTTTCGATCTCTCGCCTCTCTTCTTACCCTTCTCAAGGTTTTTTCAGGCTCGGGATCAAAAGGTGCGAGTGGTTCGTCCTTTCTATTCCTTTGCATGAAAAACCTGTAGCCTGAAATAGCATAAGAAACTCAACAAAAAATTAAACCTGAATAGAAATTAAGTAATCGTTCAAAAAGAAATTAGTCAGTAATTAGTCCCCGGCAACGGCGCCAAAAACTTGTTGCTCCCAATGCACACGCAAGTATACGTGGTCGACAAGTAATAAAGTGATAAATTGAGTATCGTTCCCACGAGGACTATGCAGACTAATACTTAACAAACAATTTCTAAACAAACTATTCAGGGATCTTTTTCTTTGATGGTGAGAGTTTTAATAACTGAAAAAAAGTAATTAAAGTGCTAGAAGTGTAGTCAAGCAATGGTGCAAACTTTGGTTGTTAACAATATTAAGAGAACGGTCCAGGGTCAGAGTTACGAACAATCCAGTTGAGTTTTCCAATTGATTCCACTTCTTAAATCCCGGGTTACTAACTGACAGAGTAAATGTAACTGTGAAAACCGTTCAGTTCTTCACAGTCTATGCAAGCTACTTCAATCCCTATATGTCTATGGGTTAAATCACATGCACGCATTAACGAATCATGTAATGAGTTAAACTAGGCGAGCAAGTATATGTCCTTCCTACTCACAAATTGGTTCCCCGATGCCCGGGTTCACAAACTAGTTCTATTCTTTCTTATTACGTAATTAAATTCCCTCTTTCGAGTTCAATCTAAAAACCATAGATAATGCATAATTATCGAGCTCTAATAATTAAGCAAGTGAAATCAAGAAAGAATAAGCAACCCGTTATGGGATTCAATCAATGGGAATCAATCTTCAAACAATCAACTTTCATGTAATACGCGAACCCTAGAACGCAATATTTAGCCACGCATATTCATAATCACAAGGCAAAGATTTGATGAAATAATGATGTAAATGATGTAATAGATGAAAGATTAGGAATAAACCCTTGTTCAATGAAGTATGGTGCTCTCAAATTGCTCCAAAGTATCAACTCCTCTCAAAAACTAAGTAAGATAGTATTTATAAGGTTTACAAAGGCCTGGTAATAAGTTAGACCTAAGCCTAGACGAAATAGGAAGTCAAACTACGCTCCAGGGCGCTATAACTGGCGCCCCGCGTCCACGACTGCGCCTAGACAACCAGTTGACGTCGAAAGTTGGGCACTTTTGGCCCACGCCACGTGGGAAATCGCGCCAGGCAGTCAGCACTATAAGTGGCGCGCCACGTGCCCCACAGCGCCAGGCAAAATCAGCTCCTCCTTGCTCCGCAACTAGCCTCGTGTCGTGCCCTCGTGTGCTCAATCCAATCCTCAATCAATTTCCAATCATTCCTTGCTCAATCACGCTCCTAAAAGATCCAAATGCACTGCGTAACAACCTACATACGCACGACATAAAATTACTGCAAAACCACATTCATAAACTATAAAACGAGCGAATAACAAGCTCAAACATGCGGAAATATTAAGGAAACATTGGCATAAAATGCCAAACATCATGTAACATTGGAACACGCATTTATACATACTAGTTTCTCGGCACGTGCGTTGCACGTGTATGCCGAGTTTTGGAGTACCTACTGTTACTCCCTCCGGTCCATATTATTTGATTTTTTGATTGTTTTCACACAGACCAAGGAATCCACCTTTTAGCATTAATTAAAGATGTCATTTACTAACCTTCATCTCTTTCAAAATTTACTCATAGAAAATTGTGAAAGCTTTATGTGTTTAATTTATTAACAAGGGTAACTTTGGAAGGTCAAATGAAATATCATCTTGATTTTTGAAAAAATCAAATATTTTGGACCTAAGAAAAAATACCAAAAAATCATTTAAAGTGGACTGGAGGGAGTATAAAATAATATTAGTACTATAAAATATAACTTTGAGTGAATAATTAGACATGATAGAATAACGTATACAATTGACATAAATGAACAATGTGGATTGTCATTGATAATAGACATATATTGCTAGACAACATATATGTCAAGTTTTTGGTGCTTGTAGACATATAGAAGTAGTAGTTGACACAATAACAATGATATTGCCCCTTCCTCAACCTTGTATCATACATATTTGTACGATCTTATAGCTCATTATGAAATATGAAAATTTTGAAGGAAGAAAAAAATACACACCAATCACTTTATTACTACGTAACATTCTTGAATTATACCACAACACACCCATGTTTAGAGTCCATAATGTAAATTGAAAGAAAAAATAGATTTTTAGGCAATGAAATAAAACTTGGATACACATGTAAATCACAAATATTGAAGGCACAGTATATCAAAGCAATCTACCAACAACAAACATGGAAAGTAAAACGCTATTATAGGCATGCATACTATGACGAATATCAGAACATAGTAAATTAAAGTTTGGTATATAGTTGCTTTTAGAATTTTATGTTTATTAAATTTTATTCTCAAAAAATCAATTACCTTGTCTTAATAAATAAAAAGTTCGCAAACAAATTTTAGTATATGAGTACATACCTATTCTCTAGATAAGTATCCTTCATCATTCATGCCCTCTGATTCATACCAACATTTGTTGAAAAGGCATAGCTCTGATCCAACATGAAATATTAGAAGTTAGTAGAACTCAGTCCAATGTTTGTACTTGAAAGTTCCTTAAAACAACAAAGAAAAGGAAAAGGACCGTAAATGGAAGATCTAATCCTTCTTATTATCGAATATGTGCATTGGTGGAAGGGTAAGAATTGAAGTTAAGTTTGATTCTTTGAACATGTAATTGCAACTCAAGTTTTCTTTATATCTGCAGCCATAATAAACAAAGTTTTCTTCACATCTTGACCATGTCATTTATAAATAAATAAATAAATAAATAAATAACCACTATTGGTTCGCTCTTAAACTATCCTAACATACATTTTACATGATTCAAAAAATTAATCTATCATTTAAAATTTTACATATAATTAAGATAGACGTTGATCTTAGACATACATTTTCTTAATGACCGTTGAATAGTCAAGTCCAATTATCTTAAGAAGCTACAGTTATTATATTAGACTTTAGTCAAAATCAATAATCCATTCAAGTGTTAAAATAATTTAAATACGTATATAATGAAAACAAACCTCATCTTTATCATTAAGATGACATCTATATCACAAACCTCAACAAGATATAATCCATTAGGATAATAATCAGTTTCTTTCTTTTGCAGTAGGAAGATGATATTCAACAAATAATCTAAAGGAGTAAAACAAATGTGTCAGAAAAGTCAAAGCACATTGAAGAAAGGAAAGAAGATTTAAGTGCCGGAGTGATAGAGGACTAACTTTAAGCCAATAGAAGATTGATGATATAGAATAAATAACCAAGGGACATTTGATTTTGAAAGGGATAAAATAAAGCGGTGGCAACTCTTCACTGATAGCAACCAACGTGAAGCAAGTACATGAAATTAAATGGCTATATATACATTGCCTATGAGTAATATATCAGGTCAAACAACTAAAAGGTGCCAAACAACTAAAGGGTGGCAACTATTTGAATCAACAACTGACGTGAAACAATAGGCGTAAGTTTTTTTCCTTAATTATGGTATTAGATGGGCATTTTGGCAATCTGACTTGTACTTTTTGAGGACATGCTTTTACAGTAAATAAATAAATATGAGATTCTCCCCCAATTAATTAACGTATATGTATCTTTAAGTGTTAGAGTTAGACGAATATTTGTACGAGATGGCTCAGTGGGCTCACCTTGTACTCTAACGATGTAGTTGGCTTGTCATTTATGTGTTCGAGTGTCTAATGCTACATTTCTCCCCCAATTTATTTTTTTTCCATTTTTTAACATTAGCTTCCACCTTACAATTTATGTCTAACGCATGCAAGGCACCCGCCACGTGTCTTTTCAGTAATGATGACACTGCCACTCATCTATCTTAAAAATTTTGCTAATAAATATTCATGCAAATACTTCTCAAAATCAAACAAAGATTAACATTTTGAGTTATAAAAAAAGCACAAATATTGTGGAAAATGGCTCGTCCAAATAGAGAAATCAGAGATGGACGTAACAATGCTGCCAATGATGTCTGTGCGATCCGTATGATGGTAGACGATGTTATTGAGTACATATTGGTGCTCATCAACCACGTTGATACTGAGAATCGACGCATGAAGAGAATGCTCCGTTCCATACTCCTCCATCTTGGCCAGTCAGATGAGTACGAAACTCCCCCAGGATCTCCACCAGCACTTGACGATGGTTTGGTTAATAACGGTGGTGTATTGCTAAGTGGTATATTTTGCAGGATTTTTTGGTATTAGTTAAGTTTATGATGCTCAGCACCTTTAAATTGCATGTGTTCATCTGCCTTTGTAAGTGATGTTTTGGTTATCATTGGTGGTGTTTTGCTACATTATGATGTTGATCACCACCTTTACTATGATGTTACTTTGCATGTGTTCTTTCTGCCTTTGTAAATGAAATCTTTTGCTTTGATGTATGGTGTTGATGATTAAGATTAGTAATTGGTTTCTTCTTTTCTTCTATAATCAAGCCAATTATTTCTAATTTGTTGACTACTTAGTCATGCAAATGGTTTTTAGGTGCATACGAATGTAATATGATTTGGATAAGTTTCATTATGCATAAATTTTCTTTATACGAATGGTTCTATCAACAGCAAAATCAGGATATGCAGGCATTAATTCAAAATATGGATCGGAGATGATGATGCTAAGTATGGCTATTGCGACCGCAAATTTTGAGCGCATATTAAGCACTTGTGTGGGCAAGAGAAATAATGATCCACTAAGCTCTTCTTACAAACTTAAGACATTTTAGATGGGTGTTTATCTATTTGTCTTTAGGAAATTATGTGTGCTTCCAATGGTTGGATTGAACCGATAAGTCGGTTCAAAATTTTTTCTTCCATCTTTTTTTAAGTTTATTAATTGTCGGGTTGTGTTATGAAATGTTCTGTTATGTTCTATTTTTTATGATTAAATAGTAAAATTTAAATAAACTATGATTTATGAGTTAAAAATAATACAAATTATAATGATGAAAAAGGAGTGGTAAATTTCAGGATTACACCATAAAAGGGTCGCTTATGTTGAAGATTTCTATAGTTAATGTTTCGGTCATGGGTTTCTATATTCAAATAGTGGTATTTTGAGCTCATATCCTGTCATTATTTCAAATATTTCTAAATAACATTGAGTCGAGATGGAGGTAATACGTGTAGTTTAAGTTTTTAAAACGTCAACTCATTGATTCTTCCAACCATATATTTTGCGTCTCTAGGTAGAAATCATCATGCTTTTACCTTCCCTAGGATGAACATAAAATTGACCAATAAAAATCACTTGCTTCCCGTGATAAATCAGAATTAAGAAATCCACAATTCATGTCATTAAGTTTTCCTTACGCACATGACCTGTAAGAGAAAATAGACGATGACATAGTTATACCTACCCTTTATAAATTTGAATAGTACTTGCAAAGTTCCATTTGTAATTTTCAGTTTTATTCACAAATACAAATCACGTATAAATCACCTCTTTAGTGCAGGCATGTAGTCAATGTAACTGACTATATTCATGATGCATTTACCTACAATGTTTACTGAGTACCCCCTCTGTCTTGTTTTATTTGTATCATTTATTTTTCACGTCACTTAAGGAGGTACATTTGACAATTTGACCCATTTTAAACTTCTCTCTTCAATAAATGTAAACTCTTATTTCTACCTTCAAATTCAATCAATACTACGGGCAAAGTGAAAAAATATACGAGTAATTAATTTTGCATTGAACCCCTAAGTGGACAAATAAATTAAGCAGACTATTTAAAGTAAGGATGACAAATAAAACGAGACGAAGGGAGCCGTACTCATAGCTTCTCGGTTGTGTTACCCTCACGGAAATAAAGTAGGTTGTGGCTTGGATTGTTGCCACGATTAAACTTGTAGATTCGTGCAATAAAAATGGGGGTACGGTAATGAAACGTAAATGCACCGAATGTTTAAATTTTAATTGTCAAATTAGATTGAGATTGTATTTGTCAAAATTGTAAGGGATTTAAAAAGCAAAAAACTACTTGTAGGCTCATTCATATTAGTTTGTCAGTGGTAACTCAAAAACCAATTAGCGCATAACCGATTGTATGCGTAAAATATAAGTCAAAAATAAAAACTTCTCAAAAGTGGCTTAGTAGACTCAGCCAAACTGTATCTATGACTTCCTATTAATAATTTCCCGCCAAAACGTGTGGGCTACATTTTCAATTCACTTTCCAATCTAAAAAGTACTGCCTATAAGAGTTTTCGTTTCTTGGGAGTTGGGATGCATACACTTCTCTTGCTTACTTTGGTCCGCTCATCTTCCTCCATAGCTAAAGCCATTGGAATATCTTGGGGACAATAGATGGAGAGAAACATGAGGCAAAAGATGGAGAGAAATATGAGCGATGCGGAGACATATCTCACTAGCCTGCCGACTGTGTGTTTAGAGGCTGTCGTCCATAAATTTCTCGATTCGAATCCCACAGTGCAAGATATATGCAGCTTTTCTTCAACGTGAGTCCTTCCAAAATAATAAGCCTATTAATAAAGTGTCTCAATTACCGTTAAAAAAAATATATTTATGATCCAGTTTTTTTTTATTATTATTTTATGTGGAGATAAACGTATCATACCTGCAGGTGCAGGGAAATTCGCACCCTTATCAGGACCTTTTCAACATGGGCTGAAGATTGAGTTCAGGCCGAAAAAGTTGCAAGATCATGACGATGTTATTCTAAAGTTCCTTGAAAGGTTGGACGGTGCAGGGATTGATTATGCCTCTCTACTCCTTGGAACGTATCGTTTTTTCATGGAGGGCAGCTTGGATGGAATAACCTTATTATGTCGAGGTGCTATCGCTTCTCCTACGCGTCACGCGGGTCAAGCTCGTCAAGCACACTATAACTTTGCTATTGCCGTGTTACTGAAGGGCTGCAATAGAGGAGTACAATGCCTTCATTCGGTTTGGGCTACAATTGGAGGTAGATTTGCTATGAGAAAATGTCGGGATTGCCTTAGATCGATGATTGGCGCTGACCAGTTTAGCAAAATAACCATGCCTTATATTTGTAGTGAAATTGGACGCACTCATTGGTCTTCAAAGACCTTAGCCCCCTTAGATTATTACTTCAACGAGCTAAAGGTGACATGCGATAAGTGCATCGCTGATATAGAGATGTATAAACTTGCCTTACTAGAACTGAATGTAGTAGTAGAAATTGATTACTCCACATGTTCATCAGATTCAGGTGATGCATATGACACTGAAGTGGTGGTGTCGGACGACGACGAGTCTGATGATGACAAGTCTCGTCGAAGTAGTGCATAAGCTAATTGTTGAAGGAGAATTTTAAGGTGCACCATAATCATGCTCCTTGTTTTTATGTTCTGTTGATGTAAGTAAGCTAGACGTCCTTGGCACGTCATAGTCCATTAATAAACCTCGTCCAAAACGTCAGAAGGTCCATGACCCGAAAATGACAAATATTCATATGCATAAAATGATTGCGCCAAATGTTGATTATTTGCTTGAGGATTAATCAAAATGATAGGATTATTTTTAACTTTTGTTTTGTTTTCAGACTATGGCTGCAAAAGGTTCACTCCAGTTCGACTCGGTTGCTCAAGTTCCCTATGTGCTCAAACTTTGGTGGGAGGATTTGACCAGAGCTAGCAAAGGAAGAGTTCGATCGCTACTAGGCGATTTGCTGTCTTTTATGTGGTACGAGGCAGTTCCCGATTTGGTTGAGGCAGCCGCTCATTTTTGGGATTACAAGAGGGTAGTTTTCCACTTCAATGGCATAGATTTAGCACCAATGCTAGAAGAGATTGGAGGTTTATCTGGTCTAGCACCTGACCCAGAGACTATAATTTACCCCCGAAGGGTGGAACCCGAAGAATTCTTCAACTTTCTGGAGGTTCCCCAGGAACAATACTATAACGGTGTTCAAAATGGAAGGGTCACTTTAGAGTTTTTGTACTCCAGGTTTGAAGACACTACCCTCTGATATGACTTCCCAGGAGCATCAGAAGTTCAAGATCAGCCTCGCACCGAGTCTGTTGCTTTCACCGTTGCCTTCTTAGGGGCTGTGATTTTCCCCGATAAAGGAGGAAGAATCCACACAGGGACAGCGTTGGTGGTTGAAATATTACGTAGGGACATTAACAGGCGTCGAGTGGGTTTAGTTCCAATGATCGTGTGAGACATTTACCGAGCTTTGGCTAAATGTAAGAAAGGAGCAGACTACCTCAAAGGTTGCAATCACTTATTGCAGATATGGTTAATCGAGCATCTCCAAAAGCTTGAGGCACCCCTATCTGCACCAATAGCTCACACACCCGATGGTATCATGAAACACTCACCTCGCATGGCTGGCACCTTGCAATGGGAGAGGCCTTCAGATATGAGTGGATGGTTTGACAAGCTCAATCAGTTGCAAGAAGATGATGTACAGTGGGTGATAAAACATTGTGCTTGTTTTATAGTTTCCGTTCAAGGCCAAGATACTACCTTTCTGACATTGATCGAGCTTCGAGGGACTCATCACTATGTCCCTTTAAGTATTCTCAGGCAAGTGGGAACGATGCAATCAACCCCCAGATTAGCAGAAAGGCGGAATCTCAACACCGAAATGGGCGACATAGATGGAGTTACACGAGAAATGATTCTAACCATATTGGGAGAAGAGAAAGACTAGACAATTCTGTTGTCACCGAGATGATAGGGTTAAACCCCAGGCTGCCCTAGCTTATTCTTCTTGGCTTGAGTTTGACAAAGAAAGGTTTCGATCTAATAAGCCACACCCAAAAGGAGAATCGAAGCCACCAATTTTGAAGAAAAGTACAAAAAGTTGAGAACCAGATATGATCAGAAGAAGGTGGAGCTGAAAGAGACCCAGAATCGAGAAATGAGGAGGCAATACCAAGGAAAGGCTAAAGAAGAAGAGACCAGATTTTGGATGAACCAGACAGTGAAACTCCGGCATATCGCAGGGAACCTGAAGGTTGTCTTGAATTCATGGAAAGGACATTTCCAGTCCACTCCACTTGAGGATAAGGAAGTACTAGGAATACAAATTCTCTCTGCTTGTGCAAAATGTTAGAGTGACATACAGACTGGGAAGGATCTCCTTGAGTCAGACTTGATGCATTTGGAATCCATTATGGAAGAAGACCCATCAGAGGAAGAATATGAAGAAGATAATGATGATAATGTTGAGGACAAACCAAACGTTTGATCAGAGCGCATCTATGCTTGGCGTTAGTTTGAATTGCAGTCGAGTCATTTCCCTTTTTCAGTCGAGTCATTTCCCTTTCAGTCGAGTTGTTTCCATTTCAGTCGAGTCATTTCCCTTTCCAGTCAAGTTATTTTTCTTTTTCCAAGATTAGTGATTGTAATAAAGCCAAGCAATTCTATCAATAAAATTTCTTGTTTTGGAGTTTATAGAGTTGTTTTGATTATTCTCAAGCAAACGAAATGAAAAAATTGGCGCAAACATTACCTTTAAAAATCGTCGGTAGGCCTACCTCTGGCATAAAAGAGGTCCTCTGCATAATAGGACGCGATAGCATGATGTTAACTTGTATATTAAGTTCTCTAATACTCCACTCACATCTATCTTAGGTTGTTTTTTAAAGGTTTTTTTTTTCTCCCAATCCCCGAAGGTTGGTTTGTGCATTCTGGCCGAGCAGCATTACCGTTTGAGATCCAGAGGATCAATTGCAACACCTCCCCTTTTACCTACAAAGACAAGGACGAGACGAAATATCATGGCTGAGTTTGACAAAGTTGACGGAACTACCGCAAATTCCGGCATTGGAGGGACTCCTGGAAAAAAGGGTATGGTTGCATACGAGGATTATGAAAGCTGCAACAAAGGATGTTTGAACTGGAAAACAGAATTCCTCTCCTCTACGCTGATGGAACTACTGACCCAAGCAAACTTGCACGCCCTCATGGCAAAGATCCCATGTTTCCTGAAAAGGATCAGGCGCACCTGAAACGACCTCGGTCAGTCGTTTCGGAAGTTAGGACTCCGATTGGCGTGTCGATAATTTTAAAATATTCGTAATGTCCAATAGAACCTGTCTCTAAAATTTGAGCTAAATCAGACCTCGTTTGGTAGGCATCGGAAGAAGGTTTCAGTTTTAATGGCGATTAATATTAAAAGGAGATTTTCGAGCTCGGTTTTTGCCGAATGAGCGCCGATTCGAAATCCGAAAGCGCTGTTGGGTTCGTATAATTATTTGTGACTTTTATAATTTTTCGAAAGTGAATTTCGATGTTGTTCGGCTAGTTCCGCAAAAAATGTCGAAAGTTAAATAATTTGACCTTTTTCATTTAAATTCGCATCTTGAGTTTCGGGAATCCCATTTGAGATCCGTCTTCGCGAGTATGTTACATATATTTTGTATAGCTTACTTGAAAAATTTGGGATCATTTCGACTTCTCTAGGGTTCCATTTTAATTTTTATCGTCGTAGCAAATTTTAAAAAAAAAAAAAAAAAAAAAAAAAAAAAAAAAGAGAGAAAAAGTCAAAATGATTGTCGGTCAGCTAAGGGGATTAAATCCCTTAGCTTAGAAATTAGCAATACATACAGAAACATTCGAACAAACCTACAGAAAGAAAAAATTAGAAAAGAGAGAAGGAAAAAGGGAAAAAGGAGTGGAAAAATAGTGGAATTTTTACCCCAAATCTTCAGGTAATGACGTTAACTCATTATCTTAGCTTATTATGTGTGTTTGAATATATTTTTACGGTAAAAATAAGGATATTATACATCACCCTATTGGCGTAAATTGATAGTTTAAAGGGTCAATTGGACCCCGATGATGGAAATGATTATATATTCGCACTCAGTAAGTTATGGGCAACATATAAATATAATTTATTTAGAGTTTGGTTATGGGACTTTGAACCCTGTATATAGGTCTGGCCTGCGTATTGCGTATGTGAATAGGGTCATTATTGCATATACTTCCCGGTTGGCGATGAGAGTCCCGCACCGGCGAAGGGTCATTATTGCATATACTTCCCGGTTGGCGATGAGAGTCCCGCACCGGTGAAGGGTCATCATTGCATATACTTCCCGGTAATCGATGAGAGTCCCGAGCCGGTGAAGGGTCATCATTGCATATACTTCCCGGTAATCGATGAGAGTCCCGAGCCGGTGAAGGGTCATTATTGCATATATCTCCTGGTAGACGATGAGAGTCCCGCGCCGGAGATAGGTGTCAGGTATATGTGACTGCATTGCATCATACCGCATTCATCCCATCTCATTGCACCGCATACTGACTATTGTGTGTATTGTGTTGTGTTTTATGTATGCGGTATGTATACTATGTCGTGGATATATCTCAGTTTGCCTATATATTTCTGGCTCGTATTCTGGATTGCGGGGATCGAGTTGCACGCTGCGACAGTATGAATATATGGATCGGGTTGCACGCCGCAGCAGGATGTATTTCTGATTGTTGATATGTTCGGGATACCTATATGTTTAGGCTATCTTACGTTCCTGGTTGTTGATCAGTTTGTGATTCCATACGTGTTTCTAGTTATTATTTGGCTCTGCCTTTCTATAATTTAAATAAGAGGAATTTGGTTTATCTATTTCTCTTCTCCCTGGCTAGCTATCCTATTCTTTGAGGTGGCTAGTCTGCCCCACTTATTGAGTCCTTTTGACTCACCCTTGTTTGTTGTTTGTTTTTGTCTATCTATTTCGTTTCGGCAGGTTCGCTCCAGGATTGAGTTCGCCACGTTGTGAAGGAGCGGAGACGACTTCAGCTGTCAGGGTGAGCAAACTTTTATTCCGGATGGCTTTATTGTTCATTATTTCAGTTGCATTTGGCTCCCTTCAGGAGGTATCTGTCTTCTTTTGTACTCTTAGATGTCTAGTCTGGATAGCCCTAAACCTTGTATGTTGGGTAGTCAGCTGTAATTTCTTTTATACAGCTTAGAGGTAGCAGTATCTCTGTATTTTTTTTCTAAGTCTTGTCCTTATTTATGAATTATTATAATTATTTTCCTAGTTTAATTGGTAAGGGTTCGCCCGACGGGTCTGGGGAGGATGTCGGGTGCCCGCACGGCCTAACCGGATTCCGGGTCGTGTCAGTAAGCACAAACTCATGTAGCCATTTGTATAGGAATAACCGAATCAAGTTAACTAATAAGAGAGCAGCCCACAAATTCAAGGCTCCCCCTGAAACTGGAAAGAAGAATAATCAACTCCATACCTTTGCCATAAACACCACCTCCCGATGGATGGTACTTCTATATAAAAATTTCGGCAGAGTTTCCCCTGAAACTGGATGATCCGCAAAAACAGAACCAGCACTATACTATACATGGGAATGGATACCCGGATAAACTGATAACATAAACATGTTAAACGGATAACAAGATGAGACAACTGGACCAAAACAATAATATGCTTCCAAAACAATAATATGCTCACCCGACCACAATAACACGTACTCTGGCTCAACACAGGGAACGTCACAAACGGCTACCAATCGCCCAAGCTCACTAGTGCCGGACGAAGAAGAAATGGAAATAGATCGAGGATAGAATTAATTAGAACTTCAGGAAGTTCATCTTCTTATTTGCTTGACTACCAAAGCTAGACTACTTCCGCATCAGGCGAGCCAAAAATCGCAATTGAAGAGATAGACATTAAATAAGCTTTATGGAAAAACATCCATACCAATTTAACCCCCCAATAAAAAGGAAATTCTGACAATTTACCATAAATTCTTTTATAACCCAGATAAGCTCATGGGATAACATAACTCTACAAACATCTTGAACCATGGAAGACACATAGATCAAATATTACTTACTAACCACTTTACACCGGAAGAAACGATAACACTTTCTGATGGTGACGAATTGGGATTTCATTATCCTACTAACACGGAATTCTGAGAAGAGAAGTATACTAATTTGATATAGAAGTACCATCCATCGGGAGGTGGTGTTTATGGCAAAGGTATGGAGTTGTGAACTTGAGAGTTGCAGCTGTTTGGCAACTCGAAAGGGTAGTTGGTAGCTTCGGTCTGCCTATGTTCAGCTTTTAGCTAGGTCTTCCTTTAATCCAGCAGGTTGTGCGAGGATGACTATTCCTATTCAAATTAATTGTATGAGTTTATGCTTTAAGTGGAGGAGTCTTCCTCCAATTGATACCGAATCATAATATTAAATATCTAAGGCGTTGCTGAAGCGTAAGCTAATTCTTAGTTCCATCGACCTGTTCTATATCGAAAGGTATATCGAAGAGGTAATTATCGACTGAATCATGTTAACCCATTCAAAGTTTCGTGTATTTTTATTTCAAAAATATAGAACTCTTCTCTCATGATCGAGGAAGGATCATCTTAGTCAGAATAATTTGGGCAATGGTGTTATCATATTATCCAGATATATTTTATTCCAAGAGTTCGGTGTTCGTGTTATAGTTTTAATTCTGTAATCATGAGGAAAAAAAATCCGTGGGATAGTTTATGAAGGTCATGCAAATTCTTTTGTTATCAGCGTAAATCTTGCTTTAAACTTAGGCTCGTTCGAGGACGAACGAGAATTTAAGTGGAGGAGAATGAAACGACCTCGGTCAGTCGTTTCGGAAGTTAGGACTCCGATTGGCGTGTCGATAATTTTAAAATATTCGTAATGTCCAATAGAACCTGTCTCTAAAATTTGAGCTAAATCAGACCTCGTTTGGTAGGCATCGGAAGAAGGTTTCAGTTTTAATGGCGATTAATATTAAAAGGAAATTTTCGAGCTCGGTTTTTGCCGAATGAGCGCCGATTCGAAATCCGAAAGCGCTGTTGGGTTCGTATAATTATTTGTGACTTTTATAATTTTTCGAAAGTGAATTTCGATGTTGTTCGGCTAGTTCCGCAAAAAATGTGGAAAGTTAAATAATTTGACCTTTTTCATTTAAATTCGCATCTTGAGTTTCGGGAAACCCATTTGAGATCCGTCTTCGCGAGTATGTTACATATATTTTGTATAGCTTACTTGAAAAATTTGGGATCATTTCGACTTCTCTAGGGTTCCATTTTAATTTTTATCGTCGTAGCAAATTTAAAAAAAAAAAAAAAAAAAAAAAAAAAAAAAAAAAGAGAAAAAGTCAAAATGATTGTCGGTCAGCTAAGGGGATTAAATCCCTTAGCTTAGAAATTAGCAATACATACAGAAACATTCGAACAAACCTACAGAAAGAAAAAATTAGAAAAGAGAGAAGGAAAAAGGGAAAAAGGAGTGGAAAAATAGTGGAATTTTTACCCCAAATCTTCAGGTAATGACGTTAACTCATTATCTTAGCTTATTACGTGTGTTTGAATATATTTTTACGGTAAAAATAAGGATATTATACATCACCCTATTGGCGTAAATTGATAGTTTAAAGGGTCAATTGGACCCCGATGATGGAAATGATTATATATTCGCACTCAGTAAGTTATGGGCAACATATAAATATAATTTATTTAGAGTTTGGTTATGGGACTTTGAACCCTGTATATAGGTCTGGCCTGCGTATTGCGTATGTGAATAGGGTCATTATTGCATATACTTCCCGGTTGGCGATGAGAGTCCTGCACCGGCGAAGGGTCATTATTGCATATACTTCCCGGTTGGCGATGAGAGTCCCGCACCGGTGAAGGGTCATCATTGCATATACTTCCCGGTAATCGATGAGAGTCCCGAGCCGGTGAAGGGTCATCATTGCATATACTTCCCGGTAATCGATGAGAGTCCCGAGCCGGTGAAGGGTCATTATTGCATATATCTCCTGGTAGACGATGAGAGTCCCGCGCCGGAGATAGGTGTCAGGTATATGTGACTGCATTGCATCATACCGCATTCATCCCATCTCATTGCACCGCATACTGACTATTGTGTGTATTGTGTTGTGTTTTATGTATGCGGTATGTATACTATGTCGTGGATATATCTCAGTTTGCCTATATATTTCTGGCTCGTATTCTGGATTGCGGGGATCGAGTTGCACGCTGCGACAGTATGAATATATGGATCGGGTTGCACGCCGCAGCAGGATGTATTTCTGATTGTTGATATGTTCGGGATACCTATATGTTTAGGCTATCTTACGTTCCTGGTTGTTGATCAGTTTGTGATTCCATACGTGTTTCTAGTTATTATTTGGCTCTGCCTTTCTATAATTTAAATAAGAGGAATTTGGTTTATCTATTTCTCTTCTCCCTGGCTAGCTATCCTATTCTTTGAGGTGGCTAGTCTGCCCCACTTATTGAGTCCTTTTGACTCACCCTTGTTTGTTGTTTGTTTTTGTCTATCTATTTCGTTTCGGCAGGTTCGCTCCAGGATTGAGTTCGCCACGTTGTGAAGGAGCGGAGACGACTTCAGCTGTCAGGGTGAGCCAACTTTTATTCCGGATGGCTTTATTGTTCATTATTTCAGTTGCATTTGGCTCCCTTCAGGAGGTATCTGTCTTCTTTTGTACTCTTAGATGTCTAGTCTGGATAGCCCTAAACCTTGTATGTTGGGTAGTCAGCTGTAATTTCTTTTATACAGCTTAGAGGTAGCAGTATCTCTGTATTTTTTTTCTAAGTCTTGTCCTTATTTATGAATTATTATAATTATTTTCCTAGTTTAATTGGTAAGGGTTCGCCCGACGGGTCTGGGGAGGATGTCGGGTGCCCGCACGGCCTAACCGGATTCCGGGTCGTGTCAGTCTGCTTACGTTGCACCACCGAAAGCACCCCAAAACAACCCCGCCGCTCAATTCCACACCTTCAAGGTTAAAACCAAACCCGCTTCATCACCTACCAAAGAGCAAGACATGTATGCATGGGTAGGAGAACAGACAGACAACACCAAAGAGCAAGTTAAGTGGTTGGTAGAAAAAGTTAAGCAATTTCAAGTGACTAAGGAGACAAAGGGACTAGCTTACGAAGACCTTTGCCTTTATCCCAATTTGAAGTTGCCTGACGGTTACAAGACA
Source organism: Petunia secreta (assembly GCA_029990175.1). Classification (NCBI taxonomy): domain Eukaryota; kingdom Viridiplantae; phylum Streptophyta; class Magnoliopsida; order Solanales; family Solanaceae; genus Petunia; species Petunia secreta. The sequence continues at coordinate 8,947,453 of JARKIP010000053.1, forward strand.
CCTAAGTTCAACCTGTTTGATGGTAGTGGTGACCCGATGGCTCACTTGAGGTCTTACTGTGACAAGCTGATTGGAGTAGGACATGATGAAAAGATCAGGATGCAGTTGTTTAGCCGCAGTTTGACAGGGGATGCGCTAACTTGGTACTCCAAGCAGCAGTTGAAAAAGTGGACTAGTTGGGAAGCAATGGCTGGGGATTTTGTCATCAGTTTTGGGCACAACACCAATGCCATGCCTGATCGCTTTTATCTGGAGAAATTAAAGAAAAAGACTAATGAAACTTTCAGGGAGTATGCAACGAGGTGGAGGTCTGAAGCCGCAAAGGTCCAACCACCTATGGACGACACAAAAATTGTAGCAACCTTTATCTGCATACAAGAAGACATATACTTTGATAAGATGTTGAACATGCAGGACAAGAAATTTGGAGAGCTGATCAAGATTGGAGATATTGTTGAAGATGGTTTAAAATCTGGGAAAATCATTAGCTTGGCTGCACTACAAGCCGCCAACAAGGCCTTGCAGTCTGGTAGCACTAGTATCACCAAGAAAAAGAAAGATGAAGTCTCTTTCGTCGCTACTTCTCTTGATCACACCTCCACCCACAATCACTACCACCAAACACCACTCCACCATACCCATATGCTCCGTCACCACACGCCTATCCCGTATATAACACACAACCCACTCGCCACAGCTCGCACCCACCACAGCCGACATATCCGCAAAGCCCAACTATAGAAACACTAACACATACAATCCTAGACCTCATCCAGACAATAACCAAAGACCCCGAAGAAACTACACCCCCTTGCTGAATCCTGAACCTAGATGTTTGAAAGACTCAAAGCAGCATGACATATCCAACCTATCCCATTTAAAATGCCTGGAACAATTACACCATTCTTCGACCCTTCCAAGACTTGTGCTTACCATTCTAGAGGGCCTGGCCATGACACCGAAAAATGCTTTGCTTTGAGGGATAAGATACAATATTTGATTGATCAGAAAGTGATACACTTGAAGGTACCTAACGTGCACAACAATCCTTTGCCCGATCATGGAGATAACAGGGTGAATTTGATTGAGTTAGAGGCTGAATACAATCTAGAAGGAACCATCGTAAAAGCAAAGGAAGCTACACCAGTGCTCGCCTCTGTTGCACAGGCTGCGAAAGCACCAGCTCCCATTGAGGTGGAAATAGCCCCCAAATTCTATGTGGACGTGACCCCACCTTATGATAGCAAGGCAGTGCCATGGGATTATGAAATGGAAAAGAAAAGAAAAGGGAAGACAGTAGTTGAGACGGTCGCAGCGCAAGGGATGACTAGAAGTGGAAGGTTCTATACTCCCGAGAATTTTGCTCATGGCAGAGAGCAAAACAGAAAAGGAATCAGTGAGGAAGAGTCTGAAGAGCTATGGAAGAAAGTGCAACCAAAGAACTACTCTGTGGTCGACCACTTGGGCAAAACCCCAGCCCAAATCTCTATTTTATCCTTACTAGTAAATTCAGAAAGGCATAGGAATGCACTGATGAAGGTTCTAGATGAGGTATACGTACCTGCGGACACCACTGTCGAGAATCTGGCCAGCATGGTTGGACAAGTCATGGAATCTAATCGAATTACTTTCCATGAAGATGAATTACCACCGGAAGGGCTCGGGCATAACAAGGCTTTGTGTGTCACTATAAAATGCAAAGAATGGTTCGTAGGAAGAGTTTTGATCGATGGAGATTCCGGCTTGAACATATGCCCGTTCATCACTTTGAAAAGAATGGGAATTGACCAAAACAAGATCAAGGAGAGTGATATGAAGGTGAAAGCATTTGATGGGTCACAAAGGAGCACCATTGGAGAGATCAACCTAACCATCATGGTGGGTCCAGTCGAGTTCACTACCGAGTTCCATGTCATGGATATCTCGGCATCATATAACCTACTATTGGGAGACCTTGGATACACATGGCTGGGGCAGTTCCATCTACCTTGCATCAGACAGTGAAGTTTGAATGGGACAACAAAGAAGTTGTGGTGTTCGGCGAAGGGAGCAACTCTATATACAATGAGCAGACCATACCACTGATTGAAGGAAATGTTCTAGATGGAAAAACCTTTTACACGGTAGAGCTCGCGGGAGCAGTGCATGGTAGTCAAGGTGGTTACAGTAAGAGCTACGATGAGAAATATGGAGGGTGCAACCACAATATCCACAGAGAAAGCACCAGTACAACACAAGGAAGATATTCTGCATTCTTGCTCCCAAACTTGTCAATGCCCAGCGAGTGACCGAGAAGAAGAGGAATTTCTGCAGCGCTTATTGGGACGGCCAAGGTAAAGGTTATGAAGGAAGAAATCTAGTCTGGGAACCTGTAATGTCTGATTGGGGGGTGCCTGCACGTGAGTTCCGTGAAACAATACCTGCCAAGACGGAGAAGCGGCCTGTATACCCGCCCAATGCCCGTCCGGACTGGAAGCGCATCTCTAGGGAGACAAGAGGAAGGCAAATGTGGATACCTAGAGTACTTGAACCCGAACCTGAAGAAGTGCAAATTGAAGAACCATACATACTCCCGCAACCTGCAAGATGGCCCGGAGATTGGGTGATGGGTATTATGTTGAGGCAAGGCTATGAACCCGGGAAGGGTTTAGGCAAAAATCTGGATGGTTTGTTGGAACACGTTCATATTGTGATGAGAGGCGACAAGGATAGGTCGGGCATAGGCTATTTTGTGGGTTACGAAGAAAGTTTGGAGGAAGCATCCTTGGATTTCAAGTACTACAAAAGATCTGTCAAACCTCTACTACATGTTTTCGTCTCGTCTAGTCTCTTGGATGGTCACAAAGGTGAGGCACTTGCAGTATAAGAGGACAAGTCGAAGGTTGTTGATGCTGAGGAAGACCCGCTGGCAGGCATGCAGAATGATGAAGATTGTTGTGTAATTTTGGAAGAGCACACCGAACCTCTTAATCTTGCAAAAGTTGAACCTGGAGTTGCGCTGAACAATTGGACCAGCAACTTGACCCGAGCATACCGCGGACCTTGGTAGAACTAGGAGGCTTTTGTTTTTCTTTCATGCTTTCAAAATAAAACACGACTCTGAATCGTTAGGATTGCATTTCTTTCCCGTTTTCAGTTGTCATGTTCGAATGTTTCCCTACAAACATTGTTTTGCGAAGATTCATGAATAAAAGCATTGATCTTTTTCCTTCATTTTTCCTTTTTGTTAATCCTTTTAATTATGCATTGTTTTACCTTTTCAGCACTCAAACTAATAATTCCATCGAACAGACAACTGCAATGTGTAATGAGACAACTTTGTTTGAAGAATCTGATCCCGATTACGAAGAGTTTGATAAAGCAACACAAGAGGAAATTAAGAAATTCGAAAATAAGCCTAAACGGAATTTGGATGAAATAGAGGTGGTTAATTTAGGAGACAACGAAATCGTGAAAGAAACAAGGATTAGTGCACGCTTAACCCCGGAAGTTAGAAAACAATACATCGAATTCTTAAAAGAGTATGAAGATGTACTTGTATGGTCGTATGATGATATGACAGGCATAAGCACGGATGTTGTTGCGCACAAGTTTCCTATTTACCCAGGTTTCCCGCCGGTTAAGCAAAAAGCCCGGACTTTTAAATCATCAACCTTAGTGCAAATCAGAGAGGAGGTGACCAAGCAGCTCAATGCGGGAATCTTGAAAACGGTTGAATATCCGACTTGGTTGGCCAACATCGTACCAGCGCCGAAAAAAGATGGGAAAATCAGAGTTTGTGTGGATTACAGAGACTTGAACAAGGCAAGCCCAAAATATGACTTCCCTTTACCAAATATATACATCCTGATTGATAATTGTGAAAAGCACGAACTACAGTCCTTCGTAGATTGTTTCGCCGGTTATCATCAAGTGCTTATGGATGAGGAAGATGCAGAAAAGACGGCTTTCAATACCTCTTGGGGGACATACTGTTACAAAGTGATGCCTTTTGGTTTGAAGAATGCTGGAGCTACCTACATGAGAGTAATAACCACAATGTTCTATGACTTAATGCACAAGGAGATCGAGGTGTATGTGGATGATGTGATCAACAAATCAAGGAAAAGCTCCGAACATTTGGACAATTTGCGCAAGTTCTTCAACCGTTTGCGAAAGTACAACTTGAAGTTGAACCCAGCAAAATGTGCTTTCGATGTTCCATCCAGAAAGTTATTGGGCTTTATCATCAGCAGAAGAGGTATTGAGTTGGATCCTGCCAAAATCAAAACTATCAAGGAATTGCCGCCATCGAAAAGCAAGAAAGAAGTCATGAGTTTCTTAGGACGACTCAATTACATTAGTCGTTTCATAGCCCAGTCCACTGTCATATGTGAACCCATCATCAAATTTTTGAGTAAAGATGCCGTTATCGAGTGGACGGAGGATTGTTAGAAAGCATTCGATCAGAACCAGGGCGACCTTTGATACTGTACTTGTCTGTGGTAGACTCAGCATTCGGATGTGTGTTGGGACAACACAATTCGACAGGAAGAAAAGAGCAGGCAATATATTACCTAAGTAAGAAGTTCACTCCTTACGAAGCCAAGTACACATTGTTGGAACGCACCTGTTGTGCATTGACTTGGGTGGCACAGAAGTTGAGGCATTATCTAACATCATATGCAACTCTACTTATCTAAAAAGTGGATCCCCTTAAATATATCTTTCAGAAACCGATGCCAACCGGAAAGTTAGCCAAATGGAAAATGTTACTCAGTGAGTTGACATCACTTTGTCACTCAGAAAGCAATGAAAGCTCAAGCCTTAGCAGATTACATGGTCGAGAACCCTGTGGATGATGACTACGAGACTTTGCATACTTACTTCCCAGACGAGGAGGTCATGTTTGTCGGAGAAGACATTGCCGAAGAGTATGACGGTTGGAGACTGTTCTTTGATGGAGCAGTAAACTTCAAAGGAGTTGGCATCGGAGCGGTATTGATTTCCGAAACTGGCCAGCATTACCCAGCCACTGCTAAGCTCAGATTCCCTTGCGCCAACAACATGGCAGAATACGAAGCTTGCATCTTAGGGCTCAGGATGGCCATAGACATGAATGTGCAGGAACTATTGGCAATTGGAGATTCAGATTTGCTGATACATCAAATACGAGGCAAGTGGGTGGCAAAGAATTCTAAAATATTACCATATTTGGAATGCATAAAAGAATTGAGCAAGAGGTTCACCAAGATAGAATTTCGCCATGTACCTAGACTGCAGAATGAGTTCGCTGACGCCCTGGCCACAATATCTTCCATGATTCAGCACCCCGACAAGAATTACATGGATGCAATACCCATAGCAGTGAAAGAGCAACCAACATATTGCTTTCAGGTGGAAGAAGAATCGGATGGAGAGCTATGGTTCCATCACATTAAGAAATTCCTCAAAGAAAGCTTTTATCCTGAGAATGCTACAAGCCTTTAGAAGAAGACATTGCGGAGATTGGCAAATGGTTTTTTCCTAAACGGTGAAATCCTATACCGGAGGACGGCTGACCTAGGTTTGCTGAGATGTGTGGATGCTAAAGAAGCTGTCAGATTGCTAGAAGAAGTGCATGCCGGAACTTGTGGTCCGCATATGAATGGTTTCGTGCTTGCAAAGAAGATACTAAGGGCACGATATTTTTGGATGACTATGGAGCATGATTGCATAAAATACGTGAAGAAATGCCATCAATTCCAAGTGCACAGAGACATGATTCGGGTACCCCTGAATAAGCTTAACATTATGGGATCGCCTTGGCCATTCGCTGCTTGGGGAATGGACGTCATAGGGCCAATTGAACCCGCTGCATCAAATGGACATAGGTTCATATTGGTAGCCATTGATTACTTCACCAAATGGATGGAAGCGGCATCCTACAAGTCGGTGACGAAGAAGGTAGTGGCTGATTTTGTTCGAGATAAGATGATATGCCGATTCGGCATCCCCGAATCTATCATCACTGATAACGGGTCCAATCTCAATAGTGACTTGATGAGAGCAACTTGTGATACTTTCAAAGTCAAGCACCGTAATTCCACTGCGTACAGACCTCAGATGAACGGAGCAGTTGAGGCAGCTAACAAGAACATCAAGAAAATACTGTGGAAGATGACCGACAATTCAAGACAGTGGCACGAGAATCTCCCTTATGCTTTATTAGGATACCGCACTACTGTGAGAACATCAACAGGGGCTACTTCTTATCTTCTAGTCTATGGCACTGAAGCAGTAATACCGGAAGAAGTGCAGATTCCCTCTCTAAGGGTCATCCAAGAAGCAGAACTGATAGACGCGGAATGGATTAAGAGGAGAATGGAACAATTGGCACTCATTGACGGCAAGACAATGAATGCAATATGCCATGGACAATTGTATCAGCAAAGAATGGCAAAATCATTCAACAAAAGGTTCGTGTAAGGTCATTTGAACCAGGACAGCTGGTTCTGAAGAAGATATTCCCTAATCAGAACGAAGCAAAGGGCAAGTTTGCACCAAACTGGCAAGGACCCTACATGGTTCATCGGGTTTTGACTGGAGAAGCATTGATACTGGCGGAAATGGATGGTGAAGTTTGGCCGAAACCTATCAATGGAGACGCTGTCAAAAGATATTACATCTGAGAACCTGCACTAGCTAATAACTTTACTCTTATGCGATATCTCATGTAATCTGGAACTACGTCACGACCTGATTCCCCAAGTGGGATACGTAGGCAACCTACCCAAGGTTCGGTCGCATTAATACAAAAAATTTATTTTCCCCATGAAGTAGACACTGGGGCAGAATTTTTGAGGATCTCTCAGAAATTCAAAAGGACAAACTAAGTCAGGAGAAAGCTAAGTGCAGAAACTGGGGCAGAAATTTTTGAGATTTCCTCAAAAATTTCAGAAGAAGGCGAAGTGCAGAGCTGGGGCCGAATTTTGAGGCTCCAACCTCAAAATTCCTCAAGGATGTTTTAGTACAGTTTGATAAACAACGCATTGTGCTTGTATTACACAACGCGGTCTATGATTCGATGGAATAAAATACATTTTTTTCACAAACCTTTTCTTTAAAAACGCATGCTTACTTTCCCTTTGCTCTTTTTCTTTTATTTTCCGTAGTTTGACCAAGGTCCGGCATTCGCAAAAGAAGACACCACAAAAAAAAGGCGTTGAGTCAGGCGAAGAATGCACAAACGAAATCTACCTCCCCCAAAACTTTCAAAATTTTCTTTGAGTGCAGGCCACCAAAAGACGAACAATGCGACCATCAGCGTAACAACAATTCAGGCAATCCTACAGACAGGGTAATATCTCTATATTTATCACTTCATGTTACTCGTTGCATGCAGGGTATACAACTCAGCACAACAGGCAAATAGCTCATGACGAGCAGGCAAAATAGCTCTTGACGAGCAGGCAAAATAGCTCATGACGAGAAGGCAAAATAGCTCTTGACGAGCAGGCAAATAGCTCTTGACGAGCACACAAATATCTCATAACGAGAGACCACGACAAATTGACGGTTGACACTCAAAATGACAGGAAAGTATATTTATGCACTTACATATATGTATTATTCGCAACTCACTCTTATCGCAGGACATACAATCCGGCATTGCAACAACACTACAATTTAGCTCCCCGCACTATCACCTATAATTTCAGAACACATTTTCTTAGAGTCACGACAAAATTGGCCGCACTGTCAACGTCTTTGCCCGAAGACTCTTTCATCATCCCCAGGCAAAGAGGGGTAGCTGTTGACACCCAATTTTGTCCCTCCTATTTTACAATTTTATCATACAAAACTTTGAAAATGCATTTTTAATTTTTTTAGACAAGAACTGCGTCAATTATCATGCATTTATCCATATCACCAACGACCTATATATATACATACGTATTTCAATGAGATTATATTACATAAATACGTCGTTTAAGTCGTTTTAAAAATGATGGTACAATTTTGTAACTATTTATGCAATTTATATACTTGAATATCCATTTTACAATTATTTACATTCAATTAATATTACATAAATTCATTTATAATTATTTTGAGTCAATTACTATTTTTCCTAAGTCTATAATATTACTCCTCATATTTTATTAATTTTTCTCTTATTTTATTACTCCCTCCGTCCCAATTTATGTGGCACCATTTGATCGGGCACGGAGTTTAAGAAAATAGAGGTTGACCTTGTTAAATATCAATTTTACCCTTGAAAAAGTAAGAGAGAGAAGATTTGAGTAATAAAAAAGTTGTTGGTAGGTTTAAAAGTATGTAGGACCCAACAAGGGTAAAATAGAGATGATGCATTAAATAATTGTCAAATAAGGAAAGGTGCCACTTATTTTGGGACAAACAAAAAAGGAAATGGTGCCACATAAATTGGGACGGAGGGAGTAGCATTTTTAAGCCAATTATTGGCTAATTATACCTACATATACCCAAAATATACAGCATATATACACCTATATATATTTAAGACATATACTACATATACACATTACTCTCTTTGGAACCCACGCGCACACACATCAGCCCACACGCGCATACGTGGCGTGTTCCTGGCCAATCACGCGTCCACATAGGCTCCACCTCACTTTTTTTTTCTCCCCTTTAACCAAACACTCCCCTCACCAATTGAACCCTAAAATATTTTCCCCTTCCCCTCTTTTCCATTTTCGGCCAATAGTCCCCTCCTCTTCTCCCCCTTCGCCCAAAAATCGTCCAAATGCGCGACACCCCCCATTCCTCCGCTGATCACGTCGCCAATCATGGTATTTTTCTCTCTCGCGGTCCCGTTTTGGCAAAAGAGAACAAAAAATCAATCAAGCATATCACTTCAAATCCGGGTAAACCAAGGCATGAATCATGGTTATTATCAATGATTATACACGTACAAGGCAAGAAACATACATTTCGGAACTTGAAATCTACGGAACGAACAAGGAACGAATCGGGTCAGATTGACCCGACCCGATCCAAAACGGGTACCACTTTTCTTTGACTTTTTATTATTATTTTCGCTGTTTTAGTTTAATTTTGTTAACTTGTGCATCATCATTCTTTCATGTGTTGAACTCCAAAAAATTACCCTTTCTTTAGGAAAAAGGTAGGTTTTGGGTATATTTCAACAAAATGGGACTCCAAAGGGCTTTCTTTGGAGTCGCCACCTAATTTAAGGAGAATTAGGAACCAATTAATTAAATAGTGCGTGCAAGCACTCCATTTTAAGGAAAATGGTCTTTTCAGAGATTCTAAGTAAGAGGTTCAATTATTTCCGAAAGAAGGTTTCAATTTGAAAGCACTTTCGAAAATCCACAAAATGTGGTTAATCCTTCGGTTTTCACAAAATAGCTAAATAAATGCGATTTACAAAAATATTTAACTTTCAATTAAAAGCGTCACAATTGAATTTAAAATCAAGTATACATGAAAAGGTAGGGAAAATAAATGACTTTAATAAGAAAACTAATTGACTTGAAGACTTGCATTAAAGTTGTATTTTAAAAGCGATTTTAAAATTATTACGAATTGGCTTGTACGCGTTATTTAACTAAAAGATTCAAAATTCCTAAAATAAGATGGAGATTCTAAAGAAATAAAATATTCACAAAATAACTCAATAAATAACTAAACATTCATTCATAATCAATCAAATAAATTATTCTACAATAATTATCTACGGGGAATTCCTAATGATATGCAAATTCTAAGGGATTGGGAAAGAGAAGAGGTTTAGAAGAAAAACCCGAAAATTGGCAAACTCACGGGAGCCTTGTATTTATTTAATTTTATATATTTATGCCCATGAGCCTAAAACATCACATGGCTCAACAAAGCATTTTTTTTTAAAAGGTCCTTCTTTCTTGACTTGAACTTGAGTTTAAAATGCGAGTTGACTCCAATGCGACCTCATCCCAAAGACCGTCCCAATTTGCGAGTTTTACCCAACTCGTCCCAAGTTGTGTTTTCATGTCAAAGAGACAAAGAAAGAAAAGGATTAGTAACCATTCGAAATGAAATACCAAGTAATACATGTTTAAACAACCAGACATATTGTATAGCACTCAAACAAGAACCAAGCTTTAAAGAACTACAGCCTACACTTCTCTATTCATAAACAGAATCACGCTTTAAAGGAAAGAACCTAAACAATCTTTGATTCCCAGAAAACAACAGAGAAAATCCTCAAACTCACCCGACCAAAGGCACTAAAATAGGACAGGTCAAGGGATATGAAATAATATTGAACCATACAAACATCAAGACAGAAAGATGAGAATTGACTAAGGAAGAAGAAGAAAAAAACAGATCTAGAATTGAATTTATTAAAGTCGTTTGAAGCTTAGGACCTGAACAATCCAACACTTTTCTTCTCTGAGCATGATCATTAACAAGTGACACATTAATTCTTCCAAAGAAGAAACACAACCAGATTCAGAGTAGGGACCAAACTGCTTGAAACTTTTCGCATATTTTAAAAAAAAATAAAAAGGGGCAGAGGATTCCATAGATGACTTTCATCAGACCTATTAAGTCTAAGAGAGGCCCTGGAAACTGAAGCTATACTTACCTGCTCGAAGATGCACTCCCACAACCTAAAAGAAAGGAGCCAGGCAGAACCAGAATACCAAAGGGAGAACAAGACTAGAGAACACCTAGTCTACTGACATGCAGACACCAAACATGGACCAAAAGGAAAACATAAGATAGAACACCTAGTCTACTGACATGCAGACACCAAACACTAACTATTTAACACCAGACATGAAGGACAACATAAGATAGAACCATAGTAACAAAATAGGCTGAAATTGAGCTAAGGGAAAAGAAAACCAAGAAGAGAAGCAAAACTACTGGACAAATTATATTTAATACCATGATCAGACATAAAAAAAACAAATACAGAACACTCCCAACCACTTAACACACTCTTCTGGACTCCCTAATACTTTTTCCAAAATGCTTAACCTACTGCTGCTACTACCTACAAGAACAATCCTTGAAAACAAAAACCTGAAACAACCTTCATACACAGAGACCTCATCAGACCCTGACTCCTCAACTTCCTTACCTTTCACTACTACCAGGACTCCATTTTCAAATCCTGGAGGCGATCAGGACACTCAAACCAACCTGCCTGACCTCTCTACTCATCAAATGCAAACTACTGAACCCAAACACTAGCACACACATCCTGAACAAACTCCCAGACCCCCTAAACTCCATCTACACCCTCTCTTAACAACCACACCCCTCTAATCAACCTGCAAGCTCATCTGAAACCATAGAAGATCCCTCTGCTACTCCCGGACACTCACAAACAACCAGACCCAATCTGCACACCTGCAAACAGGAGCAGCAGCTCCTCCAAAACAACAAGAACAACCCTTGCATTGCTGCAGGCTATACCTCAGACACCTCTTAGCAGATTCTCTAAGACCACATGAACACCCCTTTACAGACCAGCTCAAACATCTGCGCGCACACTCTCAGCTCCAGAGGACTTCTACAACTAACTACCAACACATCCAGCAACAAGAAAAAAAAAAAAGACAAGACCTCTGAACAAGCAACAGACAACCCTGGCACACATCTAACCTGAATCTGCAAACTAACTACACAAACAACATCAGCTCCAGACCCTCCACAAACAACATCAACCAGCTGACCACCAATACTCCCTCACTGCCTACACACTACCAGGAAATACCAGCCACCAAAGACTCTCCATACAAACTGCACCTAACCTCCTCCTTTTAACATCAGAACCAGCAGAACAACAACAAATTCAACATACTCCTACTACCATTTCAACAGACTTAAAGCCAAGACAAAAAGAATTGAAACAAAGCAGGCAAGAAGGAAAGAAAAAGAGAAAAGAAATGTTTCCAGAAACTGGATAGAACAACATGAGAAAAACCAATCTTATTACCTCGAAATACCATTTCTAAACAATTTCAGCTCAGTACAAACTCACATAAGTGCTAAAGCAGGACTCTTCATTAATACAGAAAATATGGACAATCGAACCCTATAGCAGAATACTTAAGCCTAAATATGTAGCTGAAGTCATAAACATACGTATTGGTAAATCTTAAACAGTCAAGAACCACTATATTTGGACATGAATAAACTACGCATGAGAGATATTGGACGTCATTCATACTGGATTAAAATATCTTTTTATCCTACAGCTATGTCCATGGCTTGAAACACAAAAACAGAGACTTATCTAAAACATATCCAGAACATAAACTAAACAAACAGTGTCTTCATTCAAACTCAAATAGAACGAGCTATGTAAGAAATATGTAGAACTTAAGAGGATTACCTTTCTTGGAGCAGTGAACAAAGGGTACGAGCTGAAGAATACGACTCGAGCACAAGCGACGACTCGAGTAGCGACGCAGCGACACCCGGATATTGAAGGAGATAACAAAATCAACAGAAAAACCAATAGCACTATATCTAGGAAATTTTTAAAAGAAAACTGGAATGATAAAGGAACTTCTGTATATTTGTATAGGATGTCGTCTCAGTATTCTCCTTCTCCTTTCTATCCCCATTAACGACACTACTGCTCTATCCTGACCCCATTAACGGTTGCCCCTCTTTTTTCTCCTCTTTTTTTTATCACCCCCATTAACGGCTCTTTTATATCCTCCCAAAATTAGGGTTCTAGGTGGTGAGAAATACCCAAAGGACCCCCTCCAACGGCTCTAATTGGGTAAGGGTTTGGTACCATTTCACAGCTGGAATTTTGGATCCTAGGTACAGAGGAAGAGAAATGGGTTTTCCGGTCCAGTTGAGAGCAAACGGGCAGGCTTCCAATTGGGAAAAAAGGGTTTCTGATTTTTGGGGGGGTGATGTATATATGAGTCTTGCATAGATAGGCTAGATTTTAGGCTGTGTTTTGCAATTTGGCCTTTTTTATACAAAATTATCAATTTTGACTACTTAAAATTATAAAATTGCCCTTCCGACACATCTTTTAATTAAATACACTTTATATTTAATATTAACTTAAAATCGGGACAAAATTGGGTGTCAACAGCTGCCCCTCTTTACCCGGAAAGGATGAAAGAGTTTTCGGGTAAAGAAGTTGACGGAAAAGCCAATTTTGTCATGATAAAGTCAAAGACTTCTGATTCCAAGGGCCAAAAGGCGAGGCTTATGGACATGGCCGAACTTCGGTTTCCGAGTTGCCTACATATCTCGGGCTGAAAGAGAATCAGGCCATATGTAGTTCGACCACACTTAGATACGAAGACTCGCATGATTGACAGAAAAGATGCACAAATAGAAAAGAAACTAAATTGACACCCTAATCTGAAATGAAAGATTAGGATAGACTTGCTTGTTCGAGTGCGATTCTTCAGATCCTCGTTGACGAGTCTAGCTCATATCAACGATTGCCCCAGTTCACTGCTAAGAAAAAGTTCCACGTTATGCTCCAAATGCTGCTGCGGTGCTGCTAATATCCTGTAATAAACTTGACGAACGGTAAGCGAGAAACTGCAAATAAAGCTTAATAAATGAAGTAATAAAGGAATAACGACAATAAAACTTGTAGATGCTGGTTGCAATATCAATGATAAGCTTGTCTCCAACTGACTAATGGAGAAATCTAGCTTTGTAAGGCAAGATGACTTTGGGGCCGTTGGCAGACTGGGATTGTAGTCCAACCAAAAGTAAGAATACGTCCGAAGTGTCCACATTATTCTGCACGTCTTAACAAACTTATTAACAATGTAAGGAGGGTATAGAAAATGTATAAACGCCTCAGGAGGCTACAGAATGCTCAAGAAAGTGTGCTAATATTAAACGTCTATCGAGACCATAAAAGATTACTTCTTAGAGGAATTTAAATAATTAACACCTTCGAGGTTGCAGAAATACGCCTTTGAGGCAATAAAATTATGCCTTAGAGGCATTCAAATAACTAACACCTTCGAGGTGACATAAATACGCCTCCGGGGCAACAAAATTACGCCTTAGAGGCATTCAAATAATTAACACCTTCGAGGTGACATAAATACGCCTCCGGGGCAACAAAATTTCGCCTTAGAGGCATTCAGATAACTAATACCTTCCAGGTGACATAAATACGTCTCCGGGCCAACAAAATTACGCCTTCGAGGCATTCAGGTAACTAACACCTTCGAGGTGACATAAATACGCCTCCGGGGCAACAAAATTACGCCTTAGAGGCATTCAAATAATTAACACCTTCAAGGTGACCTAAATACGCTTATCGAAAGCGTAAACACATAAAGACGCTTACCGGAAGCATGAAATAAAGACGCTTATCGAAAGCGTAAACACATAAAGACGCTTACCGGAAGCGTGAAATAAAGACGCTTATCGAAAGCGTAAACACATAAAGACACTTACCGGAAGCGTGAAAATAAAGACGCTTATCGAAAGCGTAAACACATAAAGACGCTTACCGGAAGCGTGAAAATAAAGACGCTTATCGAAAGCGTAAACACATAAAGACGCTTACCGGAAGCGTGAAAATAAAGACGCTTATTGAAAGCGAAAACACATAAAGACGCTTACCGGAAGCGTGAAATAAAGACGCTTATCGAAAGCGTAAACACATAGAGACGCTTACTGGAAGCGTGAAATATAAAGACGCTTATCGAAAGCGTAAACACATAGAGACGCTTACCGGAAGCGTGAAATATAAAGACGCTTATCGAAAGCGTAAACACATAGAGACGCTTACCGGAAGCGTGAAAATAAAGACGCTTATCGAAAGCGTAAACACATAAAGACGCTTACCGGAAGCGTGAAAATAAAGACGCTTATGGAAAGCGTAAACACATAAAGACGCTTACCGGAAGCGTGAAAATAAAGACGCTTATTGAAAGCGTGGAATATAATGACGCTTCTCGGAAGCGTGAACACGTGAATGCGTTGCACTCTTTGAACTCTTCCATGGAGGAATGGCCTTGTTTAAAAACAAAGCGAGCCCCCAGGATTGGCAATATCTGTAAATCATAAAAAGAAATGGAATGTTAGTAAGTGTTTTCGTAAAGCGAATGAGAAATGAAACTGACATGTTTAACTATTTGCAATAATCATAGGAAATAGAAATGCCGCCTTTCGGCAATGACTCGTGATCGAGTCTCTCATTTTCTACGGTAGGCTTCTTAACAATAGTGCCTTCGATTGTTTTACGATAGACTTGATGTTGACACTTGTAAAATAAATGGTAGAATAGCCTGCAAAATAAAGTTTTCGTTAAATTTCGTATAGACAGGAAAATGTCAAAGATAAAGGAGATATAAAGTGAGAGTTTAAGCCGTCCGGCTTATATTTGGTGAAGCCATAAAGAATTGAGTGTTATCCTTGAGAAAAACTGAGTTAATGCTTAATTCTTTATGAGGAATTGATAGTTGCTAGTTTCCTCATCTTGTTGCTTTGAAATTCCTGCACTCAAAGAAAAATCGTTAGTTTTGGGAGGGAGGGGGGAGCGTTTGATTCATGCTGACTCGAGCCTTCATCCTGCAACTGCTTCCTTTTTCTCACTTTGTCTAGATTTGTGATCCGCCCTTTGAGACTTGGCTAATGAATTAATAGCACAAGTAGTTTCAAATAGTTGAAACAAATACTTGCATAGTTGAAGAGGATTTTCGTGTAACATTTATGTTAATTTGAAACCCTTATTGTATTTCAGATGGTGACATATATTGAAATAAATTGAACATCCTTTATCTTTCAACTTTTCACCATTCTCAAACACTTTCAGAATTTTGTCCATTCATCTTCTATCGGGAAATACCACCTTTTGCAAAAAAAATTGCCCCAGTTATGATCTTTTACATCTTCAACTCGCTTTGCAAGATTTGCCCCAGTTGCTATCTTTCAAATCTTCAACTTGCCTTGCAAAATTTGCCCCAGTTTCTTACTTTAGGAGAAACTAAAAAATTTAATATTATAGAGTCGAGCCCGTTAAGAGCGCCTACGTATCCCTCCACGGGAATCAGACAGTGCGTAGTTCTGCTTACATAAAGATTTGGGAAATATGGCAATCTAAGTACGAAGCCGAATCCGAATAGGAATGCCTACACATCTGCCCAGATGCATAGTTCGGAATTACATCATCAAAGATAAACAAGCCTTAAAGCATTACAAAACCTGATCGAATCTGATGTGGATTGCTTACTTATCCTGTTGCCATTCCAGGAATCAGACCAAAAGTAGTTCAAAATTACAAAAAAGAGGAAATAGGGGATTCCTATGCTAGTGTAACCGAGCTCTATGTGAGTTGCTTACGTATCCCGCCTTGGGAATCAGGTTACGCGTAGTTCGCATTACAATCAAAATTACATGGAAATGAGAAAAAATATTTTCTTGAGGCAAAATGATAAAGTTTTAACTAGCATGATTCAGGGCCTTAATTTGAATCGAAATTTTGCAAAGTGCTATTAGTTCACAGCCAAGCCTCATGCGTTGGTTCACTCAACTGGATTGTATTATCTTCAATCAAATCTTGGATCTTATGTTTAAGGAGGACACATTCCTCAGTGTCGTGCTTGGTAAATTCTGCATGGTAAGCACAATATCTGCTCCCATCAACACATTCTGGGAGAGGGTCCAGCGTACCATCTCCTGCTAAAGGGTTTAGCACTCCCATATCCTTTAGTCTTTCATACAATTGAGCTTGTGGTTCACCTAAAGAAGTGAATTTTCGGCGCTGTCTCTTTTCATATTTGGGACGAGACCCTGCTGGCATAGACTGACGGGCTACCGGTAACTGGTGTTGTTGAGGGTAATTGTATTCTTGCGGCTGTGAATAAGGCTGATAAGCGGGCATTCTAAATTGATGGTAATTGGGTTGGGCATTATAGACTGGACATGGCGCGGGTGGATTTTGATGCTGACTTGGATAAGTTGGATATAGTGTGCTTCTGTAAATAGATTGGTTTGATGAGTTTCTGAAGATTGGCTTCTTGTTTGGCCTTCGGTCGATATCAACCATATCAATTCCAAATTCATCTTCCCTCTTTCTCTTCTCGAAATTGCCCATACCAGTCTGGATGGTTTGCGTAGTTGCCTTCATTGCAGCAAAACTTACAATTCGCCCTGTCTTAACCCCTTCTTCAACCATCTCACCCATCACAAGAAGTTCAGAATAAGGTTTACCCATCATAGGGAGCAAGTGCATGTAATAAGAATCATGTTGAGCTCGGATGAAGTACTTTACCATGTCTTCCTCAGTCATTGGTGGTTGCACCCTTGCCGCCTGTTCACACCATCTCAATGCGTATTCCCTAAAGGTTTCTGTTGGTTTCTTCTTCAGATTGGACAAGGTTATAAGGTCGGGAGCCATCTCGACATTGTACTCAAACTGCTTTGTAAAATCACTGGCTATGTCATCAAACTCACGCCACTTGCTTATATCCTGTCTTGCAAACCATTCAACAGCAATACCTTCTAGACTATGACTGAAGAAGGCCATCAGAAGTTCCTCTTTACCTCCCGCAACCCTCATTCGGTTGAGATATTTGGTCAAATGGACAAATGGGTGACTATGACCATCATACATATCAAATTTGGGCACTTTAAACCCGGGGGGAAGAGTAACGTCAGGGTATAGATAAAGAGTGCGGTAGGAGATGCTTTGACGTCCTCTAGACACTTGCAAATCCTTGATGGATTGTTGCATGATTTTCATCGTTTGGATTATCTCCTCTTTCTCAACTGTCTTTCCCTCCTTTTCTACAGTTATGGGCACTTCAATGGGTGCTTTGGATTGTGGAGGACGAGGAGTACCTTTGGCAGGTAAATATTGATAGTGAGGCAAGTTGCTCTGGTTAATGAATGCATTCGGAATGTTGTTAACTGGTGCAAGCATATGAATGACACTGGAATTTAAAGGCGTGTTGGGATTGGCAGTTTCAACATTGGGGTTCAGAGTTGATAGCACGGCTGGCGCGTTTTGGTGGCTCGACCCTTTCATTCTGTCTAGTTCAGCTTGCATACACTCAATCTGCTTAGCCATTCTAGCAATTTGTTCATCAGGAACAACAACAGCTTGCTCATTAGAAAATGCAGGGATACCAGTCTGATTATCAGTCAAATAAGTCATTGCTTGCTTCACTTTAGATTAGACACTTAACCAACTCGGGAGTCAGCACGAATCAAACTCTCTCTCTTCGGGGAATATTCAAACAAAAGAAAAATTCAAAAGGTGAACTATGCTAGTCTGCGTGTTATTGACAATATTGCACACAATCATGTAGCGCGCGTCACGTAGCGCTTTGCATTTTACACAAGTTAGACATGTGGCAATCACAATTAGATGAGCGTAAATGAAAATGCGGATGCGTCCTACCCTGTAAGGTGTCTCTTTGTGCCAGAGGTGGGCCTAAGACGCCAAATAGGTGATAATGAAAAATAGTCCAAGCCGGTTTTGCAATAATCGAATTTAGAGTAAGTGAAAATGACAGCAATAATAGTTTCTCTTTCGTTATAACTTGATTTTGAGTACATCATTGTTACATCAAAAATAGAAACTGCCAGACATAATTTAAATACATCATTTTGAATATAATGAAAATATAAATAACTGCTATAACTACGCTGCATCAGGCTCGAGGAGGCAATGGAACTGAAGTGCGGGCCTGTTTCGATCAATCCTTGCTTGCTCGCACAATCGATGTAATTTCTGATATCTAGTCCCAAATGTCGTTTACATCCAAAAAAACTTGCTTGAATCAAACATCGATCAAATGGATCGAACGTCTTATCGTCCTTTCGACGTCTTTTGCCCCAACTTGTTATCTTCTTCCAAGTATCTTCACAATTTCAACTTGATGACTATTTGAAATACTCCCTTGAATGCAAGCATCTTCTAATCTACAAAATTAATAAAAGTATTCTAAATTTAATTAATTGCAAAACTTGGCTTGGACTGGAAGTTCCGTTATCACATAAACACATAATATGCACTGTTGTTAGGTTTAAACCCGTCAACGAAAAAAAAGGGCGGTTTTCCTAACTATGGAGGCGGTACCAAGGACCGGGTCCAATCTAAGGTTTATGCATGCATGTTCCTAAAAGAAACTCTAGAGTGGGTTTACTAAACACAAGGCTGTTTTGAGTGGCAAGCGGTCACGCGGTAGTAAAACTATCCGCTCACCCCGCAGGTACGCGCACTCTTTCTTAAAGGTTTTTTGTGAGTTGCGGGTGTATATGCATACACCTCGCGGGTATAAGTAACCATGAAGAAGCTCCCAGGAGTGGGGGAAATATGAACGGAATGCCAGTTTTATATGTGCACAAATAAAGTGTAGTAACATGCTTTCAGTGACAAACAATTGCAAATAATCAAATTAACTAAACATGCTATTTTGCAAATAATAAACAAATAAAGAGCTATCTTGTGAAAACCTTGCGGTTAGAACCTTAAGGTATCCCCAGCGGAGTCGCCAAGCTGTTGAACTCCAAAAAATTACCCTTTCTTTAGGAAAAAGGTAGGTTTCGGGTATATTTCAACAAAATGGGACTCCAAAGGGCTTTCTTTAGAGTCGCCACCTAATTTAAGGAGAATTAGGAACCAATTAATTAAATAGTGCGTGCAAGCACTCCGTTTTAAGGAAAATGGTCTTTTCAGAGATTCTAAGTAAGAGGTTCAATTATTTTCGAAAGAAGGTTTCAATTTGAAAGCACTTTCGAAAATCCACAAAATGTGGTTAATCCTTCGGTTTTCACAAAATAGCTAAATAAATGCGATTTACAAAAATATTTAACTTTCAATTAAAAGCGTCACAATTGAATTTAAAATCAAGTATACATGAAAAGGTAGGGAAAATAAATGACTTTAATAAGAAAATTAATTGACTTGAAGACTTGCATTAAAGTTGTATTTTAAAAGCGATTTTAAAATTATTACGAATTGGCTTGCACGCGTTATTTAACTAAAAGATTCAAAATTCCTAAAATAAGATGGAGATTCTAAAGAAATAAAATATTCACAAAATAACTCAATAAATAACTAAACATTCAGTCATAATCAATCAAATAAATTATTCTACAATAATTATCTACGGGGAATTCCTAATGATATGCAAATTCTAAGGGATTGGGAAAGAGAAGAGGTTTAGAAGAAAAACCCGAAAATTGGCAAACTCACAGGAGCCTTGTATTTATTTAATTTTATACATTTATGCCCATGAGCCTAAAACATCACATGGCTCAACAAAGCATTTTTTTTTTAAAAGGTCCTTCTTTCTTGACTTGAACTTGAGTTTAAAATGCGAGTTGACTCCAATGCGACCTCATCCCAAAGACCGTCCCAATTTGCAAGTTTTACCCAACTCGTCCCAAGTTGTGTTTTCATGTCAAAGAGACAAAGAAAGAAAAGGATTAGTAACCATTCGAAATGAAATACCAAGTAATACATGTTTAAACAACCAGACATATTGTATAACACTCAAACAAGAACCAAGCTTTAAAGAACTACAGCCTACACTTCTCTATTCATAAACAGAATCACGCTTTAAAGGAAAGAACCTAAACAATCTTTGATTCCCAGAAAACAACAGAGAAAATCCTCAAACTCACCCGACCAAAGGCACTAAAATAGGACAGGTCAAGGGATATGAAATAATATTGAACCATATAAACATCAAGACAGAAAGATGAGAATTGACTAAGGAAGAAGAAGAAGAAGAAGAAAAAAACAGATCTAGAATTGAATTTATTAAAGTCGTTTGAAGCTTAGGACCTGAACAATCCAACACTTTTCTTCTCTGAGCATGATCATTAACAAGTGACACATTAATTCTTCCAAAGAAGAAACACAACCAGATTCAGAGTAGGGACCAAACTGCTTGAAACTTTTCACATATTTTTAAAAAAAAATAAAAAGGGGCAGAGGATTCCATAGATGACTTTCATCAGACCTATTAAGTCTAAGAGAGGCCCTAGAAACTGAAGCTATACTTACCTGCTCGAAGATGCACTCCCACAACCTAAAAGAAAGGAGCCAGGCAGAACCAGAATACCAAAGGGAGAACAAGACTAGAGAACACCTAGTCTACTGACATGCAGATACCAAACATGGACCAAAAGGAAACTTGAAATGGAGCTTAAACAGAAACTGATAAACCTGGACTAACTATTTAACACCAGACATGAAGGACAACATAAGATAGAACCATAGTAACAAAATAGGCTGAAATTGAGCTAAGGGAAAAGAAAACCAAGAAGAGAAGCAAAACTACTGGACAAATTATATTTAATACCATGATCAGACATAAAAAAAACAAATACAGAACACTCCCAACCACTTAACACACTCTTCTGGACTCCCTAATACTTTTTCCAAAATGCTTAACCTACTGCTGCTACTACCTACAAGAACAATCCTTGAAAACAAAAACCTGAAACAACCTTCATACACAGAGACCTCATCAGACCCTGACTCCTCAACTTCCTTACCTTTCACTACTACCAGGACTCCATTTTCAAATCCTGGAGGCGATCAGGACACTCAAACCAACCTGCCTGACCTCTCTACTCATCAAATGCAAACTACTGAACCCAAACACTAGCACACACATCCTGAACAAACTCCCAGACCCCCTAAACTCCATCTACACCCTCTCTTAACAACCACACCCCTCTAATCAACCTGCAAGCTCATCTGAAACCATAGAAGATCCCTCTGCTACTCCCGGACACTCACAAACAACCAGACCCAATCTGCACACCTGCAAACAGGAGCAGCAGCTCCTCCAAAACAACAAGAACAACCCTTGCATTGCTGCAGGCTATACCTCAGACACCTCTTAGCAGATTCTCTAAGACCACATGAACACCCCTTTACAGACCAGCTCAAACATCTGCGCGCACACTCTCAGCTCCAGAGGACTTCTACAACTAACTACCAACACATCCAGCAACAAGAAAAAAAAAAAAAAAGACAAGACCTCTGAACAAGCAACAGACAACCCTGGCACACATCTAACCTGAATCTGCAAACTAACTACACAAACAACATCAGCTCCAGACCCTCCACAAACAACATCAACCAGCTGACCGCCAATACTCCCTCACTGCCTACACACTACCAGGAAATACCAGCCACCAAAGACTCTCCATACAAACTGCACCTAACCTCCTCCTTTTAACATCAGAACCAGCAGAACAACAACAAATTCAACATACTCCTACTACCATTTCAACAGACTTAAAGCCAAGACAAAAAGAATTGAAACAAAGCAGGCAAGAAGGAAAGAAAAAGAGAAAAGAAATGTTTCCAGAAACTGGATAGAACAACATGAGAAAAACCAATCTTATTACCTCGAAATACCATTTCTAAACAATTTCAGCTCAGTACAAACTCACATAAGTGCTAAAGCAGGACTCTTCATTAATACAGAAAATATGGACAATCGAACCCTATAGCAGAATACTTAAGCCTAAATATGTAGCTGAAGTCATAAACATACGTATTGGTAAATCTTAAACAGTCAAGAACCACTATATTTGGACATGAATAAACTACGCATGAGAGATATTGGACGTCATTCATACTGGATTAAAATATCTTTTTATCCTACAGCTATGTCCATGGCTTGAAACACAAAAACAGAGACTTATCTAAAACATATCCAGAACATAAACTAAACAAACAGTGTCTTCATTCAAACTCAAATAGAACGAGCTATGTAAGAAATATGTAGAACTTAAGAGGATTACCTTTCTTGGAGCAGTGAACAAAGGGTACGAGCTGAAGAATACGACTCGAGCACAAGCGACGACTCGAGTAGCGACGCAGCGACACCCGGATATTGAAGGAGATAACAAAATCAACAGAAAAACCAATGGCACTATATCTAGGAAATTTTTAAAAGAAAACTGGAATGATAAAGGAACTTCTGTATATTTGTATAGGATGTCGTCTCAGTATTCTCCTTCTCCTTTCTATCCCCATTAACGACTCAAAATGTTTTGAACCCTCTCTCGAGCTCCTTCTATCACTACTGCTCTATCCTGACCCCATTAACGGTTGCCCCTCTTTTTTCTCCTCTTTTTTTTATCCCCCCCATTAACGGCTCTTTTATATCCTCCCAAAATTAGGGTTCTAGGTAGTAAGAAATACCCAAAGGACCCCCTCCAACGGCTCTAATTGGGTAAGGGTTTGGTACCATTTCACAGCTGGAATTTTGGATCCTAGGTACAGAGGAAGAGAAATGGGTTTTCCGGTCCAGTTGAGAGCAAACGGGCAGGCTTCCAATTGGGAAAAAAGGGTTTCTGATTTTTGGGGGGGTGATGTATATATGATTCTTGCATAGATAGGCTAGATTTTAGGCTGTGTTTTACAATTTGGCCTTTTTTATACAAAATTATCAATTTTGACTACTTAAAATTATAAAATTGCCCTTTCCGACACATCTTTTAATTAAATACACTTTATATTTAATATTAACTTAAAATCGGGACAAAATTGGGTGTCAACATCATGATTAGGTAAAACCATAGGAGATGCATATTGTTGATTCTATATCTATTATTCGTTTGTATACTGACTGAAAATTCGTAAATTCTAATGTTATTGAGTAGGGAAAGTTTGTTAATTGCCTCTTGAACATTGATACTAAAACTGTGTAAATCTTGAAAAAAAAAATTATTTAACTAGTAAGACTTTGATTATGGTTTGACTAAGTATAAAATCAGTATTATTGATTGGAATATATTGAGTAATTAAATTCTGAAATATATACAATTTTCTAGAAAAATCAGATTTTACTTTTCCTTTTAATATGCCATTTTAATTCGGAAAATTAGTTAATTGTGATTATTTATGGAAGTACACTTCCTTAATTGAAAAAATTGATTTCCTTGATTATTTCTTGCCTTACAAAACTTTTTTTGATTTTTTTTTGCCCCCTTTCACACTTAGAAATTGAATTGTAAACCCCTACTCTAAAACTATAAAAGGGGCAGTCCTTTCTCATATTGAGGACACACACACGCTCAAAAATTCTGAAAACACAGAAAAATAGCAACTCTCTTCTCTTCAGTCACTGATTCAAAAGCAGACAGCTTTGGCTCATTGTTTCCTCTTAATTTGTTTGCTCACTTCATTGTTTATCACCAAGGTAAAAAGCCTAGAATGGAAAGAATGTAACTCTTGGTTTGATAAGTAATATGGTTCACTGTTTTGTCTCCCTGTTGTCTAAGGCTATCTGTATCTCTTTTGGCCAAGTCTGGCCATCCTACTAATCTTTTTTCTTGCAGAATGTTGTGGATAGCCGTTAGGGCTATACCAAGTCTCACTTTTTTTCACAGGAATTGAACATAATGATATGACTCATAGAGGTCATACTTCGTATTAACCATTCTCTGCAGGATGTCACGATTCAAGAAGAGTTTAAAACGAGAGATTGAAGAAAGTTGAATGGATAAAGGCCCGATCATTCTTACCTTCCGCTTTTATTTTTTTAACATAAAGACTTACCTTGTTCATTGAAGGTGCTGTTAGTTCTTAATTATGTAAGATGTGATATTAAACTTTGCTACAGGGATGTTTGTACTGTGAATTGCCAAATGACAATATTATTAAAGCTAAAGCAGGGGCTTTCTTCTTGCCTTTCCTTACTATGTGATTTGTTCTTTGCTATGAAAGATTAGATCTGATATAGAGATAGCCTGAAATCTGGAATTCTATTAAGCAGGGCTTATTTCGTTAAATAAGGGGCGAAATTTATGATTTTTATTTAAAACAGAGGCCATTTTCACAAACTGCCTCAATTGAGGCTTATTTCTGCAAAAAAGGGAAAACTGCCAGTAAAGTTGTTTTCAAATCACGTAAGTTCTGAAATTTTTAAGACAAAGGTTATTTTTCGCAAGCCCACCTCATATGAGTCTTATTTCTGCAAATCATTTTTGGGCCAGTTTTCTTGAAAGTTCTAGGCTTGTTTTATAAGTATTGTTTAACATTTTAACCACAAGCCTATTTTCTGGAAAAAAAAAATGTCACAGAAAGCATAATTTTCTTCTTCTCCAAGTTAATTAATAATTTGGAGGGGAGCAAGGGCTCTTGAGGTCAAGCTCTACCAAAAAGTAACTATTTTCATAAACTTAAAGGTTTGCGTTTAATTATGCGATTGATATTAATATTTGTATTTATTATTACGGTATAAGTGCATATTTATCATATAACTCATTTGAAAATAATGATATTATACTTTTTACACATACTTGTCTATTACCCTTCTTTATACATACATATATTTTGCTCCTTATAAAAGTATTTATAAAGTTATATTTGTGCAAATATTGGTATGTATTTTTATAGAAACTCCCCTATTTATAAAATTATATATGCAATTTTAATTATATCTATGCAAATATTATATGTGCCTATTTTTAGAATTATTTATAAAAGTATTAATATTTTTGAAAAGGTAAATGACATCACATTAAAAGCCGGAAAATATGGGTATTTTGACAACTAATGTCAAAATATCATTCAAAGTGGCTAACATCCTTTTAGGCATTACAATTTCTTTTCTTTTTTTTTTACTTAAGGAATTTCGTGCAATTTAGGAAAATTTTAAAAAAAATATTTTTTTATTTTTTATTCGGCCTAATCATATGTTTTTGTGCAGAAATATTTCTTATTCGTGACATGGCTAAAAAATTCTAGCCCTTTCTCTTGAAAAGACAATCGTGTGAGGGTATTTCTGTAAGAGAGTTACCTAAGTGGCCTGCGTGTACAAAGGCCCAGAAGAGAATATGAGTGACGCTCACAGTAGCTCACTGCTTTCTCTGAATTTGCGTGGATAGTCTTTTTCGCGCCTGAATTGATTTTGCGGCCCTATTTTGTTATTATAAAACGTTTTAAGTTTAGTTTATATTCCTAGCTTTATTATAACTTATGTTTGTATTAGGCATATTTAAAATCCCTTTAGTAAGTCTTCCCCATGTATTTAATTTAAGTCCCAAAATTTTAAATTCGATCGGGAACCACTTTTAGTGGGACTCAGGAAGTGCCTAACACCTTCTCCCGAAGTCATAAGGGCTTCTTACCTTAGAATCTCTATTAGTAAAACCTACCCGGAGTTAACTTTAGAAATTTAGAAATCTAAGGTGACCTGATACGCCTGTTATACAAATTTATTAGGTGGCGATTCTAATTTTGACCCAATCGAGCCACCTAGTCAAAACCAACCTTTGAACTCAATCCGAGTTTCGAAAAAAGTGGTGCAACACATAGCCAACGTTAAACCTGTCTCGTACAATAGTCTCGATTCCCATTCGTTGCCTTTCTTTCCAAAGTTCTATTATCTTGTTTTTGAACTGTATCACTCCTCCGAGAATATTTGCTTTGAAATTTCTGATGTCTGCAATTTGAGGTACAGTCTGCTTTCTCCCTGCTTGTCTAAGTGTCCTTAAAGAAGTGTATGGATAAACTCCTCTAAAGCCCACTAAGATGAGAAATGAGTCTTTTTCGGACCGTGTGATTACCTTTGTGCTGGGAAAGTAATCAAACATCCATTGAATGTTCTCAGGTGTCAATTGACAGAACATGTGGTGCCAACCGTTGGCGGTTGTTGGTTGGTTTCCCAAAAGCATTGTCCATGCGGGCGGTATGAGTCAAGAGGTAGTTTTCTCTTAGTATGGAATGGAAAGCTTGGTCTGCGCTAGCCATCTTTTGGAAATGCTCCATCAACCAAATTTGTAAAAGCAAATTTCAACCTTCAAAGAAACCAGCGCCCTTCTTGCATCTTTCTAAAGCTCGGTACATCTCTGCAACAATCATCGGTACTAAAGCGTAGTTCTTGTTAGTCAGCAATTGTGACCATGCAAACATCAACTCGTCCTTTATGTTATGGAAAGACGACTATCCCTAGAAAGCTAGTGACAAAAGCAAGTACCCTTTGCTCTTGCCAATCTGCCTGGTTAATGCTGAAATAGTCTCCAGATTCCTGAAATGCCTCTCCATACCCAAATTTGATGTAGAGGGAAGTTAGAGAGATTCCCGATTTCCGTATACTGTCTGTGCACAACTCAAACTTAAACCCTACCATTTCGAAGAACTCCTCGGGTGTAATATTCTTAGGCATCAAGACTTCTTCACTTTTAAATGGTAATTGAGTTAACCCACCTATTTCCTCCAGTAATAGTGTTAACTCTACACTCTCAAAGTGGAAAACTACTCGGTCTGTATTCCAATAATGTACTGCTGCTTCTATCATCCCTTATACTGCAGTGTGTTCTGTTAGTGAAATCAGGTTTCCTAACACCACTTTAACTCGGTCTTGTTGATCTATGCTTAGGTATCCCCACCAATCTCTGAGCAACTGAGGGGTTTCAACAACGATGTCAAATTTTCTAGTGGCCATGATCTTTTGAAAAAGGTGAAGAATGATAGAAAAAGGGAGAAAAACACCTACGATTTGCTTTATTGTGAGCAAAATGATCAACGTGTGGCACAATTTTTTTGTAAACAACGCGACAGAGGATATGAGGATATGTGTCGTTGTGAGTTGAGAACCCTTTAGACACTTTCGAAGGAAATTGCTAATGGACTTGTGACATGCCAAGGATGTCTAAGTCTTTATATAATGCTTAAAGGATAAATGTACTTTATGTGTCATCCCGTCTATCAAGTGGTTATTTCTGCTTCAAATTGGGCCTTTAATGCCTCTTTGGTTACCAATTAATACCTTTGAATAGCATTGAATATAGAATGATTTCAATTGTTTAATAAAAGGTCGTTTCTGATTCAATTTGGGCTTTTGACGCCTCATCGGTTACCTTCGTGCCTTTGAATGACATTAAATACAGAATAACTCTGATTGTTTAAGCAATCATTTCTGATTCAATTCAGGCTTTTGACGCTGCTCGGGTAACCTTTTTGCCTTTGAATGGCATTGAATATAGAGTACATCTGATTGTTTAAGCAATCACTTCTGATTCAATTCGGGCTTTTCACGCCGCTTGGGTAACCTTTGTGCCTTTGAATGACATTGAATACAGAGTAACTCCGACCGTGTAGGAATAGACAATTATTTCTGAAAAGCCTCTTAGGTAACCTTAGTGCCTTTGAATGGCACTGAATGCAGAACAATATTAATAAACGGTCTACATTTACACGTTTAATCCTTTAAGTAAATGCAAATAAATCATGTCCAACGCTCTTTGAAGGTTAAAAACCCGTTCAGATTGTTTGAACAAGTTGGCCTATTGGACTTGAGAACAAGCCGGCTAATGATATGTCATGATGCATGATTCCTAATGCTGCTACTAAGGAATGGAGTTAGCTAGACCGAGTTTTATTATCCTCCCAAGCGGACGGCTTGGGAGCGGGAACGTCTTGGATCTAATAAATTCCAAGTCGTTCACCCTAAAAGAGTTTTTATGTAAGGGAAGGGATGGTTGTAACCATCATATTTTCAACGCACGATTTAGAAAGTTGTCAGGAGTGGCGGAAGGTATGCATGATATGCACAAGTTCGAAAATGCACAAGATGAAATAAATGCACAAGTCAACTAACACATAAAACAACAAGTTATATAATAATTTTAAATGCAAAGCAGATCAATACACATAATATGCATGGTAGGCGTCATATGATGACACTTTTGGACGAGGTTGGCTAATGGACTTTAACATACCAAGGATGTTAAGTCTTCCTAATTTGATTATGGTATTTAAAATTGGACGTGTATTTTGTATCATCCCAATTGTTCTCATAACCAGAAAATAATTTTGTAAAATAATTAATTTTATTGCATAGGTGTAGAAATAACATTTTGCTTTAGGTAAATAAAAATAATAATTGATCTTGCTACATAAAAAGTAGAAGAAATTAATTTAAAATCTATGATTTTGTTTTCATAAAAATAGAAAAAATTAATTTCGTTCAAAACCCAAAAAAAAAATAATTTATAAAATAATTAGGTTCGTTTGAATAAATAATTGATTTTGTTATGAGAACCCACTTTTATGTGAACAAATGGTATACATTACACACGTTCAACTTTAAATAAACGCACACATAACATATTCAAACGTCCCTTAGGGTCGGAGACCCATTTGGTTCGTTCAAATATGGTGAACTAATAGACTTAGACATGGGTCGAAGTCAAAATAATCCTAATCATGACATGATGCATGGTCCTAAATAAGAGTCTCCACTAAGAGCTGGGTAATTCTAGACACGATTCCCTAAGGCGGACGGCCAAGGAGTGGGATCATTTGAAATTGTTGGCTGTACCACGGACCAACTATATTCCAAAATGTCCTCCTAAAAGGTTTTTTGTAGTGAAGCGACTGTGGGATCCACATAATCGCCGTGTGTGTGTAAAGTGTCGTTTTCCAGGAGTGGGAGAAGCGTGAGTGACATGAACAAATAATATAATCACATAATTTAAAGAATAAAACACATAAATAAATAAAAAAATAAAAACTAAACTTTAATCCTGCAAAAGAAAAAGAAGAAAAAAGTTAGTATCGAAATAAATGAAAATAAAGCAAGTAAATAATCCCAATTTAAAGCCCATTATGGTTTGAACCTTGATATCTCCAGCGGAGTCGCCATTCTGTCATACTCGATTTTGGACTCAACTCGAAGCGAGTCGGGTTTCGGATTTGACAGAGTGAACTCGTTTGGGGTTAGGAGTTTTGGAGTCGCCACCTAATAAATTTCCTAGGCGTATTAGGTCACCTATTAATTTATAATTCCATTTAAATAATTAACTCCGGGTTGGTCTACGAGTCAAAGATTCAGGTAAGAGGTTCAAGTTAACTCGAGATGAAGGGGTTAGGCACCTCACGAGCTCCACAAATATGGTTACCGGCCAGACTAAATAATTGGGATTCAAAATAAGTAACTAAGCAACTTAAACTAACTAATTAGATATAAACAAATAACTAGATGATATAATAATTGAGATAAGAGGTCCTAATAGGCTTCCTCCTTAACTCCTTGCAAAAAGATGAAAAATGAATTAGTAAAATAATAATAATAAATAATAATAATAATAATAATAATAATAATAAATGCTAATAATAATGACAAAAAAATAATAATAATGACAAAAGGACTTCTCTTTTAATTGTTCTTTTCCAAAATAAATTGTCGTCTCTCATCCAATTTTACCTCGCAAAATATAAAGGAGATAAGGTTAGTATCAATAATAATAAATAAGTAATTGATAATAATGATAATAACAATAACAATAATAATATTGTTAATAATAATAATAATAATAATAATAATAATAATAAATATAGTAACAATAGTAATAGTAATTTGAAGTAGTAATGATAATAATAATAATAATAGTGATTTAAGATAATAATAATGATAAATAATAATAGTGATAATAATAATAATAATATTAAAAAGAGTAATGGTGATAGTAATGTTAATAATGACAGTTTTAAAATAAAGGGAAGGGGATTTTTAAAAGCGTCGGCTCAGGTGTGTATGAATTGGGTGGAGGTTAGGGACGTCGATACGACTGCGAACACGCCGGCCGGTCGTGTTGCCATGCCAAGTACCGCTCTCGTCACTCCATCACCGGCTCGTTTATAGTCACGGGTTATACACTTCATTATAGCCTTTTGTGTGTTTTAAAGGTGCGGGAATGGATTGTTCAAGTGTGGTATCATGTTCAAACTAATCAAATAGGCCTCAAATAATTTATTTTCCTTGGCCAATATTGATATAGCATCTGTCAATTCATTGTCCGTCAATTCCTTGAGTAGGCCTCAATATATGTAAAATATATTTTTCATTGGCCTTGGCACTCTAAATCAGTGTCAATATTTCTCCATGGATAAATCAGATAAAAGAATTATCCGAAATAGGTCCCTGTACTCAAAAAAGAATCCAGTCAACGTGTTTCAATAAAGTCAAGGATTAAAACATAAGCAATAGAAATAAGACTTCAAACAGAGTCTGTGAAACGAAACAAACAGTGTTCATGAGGTCACTTGAGACCTAACACAAGAAACACCGTCGCCATCGTCAACCGGAACCCCGGTAGGGATAAAGGACAAGAGCAAACAGAGGCAAATTCTCAGTCGTCTCAGTAACAACACCGCAGCGACAGTGCCAAGAGACAGAGGAGCGACAGCTGGCAGGTCTCGGCGTAAACTCTGGTGACCTCACCGGCATTGCTACTACTCTAAATCCCGTTTTGCTTTCCCCCTTTTCCTGTCAACAATGCTCAATAACAAAGTATCAGATCAAAATCAAAAGACAGAAATAA
This sequence comes from Petunia secreta, assembly GCA_029990175.1. Lineage (NCBI taxonomy): Eukaryota > Viridiplantae > Streptophyta > Magnoliopsida > Solanales > Solanaceae > Petunia > Petunia secreta. The sequence continues at coordinate 8,978,731 of JARKIP010000053.1, forward strand.
AAGAGTTGGTGTTTCCGGCTAAAAATGAATGATGTCACGGCTCCAACATCATTGTTGCCGATGATGGCGGCTATTCAAAGCCATTGTTTCATTTTTCCAGATCTCTCCAGTCCCGATCTTCCCTATTTTCTTTGATTTTAAACTCCCTCCGTTTGTATTGGATCTGTGTGCATAGGTATATGTGTGCGTTGATACGTATATGTTTGGTATTGTGTATTATCTCTGTTGTTGTGTGTGTTTGTGTGTAATGGTGTGGACAAGTGGGGGAGATGACGTGTGCAGCTGTTGTTGATATTTAATGGGTGTGGAGATGTGAGGTTTTTCGGGAAGAAGAAAAGGGGGCCTGTGCTGTTATGTGGGGTCCTCTGTTAGTGTAGTTGTAAGTGTGTGTTGATGTGTGCGAGGAGAAGTGTTTGAGGTAAAGGAGGAAGAAGAATACTCAAAATGGAAGAGTGGGGTCCTGTGTATGGCTCGTGGGATATGTATGCGTGTCTCCCTTTGCTGATTTTGACTATGTGTAGATATAGGATTAAGAAAAGTGAGTCTTTTGGCAATAAGAATAGTTTTAGGGATTTTGATGAAAAATCAATTAGGAAGATTGGAGTGGGATTTTAGGGATTGGATGAGAATTTTGGGGGATGAACTTGGGCAGGTTTAAATAAAGAAAATGGATGTAGACCACATTTGTCTAGATTCAAGTAGGAATAGGAAAATGTATCTAGACTACATTTAATCCCGATTCAAAGTAGAATTAGGAAGAAGATTTGAGATTTATGAATTCAAATAATAAGGATGTATTTGGTTAGGAAATTTGGCTAGGTTCAGAGTAAAAATGTAAATAAATAAAAATAAATAAAGATAAATAAAGAATTTTGAGTAGTAATTTTGAAATAAAGGAGAATTAATAATAAAAGGAATTTGGACACTTTTATTGGCCAATATTTAACTTAAAGGTGTAAAATTAAAATCTGATATACATATATTATAAAATGCACAAATAAATATTAAATAAACTCAAATAAAATTATTTAAATATATATAATCACAAATAATTACTAATTTGCACAAATAATCACAAATTGAAATAAAGTTGACATATAACCAAAATGACGTAATTATATAATATAGCCACTAATATTATAAATGTACTAATTTCAAAAATAGTCACAGTTTTGATAAATAACCTAAATGATGTAAGAGTTACGTAATATAGCTACACTTAAGTATATAATAAGTAAATAGAGGATAACGTACGTAAATGCATGATTTCTAATGCACATTTTGCACAAATAGTCACATTGCACTCTTAAGTTGAATTATGGCCAATTTTAGAAGAGGAGGGACAAAATTGGGTGTCAACAACCAGTTCAGTGTGTAAATGGCAAACAATAAAATAACGTATTTAGCTTCCAATATGTCACTCTCATAAACTATCTTAGATGTATCATTCTCCAACATCTTTTGAAGTTCGAAAATTGAGGATATCAGGGAGATATGAATCTCAAGAGCACAGTGCTTGATTTTATAACTACTATGATCTGATTAGAGTCTTGAATTCGACTATATATTAAGTATTTCCATGGTATTGGCCTAAAAGTGACAAAGCAGTTATGGATCTTAGAAACAGGTCGCTGTAATAAGGACCTTTAAAAGGAAAATTACGCAATATGCATATTGTAAGAGATTTTTTTATATAAAAGCATAAGTTTTAGAAGTTATTTACAAAACATAGCAATATTTTAGCAAAATTACCCATTATAGAGGAAAAGAAAACTTATTTACAAACATAACAAAAACATAGCAATATTTTCTCATACCATAGAAAACCCTTACATTCTTCCCCCAATATCACTTTTGCTCCTCCCATTTTCCCCTATTTCACTTATCCTCCCCCCATTTTCCCCAATTTCACTTTTACTCCTATCATTTTTTCCAATTTCACTTTTTCTCATCCTATCCTCACTGTATCTCGTTGTATCTCACTATATCAACACTGTTTCAGCATCGTTTCAGGTGGTTTTGCACCGTATTTATCTATTTCTAGACTGTATCAAGTTGTTTCTAGATTGTTTTAGCATTTGTTTCATCTCGTTTGTGCGTTCTTTCTCACTACTTCTAAACTATTTCACTTTTTTTGCATTGTTTCACATTATTTTATATATTTTATTTCGGACTTTTTCACTAGTGGTTTCATACTGTTTCAGCATTGTATCTCACTGTATCTGCACTATTTTTGTTCCGTATCAAACTGTATCTATTGTATCTACGCTATTTCAGCACTGTTTCAGATTGTGTCAGCACCGTTTTAGGTGGTTTTGAACCGTATCTAACCATTTCAAGACTGTATCTAGTTGACCGTTTCAGCATTGTTTCATTTGTTTCTTATTGTTTCTAAACTATTTCACCTTTTTTGCGTTGTTTTATATTATTTTTTGCATTTTGTTTCACACCTTTTCACTAGCTATTTTTAGACTGTGTTCAATGATGTATCTACACAATTTTTTCTCCGTATCGAACAATATCTAACTATTTCTGTACCGTTTCAGGTTGTGTTCAGCACCGTATCTAACTGTTTCTGCACCATTTCAACGCCTTTTCGGACCGTTTCAGCATTGTTTCAGACCGTTTCAGAGCTATTTCAGACCATTTCAGCATTGTTTCAGACCGTTTCAGAGCCGTTTCAAACCACATGAGCCGCGCGTATAAAAAATCTCCATATGCGTTTCGCTGAAATATATCAAATTCTCTGTTTTCCACTTTCTCTCTCACACACTAACACACACACATTTTACACCCACTTTATTCTTAATATAACCAATCAATACAAAGAAAAGCAATATAGAAACATAGAAACACAACCGGAGCACAACAACATAGCCGGAGCAATTGGATCAGCCAGTCAAAACACTGATACGAATAATTGGATCCACTAGAAAATGGGGGAGAAACAGATCCAAAATGAGTAAAGGAATCGGGGGTGAAGCAATACAAAATAGGGGTTAAGGGTGAGGCATCAACATCCGTTGACGCCACCACCCCCTCCAATTCTCTCTTTAGCCAGAACACCATCGTCGTCGCTGTGTATCTCGCCGGAGAAGCCAAGCTGGTGGTCGCGCCTCCTCCCTGTTTCAATGGCGTTACTATGGTTTGCCGTCACCGCTCACCGGAATTTGGTCACTGGTGCGGCGGATCTGGTCCTAATCTCTGTTTTTCGTTATGGAATCTCTACCATTTGGCTTTGCTCGAGTTTTGGTTTCACTAGCAGTGGTGATGGATTTGAACGGATATTGAATTGTTTGGTTTGCTGTGTTGCTATGGTGGTTCTGCAGCGTTGAACTGGTGGGGTTGAGGAGGTGATGGCGGGGGGTGGAGTTGTACGTTTGGCTGACAGAAGGGAATGGGGGAGGCAGTTGGTTTGTTTGGGGAAGTGGAGAAAGTGTTTTAGGATTTTTAGGAGAGTAGGGTGTAAGTGTAATTGTAAAAAATGAAAATGTGCTAAAAAAATATTGCTATGCCTTGTAATTTGAAAAGTATTGTTATTTTTTTGTAATTAAGGGGTCAAATTTGTATATTTGTGTAAAAAACCCTATTGTAAAAACTTATTTACTATTCATAACCTCATTTTTCACTCCCTTCCTTTCTCTAGCCATTTTGCATTTTTTTCAAATATTTATTAATTATTTATATATTATTAACTACATTTTATATAAGAAATATTTATCTCTTGTATTTAGGGATTAACCAAAATTTAAAATATTAAATAATATCTTAATTTTTGATAAATATAGTAATTAATAGTGAATAGTGAGGTAATTAAGGCACCATAACTAAATGTGCATAATTTAAGGCATTACTATGGATGCACATCTATTCCTCTTCATGTTCCAGGCGGAGCACCTGAATTCTAGGCGGAGCGCCCAGCTGAAGGGCAACCAGGGTGGAGCGCCCAGCTTCAAGGCAATCCAGCAGGAGCACCCACATTCCAGGCGGAGCGCCCTACGCTGAAGCTTTCTTGATTTTTGGAGTGAAGTTCCTATTTTGCCCTTAAGTGGCTTGTATGTATTAATTAGCTTTAGGGGCATTTTAGACATTTTACCTAGCCTTATGAAAAACTATAAATAGGAACACTTAGCCATTTGTTCAATTAGCTAGTTTTGACATTGAATAGAAAGAAGAGAGAACTAAGAAGAGGCCGAGCCTTTCTTTGTTGAAGCCCGAGGCTTCGTGTATGTCTCGACTTGGAACCTATGGAGATCGACACCTAGTTTGATTCCATTGTAAGGTTCAAGTTTCCCTTCTCCCTTTTGAATTCAATCAACGTATGTGAGTTGAATTCGATTCTTTCTTCTAATTTCTTGCCTTCCTAGTCTCGATTTCTTATTATCCTTTAATTGATTCCGCTCGATTATCGTATATTTTAGCTTCCGCATTTTACATTGCATCAATAAGCCGGCTCACCACAGATAGCTGGAAAATGTCTTGCTCCTCAATCAGGTTGTGGCTGATTGGGTCGTTGAGCAGAATCTTCCTAAACAAAAAGATACAATAAGAAATAAGAGGAAGTGAGTCACAAGGACTCAATAAGTGATGAATAACTAGCGACCTCGAGAGATAGATACGCTAGTTAGGGAAAAATAAAACCAAAACAACTAATCAACTAAGTCAATCATAGATAAGTATAAAACAAAATCATAACAACTAATCAACTAAGTCAATCATAGATAAGTATAAAAGAAAATCATAACAACTGATCAACGAAGTCAATCATAGATAAGTAATGCAACCAGTCCATACAGCTCACAACACACACATAAAGATATGAAATGAATGTATTATGATGCAATGAGGTCACATGTGCCCGAAACCAATCTCCGACGCAGGACTCTCATCGACTACCAAGAGATATATGCAATAATAACACTCCACCGGCAAATGACTCTCATCGTCTGTCGGGAAATACATATCAAGCCGAAAATTGGAGTACAATACGCATATGCTCAATGTAATAACAATAACAAGTCATAATATGTGACATACAACACAACTTGAAGCTAAGGCTAAGAAAGTATGCCTATCGGAAAAGCTACACACGTAAGAAATACATGGTAGAATATTCATAATGCCAAAGGCCGCTAAGAAGATGGATATAATCACTTACCTTAAGTCCTGAGTCAAATTAATCACTAGACGACTTTCTTTCCCTTCTTACGCCTCTCAAAATAATCACTTTCTGAACAAAAAATGCATTATTGCGCTCATAAGTTCCCGAAGAAGCAAAATCTAACACTTATACATAAAAAAAAATCACCAAAATACCCCTGGACTGGATTATCATCGGTTTTCATATTCGAATTCAATTTCATTAAAAATTCTCCAATTTCATAATTTTTTAGGGTTCTAACCCAATTTTCCAATTCAATTTTAAGAAATTATAGCTTAGGAATCATGAATTGACAAATTTTAAGAATCAAAGAATAATACATACTGATATCTGGCGATTTGGTACTCAGATTCAGCCTTGAAACTAATTGTTAAGTGACTGAAATTGGATTATGATCGAAATAACTAACCCAACTCCCTTTCTATACCCTTTTGTGCAGTGCTATATTGTCAAAATTGCACCAACAATAGCTTGTGGCACTTTTTGGGTCTAAAAGGGATTCTACAAAGCTCGGAATGATCCCAATTTTGTACACATATCATATAACACTTATGTAACATACTCGCAAATACGGATCTCGAATAGGATCCTCGAAACACAAGATAGGTGTCCTAAGGAAACAGGTCAAATTCTTATCTTTTGGGACTTTAGCGAAAACTATCCAAACGACATCGAAATTTATTTTTGAAAGTTCACAGAGGCCACAAATGATCATACGAAACTAACATCGCTTTCGAATTTTGAATCAGAGCTCATTTGCTCAAATCGAGCTCGAAAACCTTTTTTAAGATTTACCAACAATCAAAACTTTCTTCTGAGACCTACCAAACGAGCTCCGAATCAACTCAAATTTTACAGACATCTACTAATGGACCTTACGGACCTTTGAGACTATCGACATGCCAATCGAAATTCTAACTACGGGAATGACTAGCTAAGGTCGTTTCTCCTAACTTCAAACCTTCGAGTTTGACGTTGAACTTCAAACATTCAGGTTTGAAGTTAAGACCCGATGGTTTGAAGTTCAATCTAGTGATTAAAAATTAGGTAACTTTTATAAACTGTCTATACCTTAAATAACAAATGAAATAGGCTATTCGTGCAATCCTTCTAAATAATGAGACATGCTTTATACATGATGACAAGAAAAAAAAGATTACGACATCTACATTAATGATAAATAGTTTTCTTTTATACTATTATTATTTTTTTAAATAATCTTTCTTGTACATTCTTAACTTGAGTGTCACAGCAGATTTCAACATCCTGAACATTTCCTCCTATTTCTTATAAGTAGCATGACTCAAGACCCAACTTAAAAAAGTATTGACTTATGACTTGAATGAACTGAACCAAGATACTTGAACCCCTCCTATACATTTTCTATGCTCATTTAAACGGTTGATAAGTTTGAAAACTAGAAAAGCTCTAAACATAATGGTGAGCTAGTATGGTAAATGGTATTCTAATGTTTAGCATTGCATGATTTCAAGTTTTCAAAAAAAAAAAAAAAAAAACCACATTATTAATTCAAGCTGAGATAATAAGTTGTCTTTTTTTTTTTCATTAAAAAAAATGAAATACAATAAGATTGAGTTGGTCTATGTCCTTTTTGTATAATTAAAATTTATTTTTAAATTAAATTGTACACGATGAGATATTTTTTGTTTACCTTTTGAAGCTTCTTTAGAGAGAGGAATGATCCAAGAAATGATGTGAAGGGAAGGTTTGGTAGCATTAGACCTTACTGTAGTAAAACTGTTATGTAAAAGTTTTATCTATAAGAATCGACTTGCTTTCTCGCATGATCCTTCGAAACTAATAACATTTCTTAGTATATTTGTTAGTCACTGCTATATAACTTGAAAGAGATAATGGTTAAAATCCCCTCTAAACTATCACTTATTTGTTAGTTTCATACTTAAACTATGGAGTGATTACGTTACCCCCTGTACTAACACTTTTCGTATATAAAACCCCGTGTGGTATCAAGTAGACGGAGCATGAGTTCACTCTCTTTGTAGAGCACCCATGCGGCATTTTAACATTTTCTTTTTAAAAGTAGTTGTTCTTAATTCTTATTTGATGTTTTTCTTTTTCTAAATTTATTAATTTTTCTTCAAAATAAAAAATCTTTACCTTAGTTGAAAACTCATATCCCCAAAATAATAGCAAAATAATAAATATTAATCAATAATTCTAAACTTAATTATCGTATATAATTTAATTTACTCAACCATAATAAAATTAATTGAGACCGTTTCATATTACAATGTCCTTAAAATAAATATTGTGCTCGTTAAGGGTTATGTCTTTTTAATTAAAATGATAATTATTGATAATATATAGTGTAAATTGCAATTGAATTTATTATATTTTGATTAATTTATTTTTAGTTGCACTATTATTCTAAGGTTAATGGGCCAACTAGTTTATTGTTATTGAAAAAAATAGAGTTTTGATGAAGAAAAGAATTAATTAGAAAAGAAGAAAGAAAAAAAGATACAAATAATAATAAATGAGTAAAAGAATACTTAAAATTTTTAAAATAGAGAGGAATGCCACACTGATGCTTTTTGCTGGCATACTTTATTTTCCCACACACTACAAACAGAATGAAGTCACTCTCCATGTCACTTGGTACCACATGGAGTTTTGGATATGAAATGTGATAGTTCAGGGGGTTAACACAACCAACCCATAGTTTAAGCATGAAACAAACAAATAAGTGATAGTTTAGGGGGTTTCGGTCATTATCTCAACTTGAAATTATACTTTTATCTTATGATTTATCGATCCAATTCTATAGTTTACTTTTTATGAAAGCATTCAAGAATTGGTACATTAGTGAAAAGAGAATAGCATTAGGAAAATTTATTGATACCAAATAGCTAGAAAGTGGCATTATATGTAAATATTGTTTAGCTCAAGCAATTCTACTACTGGTTTATCTTAGGTGCTTAATCAAACTTTTTTTTGGTTAAGTCGTGATAGGTTCAAAACCCTATTGTTGGGAGCATGGATATATTTGAGGTGTTCAACAGATCTTTCACTATTTATGAGTGATATGATTCAGTAGTCACATCTTGTCTTTTTGGTCCTAACTATCTTGCATAAAATTACTCTCATAACGAATTATTGCATAGTTGACACTAGTCACCAGTTCAGTGTGTAAATGGCAAACAATAAAATAACGTATTTAGCTTCCAATATTTCACTCTCATAAACTATCTTAGATGTATCATTCTCTAGCATCTTTTGAAGTTCGAAGATTGAGGGTATCAGGGATATATAAATCTCAAGAGCACAGTGCTTGATTTTATAATTACTATGATCTGATTAGAGTCTTGAATTCGACTATATATTAAGTACTTCCACGACATTGGCCTAAAAGTGACAAAGCGGTTATAGAGCTTAGAAACAGGTTGTTGTAATAAGGACCTTTAAAAGGAAAATTACGCAATATGCATATTGTAAACACTTATTTACTATTCATAACCTCATTTTTCACTCTCTTCCTTTCTCTAGCCATTTTACATTTTTTCAAATATTTATTAATTATTTATATATTATTAATTACATTTTATACAAGAAATATTTATCCCTTATATTTAGGGATTAACCAACATTTAAAATATTAAATAATATCTTAATTTTTGATAAATATAGTAATTAATAGTGAATAGTGAGGTAATTAAGGCACCATAACTAAATGTGCATAATTTAAGGCATTACTATGGATGCACATAGTGCTGTCAAAATGGGCCGGCCCGACCCAACCCGACCCAGCCCACGTGGGCTTTGCAATTTGCCGGGCTCGGCCCACAATTCACACGGGCCATTAAATTATTAGCCCAACCCAGCCCTATGTGGGCTGCAGGCCGGGCCGGGCTAGCCCACCATTATTTATTATTTATTATTTCTTAATAATATTAGTTTGATTTTTGAATTTTTAATAATAGTATATACTAGAAGTAAACCAAATATTACCATGATATCCAGCTGAACAATTCTTATAAAGGAGATAATATAACAAGCAAAAATATAGTACAAACTTTGGTGTCAAAAAGTATCCAATGCGAACTTAAAATTTATTTCGATTGTCATTAGTTAAAAGAGAATCTTAATTTCATAAAATTTCTGGAGCAATTTTAGATATCATAAACTGTTGTTAACACAATATAATCAGAAAAAAATTTACAAACTTTGATAAGTCACCACACACATTTGGTAAATTGTTATTCTCCAAGAACCCGTATTCCAAATAACAGTAAAACGAAAATATAAAAAGATACCAATAATATAATATTTGTCAAAATATAAATACTGAAAAATTGCAACATAATATTCAAAACTAGAAGCTCTGTTTCATTATTTTTATACTGGTCCTTATTTTATTATTTAAATTATTTTATTTAATTAAGCCCACGGGCCGGCCCAGCCCAGCCTCACCCAAGCCTCACGGGCCGTGGGCTTGCGTGGGTTGGGCTAAAAAGCCTCAGTGTTTCGTGGGCTAAAAAAATCTTAGCCCAACCCTATTAAATTACGGGCCAGGCCGGGCCAGCCCAACGGGCCAAGCCCATATTGACGGCTCTAGATGCACATCTATTCCTCTTCCACCTTCACACATGTTTCAATATTCCATATTTTTTTCCTTTCTCCTCTTTATTTAAAATTAAATAAATATTAATATATAAATATTATACACACAGTATGTTAAAATATTAAGTGATTAAATATTAGGCACACGATATATAATAAAAAATATAAATATCATACATATATAGTATACCAAATAAATAATATTAAAATATCGTACACATAGTGTATCTAATAAATAGTAATAATATATAAAATTATTATAGTTAACGGACTGCTAATTGGGTTGGCTAATTATGATTGTTTGCCGAAAAAAAGGAGGACAAAAGACTGTTGTTACTGTAAAAACGGTGTCGTTGCTACTGGTTCTCTAGAGGGTTCCGAGGTAGGCTAGTAGTTCAAACATGTCGGTCCTCAAAACCTAAATCTAATGGAAGAAGAATTCTATTCCTTGTGGGATTAAAATGCTACGACTATAAGAAGAGCAATTATTTATAGCAAAGCTTTAAGTAACTAATATGGCAGTCTCCATGATGAGGGAAGACGTGTGTGTTACAGGTTGGCAGTCAAAGGTTGAGAATGAGAGTTGCTGGACAGATTTGTGGATTAAGTTGGGAAGCAACCAAACCATCAGCTTTCCTCTTGGTTTTCAACTTCATGTTGATGTTTCTGTTAAGCGTTGTTCCTCATCTTTCACTTCTCCTCTTCCTTCTACTGCAGACAGCATCTATGCTTCTGACGGCTGCATCGTAGATTACCGAACTGTCAAGGTTTTTTGGATTCCTTACGATGACATCTTCTCAGATGTTGCACCCGACATTATATCTAAAATAATATATTTGATGCATCTTCCTTTCTCTTTAAATCACAACAACCTAAAGTGGACGACCACTACCGCCATGTTGGAGAATCATCATCATCCCGAAACCTTAATTTCCTCTATAGTGGAGTTTGCGAGGAGCATGAAAAATTGTCCATCTTTGCCTTCTCATCACTGGTCCATGACTTTGGAGATTTCAAAGGTTACTTATCTACCCCACTTGGAATTCAACGAGACGCGCCACAATTTGCATAAAACCCACAATGTTGTGGCATGGGAAAATGCTCAAGCATTGTTGGATTCACGAATTGACAGGTTTCAAACTTTCGAGCAGGGAGTATGGATGAAGAAGATGGAGTTTCCGGCATCTTCTAATTCCTGGGATACGTGTGTGATTTGCAGAGAAGATTTTTTGCCAGGTTCTATCGTTTCTTGCATTAACCATTGCTCTCATGTCTACCACGAAGCTTGCTTGCTAGAGTGGATATTTAGAAATCCGTCTTGTCCATATTGTCGGTCTGAGCTGTCAAAGGAAGTCTAATCTAATAGTACTAGTACTTGTGCAGCCAGATGCACCATTGTTGTATGCCCTTCTTGGATGTTTCTATGGTTCTATTAATGTTTATTGACAACTTATAAAATATTAAGATGGCAAAAGAAGAAAGTCTAGTATGTCTTGATGTATATTAATTTTTACTCTGCATGTTTATCCTTTTCTAATGATGAGAAGGCTTCACGGCCAACTAAACCACTTATCCCTATATATACAGAAGACTTGTATGGATGTAGACCGAAATGCATAAATTGATCTTTAGCAACATCAATTCCTAAATCATGACTTCAAACCCTGGTAGAGGTACTCCGCATAAGCGAAGATTCATTCGTCTATAACGTGGGAACAACCTATTAAAATAGCGTAGTCCTATTCAAAAGCTCAATTTTGTTTTCTACTTTTTCTACACATCATGTATGTAAGATCCAATAATGGAGTATTCATCTAATTAACTTGTATTGTGGTTTGTGTAGAACTCTGCACTTATGCAGGATTTGCCCTATGTAGCAATGTTAGCTAAAAAGCAAAACAATTGGATGCCTTTGGACATGGCCATCTGAACTGATATTGGTCTAAAAAATAGTTTACTACTCAAGTTGATGGATATAAGTGCACGGTTCTAATGAGTCAGTCTACCATATATTCTTGGAGTTACTGCAAAATATTGTTTATTTAAATTCCCTATATACATGAATTACGGACCTTGTGAAGAACTACATATAGAGAGAAAAGGGGATAACAATCTGCCCAATCTCTACTATGGCAGCAGTAGATGAAGGTAGGACTCCTTATTAGGTAAGTTTGATTTTTGGACTTTATTCTGAAACTTGAACGATTAATTATGACAGATTTCCAGAAACTCCTATTATCTTCATTCTAGTTATGTTAACTTCAGCCGATCAAATGGACCAGGAAAGAATGATGCTCACAAGTTTGGCGTTATAAGTAGCTACATGTTAAGCTCATTCTAGTCATGGTCTTGTGCCAGTCATTCTTTATCTCTCTGCTTCACTCTTGCTTTTTCTTTTCCCCTCATTAACCCACATGATGAAATGTCACAATTTATGAGGTTTTTTCATATAGTAATCAACTGCTATGTGCTGCACTCCTTTTTGGTTGGTTAGTGCTTTGAGTAATAAGTTGGCATTAAAAAAATATAGTTGTGTTTTGCTATCTAGAGTCACTTTAAAGCACATGAAACATCACCTCAAACTCATCCGCTTAAGTGTGGGCATTTCACAGCATTTCTACGACAACGTTGACACATGAGTCTTGTTGGGACAGTGTTGTGGAATACAGTGCTCATGGACCTTTGAACCTAGCAACTTGAACTTTATCTCTTATCCATCCTTACTAAGTAGATCTTTGACAAAGTCCAGTAAATGGAAGTGTTAGTATCAAAAAAATCAGGTGTCATGTGAGTGCTAACAACGCAAATCTTGAATGACTTTGGTTGGGAAAGGTCATTGGAAGAATAGAATACACCACCTATAAGTACTATTGATATCTTATTAATGCAAACACTATATTTAGTAACTTATCAAAAAAGTTAACACTATGTTTAGTACTCATTATGTGTAGTTTGACTATGCCTGGAGTTTAAGAAAGTAAGGGAGACTTTCAAATCTTGTGGTCCTAATAAAAAAAAGCATATAATGTACCAAAATGCCTTTTGAATCTTGTGATCTTTAATCATGACATGTAGAATGTTGAAATCGAAGTGTTACTAAAATTATAGAAAGTGGCATTCTTTTGAAAAAATTGCTAAGAAAGAAAGACAGACAAAAATTGAAACAGAGGGTGTATGTGAATTTGTGTTTCGAGTCAGCTGTATTAATCATTATGTTAGGAAGAAACTGATTGGTTTCTAGAGAACTACAAATAAGAGTGGTTCCTAATCCAATTTCCAACTCGGGTTAATATTTTTGATCAGGTAAAAATAGAATTTCTTTAAATCAAGAGAGGATGCAATTGATTACAAAAATAAAGCTTGTCTCCTACAGAGACTATCTCGTTCTAATTTCCACTCTGTTTACTTCGATTTGTGAAAGTGACTGTGTTGTCATATGTCGTCCTAGGATACCAATTTGTGAAAGTGATACCACTGTGTCATCCTCTCTAATTTGTTTGTTTTAAGTGATACCAATTTATAAGTTTTAATCCTTTGCAGTGATTCATGAATATAACCCCTCTGGTGCAGATTTCTCCAAACAAAAGTTCCTAATGATTTGATTGTACAAATTAAAAGACAAAAGCTTCTACTTGTATTAGGCACACCTTCTACCTAACTTATGACTTCTTGATACACATTTTCAGGTTTGATGAAAGCAGCTTCAGATCCATTCCAACGTCGTCGTCCCAGCTTATGAGGTATAAGATGGAAGATTTGGAACTTCAATATGCAAAAGAAGCATGAAGATAGTTCATTAGACTTCAACTGTTTTTTTGTTCTTTTTTTGGGTGGTAACATGTTTAATTTATATAAAACAAGCACTAAGGCTGTGCAGGCCGATTACATGGAGAAACAAAGAAAAAAAAATCTGTGACATTACAGAGTGCCAAAAACCTCTAAAAAGGTGTCTAGGTCTTCTACGACTTCCTCTTTACACCAGAAAAGAAATAAGCTCAAAGCATTCAACTTGATTTTTTGCACAGAATTTCCTTTGTCTTCAAAGCATCTTGAGTTTCTTTCCCTCCAAATGGACCACCATATACATCCAAGGACAACCTTCCATCTTCTCTTTTGAGTAGCATCTCCATTGAAACTGTTCCAGCACTTAAGTACTTGTGCAGGTGACTCCGGCATTGTCCAGCAGAGTCCTTTCAAATCAATAAACAGCTTCCATAGTTGATCAGTCACTACACAGTGAAGAAAAAGATGGTTTATTGTCTCTATTGCCTTACGTAGATGGCACCTAGAGCACAGGTGAATACCCTCTTTATTAGATTGTCTTGGTTCAAGACGGCTCCTCTAATTACCAACCACACAAAGCAATTAACTTTATATGGGATCTTGACTCTCCAGATATGCTTCCACGGCCACTGACAAGTTGAACAGACTGATTTTGACTTAGATATGCAGCCTTAATAGAGAACTTACCTTCCTTTTGCCCCCTCCACCAAAGTTTATCACTGTATCCATCTAGACCCTTGAATTGATCCAGGACAGTGAGGAATTCAGTCATCCTGTTGATTTCCCCATCATATAATTGTCTCCTAAATGTCAAAAGTCCAACCCTGAGAAGTCCAAAGCTCATGAATGTTGGCTTCCTGTTGCTGACTCAACACATTTATATCTGGGAAAAGAGTTTTTAAAGAAGCTTGCCCCACCCAATTATCATTCCTGAAGGTCTCCATCCCCCACTTTGAATGTGACATCGCTGGAAAGAGTAGGCCAGCAATTCCTAATGGACTTCCAAACACTTGACTGCATAGGCTGAAGACCCCACTTTAGTAGTCCAGCTTCCCTCCTCACCATACTTTTCCTGTACAACTTGCTTCCACAAGGCTTGAGGTTCAATGTTATATCTCCATATCCATTTCATAAGAAGACTGTTGTTTTGCTTCTTTAAATTCTTGTTGCCTAAACCTCCTTCCTCCTTACTTTTAGTAACGGACTTCCAATTAACCAAGTTGAAACCTTTCTTCTCTTTCTTGCCATGCCACAGGAATTTCCTCCTCAAACTATCCATTTTGTGAATAACTTTAACTGGAATAGGGTATAAAGACATCATATAGATTGGCAATGCATCCAGAACACTGTTAATAAGAGTCAATCTACCTCCTAAAGAAAGATACTGACTGTTTCATGTAGAAAATCTCTTTTCACGCTTCTCCAAAACTCCACTCTAAATTGATTTTGATTTGCTCCTAGCAGCTAAGGTCATCCCTAAATAGATGGTAGGTAGTTGACCTACTTCACCACCCAAGATGTCGGCCAAATCAAGAATTTCTGGCACTTCATTGACCGGATAAATCACACTTTTAGTCCAGTTCACATGAAGTCCAGAACTAGCTTCATAGATCACCAAAATAATCCTCAGATACATTAACTGACCTTCATCTGCATCACACATAATTAATTGATAATAAGGTTAGTGTCAAAGTGCTCTTATATCGATGCCGACCTCTTGAAATAATATTAAGAGCATGTTTGGTATTATGTTGTGTATTTAAAGATAGAGGGCCCATTCAGGAAGATGTCAAATAACAGTTGGGACCCTGAGGAGATGCCTATACATAGAAGAGGAAATTAATCTATTAGGTATTATAATGTTGTCTCTCGTTTTTCTTAGCTACTTCGTTAGTGTAGCTCTAGGACCTCCCTTTTCTATTTTTCTTTTATTGATCCGTGAGTTGTATCACTATAATTGTGTGAGAAAGTATGTTGAATCAATAGAAATCTTTTTTGTCATTTTAAGAGCTGTGTTGGTTCACTACATTTGGTGCTCTTGTTGCTTGATCTCAAATCTCAATGACTTATTGGACTTCTTACATGCATTCTCCTACGGCGGATAATTCCGCTCTGGCGTGTACCCATGTTCCGATCGAAATTCAATCGTCCACCTCCTTTCCTATATGTCGTATATATTGTTAACTGGGTATGTTTAATATTATTTGTTAAGTAACAAGTGTCAGATTGTTTATTCAAGGAAAACAGGGAGAGAAAAGAGAGGGTCTGGTAACTATATGCCATTTATATAGTTAACTATGTATGTTTAACATTATTTTTATTAAACAGTTTGTTTTATCTGTTCTTGTTTATCCTAACTTTGTTTCTTCGAAGAATCAGAATATTTTTTTTAAAAATATTTTTATTGTTTTTAAATTGTTGATCTTGAATGTGATCATTAGAAGATGAACCAATTTATTTATGATGTAACCATTTATTCTTTTTATGTCTATTCTTTTGCCCATATAACAGTCTTTTCTTTTTTTCTTCTCTTTCATGAGATGTACTATCTTTATTTATTTTTACTTTGTGAATTTTTGGTGTAGCTGGCAAAAGGAAAATCTTATTATTGTGTAGGCTATTTGTGAATGGCAAAATCTATTATATGTATAAGCCGCAAGCTGCTGACTTTGTTGTGGAAGTAATCATACATGTAGTATTGATAATGTAGTGAGAATTGCAATGCAGATTTTACTTGCACTGTGGCTTTTGTGTGGTATCAAACAAATCCATCTTTTTAAGATGTTTTATACCTGATCCAAATTCCCAGCTTGCTATTTAAGGGCCACATTAAGGATTTCTATTACTTTGCCTAGAAAGTTTGAATCATTCTGCTATTGTGATCTTACTATATAAATTTCAAGCCATTCTTAAATTGTCACTCTGATGTAGGCATAATTTGGCGAGCCACTGTGAGCATCCGAAGGCGTGAGCTGTTAGGGCTCTGCTCTGGTATGGAAAGTGCATCTTGGTTGATTATAGCCATTTGGGTTGAATACAACTGTTGTTTGTATATTTGTAAATATAGTTGTCGCCTTTTCTTATTGTAAAATAGAATACCCTGTTTCACTTCTATCTATAAGCATATTTTTTCACTCTTGATGAGTTTACTTCATCTTAACTATTCTGCAGTACTTTTGGATCACTTTTCTTGATACGCAAGTGATTGTGAAGGGCGAAGTTCGTTCCTGGTTCCACTTCCAAAGTTTTGTGAGAATGGACGTGTTGCGGAAAATCGTTTCTTGAACACCAAACCTACTATGTCCATCCAATGCCTTCAACTGATATTGATGAATCTAAAGATGTAAAAATAGTTTGTTAGTGTTCAGTACTTCTACTCTGCATTCTCTTATACCCATCGGTTACAAATTTTCATGTCTCAGACGTGGTAGCATTATCACTATAGTTCGCTATTGTGCTAATATGTAAATGTTGCTTTAGCATGAATGTCTAGATTTTCCTGGTTTTTTTTTTTCAAGAGTAAAGGCTCCTTATAATCTTCGAAAAGTAGAATTTGCTTCTGAACTGACGAGCAAGTCAGATAGATGTGCTGGTTCAGACACTAATGGTTTTAGCTTAAATGGATAGAAGCAATTTAGTTCCACGTTTACAATCTTAGGACAGCCTTTATTTCAAACTCCCTCCCTGCTCTTTCTAACTTGAAGTGAGGCGCTTTGTTGTTCTATGGGGACTTCCCCCTATAGTTAACTGTGTCCTGAATCATCTTGGTTCTCTGGAGAAAGTGCTTAGTAATGGAAAAGGATATCTGTATCCGATGGATTAAAATTCACATTAACTTGCTTTTCTGTGTAAATTAATACTGGCAAGCACACAAAAGGCAAAAAAGCCAATCTGTACAGTACAGGTGGTCTTTCAATATAGCTGACCATGTTTATTGCTACTTTTACACTTATTTGATCATGTCATTGCTACTTTTACACTTTCTCTGTCCTTACCTGCATTGTCTACTAGAACTGAAAGCATTCTGACTGTCATTTTTTGATAACCCGGAAGATGAATAAAAGCAGTTGAAAGGGAAAGAATAGTTAGAAGAATTACTATCAAAGTGTTCATCCCCTTATTATGTGTCCTACTTTAACGATATCATTTAATGAAAGGGACATCTGCAGCTTCCTTTCATCGGCTTGGAAGTCTGGTAGCTATAATATGAAGTTAAAACTTTAAATTTATTATGTTCAGTTAGAGCAATGGTCAAGGAAAGGTTAATTTGATGACTAATGAATTATGCCACGACTATCACTGCTGCGGTATTGTCTATTAACAAAAAATTATGGAAAATTTGTCAATATAATTCAGACCTTTCCGTTATCTTCTATCTTACAGTTAGTGAGCAGATTGACCTGTATGTTATCTTTCCGTTGATTGGGTGTCAATTCTCAAAGGATCATTTGGAATTTTCCGCATTATGTGACTCATCGATTTTCTATGTTTTAATTTATAAATACTAAGTTAATTCTTGCATGCATTCTGATTTCTGTATATCCTGAACTATTGTTTCAACGTTCTCTAAAAAGCCGGTATAAAGGGTACCCCTGGATCATCTAAGTAGTCCTGCCTCTAGCTCCTTGATGGAGCAAGACAACTCAACAATTTCCAGGGTTTTCTCTTGTATGCTAATGATGGTTTGATTCACCTAGTTGCCATTCTTCTATTTCATTATGTTTATGGTATGTCTTACTTATCTTTATGGTACATACAACAAAGTGCAGATATGACCGTTCTGGTATCATCTAGACATAATTCTTCAGCCCAGCATTTGGTTTAGCTGACATGGAACTTTTGTTGCTTCTGATATGTAGTTCTTAGCTTATCAAGTAAACGGGTAAGATTGCGCTTTACAGAGTCTTTTAAGAGCCACTAGTTCATATAAACTAAGTTATTCGGACTCGGGTACGGGTATCCGACACGGGTACGGATCTAGAGGTCGGATTCGGCAAAATCTAAATTTAGAGATTCGGGGGTATGGATCCGCACACGGATACGGGTGCGGGGATCTATCTAAAAAATTTCAAAATTCTAAAAATAAAGTCATAATTCTTAATTTTGATTCTTTCTAGAGAAGTCCTCGTCCCCAATATCTCTGCTTTTCTCTATTAAGTCGTCTTCCCAAAAGTTACCCTCAAAACATAAAATTAAAAATTCGAGAATGTCAGCAAAAGATGAAAAAGAGACAAAAGACTATAAATTTCTGCATAATTTTGAAGGTATCTCATTTCCAATGTCTATCTTGAGAGTCTATTTGTCAAAAAGAATCTTCAATTTTCTATAGATTTTGGTCAAAATATCCATTTTTATTTGACCATATCCGGTATGAATCCCGTGTCCTATCCGTATGGATCCTACCCGACACGGGTACGGCGGCAATTTTGAAGAGTCCGAATAACTTAGCATATAAATGTCAATAGGAGAGGAGATTGCTAGGGTAAAAGTATTATAAATGCAGAAGATTACGGTGGAAACAGATTGTAAAATATTTAAATAACTGTCCCTATAAATGTGTTTATCAAGAATTTTCTGCAAGTATATTTGAATGAAACAGGATAATTAATCTATGCCATAAGAAACTGTCTATTTTAGACAAAGATTCAACAACATGAAGCAAGTGTATGGTTATCATCCCTACACTGTATAGCAACTCGTGTGAGTTCAGAATATCGACATTTGATGTTTGTGAGATGTCACTTGAAACATAGGCTGACTACTGTCATCAGTATATCATCAGAAAGTTCCATCAAATGATGAGTTGCTTCATTTTGCTCTTTACCTGAATCAACTTGTGAATTAGCTGTGAGCTATTTGGTGTGATGTAGATGTAATCCATAGAGGAGAAGCCTTGATGATGAGCCATAGATGCCGTGATGTTGATGCTGTGATTTTGAGGACGAAATCCTTCCAAGAAGGGGAGGATGATGCAAGACAAATTGGCTATCATGCGTTCCATCTATCCGGGCAGCATGTTAGACTACTCAATAAGTAACTTTGATTGGCATTGGAGAAGGAGGGCTGATTTATGCATGATGAGGCCAAGACTTGGAGAGGCTAGCGAGCTAGTTAGCTAGCTGATTTGTGGCGTGATTTCCTTGTGGAGTTTCAGATTTTTGGTGCTCTCAACGAGCTATATTATCTTACTTGCATAGTTAGACTTATATTAGGTTAATGGCATTTTAATGGCCCTGCGTGGTTTCTTTAAATTTAGCCACTCTAAGGCTTTTACGTTAACATTATAGGCAGCTTATCGGGTAAGTTTAAAAAAAGGTCCCAAGCAAGTCTTTTAATAATGAAAAGGGCCTCAAGTTTTAAAAAATAGGTATAGGGTCCTCCATTAGGATTAGTGTTAATTGGGTAAAAGATGCATACAAACTTAACCCTCAAGTTTTTAAGTTTACACTTTGCACCCTCTAATAAACCCCTCATTTTACCCCCCCAAAATGGCAAAAAAAATTTCCCACCCAATAGCTCCCCCCCCCCCCCCGTCCCCCACCACCCCCATCACTGCTCCGCCGATTCCGGCGAGTTTTCGGCCTTTTTTTTTTTATTTTTTGGTTCACTATCAGCTCCCCAAAGTAGATTCAACAACTATTTTCAAGTATATTGTGTATTTGCAAAAGATTTGTTCCAAAAAAATTTGAGAATTGTCAAAATTTGCTCAGCCATTTACAACACGAATCTCAACTAATCGCCTTGGATTTTCAGCCATATTTGGTCTCTGGTAAGTGTTCTTTAACTTTATAGTCGAAAAATTTGATTTGAAGCTAAAAGCTACCGGATTGACAATTTTGAAGAACTGGGTTTGGTTTCTAGTCAAACATCCGTCGACGAGATGGTTGATGTTTAAACATCTCGTTGATGTTTTTGTGCACATCGTATCATATGTTTAAACATATGTGCTAATGTTTAAACCATTAAACATTTGGACTTATGTTTAAACATCATGCATGATGTTTGAATATAAATCAGGATTACTAAACATCATTGAGGATGTTTAAACATAAGTCCAAATGTTTAAACATTTTAACTGATGTTTAAACAACCTCAATGATGTTTAGTAATCCTGAATGATACTCAAACATCATGCATGATGTTTAAACATCTAAGAAAATGTTTAAACATTTGTATCGATGTTTAAACACTGTAATTTTTTTTACAGAATGTTTGAAGCAGTACCTTTCATTTTTTGTGAATAAGGCTTCTATAAACAATTGTATTATGAAATTTAAGCTATAAGGATCTAATTTAGACCCTCTTTGTATCTTCAGGACAAATAATGGGGCCCGTATTATTGGTAGTTGATTATCTCGGCGAATGGGTGGAGAAAGCTAAAAGTTTTGTTTGGGTTCTTGTTGTGAAAGAGAGTAGACCTATTCTTGTTAGTAAGCAGGTTACTTATAATGAGCTGGTTGAAAAAATCATTCAAAGTTGGGGAATTCTTGATGATCCGAGGGATCTATCTATTACGTACTTGTTGAGCATTGTAAAGCAAAAGACTGCACCCTCTCACATTAGGAATGATATTGATGTCTCTCTTTTTATGGCTGATGTGGATGCATCTGGTTCTAGGCCCACTCTACGTGTAAATGTGGTTCCTCGGACTGAAAATTCTAATGAACAAAATCATGGGTTGGATGACATTGCAGAGGAGGCTTCACTAAATATGAATGTGGCTGAGAAGGAAGAAGATGAAGAAGCAAAAGAAATCCAAGAAGATAATGAGGTACAGTTTCCTGATTCAATACCATCACAAGGCAGCCACACTCGGTCGGACGGCACTGGTTTCTACACAGGGTGTTATACTTTATGCACCTCCTAAGGACACTAGAAGGGGGGGGGGGGGTTGAATAGTGTCTCCTGATTTTCGCAAGAACTGTGTTCTTCTACCGTAGAACAAGGTTCTTAGGATTTCCTTCTAGCTCCGTCTATCAAGAACATACACTGACTAGTACGCCAAACACACAAGGATTTTTACGTGGAAAACTCCTTGCTCAAGGGAGAAAAACCACGACCCACACTCTGGGATTTTTGCACTGAATCCACTAACACAAGAGCAATGTTTTAGATTACAAACTCTGTAACCAAGGGGCTACATTCTAGACCCTAATCACTAATCAAAGCTACACTCTAGCTTTTCTAGTAATTCACAAAAGAGTTTACCTAATACATAAGCTTCTAGAATAAGCAGATAGGTAAAACAATGAATGCTCGATATTATGACAACTTACAACTCGATAATCCTAGACAAGAAATCTAGACTCAATACTCTGCATGCAGTTTCAGTTGTCTTCTTCAGCTTATCCACGTCGAAAGTTATTGAATCGCCTTTACTTGTGCTCAACTCTCTGTGCGTGAATAATCAGAAAAAACTCGGCTGTCTCTACTTCTGGCTTTTATATGAGTCGTGCAACCCTAGTTGAGTTCTACTAGGAATTCCATTAATTAAGGTAAGTTGGGATTCGTAGTAACTCTTTTCCATGTTAACGTCTGACTCCTTTCATACTTCGTAGACACAGCTGGGACACCGCCTCTTTTAGTCCGACTAGGATACGTATACAACCACGCGCCAACTATTCCTAGTTCCACAGGGATTAGCAACCCACATTCTTTTCGATCAAACGTGCCCTTCCCTTCAAGGACCGGGTTCTTCAGCTTCCTTGCATGAACCTCGGTGTCCTTCCTGTTTGTCATACTTCAAAACCAGCTATCAACACAGGGCAAACATTCACGAATAAGCGCGAGTTGGTTGTGTTGTTGAAGCTTGCTGCAGTGAGAGTGCCTTTCTATTTTCAGTATGTGAAGAATAAGAAGAATGTATTTTGTGCTAGATGTGTGGACAAGAATTACCACTGGTGGATTCGAGCCATGAAGTACAAGAGCTGTGACATGTTTTATATCACTGTCTACAACAGCCAGCACACTTGTGGTTCTGAGCATTCTAAAAGCCATCATCCACACGCCACGTGCAATGTTGTTGGAGAGTACATGAAGAACAAATTTCATGATGGAAAAGCACCATCCACCAAAGAAATCAAGGATGCAGTTCTAGCAGAGTTGGGTTGCAAAATAAGCTATTGGAAGTGTCTCAAGGGCAGCAACATTGCAAAGTCTTTGGCAAGGGGGTCACCCAAACATGGCTATGCCATTCTTGGTGCATACAGCTATATGATTTGGCAGTCAAATGAAGGAAGCAAGACAGCATGATAAGACCCAAAACCCCACAAGACCCTTCACTCGGAGTCAAGCCAAGTTGATCCAAGACACCCATCTTCACTTGATATGGAAGGGTATGGAAGAAGGCCCCAAGAGCGACTTGAAGACTATGCTTTGGTGTGCCATGGATGAAGGACCTTCGAGTACACTTGACGAGGCATCCGGAGCACGTTTGGAAGCAATTCAAGAGGCCACAGAACCAGGCAGACCGCCTACTCAACTAGGCCGGCCGCCTAGTTTTTTATCACTCTCTGGATCTCACCCGGCGGACCGCCTCTGCAGGCTTCCCAAACCAGGCGGACCGCCTACTCCTTCAGCTTACCAAGAACAGGCCGGGCGCCTAGTTGAAGTAGGCTGGGCGCCTACTTTGTGAAGGGGGTGCGGGAATTGCTAGTTTTATGCTATGTTTTGGACAAGTATAGCCCTACGAGGCCTTTATTGTTTTAACCCACTTAGGGGGTATTTTTGAGCTTTCATTACATGTAAGTGAAGTCTATAAATACTTCACAAACCTCTTTCAAACCATTACCTTACTTTGATTATTATTGAATGAGAATAGAGTTCATCTCTTTGGAAGAAACCCTTGTCCTTGGTTGCTTGAATTCACTAGTGGAACCTAGTTGAGTCTTGAACCGAACCCGACCATTCTACTTGCGAGTCCGATGTCGACTCGAGGGTAGTTGCATAGTGTAGGTCCTTCTAGACGCCGATTCGAGGGTATCTCGGGACAAGTTCCCCGTGGTTACTTCGAAGGGAGTTCGAGAAGTGTCTCGCTCTCCTATCTTTTGTTTATCGTATTTGATTCTTATCATCTTGGTATCAGAGCAAGGCTCGGGTTTTGTTTCTACAAACCCCCGACCCTTGATTCTTCGTGCCTAGGTTGGTTTCTATCTTAGGTTCTTATTTGTTGTTGAAGAAAAGGAAGAAAACACAAAAAAAAAAAAAAAAAAAAAAAGAAAAAGTTGAAAAACACAAAAAAAATTTGATCATAGAATCTTGGTTTGTTGGACCCATTGCGTGATTGTTATTGAGGTTTGTTCCTTGTTGGAAACCCGTTCTTTTGGTACCCTAAGCATCAAATTTGGAGTAGAAACACAAGAATTGAAATTGGAAACCCCTTTGAAATTTTGAAAATTTGAAACCCTAAGCTTGAAGATGATGAACATGGAAAATTGATTGTTTTTGATTGGGGTTCGAGTAAAGTTGTTGGGGTTGGTTCTTTGTGATTGAAACAACATTGGGGTACCTTTGAATTGCTAAAACAACATGTGGATTGATGGATTTTTGGGTGCAAAACCAAGAAAATCGTGTTTGAAACTGTGCTGAAACCTGCAGTAGGTGGAGCGCCTAGTGAAACGGGCGGACCGCCTGAATTTTGCTTGCTCTCTGGACTTTACAGAGGCGGACCGCCTACTTAGAGTAGGCTGACCGCCTACTCCCCACTGCAGGCACCAGGCGGACCACCTAGTCCAAACAGGTGGGGCGCCTACTTTTCTGAAAGTTGGGAATCGGGTAGTTTCTTCTAGGTTCGCTTGTTTTGTTGTTTGCATTGCTTCTAATTAGTATTATTAGAGTATAATCCTACTCGATTAGTACTAATTACTTCGAGCTACTAGGATCATCGTGCCTTAGAAAGGAGACTAGAACTCAAAGAAGACCCGTAGTGCCTTTTGACTCAAGTCCTCACTCAAAGTGCTTAGCATTCCAATCGAGTCCTATTAACTCCACTCACCCCGGAGTGCATTGGGCTTTTGAGTCGAGTGATTAAGTTTAGGTTTACTATTCAACCTCTTGAAGCTTTGAGTTCAAGCAAGAGTGAAATAGCCATCACCACCATACGAGTGATCCGAGTG
This sequence comes from Petunia secreta, assembly GCA_029990175.1. Taxonomy (NCBI): domain Eukaryota; kingdom Viridiplantae; phylum Streptophyta; class Magnoliopsida; order Solanales; family Solanaceae; genus Petunia; species Petunia secreta. The sequence goes on from JARKIP010000053.1 coordinate 9,003,391, forward strand.
AACACAAGTGAGGGAGTGAGTGAGGTGTTTTAACTAACTCTTGTTTCTTTTCTTTGTAGGTACAATGGCCAACGAAGGTCAAGATTTCATCATGGAGGCCTTGGCTAGCCTTCTTGCCAAGATGGATGTCATGACTCAAAGGATTGAGTCACTTGAAAAGGGTGCCTCAAGTACCCAAGGAGACCAAGGGACCCCGAGTGTCCCAATTGAAAAGGGGACCCCGAGTGTCCAAATTGAGGCCGGTGAAGTCTCAAGTACTCCTAACTTTACCCCGGAACAAGTAAGCCATGTCATTGAGTTGCTCAATCAACAACGGGTAAAGGAGGACCGAGAGAGAATCGAACGAACGGGCATTCCCCGTATCTTGGATAATCCCCCAAGAAACATCCCATTACCAAGACCCATCCGAAACGTGCAACCTCTTGAGCAAGTCGATGAAGCTCAAGAAGGGGAGGAAGCCGATTATGGTGATGATATGTATGGGTTTGATGATCACTTTCAACCGAGACGAGGTATGAATTGGGGTCGCAACGTGGATCGTGGTAGGGGCCGAGGTCGAGGGCCACCTATGGGATATGTTGGAGGGAATGCGAGGAGGGAGTATGGTGTGAATGAAGATCACTATGGGAGCCAACCGGATCCGTTCCGTGGGGGTCGTGACAACACCAACCTCAATAGTGTGAAGCTTAATCTCCCACCGTTCAAAGGGAATTGTGATCCGAGTGCTTACATTGAATGGGTGCTACAAATGGAAAGATTGTTTGACACAAATGAGATGTCCGATGAGAAGAGAGGCACTTATGCTATTTCATCCTTCGAATCCTATGCATCTACTTGGTGGGAATCCGTCAAGAGATCAAGGAGAAGAGCGGGAATCCCCGTGAATGTGGGTTGGAATGACTTGAAGGTATCATGAGTATCAAGTACATTACTCCTCGATATCGTCAAGAGCAACTCAAGAAGCTCTATGAGTTGAAGCAAGGTGTCAAGACGGTGCATGAATATTATGATGAGTTTGAAAGAACTCGAATGGCTTTGGATATGGACACCGAAGATGAGGAGCAAGCAGTGATTCGTTTCATGAATGGGTTGAGCTATGGTATAGCTTCACAATTGAGATTGCGTGCTTATCTTTCACTTCAAGAGGTCCTTGATGCCGCTATTCAAGCCGAGCAATGGCTTGAGAAAGAAAAGTCCACCCGTTACAAAGGCAATACTTCTACTTCCATGAACAAGCCAAAGGATTGGAAAAATCCTACTCCCAATGCAAGATTCACAAGTGCAAGTGGCCCTAGTGGAGCAAGCGCTAGCAAAGATGTGAAGAAGCCGTTTGAGAAGTACACACCTAATGTGGGAGGTAACTCTAAAACCCAATTGAATACTCCTACTTCTTCTTCCATTCAATGTCACAAATGTAAGGGGTATGGGCACTTTGCTAAGGAGTGTCCTACAAAAAGAACCATGGTTGTTGTTGGTGAGCATGCCTATGAGCAAGAGAGTGAACATGAGGAAGATGAGGAAGTAGAGGGAGACGAGGGAGTAGAGGAGGATGAAGGAGATGACACGGTGGAGGATGAGGAACCTCATACTTTCTTAGTAGTAAGGAGGAGCCTAGGAACTATGATTGCGGAGGATGGTGAAACCTTACAAAGGGAGAACCTCTTCCATGCTAGGTGTCGTGTTAAGGGTGTTGTGTGCTCTATGATCATTGACTCCGGGAGTTGCACTAATGTGGTGAGTCAATCTCTCATCACCCAATTGAAGTTGCCTACCATGAAGCATCCCAAACCTTACCGGTTGCAATGGCTTAGTGAATGTAGGGAGCTCAAGGTAGTGAAACAAGCAATGATCAAGTTTAAAATGGGAAGTTATGTTGATGAACACTTGTTCGACGTTGTGCCAATGCAAGCATGCCACCTTCTCTTTGGAAGGCCTTGGCAATTTGATCGGAAAGTGGTTCACAATGGACGTGTTAACACTTACACGCTCCAACATGAAGGAAAAAAGTTTGTGTTGAAGCCCCTAACTCCTAAACAAGTGAGTGATGACTACAATCGAATGAAGGAGTTGCGGGAGGCGGCAAAGGCTAAGTCGATCATTGAGACTAGCCCTTTGTCCAAAAGCATGGTGGCAATCCCACCTTCTTCATCTACCGGTGGCATTTGTACCATGATGCAACCGGGCGAGCTCTTAAGAGGTAATGATGGCACCAAGTTCCTCCTATGCCTAGTGCACAAAGGTATGATCCTTAACTCTAATTGTGATTTTTCTTCTAGTCCTTTGCCTAGTGCTTTGAAAAATGTGTTGGAGAACTTTGGGGACATATTCCCGGATGAGATGCCCGATGGCTTACCTCCCTTGAGGGGTATTGAACATCAAATCGATTTTATTCCGGGCTCTCAAATCCCGAACAAGCCGGCCTATAGAAGCAACCCCGAGGATACAAGGGAGTTGCAAAAACAAGTTGATGACTTGCTTTCAAAGGGCTTGGTGAGGGAGAGTTTGAGTCCTTGTGCCGTACCGGTCATTCTTGTCCCAAAGAAGGACGGCACTTGGAGAATGTGCGTAGATTGCCGAGCCGTGAATAAGATAACGGTCAAGTATCGTCACCCTATTCCACGACTTGATGATATGTTGGATGAGTTGAGTGGGTCGTGTGTCTTTTCCAAAATCGACCTTAGGTCCGGTTACCATCAAATCCGGATGAAACCCGGAGATGAATGGAAGACCGCATTCAAGACCAAATTCGGTCTCTATGAATGGTTGGTAATGCCCTTCGGGCTCTCCAACGCACCTAGCACATTCATGCGACTCATGAACCATGTTTTGAAGTCTTTTATCAACAAGTTTGTCGTTGTCTATTTTGATGATATCTTGATCTATAGTAGGACAATTGATGAACATGTTGACCACCTTAGGCAAGTGCTTGAAGCTTTGAGAGCCGAAAAGCTCTATGCTAATTTCAAAAAGTGTGCCTTTGGTGTAGAGAAGGTTGTCTTCCTTGGGTTTGTTGTGAGTGCCCAAGGAGTGGAGGTGGATGAGTCTAAGGTAGAGGCTATACGTGATTAGCCTACTCCTACTACCGTGACTCAAGTGAGGAGCTTTCATGGTCTTGCTAGTTTTTATAGACGCTTTGTGAAAGATTTTAGCTCCATCGCCGCTCCACTCACCGAATTGGTGAAGAAAGACCAACCCTTTGTGTGGGGAGAGCCTCAAGAGAAGGCTTTCCATGAGTTGAAAAGTAGGTTGAGTACCGCCCCTCTATTGCAATTGCCCGACTTCGGAAAGGCATTTGAGGTTGAATGTGATGCCTCGGGGGTGGGAATTGGTGGTGTGTTAATGCAAGATAGCAAACCCATCGCCTACTTTAGTGAGAAATTGAAAGGGGCTTCCTTGAATTATTCTACATATGACAAGGAGTTGTATGCCCTTGTGAGAGCCCTTGCCCATTGGCAACACTATCTTTGGCCTCGTGAGTTTGTAATCAAGAGTGACCATGAGTCACTCAAGCATTTGAGAGGCCAAGAGAAGCTCAATAAGAGACATGCCAAGTGGGTTGAATTCATTGAGTCTTTTCCCTATGTGATCCAATACAAGAAAGGGAAGGACAATGTTGTGGCGGATGCGCTTTCGAGAAAGTTTGCTCTAGCCACCACTCTCACCTCTAAGCTCATGGGGTTCGAGAGCATCAAATTGATGTATGCCCATGACCCAAAGCTAAAGAGTGTCCATGATGCTCTAGAGAAAGGGGAGAGAGTTGAGAAATACCAATGGGTTAATGGATATATTTTTAAAAATGGTAGAGTGTGTATACCCGAGTCCTCTTGGAGAGAGTTGCTTGTGCATGAGGCGCATTGCGGGGGACTCATGGGTCATTTTGGCATAAGAAAGACTTTGGCTATTCTTCAAGAGCAATTTCATTGGCCAAAGATGGGGGTGCAAGTGGAAAAGTTTTGCAACAATTGCCTTGAGTGCAAGCGTGCTAAATCCAAAGCCCACCCCCATGGGTTGTATACCCCTCTCCCCGTACCTACTAGTCCGTGGATGGATATCTCGATGGATTTTGTGATGGAATTACCAAGGACTAGGGGGGGCCACGATAGCATTTATGTTGTTGTGGATAGGTTCTCCAAAATGGCTCATTTCATTCCATGCAAGAAATGTGATGATGCACAATATGTTGCAACTTTGTTTATTGAAAATGTTTTGAAGTTGCATGGTGTGCCTCAAACTATAGTGAGTGATAGGGACACCAAGTTCCTAAGTCATTTTTGGAGGTGTTTATGGGGTGCTTTAGGCACCAAGCTCTTGTTCTCCACGTCCCACCACCCCCAAACCGATGGGCAAACGGAAGTGGTAAACTGAACCTTGGGTGCTCTTCTTAGAGCCATGACCCGGGGTAAGGCCGGGACTTGGATTGATCGTCTACCTCTTATGGAGTTTGCCTACAATCGCACATTGCATAGCATGATAGGCATGACTCCATTCGAGTGTGTTTATGGATTTAACCCCTTGATTCCCCTTGATCTAACCCCTTTGCCAAGGGAAATGGTTGTTAATTTTGAAGGTAAAGCTAGAGCCAAGGCTTTGGTTGAACTCCATGCAAAGGCGAAGAAGAACTTGGAGGAAGCTTATGCTAAGGTTGCCGCCAAGAAGAACAAAGGACGCAAGAAGGTGGAACTCAAGAAGGGTGACTATGTGTGGGTGCACTTCCGGAAAGAAAGGTTTCCAAACCTTAGGAAAGGGAAGTTGGCACCCCGGGGAGATGGCCCATTCCAAGTGCTGTCGAAGATAAACAACAGTGCCTATGTGGTCGACTTGCCAAGTGAGTATCAAGTTTCTAATACTTTCAATGTTGGTGACTTGGTTCCTTTGGATGTAGGTAATGAAGAGGTCGTGAATGATGATGCAGAGGTCGTGAATGATGCTTCGATTTCGAGGACGAAATCCTCTCAAGAAGGGGAGGATAATAAGACCCAAAACCCCACAAGACCCTTCACTCGGAGTCAAGCCAAGTTGATCCAAGACACCCATCTTCACTTGATATGGAAGGGTATGGAAGAAGGCCCCAAGAGCGACTTGAAGACTATGCTTTGGTGTGCCATGGATGGAGGACCTTCGAGTACACTTGACGAGGCATCCGGAGCACGTTTGGAAGCAATTCAAGAGGCCACAAAACCAGGCGGACCGCCTACTCAACTAGGCCGGCCGCCTAGTTTTTGATCACTCTCTGGATCTCACCCGGCGGACCGCCTCTGCAGGCTTCCCAAACCAGGCGGACCGCCTACTCCTTCAGCTTACCAAGAACAGGCCGAGCGCCTAGTTGAAGTAGGCTGGGCGCCTACTTTGTGAAGGGGGTGCGGGAATTGCTAGTTTTATGCTATGTTTTGGACAAGTATAGCCCTACGAGGCCTTTATTGTTTTAATCCACTTAGGGGGTATTTTTGAGCTTTCATTACATGTAAGTGAAGTCTATAAATACTTCACAAACCTCTTTCAAACCATTACCTTACTTTGATTATTATTGAATGAGAATAGAGTTCATCTCTTTGGAAGAAACCCTTGTCCTTGGTTGCTTGAATTCACTAGTGGAACCTAGTTGAGTGTTGAACCGAACCCGACCATTCTACTTGCGAGTCCGATGTCGACTCGAGGGTAGTTGCATAGTGTAGGTCCTTCTAGTTGCCGATTCGAGGGTATCTCGGGACAAGTTCCCCGTGGTTACTTCGAAGGGAGTTCGAGAAGTGTCTCGCTCTCCTATCTTTTGTTTATCGTATTTGATTCTTATCACAACATTACAGCTTGATGAAAAAGGGAGGTTTCTGTATTTTTTTGTTTCTTACGGTTCGTGGATCAGGGGGTTTAAGACTATTAGAAAAGTGCTGGCTGTTGATGGTACTTTTTTGACGGGTCCATATGGTGGAGTGTTGTTGTCCGCTGTCGGTCAGGATGCTCAAAATCACATCTTTCCTCTTGCATTTTGTGTAGTTGACAAAGAGCGCGATGCCGCCTACGAATTCTTGTTTGAGCAATTGGTCGGAATAGTCCCTGACGATGATGAGTTGTGCATTATCTCCGACAGGAACAGAAGCATTGAAAAAGCTGTTTGTAAGGTTTTCCCATTTGCTAACTATGGTTATTGCATGAGGCACCTTGGTGAGAACCTCCGCACGACTTTTCATTGTGGAGATTTAATTGGTAAGTACATTACCGCAGCGGAGGCGTATACGGTTGCTCAGTTTGATAAGCATTTGAAAGAAATTGAAGAAATTGACCCCAGGGTATCCAACTACCTGGTTGATCTTGGGGTTGAGAAGTGGAGCAGAGCACACTTCCCTGGAAACAGGTACAGCTTATTACACCAAACATATACTTGGATGGTTTAAACATTATTGCTGATGTTTGAAACAAAGTGTTGGATGTTTAAACATATTAATGAATGTTCCAGTATGTGTGACTGAATTTCCTATTTATTGTTTGTTAATATTGTTGGTTCAATGTGATGACCACAAACATTGCCGAGTCGGTTAACTCAATGTTCAGGAATCACAAAGAATTTCCAATTGATGCGCTTTTCAATGCTATAAGCGAGAACTATGCTGCAAAGTTTCTTCAAAGGCGCATGGAATTTTTGTACAGTTCGAACACTTGTGTCCCCTTAATTGAGGAGGTGATAACAGCCAACAATTTATTGGGCAGCAAGCTTTTGGTGCATCGAGTGAATACCTGTTTTTTCAAAGTTAAAGAAGGAGGTCCAACAAATATGACTTATGAGGTGGACCTACACAACAGGACATGTACTTGCAAGCGGTTTGATTTGGACAAGATACCTTGTCCACATGCTATGGCAGCTATGAGGTTGAAGTATCCAGATGAGTTTGGAAGGAAAATCTATGAATACACGTCGCCGTATTATTATGTAGAGTCCTACTTGCTTGCATATGCCGAATCAATCTATCCAGTTCCGGATGAACAATCTTGGCATGACTGTCCTCATGAGCTGAAGGAATGGAAATTACCTAGCCCTTACTTGAAACTTGGCCGTGGAAGAAGGAGGATGAAGAGAATTCCATCCGTTGGGGAGCGATTCAAAAAGAGGAGAAACAAATGCGGGATTTGCAAAAAGCTTGGCCACAAAAAAACTACCTGCCCAACAGTTACAAGACCAAGTCAGAACGATCCCACAAGGTTTAGCTGCTGCTTTGAACAATCCTTTTATTTGGGTGTTTGTTGTTGAATTTCTGAACCTCTTTTTAGACAATCCTTTAATATGTAATCTCTATTTAGACAATCCTTTATTTATGTTCGTATTAAGTTATTAAGGTGTGTCTTGTTTTCTCATGCTTTGCCTGCTTCCTTGTTCCATATAAAATGTTTGATCGCACTTGAGTCTGTTCCAAACATCATGCACAATGTTTAAACATAAGTTAATATGTTTCAACATCACGTGTAATGTGTAAACATATTATGAAATGTTTGAGATTCCACCTAATATATTAAACATCCAACTGGATGTTTAAACATCACGACGGATGTTTCACAGTAACTGTTAAAAACTGCACGCCTACACTGAAAAGACGGGTTCTCCTAAAAAGACACATTTCAAAACTGCACGACTGCACTGAAAAGACACATTCATTTCACAAGGTGCCTCTTAAAGTATAAACGGTGACTTTTGAAAACCACATTGACATCCTATAAATACCCAACACTATATGCACCAACAGTATATGTGAATTTTCCATCACCAAACACTTCAACAACATAAATATGTCTGAAGCAGGATCAAACGACGCCTTGCAGGTTGGCAATAGTGATCAGGCATCACGTCACAACCAACCAATACAGAATGCGCCACAAAGAGAACGACGAGGCGATATAAATTGGGAAGTTGCAATTATAAAGGACGACATGCAGAGATGAATCAAGCCATAGAAATAGTACGAGCAGATTTATGGCGTTTAAGGTACAGGCACGCGAGGGATCACCGAAGGGTCATGCAAATAATTACACAAATTTTGGATGAACTGGACCTGGAGATTGAAGACGTATGAAGTTTATGATATATTTAAGTTGTTATATATTACCTTAGTTTCCGTATTTAACATATTATTATGTTGTAAACTTTATATCATGTAACGTATTATTATGTTGTAAACTTTATATCCGTACATCGTAAACTCTATTATTATTTAATTTAGTCGTTTAGTCTCTTTTTTACAACTGCGTCTTCTCATTTTAGTATAGTACTTGCAATGTTTAACAAGCAGGCGGAATCTTAAAACATCGAATGTTTAAACATATCATGCTATGTTTGGATGAAGCAATCTATTTTTTTGCAAGTATGCAACCATATGTTGAGTTATGAGACGTGTAATTATACATTTTGAAGGATAAACTTAATGATTAAGTATACAAAGTATAATTCCATCGATATTGAAGGTGTTTGAAATGATAACACTGATGATTGGTGTTTCTATCAATCAAGATGGAGGTGTTTGAGTGAAAGGTGATAGTGTTATGAGTGATAACACCAACAACTAAGCGTTTACATGTTTTTTTATTGAAGGGTGAACATATTGGTTGTTTAAACACCAATAATTAGTCGTTCCTATGTGCATGTGAATGATTTTGAACAAAATTAGAGTGAGAACTCTATTTTAACTTGTTCACTCATGTAGATGAACATTAACAAAAGAGTTTGGAGTGACCTATCAAGGGATTAGAGTTAATCTAAGTTTTCATCGACAATTGAAGGGTTTAGGAGTCAAAACGGTAAAAAAAAACACTTTAAAGTAAGTATATATTGATAATTGAACTCATTCTTATTGAAAGCTCAAGCTTAAGCTTAAACATCATGACAGATGTTTGAAACATATGACTATATGTTTAAACATTTCATCAAATGTTTAAACATATCATTATATGTTTAAACATCATGACAGATGTTTGAAACATCTGATGGTATGTTTAAACATCAGGACAGATGTTTGAAACATATGACTATATGTTTAAACATTTCATCAAATGTGTAAACATATCATGATATGTTTGGATGAAGCAATCTATTTTTTTGCAAGTATGCAACCATATGTTGAGTTATGAGACGTATAATTACACATTTTTTTGCAAGTTTGCAACCATGATTAAGTATGCAGTTATTCTATTGTGTAAAAGGGAAAAGATGAAGGGGTGTACGTGGGGTTATGAAGGGGTGCGTTTGAATTTATGAAGGGGTGGATGTGAATAGGCACATACACAACTACATATGAAAAGGCACCAAATGTAACCATCACATATGGAACTGAAAAGGCACCAAATGTAGCCTATATATATGTTCCAAATGTCTACAAAACACGGCATCCAAATCTCTCCTTTTTGTTTACAATGCCGTGTTTTGTAGTCTTGTATTTTCATTTTCCGTTTCATTGTTTTGAATAATTATTAAGTGGTATTCAATATTACCTATCAAAAAGAAAAACAAAAAGGAGAGATTTGGATGCCGTGTTTTGTACATATTTGCATGATGTTTCAGCATATTCCAATTAATAATTTAAACATCTGAATTATGTTTCAACATAGTCAAGTATGTTTACACATATGATTAAATGTTTAAACATCCACACGATGTTTCTTAAATCAGTGAGATTGCACACAACTAAAGTATTTACATAAAACAGATAATTATCCTTACATGACTTCCAACAAAACATAACATAACATAAAATTAAGAAAACAAGCCAAAACAAATACTTAATCATCCTTACATGCCAACAAATACTTAATTGTCCAACCATAACTTATCAAACTACGATACCATCTTCCCACGAAATATGTCCACAGCCCATTTCACCCTAAAATCCACCATGGTATTGTCACAGAGCTTGTCCAAGGGAGTCTTTGTAAGAAGGTGTTCAATGAAGGCAAGGGCATAAGCACCTGATGCAGTACGAGTGGTGCTTGTCGGGAGGTCTTTCACACGCTCATATGACCACACTTTTATGTTCAGGATATCCTCCGGCAAACTTTGGAACATCTCGCACTGTCTGATGAAAATGGGGAAAAGGGAAGTGATGGGCTTGATCAGTGTGTCAAATTCATCATCAGTGTTGTCACTGTACATGGAGTCGTATACCCTTATCTTACCTTCCTCCACAAGGAACTCCACAGTGACAAAATGAACCCCTTTCAATTTCATAAGACAGAAAATCCTCTTCACCCCAGCCCACTCCACACCCCCTGGGTTCGGCTGCTTATCTTGTGCATAGTCCAGCATGTCATCCTTGAATTGAACAGTCTCAAGCTGTACTTCTAGGGGCGCAGCCAATGCATCAGCGAGTATACGCTGCTTCTTGTAAAGCTCACACAATTTCTTAGAGAAATTCAAATCCAAGATGACATCGGATTTGAGATAGAACTGGGAGTGGGCATTCTTTTTAAGCCTCATCAGGCTCATGATTTCCTCAACATGCTGCAGAAAAGGAAAAAAAAAAAGGAAACAGAAAACACATAAAGAACAGGAAGAACATGTCAACATCAGGGGAAATGTTTAAACACCAGACATAATGTTTAAACATATTGTGATATGTTGCAACATCGTATAGATGTTTAACATTATATAAACATATATGCGTAATGTTTAAACATTAACTGCTATGTTTACACATTCTGTATTATGTTTAAACATATCATAAGTTATTTGTGATGTTTAAACACTGCTTGTTATGTTTGCACATCCCAATCCATGTTTAACATATCTGATCTGATATATGCACTAAGAAAAAATAATTAGGGTGAATTGCGTGTACCTTTTCCTTCAAACTGCTTTCCATTCTAATGATTTCTTCCAGATCCTTGTAATTGTACTCATGCCCAAGAAAAAGTGGACTTTTTTTATTTTTCTTCTCTGCCAAGAAGGCATCCAATGCATCTTTGCTCTTCTTATCCACAGGCTTGTAAATATCAATCTTCCCCCTCACTGTCTTCTTCTTCCCCTTTCTTCCTGAAGCAGTAAATGGGGATTTCAGAACTCTACTAGGGAAGATGCTTCTCAAACCTATTCTCTTGGGCACCTGTGTTTTCATCATTTCCTTCAACTCAACTAACATAGTCTCAATCCCACCAACCTTCAACAACAATTTATTAGTGCACTTTAAGCATTTGCAAGTGCACTCTCCAGTCGACGTACCCACAACTGCTTCTTCTCTCCTCACAACTCCTCCTCTAGTACTGCCACCATCTTCTTTTCTTCTAGCAGGTCCTCTACTGCTGCCATCTTCTTCTCTTCCAATAACTCCTCCTCTACCCTCATCCTTCCTTCTAGCATATCTAAAAAGATCCCCAGCAATTTCAGTGTACTCTCTTCCACTTACTCCAAAAAGATCAGCACCCTTGCCCCCACTGTATCCCGTCAACATTGCACCACGACTTAGCACAACATGTTCTAGAGGGGTGTTAGGAACAACAGCTTGTTTCCTCAACATTGTCACCCCGTCCAACTGCCGCATCAAGCCATCAATCACCACGTCCTCTACATCCTCAAATGGCACAAAGTCATGGAGCACATCCCTCAACTCTTTGGGTGTGGGTACGATGTAAGGGTGCACCTCCTGCAATAAAATAACCACAAATGTTAAAACTACTGTTTAAGGATTTATTGTAACATTTAAACATCAGTACCAGTGTTTAAACATCACGACTAATGTTTAAACATTTTGTGTAATGTTTAAACATCACTACTAATGTTTAAGCATTTATTGTAACATTTAAACATCAGTACAAGTGTTTAAACATTTTGTGTAATGTTTAAACATCACTACTAATGTTTAAGCAAATAATGCAGTGTTGAATGTGAAAGAACTGGGGAGTAAAAGAAATCCTACCTGGATGTCAACATGCTGGAACACTGCATCTGGGTCCTTTTCTACCTTATCCCCCAACCAACGTTTCATCCGTGGTATTGTCTTCTCCTTAGGGTATTCCCTTAGCCTAAGTGCCGGAATAGCCTCTAACACCCATGCCATGAAAGCCCATGGAAATCCATACAGTGTGTAGCTATTCTCAGGAGCCTTCCAGCTTGTAAAATCTTTCAGGATGTAAAACACAGTCAAGTCGAAGCTTTTTCTTCCCCATAGGTACTTGTAAAACTATTCAGGGGTGCTCGCTAGACAAACTACCCATTCCTCAATACCACTGTTAGTGTCCTTTGAACACAACACTTGGTGCTCGAACCAACACAAACATAAACTAAACCTTATGTCATCATCATTCACCAGGTCTTCACTCTCTATCAGTTCCAGAATATAATCACTACTTGCAGCCTTCTTCCCCTTCCTTGAAACTAAATCCCACAAATCTTTCCCCTTGCTACGGGCTTCATCCATGAAATCATCAGGGGGAGGTAGGGCACAACTCAATCTTGTCATCAAGGCAAACTCCTGCATCCCAAAACGAAGAGGCAGTTCATGGAATTTAAACCACGCCTCAAACTTCTTCTGACAAATAACCCGGCGAAGTAAAATGTTGTGAACCAGCTTTGGAGCAAACACACACTTGGGCAAATCGATTAGGTGCCCGAAACAGCTTTCCTTGAATCTTTCCATTAGATTAAAATGATGTAAAGCTTTACGAAATTTATCCAACTTCGAGTGCAGTGATGATCTGACCGTCACCTTCTTTGTTGCGAACGCATTATTATACTCCATCCACGTCTTTATTTGACTCAAATCAGGCAGGTCAGTCTTTATGCATGGGGTAACCTCATCAGCCAACTCCACCTGAAATTGATACAAGAAAAACAATCATTACACAGTCACATTTCTAATGAAGAAAATATTTTCATGGGTTAAACATTGTTAAGATGCTTAAACATCACCCAACATGTTTCAAACATCTTATAATATGTTTGGAACATAATCTATAATGTTTGAAATAAATCCAAACATCATTTATTATGTTTGAAACATAATATAAAATGTTTGAAACATTCGGAGTGATGTTTGAACATATCTGTATATGTTTGAAACATCATACAAGATGTGTAAACATAAGCTTCGATGTTACCTCCTGTTCTATTGCCTCTACAAATTGATCCTCTGTTGTTGCTTGTGTTGTTGCTTCTGTTGTTTCTTCTGTTGTTGCAGGCAAATCATGAACAGCTTTTGTTCTTCCTTCCCTTGCCTCACTAACTCTAACTTGAGGCATAGCACTACCCCTACTTTCTCCCCTTTGTTCATTACTTGGCTCTGCTGCTTCTGCATCCTCTGTACCTTCTTCACTACTTCTTGATCTTTGTTGTTCCTCTTCGTGTTGATTTTTGCTAAGATCCCGACTAGCTTGACTAGCACGACTAGCGTTTGGGCTCTCGAAAGGGACATGTAAAAGATCCGGTACTGCCCTGCTTCTTTGTCTTTTTGCACGAGGAGATTCACTTTCAGATTCCAAGGGAATTTGCCTGTCTGTGGCTTTGGCTGTGGTCTTCTGGACCTTCTTAGCAGCAGCAGCCGTAGCCTTTACCAGTTGCCTTTTTTTGGGGGGCATGTTGCCTATATACACAAATAACAAATAAGTTTCTTTACACGTATTTCCCATATTTATAAGAACTAAATATGGTTCAAAAAACTTGAGGCCCATTTCCTATTCAACATATACAACTATCATGATTGTGTACATTAGGCTTGTTATTACCACTCTTCACAAGTTTTAAGAATATTCTAAATGCCTTATCCATATGTGTTACTGAAAAATGCAGTTCAAACATCATGAGTAATGTTTAAACATCATGCTTAATGTTTGTATTCTACAGGGGATGATGTTTAAACATCTCTATTGATGTTTAAATCATCTCCGGCTAAACATCCGGTGATATGGCCAAACACAACACAGATGTTTCAAACATCTTACGGGATGTTTGAAACAAACGGATTTTGTTTAACAATATCACCGGCAACTACACAAAAAATTCAGTTTCATCATTTCCTCGTCCCAAACCGACCCAGACAAAATCATAAACAAACATAGCTTTTAAAATAAAATTCTACGGCTTTTTGTTAACAACAAAAATCGATCAAAAAATTGGTAAAATCATGAAAAAAAATGAAGAAAACTACAATGTTGGTGTTGAAAAAGACTTACCATAGAGATTCGGTGACAATCGATGAGTTTTGACAGTCCGATTTTGAGAAAAAAAGCCGGGTCGAAAACGGGTTGGAAACGGGTCGCTTTTGAAGAGAGTGATGTTTGGGATTCTTTGGGAAATGTTTGGGGATGTTTGGGTTTTTGGTTTTTTGAAAAATCAGAAGTTGGGGTAAAGGGTAGGTAGGAGTAGTGGGTAAGTTTGTATGTTTTGGGGTGTTTTAATTTTGCCCCACAATTTTTAAAAAAGTCTAATCACCCCCCTCCCCCCCCCCCCCCCACTTACACTTAATCATCCATTTGAGAGAAAAGAAAAGCAAAAATAAAATAAAGGACCCTTTTTTTCATTCCACACTTGAGAGGACCTTTTTGTGTCATTTCACCCAGCTTATCTACACCTATATAAGCATGGCATGGCAGGTCTCCCCAAGTCTTTTTTGTGTGGAAAAAGGCTCAAGTTTTAAACATGAAATCTAGGGTCCTCATTTAATTAGTGTTATTAACTATGTAACATTCTCACCCCAATGTTTTGTAAGTTGCACAATAGTCCATGTATATAAAGTAGTTTTTTGCCAAATTTGGCCATTCCCTAGCTGCTTCCCTCTCTCCTCTCCCCCGTTTTCCCTCCATTTTTTCCACATTTCATTCCCGCCCAAAGTTCCACCATAGCTGCTGAGCTTCCTTTCGTAGATCGAAATAATACCCATTCCACCATAGCTGCTGAGCTTATTATCTTGAATATCCTTTGCAGTTTTAGGCAATACAAACTGAGATCCCCCACATTTGGGTTATACGGCATTTCGTTAAATCTGGTCGTTTCTTATCCATTAAAGGAGAAATCTTGTTCCTCCAATTTTAATCGTATCAATCCAGTCATCTCCGGTAATTGTACTAAATTTTCGAACATGTTTTTTGTTGTTTTTGTTGATTCGGGGTTGTTACGGATTCAGTTCCTCCGAACAATCAGCGTGAACCATTTCGACTTTCCTATGGCCGTAATTGTAATTCCAAACATATCGCTAGCATTTTACGCGGCGTATGTATATTATTGGAATTTTCACAGATAATGTTCGGAACATTCTGTAGGATGTTTGAGCGTTCTGTTGCAGTTTGGAACATCTTGCATTAAGCATCGAAAAAGTGTAAGGTGATGTTCAGAACGTCTGCATGAGATGTTCCAAACGAGCAATACTGAGGTTTGGAACATCTTGCATTGAGCAATGAAAAACTGTAATCTGATGTTCAGAACGTCAGGAGGATGTTCCAAACGAGAACATTGAGGTTTGGAAACATACTGTATAAATATTAGTAATACTAATAGTTGGTCATTCCAATTTATTGCAGGTGACCATCGATGGGTGAGGTTATATTAGGAGTTAATTATCAAGGTGAATGGGTGGAGCGTTCTAAACGTTATGCTTGGGTTCCGAAGGTTAAAGAGTCAAGACCCATTCTTGTGCCTAGAGATGTTACGTATGATGTTCTACTTAACAAAATCATCGGAAGTTGGGGGATAAGAGACAATCCGAGGGACATTTGCATTACTTACATGCTGAGTGTTGCCGCAAATCAAAAGACTCCTCCCGTTACAATAAGAAACGATGATGATGTACGCCTTTATATGGCTGACGTTGATCGTAATGGTGCTAGGCCCACACTAAGGGTAATTGTGGTTTCAACGACGGAGGAATGTGTTGGTTCTAATGACCAAGAAATTCCAAATAGTGGAGGGCATGATTTTAGTCAGCGATTGGATGACTTACATGAAGAAGTAGAAGAAGAAGACAGAGGAGGAGGGGTAGAAGAAGACAGAGCAGGCGTAGATGTAGATGAAGAAAAAGAAGAAGAAGTATAAGACAAATATGTAGAGGAACATCCTGCCATTTATACCCCTGTGTTTCCAACACAAAGCAGCCAGCCGATATTTCACTTCGTTGATGGCACAGGTTTTGAAAAAGGTATGACTTTCCCCAATGAGAAAGAATTGGTCACCAAATTGAAGATTGCAGCAGTTAAACATCGTTTTAATTACAAACCATTGAAGAATACTGCAAAGATTTTTAATGCTAGATGTTTACATGTAAAATGCAAATGGTGGTTAAGGGCAATGAGGTATAAAAGTAATGATAGGTTCTACATTAGCGTTTACAATAACATGCACACATGCGGTGTCCAACATCATTCCAGTCATAATTCACACGCCTCTGCCCGGATAATTGGTGAGTTCATGAAAGGTAAATATTTAATGGGAAAAGGTCCAACCACAAAAGCTGTCAGGGAGTCCCTTAACAACGATTTTGGTTGTAAGGTTAGCTACTGGAAGTGTCTTAGGGGCTGTCAATTTGCAAAATCTTTGACACGGGGAACACATGCGAAAGGTATTGAAATTCTTGATGCTTATGCTTATATGGTTAGGAGCAAGAATCCAGGAACCAAGACAGATTTGAGGCTTTCTAGCACAGGGAAGTTCTTGTATTTTTTTCTCTCTTATGGAGCGTGGATCAGGGGATTTACTTACGTGAGAAAAGTCCTAGCCGTTGACGGTACACATTTGTCTGGCGAGTATGGAGGGGTGTTGCTGTCTGCTGTTGCTCAGGATGCAATGAGTCACGTATTCCCTGTTGCTTTTTGTGTTGTAGACAAAGAGTGCGACGCCTCATATGAGTATTTTTCCGAACAATTACGCTGCATAGTTTCAGATAGTGAAGAGTTGTGCATAGTTTCGGATAGACATCCGAGCATCTCGAAAATGGTCGCCCAAGTGTTTCCTTCTGCACACTATGGAGTTTGCATGTGGCACCTTGGTGAAAGCATCCGAACAAAGTTTCAGTTTGGATTCAGTCTTCATAAATACTACACTGCAGCAAAGGCATACAGGGTAGAGGAATTCAATGATGCTATGAATGAGATCAGGGCTATTGATTGGAGGGTAGCGGATTATCTTGAAAATGTTGTTGGCTATCATAGATGGAGCAGATTATATTTCCCAGGAAACAGGTAATATTACTGTCTGCTTTCAATATGTTTCAAACGTCACATTACGCTCTCCGAACATAACATATATGTTCAGAACATTATAGGAAAATTTATTTTCTAATGATGTTCCGAACTCATTATCGGCGTTCTGAACGTATGAGTCATGTTAGGAACATCATTAATGTTCCGCACTTCTTATTCCTATATCTGCACTTGTGCTTTATGCTAGGAACATGTTTTGACTATTATAATTTTTATTCTTTTTAATAGGTTTGAAGTTATGACATCAAACATAGCTGAGTCCATTAATTCCATGCTGAAAGAGCAAAGAGAATACCCCATTGCTGCCCTCTTGAAGGATATAGGTAGGAACTTTGCGGAAAAAGTCCACACTAGGGCCATGAAGTTAATCAACCACCCAAATTTATGCGTCCCAGACGTTGAAATAAAAATAAGGAAGAATAAAGAAGTGGGAGACAAGCTAGTTGTCAACAGGAAGGGAACTTATGGTTTCGAAATCATTAGTCCAGGGCATGAGGCAGAAGTTGATCTATATGAGAGGACATGTACATGTAGGGAGTTCGATCTTGATCAGTTACCTTGTGTACATACTATGGTAGCAATTAGGGGGTTGCATGGCGATGAATATGGAAGTAGAGTGTATGAATACACTTCTGGATATTACACAACACAAGCATACATCCTTGCCTATGCAGAGCCTGTCAATGCAGTACCTCCTGAAGAATCATGGGTCGTCCCTGCTGAAGAGATACTTTATCCAGTGCCTCTGCCCCCAAAGCCGAACAACCGTGGAAGGAGAAGGGTTAACCGGATTCGATCTATTGGGGAGCGTCTTCCAAAGAGGAGAAATAAATGTGGCAACTGCAAGAGATATGGGCAAACTACATGCCCCGTTGTTCGTAGTGGAAATGAGGCTACAAGTCAGCCTACAAATTGAGTTTGTGAATTGGATATTTATATCGTCCTCGTTATAATTTCGATTATTTGGATTATTTGGATATTTATTTGAATTGCATAATGGACTTTTTGTCCTACTTGTATAATTTATATTGTGTACATATTTGGCCAAATTTGTTTCTTAACTTATGGTTTGCACAGATTTGCTTTACTGCATCTTTTGTGATTATGTTGTGCACATAATTGCATATTGTTCGCAACACATCCTTTTTGTTTAGGATATTACATGTGATGTTCCGAACGATGTCAAGGCATGTGAAAGCTTGTGAGGTCTTTATTTCACAATTCATAGTCGTAGCGTTTACCAAGTGCTACCTTATAGAAAATGTTCGGAACCCCGTGTCGATGATATTATATTATACTTTTATTCGTGACGTTCCGAACAAGCTATTCAAAATTTAAAACACACAAACGGCTACAATGAACAGTTGGGAACGCAAATACCAATACACTAAACGACTAAAATACAAGTTGGTTGCTGCAACAGTCACGTCAAAAAACACATTCACACTTGTAAATATGCGTCCCTTCATTTGCTTCAAAACATCTATAAATACCTCCACTTTGATGAACACCCAATTCACAATTCATTTCGCATTAACCAAGTATTACGTTCAGTTTTCACTAGTTTCTATATCAAGGAAGAACAAGTTGAGGTACTCAAGTTTTTCATATTTTCTGCCTTTTTTCTAAAACGATTTCAACATCTAATCTGTTTATATTTCCTTAAACATAACTATCCACTTTGATTCTTTTCTAAATTTTAAACAACTTTTCATGCAGATGGCCAATAACGCATTAAACGATCCATGGAATAAGTACCACCGAGTCCGAGAGCCTCCAAACAAGTCGCTTCCCACAAGACTGCTAGATGTGCATTATGAAGTTGTTGACATCAAAGAGGTAGCAGATAATTGTGAGAGGTCCATTCAAACACTCGAGACAAAACTTGAGTAGATGCAATTGCAGATAGATCGGATTGAGAGGATTTTGCAAAATCAATTCGGTGGAGGTCCAAACAATAACGAAGACGCTATTATATATTAGATGTTTAAGTAGTTCTACTGTTTATGAATATGCTTTTGTATCTCTGTTCAATTAATATTATTATGAAGGTCTTGAATTAGTACTGTTAAACTGTCTCCAAACCATCATGTTTGCTTATAGTTCGCAACACATCAACTGTCGTTTAGGATATTATAAACGATGTTCCAAACGACAACTTGGTCTACTCTATTTCTGGAAAACTTAATAAAATCATACAACACGTTCGGAACATATTACGTGTGTTCCAACATGAAAACAAATGTTCGGAACGCAACTGTTATGTTCCAGGTATAAATGATGATCATTAACATTATACACGTCCAAATATCCAGAATGAAAACAAATGTTCGGAACGCAACTCTTATGTTCGTCACATTAAACGGCCGTTCGGATCGCACAATTGTTAATGTTGTTATCTTCGGGAGAAATGATAATCCATTCATATACCGATGTTTCGAACATCAACTGGAAGTTTGTCGCGTTCATGTGATGTTCCGAGCGGGATGTTCTATTGTTGCTATCCTCATCATACTCTCCACAGCTAGAGTAGTTAGAGTGACAAACTATGATCATTATATACCTACAAAGGACCCACTATACCTGTAAGAGCGATAAATGACCAACTATACTTGTAACAGTGAAAAATGATGATCACTATCACTATAAATGACCAACTATACTTGGTATAGGGAGAAATGATGATCCATACATATAATAAATGACCAACTATACTTAAGAGTGATAAAGGATGATCATTATACCTAAAAATGATCCAAGATACCTGTAAGAGTGCATTATGATGATCATTATGAGTAGAAATGGCCAACTAGAGTTGTTCGACAGACAAATGATGATCCTTCTAATATAGAAATGACCCAACATACCTGTAAGAGTGTCAAATGATGGTCATTTTAACTAGAAATGACCCACTATACTTGCTAGGGTGACAAATGACGATCACTATCACTATAAATAACAAACTATACTTGTTATAGGGAGAAATGATGATCCATACATATACCGATGTTTCGAACATCAACGGGAAGTTTGTCGCGTTCATGCGATGTTCCGAGTGCGATGTTCTATTGTTGCTATCTTCATCACACTCTTCACATCTAGAGTAGTTAGAGTGACAAACTATGATCATTATATACCTACAAAGGACCCACTATACCTGTAAGAGCGATAAATTCATCCACTTTCATCACAAAGACCACTTAGAGTAGTTTGTGGGACAAATGGTTATCCTTATGAGTAGAAATGGACAAGTAGAGTCGTTAGAGTGGCAAATGATGATCATTATGACTAGGCAGGACCCAACAATACTTGTAAGAGTGGAAAATGAATATCAATATGATAATAAATGACCAACTATACTTGTAAGAGTGAAAAATGATGATCACTATCACTATAAATGACCAACTATACTTGGTATAGCGAGAAATGATGATCCATACATATAATAAATGACCAACTATACTTGTAAGAGTGATAAAGGATGATCATTATACCTAAAAATGATCCAAGATACTTGTAAGAGTGCATTATGATGATCATTATGAGTAGAAATGGCCAACTAGAGTTGTTCGACAGACAAATGATGATCCTTCTAATCTAGAAATGACCCAACATACCTGTAAGAGTGTCAAATGATGGTCATTTTAACTAGAAATGACCCACTATACTTGCTAGGGTGACAAATGACGATCACTATCACTATAAATAACAAACTATACTTGTTATAGGGAGAAATGATGATCCATACACATACCGATGTTTCGAACATCAACGGGAAGTTTGTCGCGTTCATGCGATGTTCCCAGCGCGATGTTCTATTGTTGCTATCTTCATCACACTCTTCACATCTAGAGTAGTTAGAGTGACAAACAGCCACTTAGAGTTGTTAGAGTGGCAAATGATGATCATTATGACTAGGTAATTAAAGTGAGATGATCAGTATCACCCTAAATTACCAAGCATACTTGTTAGAGTGACAAATGACTGCACATCCATCTTAGTGGTTTCGAACATGCTAAATATGTTTGTCACATGAATAACACGTTCGGAGCGTCATATTTCGATGTTGCTATCTTCATCGTTCTGTTAACGGATTTGTTCAGATCAGATCGCGATATGATTGAAACATGAAGTGTGTCGTGCGGAACAACATAGGGTACATTGGTAAATTATAGGACAAAATAACAATTTCAAATGAAATTTCTTGATCATTACTGCACAAAACATAACAATTGGAAATATAGAAACTAAACTATGAACCAACACTTGATCCAAGTACAGAATATGAGAACGATTAGCACCACAACTATTAGTACCCCAAAACCCAATTTTTTCCGCCATAAACGTGCCGCTTTCCTCTCTTCTTCAACAGCTTTCAACTTCTTAAGTAGACCCCATATTACTCTCTTTGCTTGATCTGACATCTCTTCATCATGCCATCTAAAGTAGTAGCAGCCATTTGCCTACATAAAAAAAAAAAATAAATAAATACAACAAATAAATAAATTCAAGAAAGAAAATAAACCCATCACCTAACCTGACCATATTTGCATCCGTAAAACCTCCTTCCTGGGTTTAGCTGCGTCCACGATGTTGTTAACTTCGCATAATCTCCACATCGACAAAATGGTACAACACTGCCGCTATTAACGGATCTACTAGACATTTTAATCTGGATGTTTGATGTAATTGTGTAAACTTGTTTTATAAATAATGAACACATATATAATGTGTTGGGTGGTGTATTTTTATTACCGTTGGTAAATAAATGTTGTTCACGCGCCCAATGTAATAATCTATCACGACATTGGGCTAGATCGAAATGATGTTCGGAACATCGTGTAAAGGATATGTTACGCGAATTATACTTATGTACACTGTCGTTCCGAACAATAGATTCAATATTTGAAATTCAAAAAAGGCTACAATACAATTTCCAAATACCAATACACCTATCATCTAGAGTAGTAGACTAGACTAGGTTTGCAGGTAGGTCGAAATGATGTTCGGAACATCATTTCGTAGACTAGACTAGGTTTGCAGGTCGGTCGAAATGATGTTCGGAACATCATTTCGTGGATACGTTACACCAATTACACTAATATAGGCTGACGTTCGGAACCCGTTCAAAATTTGAAATACAGAAACGGCTACAATACAACCCGCTCAAATACCAATACACCAAACGGCTACAAACGTAACGTTTCGGTTGCCTCTCTCAACTTCTATAAATACCCAACGATTTAAAGCATTTCAATCCATATTCATCAACTTACAATTCAAGGAATTACAATCCACATTAATCAACTTACACTTCAAATTATTCATCTTAAAAAATGGCACGTCAACCACGAACAAGAGGAGCAAGAGGATCCTCCACGGCTAGAGGGGCCTCCACGGCCAGAGGAGCCTCCACGGCTAGAGGTGCCTCCACGGCTTGAGGAGAAGCCTCCACCTCTAGGGCATTATCATTTGCAGACGAATCACAAACTGAAAGGGCTATTGACATATTGGAACAACTAAGGGCAGAAGTGTGGGGTTGGAATTTCCAGTTTGAGGGCTTCCTACATGACTACAAAAAGGACGTCAGAAAGATGGCGAAGGAAAGGCGAAGGATCAAAAGAATGCTCAAAGGGCTGCTTGCTGATAAGGGGATCCATTACCTTGACTTCTACTCCTCTCCTTCACGCTAGATTTGGATGTTCCTATTAATGTTATTATATATTTCTTTTTGAATGTTTATAATCTAGTATCTTTTGGTAGAATGCTAGTATAAGTAGTATTCCTTTTGTAAAGCACTGACAGTGATGTGCAGTTTCTCCATTTGAATGCTAATATAACTAGCATTCTTTTTTGTAAAGCTCTACAATGATTATCAATGGAAATTATTTTTATCTAGTTCAGAACTCCATTACGCCGTTCAGAAAGGTTTTGTGTCGTTCTGGAACATTATTAACCTTTATACAATTCGAGTATCTCGTTTGGAACATCGTTATTCCGCGCAAAACATATATATCTTGTTCTGAACAATTGATGAGCACTTGATATACTCTGTTCTTTTTCTTAAAAAACTAATCCATCTATCTATAATTAAAATAAGCACAGTATACCGAACGATATTTAATAATGTTCCGAACATCATGTTAAAATCTAAAAGGTACAGCAGTTACAATATTATCAGTTGCACTCGTTTGAGTAGTACATAACGGTTACGAGTTTTATCAAAAGTCACTTTCGATAAAGCCCTTCCCAACAGACTCGTCGATTGCCCCTTTTTTCACATTCACAAGGGGAGCACCTATAAGTGGAGCATCGAGTTCACATTCAGATTCCAGGGTAAACTTAATTAAATGTTGCAGATGTTTGGAACATCACTTTGCATTTCAGGAACAGATTGATGTCGTTCTGGAACTGATGTAATAATCGTCAATATTTAATATTTAAGCACATCAAAAGCTGTTACTGTTACTTGTTACTTGGCTAATAAAATAAAAGTCATCCATACCTAATTACATTACCAAAAAAAAGTTAAAAGATTATCCAAATATTACATATTCCCCAAATCAAGGCTTCATTTTGCCGTCGTAAATATAAACGGCTAAACGTCGCCTCCACCGATCAGCCTCATTGTCACAAATTTTGCCCATGGGGGTGTTTGTAATGAGATGCTCAATGTACATCAATGCGAACACTCCACAGGATTGCCCTGTTAGATTTTGTGGACAAAGTGATCTTGGCACTCTCTCAAACAACCACATGTCTCCTTTATTACACATCGGATCCAATTCTTTGAATAGCTTAGAATTTCTGACATAGATCGGGAATATGTACAGAATGGGAACAATTATTGGCAAGAACTTTTCATCATCATTAACACCATGATTGCAATCATACACCCAAACCTTCGCTTCAACCATGTCAAACACCACCAACACGTAGTGATTGTCGTTGATGTTGAAGACGCCGAAGATCCTCTTAGCACCAGCCCAACACCTACCCCCTGGGTAGGGTAGCTCTCCATGTGCATACTTCAGATACTCCTCATCAAACTTATACGCATTCAACGCCTCATCCAGCGGTATCTTATCATCCTGCGCATCTTTTTCCAGTTGGTAGTAGCGTTTTTTCATCATTGTCAAGAATGCCATATCCAGAATGAGGTCACTTTGATCGTAATGATAGGGGTAATTCAAATGCCTCTCCTGCATCATTGTCAACACAGCTTCAACATACTGCAGAACATATAAGAGAGACAAAAAATAATTGGAGTATAAGTGAGTGAAGGAAATGTCTGTCTTTCCGAACATCATTCCATGTTCGGAACGACTGTGTGATGTTCTATAAATCTATGAGAAGCTAGAAATGCTTTTGTTGTTCCAAGCATACTAATGATGTTCCGAACACAGTTAGAATGTTCCCTACAACAATGTGAAGTTCAGAAAATCATTCTAAAATAAACTTACAATGTCCCACAGCCACTGTGTCTTGTCCATCAGTTGTTTGAAATCTAGGTAATTCATCGGCAATCCAAGAAAAACATCTTTTTGTTTCTTCCTCTTTTTGATAAATGCGGTCAAGGCCATAACTTTTTTCCGCTTCAATGGCTTGTAAATATCCACTTGCAGCCTAGGCCAAACTTCTTCCTGCTTCTTCTCCTCTTCTGTTTGTGGTGATTTCACAGCCTTTGCAGGTTTTACAATAGTTTTGCGCTTCAACTGCTCAATCGTCTCCTTCACGGCCGCCATCTCCATCACCATGCCTTTACGCTAATCGTCGCACTCTTTGCAATTGCAACTGCTACATTTGGGGATGTCGAATCCATCACCACCAGAAGAATCACCTTTGATTTGCTCAGAAGCACCATCCTTTGTCTCGTAAGGCACGATCTGTTGCTCATAAGCCACCATCCTTTTCTCATAAGCCACGATCTTTTCATCATAAGCAACCATCTTTTGATCGTAAGCCAAAATCTTTTGCTCCATTGCTTCCCTCCATCCGCTGCATTCACCACATTTGCAGCCTCTGCAATTGGAGCTCCTCTTCACTATACCAACTTCAGTGATACCGGCAACTTCAAACTCACCGCGAACTACATCACCATCACCTTTGTTTCCAATGTCAATATTTACATCTTGCAGGCTACCAATTCCCTCTTCATTGTATTCACCATCACTTCCAAACATCATCGTTTCTGGGGCTTCCATAGCTTTAATTTCTATCACTTGTCTTGGAGGGGTTGCAGGATTGTTGTTGAAGATACAAATTGTAGTGCCACCAACAAGGCCAACGCTGCAAGCATCCTCAAACACTTTACAAAAACGATCTATTGTGTCATCCTCTGAGTCATCAAATGGCATGAGGTCTAGAAAGTAATCCATGTCCAGCTCTTCATCGGTAGGAATGAGGAAAGGGTGAACAACCTGTTAATATACCCAACAACATTAAATAAATATCAACTAAATTTTAAAAATCTTTTAATGTTGTTTGGAACAAAGTCTTGTTGTTCGAAAACATCGGAAAAGGATGTTCCGAACATTGTTGACTGTAGAAGTTGAAGGTTCTTCATTAAGATGTTCCGAACATCAATTAGAAATATTTCAGCAACAACGAGGTTGTTCCAAACATTACATAACATATATGGAAAACGGAATACTTACAGGAACATCTTGTTGGTCAAACAACCTGTCCGTATCTCTTTCACAAATTTCAGTAAGGCTGTTTATGATCCTTGGGATTGTTTTTTCTTTTGGCAAATCCTTTGGGCTCAAGGCAGGAATGGCTTCATCAGCCCAGGCCATGAATGCCCATGGAAAGCCATAAAGATTGTAAGTCTGGCTTCCTTCTGCACGAGGTTCCATTGGCTTGATCAGATATTCCATTGTTAATTCAAAACTCATCCTACCCCAAGGATAATGCTGGAATGCCGCAAGATCAGCGGACAAGCACACCACCCATTCCTCTATTCCATATTTGGAATCCCTCGCACACAGAATAGTATGAACAAACCAAGCCATGCACAGATTTAAATACCACTTCTTGGGACAGGTTCTAGAACATACCAACTCAAGCAAGTCACCAGACTTCACAGCTTGCTTTTTCTTCGACTGTTTTTGTTTTTTGGGCTTGTTGAACTTCCTCTTTGCGGGTGAAGGTGAGGGTGAGGGTGAAGGTGAGGCTGAGGGTGACTCCTCCTCCTTCTTCTTCCCCTTCCGCTTCCCACTACCCTTCTCCTTCTCCTCCTTTTTCTTCTCCTCCTTTCCCTTTATCTCTTTCTCCTTCTCCTTCCTCTTTTTCTCCTTGAAATAATCAATAACAAACTTCCACAATTCCTTCCCCTTTTCATTCATTTTATCCATGTACTCTTTACTTGGATAGGGCCCACAGTTTAGCCCTGTCATTAGTGCAAACTCGGATAGGCCAAAACGTGCTGGCAATCCATTGAAGGATATCCAAACCTCTTTCTTCTTCTTGCAAATAATCCTTCGCATGAGGAGGTTATGCACCAACTTGGTGCCAAACAGTGGATATTCCGGTAATTGCAAGAAAGGACCGAAACAGCTATTGGCAAATCCCCTTCTCACCTGCAATTTTTTCAGAACCTCCTTGAACTGTATCATACCCCTAGCCAACGAAGAACGAGCAGTAATCTTCCCATTAAAAGGTTCATTGTTGGTCAGGAAGGTCTTGAAGAGACCCTCAACGTTACTCTTGAAAGTAGCATGACCAACGTCTTCATACTGCACATAATTTTAGCATAAAATTAATAAAATGAATCACAATGATAGTAAATTAATAAATGTTCGGAACATGAGTATGCTGAGGTTCTGAACGACAGTTGCTACTGTTGGGAACAACACGTATCGTGTTCCGAACGAGAGCTACCAGCCTTAATGTTGATGTTGGGAACGTACAAAATGTCGTGTAGAACATCAACATTGACGTTCCGAACAATACGCGTTTCAATTCAACTATTACCTGGTCTTCCTCCAGTTTCAATCCAGTTGTTCCTTCAGCAGTTTCCTTCTCTTCACCTGCTTCCTCTTCAACATTTCCACCTGCATTATTTACAGCTTCCCCATCTATTTTAACTCTTTTTTCACAATCCTTCAGAAAGTTGCTTTTTAAAATTACATCCTCCGCCTCTCTTCTACTTCTTTTGTTGCTTCTTGGACTCTCCCCTGTTTTATCTGCTTCCCCCTCTACTTCTTCTCCTTTTTCTCTACTTAAATCATCAGCCTCTTCATTTTTTTTACCACCATCTTCCTCTTCCTTTTCACCATCACCATCTTCCTCTTCCTCTTCACCATCATCATCTTCCACTCCAGTCCTCAAAAAATCACTTCTTAACAGTTCATCAATACCGGCGTCATCTAAATCCACCCTTCTTTCACCCTCATCTGCAGCCCTCTCTAAATCCTCCCCACCTTTACTTAGATCGTAACTTGGTGCTGGACTTTGGCTTTCCTCTTGTTTATCACCTTTGTTCCGTGGACCTGCTACTTCTCCTTGGCTACATTCGTCACTCTCCACAACTAATTTTCTTTTAGTGGGTTTAGTAGTTCTTGGGCGTTTAGGAGTAGGTTTTAAATCTGTTGGAGTACGTTCCGAATCTGAAGTACTAGGCTTGTCAAGTTTCTTCTTCGGCGAAGGACCCTTTTTCTTAGAAATCGCCTTCTTGGGAGTCTTTGTAGGCTGCTTCTTCTGCTCATCTTCATCTTTATTTCTCGGTCTTAAATTTACCATTTTTCTGCAAAGCAAAACAAGGGGATACTAAATTTAGTTACAGAAAAACATGAACATCCTATTAGATGTTTAGAACCTCAGCAACTATGGTGTTCGGAACATCAAGACACATAACAGCAATAACTTCAATTTGCAACTAAATAAAGCAGCGTTGGTTCCCAGAAAACCCTCAAAATCGTCACAATTTAACCAAAAAATGTAAACACCCTAAAAATTTCAGTTGAACATCGAAAATCCCTTTGTAGTTCGGAACTACTTTACCCATAAAACACATAATGCCATTCAATTTCAACACAATATTACACCTTTTATACAAAAACAAACACTCAAATCATCGTTAATCACTGTCGACGAAAAAATTAAAATCTAAAACCAAGGTTCGACATTTACACCACAGTTTAAATGATAATGACATAGTTTACCTTTTATATAAAATACTTTGTTGTATTTGCTGGTCGGATTCCTTGAAAACACAGAGAATTTGGAGTGAAAAAGGAGATGAAGTGTGAAGTTGGTTGAAAGAAGCCACGCGGGGAACGGGAAAGGGGTTAACTGATGAGTGATGTGATGTTCCCAAGGTTTGAAATAATTATTATGTATGTTTTAAGAAATACCCTCAAGTTTTAAAAGTGTTAATTTGGTCCATGATTAGTGTTAATCAGACTTAGAAATAAAAGAAAATGAAAAAGAAAATCCGAGACCCTTTTCTGCCAAAAAAGAGTTGGGCGGTTCTGGAACGCCACTTCTCACTAGTCTTTTATTTCATTCACCACTCTTAGAATATAGAAAAAACACAGCTTTTAAGCTTTCCCATGAAATATTGGAAAACTTGTTCCTTTTGAGAATGAATCGAATTGAACTTGTTTCCTCTCCATTGATCATTCAATTTGCAAGACACAGGTTTGTCTTGAGGATTATTGCATAGCCTAGGTATTTTTTGATTCCTAACAAAGGGTTGAGTAAACTAGTTCCTACTAAATCCTTTGTTGTAATTCAAATTGTGTCTAGCTTTTTATCTTGTTCTTCTTGTTCTTAATCTTGCTTGCATCATGGTGCTCCTTGTTTCCTTCTACTTTAAACCACTCGTTCTTGGCTTGATTGGAAGACCCTTAATTCTGGAAATCTTAGTGCGGGAATATTCTTTACAAGCATTTTCTAGGGTTATCTCTTGTGCCTTTAGAAGTGCCGCTTACATACCTTTGAATATCACTTGTGCATTTTCTGTTCCAGATGTCAAACGCAGAAAATGACACAGGAGAGAGCACTTTGAAAACCAAGAACCATGTCTAGTGAGAGGTGTCTACTTTAAAAATATATGAAAGGGCAAGCTGCAATAAAAGCTGATAAGAAACAAATCCACTTGGGTACAGTGTATCACAGGTATCGTACTGCCTGCTAATTTATTTCTCTTGGCCTTGTTATATTCTGCTCCTCGTACGCTCTGATGTTAAGTTCAAATGTGTGACAACCTCGGTCGGTCCATTTCTATCTCTTCGATATTTACTTCCTCCTATATCAGCAACCGCACTAGCATCTGATTAAGATGGGATTACCTGTAGTTCATCTACCAACTTCCAGAAATCTACAGCGACAGGATGCTTGTTCAGTTCTATTGCAATTTGATGTTCTTGAATGGAAGCTTAAGATGGATGCAATGTTTCTTTTTTCTTCGAAATTTGTAGAGCTGCTTTTGTGTGTGGGAGCGGACCGAATTTTGTAACTTTCAGAGGAGGAGAAGCAGGAATTAAGACAACTCAATGGGATGATATTTTAGCATTTTGAGTAAGTTCTAATACTGTTACCTCTTCTAGTCTTTTTATCAGTTCTTTGTGGCTTTAGTAATAATCAGATTAAAATTTATTTCAGAAACTAGAAGACGAACTGGGGTGGTGCACGGAGGAAATCCGAACCTTTAACTTCAACACTAAACAGAGAGGAAGAGGACTACGAGGATGAGGGAGGAGAGCCAGAAGGCAATGGGTTTTCAGCCTCTGAAGATACTGAACATGACATATCACTCTCATGGGGAATAATGCTAAAAGAGAGAGTGCTAATGATTCTGTTAAGACGTTCGGCGATGATTCAGGAAACTCCATGATTCTATTATTGGTATAGATTTCTTCACAAATATAGGTGCCCCTATTAGGGCGAATGATAATAATCTCATTTCTATCTGTAAGGTAATCAAGTTTGATCTCAAGTGTGAATACATGCCTCTAGATGTATTCTCATGCTTGATGAAATGAACTTGACATATATAAACTGCTCAGACTCATTATGTCAGCTGACTGTGGTCAGCATTATCTACCTATAATAAATGGAATATGAGAGGAAAATAGAGAAAATTTGGTCAGTATAAGCATGCCAGTCAAAGGCAATCATGGCATAATGGTAAAAACTGTTGTCTGATCAGGAGGTCACATGTTCAAGTCATATAAACAATCTCTTGTAGAATTGCAAGGTTATAATGTGTATAATAGGCATAATGGTTGTTGGACCTTTTATTGGCCCGTGCATATCGTGGTCTTAGTGCACTAAGCTATTTTTATATAATATGAAATATGATAGTAACAAAGGGGATTTTTGATAGGTTCACGATCAGTATAGAAATAGTCAAACATAATGAGGTTTTTATGTAATTTTTATTTTTTTTATATATAAGACTGACATCATAAGTTTTCCAAATATGTCCAAAAGATGGCAGGAGATACAAATGCTTTTGACGTTTCAATGGAGGATAACATTAAAAGATGTGTGGAGGGAAGGGAAGGCAGGTGTAATTTGACGGCAAGGTAACATCATACGGACCAGCTTCTATTAAAATAGAACACTTTATAGACAAACAAGATTATTCAATGTTATATTCTCAACGTGCCATGACTTTGCCAAAAGGCCCAAAACCTTAAAGTGACCGACATTCATCAGCTGGTCTTCATGGCTTGACCCTGCTCATTGAGTATGGGTATTTCTGTCCAAAATTTATTCATTAAAGTTAGCAAGTGGATCCTTGCAAAACTGCTGTTAACGGTCAAAAAGACAAATCATTGCCTATGGTCTTATAGTTTTGAAAGTTACCCGTTATGGTGTCATATTAGTGCAATTCAACCGAACTCAAACTTGGTTAAACAGTGAACCTCTTCCATAATATTCAGCTTCTCTTCCAGAATTTGAAAAAGAAACCATTGAATCCATGGCCTCAGCTTCGGGTGATAAGCCACTTGATCAACTTTCTTCTTCGTCTTCTTTGTCATCAGCTAATCGGAAAGAACGGTTTCTTAATCCAACTCTAGTAGCAGGTATTTTTAGCACTCGTTTAATTTTTCATGAAAATTTAATTTTTCAAAATTTAATTTTTCTTTAATCCCATTTTGGTGTGGTTGGCGGAGGAGCTGGTCTGGTATCAAAGCATCAAAAACTTCATGGCTTAGCTTATATTTCTGAAACTTTATGCTACTTATTTTGCTATTATTGCTGCCTCTTATTGCGGTAATCTAGTTTTTCAAACTTTGTCTTTTTCTTGTGCAATAACTAGTAAATCCATCTTTTCCTAGTATGTACAATTAATTCTATAGAGATCCTGGGATCGAATCTCATCGTAGTTATTAAAAAAGAAAAGAATCTCCACATGCTTGGCTCATGAAAAAGAAACAAGATGGCATGTGAGGGGGCGTGTTGGATAAAGTGGAAGTTCGCTTCCGGTATATTATGTGACAAGAGAGTGCCACTTAAGCTTAAAGGAAAATTCTATAGAGTGGTCGTCAGACCAGCTATGTTATATGGAGCAGAGTGTTGGCCAGTCAAGAATTCTCACACCTAGAAGATGAGCGTTGCGGAAATGAGAATGCTTCGATGGATGTGTGGGCACGGTAAAATGGATAAGATTAAGAATGAAGTCATTCGTGACAAGGTTGGTGTGGCCCCAGTGGCCGAGAAGATGCGCTAAAGGTTGCGATGGTTTGGCCATGTGAGGAGGAGTGTAGATGCTCCGGTGAGGAGGTGTGAGAGATTAGCAGTGGTTGGTCTACAGAGAGGTAGAGGTAGACCAAAGAAGAATTGGGCCGAGGTGATTAGACAGGATATAGCCCAGATCTAGATTACCGAGGACATGACCCTAGATAGGGAAGCGTGGAGGTCGAGGATTAGGGTAGAAGGTTATGTGATAGTCGAACATGTTTTCCCTTATTAGAAGTAGTAGTATGTGTATGTAGCTGATTTCCATTTTACTCTCCAACTTTATATCTATCTGTGTTTGCTAGATATGCATTAGTTCTACATTTACTTTAGTTTAGCATGATATCATTGGCTTATTTTTTCAAATGTGTATTCTAATATGTTTATTTTCCTAGCCGAGGGTCTATCGGAAACAACCTCTCCACTTTGGTGGGGGTAAGGTCTGCGTACATCTCATCCTCCCCAGACCCCACTTGTGGGATACACGGGGTATGTTGTTGTTGTTGTTGTAGTGAGCTCTCTAATAGATTAAGCTTTTAGAAGATGGCTGCATATAAGTTGTGGGTCCAAGTGCACGCACTATCTCGGGCTTGTTGGTATCAATAGAGAATTTCTTTAATAATGTTATTACTATTTACTGTCATTTGTATAGATCAAACTTATTTTGTTGTTCTATTTGGTCTCATGATGACATGAATTCAGAAACACGATTCACGGTTAATGAGGATTTATATAGCCGACACCAGCTTGTTTAGGAATAAAGCGTAGTTGTTGTTGCATAGACAGTTCTAAAAGAATATGAGAATTTTTATATGTATAATAAGAAGTGCATCCACTGCTTGCAATAAAAGTATCTGCTTCAAATATTAAGGTTGATTTTGGGAATAGTTGTCAGTTTTCCTGCGAAATGGTGGTAATGATTTTATCTGCAAAAATAGTAGTAGCTTTTCTAGTCTAGCTGGTCATGTGGTGGTTTATTATCCCATGCACTTATATTGATTTAGTTGTGAGGGTCTCATCCTTTGATCCATAGGACATCTTCCAAGCGCTTCTGTTCAATTGCTTTTTTCCATTTCAAAGCTTTATTCCGCATTAAGCTGCTGCACTTCATTTGTGCTTTTAGCTTGCCTCGGATTGTTTAGCAAGGATATTCAACCTAGTAAAATGTTTTAAGTCTCAGCTTTGAACATGACATCGTTGCGTTTAAGCAAAACAAATCCCATGGGTTAATTTTGGTTAACAGAGTGAAGATAGCCTGGTCACAAGTTTTTTGCTGCTTCTGTCCACGTAAGACTGGAGACAGAGACCAACATATATTCTCTCGTTGAACTTGTACTATTATCTTGATATTCGCTACTTTCTGAGAAGCAGAGTGTCTTATGGGTCAATGGTGTTGAAAACGGAGTACTGAGCTTAATATATGCTCCTTTCTTTGTCTGGCAGGTGCTTGTGAGTTTGTAAGAGTAAGTAGAACTGGAAGGCTTGATGATTTTCTGAACTCAGCCATTGGAGGTTTTGGTACTGGTGCTATCCTTGGACGCCTGCAAGGTAAAATTTGCTATTCTATCCATCTCACTCCCTGTGCAGCTGCTTTAATAGTTCCTGTGCACAAGTAGGCTAACGTGAACATTAACTCAAGATCTGGTGCATCCTTTTTAATGGTCTTAATCTCACAAAATAATATCTTTTACCAATGAAAATCGAAAAAAAGATTGTTCAGTTGTTAGTCATTGTAACTGGAGTCTAATTGAAGTAGCGTGGTTCTGTTTTCCCATAAACATCCTTTCTGCTTGTTGAACTAACAAGAGCGGCCAAACTTGTAAAAGTCGTGCTTGCTTGGTCTCCTAGCATATGAGCAGATCATTTAACAACAAATGGTTCTTTGAAAAACAAGAGGTTTGCGTCTTTTAAAGATGAACTCATGTAGAGGTATGAATACTTGTTCAATCTTTCTTTTCAACTACTTCATAAATCCAAGCATCGCATAAGTATGCTAAAGATGTATTTCTTGGTCCGTTTTAAGAAGTGGTCTGCTTATTGCCTATCTCCCTCGTCTCCGTTCAGAACAAGTACCAATAACTCAGAATAAATATCTGTCTGCCTTAGTTTGTTCTACAGAAGTTCTATGCAAACAGTATTAACATTTTCAGTTTATCACTTCAACATAGTTGTGCTCCATATTCATCCTTACCTAGGTTAGATTGCTGTTATCATTTAAGTGCTAGGTTAAATATGCTCATGATGAAGGTGCTTATCCAGATAACCACAGTGCTGGTGATATTGTTATTCATTTTCCATCTTTGACATATGCTTGTGCAAAGAGACCATTTATACTAGAAGATGGCCATAATATCTTCAAAAATCTATACATGTCAATCTCTGGATATTTTGCTTCTCAATTGTTGATCTTGAAGTGTCAATACCCTAATGCTGAAACTTTATGCATTTCCCTTTTCCTCTCCTGCTTTTTCCCAGTTGACTGCCCTCTCAATGTGAAAGTGGAACTATTGCTACCATTATGTGATTTCAGTTTTCAACTTTTCATCTCTTCTTTTGTTTTCTGATGGTCATGCCACTGGGTGAATCCCTTTCTGTTTGGAAGCACTTTGAAGTTTAATAAAAATTGAATAACAGCCTTTCATCTATGGGTTCTGATTTCTTAAC
Source organism: Petunia secreta (assembly GCA_029990175.1). Taxonomy (NCBI): domain Eukaryota; kingdom Viridiplantae; phylum Streptophyta; class Magnoliopsida; order Solanales; family Solanaceae; genus Petunia; species Petunia secreta. Next base: position 9,037,900 of record JARKIP010000053.1, read on the forward strand.
CTGTCATGTCCTACACATTTGTCTCAAAGCCATGTCATCCATCATGGCTGCTGTTTATGAACCCAATATTTGGCTTACCTGTTTTGTTGGATGATATGTCAAGTGGTCCACGTGGTGCTGTTAGTTAATCTGTCATTTTTGCAGTTGTTGGAACAACAGTTTATTATGCTACCATCAAAATAAAACCAGCCCTGAAAAGCTTCTACGACTCTATTGTCAACAGCAAAGATGATTGGTTAAAATTGCCTGAGTGGTTGCTAATTCAAGTGCTTGACAAGGAAGCTCTAGCAGCAAAACATGCTCGGGAAGAGCAAATATACAAAAGTGTCCACAATTTGAACAAGAAGGATTCTTAGTTTTTAAGTATTTTTTTGCAAAAAGGCATTACTAGAAGTTGAGAAGGAAAGCATCTAACAAAGTTCTTCCACTTCTAGATCCTTCAGGTCGGCTGGGTATACAACATTTTATGAGCTTCCTATGCTAGTGCAGTGTGGTACAGGAGTGGAACTTTGAATTTATGTACCCTGAACGAAGCTGCAGAAATGGCAATATTCTGCTCTTGCACATTTGTTGTGAAATTCGGTCTGGTACAATTTGCATTTTGTGCACTTTTGAGTTATCTAATTTGGATAAACTCTTGAAACAAATTTTTGAGTAGAATGCGAACCACCTTTCACATTCAGGGCTTATTTGATTGTCATAGAAGTAGGGAACTATCTAATCGTGACATTTAAAATGATAAAACGCAATTGTTTTATGCTGATGCTTATGCATCATCTTTTGCAGTTCTTTTACGTGGATCCTACCTGACATCACGACCAAATTTGTTTTCATTTATCTCGATTTAATGGTACTTGTATTTGTGTATCCTTGCATCTGTTCAGCCGCTTGTGATATTATGTGTTTTCACATGTGTATTGGGTAAAAATCGACCCACGGCAATTTGCCCCGGTCACGCAAGTCTCAACGACCGAACACGTCATGGCTAAACAATTGCCGAAGCGATTGAGCAAGTCGCCGAGGCCTTGAAACCGAAGATGCGTCACCGAAGGCGAGCCGCAAGCTGAGCTTCGATAACCTTCACCTCGGTCAAGCAACAGGGCCAAGCCACCGAGGTCATCAGCTCTCACCTCGGTGGATCCCCTCGGTTCAAGCGGCTTTGCAGCCCACTACTTCACCCCACTAACTCAGCCAACACACACCAAAATCGTGGGACAACATGGCAGCAGATAGTGTAGATCGTGGGCAAGGCTTATATCTATAAATATCAGTTCATTTCATGTAATAGGCATCCAGAAATTGATACCGAAACTCTGCCCAAATTTGTACTGAACATCCATATACTGAAATCAAGATATTTTACGTATTTTTCATCTGTTTTGCGCATCATTTACTGCTTTGATACGAAGATTTGCTTATATTCGAATCCAAATTCGATTTGTACACCTAAAAACGATTTAGGCCCATACAAATTGGCGCCGTCTGTGGGGATATAAGCAATAACGCTTTGTTCCAAAGTTCGAAATCTGTTCTTCGTCAAGAAATTTGTGATCTAACGCTATGGCTGATAACAACGATGGTGGTAATGGTGATCGGGTTGACGTTCCGACGAACCAACAATCCTTCACCCCAATGACAACCGAAGAATTTCAAATGTACGTTGTCACCACGCTAAGAGCTCTCCAAAACAAACAGGATGAGCAGGCTAGTATCAATGCCGAGTTTCGCGCCTCGCTGGAAGGGCGAAACAGTGCCGCCCCAAACGGCACCCAGCCCTCGGCTCCTGGTGGAGGCACCCCGCCTTTCGTTCCTCAGGGCGCGACAACAGGGGGACCTCACAACGGAACCGCGTCTGGGGGGTCGGGGAGTGGTCCATCTTCCATGCCACACTTCGGGACGGTTCCCTCCATGGCAGAAACAACGTCATCGGTTGACGTTGAAAAAATGAGTAGAGAAATCGAGGCTCGCATAGAGGCGCGCGTCGAAAAACGCCTCGAGCGCGTACCGGGGATAAGCAAGGAGGAAGACGACCTCGACATCGAGCAATATAGGGAACAGCCTTATAAGCCCGAAGCAGCACCAGCTCCAACTCCTGTAGGTTTCAAACTCACATTCCTCAAAAAGTACGATGGAACAACTGATCCCAAGGAGCATGTTAGGGAATACATGTCCATGGTGAAGAGCAACGACTTGACGTCCATGCAGCTTGAATCCATGTTTTTAAAGAAGTTTGGTAGTTCGTTGGAAAAGGGTGCACTTCGGTGGTATTTATGCTTGCCGCCGGGGTCAATCTCCTCGTTCAAAGAACTATCCCGCGCCTTTGTCAAAGCTCACACCGGCGCGCAAAAGATCCTCCAGAGGAAGGAGGATATATGTGAAGTGAAACAGTGGCCCGGTGAGCCACTTAAAGAGTTCCTCGAGCGATTCCATGCTGAACGTATGGAATTGCCTCGAATGGATGATACCTTGGCTATCATGGCCTTTGAAAAAGGTATCAACGGTCGCAATTCAAATGCTGCTGCCGAATTGCGGAAAGAGTTGCAACAATATCAGGTCCTGACGTGGGAGGACCTGCATAGAAGAGCTTATTCCAAAATCAGATTGGAGGAGGCGGAGTTCAAAAACCGAGGTTATCAAAACCGAGGTGATATATCAAATCGCGCCGAGGCGCCACGAAATAATTTTAAAGGGAGGTATGAACCTTATACTTCGCCGAGGCAACATGTTACTCAAAGATTGGGAAACAACCCCGGTAACTCATACCCGGCGTCTCACGTAAGCCAAAGGCTAGGAGGGAAGGTTCAAACCAATATGAACCAAAGGAATCCCTCGAGCTCCACTTCGGTCCCAAGAAAGGATCTCCCCCGGATCCAAGATTATAATTTTAACATATCGACCTCTGAGCTGGTCGACGTCGTTAAGGGGACAGCCGGGGTTAGAATTCCCAAAGACATGAGAACCCCGGCAGACAAAAGGGATCAAAATCTGCATTGCGAGTTTCATGCAGATTATGGTCACAGAACCGAGGACTGCAAAGCTTTGCGCCTCGAGGTAGCTCACCTACTGAAAAAAGGAGTCTTGGCTCAATTCCTCACTGATAAGGGGAAAGACAATTTTTCAAAGAACCGGGGGGATGGGCAACCACCTCGGCCTCCACCCCCGGAGAGAGTAGTTAACGTCATCACCGGGGGTCAGAAGTAAACGGCGTGAACTTCGCCGCAGCTAAAAAATTTGCTAAGCTCTCCATCACCATGGAGAAAAGGACCCGAGTTGGAGGCTCGGGCAAGGACATCGTGTTCGATGAGGATGATTGTGATGGGATGATGTTCCCCCATCACGATGCTCTAGTCATCATGCTAAGAATTAACAACGCCGACATCAAGAGAGTGCTGATTGACCCCGGTAGCTCAGTAAACATCATCAGCTACGGGGCGGTGAAGCAGATGTGGCTAAAAGGGGAAATCGTTCCCAAATCAACAGTGTTGGCTGGTTTTAACAACTCAACAGAGAAGACGTTGGGTGAAATCACGCTGAAGACATTCGCCGAGGGTGTCACCAAGGATACACTGTTTCAAGTGATGCCCGAGGACCTGGCCTATAATGTAATCCTCGGGCGGCCATGGATCCACTCCATGGAAGCTGTTCCTTCCACTTTACACCAAGTGATCAAATTCCCAACGCCTTGGGGGGTTCGGTCAATTAAGGGGGAGCAGCGAGTAGCGAGGGAATGCTACTCGGTTGCACTGAAGAGTGGAGTCGCCCCGAGCGGGCCCAAAAAATAGCAACCAACGCAACCGGGGTCAAGCGAGGCGAGCCTCCAAAATGAAATTGAAAAGATCCCGGCATGCGTGCAAGAGCCTCGGAAGCAAAAAGCCGAGGACTCCACCGTTGAAGAGCTGGACTCTTTCACTCTACTGAAAGAGTTCCCAGAAAGGAAAGTGCACATCGGCTCGGAATTGGACCCGAAGTCGAAAGACGCAATTATGGAAGTTTTAAGGTCCAACTACGACTGTTTCGCTTGGGCTCATTCAGACATGACGGGTATCGATCCGGAGATCATGACTCACAAGCTGAATGTGGATCCAAGATTCACCCCGGTGAAACAAAAGAAGAGACCTCACGCCGGGGTGAAAAAGAAGGCGATTGAAGATGAGACCACGAAGCTGCAAGAAAATGGTTTCATCAGGGAAGTGAAATACCCGAATGGCTGGCAAATGTGGTAGTTGTGCCGAAGAAAAATGGCAAGTGGAGAATGTGTGTAGACTACACCGACCTGAATAAAGCTTGCCCCAAAGATTCTTACCCGTTGCCACAAATCGACAGGTTAATAGACTCCACGGCTGGACACAAACTATTAACTTTCTTGGATGCGTATTCGGGCTACAATCAAATCCTCATGGACCCTGAGGACGAAGAAAAAACCTCGTTCATCACTGACCGAGGTACATTCTGTTACAAGGTCATGCCCTTCGGTCTCAAAAACGCCGGGGCAACTTACCAAAGGCTAGTATGTCGCATGTTCAAGGATTATATTGGAAAATCTATGGAAGTGTACATAGACGACATGCTCATCAAGTCGATCCAAATGGAGGATCACTTAAATCATCTGAGGGAGGCCTTCGCCGTGTTGAGACAATATGGCATGAAATTGAATCCTGAGAAGTGCGCCTTCGGCGTTGGGTCTGGCAAGTTCTTGGGGTTCATTGTCTCTGAACGGGGCATCGAAGCTAATCCTGACCAAATCAGAGCTATCGAGGAAATCCCCGAAAAGCTTACCGGGGTGAAAGAAGTCCAACGCTTGACTGGCCGAGTCGCTGCCTTGAGTCGTTTCATCTCAAGGTCCTCGGAGCGATGCCACAAATTCTTCTCCGTTTTGAGAAAAAACACTCACTTCGAATGGACACCGGAGTGCGAGCAAGCGTTGAAAGACTTGAAACAGTATTTGGCTAACGCACCGTTGCTTGCCAAGCCAAAAGAAGGTGAAACATTGCTAGTCTACTTAGCAGTGTCCGAGGTATCAGTAAGTGCCGTGCTGGTCCGAGAAGAAGATGGCAAGCAGCAGCCCATTTACTATGTGAGCAAGACACTCCTCGACGCTGAGACCAGGTATCCACATCTGGAAAAACTAGCTCTTGCTTTACTTGTTACCGCTCGGAAATTGCGGCCCTATTTTCAATGCCATCCAATAGCCGTAGTTTCAACCTTCCCCTTGAGAAATATTTTGCATAAGCCAGAGTTGTCGGGAAGATTATCAAAATGGGCGGTAGAGTTAAGTGAATATGACATCACCTATCAGCCTCGGAACGCCATTAAGTCCCAAGTCTTGGCGGACTTCGTGGCAGATTTTAGCGTTGGAATCTTACCCGAGGCTGAAAGAGAAAACGCCGAAGCTAAAGGAACAACTCCGGGCTTATGGGTACTCTATACCGATGGAGCAACTAACTCCAAAGGTTCGGGGCTGGGCATAGTCTTACGAGCACCCACCGGGGAGAAAATCAGACACTCGGTTCGATTAAAAAAAGTAACCAACAACGAGGCAGAATATGAGGCGGCTTTAGCGGGTTTAGAGTTGGCCAAAGAAATGGGGGTTGAAAGAATCGAATTGAGATGTGATTCTCAGTTAGTGGTGAACCAAATCCTCGGTGATTACACGGCTCGCGAGCCCAGAATGCAGTTATACCTAGATCGGGCACAAAGGATCTTGAGCCAATTCCAAGAATGGCAAGTTAAACAAGTACCTCGGGAGGAGAACACCGAGGCCGATGCCTTAGCGAATCTGGGTTCGGCTATTGATGAAGATCACTCGGGGACTGACTCAATGGTTCGGCTACTATCTGCACAGATGAGAGAGATGAAGCTGCAAGTCAATTCGGTGGACAACCGGTGGGATTGGCGAAGTAAGTTCATCTCCTATTTCGACTCGGGGACTGTCCCCCAAGATAAGAAAGAAGCGAAGAAGCTGAGGACCCAAGCTACCTCGTATCACATGATCGAAGGCAATCTATACAAGAGGTTGTATTGCGGCCCGATGGCCAAATGTTTGGGCCCCGATGAAGCAAGATACGTGATGGCAGAAGTGCATGAAGGCGAGTGTGTGATGCCGGGCAATCCACCACGAGGAGACCATTCACTCGGAGCCAAGCCAAGGATGTCCAAGAAGCGCATTTACACTTGGTGAGGAAGGGCCTTGAAGAAGGAAGCGATTGGAAGCCGTTCCGGGTGCTCAAACTAGGCCTCACGCCTAAGGAAGAAGAGAGCCCAGCAGAGCTAGGCGCCCCGCCTAGGGAGCTCACTGCCTAAGGCCCAGCAAAGCACCAGGCGCCCCACCTGGCTAGGCGCCCAGCCTAGCTGAAGGCCAAGCCAGGCGCCCCGCCTAGCTTCAAGCGCCCAGCCTAGCTGAAGGCCAAGCCAGGCGCCCCGCCTAGCTCCAGGCGCCCCGCCTAGCTCCAGGCGCCCAGCCTAGCTTCAGCATGATCCAGGCGCCCCTCCCAGCCCCAGGCGCCCCTCCTAGCTGCTGAACTTATGCTTCTTTTACTATTTTGCCCTACGTGGCTTATTTGTTGAACCTTATTAGTAAGGGTAGTTAAGTCTTTGTGTAAGCTTGGGAAACACTATAAATACCCAAGCCTAGCTTATTTTACACTTAGCTTATTATTGATGATTAATGAATGTTGAACATGAGCAAGGCTCTTGATTATTGAATGAAACCTTTTGTTTTGGGACTTGTAGTTCTTCTAGCGGATCTAGATGAATACTCTTCCTCTCCGACCATTCTACTTGCGTGCTCGCGTTAGCTCGAGGGTAGTTGCATAGCGTAGGTGTTCTTGTCCTTCTCTCGGGGTGTAACGGAACAAGTTCTCCGTTGCTACTTGGGATTAGAGATCGAGTTACGTCTCGTTCTTTATCTTTTACTTTCCGCGTTTGATTCCCTACATCATTTGGTATCAGAGCAAGGCTCGGGTTTTGTTTCTACAAACCCCCGACCCTTGGTTCTTCGTGCCTAGTATCTTTTCTTTTAGTTTTCTTGTTGTTGAAGTTATTGAAAGAAGAAAATTACAAAAAAATTAAAAAAATTGAAAAATCCAAAAATTTGGTGTAACTTGTTGATTTGGATGATTTGTGATATGGGTGTTGAGGATTCTTGATCGTGATTGATTTCCCGTTACTTGGGTACCAAAATTGTTGGAATTGGTGAAGTTTGAAAAATTGAAACCCCAAAACCCCTTAAACCCTTGAAGAACTTGTTGTTGATGAATTTTGGCTTGATTCTTGGGTTGGATTGATGTTTGATTGGAAACTTGTTATTGGGGATTGATCTTCATTGAAATACAAACAATTCGGTACCAATTTTGTGGGATTTGAACATGTATAACACCTTCTTTGATGAATCACAATCCTTGTTGAAACCCTTTTGTTAAACCCTTGTGTTCTTGAGTTCTTGAGATTGAATCCTGATTTGATTGATTGTTTGATTGAAAATTTGATTGGGTTTTGTTAAGGAAGATCAAACACAACTTTGGGTATCTTTGGATTGTGAAAACAAGTTGAAAACATCGGATTTGAGGCTTGAAAATCGACTTGAAACGAGTTTGGAACGAGTTGGAAAAAGCTTCAGGCTAGGCGCCCCGCCTAAGCCAGGCGCCCCGCCTGACTTGGCTACTGCCTAAGTCCCAGGCGCCCCGCCTGGAACACAGCACAATCTAGGCGCCCCACCTGAGTTTCAGGCGCCCCTCCTGAGTGCTGAAGGTATTGTTTCGGGTAGATTTTCGTAGGTATTTCCCTTTGTTTGATAACATAACATCTAGTTAGTACTAATTTGAGTAACCGATCTACTTGAATAGTGCTAACCCTTTGATTGCTCTTAAGTGAATCGTGCCTAGCAAGGAGAGTAGACTTCTAAGGAAAAGCGTAGAATCTTTTAACTCAAGTCCTTCACTTCAAAGTGCCTAGCGTTCATTGAGTCCCATTAACTCCACTCACCCCGGAGTGTGCGTGACTCGTGAATAGTTTAGTTGAGTTGAGGAGTTGCTAATCATCTACGTGAAGCTTTGGAACTACAAGTTGAGTGAAATATCCACCGCCACCCAAAAGAGTGATCCGAGTGAACACAAGTGAGGGAGCGAGTGAGGTGTTTTAACTAACTCTTGTTTCTTTCTTTGTAGGTACAATGGCCAACGAAGGTCAAGATTTCATTAAGGAGGCCTTGGCTAATCTTCTTGCCAAGATGGACCTCATGAACCAAAGGATTGACTCTCTTGAAAAGGGAGCCTCGAGTACTCAAGGAGAACATGGGACCCCGAGTGTCCCAATTAAAAAGGGGACCCCGAGTGTCCAAATTGAGACCGGTGAAGGCTCAAGTAGCCCTACCTTTACCCCGGAGCAAGTTGTTGAATTGCTCAATCAACAACGGGTAAAGGAGGATCGAGAGAGACTTGAACGAACGGGCATTCCCCGTATCTTGGATAATCCTCCAAGAAACTTTCCACTACCAAGACCCGTCCGAAACGTGCAACCTCTTGAGCAAGTTGTTGAGGCTCAAGAAGGGGAGGAAGTTGATTATGATGACAATGTGTATGGGTTTGATGATCACTTTCAACCAAGGCGAGCTATGAATTGGGGTCGAAATGTGGATCGGGGTAGAGGCCGAGGTCGAGGGCCACCCTTAGGATATGGAGGGAGGAATGTTAGAAGGGACTATGTTGCTTATGATGATCACCATGGAGGCCAACCGGAGCCATTCCAAGGGGGTCGTGACAACAACAACAACCTCAATAGTGTGAAGCTCACTATTCCTTCTTTCAAAGGAAGTAGTGACCCGGTGGAGTACATTGGTTGGAAATTGGCTATGGAGCGTATCTTTGACACCAATGATATGCCCGATGTGAAGAAAACCAAGTATGCAATATCCTCCTTTGAATCTTTTGCTTCTACTTGGTGGGAGTCGGTGAAGAGAAATAGAAGAAGGACGGGTATGGCTATTAATCTTACTTGGGAAGAGTTGATCCGTGTGATGGATGAGAAGTACTTGACTAACCAATACCGGGTTGAACAACAAAGGAGTCTATATGATTTAAAGCAAGGTTACAAATCGGTTGGTGAATACTTCAATGAATTTGAGCAAATCCGAATGATCCTTGACTTAGATGATGAAGACAATGAGACGGCCATGATCCGTTTCAAAGGGGGCTTGAACCGAGACATAGCTTCACAATTGAAGTTCCACAAATATGATGATCATTACAAGCTATGTGAAGATGCGGTTGAGGCCGAGAAATGGCTCAAGGAGGAGAAATCCCTCCGCTACAAGAGTAGCACTCCTACTCCAACAAGCAAACCAAAGGATTGGAAGCCTCCTACTACAAATGCAAGGTTTCCAAGTGCAAGTGGAACAAGTGGTGCAAATGCTACCAAGGATGTGAAAAAGCCGTATGAGAAGAACACACCTAATGTGGGAGGTAACTCTAAAGCTCAATTATATGCTCCTACTTCTTCTTCAATACAATGCCACAAGTGCAAGGGGTATGGTCACTTTGCTAGGGAATGTCCTACAAAGAGGACCATGATTGTTGTTGGTAATGATGCATATGAGAAGGAGAGTGAATCGGAAGATGAGGGAGTAGAGGGAGTAGAGGGAGATGAGGGAGTAGAGGAGAATGATTTGCTTGATGATACGATGGAGGAGGAGGATCCTCATACTTTCTTGGTTGTGAGAAGGAGCCTAGGAGCTATGATTGTGGAAGATAGTGAAACCTTGCAAAGGGAAAATCTTTTCCATGCTAGGTGCCGGGTCAAAGATGTTGTTTGCTCTATGATAATTGATTCCGGAAGTTGTGCAAATGTAGTGAGTCAATCACTAGTGGCTCAATTGAAGTTAACTACCATGAAGCATCCTAAACCTTACCGGTTACAATGGCTTAGTGAATGTGGAGAGCTTAAGGTGATGAAACAAGCCATGATCAAGTTTAGAATGGGTAGTTATGTTGATGAGCATTTGTTTGACGTTGTGCCTATGCAAGCATGCCACCTACTCTTAGGGAGGCCATGGCAATTCGATAGGCAAGTGGTGCATGATGGTCGTGTCAACACTTACACGGTCAAACATGAAGGGAAGAGATTTGTGCTTAAACCTCTCACTCCTAAGCAAGTGAGTGATGACTACAAGAAAATGAAGGAGTTGAGGGAGGTGGCAAAGGCTAAGTCACTCATTGAGACTAGCCCTTTGTCCAAAAGCATGGTGGCAATCCCACCTACTTCATCTACCGGTGGCATGTGTGCCATGATGCAACCGGGCGAGCTCTTGAAAGGTAATGATGGCACCAAATTTCTCCTATGCCTAGTGCACAAAGGTATGATCCTTAACTCTAATTGTGATTTTTCTTCTAACCCTTTGCCTAGTGTGTTTGAGAATGTTTTGAAGGATTTTGGTGACATGTTCCCGGATGAAATGCCGGATGGATTGCCTCCTTTGAGGGGCATTGAGCATCAAATAGACTTTGTCCCGGGATCCCAAATCCCAAACAAACCGGCCTATAGGAGCAATCCGGAGGATACAAGGGAATTGCAAAAGCAAGTTGATGAATTGCTCACTAAAGGTTTGGTAAGGGAAAGCTTGAGTCCTTGTGCCGTGCCCGTGATCCTTGTTCCCAAAAAGGACGGCACTTGGAGAATGTGTGTTGATTGTCGGGCCGTGAACAAAATAACGGTAAAGTACCGTCATCCTATTCCCCGACTTGATGATATGTTAGATGAATTGAGCGGTTCATGTGTGTTTAGCAAAATTGACCTTAGGTCCGGCTACCATCAAATCCGGATGAAACCCGGTGATGAGTGGAAAACCGCATTCAAGACCAAATTTGGTCTCTATGAATGGTTGGTGATGCCCTTTGGGCTCTCCAATGCACCTAGCACTTTCATGAGGCTAATGAACCATGTTCTAAAGCCATTCATCAACAAGTTTGTGGTCGTCTATTTTGACGATATATTGATCTATAGCAAATCAATAGACGACCATGTTGAACACCTTAGGCTAGTGCTTGAGAAGTTGAGAGCCGAAAAGCTCTATGCTAATTTTAAAAAGTGTGCCTTTGGTGTTGAGAAGGTGGTCTTCCTTGGGTTTGTTGTGAGTGCTCAAGGAGTGGAGGTGGATGAGTCTAAGGTAGAGGCCATACGTGATTGGCCTACTCCTACTACCGTGACTCAAGTGAGGAGCTTTCATGGTCTCGCAAGCTTTTATAGGCGATTTGTGAGGGACTTTAGCTCCATTGCCGCTCCACTCACCGAATTGGTGAAGAAAGACCAACCGTTTGTTTGGGGAGAGCCTCAAGAGAAGGCCTTCCATGAATTGAAAAGTAGGTTGAGTACCGCCCCTCTATTGCAATTGCCCGACTTCGGAAAGGCATTTGAGGTTGAATGTGATGCCTCGGGGGTGGGAATTGGCGGTGTATTAATGCAAGATAGCAAACCCATCGCCTACTTTAGTGAGAAATTGAAAGGGGCCTCCTTGAATTATTCGACATATGACAAGGAATTGTATGCCCTTGTGAGAGCCCTTGCCCATTGGCAACACTATCTTTGGCCTCGTGAGTTTGTAATCAAGAGTGACCATGAGTCACTCAAGCATTTGAGAGGCCAAGAGAAGCTCAATAAGAGACATGCCAAGTGGGTTGAATTCATTGAGTCCTTTCCCTATGTGATTCAATATAAGAACGGGAAGGACAATGTTGTGGCGGATGCGCTTTCGAGAAAGTTTGCTCTAGCCACCGTTCTCACCTCTAAGCTCATGGGGTTTGAGAGCATTAAATTGATGTATGCTCATGACCCAAAGCTAAAGAGTGTCCTTGACGCTCTAGAGAAGGGGGAGAGAGTTGAGAAATACCAATGGGTTAATGGATATATCTTTAAGAATGGTAAAGTGTGTATACCCGAGTCCTCATGGAGGGAATTGCTTGTGCGAGAGGCACATTGTGGAGGACTCATGGGTCATTTTGGTCGGGACAAGACCTTGGCCATCCTTCGGGAACAATTCCATTGGCCAAAAATGGGGACTCATGTTGAGAAGCTTTGCAACTCTTGCCTTGAATGCAAGGTTGCTAAGTCCAAGTCGAACCCCCATGGTTTGTATACCCCACTCCCCGTACCTACTAGTCCATGGTTGGATATCTCGATGGATTTTGTGATGGGATTACCAAGGACAAGGGGGGGCCATGATAGCATTTATGTTGTCGTGGATAGGTTCTCCAAAATGGCGTATTTCATTCCATGTCGTAAATGTGATGATGCACAACATGTTGCTACCTTGTTTATTGATAATATCTTGAAATTGCATGGTGTGCCTCAAACCATAGTGAGTGATAGGGACACTAAATTCCTAAGTCATTTTTGGAGGAGTTTATGGGGTGCCCTTGGCACCAAACTCTTGTTTTCTTCGTCCCACCACCCCCAAACCGATGGGCAAACCGAAGTGGTGAACCGAACCTTGGGTGCTCTTCTTAGAGCCATGACCCGAGGTAAGGGTGGGACTTGGATAGATAAGCTACCTCTTATGGAGTTTGCCTACAATCGAACCGTGCATAGAATGATTGGCATGACTCCATTCGAGTGTGTTTATGGTTTTAACCCCTTGATTCCCCTTGATCTAACTCCTTTGCCAAGGGAAATGGTTGTTAATTTTGAAGGTAAAGCTAGAGCAAAAGCAATGATGGAACTCCATGCAAAGGCGAAGAAGAATTTGGAGGAAGCCTATGCTAAGGTTGCTTCCAAGAAAAACAAAGGACGCAAGAAGGTGGAACTCAAGAAGGGTGACTATGTGTGGGTGCACTTCCGGAAAGAAAGGTTTCCAAACCTTAGAAAAGGGAAGTTAGCACCCCGTGGCGATGGTCCATTCCAAGTGCTCTCAAAGATAAACAACAACGCCTACGTGATCGACTTGCCAAGTGAGTATCAAGTTTCTAATACTTTCAATGCTTGTGACTTGGTTCCTTTGGATGTAGGTAATGAAGGGGTCGTGGATGATGATGCCTCGATTTCGAGGACGAAATCTTCTCAAGAAGGGGAGGATGATTGAAACGACCTCGGTCAGTCGTTTCGTAAGTTAGGACTCCGATTGGCGTGTGATAATTTTAAAATATTCATAATGTCCATTAGAACGTGTCTGTAAAATTTGAGCAAAATCAGACCTCGTTTGGTAGGCATCGGAAGAAGGTTTCAGTTTTTATTGGCAATTAATATTAAAAGGAGATTTTCGAGCTCGGTTTTGCCGAATGAGCTCCGATTCAAAATCCGAAAGCGCCGTTAGGTTCGTATGATTATTTGTGACTTTTATAATTTTTTAAAAGTGAATTTCGATGTTGTTCGGCTAATTCCGCAAAAAAAATGCTGAAAGTTAAATAATTTGACCTTTTCCTTTAAATTCGCATCTTGAGTTTCGGGAGTCGGATTTGAGATCCGTCTTCGCGAGTATGTTACATATATTTTGTATAACTTACTTGAAAAATTTGGGATCATTTCGACTTCTCTAGGGTTCCATTTTAATTTTAATCGTCGTAGCGAATTTAAAAAAAAAAAAAAAAAAAAAAAAAAAAAGAGAAAAAGTCAAAATGGAAAAAGTCGGTTAAGGGATTACTCCCTTATATGCAGTAGCTATGGTACATATCAGAAACATTACAAAACGCACAGAAAGAAAAAAATTAGAAAAGAGAGAAGGAAAAAGGGAAAAAGGAGTGGAAAAATAGTGGAATTTCTATCCCAAATCTTCAGGTAATGATGTTAACTCATTATCTTAGCTTATTACGTGTGTTTGAATATATTTTTATGGTAAAAATAAGGATATTAGACATCGCCCTAATGACGTAAATTGATAGTTTAACGGGTCAATTGGACCCCGATGATGGAATTGATTATGTATTCGTGCTCAGTGAGTTATGGGCAACTTATAAATGTAATTTATTTGGGATTTGGTTATGTGGCCTTAAACCCTGTATATAGGCCTGGCCTGCGTATTGCGTATGTGAATAGGGTGTCAGGTTCCTACCCGGATTGCCCTAAGATGTGAGGAATGAAGCCTTTATCCCTATTTGATATATTTTTCTGCTCATTGAACACAGTGAGATCGTTTGGCAATGAATCCAAAAGAATAAAGCGGTTGTTGGGCAGCAGTGTTAACTTTGGAAGAGGTAAGTGTTTATATCCATTTCTTTGGAGGCCCTTGGCCTCGTGGATTTTCTACCACATGTTTCCTTACGTGTGTAGCTGCCGATAGGCGTACTCATTACGCCTTAGCTTTGAATTTACATTGTATATTATATGTTATGCCCTATAGTTGGTATTGTATTGAACATATGAGCGTTGCACTCTGGTTTTGAGCATTGCATATACTTCCCGGTTGGCGATGAGAGTCCCGCACCGGTGAAGGGTAATTATTGCATATACTTCCCGGTTGGCGATGAGAGTCCCGCACCGGCGAAGGGTCATTATTGCATATACTTCCCGGTTGGCGATGAGAGTCCCGCACCGGTGAAGGGTCATCATTACATATACTTCCCGGTAATCGATGAGAGTCCCGAGCCGGTGAAGGGTCATTATTGCATTACATTGCATTTATATGCATTATATGTCGTTCATATGCATTACATTGCATATCATATTGGGTGCAGGAGTATTCCGCCCCAGGAGCAGGAGTATTCCGCTCCATTGTATCATATTGAGGGCAGGAGTATTCCGCCCCAGGAGCAGGAGTATTCCGCTCTATTGTATCATATTGAGGGCAGGAGTATTCCGCCCCAGGAGCAGGAGTATTCCGCTCCATTGTATTATATCGGGTGCAGGAGTATTCCGCCCCAATAGAGTGCAGGAGTATTCCGCCTCTGGTTTATATTATATCGGGTGCAGGAGTATTCCGCCCCAGGAGCAGGAGTATTCCGCTCCAGTTGGTTATCAGATTGGATTCCCCTCGAATGCAGGAGTATTCCGCTTCGAGATGGGAGGATGGGCACATGTGACCCTTTGCATCAGATTTCATTTCATTTCATCTCATCTCATTTCATTTCATTTTCATACCATTGCGTAGACTGGTGGTACATAACAACTGTTCTGCTCATAGTGCATTGCTTATTTGTTGATATGTTTTTGGCTCGTATCTCCTGGTAGACGATGAGAGTCCCGCGCCGGAGATAGGTATCAGACATATGTGACTGCATTGCATCATACCGCACTCATCCCATCTCATTGCACGGCATACTGACTATTGTGTGTATTGTGCTGTGTTTTATATATGCGGTAGGTATACCATGTTGTGAACGTATCGCAGTTTACCTATATATCTCTGGCTCGTATCC
Organism: Petunia secreta; assembly: GCA_029990175.1. Classification (NCBI taxonomy): domain Eukaryota; kingdom Viridiplantae; phylum Streptophyta; class Magnoliopsida; order Solanales; family Solanaceae; genus Petunia; species Petunia secreta. The sequence continues at coordinate 9,053,232 of JARKIP010000053.1, forward strand.
CGGGTTGCACGCCGCAACAGTATAAATATACGGATTGGGTTGCAAGCCGCAACAGTATAAATATATGGATCGGGTTGCACGCCGCAACAGGATGTATTTCTGATTGTCGACATGTTCAGGATATCTATATGTTCTGTCTACCTTATGTCCCTGGCTGTTTATGATTCCATACGTGTTTTCAGTTATTATTTGGCTTCGCCTGTTTATAGTTCAAATAAGATGGATTTAGTTTATCTGTTTTTCTTCTCCCTGACTAGCTATCCTATTCTTTGAGGTGGCTAGTCTGCCCCACTTATTGAGTCCTTTTGACTCACCCTCGTTTGTTGTTTGTTTCTTGTTTATCTATTTCGTTTCGGCAGGTTCGCTCCAGGATTGAGTTTGCCACGTTGCGAAGGAGCGAAGACGACTTCAGCTGTCAGGGTGAGCCAGCTTTTATTTCGGATGGCCACCAGTTTATTGGTTATTATTTCAGTTGCATTTTGCTCCCTTCAGGAGGTATTTGTCTTCTTTTGTACTCTTAGATGTCTAGTCTGGATAGCTCTAAACCTAGTATGTTGGGTAGTCAGCTGTAATTTCTTTTGTACAGCTTAGAGGTATCAGTATGTCTGTGTTTTTTTAAGTCTTGTTCTTATTTATTAGTTGGATTTATATTTATTTTCCTAATTTAATTGGTAAGGGTTCGCCCGACGGGTCTAGGGGAGGATGTCGGGTGCCCGCATGGCCTAACCGAATTTTGGGTCGTGTCAGTTGGTATCAGAGCCCAGTTTAGAGTCTATCCAGACTAAGACAGTGTCTAGTAGAGTCTCGCTGATGGGTACGTAGACGTCCGTACTTATCTACGAGGGGCTATGATGGCATTTAGGAAGTTTCACTTCCTTCATTTCTGATCGTGCGTCGGTCTAGGATTCAAAAGTATTTTCGTTAATTCGTTAATTCCTTCGTGGTAATTATGAACCCTCGTGCGACAAATTAACAAACGGTATGAGTTCAAGACGAAGCAGTCTAGCGTTGGGCTAGCACTGACGAAGCTCCGAGAGTTTTGATCGTGTTGACGAACTAGTTACGGAGGTCCTAGCCGTACGATCTCGTGATTGGAAAGGGAGCAGGGCCTTGTGGTTCCCTTGGCTCTCTATGATGCTTTTATTAGAATCTTGACGACGCAGATACCGCAAGAACCTATTATTCGCTAGGCAGCTTATCAGGTTGCCGCAGATGCATATGTTCGGTCTCAGGGAGCTCCTATTCCAGTTATTAATATTGCCCCAGTAAAATATGTTCCAAATGCAGCATGTGTTGTGCCACTATTTGTTCTGGCTGGTTAGCTAGCCGAGGTAACAGTTCGGTTCGAGTGCCCAAAGAGGGTATATTATTTTACGTGGTTGAACCTTCCGATATTCTCAAGCCATGCATCAGATAAACCTCGTGATTTTTTAAAATAAACTAATGTCAGGGTATTTGTATCCTTTAGGCTTTTGATTATATCGAACGGTATAGTGTTGATTATCCTGCTTTCCAGTTTCAAGGTCCAGCCTTGAATTGATGGGCCTCTCTCTCTTATTAACTAACTTGGTTCGATTTATCTTCTAGGTTCGTGGAAAAATTCCTTTCGAGTAGCGAGCGAAATGGAGAGTGTTGCCAGTTTGAGTGGATTAGACAGAGTAGCCTATCGGTTAGCCTGTTAGTGTTTCAAAATATGAAATGGAATTCTATAGAATGGCTGGATATGCATTAGAACTAGTTCATAAGCCTTTCGAGAGATTCAGAGATTTATTGATGACCTTTATTTTTCCTTGAAATCCCAGATGGCTCGAGAAATTAAGATCTGGATTTTATTTGATGTTGTTGTTAATATTGCCTGAAGGTTCGAGGCATACCATAAGTTAGAGTGGGAAAGTAAGAGATCCCACGGCCCTGGTGGGCAACCATGTTACCTCATTTGGAGGTAAGAGTTCTGATTATTTTGGGAGGTCACCTTCCAGGTTATCTCAGCGTGTGTCACGTGATTCTTAGAATACGCCAGTAGTTCGTCAATATCAGACCCAGTTTTTCTCTTTGTGGCTTTCAATAATCTGTCCAGTTTCCATTTTTTGCAAAAAGGTGTTATCATTATCGCGAGTCTGATCATCCTTTGAGGAGTTTTCCTGTTATCATTGTCATGAGTCTGGTTATCCTTTGAGAAGTTTTTCCTTACTCCGGCAAGCAGGCAGTCGTCTTTTCTCTCGTCATCAGGCACCTGCATAGTCGCAGGAAATTTCATATAGATCTCAATCAGCAAACGAGATGCCACCATCCAGTAGAGGTTAAGAGTGTGGTGGCAGTGGTTCTTCTAGAAGTACTTATCAGGGTAGCGGCTCGGCTCAGCTGTAGAGAAAGTTCTAAAAATTACCAGTCTGGCAGGATGTTGAGGTATCTGATGTAGTAGACCCAAGTATTTCTTCCTTACTTATATGTGTGTAGGCTTTGATTCTTCCGATCGATTTGGAAATGATTGTTTTATCATATTTCCATAGTTTCCTGGGATGGCGTTTCTATTAACAATCTGTTGCGATAGAGGGGTGAGCTTCTAGTATGATTTATTCCTGGACTTTGTGAGACCCTACTAGTTTATCTGATCTAAATATGAGAGATTTGACGGTGAGTATTGCTATTGCCTGCTTGGCATCTTGTTACACCACCTTCTGTTATTATGTCAATTCAGTTTACCTCTCTCCTTGAAATTCAATGTTGGTAGGATAATGGGATCCTAATTCGTCACCGTCAGAAAGTTTTGTCGTTTTTTCCTGTGCAAAGTGATTAGTAAGTAATATTCGATATACGTATATCCTCTTGGTTCAAAACGCTAGTAAAGTATGTTATCCTTTGAGCTTATCTGGGTTATAAAAGGGTTTTCTGGTAAAGTGTCAGAGTTTTATTCTTATTGGGAGATTAAATTGGCATGGATGTTGTTCCATAAGAGCTTATTTAATATCTATTTCTTCAATTGTGATTCTTGGGCCACTTTGGCTCGTAAGTAGTCTAGCTTTGGTAGCCAAGCAAATAAAAAGATGAGCTTCCTGAAGCTCTAATTATTTCTATCACCGATTCATTTCCATTTCTTCTTTGTTCGGCACCGGTAAGCTTGGGCAGTTGGTAGCCGCTTATGATGTTCCCTGTGTTGAGCCAGAGTGTATGTCAAGGTAACTGGGTAAGCATATTATTGTTTAGGTTGAAAATCAGGACAGTGGTGCTGTCCAGACATTCTATCTGCGGATTTGCTATGTCATCCAGTTGTCTCATCTTGTTATCCGCTTAACATGTTTATGTTATCAGTTTATCCGGGTATCTATTCCCATGTATAGTAGTGCTGGTTCTGTTTTGCGGATCATCCAGTTTCAGGGGAAACTCTGCCGAAATTTCTATATAGAAGTACCATCCATCAAGCGGTGGTGTTTACGGCAAAGGTATGGAGTTGTGAACTCGAGAGTTGCAGCTTTTTGGCAACTCGAAAGGGTAGTTTGGTAGTTTAGGTCTAACTATGTTCAGCTTTTAACTAGGTCTTCTTTAATCCAGCAGGTTGTGCGAGGATAACCATTTCTATTCAAATTAGTTGTATGATTTTATGCTTTAAGTGGAGGAGTCTTCCTCCAATTAATACCGAATCATAATATTAAATCTCTAAGGCGTTTTGCTGAAGCGTAAGCTAATTCTTAGTTCCATCGACCTGTTCTATATCGAAAGGTATATCGAAGAGGTAATTATCGGCTGAATCATGTTAACTCATTCAAAGTTTCGTGTCTTTGCTTCGAAAATATAAAACTCTCCTCTCGTGATCGAGGAAGGATCATCTTAGTCAGAATAATCCAGGCAACGGTATTATCATATTATCCAGATATATTTTATTCCAAGTGTTCGATATGCGTGTTATAATTTTGATTCTGTAATCATGAGAAAAAAAAATTCTGTGGGATAGTTTATGAAAGTCGTGCAAGTTCTTTTCTTATCAGCGTGAATCTTGCTTTAGACTTAGGCTCGTTCGAGGACGAACGAGAGTTTAAGTGGAGGAGAATGAAACGACCTCGGTCAGTCGTTTCGTAAGTTAGGACTCCGATTGGCGTGTGATAATTTTAAAATATTCATAATGTCCATTAGAACGTGTCTGTAAAATTTGAGCAAAATCAGACCTCGTTTGGTAGGCATCGGAAGAAGGTTTCAGTTTTTATTGGCAATTAATATTAAAAGGAGATTTTCGAGCTCGGTTTTGCCGAATGAGCTCCGATTCAAAATCCGAAAGCGCCGTTAGGTTCGTATGATTATTTGTGACTTTTATAATTTTTTAAAAGTGAATTTCGATGTTGTTCGGCTAATTCCGCAAAAAAAATGCTGAAAGTTAAATAATTTGACCTTTTCCTTTAAATTCGCATCTTGAGTTTCGGGAGTCGGATTTGAGATCCGTCTTCGCGAGTATGTTACATATATTTTGTATAACTTACTTGAAAAATTTGGGATCATTTCGACTTCTCTAGGGTTCCATTTTAATTTTAATCGTCGTAGCGAATTTAAAAAAAAAAAAAAAAAAAAAAAAAGAGAAAAAGTCAAAATGGAAAAAGTCGGTTAAGGGATTACTCCCTTATATGCAGTAGCTATGGTACATATCAGAAACATTACAAAACGCACAGAAAGAAAAAAATTAGAAAAGAGAGAAGGAAAAAGGGAAAAAGGAGTGGAAAAATAGTGGAATTTCTATCCCAAATCTTCAGGTAATGATGTTAACTCATTATCTTAGCTTATTACGTGTGTTTGAATATATTTTTATGGTAAAAATAAGGATATTAGACATCGCCCTAATGACGTAAATTGATAGTTTAACGGGTCAATTGGACCCCGATGATGGAATTGATTATGTATTCGTGCTCAGTGAGTTATGGGCAACTTATAAATGTAATTTATTTGGGATTTGGTTATGTGGCCTTAAACCCTGTATATAGGCCTGGCCTGCGTATTGCGTATGTGAATAGGGTGTCAGGTTCCTACCCGGATTGCCCTAAGATGTGAGGAATGAAGCCTTTATCCCTATTTGATATATTTTTCTGCTCATTGAACACAGTGAGATCGTTTGGCAATGAATCCAAAAGAATAAAGCGGTTGTTGGGCAGCAGTGTTAACTTTGGAAGAGGTAAGTGTTTATATCCATTTCTTTGGAGGCCCTTGGCCTCGTGGATTTTCTACCACATGTTTCCTTACGTGTGTAGCTGCCGATAGGCGTACTCATTACGCCTTAGCTTTGAATTTACATTGTATATTATATGTTATGCCCTATAGTTGGTATTGTATTGAACATATGAGCGTTGCACTCTGGTTTTGAGCATTGCATATACTTCCCGGTTGGCGATGAGAGTCCCGCACCGGTGAAGGGTAATTATTGCATATACTTCCCGGTTGGCGATGAGAGTCCCGCACCGGCGAAGGGTCATTATTGCATATACTTCCCGGTTGGCGATGAGAGTCCCGCACCGGTGAAGGGTCATCATTACATATACTTCCCGGTAATCGATGAGAGTCCCGAGCCGGTGAAGGGTCATTATTGCATTACATTGCATTTATATGCATTATATGTCGTTCATATGCATTACATTGCATATCATATTGGGTGCAGGAGTATTCCGCCCCAGGAGCAGGAGTATTCCGCTCCATTGTATCATATTGAGGGCAGTATTCCGCCCCAGGAGCAGGAGTATTCCGCTCTATTGTATCATATTGAGGGCAGGAGTATTCCGCCCCAGGAGCAGGAGTATTCCGCTCCATTGTATTATATCGGGTGCAGGAGTATTCCGCCCCAATAGAGTGCAGGAGTATTCCGCCTCTGGTTTATATTATATCGGGTGCAGGAGTATTCCGCCCCAGGAGCAGGAGTATTCCGCTCCAGTTGGTTATCAGATTGGATTCCCCTCGAATGCAGGAGTATTCCGCTTCGAGATGGGAGGATGGGCACATGTGACCCTTTGCATCAGATTTCATTTCATTTCATCTCATCTCATTTCATTTCATTTTCATACCATTGCGTAGACTGGTGGTACATAACAACTGTTCTGCTCATAGTGCATTGCTTATTTGTTGATATGTTTTTGGCTCGTATCTCCTGGTAGACGATGAGAGTCCCGCGCCGGAGATAGGTATCAGACATATGTGACTGCATTGCATCATACCGCACTCATCCCATCTCATTGCACGGCATACTGACTATTGTGTGTATTGTGCTGTGTTTTATATATGCGGTAGGTATACCATGTTGTGAACGTATCGCAGTTTACCTATATATCTCTGGCTCGTATCCCGGGTTGCACGCCGCAACAGTATAAATATACGGATTGGGTTGCAAGCCGCAACAGTATAAATATATGGATCGGGTTGCACGCCGCAACAGGATGTATTTCTGATTGTCGACATGTTCAGGATATCTATATGTTCTGTCTACCTTATGTCCCTGGCTGTTTATGATTCCATACGTGTTTTCAGTTATTATTTGGCTTCGCCTGTTTATAGTTCAAATAAGATGGATTTAGTTTATCTGTTTTTCTTCTCCCTGACTAGCTATCCTATTCTTTGAGGTGGCTAGTCTGCCCCACTTATTGAGTCCTTTTGACTCACCCTCGTTTGTTGTTTGTTTCTTGTTTATCTATTTCGTTTCGGCAGGTTCGCTCCAGGATTGAGTTTGCCACGTTGCGAAGGAGCGAAGACGACTTCAGCTGTCAGGGTGAGCCAGCTTTTATTTCGGATGGCCACCAGTTTATTGGTTATTATTTCAGTTGCATTTTGCTCCCTTCAGGAGGTATTTGTCTTCTTTTGTACTCTTAGATGTCTAGTCTGGATAGCTCTAAACCTAGTATGTTGGGTAGTCAGCTGTAATTTCTTTTGTACAGCTTAGAGGTATCAGTATGTCTGTGTTTTTTTAAGTCTTGTTCTTATTTATTAGTTGGATTTATATTTATTTTCCTAATTTAATTGGTAAGGGTTCGCCCGACGGGTCTAGGGGAGGATGTCGGGTGCCCGCATGGCCTAACCGAATTTTGGGTCGTGTCAATGATGCCGGGCAATCCACCACGAGGAGACCATTCACTCGGAGCCAAGCCAAGGATGTCCAAGAAGCGCATTTACACTTGGTGAGGAAGGGCCTTGAAGAAGGAAGCGATTGGAAGCCGTTCCGGGTGCTCAAACTAGGCCTCACGCCTAAGGAAGAAGAGAGCCCAGCAGAGCTAGGCGCCCCGCCTACCCCAGGCGCCCCGCCTAGGGAGCTCACTGCCTAAGGCCCAGCAAAGCACCAGGCGCCCCACCTGGCTAGGCGCCCAGCCTAGCTGAAGGCCAAGCCAGGCGCCCCGCCTAGCTTCAGGCGCCCAGCCTAGCTGAAGGCCAAGCCAGGCGCCCCGCCTAGCTCCAGGCGCCCAGCCTAGCTTCAGCATGATCCAGGCGCCCCTCCCAGCCCCAGGCGCCCCTCCTAGCTGCTGAACTTATGCTTCTTTTACTATTTTGCCCTACGTGGCTTATTTGTTGAACCTTATTAGTAAGGGTAGTTAAGTCTTTGTGTAAGCTTGGGAAACACTATAAATACCCAAGCCTAGCTTATTTTACACTTAGCTTATTATTGATGATTAATGAATGTTGAACATGAGCAAGGCTCTTGATTATTGAATGAAACCTTTTGTTTTGGGACTTGTAGTTCTTCTAGCGGATCTAGATGAATACTCTTCCTCTCCGACCATTCTACTTGCGTGCTCGCGTTAGCTCGAGGGTAGTTGCATAGCGTAGGTGTTCTTGTCCTTCTCTCGGGGTGTAACGGAACAAGTTCTCCGTTGCTACTTGGGATTAGAGATCGAGTTACGTCTCGTTCTTTATCTTTTACTTTCCGCGTTTGATTCCCTACATCAGTGTGGCAACCACTCGGGGGCAAAATCCTTGGTACGAAAACTATTAAGAGCTGGATATTACTGGCCCACTATCAGTACCGATGTGAGGGATTTTGTACAAAAATGTGACAAGTGCCAACGCCATGGGCGGCTAATCCACCAACAGGCCGAGCCTCTTCATTCGGTGGTGTCGCCATGGCCCTTCATGAAATGGGAAATGGACATTGTTGGACCATTGCCCAAGGGAAAGGGTGGTGTTCGTTTCATCCTGGTATTGACTGATTACTTCACCAAATGGGTGGAAGCAGCGGCTCTCACCGAAGTTAAGCAAAAGCAAGTAATCGACTTCATCAGAAAGAACATCATCTACAGGTTCGGGGTCCCAAGAGAAATTGCTTGCGACAATGGCAAACAATTCATGGGGACTGCTATCACCAACTTCTTCAAGCAGTGGGGTATCAAGAGAATAGCTTCGACTCCTTATCATCCAAGCGCCAATGGCCAAGCCGAGTCTTCAAACAGGATTATAATTGAGAATCTCAAGAAAAGGCTCGATGAGAAAAAGGGTCCTTGGCCCGAGGAGTTGCACGGGGTTCTGTGGGCCATGCGAACGACTGAAAAGAGCAGCACCGGGGAGACTCCTTTCTCTTTGGCGTATGGCATGGACTCTCTTATTCCCGTAGAGGTGGGCGAACCAAGCCTTCGATATGCCCATACGACCGAGGACGCAAATCAGGAAGCAATGCGCATTGAGTTGGATCTGCTCGAGGAGAAGAGGGAGTTGGCTTTGGTTCGGCTGGTTGCTCAAAAGAGACAGATTGAAGCATATCTCAACAGAAAGGCTAAATTCAGGGACTTCAAGGTTGGGGATTATGTGCTGAAAACCGTGAAGCAATCAACCAAAGAAGAAAACGGAGGAAAACTCGTCGCAAATTGGGAAGGACCCTACAGAGTCAAAGCAATTGTTGGAAAAGGCTCTTATCAAATCGAAAGTTTGCAAGGAGAACCTGAACCGTTGAATTGGAATATTTCCAACTTGAAGCGGTACTACTTCTAGTCGAGGTAAATATATTCAAACTTCTTTAAATCAAACAGCCCCGAGCCGAACCCCGCTCCCATGGCATTAACAGAAAATGTACTAACTTACCCCTCGTTCCGCCTTTTTGCTTGACCTTTTCAGGAAGCGAACCGAACCGATTCCAGTGCTCGGATCTTCATCAAGATTCACAACCGAACACTGGGGGGGAGTGAGAAGGGGTTGATATCGAGGTCTGCATCGAGCCTCCCAACCCAAGCTTATCTATCCGACAACCGGGGACTAATGCCCGGGGACTAGATTTAGTACATTGTAAATTAGCCCGGTAGCGGCATGTTTATCAGTTTGCTTTTATTTTCGAAATTTTACCCAAGGTCCGTTTTGGCTTGGTTTTATGTATGCAGCCTTTTGGTTCGTCAATATCAATAAAAACGACTTCGATCACATTCACTTTATCTGTTTAAATCTTACATTTGGAAGCCGCGTAATGTGTCGACCCGAGGGCGAGACGTCGCCCTAGGTTCGCATCGGTCAAATTCTATCTAAATCTTGCAAGATTGAAGTAAAGTTTGCATCAAAATGTTCGATACGCTCAAAAAGCCATTACACAAAATAAGGATGCAAATATTTCTTACTAAAAGCCCGAAGGCTGAATATATACATTTTCAAAACGACCCGAAGGTCGAAACTACAAACTCAAAAGCCCGAAGGCTTGCAAAAGAAGCACTAAAAGTAATTCAAGCTTCAGGAGAACCACCTCCATCCCCGGAGCCCTCTTCGGCCTCTTCATCTTCTTCATCTTCATCATCGCCGCTCGAGGCCTCACTTGAAGGAAGATCCTCTATGATAGCTTGGGCTTCGGCTGCTTTAGCTTCGGCCTTCTCAATTTCTTCATCAAGGTTAAGCTCCCCGGCACGACACCGCTTGAGTAACCTCAACCGAGACTTGATGATGGCCCACCGCTTGTCGAGCTCGGCCCTTTTCACCTTAAGTGCAGCCTTATCCTTTCGGGCCGCAATTTCATCTTTCAGGGCAGCGATTTGATCATCTTTGGCTGAAAGCTTGGAAGTTTCACCCTCTAGCTTCTTAATGTGAAGCAGATGATCTCTCAGCTGCTCTTGGTGCTTTTTGGCCAAATTAACCGCCTCGGTCTTGGTTCGTGACAGCTCGTCCCTCAGCCTCGCGACTTCCTCTCCCAGCCGTGAGCGTTCAGCCTCAAAGTCATCACCGAGGATCTTAATCTTAGCTTCGGAGTTCGCCTCAGCTTCGCGTAAATCGGCCTGAGACTTGGCTAAATCAGCTTTCAGCAGTGCTATCTGAGCATTGAACTTATCTTTTTGCTGATCCCATAGACGAGACACACGACGAACCTCAGCGGTCCTCGAAGACTCAACCTCGACGGCTTTCAAAGAAAGGATGAAAGTCTGAGCAAAAGCCAAATAAACAGAAGTCAGATATAACCGAAGGTAAAGATGCAAATCAAAATTCTTTTGGTCTCTTAAAAGTTTTTAATATGGCAAAACTTACCCTTACTGCGTTGGAGGCCAGAGTACTGTATAGCTGACCCGGGGTAAACTCTTGCATGAGCCTATCTTCGGTTGGCCCCAACAAGGGCGTAAGTCTAAGAAGATCCTCGGGGTTGCACCCAAGAATATTCGAAGACATCGGCACCTCCAGCTTCCGGTAAGACCCCACCGAGGAAGAAATCCTCGCGGGTTCGGAATGCGCTCTCATTGACCCGGGGCCTGCTTCTCCGATAAATGCAGCAGCTCCAGCTTCGGTAACTTTAGCCTTGCCTTTGGCTTTTTCCGCCGCTACATCAGGCTCGGGCTCTTGACCTTCAAGATCTACAACAGCAATATCTCCTCGAGACCAAGCCTCGTCGGCAGCCTTATCCTCAGGCTCGTCCACCAGTCCTCGGCGTTTTTCAGCCACCGCTTCGGGCTGGCGAAGTGTCTCCGCTTCGGTACGAGGAGCTACCGAGCGGGATGACTTCTTCGACGTAGCCCTCTTCCGCTTCACGCCTACAAGCGAAGGAAAAATTTTAACATTGGAACAGAAAGAAAACGACGTTTAACAACGCACGCTGAGGATAAACGTTTACCTTTGGAAGTCCCTTGATCGGGGGCTCCCTTGGAGATTTTTGAAGACTTGGAAGCCTTCAATCCTTTATACTCCCCGGCTACCGCAGCCAGATCATCGTCAGACTCGGTCTCTTCATCATTTTTCTTCTTCTCTTCCTTCTTCTTCTTACTCTTCTTGGTGTTAGCGGCACGATTTGGAAAACCTGACACCGAGGGAAGGAAAGGTCAGAAAATTCCCAAAGTTAACCATTACTGAAACACTATCAAAACTCACCATGCCTTTTGCACTGCCAACCAAATTCGGCAGCCATGTTCATCCACGTCCTCTCGGGGCGCGTGCGAGCGTTAGTCATCGCTTTCACCCACTCAGTCAAGCCCGCCGGGGGCACGATGTCAACCTTGTTGGCTGAAGAAATAGCAAAATCAATTAATATTGGCAAACTACCGAGGAGAAAATGACAAAAGCGATGTGCTTACGTGTGTTATTCCACCGCTCGGGAAAATCAGGCTCGGTGGATAAGACCTTGGTCTCCAGCAAGATGAACCGCTCACTCCAGCCTCGGTCCCCGTGATCCTCACTCTTGTGAAGAAGAGCAAATTTGCCCCGGTTGTTGAGCGCCACCACCCCGGCTTTGTGGAAGTAAGGGTAGTAGAGGGAAATAAGATGTTGAAAGGTGAAGTCCACCTTCGCTTTCTTGCTTAGCCAGTCCATGCATTGAACGACTCTCCAGACACCGGGGCCAAGTTGGGCCAGACACAAATTGTAAGCCCGGCAAAAGTCGTCGATGACCTTGTGTACAGGAAGAGTGAAACCGATGGTGAATGGATAAGTATAAGCAAAAGACATACCCTCGATATCGTGGCATACCCTGCTTGTTGGGTCGGGGATAACGACTTTGACCTCGGCGTCAAATTGACACTCCCTCCGGACTCGTTCAGTGTGAGTCTGAGTAATGAGAGTTGGGGTAGTGTTCACGGGAACGTTTCTGTGCTTCCCCTCCTGCTCAGCAGTCCGAGCCTGCAGCTTTAAGTCCTTGGAGTTGTCGAAGTGAGAGGGGATTATTTGGTGGGGCTCGAGTTCCTGCTCGAGGGGAATAGATGGTCCCGTGGATCCCCCCTCGGCAATATCTCCGCCCTCGGTACCTCTGCCCTCGGTTTCGCCACCCTCACCATCCCCTCCATCGTCGTCATCTCTAAGGAGGGCATCACTGAAACTGCGTAGCGCGGCGTCGTCCAGCACGGCGTCATCATCACCTGAGACAAGCTCCTCCTCCGCCGCCAGCTGGCGCATTGCTCTCATTTTACGGCGTTTCACGCCCCCAGCACCAGACGACACCTCACCTCCTTCAACCACGGCTGCAGCACTCACTGGCGCTGCGGCGGCGGCGTCGCCGCTAGCAACGGCTGCGGCTAAAGGTGGAATTCGCACCCTCTCACCCGAATCACTGGAATCTTGCCTAGAGATTGTGGTAGACATGATAACAATATCGGAAAGGGAAGCTTTTTATAAAATCAGAACGATGGAAGAGTTTGAAGGAGTTTTCAAGCTTTTGGCACTGTTGATCGTTAAAAGGTAAATGGGAAAGAGTTTGATGGAATGCTCCTTTTATAGGTATGGAATACGGAGTGATGATGACGTCAGCGTCATCATTATAACGTTGGAGAAAACAAAATTTTCGGCGCGACGGTTCGGTCGACCCACGGATGAACGCCACGTGTCATTGAGAAGAGATCTGATGGGACGCGAGCTGTTGACAAAATTTTGAAACGCTTGGATTGGGTTGAGCCACGTCGCTTTCCCGCTAAAACTTCATTCCACTCCTCGGTCTCCTCGGTAGGCAACCGAGGAGTGGGGGGACTATCTGTATTGGGTAAAAATCGACCCACGGCAATTTGCCCCGGTCACGCAAGTCTCAACGACCGAACACGTCATGGCTAAACAATTGCCGAAGCGATTGAGCAAGTCGCCGAGGCCTTGAAACCGAAGATGCGTCACCGAAGGCGAGCCGCAAGCTGAGCTTCGATAACCTTCACCTCGGTCAAGCAACAGGGCCAAGCCACCGAGGTCATCAGCTCTCACCTCGGTGGATCCCCTCGGTTCAAGCGGCTTTGCAGCCCACTACTTCACCCCACTAACTCAGCCAACACACACCAAAATCGTGGGACAACATGGCAGCAGATAGTGGAGATCGTGGGCAAGGCTTATATCTATAAATATCAGTTCATTTCATGTAATAGGCATCCAGAAATTGATACCGAAACTCTGCCCAAATTTGTACTGAACATCCATATACTGAAATCAAGATATTTTACGTATTTTTCATCTGTTTTGCGCATCATTTACTGCTTTGATACGAAGATTTGCTTATATTCGAATCCAAATTCGATTTGTACACCTAAAAACGATTTAGGCCCATACAACATGTCAAAAGAAAAACACACGGCATAAAAACGGCAGAAAGTAAAGTGCCTGTCATCAACAAATTTAAGTCCAGTATCTAAATTCACAGCGTTGTTCAGGTCCCATGTAATTCTACATGAAGCCAAATTACAACTGGCTAACTTGTTATAAAGCTCTCAGGAAAGGAGTGAGAAGCGAAACAAACTCTCAAGTCACTCGTCCCTTGGACAGCGTGTTGATGACAAAATGCTCTGGATATTTTCTTCAAAGCATCAGCAATCCATACCATGTTTTTGATTTGGCTTCTGGATAGTCCTCAGATGTCAAAGTATCTCCTCACTTGACTATGGTGCCAGGTATTGCCGTAGTGTTCCACTAGATTCAAAAGGTAGAAGCTCGTTATCAGCCAAAATCCAGCTTTGAAACTTAAAAGTCTCTATGCCAACTATGAAAAAGCTGAGTGGAAATATGTGATACAGGATGGAATGAAAATATAATACTCTTTGAATCTGTCCATAGAGAAGGCAAAGAGGGTCAAATTGTCAATATAGTAGAACAGCGGCTTCACATAGAATGAAAAAAATCACATCAAGATGAGGGTAAAAATTTCGCCCAGCAGCCACTTTTAACACCGTTATTTAGTTTGAGGCCACTATTTTCTTTGGTCTTACACTAAAGGCCATTTTTGGGCCTTTTACTAAGTAAACATTTGACTTAAGTTCTGATCATTGACTGAAGTTCAGTCCAATACGGCCCCTGAACTGAAGTTCCATCTTTAAAGATTGAACTTCAGTCCATATGATCCTGGACTGAAGTTCCATCTTTAAGGACTGGGCTGAACTTAGTCAACATGGTCCTGGACTGAAGGATTGAACTTCAATCAACATGGCTCTGGACTGAAGTTCTATCTTTAAGGAGTGAACTTCAATCCATATGGCCCTGGACTGAAGTTCAATCTTTAAGGACTGAACTTCAATCCGGCCTCTGGACTGAAGTTCTATCTTTTAAGCAAAAGTGGCTACAAACTAAATATTTTGGTATTAGTGGCCTGTGCCCAAAGACCAGTGGCAAAAGTAGCCTTTCGTGCACTTTCCCCAAGATGAGGTGCACTATATTAGGGGAAGGATCTGCTCGCCGGCCCAGTGGTTAAGAGCTCAGGATACCCACGGATACTGGCGTTCGAATCCTCCCGGCCACTAATTTATTTTTTATTATTTATTGTTAAATTGAAAAATGTCTTGTTTGAAGGGTTCAAACTTTTGACCTCTAACAAGTTTAATAATAACAAAACCACTTGTACTAGGCTCCAACTTTTGCAAATGGTAACAATAAAATTTAAAAAACCTAACTATAGAAACAATAGGTTAACATAAAACCTCTAACTTTGAAAAGCTAAATTAATGTTGATCTTCAAAACATTTTAGGGATATGCCACCTCTATTTTGAAGTGACACTGTTTTCAAAAAATTGTGTGTACATCACTATTCAAGATATGCTAAACCAGATGAAGCAAATACAACTATTTGCTCTTGCCAACTGTTTTATGGGTTTAAATATTAAAACATTTACACTAAAAATCATTAGCCCCTTCGTAGCCCCTTAAG
Organism: Petunia secreta; assembly: GCA_029990175.1. Taxonomy (NCBI): domain Eukaryota; kingdom Viridiplantae; phylum Streptophyta; class Magnoliopsida; order Solanales; family Solanaceae; genus Petunia; species Petunia secreta. Next base: position 9,068,234 of record JARKIP010000053.1, read on the forward strand.
ACCGGTGCTCAACGTCACGAATGGGCAGATCTCGTAATGAGCTTGTTATTACTCATATAGGTTTTGTGTCTTTATTCTTTACATGAGTTAAGTCGCTGGTGTTAATCATATAAATTTGGTTTCTTTGTTCTTTACCTGAGTTGTGTTATTGTTTGTTGTTTATCATAAATGCCATTAAGATTTGACTTACCAACTTTATATAAAATTAACTCAATGTTAAACATGTAGAACTTATTAATTCCAAGCATATAATTCAAAATACACTCAATCATTTAAGACGATTTCTGATGCTCAACACCTGCGTGAAAGTTAAAGTATGTGTTAAGCAAAACTGGTTATGCAGGAGTTGTTCTTCGGGAGAAAATACATTTGATGAAGGAATGTATTAATAGGTGAGTTTAAAGTAATCATGTCCATCTGAAATTGCTATGCTTGCGTCATAGTGTCAATGGTGGGTGTGGTATGTGGGTGTTTTTTATGATGGAGGTGGTTGATGGTAGTGGTTAACGGTGGCGGTTGGCAATTGACGAGGCCAATATGTATAAGATTTTCATGCTCGTGCTTTGTTAAATTATAATATAGTCTAAGATATCATCCCACAGAGATTAGAATCACCTAGGCTACAGATTTGTTTTGTCTTTGTTACTATTTGATAGAATCAAGTTGATGAAAGGAGAGTTGATTATAAGTTCTAAAAACTTAAACTAAAAATAATAAATATTTCTGGATTTTCTAAATAAAATATAATTGTTGAGATATTTTGAATCTGCAGATAAAAGTATAATAGAAACTTTATTATTTATTTATAGTATTAATGTAATTAACAATGAAATAAAGACTTTATTTAAATAATAATTGCTTATTTCTAATTCAATTACTCCATATTGCAATAATTTATTAATAGCACCACTTTCGCTTATACTACTAATTCATTGAAGTTAGTGACATCAAACATTAACCCATTAATAGCACCATTTTCGCTTATACTATTAAGCAATTAAAGTAATGCATTAAACAAGAAATATCTCAGTTGAGTACATCAAGTGAGCAAAAACTTCTTTCGATTAGTTTTTACTAATTCAATAAACTTATTTGAGTCAACTCCTCCGTGAGAATTAGAATTGAAAGAAATAAAATAAAGATTATGGTTAATCCTGCTGTATAAAGATGATTAAGAAAGAATCCTAACACGAAAAATAATAAAATCTGGACATCTATTACAACATTATATCAAGCTTCATCTAATATCCCAACCAAAGAAAATTACTCCATTATGAAGTAAGAAATGTTAAAAATGAAATCTAAAAAGACTTATATTTTAAAGACTAAGAAAATATTTCCTACTACAAAAAAAAAAAAAAAAAAAAGACAAGAGAAAAAGTAAACTTTAAAGAGTAGATAGCTATTATATTAACTTGATGCCTTAATATGAGAGATTTATCCTCTATTTATAGACTTCAAAGATTGTAATGCCATGAGAACAAGATGTATCATAAGTAGCATGCATTATCACGAATATGTGAATCTTGGAAGACGTGTCTCGAAAATCTTGTAGAATGTTGTAGTTACGTAGAAATCTCCCCCCCCCCCCCCCCACCCTTTCTTTTTGTTATTTGCTTTATTCATGGTACAGCTATTTCATGTAAAACATCATTAGAAAATACAGAGAATTAGACTATTATATAAATATTTAAAATAGTGTAGTTTTAATTATATAGTATATAAATATTTTCAATTCATCATCAGTAAAAGCGAACATGTTTCTTAAAGTAGTTAATAGTGGTGGTAGTGATTGGTGCTAATGCCACATAGTGGCGGTGATAGTGATGGCAGTAAAGGTGAATATATTTGTTAAGGTAGTTAACATATTTCTAATCGTAGAGGTGGTTAGTGTGCTAGTGACTGGCAGGTGGTGGTGATAGTCGTTGAGGTAGTAGTAGATGATGTAGTGGTTGGCAAATCAATAATGGTGATTGTCGATAGTGGTGGCAGTGGTTGATGATAGTATGAGGTGTGGAGGTGATAGTGGTTAACAGTGGTGATGGTACAAGTGGTTAGTGGGTAGTGACTAGCGGTTGTTGTTGGTGCTAGTAGTTGGCAGTATTGGTATTGGTAGTGGTAGTGGTGGTATGCGGTGGTGTTAGTGTTGCGGTAGCTAATATGATTATAGATTGAGTGATGATGAATGGTCTTTTTTTTTTAAAAAAAAAGAACATCTTAACGATATTAAGACTCTATTCATGTTCTGAATAATTCAGATCTATTAAGAATAATTAAGTGTTTAAATCTTAGTGAGTGATTATACTTTCTTAAATTACTAAAGGCTTAAATATATGAATCAGGGTTGTTCAAATCATCATTAAAAATTTCTTCAGATATCAATTTACTTTTATGTAACACTTGATGTTCAAGATGTTGCTTGTTATAATGAATTGAACAAAGCTTTATAAAAAAATACTAAGACATCATCAATGTTATGGGTTTGTTTGACCTGCAAACAAAAGATTGCAATTTGCAAATGATGAGAGAAAGTGAATTTTAGTCTTTGATGGATGAGGTTGACTCATATTTTGGTAAACATGGTATTTTAATTTCAAATACATCATTTTTGTGTAGAAGTATTTTATATCGTTAGTGATTTGCAATTTCAGAAGCTCAATAATTATTTTGATATAGTGACTTCTTTTTAGTATGATTAGCCTAAATCCAGTTGATTCATTTATTAACTTTGACAAAGACAGAATAATGAAGTTGTCCAAAAATTACCCAAGTGAAAAGATATCAATTTCCAGCTTAATAGTTTCATCGCCTATGCACGAAAATGTGAAAGCAATTCATTGCCTATGTTCAAAAATGTGAAAGCAATTTTTCACTTGAAGTGAAATTAAAGATCTTGCTATAGCGGTGATAAATACAAAGTTAAATTAAATTTGGTCTCTTATTTATATACTAGATTTATATGCTCCGTGTATAACACGGGTTCAATTGGTTATTTTTTTATATAATTTTATCTTGTTTATTTTTTATTTTTTTATTCAAAATCAAACTATGTAGCCACCTCTACCTATAAGTTTCATATTTACAAGCACTACCCATAAACTATTTATATGTCCTACTCATCTAGACTTGTATACTAGTGTTATTTATGCAATATACATTAAAAATATACACCTATAAGATATGAAAAAGGTATACAGTAATAAATGGATAGGTTGGATAAATACTTTTAATTTCATGGGTAGTATAATTTTAATGGGTATGGCTTGTAAATACTTTGAATTTCATAGGTATATAATGTAAAAAATCCTTAACTTTTATTGCAATAAGAAAGAAATAAGTGTGGAATCATGTCGTTTTCATATAATATCATTCCTATTATTTATTAAAATAATAATAACATACCTAGTAATATTCCAGAAGTAGGGTCTACGAAGGTGGAGAGACCATTTCCGATAGACCCTCGATGTTTCTATTATATTTATATTTTTTTATTTATTTTTTTCAAATATTTTGTTACCGGTTTTATATAAAAATTGACAGATACAACGGTACACTATTAAACGCTCTTTATATCATTATTTTTCTTCCAATATATAATTATATGCTCTTTTAATAATAAAATGTAGCTATTTGGTTGTTCCAAACTAAATTTTAATGCATTGGCTAATATTTTTGAAAATAACACTTAATAATATTTATGAAATGGATATATTTTATACAATTATATATCCTTTCCGTCCCTATTTATGCAAAAATATTTCATTTTTAACATGTCCCAAATAGAATGATGACTTTTAAAATTTGAAAACAATTCAAGTTGAACTTCATATTTTTTCCATTAATGAGAAGTCTTTATAGCCATAAAAATACTATGCCATGTTTCAGACTACAAATGTGAAAAAAATATATCCACATAAACGTTGTAGCTTGTTTATTTAGAATCACAAGTTTCAAATTTTTTTTTAAACTCCGTGCCTAATCAAATACGGTCACATAAATTGAAGCGGATTGAGTAATAATTTTTCTAATTTATAAATTAACAATTCACCTACTTTTCTATTATATTTTATTATTTTTTAATTTGTGAAAACCACTCAAATAACATTGTTTGAAGTGCAGAAAAAGAAATATAGAATTGAAGGAGTATGCTGTAATGCCACCTGGATTGAGTAAGCCTGTAAGGTTCTAGAAGGAAAAACATGACCTTAGAGTTATAAACGGACTAATGGGTAAGAGATGCTAGAAGACGAAATTACCAAAGTGCCCATGGTCGAAACACATTACTCTTCTAATATATAATATAATACATAAGAAAAGCTATAGATGTGTTAAGTGGCATCCACGGCAACAATCGACACCATGGTGCCAGTGACACTGGGTCAAAGCTTCATCCAAAATGACCCGAGTTTGATTCCCCATATTAGTTTATTTTATTATTATTTTATTTTGCTACAATAAGATAGGGATCTGGGAGTGGGACTTAAGACTTAAACTGTTCTCTCTCCCTTCCTATCCGAAACGTCAAACCCACCCCCTTCCCTTTTCCCGTACTCCCCCAAAGTCAGCTCTCTTCTCTTTCCATTTTTTTCAACGTTATTTCTCCTTCCATCCTCTCCTTTAGGTGACTACCAATCATTATTTTCCTTCTTTTAATTACTAAATTTGTTTTGATTTTAAAATATGAAAATTTGTCTAGGATTATCATAAAATAAATTACATATATATTTATGATATTAGTGATATTATTAGAAGTTTATGGAATATCATTGGGTACGGAGTTGTTGTTGTTGTTGTCGTTGTCGTGATATTGTAAAAAGATTTATTATTTGCGTTGTGTACATTTTCTTTCTTAGTGTGATCGATTTGTCTATATAAATAAAAGGACGGACCATTCGAACGAAAAATCCAAAGTTCATCAAATTGAAAGAACGTTTGTCATTTTTTGGCCGTGTAAATAGACACGTGTCTACGTCCAAGTGGCATCCGGTACTTTTAAATTCTGAATCTGCCCTTGATTTCACCGCTTTTTATTTGAGTGATTGGCACATGCAATTGCCACATCACTCACGCCATTCACATAAGAACAGTTAATAAGTGTTTATTACATATTTTTTGTCCAGTTAAGGTGTATAAACAAAAAGTCCGCAAATTCGATAACCAGAATGAAGAATGGATTCAAATTTAGGAGCCATCAGGCTCTCCCGCCTTTAGAACAACTAGTATAGTACCTGCGCAGTTGCGCGGACTATATCAATTGAGACGTATAAAGTTGTTATATAAAAAACTTGTCACTTTTTACTGTTAAAACTATGTTTGCACAACGGTTAATCGTCTGAATAAATTGAGGATTAATTTTTAATAGACTGGAGAAAGAACATACATGATGGATAAAATATTTTCAATACCGCTTCAGTTACCTCACTTTTGTCATGTATAAGTACATATGTTATTCCAATAGGAGCACCGAGCTTTGCAAATGATTGATCCTCAAAGTTTCTCCTCAGATCTAGTAAAATGCCTAGGATGTCACATCCTTTTATGAGTTAAATCTTCATTGTAGTTCTTATACATTCGACGTTGATATTTATATGCTGTTTCATGTACGAGGATTTCTGACTTTCTTCGTTCTTTTCATGTGCAGGTTTATGAAGTAGGACTACATTTGCAAAGCCATAGCGCATAATAAAGATGAATAATTTGTAGAAATTCATGTCTAAGGAACAAAGGCTTAATAAAGCCAAATTGACAATCAGATGGTCAGACAAATAATAATAATGCAAAACAATAAATAACAAATTTTTAAAACTGTCCTAGGAAGCAAAATGAGAAAGGAAATGCGAGATCGCAGCTAGATACTATAAAAATTGAATAAGATTGTGAATGCACTCTTGTCTATAAGTTAGCTCACAAGTGAGTTCTGCAGAACCAAAGAAAGCCCAAAAAGAATTATCTTCAAACTGTCTGGTTTAATAACCGCCCGACTCACAATTAATTTTGCTTTTACTGGGATAAACAGCTCACAACCCAACGTATAGTTAGATCTGCAAAATGAAGTAATGGATAATTCGTCTACATAGGTTCTTTTATGATAATCACAATAAATGTAATTCAGGTTATTGAAACCAATGTTTTGTTAGAAATATGGCAAGAAGACAAACTCATTTCATAAATTTTGGTAAATGCTGGTTCTCAGCATAAAAGTGGTCGGCATTAAATTTTTTTATAAAGTGAATTGTTGATGAATGATGAAGAAAGTGGAATATGACTTTTCATTTCTTTATGACTGCTATATGATGAAACAAACCTTTTACATATGTACAAAACTGTTCTTAATCTGCCAATGAATTGAAATGCAATGGCATTTTTGAAGAATACAGTAAAGTGTTGTTCATTCCAACAAAAAAGATTGTAGTAATTGAACGCAACAAATAAATTTATGGATATTAAAATACCTCATTCAATTATACTTCAATTGTTGAACTTTGGATCAATCCTATTCAATTGCCAGCCTTAATAGTTGATACCAAGTGAAAACAAACTTTCATAAATTACGTCTTTTAGTTTCCTTAGGACTTAGTGGTTTAATTCCTGCTGAACATTTCAAATAATCAAAATAACATATAAGTTATTTATCACTGCATATAATTATTGCCAACTTGACTTTGAGAAAATACCTTTATGTCGAGTTCCAGCATATATCAATCTGTAATGCTCAGTAACATGTTTGCTGCCACAATGAGAGATTTTTATTTTGCGCACAAGATTCTACACCATAGCAAATGCATTATTGTTCTCAAAATGGACGATTACAGGTGAGTAGGAGTAGCATAAGTGTAGAATGTCCATTGAAAATAATCTAGAGAACCAAGTGGCAAACAAAAGCAGAATGCTTCAGTTGTACAGTAGTAGCACAAGAAGAAGATTGGTTTTGTTGGCAAAGCTGCTCAAATTAATCACATCCCTTGAGTTTTTCGATGTATTTGCAAGTCTCACAGCGATCTTTCAACTAAAAATCCCAGTGATGGCATTTATATAGATATGATTAGTTTTTGAAGAAAAGATGATCACTATATTAAGTTAAAAGGCCGTAAGCAAGCATTAAATAAAAATTTTACTTACCACCCAATATAAATTATATTCATTGATATTTAATTTGATTTTTAGCTCCTTTAGGCCTCCAAATTTCTGTTGTAAAATCTCAAACTTCAACTGTTGCAGAGATTAAGCTTCAGTACGACCTAACTGAGATGAAGATGACAGTAATGCAGGTCGAGGAATTGTTAGCTCCAGCAAAATGGGAACTCGAGTGATTATTAATATCAAAACTCGTATTTTAATGTTCTAATGATCTTTCACGATTGGGGTTCAGTTGTTTAATATCGCCGTAGTATTTGAATCGAATTAAATTAATAAAAGTACTTCCCATAGTGGGATAATATTCCTGCCAATATTTTAAATAGGGGAGAATCAAAAGTGCAATAAAGCGTGCGACTAATGATACACTTGTAATGAACTGACGATTTAAGTGGAATTTTTGGTATCCTACTTTTGAAATGAGGACCAGGTAACTCCTGTTTAGTTCTGATGTTAACAAATGAATTAAGATAACTGAGGGGATAAGAATTACATCCTCTTCCAAGAAAGGCACGGGGTCTTGTAAAAACACACCATATCAAGAGGAGCAAGTAATGAATACAAAAACAATTCATACATGAATAAAGTCAGATGCTTACTGTTGAACTCCAAACAAATTACCCTTTCTTTAGGAAAAAAGGTAAGTTTCGGGTATAATGTTCAACAATGTGGGATTCCAAAGGGCTTTCTTTGGAGTCGCCACCTAATTTAGGAGAATTAGGAACCAATTAATTAAATAGAGCGTGCAATTCCTCCGTTTTAAGGAAAATGGTCTTTTCAGAGATTCTAAAGTAAGAGGTTCAGTTATTTTCGAAAGAAGGTTTCGATTTGAAAGCACTTTCGAAAATCCGTAAAATTACGGTTAATCCTTCGGTTTTCACAAAATAACTCAAAATGTTAACTTTCAATATGTTGATAAAATGGTTTAAGATTAATATTAAAATTCTAAGATTATAATAAATTATACTTTAAAGAAATATGAATTTAAATAAACTTAGACTTGAAAAGGAAAGAAAGAAAGAAAGGAAAATAAATAAATAATTTTTGCTAACATAGGAAAACCAATTAATTGGGAAGAAGTTGCACTTTCATGGATAAAAATGAGTTACTTTTTATTAATTTTGAATTTTAATTGCACGCATTATTTAACTAAAAGATGCACAATTCGTAAATAAGATGGAGATTCTTAAGAAATAAAATATTCACAAATAACTCAATAAATAACTAAACATTCATTCATAATCAATCAAATGAATAATTATCTACGGGGAATTCCTATAGACATGCAATTTCTAAGGATGGGAAAAGAGGAGGTTTAGAAGATGAACCCGGGAATTTGGAAAACTCGCGGGAGCCTTGAATTTATTTACTTAATTTTTATACATTTATGCCCATGAGCCTAAAACATCACATGGCTCAACAAAGCATTTTAAATTTCTATAGGTCTTGAATCTTGAGCCCGGACTCGACCCCAATGCAACTCCAAGCCAATAAGCCAATCCCAATTGGTGAGTTTTGATCAACTCATTCCCAAGTTGTTCATGTGAAGAAAACAAGGAAATAAGGATTAGACTGGGGAGTTTAACATAAAATAAGTAGTACAGAAGGATACCCTATCTGTAGTTTACCATAGGAAGCAAAATATTAATTAGCATGCTTAGGTTTGGATCAGGATGCTGACTGCCAAATTTGAACTAAACCATACCCATCGGCAATATAAATGAGCTACCCATATAACTATTATTTCAATAAGTTAAAGGAGAAATGGATTCAAGTTGATTCATTATAAAGAAATATATGTCAATGCCAACACTCAAAAATTCTACTCAAGCTATAAACAAAAATGGCCAACGTCATATAACTAAAAGGTGAACTAAAGAACTAAAGAATTCAAGTTACAAACAGCTACACATATAGAATTGACTTTAGAGCTGAAACACATGATAATGAACTGAAAACGGAAACATTTGGATAAGATGCAACTTTAACAAACTGTTGCAATCTCATTTCAGGGATTTGGGCAGATTATCATGTTAGGCTTGACTTTCTTTAGAGTCTTTCAAAAGGGATGAAAATTTTCATGTGAGTTACAAAGAAAACCTGACTTAAGTACTCAAGCACCGGACAAGAAAGATTCACTAATTTAACTCAAACTTGACAGAAGGTTAATTCTACCGTTAGCATCTCTGAAATAAGACTATTTCGAACAAAGAAGACATTTTATCATGGCTAAAATAGACTTTAGTAGCAGCATATCATATTGACCAAAAAGCAAATAGCAAAAGATTCCAAAGAGACGTTATCCTAGTCAAGACTTAATTAACTTAATTCTAGCAAACTTAGTCATAGGGAAAAGGCTGAAGTTTACCAAAGGGATAGTTTACTATTTTACTTGTATACACCTTCAGAAATAATCATTCAAAGGTTATAACTTTAAACATAAAAGCACTAACAGAATTCAAATAGACCAAGAGAAAGTTAAAACTTGATTCACATGGTACAGAATACATGTATCAACCGAGGACTAAGGAAGTTTAAAGAAAAATCAGTCCAAGAAGAATCAAGAAACAAGAAACAAACATCAGATTCTGGACCAAAACCAAGTTTTAACAACTGACCTTTTTTCAGCCTATAGAAACCAGAAACAAACAACCTGAACACTAACTCCTACTGCCTGAACTACTCCCTCACTTCTACTAAAGAAAATCAGCACCTCTAATTCCCTTCCTCAGGACCTGGACACTCGACTAGAAACTCCCTCACTACCTCTGCTACTAACAGCATCCTCAACTCTCACCTGGACAGAACCAACCACTCAGATACTGATTATGCACTCACCTGAAACTAATTTTAAAGCCAACCTTAGGACTGAATAACCTGCATTTACTCACAGGAAGAAACCACCCTGAACTTCCTCACTCAGACCATTTGAACTCTCCTTTCCAATCTCACAAAAAACTCCCTCAAACAACTCCATAGACTCCAACAGAGAACACACCAGGCATCTCACTGACCAACCTGCACTTCTTTCAAACAACCTCACAGACCCAAGACCAACTCTTACACACCCTGCAACCTGCCTTAATTACCCTTGCTACACCCTCTCCACACTACTGCATCCTCCCAACAGCCAAGCAACCAGAAACAACCCCTTACATACCCCTCCACTACACACTCCCTCAGCTCACATGGCCAAACAAACAGGGAACTGAAACATTGCCTTGCGCACACAGCTCAACATACAGGCCCTGCTGGCACACACTAACAAATATCTACAGATACACACAAGTGACTAAAATGGGAATAGATTTGAGCTTCAAGGAATCTTCAGCTCACAACTATTCTTAAGAACATTTTTAATGAAGAACTCAGTCAAAATTCAAGCATTTCACACTATGCGTAAATCAACTGCCTTTCACACAACACTGTAAGCAACTAAACTAGAGTAGTCGAACACGGTTTCACCAATCTTAGTGCAGAATAAACAGGAATTAACAAGCTAACTGCCATGATCTAGATTACAACAAAATCAACTGAAAGATTGCATCTTTAAAGCTATATTCAAACTTTGAAATTAAATCAGAAAATTATAGTGGCAAGCTCGATTAAACTATTGCAAACACTAACCAACTTAGGAGCACAAACGACATTTTTAAGTTAAAAACATGTTAGAATAACAGAAAATAACAAAAAAAGTTTGGAGAATTACCTTTTGCAGCGCAGCGAGCTGGGGCGAGGATTTGAAAATAAACGCGACTCGACTAAGCGACTCGACTGAGGTTGACGACTCGAACGAGGCGACGACTCAAAAAGCGAGGCGATGATTAAGAGGGTATGAATATCAACTCCAGAAATCACAACTAAAAGCCAAACTACGACCACTTTTTTTTTAAAAGAAAATTTATCAGTGAATTCGAAAGAAAATTCCCTTCTCTTTTCACTGCCGTTTTTGTTCTCTAAAAATCCGAAAAACCCCCGAAAATGAACGGAATAAGAAATATATATACCTGCTAGGCTAGGGTTTCGGATGGAGGGTTGAGATTCAAAATTTAACCCAAAAACGACATTTCACCTTTGAGATAAGGGTTTGAATTGTCCATTTTTGCAAAAATGGTACAATTCTTGTCTTTATCCCAAAGGAAAATATCCGTTGGGATCAAATTGACGCCTCGGATCGATCCGCGATTTGAAATGGACGATGGAGATTTGAGATGCGGTTTTGGTACGAAATTGGTGAGGTGGAAAGGAGGAGGGGACCAGCAAGGTACGAATTCTTTGGACTGATGTGGGTTTTGGGAGGGAAAAATCAAATGGGAATTGGGTTGAAGGCTAGGGATTTTGGAACCGGGTTTAGGGGAAATGGGAATCGGGTTGCTGATGGTGAGGGACTGAGGGTGTATGCGTGTGTATAATGTCTTGTATATGTTTTGCATGGATAGGACAGATTTAGGCTACAAATTATGCTTTTAGCCACTTTATTTGAAATTAAGCAATTTGCCTTTAATTTCAAAAATTGATTTTAATTTTAGAATAATTAAACCTTTAATTTTGAAAATCTCCGGGACAAAATTGGGTGTCAACAGCTGCCCCTCTTTACCCGGAAAAGGATGAAAGAGTTTTTAGGGTAAAGAAGTTGACGGAAAAGCCAATTTTGTCACGATAAAGCCAAAGACTTTGATTCCAAGGATCAAAGTGCGAGGCTTATGGATATGGCCGAACTCCGGTTTCTGAGTTGCCTACATATCTCGGGCTGAAAGAGAATCAGGCCATATGTAGTTCAACGACACTTAGCCACGAAAACTCGCACGATTGATTGAAAAAGACACACGAATAGGAAAGAATTCAAACTGACCCCTAATCTGGAATGAAAGATTAGGTAAGAATTTGCTTGTTCGAGTGCGATTCTTCAGATCCTCGTTGACGAGTCTAGCTCATATCAACGATTGCCCCAGTTCACTGCTAAGAAAAAGTTCCACGTTATGCTCCAAATGCTGCTGCGTTATTGCCAAAATTCTGTAAAGACTTAACAAACGGTAAGCGAGCAACTGCTAATAAACTGTAATAATTGGAATAAGAAATAAAAGAGTGATAACATAAAATTATAAATGCGGGTCGTGATATCATCAATAAGTTCTTCCTTCAATCAACTGATGAGGCGCTCCGCCCGGGGAACCTCTAGGCTGATCATTATTCTAAAACAGTAAAGTAAAACAATAAGTCAAGTAGGAACGAATTGCAGAATATAAGGCTGTTAAAAAATAAGTCGACTAACAAGACATAATGCCTCAAGTCGACTTGGCTAATCTACATCCTACGCAGGTAACATAACGTTCATTTGTAAGGCAAACGAGCCTAAAACGTCCAATTATAAGGCGAACGAGCCTAAAACGTTCGATTATAACGCGAACGAGCCTAAAACGTTCAATTATAAGGGGAACGAGCCTAAAACGTTCGATTAAAAGGTGAACGAGCCTAAAACGTTCAATTATAAGGCGAACGAGCCTAGAACGTTCGATTATAAGCTGAACGAGCCTAAAACGTTCAATTATAAGGGGAACGAGCCTAGAACGTTCAATTATAAGGCGGACGAACCTAAACCATTAGGCAAGCAAAAGAGGCAAAATTCATTAAAGCAGGTACTTCTTTAGATTTAGAAATATCTGCAAATCACAAAATGAAATTTTAGTAAACGTTCCCATAAAGCGAAATAGAAATGAAACGGATAGGTTTAACAATTTTCAAGAATTACAGAAAATAGAAATGCCGCCTTTTCGGCAATAAACCATGATAAAGCATAATGCTTTAGATCATGAATAGGTAGTCTACAATGCGATCTCGGAATGTGCTCCATTCTATTGATAAAGCAGTGAGGCGTCGGGTCTCGAAGCATCCAACGTCCTAGCGCAACTTGAAAACCTGCATATCCCGTTTACGGGTGGGTTAACCCGAATTGTTCATTTATAAGGTGAACAGGCCCAAAACGTTCATTTCTAAGGCGAACGAGCCTAAAACGTTCATTTATAAGGCGAACGAGCCCAAAAACGTTCATTTCTAAGGCGAACGAGCCTAAAATGCATAAGATAAGGCGAAAAATACAAAACTCATTAAAGTGGGTGCTTCTTCAAACTTAGCAATATCTGCAAATCACAACAATGGAATTTTAGTAAGTGTTATCATAGTGGAATAGAAATGAATCTGCTTTCAACAATTTGCGAGAATTATAGGATATAGAAAGGCCGCCTTTCGGCAATAAACTGTGGATAAAGTGGCGGTTTGCGATTTAATCTTGAATTGTGCTCGAATCACTTGTCCAGGCAAATGAGACGTCCAGTCTTGAAGCATCCAATGTTCCAAAACGACTCGAAGTAAATCTGCATATCCGATTTACGGGTGGATGGACCCGGATCATTAATTTATAAGGCAAAAAGGTCTAAAACATTCAATTATAAGGCGAACGAGCCCAAAACGTTCAATTATAAGGCGAACGAGCCTAAAACGTTCAATTTTAAGGCGAACGAGCCTAAGACGTCCATTTATAAGGCGAACGAGCCTAAAACGTTCAATTATAAGGCGGACGAGCCTAAAACATTCGTTTATAAGGCGAACGAACCTACATTTGATAGTAACCTGCAAAAAATAAAGTTGTAAATTGGATTAATTAAAATAATGCAAAATAAATGAGCAAAGCTAGGTCGTGTTGCTTGTATTGATAGAGCTGCAAAGCGTGGAATGCTGCCTTTGGTCCATATTGAAACCGATGTTCAATTCTATTCTACTGCTTTTGGAATTCCTGCATGCAAAGGAAAATCGTGAGTTTTAAAAGATGGGCCCAAAAGCCTCAACGTTTTGTTTTGCTCCTTCTGTCCTTATGCTGAACTTTGCAGTAGCACCAAAACGAATTTGCCCCCTGTTTTCAAAGGAAAAGTTGTTAGTTTTTGAACAAATAGCGGTTGGCTTGATTGAACACCTAATGTGGCTTCAAATCTGCATCTTCTTGCATGGAAATCAGATGTATTGCTGCTGCGAGAGTCTGATGCTCTTGAAATTCTTCTTTTGTACAAAAAAAAAATGTCATCTAAAATTGCTTTGGCTTGGTTTATTTGGAAAAATGGATTTTCATTGATTTCGGATTAAAAACCCAATAAAGGGTACAAGATAGTTCATTACATAAAACTTCAAAAGAGTAGGAAAACATAAGATAGTCGGGTAATAATGCCATTTCAACAAACAAAGTGTTGTCATTTGATCTTCTTGTTAAGCTTCACGCTTCCTTTTCAAATGCCCTGGTGCCAATTTTGATGAATCACCTCTGATGATAATTGCATTTGCTGCTGGAGGATCATAATTGCTTGTTTGCCCTTGCTTCACACTTATCTTGCCATTTTCAATCATATTCTGGATTTTGTGCTTAAGTGCCAAGCATTCTTCTGTGTCATGGCCTTGAATATTTGAGTGATATGCGCACCTCTTTGATAAATTGACTCCTTGAGGTGGATTTTCTGGGATCCATCCCTTCCTTGCTTGCAATAGTCCCTCTGCTTTCAATCTCTCAAATATGGCTGACAATGATTCATGTAGAGGAGTGAAAGTACGAGGTCTTAGCCTTTTCGTGCTTTGATGACCAGATGGTGCCTGATAAGATTGATGCTTACGACTTGAATTCTGCATATCATGATTGTAGTGCACTTGCGAAGGCTGGGAGTCTTGAATAATTTCAGGTGCATCAGAACAATTGAAAACTGGCATTGTAGTGTCATAGTCAATCAACCTTCTGGTTTGAAACTTTTCTTCCAAAATCTTTGCATACCGGATTAAACTGGGAAAATCCTTTAAATTGGCAGAAAGTAGCCTTTCATAAAATATGCCCTCTTGAAGGTCAATGAAAGTTGCTATCAACTCATCTTCAGGCAATGGAGGATGCATCTTAGAAGCCTCTAGCCTCCATCTCACAGCAAATTCTGCAACAGATTCGTGCGGCATCTTCTTGATTTTACGCATATCAATTAGATAAGGATCTCTTACTATGTTGAATTTGTATTGTTCCACAAAGTCTCGAGCCATGTCTTCCCATGTGTGCCATTTGGTAAAATCTTGCTTAGTATACCATGCAAGTGCCATTCCTGATAAACTCTGAATAAACAATCTCATTAGCAAAGCTTCATTCTTCCCAATTCCGATCAATCTGCCGCAATAATCTTTCAAATGAATGTAGGGATTTCCCTTTCCATCGAAAGTGTTGAGTTTTGGTATGTTGTACCCACTTGGAAGCTCAATGTCCGGGTGAATGCATAAGTCTTCATAGCAGAATCTGAATATTCCTAGAGCGCAATTCTTTTTGCAAGATCTTTCTCAAAATCTGTTCATCCATATTATGAGGATAAGTTGTCTCAACTTCCTTCTCAGGCAATTCTGGTGAACGCACTATCAATTGATTTGATTGACTCCCCACAGCAGGCATATTGATAAATGGTGGTTGGTATAAAGTTGCAGCTGGCCAAGCATTCGGATTGGTAAGATATTCTTGTGGGATTTGTGGATATATAGTATGTATAGGCATTGGGTAATTAGGCATTGTTAAGTAAGGCGGATTGGAGGTAAAGCTTGTATTTGGCAAAGGTTTGCTAGTGTTGACAAAGTTGACAATCCTATTCCTTTGGACCACATGTTCTTCAACATCATCATTCTGCGCTTGCAAGATACCCATACCAGAACTGGTTGGCCGAAGCTGCTTTGCCATGTTGTTTTGTCCTTGATGCAGATTCTCAGCCATTTCAGTGTTCAATGTTAGCCAACCTTTAACAAATGAATTCTACACATTGAGCAAAAGCAAGTTAATACGTAAAATGATAATGCATGCATAAAATTTCAAATGTAAAATAAGCCATTAGGCCGACTGGATGGGACCAAAATCTCGACTCAACATATGAGTAAAATATTTAAGAGTTCGAAACTTGAGAAAAACAACTTTGAAAGTTTTTACTGAATTAGTATGCGCGCTAGACCATTTTGACACAAATTGCTAAAATGGTCGGCTTATTTTGAACATCAATGCTTTGCTCGGCTATCGATTCTCGTTTGTCGCACAACAATCTGTACCAATTCATAGAAAACCTGCTTCTGATAACTATGAAATCAACATCAATGTCTTCAATTTTACTTTGCACAATTTTGCCCCAGTTATAACTTCAACATCTCATCTTGCTTTGCGAAATTGCCCCAGTGATGATTTCAACATTTCAACTTGTTTTGCAAAAATTGCCCCAGTTATGACTTTCAAAACTTCAAACTGCTTATCAAAAGCTGCCCCGGTTGTAATCTCCCACGTCTTCTACTTGCTTTGCAAAATTTGCCCCAGTTTCTATCTTTGGGAAAATTAAAATTTAAATACTAAAGGGTCGAGCCCGATGGAGGAGCCTACGTATCCCTCCTTGGGAATCAGACCGTGCGTAGTTCTGCTTACACAAAAAGAGAATTTTCAAATGCTGGCGTAACCGAAACTCGATATGAGTTGCCTACGCTTCCCGCCTTGGGAAACTGACTACAGTAGTTTGCTTACATAGAAATAGATTCAAACATTCATAATTTGATATTCTTTCTTTTCTTTCAACAAAACTAACAAAAGAAAATTACAATAGCTACTTCTTACTAATGCAAATAAACTAACTTCTGCTTCTGCAACTCTACTGCTTTTCTGGAACTTGATAGGTGCCTAAATGCCCTTCTTCGAGGAAACTCCCTTTGCATATGGAAAGATTGCGACAAAAGGTTCGTCAGTGCCGTTTGTTGGTAGAACCTTGATCTGGCCAGAATTAATCAAGCTTTCAACTTTCTCCTTAAAGGTAAAGCATTCCCCAATATAGTGCCCATGCATTCCTGAATGGTAAATGCAGAATTTTCCAAAGTTCTCGGGCTTAAGGAACCGACATGATTTTGGTTCTATAGGATGTACCAAATTGAACTCCTTGAGCCTTTCAAATAGTCGTGCGTAAGATTCTGGGAGCCGTGTGAATGCGAAAGCAGATTTTTTGGCATGGTTTGACTGTGAACTTGGATTGACAATTACTTGCGCATTGGCACTAGGTTCCCCTGCTATGACTGGCAAAGGTTTTGACATGACAGCTTTTCCTTTGTCTTTGGACTGTGCCTCAACCAATTTACACTTTCTCTTGTCAGAAATTATTGCAACCGGCTCTACTTGAAGCTCTGCAGATTTTCTTTTCAATGGACTGCCCTTTGCCAGAATCGGGTTCGAGAATCCATAATGTGCGACAAAGTCCCGGACTAGTTTATCCCAATTGTCTAATTTCCAAGGACCTCGTATTGCAAACCAGGTCAAAGCTGGTTCCTTAAGTGTCCAAGCAAACATCATCAACTTGGTTTCATTGCTTGGTCCATACCTTATGACCCAGCCAAGGTAGGCTTTCAAGTGATCACGAGGATTTCCTTTCCCGTCATACATTGGTGGATCAGCTGAGTCAAAAACATCCACATGTTCACTTTCTGCCTCCCCTAAGCTTACTTGTGATAGTAGAGCATTCTCATCTATCATTGTGCCATTGCTATCTTTAGCATTGGGAAGCCCTTTCCCGTTGCTTTTCTCATTGCTCGTCTTTGAGGAGCCACCAAATTCCTTTTCCAACAGGAATGCATGCAAATTAGGGAATTGTTGAGCATCACACTCAAATGCTGGAGCTACTTGCATTGTAGGAGGTGCAACAGTATAAATAGGAGCAACAGGAGCACTTGGTCCTGGGCTTGGCACGTTACGCACTGGATTGCGAGCATCCATGAGCGCGATAACCAATTCAGTAAGGCTAGTGAGTCTCTTTTCCAAACTTGCTACGGTTGCTTCAAGCTTGTTAACCTTGTCTTGGTGGGATTCATCATTTCCAGTCAAGTCAATCACGACATTTTGACGAGCCATATGTCCTGACCTTGATGTTCAAAATAATTAACCCTTTAGCAACGCATACTGAATTTAATAAAATTTATTAAAGATGAAATTGACGGATAAACTTATTCCAAAATGGAGAAATTGAGACCGTACTAAAAAGACCCCAAAAGTTTAAATAGGGCGTTTGTTTCGTTAAAGAAAACAATGCTTATTAAATTCGGAGAAATATTATTTATTAAAAGGATGGAACACTTAAAATTTGATGCTAAAACAATATTTTGTAAATTAAGACAGACCAAATAAAGATTAAAAAAAAAATATTTTTAGAATAATAATATGCATGCTTTCATATTATAAGTAAATAAAATAATTAAATGAGTAAAGAGAATAAGCGGTTAATTCCTGCAAACAAATACAATGTTAGTCAAATACCAATATCAAGCAAATTGAGTCACCCCAATCAAACAATGCCAAATGAATTACAGGCGATTAGCACATAGCAGATAAGCATTTAGCAAGCTATTGCATAGTAGGCAAATAATTGACATGTGGCAAACACAAGTAATCAAGCGTAAATAAAGATGTAGGCGGGTCCTACCCTGTGAGGTGCCTCTTTGTGCTAGAGGTAAGCCTAATCGCGCAAATAAATGATAACGACAAGTAGTCCACACCTGTTTTGCAATAATCGATTTTAGAGTAAGCGACACCGACAATAGTAATAATAATAGTCTTTCATTGATAATAACTTGCTTTTAGTACATCATCATCATTACATGGAGAATGAAAAAAGCTAGAAAGTAAATTCATAAATTAAAGACATAGTCTGAGTACAACATTTCGAAAATTTAAATAACTGCTATTGCTAAACTGCATCAAACTGGAGGAAGTGCTGAAGCTGAAGTGCTAGCATGGTTTGGATCAATCCTGGCTCGCTTCACAGTCTCTACAACTTCTTCCATGAAGCTCCACTCATAAGGAGTGAAAGTGATGGAGCTAAGCTTGACCTTCATCCCATAGGTTAGATCTACATCTTCTAAACCTTCTTTTCCTGCTGGACTAGGAGTGATGGCAATGTCTTCTTTGATCCAGGCATAGTATTCAGGAGTCCGGCCTGCCGGATGAAAACTAGCGCGTTGGTTCACCATTCTATCCCAATCTTTGAAAATTTCTCCGACCCTTGGAACTTTTACTTCCTTGCCAAATTCAATTTCATAGGATCTCGTATATGCCGTGAGGGGTATGACTTGTTCTATCCCAAACTGACGAAGGACTCTTAAAGGCGCATAGTGATGAAGGCCCGTCAACCCGATGAGCTCGATGTAATACTTCTCCTTAGATCTAAGATAAACGCCCTCCTTGATTGCAAGCCACCACACTTTCCACAAAATATGGTCTTCTTCAAGCTCAGCTAAGTATCGAAACCAATCATTAAGGCCCACTGGTGCAACAAACTTTTCAAGTACCCGTCTTGATAGCTTCTGATTGGGTTGCCCCCACATAAGGCTATGTCCACTATGGGTTTTCGATTAAAAAGGTGTTCCATGGCCCATAGTTGAAGAAGTAGATTTGAGCCCTCAAAATACCTCTTGCCCTTTTTTCTGCAGTTAGTTAGAGCTCTAAGCATTTCAGCCAGAATCATCGGGACCACAGTGAATTCTTTGTTATCAATCCCTTCAAACAAAATACGGACCACTGAACCAATGCTAGTGCTAATCTTCCCTTCCTCCCGCGGAAAAATCAGAGTTCCAAAGAAGGAAATGACAAAGGCGGTGAAGCGCCTTTTTTTCCAGGTATCCAAAGAACAAGCAAATTCCCGAATATGGACAGTGTGGCTGTCCCCAAGTGCAAACCTCTCATAAAGATAGTCTAAAGAAACCCATTCCTTTGCAAAGCATCCCAACTTCTTGTTGTTATGTAACCCCAAATCATCTAAGAAATGCCTCCCTCCTTGTTTCCTTGGAATGATCATCTCCCGACCCTTCAAAGGCAGTGATGCAACCCAAATTGCATCGAGACCATTCACTCGAAGTCAAGCCAAGGACATACAAGACGCTCACCTACACTTGGTTTGGAGAGGCGGGGATGAGACGAGCTCGGGGAAGGACTTAAAGGCAATGCATTGGAGCTCATTCCATGTGGAAACAGGGCAGGAAACAGTGCAAGAAGCAGGGGAGCAAAACAGGGCAAAAACAGGGGAAGTCTGCTGAGCTTACTGCCTAAGACTGGAAACTTGCTCTTCGCGATCGCGTCCATCACTCACGCGATCGCGATGACCATTTCTTTTGCCTGCGCGATCGCGCCAAGACTCGCGCTATCGCGACCTTCTGCATTTTAGTGTTCCACGCGATCGCGTATAACTCTGCGCGATCGCGAAGAACACTCGAGTAGCAGCGGACCAGAATGCTAGGAAACATTGTAATGAGGTGCTATAAATGCCCTCTTTCATCATTTATTGTTTTTACACTACTTTGAACACAAAACACATTGAATGAGCATAGCTCTTGACATTGTAACTCTTTTGGCTTGAAATCAATTGGATGAATCCAAGTTGCTCTTCAATCCATCTTCGATCATTCTATTTGCTTGAGCCTCGTGTCTCTTGAGGATAGTTGCTTAGCGTAGGTGATTCTTTCCAATCGCTCGGGGTGTAACGGAACAAGTTCTTCGTTGCTACTCGACTTTAGTGTGAGTCTCGTCTCGTTTCTTATCTTTTATCGCTTTCGTATTTTCGATTGCATCAGTTGGTATCAGAGCAAGGCTAGGGTTGCGTTCTTACGAGCCCTCGTCCTACTCTTCGTGCTTGTCATCTTTGTTCCGCATTTATTTTCGTGTTCTTGTTCTTGTTATATTGAAAAAGAAGAAAAAAATTCAAAAACTCAAAAACCCAAAAATTTGGAGGAAATCGCTTGTGTTACGATTTTGTTGGTTTTGATTATCGGGGATTGTTTGTTTACGTGAACCCGACAATTGGGTACCAACAAAACGCGTTTTGGAGTTGAAAATCAAAAGTTCAAAAATTGAACCCTAGGTTGGGTATTTTGCAAAATTTGCCAAAACTTGCTTGATGTTATGATATTGTGAATGTTTGGTATCGGGGATTGATCACAATAGTTTTCCCGTTGTTTTGATACCAACATAACATCATTTGGAGTATTGTAGTGAAAATCGAAAATTTGGTTCTTGAAGGTTTGGAAATATTGAAGAACTTGTCAAAAAATCTTTGAAAACAAGTTGTTTGATGGTTGTTTTTGTGTATGAACTATTGGGGAATGTTTGTTCCAGCTGAAAAACATCTTTGGAAAGCTTGAAAACTGAAATACATTGCATTTGGGTTGTTGTTGTGCCAAAACTGCTGTTTTTCTGTCGAAATTCTGGTTCAGCTGAACAAACCTGCGCGATCGCGCAAGGTCTCGCGCTATCGCGCCAATTCTGAATTTTGTTCATCGCGGTCGCGCTCATCTGCACGCGATCGCGAAGGGAACCAATTTCCAGAATTTCCTGAAGTTGGACAGAACGTTCGCAAAGGTGTCGTAACAGTTCCCAACCACCAAAACTCCCATAGCATCATCAAATATGGTGAGTTTCTAGATCACAAACCGAAATTCGTCCAATTCCGAATCCGTTTAGTGGCGAATCGATCTTTGAACATTTGATCGCGCCACTTCCGGTTGGTACCTTGAGGGTAACACTTCTACCCGATTAGTACTAATCCCTTGTGCGAATAGGATACTCGTGCCTAGGAGGAGAGTAGAATCCAAAGAAGATTCGTAGTTAATTGTTTGGTTCAAGTGCGCACCAAATAGCTTGGCGTTGATCGAGTCCCATTGAATCCACTCTTCCCGAAGAGCATTTGGTTCTTGTATTTTGGTTTGATCTTTGAGGAGGTTGCGCAACTACGAGGAGGCCATTGATTTCAAGTTTGTGTGAAACCAACCCCCAAGCTTGAGTGAACCCGAGCGACAAGCAAAGGTGAGGGAGTGAGTGAGGACTTTTACTCTAATCTTCCTTTCTTGTTTTTGATTGTTGTAGGTACATGGCGGAGGAGAAAGCAAAGAGTACCATTGAGGTTCCAACCGACGTCTTGGCTAGCTTGTTAGCCGAGGTGAAGGCCCTAAACCTTAAAATGGAGGTTCTTGAAAAGGAGAGGACCCCGAGTGTCCAAAAGGACCCCAATGAAGGCACTAGTGATGATTCCATCATGAAGCCGGATCAATATGCGGAGCTAGTTCGTCGACAACGGTTGAGGGATGAGGCTCTTGCTAGAGAAAGAATGTTGGGCAATCCCCAACCCTTGGGCAATCCCCAAGGAGATGTTCCATTCCTAAGGCCACGGAGAAACATTGCACCTCTTGAGCAAGTTGATGAAGCTCAAGAAGGGGAGGGCCTCGGACTTGATGATGATTACTTTGATGTCCCCTATCCAAATAGGAGGGCGATGAATGGAGGCCGAGGTATAGATAGAGGTCGTGGTCGAGGTCGAGGACCACCAAGAGCTTATATGGGAAGAAACTTGGGAAGGGAATATGAAGATGTTGATGACAACTATGGGGTTCAACCGGAACAACACCGTGGGGGTCGAGACACTAATCTCAATAGTGTCAAGATCACTATCCCGCCTTTCAAGGGGACTAGTGATCCGGAAGCATTTCTTGAATGGAAGATCCAATTGGAGCGGGTCTTTGACACAAATGATATGACCGAGGAGAAGAAGGCCACTTATGCCATTTCATCATTTGAGTCCTATGCCTCTACTTGGTGGGAATCCATCAAGCGATCAAGGAGAAGACTTGGGTTGCGGATGAACATCACTTGGGAAGAATTGAAAGAAGTTATGAACAACAAGTATGTGACTCCCAAGTATCGACAAGAGCAACTCAAAAAGCTCTATGAATTGAAGCAAGGCTACAAGTCCGTTGATGAATATTTCAACGACTTTGAGAAAAACCGGATGGCTCTTGACATGGAAACGGAGGATGAAGAACAAGCTATCATCCGTTTCAAAAGTGGCTTGAGTAGGGAGATTGCTTCCCAATTGAGACTTCACATCTTCCACTCCTTGCAAGATGTTTGTGATGCCGCGGTTGAAGCCGAGAAATGGCTCAAAGAAGAAAAGGCTCCTCGCTATAGGAGTACTACCACCACCACTCCTTCAACTCGCACCAAAGAATGGAAGAGCCCATATGCTAGTGGGGCAAGTGGGAGTCGAGATGTAAAGAAGCCTTTTGAGAAGGCTACCCCGAAGAGCGACCACAAAGAAGTTGGAGGTACTTCTAAAACTACTTTAAATACTCCTTCTTCTTCTTCCTTCCAATGTCATAAATGCAAGGGTTATGGCCACTTTGCCAAAGAGTGCCCTACCCGGAAAACAATGATTGTAATGGATGATGGGTTGGTCTATGAGGGGGAAAGTGAGCCCGAGGAAGATGATGAGGAGGAGAGTGAGGAAGTTGAGGGTGAAGGTGAGGAGAGAGCGACGGAGGGGGATGATCCTAATATGTTCCTTGTGGTACGCCGCATTTTGGGAACTATGTTGAGTGAGGAGCGGGAAGATGAGCAAAGGGAGAACTTGTTCCATGCCCGTTGTAGAGTGAGGGGGCAAGTTTGTTCCATGATTATTGACTCGGGTAGTTGTGCAAATGTGGTGAGCCAATCTTTGGTCTCACAATTGAAGTTGACTACCATTAAACACCCGAGCCCCTACCGTTTGCAATGGCTAAGTGAGTGTGGGGAATTGAGGGTAGTGAAGCAAGTCTTGGTTAGGTTCAAGATTGGAAACTATCAAGATGAACACATGTTTGACGTGGTGCCAATGCAAGCTTGCCATCTTTTGTTTGGAAGGCCTTGGCAATACGACAAACAAGTGGTTCATGATGGCCGGGCCAACACTTACACGGTGAAACATGAGGGAAAAAGGTTCGTACTTACACCTTTGACCCCGAAACAAGTAAGTGAAGACTATCGGCGCATGAAAGAATTGAGGGAAGCGGCTAAGGCCAAGTCTCCGATTGTGGCCAAATCTTTGGCCGAGACTCCACCATCTCCCACCGGTCGCATGTGTGCCATGATGCAACCGGGTGAGGTTTTGAGAGGTAATGATGGCACCAAGATGCTCATATGCCTAGTGCACAAAGGTATGGTTTTAAATTCCGAAAGTGATTATTTATCTAACCCTAACCCTTTGCCTAGTGCCATTGACAATGTCTTGAAGGTCTACGAGGACATGTTTCCGGAAGAGATGCCGGATGGACTACCTCCCTTGAGAGGTATTGAACATCAAATTGATTTTGTCCCGGGATCTCAAATCCCCAACAAGCCGGCATATAGAAGCAATCCCGAGGACACAAGGGAGTTGCAAAAACAAATTGATGAGTTGCTTACAAAGGGCTTGGTGAGGGAAAGCTTGAGTCCTTGTGCCGTGCCCGTGATCCTCGTTCCAAAAAAGGATGGCACTTGGAGGATGTGTGTGGATTGTCGAGCGGTCAACAAGATCACGGTAAAGTATCGACATCCCATACCTCGTTTGGATGACATGTTGGATGAGCTTAGTGGTTCTAGTGTCTTTTCAAAAATAGACCTTAGGTCCGGCTACCACCAAATCCGGATGAAACCGGGTGATGAGTGGAAAACCGCATTCAAGACTAAATTTGGTCTATATGAATGGTTGGTGATGCCCTTCGGCCTCTCCAACGCACCTAGCACTTTCATGAGATTAATGAACCACGTGCTTAAGCCATTTATCAACAAATTCGTGGTCGTCTACTTTGATGACATATTGATTTATAGCAAGTCAATAGACGACCATGTGGGCCACTTGAGTCAAGTGCTTGAAGTGCTACGAGCCGAAAAGCTCTATGCCAACTTTAAGAAGTGTGCCTTTTGTGTTGAAAAGGTTGTCTTTTTGGGCTTTGTTGTTAGTGCCAATGGTGTGGAAGTTGATGAGTCCAAAGTTGAAGCCATTAGAGATTGGCCTACTCCTACCACCGTTTCTCATGTGAGGAGTTTCCATGGCCTTGCTAGTTTCTATCGGCGCTTTGTTAGAGACTTTAGCACCATTGCCGCACCACTCACCGAGTTGGTGAAGAAAGATAAACCCTTTGTGTGGGGAGAGTCTCAAGAGAGAGCTTTCCAAGAATTGAAAGGTAGGCTGAGTACCGCTCCCTTGCTACAATTGCCCGACTTCGGGAAGGCTTTTGAGGTTGAATGTGATGCCTCGGGGGTGGGAATTGGGGGTGTTCTCATGCAAGAAGGGAGACCCGTTGCCTACTTTAGTGAGAAGTTGAAGGGCGCAACCTTGAATTACTCCACGTATGACAAGGAGTTGTATGCCCTCGTGAGAGCCTTAGCCCATTGGCAACACTATCTATGGCCTCGGGAATTTGTGATTAAGAGTGACCATGAGTCACTCAAACATCTAAGAGGTCAAGAAAAGTTGAACAAGAGACATGCCAAGTGGGTGGAGTTCATTGAGTCCTTTCCTTATGTAATTCATTACAAAAAGGGTAAGGACAATATTGTGGCCGATGCGCTTTCAAGAAAATTCGCTCTTGCCACCACTCTCGCTTCTAGACTTGTGGGTTTTGAGAGTATCAAGTCATTGTACGCTCATGACCCAAAGCTCAAGAGCATTTATGATGCGCTAGTGAGTGGGGAAAGGGTGGAGAAATACCAATGGGTAGATGGCTACATTTTCAAGCATGGGCGAGTGTGTGTTCCCGAGTCCTCCTGGAGAGATGTGCTAGTGCAAGAAGCACATTGCGGGGGCTTGATGGGTCACTTTGGGGTGGACAAGACTATGGCCATACTTAAAGAGCAATTCCATTGGCCAAAAATGAGGCCTCTTGTGGAACGATTTTGCAATGCTTGCTTGGATTGCAAGAGGGCCAAGTCTAGATCCAACAACCAAGGACTATACACTCCTTTGCCCATCCCTACTAGTCCGTGGGTTGATCTTTCTATGGATTTTGTCATGGCTTTACCCCGGACTAGAGGAGGACACGATAGCATTTTTGTTGTCGTTGACCGATTCTCCAAAATGGCTCACTTCATTCCGTGCAAAAAGACTAATGATGCCCATCATGTAGCTTCCTTGTTTATTGATCATGTCTTGAAATTGCATGGGGTGCCTCGCACCATTGTTAGTGATAGGGACTCCAAGTTCCTTAGCCATTTTTGGAAATGTTTGTGGGGTGCTCTTGGCACCAAATTACTCTTCTCCACGTCCCACCACCCTCAAACCGATGGGCAAACCGAGGTGGTGAACCGGACTTTGGGAGCTCTACTACGAGCTATGACCAAAGGAAAGGCCGGGACTTGGATTGATAAGCTACCACTCATGGAGTTTGCATATAACCGCACTTTACATCGCATGATTGGCATGACTCCATTTGAGTGTGTTTATGGTTTTAACCCATTGATTCCTCTTGATCTTACCCCTTTGCCAAGGGATGTGGTTGTTGATTTTGAAGGTAAAGCTCGGGCCAAGGCGTTACTTGAACTTCACGCCAAAGCGCGGAAGGCTTTGGAAGAGGCTTATGAGAAGATAGCAACCAAGAGGAACAAAGGAAGAAAGAAGGTGGAGTTCAAGAAGGGAGATTGGGTATGGGTGCATTTCCGAAAGGAAAGATTTCCCATCCAAAGGAAAGGAAAGTTGGCACCAAGGGGCGATGGACCATTCCAAGTGTTGTCTAAGATCAACAACAATGCATACGTGATAGATTTGCCCGGTGAGTATAATGTATCGACTACTTTCAATGTTAGTGACTTGACTTCTTTTGATGTAGGTGACGACACCTTGGAGGAGGACGCCTCAATTTCGAGGTCGAAATCTTCTCAAGAAGGGGAGGATGATGCAACCCAAATTGCATCGAGACCATTCACTCGAAGTCAAGCCAAGGACATACAAGACGCTCACCTACACTTGGTTTGGAGAGGCGGGGATGAGACGAGCTCGGGGAAGGACTTAAAGGCAATGCATTGGAGCTCATTCCATGTGGAAACAGGGCAGGAAACAGTGCAAGAAGCAGGGGAGCAAAACAGGGCAAAAATAGGGGAAGTCTGCTGAGCTTACTGCCTAAGACTGGAAACTTGCTCTTCGCGATCGCGTCCATCACTCACGCGATCGCGATGACCATTTCTTTTGCCTGCGCGATCGCGCCAAGACTCGCGCTATCGCGACCTTCTGCATTTTAGTGTTCCACGCGATCGCGTATAACTCTGCGCGATCGCGAAGAACACTCGAGTAGCAGCGGACCAGAATGCTAGGAAACATTGTAATGAGGTGCTATAAATGCCCTCTTTCATCATTTATTGTTTTTACACTACTTTGAACACAAAACACATTGAATGAGCATAGCTCTTGACATTGTAACTCTTTTGGCTTGAAATCAATTGGATGAATCCAAGTTGCTCTTCAATCCATCTTCGATCATTCTATTTGCTTGAGCCTCGTGTCTCTTGAGGATAGTTGCTTAGCGTAGGTGATTCTTTCCAATCGCTCGGGGTGTAACGGAACAAGTTCTTCGTTGCTACTCGACTTTAGTGTGAGTCTCGTCTCGTTTCTTATCTTTTATCGCTTTCGTATTTTCGATTGCATCAGGCAGCCCGGTAAGGTCGGCCATTTCCTCTAAGGTCGGCGTAAGCTCAAAATCCTTAAATCGAAAAACGGCCCTCGAATAGCTCCAGAAAGGCAAGAGTGCCTGAATCAAGTAACGATCAGATGGAATCTCTAACAAATGGATCAAATTCCCCAACTTCTTCTCAATCCATCCCGCCTCTCGTTTGTCATCTTGTTTCATGTTCCTCCACCATTCTTTCAATTTCTCAGGAACCTTAACAACCATTTGGACATTCTTGAATTCTGACATCTTTTGACCTACAAAGCCAATGACAAAATGTTCTAAACCCCATTCATTGCAAAACTTGGTTTGGACTGTGAATTTCGTTATCATATAAACACATAATATGCACCGTTGTTGGGTGTTAAAACCCGTCAACGAAAAAGGGTGGTTTTCCTAACTATGGAGGCGGTACCAAGGACCGGGTCCAATCTAAGGCTTATGCATGCATGTTCCTAACGAAAACTCTAGAGTGGGTTTACTAGACACAAGGCTGTTTTGAGTGGCAAGCGGTCACGCGGTAGTAAAACTATCCGCTCACCCCGCAGGTACGCGCACTCTTTCTTAAAGGGTTTTTTGTGAGTTGCGGGTGTATATGCATACACCTCGCGGGTATAAGTAACCATGAAGAAGCTCCCAGGAGTGGGGGAAATATGAACGGAATGCCAGTTTTATATGTGCACAAATAAAGTGTAGTGACATGCTTTCAGTGACAAACAATTGCAAATAATCAATTTAACTAATCATGCTATTTTTTGCAAATAATAAAAAACAAATAAAGAGTTATCTTGTGAAAACCTTGCGGTTAGAACCTTAAGGTGTCCCCAGCGGAGTCGCCACGCTGTTGAACTCCAAAAAAATTACCCTTTCTTTAGGAAAAAGGTAAGTTTCGGATATAATGTTCAACAATGTGGGATTCCAAAGGGCTTTCTTTGGAGTCGCCACCTAATTTAGGAGAATTAGGAACCAATTAATTAAATAGTGCGTGCAATTCCTCCGTTTTAAGGAAAATGGTCTTTTCAGAGATTCTAAAGTAAGAGGTTCAATTATTTTCGAAAGAAGGTTTCGATTTGAAAGCACTTTCGAAAATCCGTAAAATTACGGTTAATCCTTCGGTTTTCACAAAATAACTCAAAATGTTAACTTTCAATATGTTGATAAAATGGTTTAAGATTAATATTAAAATTCTAAGATTATAATAAATTATACTTTAAAGAAATATGAATTTAAATAAACTTAGACTTGAAAAGGAAAGAAAGAAAGAAAGGAAAATAAATAAATAATTTTTGCTAACATAGGAAAACCAATTAATTGGGAAGAAGTTGCACTTTCATGGATAAAAATGAGTTACTTTTTATTAATTTCGAATTTTAATTGCACGCATTATTTAACTAAAAGATGCACAATTCGTAAATAAGATGGAGATTCTTAAGAAATAAAATATTCACAAATAACTCAATAAATAACTAAACATTCATTCATAATCAATCAAATGAATAATTATCTACGGGGAATTCCTATAGACATGCAATTTCTAAGGATGGGAAAAGAGGAGGTTTAGAAGAAGAACCCGGGAATTTGGAAAACTCGCGGGAGCCTTGAATTTATTTACTTAATTTTTATACATTTATGCCCATGAGCCTAAAACAGCACATGGCTCAACAAAGCATTTTAAACTTCTATAGGTCTTGAATCTTGAGCCCGGACTCGACCCCAATGCAACTCCAAGCCAATAAGCCAATCCCAATTGGTGAGTTTTGATCAACTCATTCCCAAGTTGTTCATGTGAAGAAAACAAGGAAATAAGGATTAGACTGGGAGTTTAACATAAAATAAGTAGTACAGAAGGATACCCTATCTGTAGTTTACCATAGGAAGCAAAATATTAATTAGCATGCTTAGGTTTGGATCAGGATGCTGACTGCCAAATTTGAACTAAACCATACCCATCGGCAATATAAATGAGCTACCCATATAACTATTATTTCAATAAGTTAAAGGAGAAATGGATTCAAGTTGATTCATTATAAAGAAATATCTGTCAATGCCAACACTCAAAAATTCTACTCAAGCTATAAACAAAAATGGCCAACGTCATATAACTAAAAGGTGAACTAAAGAACTAAAGAATTCAAGTTACAAACAGCTACACATATAGAATTGACTTTAGAGCTGAAACACATGATAATGAACTAAAAACGGAAACATTTGGATAAGATGCAACGTTAACAAGCTGTTGCAATCTCATTTCAGGGATTTGGGCAGATTATCATGTTAGGCTTGACTTTCTTTAGAGTCTTTCAAAAGGGATGAAAATTTTCATGTGAGTTACAAAGAAAACCTGACTTAAGTACTCAAGCACCGGACAAGAAAGATTCACTAATTTAACTCAAACTTGACAGAAGTTTAACTCTACAGTTAGCATCTCTGAAATAAGACTATTTCGAACAAAGAAGACATTTTATCATGGCTAAAATAGACTTTAGTAGCAGCATATCATATTGACCAAAAAGCAAATAGCAAAAGATTCCAAAGAGACGTTATCCTAGTCAAGACTTAATTAACTTAATTCTAGCAAACTTAGTCATAGGGAAAAGGCTGAAGTTTACCAAAGGGAATTTTACTTGTATACACCTTCAGAAATTATCATTCAAAGGTTATAACTTTAAACATAAAAGCACTAACAGAATTCAAATAGACCAAGAGGAAGTTAAAACTTGATTCACATGGTACAGAATACATGTATCAACCGAGGACTAAGGAAGTTTAAAGAAAAATCAGTCCAAGAAGAATCAAGAAACAAGAAACAAACATCAGATTCTGGACCAAAACCAAGTTTTAACAACTGACCTTTTTTTAGCCTATAGAAACCAGAAACAAACAACCTGAACACTAACTCCTACTGCCTGAACTACTCCCTCACTTCTACTAAAGAAAATCAGCACCTCTAATTCCCTTCCTCAGGACCTGGACACTCGACTAGAAACTCCCTCACTACCTCTGCTACTAATAGCATCCTCAACTCTCACCTGGACAGAACCAACCACTCAGATACTGATTATGCACTCACCTGAAACTAATTTTAAAGCCAACCTTAGGACTGAATAACCTGCATTTACTCACAGGAAGAAACCACCCTGAACTTCCTCACTCAGACCATTTGAACTCTCCTTTCCAATCTCACAAAAAACTCCCTCAAACAACTCCATAGACTCCAACAGAGAACACACCAGGCATCTCACTGACCAACCTGCACTTCTTTCAAACAACCTCACAGACCCAAGACCAACTCTTACACACCCTGCAACCTGCCTTAATTACCCTTGCTACACCCTCTCCACACTACTGCATCCTCCCAACAGCCAAGCAACCAGAAACAACCCCTTACATACCCCTCCACTACACACTCCCTCAGCTCACATTGCCAAACAAACAGGGAACTGAAACATTGCCTTGCGCACACAGCTCAACATACAGGCCCTGCTGGCACACACTAACAAATATCTACAGATACACACAAGTGACTAAAATGGGAACAGATTTGAGCTTCAAGGAATCTTCAGCTCACAACTATTCTTAAGAACATTTTTAATGAAGAACTCAGTCAAAATTCAAGCATTTCACACTATGCGTAAATCAACTGCCTTTCACACAACACTGTAAGCAACTAAACCAGAGTAGTCGAACACGGTTTCACCAATCTTAGTGCAGAATAAAAAGGAATCAACAAGCTAACTGCCATGATCTAGATTACAACAAAATCAACTGAAAGATTGCATCTTTACAGCTATATTCAAACTTTGAAATTAAATCAGAAAATTATAGTGGCAAGCTCGATTAAACTATTGCAAACACTAACCAACTTAGGAGCACAAACGGCATTTTTAAGTTAAAAACATGTTAGAATAACAGAAAATAACAAAAAAAGTTTGGAGAATTACCTTTTGCAGCGCAGCGAGCTGGGGCGAGGATTTAAAAATAAACGCGACTCGACTAAGCGACTCGACTGAGGTTGACGACTCGAACGAGGCGACGACTCAAAAAGCGAGGCGATGATTAAGAGGGTATGAATATCAACTCCAGAAATCACAACTAAAAGCCAAACTACGACAACTTTTTTTTAAAAGAAAATTTATCAGTGAATTCGAAAGAAAATTCCCTTCTCTTTTCACTGCCGTTTTTGTTCTCTAAAAATCCGAAAAACCCCCGAAAATGAACTGAATAAGAAATATATATACCTGCTAGGCTAGGGTTTCGGATGGAGGGTTGAGATTCAAACTTTAACCCAAAAACGACATTTCACCTTTGAGATAAGGGTTTGAATTGTCCATTTTCGAAAAAATGGTACAATTCTTGTCTTTATCCCAAAGGAAAATATCCGTTGGGATCAAATTGACGCCTCGGATCGATCCGCGATTTGAAATGGACGATGGAGATTCGAGATGCGGTTTTGGTACGAAATTGGTGAGGTGGAAAGGAGGAGGGGACCAGCAAGGTACGAATTCTTTGGACTGATGTGGGTTTTGGGAGGGAAAAATCGAATGGGAATTGGGTTGAAGGCTAGGGATTTTGGAACCGGGTTTAGGGGAAATGGGAATCGGGTTGCTGATGGTGAGGGACTGAGGGTCTATGCGTGTGTATAATGTCTTGTATATGTTTTGCATGGATAGGACAGATTTAGGCTACGAATTATGCTTTTAGCCACTTTATTTGAAATTAAGCAATTTGCCTTTAATTTCAAAAATTGATTTTAATTTTAGAATAATTAAACCTTTAATTTTGAAAATCTCCGGGACAAAATTGGGTGTCAACACTTACCCCTCCTTCAGGGTCAGTATAGCAGTGTGCACAACATCATCAAGTTCCATATCCTCAGTGTACCTGGGAGAAGCATGCATCAGTTTACTAAAAGTACATAAAATACACTAATAATCATAAAAACCACCTACAAAATTGCTCTTAGGTAGAAAATAACATGATGGTCCATATTTGATCGTAGCAATATGTGGACAAGCTAGCTTCTCCACGGATGCAATTTTGCACGGACGCGATTTTGCAAATGCTCCAAGCTAGCCGCTCGCTGCATTGAAGATGTTCTATCAATCTTGTTGCACCCAATAGCTTCTGTTGCAGGATTCTGCTGTACATTTCCCACAGGATGTAATTGTAACATATTGTTTTGCATTCTATGATCATGGTTGGGCATATGACTACTTTCAGGCGCTTGATAGTAGTGACACTTTGGGCCATCATGTTCAGGAACAGCAGCATCTGCTGATGAGTCGAAAGGACTACCAGTGAAAGATACCATCATCATTGTTGATATCTAGACATAGCCTGGAATAGCGGGTTCAACCCAGTCACTCTTTTAACATTTTCTTCAGCCATCTTCACCTGCATATCAGTAGATGAACCAATCTTTTATAGGTTTCTAACAGCAAAAGACTTCAATAATGAGGAATTAGTGGAACAGGAGTATGATAGCACAAATAACTATAAGCGTCCATAAATAAAATCCAATGTGTGTTATTTCTCTCTTACATGTTCTCTTATTTTGTAAAGGAAGTGAGAAATTAATAGAGCGGAAGGTGGATTCTTCTCCACCATTTGTCCATATCAGCTAGGTATACTACAGTAGGTGGCAGTACGCTAGTAATAAAATATAAGCTTGAGTTCAAGTGCAATAGGACATTTATACTCTTTTAACTTTGGCTCAGTTAATAAAGTTGACCACACAAAGAAGGTAACCTCAGTTTTCTCCTCAAAAAATAAAGAAGAAAGATTGTTGAACCTGCTTTCTTTTCTAAACACTGAAAGTAGCTTTACCTTTGCTCTTATCACTCAACGTCTGCTTTCAATACTTTATTATCAACAGCTGATTCATTGTACTTCTGGCTTATGTCCGTCAAGCGTTTCAACAATGAGGACTTTTCTACTCTTACTTGAGAAACCTACCATGGACAAATTTTCAATAAATGAACAGCCTGAAAGTAAATATTAACTGAAAGCATTATCTAGAAACTTACCTGTGTCTCTAGCCTTTATTCTAGCGCAGTGCTATCTGTTTTCTATAGTTATGCAAAAGATTTGTTTGCGTGTGATTAATATGTCATCTGTGGAACTGCCGGATAAAATGTCAACATAAATATAATTTAGATTGAGATTAAAAGAATCTGGTGTGCAAGTAAAACTTCCAGAGAGTAAAGCCTCGAAGAAAGATCAGACAGAGCGGACTTGTGCAGTATTTCAAGTGACAAACACATCAGTTTTTTAATTTCTATGTAGGTGCATGACGGATGGACAAAACGCTCATAGTATTTCAAAGAGCTCTATTTATGGTACTGGGAATTTATGACATCGACATGTGTTTAGGTCAGTCCTAATCAGGCTAAAATAGACACAGTTTTTGAAGCTTCACTAACCTTTGCTTCCACTGTCCAAACGAATAAATCTGTCCGCTTTGATTGTGTATCCGATTTGTCTGCAGTCTCATTGAAAAGAGCTTCATCTGCACTTGCTGGTAAAAAATCAAAGTAGCCTAACCTCTAGCTATTAGTATGCATCACAGAATTGAACCTACCCCATTCCTCTAAAACTAACTGATTAAATGCAAATAGCAACATCTATTTTTCAGAATATTTAAATATCATTAGAAATGGAAAAACTGCTCTGGCTCAGTATATATATGCAAGTGGCCAGCAAAAACAGAATGTCTCAGTTGTCTAGGAGTTGCACAACTAAAGATTGGCCATCAGAATTAATCTTGAAAACCAAGTACCGAACAAAAACAGAATGGTTGAGTTGTTAATTTCATCGCTGGGACTTATGCATAGCATGTAACAATTATTTATAATACATTAACTAAAAATGCTGAAAAATGCTGAAAACATAATTACTCCAGCGGGACAATTTTACATTCAGTCATTACTATACAACTCTAAAATCATTGCATCAAGGAGGATTATTACAATCATTACTGTTACTCCTAAGAAGTTCCACATCCTATTTAATACTGGTGCATTAATATTTCATGATACCATAACAGAGTTACATCAGGAGACAGTCTTCTAAGCTACATTATGAATAAGATCATGGAGGGAGCTACGTAATAGGTTTCCGAGCTACTGGAAAGCAACACAACAAAATAAATCATCATTGTTTTATTTTAATAGGTAGACTTTGTTCAACTGAAATGACATTAGTAAAGGAGCTTGGGGAAAAAAAGTCCATATGCCTGTTAGACAAAATTTAACCGTCTTTCTTAAGAAAAAAATACGAATTAAAAAGAAAACAACAATTAGTATAATCTTAATAAATATTGATCACTAAAAAAGACCCCGCAGGATCTTCACCCCGAAGACATTTAATTTCTTCTAAGAAAAGTTTCATAACTCCAATTGTCACCAGATCGTAAAAGTACTCTAAGTCCCCTACAACATCTATTGTTGTTAAAGGTAATAAATGGATATCTCATTCCTACCTCTGTTCAAATAGGTAATAGTTACTGCTGAATGTTCATCAACACAACAAACTATTCCAAAATGTAAGAATAAAAAATGGATTTCTAAAGAAAAGGAACTATTAGTACCAATCTACCTGATACCACATATAAGGAGATCCAACTTGGCTTGCAACTTCTCTTGAAGAACCAATGTTAAGAGTCATACGTCTGTGCTGGTTGCAGGCAATCCCAGGAAAAAATCTTGATCCAATCATTTCATCTATAAGAGGATCAAGCTTTTTAAGATTACTCTGCTGCCATTGGATAACATATATCAATAATCTGACCACTATAGTACATAAATAATGGCATTGCAATTCACATGTTAGAGTACTAAAATATTACTACTATGTTAGAGACTTCTGTTAGCTACGACGTGGATCAGATATAGTTAATATCAATGTATTGTAGTATTAATTATCCAAAAAGTGTCAATATGTGGACATTTTAGGGGACTATTATAATATATATGATTGTAAAGTGTATTGCCTGATCAATACTATCTGTGTCTTATGCTTTGAAGTAATTGGCAACTTCTAGGCAGTATAGGACTCTACCTTCAGAACTGATTTGCAGGCTAGAAGTGGATCTTTAGGATTGAAAGTAGACCTCAAGTTATCAATAATTCAGTGTTATTGATAATGACAAACCCTTCAATATAGTTAAATGAATCAGGAGATGATATCAAGTGTTCTTGATCATTGGAAAATGTAGGAAAA
Organism: Petunia secreta; assembly: GCA_029990175.1. Taxonomy (NCBI): domain Eukaryota; kingdom Viridiplantae; phylum Streptophyta; class Magnoliopsida; order Solanales; family Solanaceae; genus Petunia; species Petunia secreta. The sequence goes on from JARKIP010000053.1 coordinate 9,104,096, forward strand.
TCTGAATACAGAACTGTAATCCAATATGTATAATCAGTACCAAATATTAGCAAAGCTAAATGAGCTTATTTTTTCTATTTTGTTCGTAAATTAATCTAATGGGAGTTAAAGACTACTGAAGGTATCAAGATACAATAGTCGCTCTGGCTGTACTTGCAATGATCTGCTACAATGGTTTAACATAGGGCAAAGACCAATTACCTTACTGAGACAGTGGTTTTACATAGGGCAAGGCCAATTACATTACCTTCTCTAAAACGGAAAAATGTACGGCACAGACCATATGCACCACCAATTATCTTACTGTGATATATGAAAATTAACTTACTGAGCACAATAAATGCAGAATCACAGCTAATATTATACCTTGAATATTTCCATGGAAGAAAAGCTTGCGATTACAGATGGTTTCCGCATAGTTGTCCTCCTTCCTGGATTAAACTCTTTCCACAACTGTTGAGCAATTTGTTTAAGCAAAATCTTCTGTGGTTTATCAGTCCGCAGAGCAATGATAGCCTACCTCATTGATTCCCGATCACTTTGAAGCGCCTGCAACCTAAGATACAGCTTTGTGATTGCAGGATCTCCAATATCTGTTGGTTCCAAAATCAGTATACACTGATGATCAAACAATAATACTTAAATAAACATACCAGGATCTCCAAAATCTGTTTGTTCCAAAATCAGAATACACTGATTATAAAACAATAATACTTTAATAAACATACCGTGGATGAATGATAAATTGAAACTTCCTTAAGAAATTGATGACATTGATGAGGTATACATGTTAAAAAATTGAGTCTTCTGTGAATGAAGTACTTGCTTTACATCTAAACACACGCAATGACATATTTAAAATAACTTTAAAATATACATTCAAATTACGTCCTTTATGCAAATCTACTATACCTCATGTTAGTTGCGAAAAGCTTAACTTACTTTTTATCGATTCATTGAAGGATATCAAACTGGATAACAAATGAGAAAAACTTCCTAAAACTGGATTGAATCTAATAAATTAAATTCAATATTTCAAACATTATTACAGAATAAAAATAAATTCTAACAGCTCAAATTAAATTATGAAAGACTTCCCTATAAACTACATTTTTAGCTTCATTTGTTATTTTTTCATTCTCGTCATAAACTAAAATTTTTAACCCATTCCTACTTGTCACTCGTGATAGTGCCACGTACAGTTGCCCATGTGTGAACACTGATTTCTTCAAAAATATACCCACATTAGCTAATGATTGACCTTGACTTTTATTAATGGTCATTGCAAAAGATAGCACAATTGGAAATTATCTTCGCTGGAACTTAAAAGGTATTCTTGTATCGGAAGGAGTCAGTGTCATTCTTGGGATAAACACTCTTTGTCCAGCCATTTTACCCGATAAAACCTTTGATTCAATATCCCTATTTCTAAGTCTTGTAATGATCAATCTGGTACCGTTACACAATCCGGACGACTGGTCAATATTTCTCAACAACATCATTGGAACACCAACTTTTAAACTAATAGAGTGGTTTGGAATTCCCGAACATTTTATAATGTTCAAGAATTCTGGTGTGTATATATGTTCTGAAGCCGTAAAAGATTGATCAGACATACATATTGTGTCAGAACTCAGGTATATCTTTTCTGGATTGTGATTGAGTGATACCATATACTCATTAACTGATTCCACCATGTCAAGTGCTGGTGCAAGAATAGCTCTCTGTTGTAGGTAATCTATGTCAGTTGAGTGGTTTAAAAAATCAGGGTATGTACTTTGTACAATGGCAGCTATTGGATCATCACAGTTATTAATGAGAAGATCATCTGGGATTTCAACTCTTTCAATGCCATCAATAGAGTCTTCTATCCTTCCATCACCAATTGCCAAAATTCAGTCAGAAAAAACTTTTACCTCATCTGAGTGATTGCCCAATTGATTTCCTTGCAACTCATGTTTCTTGTAAGCTGCAGAACTTGACAGTGGGACCATAAATATGAAGAATTTATGGTAGCATTTACAATATCTTGCCTGCTACCTTTTGGAATAACATGCAAAATTTGTCTGAAGTCACCACCAAGAACAACTGTCTTACCCCCAAATGGATTGTCAAAGCTGGATGCAACATCAAATCTAAGAATATCTCTTAGTGTTTTGTCAAGTGCTTCAAAACAGTATCTATGCATCATTGGTGCCTCATCCCAAATAATCAATTTTGTCTTGATAATTAAATTTGCAAGAGGACTACCTTGTTTGATATTGCATGTTGAATCTTCATTAGGAGTGAGAGGAATTGCAAATCTGAATGAGCCGTTCGACCACCTGGTAACAAAAGAGAAGCAATACCACTTGATGCAACAGTTAAGACAATATCTCCTCTTGATCGAAGCATCGATGATAGAGTCCTCCAAATATATGTCTTACCTGTTCCTCCATAACCATATAAAAAGAACAACCCACCTTTGTTTTTATCCACAGCCGAGATGATTCTATTATAAACTGATCTTTGTTCAGTTGTCAAGTTCTTTAACAATTGCTGATGTTCCTTTTTTAAAGATCTCTTATTATAATGCAGCTCATCATGGATTAATAGATTGCTATTGTCAACTTCATGCTCATGGTATACAGGTCTCGGCATTGTTGGAAAATCCAAAAAAGTTTTTCCACATCCTTTTAAAATTCTTTCAACCTTTTGCAAGCAATGATTTTTTACTTCATCATCTGTTAGTTCTGGCTCTACAAAAGAGTATAGAAGTTATAAATTCAGCAGCAATTAAACTATCAAAGGACTATGTATTTGCTATAAAATAGTAGTTACTTACTATATAGTAGGTATATCATATCATAATGGTATTCATGTATTTTTTATGTAACGCATAGTGGGAGGGTTATTATGTCAGTTGAAGTTGAAATCTTAATATAGCATCTCAGTTGCATATTAAAACACTATAACAGCAGTTTACTTTTATAAATATTTGAAAAGAACAGTTATTTTAAGTAATGTGAACCTACTGTAGATCCAATATTGTACCGAAGCGATGCATGAATAATATAAAAGAAACTAAAACTTTTATTTATCAAAGTGGTAAATATGTAAAGATTCTATTATTTGTGTCGTAGAGCACATCTATCTGTAAGCTTGAACTAATAAAAATGAAGATAAAAGTGCAAGGATAAATTGAGATGTTAACTAAGAAAGAAACAAATTTAGGATCATAAAAGATGCTTAAAATATACTTTTATTATAATGAAATAGATTTTACAATTATGCGTCGGGCCATCGAATTTAATCATACATATCAACAATTCAATCACTACTTTCTAATTCTAAATAACTAATCAATCCAATCGATTTGTGAATTGTTCGTTCCATTATTTTAGCATGTATAGAATCTGAAAATCACTTGATGAAACTCTTTGATTTTATACAGATAAATTATAAAAAATTAATTTTTATGCAGCTGAATGTTTTATAACATTGCGTAACAGTCATTAACTAACATCTGGTGATTAATTTTCAACTTCTTCGACCTCTCATGTCTATTCTTTGTCTAACCATACATTCATTTTTTCTACAAATTCGACCTTTCATCTCAATTCTCGAAGAACTTCTTTATCACATAGGTTGTGAGCAGCTTTGGTACTACTTTAATACATTCAAAAGGTCAGCGTGAATTTGCTACCTGATCCCCCTATTACTCGTAGTTAAAGAAGTGGACTGGAATAGCCATCTGGTTCCTTGGCGCATACACATATCAGGTAAACTTTTGACCTCAAAAAGTCAGTATTCAGCAAAACACTATAACTGTGGGTGATCTTGTTAAAGATTTTACAGATAATCCTTTTTTAAATGTTCCCTTGAAATGTTCCCTTGAAATAATTGTGGGCGATCTGGTTCCTTGAATGCACTTTTTTTACATGCTGACCTTAATACTAAATTAACCTATTGTCCAATAGTGTTGTATACAATAGAAGGCTAGAATATAATCTATTTGTTTGTAGTGTGACCAAATGTAACGAACTGTAGCATCTTAATGTAACAGTAACTTAAATTTTTGGGCATCAATACCATTATGCATACTATGTTACATGTAGTTATAGCACAGTAAATTAAAGTGTATAAAATTACATGGTATTTATTCTTCAAACAGAATCTCCAAACAGCTCTTCTTGCAGAACATTTACTTTAATTAATTATAAGTTTCATGTTTTAATAATCTAACAGCAAGCATACTTTTAGTAAATTCAAGCATAGAAATTAGAAGTTGGGAGGATTATCAAGAATGATAGATGGGACAACCATGAAATATATCTTCATCATTTATTGACATTTCACTTTCTCAAAAACTTGAATGCACTGTTTATTTTTATCCATTTTAATCAGCACTTGTGTCACTTTATTACTTGAGAGTTGTGCACTGAGATCACTATGGACCTCTACTATAGAGGATTTGTTGTTTAATCTACTTCTCTTTCCAGGAGTCCTTGTAAGAGAGAATATCATTATCAACCAAAGTCCTACGGTGACAATCACTAAAACTGACATTGGACTACTGTTGTATTTGCATTTTGTTATATTTAGAATATTATTTTGTATCCTTCAAGGAACCTGGAATTTTTAAAAACACAAAATACAATAAAATGGAAGTTAAGATATATTGTAGTACCTGGATTTGTCAACAGCATTCTTACTTCATGGAGGATATCATCCGATAATAATACCCATGTTTCTTGCCAAACTTTTTCTGGACGTGACATTGAGTTGGATAACAATAGCATAGCAAATAATTGCCTAAGAAACGATGGCATTCCCCAGTTACTCGCCTCCTTTATGGCGTCCACATATTCTTTATCATCATCTAGCAATCCAAGTGCATAACATGCATCTCTAAAAGTGGGATAGACAATATTGTCGATTGTTCTTAGGTCCTCATACCGCGTCGGTCCTTTAACAACATTCAATAGCGATCTGAGATAATAAAGCTCGCCGCTCCCGGGTGGGACAAAGAATATCCTTCCAATAGAAAATTGAGATGTTTGTCGCCGCTCCCAAATTTTTTTTCTGGGTTTCCAAACAAACTTAAGAGGAAATTCCGCATAAGTTAATTCTCTAGCTTCAGGAGACTTACTGTTTGCATCAAACCATTTTTGAAACATTGTTTCTCTCACAGTTGGTCTGTTGGCAACATGATCGATGGGATCATCATCTGCAAAAATGACTTTCTGTTCATCTTTTAGATGAAATGCTAGTCTTTCCACGGGAGGTTCTCTATGGTGGATTGGAAATTTGAATATTCTCCAAGCTGCTTCACAAGATGAAATATATCGACAATCATAATACATATTGATTTCATCCACTTTTGATGAACCTTCATCCTACAAACTTTGAGTAGTTGCAGCAGTGACACGATCATGTCCTTTATTGACGTACTTAAATAAGTACTTTATGGATCTTGATTGATTGCACCATTCAACATTAATATGGGCACCATATTTTAACAATAAGAATTGATTTTGCGGCACCACAAACCTGTTATCCAAGTTAATACCATTCTTCTTTATACTTCTGCCATCATCCCTTCTTCTATAAACAGGATATCCATCTTCATCTATTGTTGTTGAATCAACAAATTTTTTTGGGAAGTGTTTTGAACATTTCCCATTTCGCATACATGGAGAAGATTTTCTAGCAGAACCACACGGACCGTGTACCATAAAATTTTGAATGGCATTGTAATAATCTTTATCCTCAAACTCATCTGGTATTTCAGCAGAAATTATGCGATCAATATCTGAAGCTGTTGGATATTTGTTATGTTCATGTAGGAAAAGCAAGATATGAGCATGAGGCAATCCTCGTTTCTGAAATTCAATCGTATAAATCACTGCATCAAAAAGTAAATAAAGAATTAGATAACTAATCTTTTAGCGTCTGTATACTAAGAATTTTTACTAAATATCTATTTAAGAAGATTGTTGAGATACCTGCTTTTACAGCTCTAAAAACTTGATTTTCTCGCAAGTCCTTTATTAAGTGATCCAATTTTATTTTGAAAACCCTTGCTAGAATGTCTGGTCGATCCTCGGGCTTTAATCCTCTATGCCTTACAAATCTGTGAATCTCAGGCCACTTTGGGTTGCAGGTAAATGTGATAAAAAGATCAGGGTATCCAGCCCATTTGCATATTGCCATAGCATCTTGGTAATTTTGGATCATGTATCGTGCACCCCCAACAAATCTAGAGCCAATAATTACCCTTTGCCCTATAGAAGAAGGATCTGTCTCTCCACGCAAAACAGCATCTGCTAAGCCTTTATACATCGCAACTCTCAATTGTGTTTGATGAGTTCTAATATATTTCAATCGAGAAGATTCAATCATTGTATATCCATCCACTAAGAACTGTTGAAATAATCTACCAGCAGACACAATTGTTGGAAATTCATTGTTTCTCTCTTGAATTTTGTAAGCAAAATATTCTCGCATGCTCACAGCTTGCCTTCCTCCATTCTTATCCCCATTCAAAGGTATGTCCTCTCTGTATCCATCTTCACCATATGGAAATAATAAAGGATATTGTAAACCCAAATATGCAGCATTCAATTCATTTATCCTTTGTAACTTTCCATTTTTTTTTCAATAATGATATCTCTATCTTCTCTAGATGGTTCAAAATCTCCAACCACCAAAGCAGCTACCTTTGAAGTCGTAGGTAAGTTGTATGTTCTTCCATCGGTGTTTCTTTTGCCTATCAACCTAAGTCTAACATTGGAGCCATCATCTTCTTGAAATCTATCTCTGACCATTCTAAATGTTTTTGTCAAAACATTGTGATCATCAAGCATTTGCTTCAAATCAGAAACAATTTCAGCATGAAGTTTGTTCAAATTTTGACCACCACTGTGAAAAGAAGATTTCAGTTGTTAGTATAAAATTTTATCATTGGCTTCTAATTATTAAGACAGTACAAACACGTTGAGAAGAGAGATTTCAGTTGTTAGCAATGCACTTTCGTTCTAGCCGTAAGCCATAATTTCTTAGCATTTTTCAGATTTCAGTTTCAACACAACCAAATTATTATTGAATGATTAGCAAATTGTGGCTTCTCTGAAACTTGATGTTCTTTAGATCTCACACTTTGTGCTTATACTGACACAGGTAAGTTCTATTATATATATAAGTACTAAAATAGAACTAAACCTTATTCCAACCAGTGTCACCTTTGGGAGTTATTCATTTCCAATTCGTTATGTTCTAACCTGAATCACTGACGCTTCCATATCCACCAAATGTGATAATTTTATTATTCAATCCTATATGACTACACATTTACCGTGTATATGACACTCATCTCATCGATATATTACGCATAGGTCTAATATTCACTCACATAAGATGTATTTATCTCAAAATCTTATTCGAGACTTATCTTTCTCTTTGTTAGACAACATCATCTCATCAGAGTCCTGTAGCAGTCTAACATTTCAACCATCATACTTTCCTATTTCAATCTTCTGTTAAATCTCCATCTTTCATATCATTCTTAGAAGATTGAACCTAAATATCCGATTTGTCCACATTTAAACACCACAATCCTATCTAATCTCATTTCCTACACTCTCTCTCATTGAGATTCAACTGGCAATACAATTATCGTGACCTGCTGTTGTCCTAAAACTTTTATTTTCCATGGAGCTTCTTCATAATTCTAACTGTTGATTGACTTCCTCCCTAGTTCATCCATAATAGAATATATATATATATATATATATATATATATATATATATATATTTGAGATGATACATTATCTGCAAACATTTTTTATGGAATCTCATCTGTACATTAATTAGCTTCTCCATAACTCTAATAACACAAGTACTCATTCAAGAAAGATTAGTATGAATTTGTACCTATGTGACCTACGATTATGCAGAACTAATCAAGCAAATTAAGCAAATTAAGTGTTGGATGCATTGAAGTGTTCGTTAAGCCTTAAAAATCAGTTCCAATGGAATGATATCAAGTATTCATGTATTCCCTAATATCCTTTGCTCAATCAAAAATTAGGTGAATGAGGTAAACTGACGATGGATAGAGTTTGATGTGGAAAAACTCACAGGATAATTCAAACAATGCAAAAAGATATCATTTCTAAAGCCAAACAATTGACATACTAAGTGTTGACCAATGTAAAGTCTTTCATCATGTGCATGGTATCTATTTGACAGATGAAAATGTTGAACACTTTCAGAAGCGGTGAAACTTCTGCAATATATGCAGGATGCCATATATAGTAGGCCCAATAATTGAATGCAGCTGATGAAAGAAGACTGGGATGTTGACATTGTAATCCGTAGGCGTACCAGATATAATGTGTGTAATACTAACCTTACGGCATTAATTCTATTTTCCACTTCATGTTCTGTATCGTAAATATATAATTGCGAGAACTTTGGTTCGGATCCCTCGGGAGGCAATAAACTTCCAATTTGATGGTAATTCTGCCCACGCAACCTGAAAGTTCTAGGACCTTTTGTGTTGTTGATGGAGACATCAATCTTTCCTCCCATAGATGTAAATGAGAACATAGAATTATAACTCCGAATATTTTCTTGAAAATGGTCACTCTTAGGTCCTGCGTATGATAAGAGTAGTGCACTGATGAATATATATACTGACGTATATCTATAGTTAAATGAAATGCTCATTGTAATATATATAATAATTACAATAAAAGAGATGTTTCCTCGAACCTGAACCAAACAACAATTGTTTTAAAATTTCTGGAGGCTCTTTCACAGTGGGTAGCTTTATCTTTCCACCTTGGCAACATAAAGAGAACTTTGACTGTTTAGGCTTATAACGCTTTTCAGTTCTTTCTTCGTACCAAAAATATGCCCCACAATTTTCACACGCATAAGTAGCATCTCCAATATCCCAATATCCTAATAATTTAAAATATAATAACATTATATATAGCTATATATATCTATATATAATAGAAAGACGCAGCAAACATACCTTCACTGCAAATGTCTCCGAATTCGACGTCATCCTCTAATGAAAAAAAAGGATAATAAATTCTTAGTGGAATATTTAATATTATTATCGCTGTGATTTAATTTTGCATTAATAATACTTTGTGAAATCTTTAATTCATATACCTTCATAGTCATTTTCATTTTCATATATGTCCACTTTCATCGTCTATGATTGGTTGCTTTCCATGATCTGTTAATCAATATATAAAAATAACTTTTAGTCTGATGTGTTTGTATAGCGATTCATAACATATCAACTAATCTAAGATATAAGTAACTTAAGATACTAACCCGGAACAGAATAAGGATAGTTTAAATCAGGCAAATTATGATGTTTTTGCATATTTAGGTAAACACTTTGAATACCTACAATAAGTTGATGTAACACATGAACAAAAATAACGATGAAATTCAGATTAGATAATGTTCTAGCAAGTCGGATGTTAATGGTAAGGAGATTGTGTCATTACCTTGATCGTCTGGATTATCATTTAAATCAGTGATTTTATCTTCAACGCATGTAGATGATTCTTCATTTAAATCAGGAAGTCTATTTTCATTTCTCCTTTTTTGATTTGTATTTTCAAATTCTGGTATTAACATAAATGTTAGATGATCGAATAAATTAAACCTTATATCTTACATAAATAGATAATACAAATAAAGTAATACAAATAAGAAAACTAACCATTTATTATATGACGCGATGGATTAATTGTTTCTTTTGTATAGATCCTAATCCCTCTTGCATTTTTAGAAACGTGATTGTCTGTAGAATGAATCGCATTTTCTTTACAATTAATAGCACTAAATAAACTGTTGAAATAGAGAATTCTAAACGACTTTACCAAACACTGTTGAAGCAGAAAAGTTTATAAATATTCAAATTTTTATTGTTTCAATAAGATAAATGTACTATATTTACCTCAACAACAAATAGGTATAAGCAAACCATATTATTGAATAGTGAAATGTATCATTACCTTGGTTGTCGAAACGACTGACAAATTTGAGCTAAATCAGACCTCGTTTGGTAGGCATCGGAAGAAGGTTTCAGTTTTATTGGCGATAAATATTAAAAAGAGATTTTCGAGCTCGGTTTTGCCGAATGAGCTCCGATTCGAAATCTGAAAGCGCCGCTAGGTTCGTATGATTATTTGTGATTTTTGTAAACTTTCGAAAGTAAAATTCGATGTTGTTCGGCTAGTTTCCGCTAAAATGCCGAAGGTTAAATAATTTGACTTCTTTTCATCTAAATTCGCATCTTGAGTTTTGGGAGTCCAATTTGAGATCCGTCTTCGCGAATATGTTACATATATTTTGTATAACTGCTATGCAAAAGTTGGAATTATTTTGGAATATCACAGGGTACTGTTTTAATTTTCGTCGCGTAAAAAAAAAATGCAAAAAGACAAAACATAGAAATTTGGATTCGGTGGTCAAAGGGATTAGGCTCCCTTAATCCCTTATCCTCTATTTCAAAAGGGATAGAAACATTTGAAACAGAAAACAGAGACGTGAAACAGAGGGATATCAAACGCAGTGGAAAAATGCCAGAAAATGAGAAATAGGGCCGGAGAAAAATAGTATTTTCACCCCAGAACATTCAGGTAATGATCCTAATGCATTATTTGAGTTTATTACGTATGTTTGAATAGATTTTAACGGTAAAACTTGGAATATTAGACATCGTTTTAATAAGTTTAATTAATAGTTTAAAGGGTCAAATGGACCCCGATAATGAAATTGATTATATATTCGTACTCAGTGAGTTATGGGTAACATATAAATGTAATTTATTTGGAGTTTGGTTATGTGGCCTTAAACCCTGTATATAGGCCTGGTATGCGTATTGCGTATGCGAATAGGGTATCAGGTTCTTAACCGGATTGCCCTAAGATATGAGGAATGAAGCCTTTAGCCTAATTTGATATATTTTTCTGCTTATTGAATAGAGTGGGATCGTTCGGCAATGAATTCAAAAAAATAACGCGGTTGTTGGTCGCAATGCTAACTTTTGAGAGAGGTAAGTGTTTATATCCATTTCTTTGGAGGCACTTGGCCTTGTGGATTTTCTACCATGTGTTTCCTTACGTGTGTAGCTGCCGATAGGCGTACTCATTACGCCTTAGCTTTGAATTTACATTGTATATTATATTTTATGCCCTGTTGTTGGTACTGCATTGAACATATGAGCATTGCACTCTGGTTTTGAGCATTGCACTCTGGTTTTGAGCATTGCATATACTTCCCGGTTGGCGATGCGAGTCCCGCACCGGCGAAGGGTCATGATTGCATATACTTCCCGGTTGGCGATGAGAGTCCCGCACTGGTGAAGGGTCATCATTACATGTACTTCCCGGTAATCGATGAGAGTCCCGAGCCGGTGAAGGGTCATTATTGCATATATCTCCTGGTAGAGGATGAGAGTCCCGCTCCAGAGATAGGTATCAAGAGTATGTGACTGCATTGCATCATGCCGCATTCATCCCATCTCATTGCACCGCATACTGACTATTGTGTGTATTATATTGTGTTTTATGAATGCGGTATGTACACCATGTTGTGGACATATTACAGTTTGCCTATATATTTCTGGCTCGTATTCTGGGTTGCGGGAATCGGGTTGCACGCCGCAACGGGATGAATATATGGATCGGGATGCATGCCGCAACAGGATGTATTTCTGATTGTTGATGTGTTCGGGATACCTATATGTTCTGGCTATTTTATGTTACTGGTTGTTAATGAGTTTATGCTTTAAGTGGAGGAGTCTTCCTCCAATTGATACCGAATTATAATAATAAATCTCTAAGGCGTTTCTGAAGCGTAAGCTAATTCTTAGTTTCATTGACTTGTTCTATATCGTAAAGTATATTGACGAGGTGATTTTTCCGCTTAGTCTGAATAAGTTGGGCAATGACGTTATCATATTATCCAAATATGTTTTATCCAAGAGTTTGATGTGTGTGTTATAACTCTGATTTTGTAATTATGAGATAATGTCCGTGGAGTAGTTTGTGAAGGTTGTGCAAGTTCTCTTGTTATCTGCGTAAATCTTGCTTTAGATTTAGGCTCGTTCGAGGACGAACGAGAGTTTAAGTGGAGGAGAATGAAACGACCTCGGTCAGTCGTTTCGGAAGTTAGGACTCCGATTGGCGTGTTGATAATTTTAAAATATTCGTAATGTCCATTAGAACCTGTCTGTAAAATTTGAGCTAAATCAGACCTCGTTTGGTAGCCATCGGAAGAAGGTTTCAGTTTTATTGGCGATAAATATTAAAAAGAGATTTTCGAGCTCGGTTTTGCCGAATAAGCTCCGATTCGAAATCTGAAAGCGCCGCTAGGTTCGTATGATTATTTGTGATTTTTGTAAACTTTCAAAAGTGAAATTCGATGTTGTTCGGCTAGTTTCCGCTAAAATACCGAAGGTTAAATAATTTGACTTCTTTTCATCTAAATTCGCATCTTGAGTTTTGGGAGTCCAATTTGAGATCCGTCTTCGCGAGTATGTTACATATATTTTGTATAACTGCTATGCAAAAGTTGGAATCATTTCGAATATCACAGGGTACTGTTTTAATTTTCGTCGCGTAAAAAAAAGAAAACAAAAAACGCAAAAAGACAAAACATAGAAATTTGGATTCGGTGGTCAAAGGGATTAAGCTCCCTTAATCCCTTATCCTCTATTCAAAAAGGGATAGAAACATTTGAAACAGAAAACAGAGACATGAAACAGAGGGATATCAAACGCAGTGGAAAAATGCCATAAAAATGAGAAATAGGGCCGGAGAAAAATAGTATTTTCACCCCAGAACATTCAGGTAATGATCCTAATGCATTATTTGAGTTTATTACGTATGTTTGAATAGATTTTAACGGTAAAACTTGGAATATTAGACATCATTTTAATAAGTTTAATTAATAGTTTAAAGGGTCAAATGGACCCCGATAATGAAATTGATTATATATTCGTACTCAGTGAGTTATGGGTAACATATAAATGTAATTTATTTGGAGTTTGATTATGTGGCCTTAAACCCTGTATATAGGCCTGGCCTGCGTATTGCGTATGCGAATAGGGTATCAGGTTCTTAACCGGATTGCCCTAAGATGTGAGGAATGAAGCCTTTAGCCTAATTTGATATATTTTTTTTCTGCTTATTGAATAGAGTGAGATCGTTCGGCAATGAATTCAAAAAAAATAACGCGGTTGTTGGTCGCAATGCTAACTTTTGAGAGAGGTAAGTGTTTATATCCATTTCTTTGGAGGCACTTGGCTTTGTGGATTTTCTACCACGTGTTTCCTTACGTGTGTAGCTGCCGATAGGCGTACTCATTACGCCTTAGCTTTGAATTTACATTGTATATTATATTTTATGCCCTGTTTTTGGTACTGCATTGAACATATGAGCATTGCACTCTGGTTTTGAGCATTGCATATACTTCCCGGTTGGTGATGAGAGTCCCGCACCGGCGAAGGGTCATGATTGCATATACTTCCCGGTTGGCGATGAGAGTCCCGCACCGGTGAAGGGTCATCATTACATATACTTCCCGGTAATCGATGAGAGTCCCGAGCCGGTGAAGGGTCATTACTGCATATATCTTCTGGTAGACGATGAGAGTCCTGCGCCAGAGATAGGTATCAAGAGTATGTGACTGCATTGCATCATGCCGCATTCATCCCATCTCATTGCACCGCATACTGACTATTGTGTGTATTATATTGTGTTTTATGAATGCGGTATGTACACCATGTTGTGGACATATTACAGTTTGCCTATATATTTCTGGCTCGTATTCTGGGTTGCGGGGATCGGGTTGCACGCCGCAAGGGGATGAATATATGGATCGGGATGCACGCCGCAACAGGATGTATCTCTGATTGTTGATGTGTTAGGGATACCTATATGTTTTGGTTATCTTACGTTCCTAGTTATTGATGAGTTTGTCATTCCATACGTGTTTCTAGTTATTATCTGGCTCTGCATTTTATAATTTAAATAAGAGGAATTCGGTTTATCTGTTTCTTTTCTTCCTGGCTAGCTATCCTATTCTTTGAGGTGGCTAGTCTGCCCCACTTATTGAGTCCTTTTGACTCACCCTTGTTTGTTGTTTGTTTCTTGTCTATCTATTTCGTTTCGGCAGGTTCGCTCCAGGATTGAGTTCGCCACGTTGTTCAGGGGCGAAGACGACTCCAGCTGTCAGGGTGAGCCAGCTTTATTCCGGATGGCCACTAGTTTATTGTTTATTATTTCAGTTGCATTCTGCTCCCTCCAGGAGGTATCTATCTTCTTTTGTACTCTTAGATGTCTAGTCTGGATAGCCCTAAACCTAGTATGTTGGGTAGTCAGCTGTAATTTCTTTTGTACAGCTTAAAGGTATCAGTATGTCTGTGTTTTTATTTTTAGTCTTGTCCTTATTTATGAATTGTTATATTTATTTTCCTAATTTAATTGGTAAGGGTTCGCCTGACGGGTCTAGGGGAGGATGTCGGGTGCCCGCACGACCTAACCGGATTTCGGGTCGTGTCAGTTGTCCGGATCTTCATTTAAATCAGGAAGTGAAATTTCCTTCCCCTTTTTGTGATACGTATATGGAAGGTTTGATACTAAGATAATCGAATTGGTTAAACCTTTAAATTTTTCATAAATAGAGATACAAATATAGTAAGAACAAAACGAAAACTAACCGTTTGTTATATCACACAAAGGATTAAAAGTTTGTTCTGTGCATACTGTAATCCCTTTCGCTTTTGCTTGATCAATACTCTCTGTAAATAGTTGCATTATGTGTACATATAATATTACAAAACATCAGTATTGGAAGAAATAATTTTAAATAACTTAAGCAAAATTTGTCGAAATAACAAAGTTTGGAGAAATTGGAGTGTTTATTTATACAGTAACATACATGTCACCTGTTTAGAAATTAAGTCGATTTTAGATAATGTATAACTGGACATGGTTACAAACAATATTTTTGAAGGTAGTGATGAAGTTCTTACCATTTCTATCCATGAAAGATCTTGCTTTTTTCTTATTTCCCAAGTTTATCTGCTCGGTTCTTCCTTGTTTTCTCCTTTATTTTTCCATTGGACATAGGTTATATGATTTAAGGATTATGCTGGAATGTGTTTTGCTTAGAGGATAGGCAGATTTGTTTCTTTTTTTGCTGGTTCTTGACTGACGGTTTTCTTTTTCCACTATTGTAGCAGTTTATTTTATTTTTTTGGTTTTTGGCTGTTTGACTTCCTGTACTAACTTTTTGAATTTCTTTATTTTTGTTTTTCCTTTTTTTAATTAATTGATTTTTGTGTGGTTATTGCTTATTTCGTCCATTAATGTATTTAATGTTCTTAGTGTTTCTTGGATCATGGCCTCAATCTGATACCTTTCAAAATAGAATCGCTTTTATGGAGAGCTTGATTTTTCCTAAATCTGTTAAGGTTTGTATTTTTCTGAAGCTTTTTTTTTTCTGTTATTATCCATTCAGAATTTCTTCTTGCATTTTCCTTTAATTATTAATCTATTTTAAGGTGGATATAACTGGTATCCTATAATTTCTTCATTAACTTGTCGTAGCAATAGCTGGTATTGTTGTGAAATTTTGTGGGATGTCCTTGTCAGCCAGTCATCGTAAATTGCAACTCCAAGTGGTGTCTATTCAGTGTGCGTGTGTGTGTATTGTCCGAGTCTGTTTCTTGTGATGATGCTGTAGTGTTTAGGGAGATTTGCAGGGTGTGTTTGTAAGTGTTAGTAGAGGTAAGAGGAGGTTCAAGTCTGTTCATAGGCTGTGAGTTTTATGTCTTGTAATTTCTTTGTTTTTTTAATGGTTTGCGGAGGGACCAATGGTGCAAACTATCTTGGTTTTTCTTGGATAGTTCAGATACACATTTTGTTGCCCCAGAACGTAAGCACTGGACTGAACCACAAATAAGGGAAGAAGATTACCAGTTCGCACTTTTAAGGATGAAATGACTTATTGTTCAAAGAATGCAGTAATACAACCAAACAAACAGTGAAAAGGGAGACTCTTGATACTGAAAACCAAATCATCAATATAAGCTTCATTTATTTAGCTTAACTTAGAAATTTAAAATTTCAGAAAGGCATTGTAAAGTGCAATATGTGCTAAACTCCTCGCTAGACGGAACAACCTCTTTACTCTTCTTTTTCACAATGTTCCTCTTTTTGCCCTTATCTTCCATAAAAAAGTATACGCCGTGAGGCAACATGATATGCAATTCAGCATCAACAGCTCATATGGGAAACTATACTGTTTCTGATACTTTACAGCAAAAATAAGTTGGTCAGCTCAGCCTTTTGACGACCTAAAGTTTCTTAAGACCTCAAAAACTATTATTAATGGATAACTGGCCTAATCGTGCTTTCAAATACTCTAGTATGATAGACTATAATGTATGATAGACTGTTACTTAGTAGTGCATACTTTTCTTCTGTAATCACTGATATCTAATCTGAAAAGGTCCTAGAAATCACGAATGACTTTGGAATAGTTTTAGTGTCGTCGCTGACTGCATTTTCCAAGACTGTACAAATTGAATTGAGGATGACATGCGAATAAATCATACAATTTGTCAATCTTAGTAAGCAATTCAAAGATTATTATTTCTCTCATGGAAGAGATTTTTTTCATGCTACAACAGCTCTTGATCTACTTCATTCAGGTGAAAGTGGCTTGTTGTAAAGTGGTTGTCCTTAAAATTTTGATCTTACTTGAGACGCCTGCTGAAATTCGAACAGGCATGTTGAAATGCAGAGATAAATCAACTCTAACTGGAGATACATAATTTTTAAAATTCAATTCTTGGATCTCTAATACGGCCATTCAAAAGACAGCCTGAATTTGCTACATGATCACCCTACTACTCATACTTAAAGAAGTTGACTGGAACAACAATCTGTTTTATTTGACGCATGCACATAGCAGGTAAATTTTTTATCTCAAATAGTCACTATTCAGCAAAATACTCTAATTGTGGGTGATCTTGTTAAAGATTTTATAGATAATCCTTTTTTAAATGTTCCCTTTAAATATAAACTGGGAAGTATATACTTTTAGCAGTTGTAGTTAGATATTTCACATGTCATGTTGTCTTATTTTCTATGTAGGTGCATGACGGATGGACAAAACGCTCAAAGTTTTTCAAAGAGCTCTATTTATGGTACTGGGATTTGTAAGACTCCGACATTCGTTGAGGTTATTCCTAATCAGGCTAAACGAGACACAGTTTCAGAAGCTTCACCAACTTTTGTTCTTAGTGCCCAAATGAACTAATCTGTCCGCTTTGACTGTGAGTCTGATTGAATTGAACCTACCCCGCCCCTGAAAACTAACCGATGAAATGAAAACAGCAGAAACTATTTTGCAGTATATTTTAAATAACATTCTAGATGGAAAAACTGTTCGGATCAGATCTCAGTATGTATATCCAGTGTTAAGCCATGTGGCTGGCGCTGCAGAACTAAAGGAATTTTCAGATGAAGATTCCTACTCCATTGAAGGTTCTAATTCAATGTTTAAGCTGAAAGTTCTGTAACAGGAAAAACTGTTTAAAAGGTGTAATTTAATATCCATTATTCGACTAAAAAGACGACATCATCAATCATTGTGAGATAAACAGAGTTACTGAACTTTTCACAACTCTGGTATAGAAGAAGATGTCAGCTCTATGATGTTTCAACTCATCGAAATATTTGACAAATATTGTTATGTAAACTACAGATTCATCATAGTTAAGCTGTAAAAGAGTAAGTTGTACCTACACTTCAGTGGTGGATCAAACTATACTGGATTAATTAGAACGCAGACTTCAGTTTCACAATCATCAAAACACTCTTGAAGAATAAAATGACTTACTGAAATAATTCACATTGATTTAAATCATTAAATGAATCAAGATCATGAGTTGAAAAAGACAGAACGGGTATGAGTACATATGAAAATTCAAGAACTTACAGCTTCAATGCTAACACTGACTGTGCCGCAGTTTGCGACCTACTATAAAGACGGCACATATGATGAATATCTCATACTAAAACAAATGAAATTCAGCATGAGCCGCTCTGATGTTGATTGGGGTGCTCCACAGTTTATAGATTCAGTTTGTGTTTTTTCCACTAGCCCTTTATCTCCTGTGTTGCAATTTATTTCACGACTCCATGTTCAAAAGTGTACTGTAGATGAAATCTGCAGCAAAAGCATTTTGTAGTTGTCACCATATGGCAACAACTTCTACATACTGCACCATTAAGACAGCAGGGGTCAGCAGTTCATCCTCGCAGCTCCTCGCCACTTTCAGTAGTCATCAATGACCAGTATGGCAAGTAGTTTGGGCTTACCCTAAGTTTGGGTCCCTCCTTGCTTCCTGTTCTTCTGATGGAAAGGTAATTATCTGGAAGGCAGGCACTCACAATTATTGGAGCTTAGCACATGTTTTTGATGACTATAAAGCTTTAGTCAATTCAATTGCTTGAGCTCCTCACACGTTGGGTCTTTCTTTGGCTTGTGGATCGTCTGATGGGAACATTTCATTTTTCACTGCAAAATCAGATGGTGGTTGGGAGACATCACGGATCGATCAAGCTCATCCAGTTGTGTTACATCTGTTTCATGGGCGCCATCAACAGCTCCTGGCTCTCTTGGAAGCACTGATCAACTTAATCCTGTTCAGAAGCTTGCTTCTGGTGGCTGCGACAATACAGTTAAAGTGTGGAATCTCTTTAACGGAACTTTGAAAATGGATTGGTTCCCAGCTCTTCATATGCACAGTGATTGGGTTAGGGATGTTGATTGGGCCCCTAACTTGGGGCTTCCAAAGTTAACTATTGCAAGTGTTTCTGAAGATGAAAAAGTAATTATATGGACCGTTGGCAAGGAAGGCGATCAATGGGAGGGCAAGGTGCTGAAGGATTTCCGTACCCCTATGTGGAGGGTGTCGTGGTTACTAACAGGAAACATACTGGCTGTCGCAGATGGAAATAACAATATTACATTGTGGAATGAAGCAGTAGATGATGAGTGGCATCCAGTCACAACAGTAGATACATAAAGTTCAAATTGTTGCTGGATATTCGATTAAGTTTAGGGGATTACATAATTACATAATATAAACAGAAGTCTAGCTATTTTGCAGTGCATAAAAAAATAAGGAACCTTGAAGTTGTTCATGATATATAAATTGTCTTCCTATGGATTTTGTTTAATTAATTAAGGCGTTATAACCACAATTAATGTGGTGTCTGAAGAAGAAAGAAAAGTTTGACATTGTCAGCTACAGATTTCTTTCCCTAACTGTTCTGCTGTGATTTTGTAACCATTTTATCGGCTAGATCAGTATCATGATGACACAACCTATATCCTATGTCAATGAATCAGTCTTCTAAGCTTAACTTGGAATCTAAAGAGCTACTTAATGTTTTCAATAAAGGAAAAAAACAATAGTTATCTCAAGATTACTTAAAATTGGCAGCATTTATTCAGTTCGAATACTGAAACAAAATACTCACCAAATAAATTCTTAAATAAGGTAAAAACGCATAATGTAGTCTACATGTTTTAGAGTCGTTTCAATAAATATTGGCTAGGTTTAGTTTTCTTTTGGTTGTCCTTGGACATTGTATATAATGGCTTGTGTACAACCTTTGTGCGCAGGTGTGCGTGTGCGTGTACGTGTTGCTCTGTGTGTGTAAGTGTGTGTTTGTGTCTGTAATCATGTTACCATTCTCAAAACTACTCAGTATTTATGAAATAGTCAACTTGTGATAACAAAACAAAAGACAGGTAGATTCCATTTGATTGTCAATAAAAAGGTGAATCTTTATATGATCCTGTAATGTAACTAAAATAAATTTCAGAATTATAAGTAATTATAATTATTTGAAACCTGACCTTGAGAAAACACCTTTATGCCGAGCAGCACATGTACCAAGTTGTAATGCTCAGTGACCTGTAAGCTGCGGCAATGAGAGATTTCTATTTCGTGCACAAGCTCCTCAACCACAGGATGCCTCTCTTTCAATTTTCATACTGGGATTTGTAAGACTCCGACATTCGTTGAGGTTATTCCTAATCAGGCTAAAAGAGACACAGTTTCAGAAGCTTCACCAACTTTTGCTCTCAGTGCCCAAATGAACTAATCTGTCCGCTTTGACTGTGAGTCTGATTGAATTGAACCTACCCCGCCCTTGAAAACTAACCGATGAAATGCAAACAGCAGAAACTATTTTGCAGTATATTTAAATAACATTCTAGATGGAAAAACTGTTCGGATCAGATCTCGGTATGTATATCCATTGTTAAACCATGTGGCTGGCGCTGCAGAACTAAAGGAATTTTCAGATGAAGATTCCTACTCCATTGAAGGTTCTAATTCAATGTTTAAGCTGAAAGTTCTGTAACAGGAAAAACTGTTTAAAAGGTGTAATTTAATATCCATTATTCGACTAAAAAGACGACATCATCAATCATTGTGAGATAAACAGAGTTACTGAACTTTTCGCAACTCTGGTATAGAAGAAGATGTCAGCTCTATGATATTTCAACTCATCGAAATATTTGACAAATATTGTTATGTAAACTACAGATTCATCATAGTTACACTGTAAAAGAGTAAGTTGTACCTATACTTCAGGTGGTGGATCAAACTATACTGGATTAATTAGAACGAAGACTTCAGTTTCACAATCATCAAAACACTCGTGAAGAATAAAATGACTTACTGAAATAATTCACATTGATTTAAATCATTAAATGAATCAAGATCATGAGTTAAAAAAGACAGAACGGGTATGAGTACATATGAAAATTCAAGAACTTACAGCTTCAATGCTAAAACTGACTGTGCCGCAGTTTGCTACCTACTATAAAGACGGCACATATGATGAATATCTCATACTAAAACAAATGTAATTCAGCATGAGCCGCTCCGATGTTGATTGGGGTGCTCCACAGTTTATAGATTCAGTTTGTGTTTTTTCAATTAGCCCTTTATCTCCTATGTTGCAATTTATTTCACGACTCCATGTTCAAAAGTGTACTGTAGATGAAATCTGCAGCAAAAGAATTTTGTAGTTGTCACCATATGGCAACAACTTCTACATACTGCACCATTAAGATAGCAGGGGTCAGCAGTTCATCCTCGCAGCTCCTCGTCACTTTCAGTAGTCATCAATGACCAGTATTGTAAGTAGTTTGGGCTTACCCTAAGTTTGGGCTTCCTGTTCTTACGTTTGACATTGTCAGCTTCAGATTTCTTTCCCTAACTGTTCTGCTATGATTTTGTAACCATTTTATCAGCTAGATCAGTATCATGATGACACAACCTATATTCTATGTCAATGAATCAGTCTTCTAAGCTTAACTTGGAATCTAAAGAGCTACTTAACGTTTTAAATAAAGGAAAACAACAATAGTTATCTCAAGATTACTTCAAATTGGCAGCATTTATTCAGTTTGAATACTGAAACAAAATATTCACCAAATGAATACTTAAATGAGGTAAAAAAGCATAATGTAGTCTACATGTTTTAGAGTCGTTTCAATAAATATTGGATAGGTTTAGTTTTCTTTTGGTTGTCCTTGGACATTGTATATAATGGCTTGTGTACAGCCTTTGTGCGCATGTGTGCGTGTGCGTGTGCGTGTACGTGTTGCTCTGTGTGTGTAAGTGTGTGTTTGTGTCTGTAATCATGTTACCATTCTAAAAACTACCCAGTATTTATGAAATAGTCAACTTGTGATAAAAAAACTGAAACGACCTCGATAAATCGTTTCGAAACTTAGGACTCCAATTGGCGTACCGATAATTTTAAAATATTCGTAATGTCCATTAGGACCTGTCTGTAAAATTTGAGCTAAATCAGACTTCGTTTGGTAGGCATCGGAAGAAGGTTTTAGTTTTTATCGTCGATAAATATTAAAAAGAGATTTACGAGCTCGGTATTGGCGAATGAGCTCTGATTCAAAATCCGAAAGCCCCGTTAGGTTCGTATGATTATTTGTGACTTTGGTGAACTTTCGAAAGTGAATTTCGATGTTGTTCTGCTAGTTTCCGCTAAAATGCCGAAAGTTAAATAATTTGACATTTTTCATTTAAATTCGCATCTTGAGTTTCGGTAGTCCAATTTGAGATCCGCCTTCTCAAGTATGTTACATATATTTTGTATAACTCGTATGCAAAAGTTGGAATTATTTTGAATATCGTAGGGTACCAATTTAATTTTTACCGGAGCAGCGAATTGTAAAGGAAAAAAGAAAAAAAAAAAGACAAAACACAAAACACAAAAAGACAAAAAATGAAAGAAAATGCTAGGTAAGCAAGTGACGAAATGGCGGTGTAATTATCATGTAGCATACTTAGCATATATACTAAGTTGTTACCGGAACCAGAAACATTAGAAAGCGAGAACAGAGAAGCAGAAATATAAAAAAATACCAGAAAATAAGAAAATAGCCAGAGAAAAGATAGAATTTTTACCCAAAACATTCAGGTAATGATCTTAATATATTATTTGAGTTTATTACATATGTTTGAATATATTTTTACGGTAAAAATAGGGATACTAGACATCGCCCTACTGACGTAAAGTTACAGTTTAAAGGGTCAAATGGACCCCGAAAATGGAATTAATTATATATTCGTACTCAGTGAGTTATGGGCAACATATAAATGTAATTTATTTGGGGTTTGGTGGACTTAAACCCTGTATATAGGCCTGTCATGCGTATTGCGTATGCGAATAGAGTATCAGGTTCCTAACCGGATTGCCCTAAGATGTGAGGAATGAAGCCTTTAGCCTAATGTGATATATTTTTCTGCTTATTGAACACAGTGGGATCGTTTGGCAATGAATTCAAAGAATAAAGCGGTTGTTGGATAACAATGTTAACTTTGGAACGAGGTAAGTGTTTATATCCATTTCTTTGGAGGCACCTTGCCTCGTGGATTTTCTACCACGTATTCCTTACGTGTGTAGCTGCCGATAGGCGTACTCATTACGCCTTAGCTTTAGATTTACATTGTATATTATATGTTATGTCCTATTGCTGGTATTGCATTGAGGATCTGAGCATTGTACCCTGGCTGTAAGTCGGCATCTACTTCCCGGCTGTCGACGAGAGTCCCCCGCCGGTGAAGGTTTATTATTGCATCACATTGCATTCATATGCATTATATGTCATTCATATGCATTACATTGCATATCATATTGGGTGCAGGAGTATTCCGCCCCAAGAGCAGGAGGATTCCGCTGCATTATATCATATTGAGGGTAGGAGGATTCTGCCCCAAGAGCAGGAGTATTCCGCTCTTATGTCAGATATTGAGTGCTGGAGTATTCCGCCTCAGCTTTACATTATATCGGGTGCAGGAGTATTCCGCCCCAGGAGCAGGAGTATTCCGCTCCAGTTGGTTATCAGATTGGATTCCCCTCGAATGCAGGAGTATTCCGCTTCGGGATGGGACTACGGGCACAAGTGACCCTTCGCATAATATTTCATTTCATTTCATCTCATTTCATTTCATTCCATCTCAATTCATACTATTGTGTAGACTTACGGTACATGACGACTGTTCTGCTTATATGTGCATTGCATATTTGTTGATATGTTTTTGGCACGCATCTTTGGTTGAGTTTATAAGTTTCTTACGTCTTTCCGATTGTAATCTGGCTCTGTCTTTTTATAATTTAAATAAGAGGAATTTTATTTATCTGTTTCTCCTCCCTTGCTAGCTATCCTATTCTTTGAGGTGGCTAGTCTGCCCCACTTATTGAGTCCTTTTGACTCACCCTTTTTTTTGTTGTTTGTTTCTTGTCTATCTATTTCGTTTCGCCAGATTCGCTCCAGGATTTAGTTTGACACGTTGTGAAGGAGCGAAGACGACTTCAGCTGTCAGGGTGAGCCAGATTTTATTCTGGATGGCTACCAGTTTATTGTTCATTATTTCAGTTGCATTTTGCTCCCTTCAGGAGGTATCTGTCTTCTTTTGTACTCTTAGATGTCTGGTCTGGATAGCCCTAAACCTAGTATACTGGGTACTCAGCTGTAATTCTTTTGTACAACTTAGAGGTATCAGTATCTCTGTAGTTTTTTTAAGTGTTGTTCTTATTTATGAATTGAATTATATTTATTTTCCTAATTTAATTGGTAAGGGTTCGCCCGACGGGTCTAGGGGAGGATGTCGGGTGCCCGCACGGCCTAGCCAGATTTCGGATCGTGTCAGTTGGTATCAGAGCCCGGTTTAGAGTCTATCCAGACTAAGACAATGTCTAGTAGAGTTTCGCTGATGGGTACGTTGACGTCCGTACTTATCTACGAGAGGCTATAATGGCATTTAGGAAGTTTCACTTCCTTTATTTCTGATCGTGCGTTGGTCTAGGATTCAAAAGTATTTTCGTTAATTCGTTCATCTTCGTGGTAATTGTGAACCCTCGTACGACAAATCCGCAAACAGTATGAGTTCAAGATGAAGCAGTCTAGCCTGGGGCTAGCATTGACGATGCCCCGAGAGTTTTGATCGTGCTGACGATCTAGTTATGGAGGTCCCAGTTGTATGAGCTCGCGATGGGCAAGGGCCTTGTGGTTCCCTTGGCTCTACAATGCTTTTACGAGAATCTTGGAAACGCAGATACCACAATAACCTATTATTTGCTAGACAGCTTATCAGGTTACCACAGATGCAGATGTTCGGACTTAGAGGGCTCTTGTTCTAGTTCTTAATATTGCCGCCGTAAAGTATGTTCCGGAGGCAGCATGTGGTGTGCCTCCAGTTGCTCTGGCTGGGTAGGTAACTGATGTAATTATTGGGTCCAAGTGCTCAAAGAGGTTGCATTATTTTACGCGGTTGAACATCCTGATATTCCCAAGCAATGCATTAGATAATCCCTGTGTAAGTTTTTTTTTTCTAAAAAATAAAATGATGTCAGTATATCCTTCTAGCTCTTGATTATATCGAGCGGTATGGTGTTGATTATTCTGCTTTCCAGTTTCAGGGGTCCGGCCTTGAATTGGTGGGCCACTCTCTTATTAGCTAACCTGGTTCGGTTTTTCTTTTAGATTCGTGGAAAAGTTTCTTTCGAGTAGCTAGCGAGATGAAAAGTGTTGCCAGTGTGAGTGGATTGGACAGGGTAGCCTGTCGGTTAGCCTGTTGGTGTTTCAGAATATGAGATTGAATTCTGTAAAATGGCTGAATATGCATTTGAACTAGTCTATGAGCCTTTTGAGAGATTCAAAGATTTATTGATGACCTTTCTTCTTCCTTGAGATCCCAGATGGCTCGCAAAATTGAGGTTGGGACTTCATTTGATGTCATTGTTGATATTGCTCAAAGGTATTAGGTATACCATAAGTTAGAGGGGGAAGAGTTCGAGCGGGAGAACAAGAGATCTCGTGGCCCTAGTGGGCAACCATAGTACCTCATTTGGAGGTAAGAGTTCTGATTATTTTGAGAAGTCACTGCGCAGGTAGTTCTTCAAGATCAGAGTCAGCTTTCTCTTTGTAGCTTTCAACAATCTGTCCAGCTCCCATATTCAGTAAAAAGGTATTATCATTGTCGTGAGTCTGATTATCTTTTGAAGAGTTTTTCTGTTATCATTGTTGTGAGTATGGCTATCCTTTGAGGAGTTTTCTCTTACTCCAAAAAGTTAGCAGTCATCTTTTCTCTCGTCATCAGGTATCTGCGCAGCCGCATCGGATTTTATTTAGACCTCAATCAGCAAAAGAAATGCCATCATCCGGTAAAGGTTGAGAGCGTGGTGGCAGTTATTCTTCAGAAGGTAACTATCACTGTAGCGGCTTAGTTCAGCCGCAGAGGAAGTTCTATGAACTGCTAGTTTGGCAGGATGCTGAGGCATCCGATGTAGTAGGCCCGTGTGTTTCTTCTTCCCTTATCTGTAAGTAAGATTTATCTTTCCGATCGATCTGGAAATGGTGTGTCTTATCATGTTTCGACGGTTTCCTTGGATATTGTCGTAATTAAGAATTGGTTGCGGTAGTGATAAGACCCAAACCCCCTCAAGACCCTTCACCCGGAGTCAAGCCAAGTTGATCCAAGATACCCATCTTCACTTGATATGGAAGGGTACGGAAGAAGGCCCCGAGAGCAACTTGAAGACCATGCTTTGGTGTGCCATGGATGGAGGATCCTCTAGGACGCTTAGTGAGGCTCAAGAGGCACAAAATGAGACACCTCAAAGGGCTCCAGAACAAGGCGGAGCGCCTCCCAGCTGAGGCGGGGCGCCTCCCAAAATCCAGAGGCATGAAAGGTTCAGGGCGGACCGCCTCCCAGCCTAGGCGGACCGCCTCCCTCAGATCCAGAGAGCTGATGACTGCTGGGCGGCCGCCTCCCCCTACTAGGCGGACCGCCTACCCCTGTGACCCACATGCGGGATTTTTAATGACTTTTGCTTGAACTTCCAACTTTAGCCCTGCGTGGCCTTATTTGTTTAAACCCACTTTGAGGGTATTTTAGACCTTTTATTTAGACCTAAGTGAAGCCTATAAATACTTCACTTAGCCTCTTTAAATCATTAGCTAACTTTGATGATTGAACGAACACTTGTGTTGAGAGTTGAACTCTTGGATTGAATGAATGAAACCTTGATGGGACTTGTTCTTCCTCTAGCGGATCTAGATGAATTCCAATCCACCCGATCATTCTACTTGCGTGCTCACGTTAGATTGAGGGTAGTTGCTTAGTGTAGGTGTTCTTGTCATTCTCTCGGGGTGTAACGGAACAAGTTCTCCGTTGCTACTTGAGATTATCGTACGAGCTACGTCTCGCTTTTATCTTTTACTTTTCCGCATATTGATTCTTATCATCTTGGTATCAGAGCAAGGCTCGGGTTTTGTTTCTACAAACCCCCGACCCTTGATTCTTCGTGCCTAGGTCGATTCCTATCTTTATTTTCTTGTTCTTGTTATTGAAAGAAGAAAATTACAAAAAAATTGAAAAATTGAAAAATCTAAAAATTTGGTGTATCTTGTTGGTTTGAATGATTCATGATATGGGTGTTATAGATTCTTGATCGTGGTTGAAATCCCGTCGTTTGGATACCAAAAACACTTGGATTGGAGAAGATTGAAAATCAAAACCCCAAAACCCCTTAAAACCCTTGTTGAACTTGTTCTTGATGACTTTTGATTGATTCTTGGGTTGGATTGATATTGGATTGAGAACTTGATATTGGGGTTTGATCCTTGTGTGATTCCCGTTCTTTTGGTACCTTAAACACCCAATTTGGAGTTGTATTACATGAATTGAGAATTTGAAACCCTTTGAAAATTTGAAAATTGTGAAACCCTAGCTTTGAAGAAGATGATCATGGTGGATTGCTTGATATTGATTGGGGTTTGATAAAAGTTGTTGGGGTTTGATCTTTGTGACTAATACAACATTTGGGTACCTTTGAATTGCTAAAACAACGCTTGAATAGTTGGATTTGTGGGTGAAAAATCAACAAAACGCGAAGTGAAATGTGCTGGAACACAGCAGGAGGCGGAGCGCCTAACAAAGAGGCGGAGCGCCTCCCACTGGTGAGCTTGCAGGAAATTCTCTGAGGCGGAGCGCCTCCCTGAGAGGGCGGAGCGCCTCTCACCTGCACTTAACCCAGGGCGGACCGCCCACTTTCTGAGGCGGGGCGCCTACTTCCTGAAACTTGGGAATTGGGTAGAAACATCTAGGATTCCTTGTTTTGTTGTTTGCATTGCTTCTAATTGGTACTATTAGAGTATAATCCTACTTGATTAGTACTAATTACTTCGAGCTACTAGGATCATCGTGCCTTAGAAAGGAGACTAGAATTCAAAGAAGATCCGTAGTTTCTTTTGATTCAAGTCCTTTACTTCAAAGTGCCTAGCGTTCATCGAGTCCCATTAACTCCACTCACCCCGGAGTGTGCTTGACTCGTGAATAGTTTGGTTGAGTAGAGGGATTGTTAGTCATCTACGGGAAGCTTTGGAATTACAAGTCGAGTGAAATATCCACCGCCACCCAAAAGAGTGATCCGAGTGAACACAAGTGAGGGAGCGAGTGAGTTGTTTTAACTAACGCTTGTTTCTTTTCTTTGTAGGTACAATGGCCAACGAAGGTCAAGATTTCATCAAGGAGGCCTTGGCTAGCCTTCTTGCCAAGATGGATGTCATGACTCAAAGGATTGAGTCACTTGAAAAGGGTGCCTCGAGTACCCAAGGTGACCAAGGGACCCCGAGTGTCCCAATTGAAAAGGGGACCCCGAGTGTCCAAATTGAGGCCGGTGAAGGCTCGAGTAGCCCTACCTTTACCCCGGAGCAAGTTGTTGAATTACTCAATCAACAACGGGTAAAGGAAGATCGAGAGAGAATTGAACGAACGGGCATTCCCCGTATTTTGGATAATCCTCCAAGAAACATCCCATTACCAAGGCCCATCCGAAACGTGCAACCTCTTGAGCAAGTCGATGAAGCTCAAGAAGGGGAGGAAGCCGAGTATGATGATGAGGCTTATGGTTATGATGATCACCTTCAACCGAGACGAGGTATGAATTGGGGTCGAAATGTGGATCGGGGTAGAGGCCGAGGTCGAGGGCCACCCTTAGGATATGGAGGACGGAATGCGAGGAGGGACTATGTTGCTTATGATGATCACTATGGGGGCCAACCGGAGCCGTTCCAAGGGGGTCGTGATAACAACAACAATCTTAATAGTGTGAAGCTCACTATTCCTTCCTTCAAAGGAAGTAGTGACCCGGTGGAGTACATTGGTTGGAAATTGGCTATGGAACGTATCTTTGACACCAATGATATGCCCGATGTGAAGAAAACCAAGTATGCAATATCCTCCTTTGAATCTTTTGCTTCTACTTGGTGGGAGTCGGTGAAGAGAAATAGAAGGAGGACGGGAATGGCTATTAATCTTACTTGGGAAGAGTTGATCTGTGTGATGGATGAGAAGTACTTGACTAACCAATACCGGGTTGAACAACAAAGGCGTCTATATGATTTGAAGCAAGGTTACAAATCGGTTGGTGAATATTTCAATGAATTTGAGCAAATCCGAATGATCCTTGACTTGGATGATGAAGACAATGAGACGGCCATGATCCGTTTCAAAGGGGGCTTGAACCGAGACATAGCTTCACAATTGAAGTTCCACAAATATGATGATCATTACAAGCTATGTGAAGATGCGGTTGAGGCCGAGAAATGGCTCAAAGAGGAGAAATCCCTTCGCTACAAGAGTAACACTACTACTCCAACAAGCAAACCGAAGGATTGGAAGCCTCCTACTACAAATGCAAGGTTCCCAAGTGCAAGTGGAACAAGTGGTGCAAATGCCACCAAGGATGTGAAAAAGCCGTATGAGAAGAACACACCTAATGTGGGAGGTAACTCTAAAACTCAATTACATGCTCCTACTTCTTCTTCCATGCAATGCCACAAGTGCAAGGGCTATGGTCACTTTGCTAGGGAATGTCCTACAAAGAGGACCATGATTGTTGTTGGTAATGATGCATATGAGGAAGAGAGTGAATCGGAAGATGAGGGAGTAGAGAGAGAAGAGGGAGATGAGGGAGTAGAGGAGGATGGTTTGCTTGATGACACGGGGGAGGAGGAGGATTTTCATACTTTCTTGGTTGTGAGAAGGAGCCTAGGGGTTATGATTGTGGAAGATAGTGAAACCTTGCAAAGGGAAAATCTATTCCATGCTAGGTGCCGGGTCAAAGATGCCGTTTGCTCTATGATAATTGATTCCGGAAGTTGTGCAAATGTAGTGAGTCAATCACTTGTGTCTCAATTGAAGTTGACGGCCATAAAGCATCCTAAACCTTACCGGCTACAATGGCTAAGCGAATGTGGGGAGCTTAAAGTGGTCAAGCAAGTGATGATTCGATTCAAAATGGGGAGTTATGTAGATGAGCATTTGTTTGACGTTGTGCCCATGCAAGCGTGCCACCTACTCTTAGGGAGGCCTTGGCAATTTGATAGGCAAGTGGTGCATGACGGTCGTGTCAATACTTACACGGTCAAACATGAAGGGAAGAGATATGTACTTAAACCTCTCACTCCTAAGCAAGTGAGTGATGACTACAAGAAAATGAAGGAGTTGAGAGAGGTGGCAAAGGCTAAGTCAATCATTGAGACTAGCCCTTTGTCCAAAAGTATGGTGGCAATCCCACCAACATCATCTACCGGAGGCATTTGTGCCATGATGCAACCGGGCGAGCTCTTAAGAGGAAATGATGGCAACAAGCTTCTCATATGCCTAGTGCACAAAGGTATGGTTCTAAACTCTAATTGTGATTTTTCTTCTAACCCTTTGCGTAGTGTGTTTGAGAATGTTTTGAAGGATTTTGGTGACATGTTCCCGGATGAAATGCCGGATGGATTGCCTCCTTTGAGGGGCATTGAGCATCAAATAGACTTTGTCCCGGGATCCCAAATCCCGAACAAACCGGCCTATAGGAGCAACCCGGACGATACAAGGGAGTTGCAAAAGCAAGTTGATGAATTGCTCACTAAAGGCTTGGTGAGGGAAAGCTTGAGTCCTTGTGCCGTGCCCGTGATCCTTGTTCCCAAAAAGGATGGCACTTGGAGAATGTGTGTTGATTGTCGGGCCGTGAACAAAATAACGGTAAAGTACCGTCATCCTATTCCCCGACTTGATGATATGTTAGATGAATTGAGCGGCTCATGTGTGTTTAGCAAAATTGATCTTAGGTCCGGCTACCATCAAATCCGGATGAAACTGGGTGATGAATGGAAAACCGCATTCAAGACCAAATTTGGTCTCTATGAATGGTTGGTGATGCCCTTTGGGCTCTCCAATGCACCTAGCACCTTCATGAGGCTAATGAACCATGTTCTAAAGCCATTCATCAACAAGTTTGTGGTCGTCTATTTTGACGATATATTGATCTATAGCAAATCAATAGACGACCATGTTGAACACCTTAGGCTAGTGCTTGAAAAGTTGAGAGCCGAAAAGCTCTATGTTAATTTTAAAAAGTGTGCCTTTGGTGTTGAAAAGGTGGTCTTTCTTGGGTTTGTTGTGAGTGCCCAAGGAGTGGAGGTGGATGAGTCTAAGGTAGAGGCCATACGTGATTGGCCTACTCCTACTACCGTGACTCAAGTGAGGAGCTTTCATGGTCTCGCAAGCTTTTATAGGCGATTTGTGAAGGACTTTAGCTCCATTGCCGCTCCACTCACCGAATTGGTGAAGAAGGACCAACCGCTTGTTTGGGGAGAGCCTCAAGAGAAGGCCTTCCTTGAGTTGAAAAGTAGGTTGAGTACCGCCCCGCTATTGCAATTGCCCGACTTCGGGAAGGCATTTGAGGTTGAGTGTGATGCCTCGGGTTGGGAATTGGTGGTGTATTAATGCAAGATAGCAAACCCATCGCCTACTTTAGTGAAAAGTTGAAAATGGCCTCCTTGAATTATTCGACATATGACAAGGAGTTGTATGCCCTTGTGAGAGCCCTTGCCCATTGGCAACACTATCTTTGGCCTCGTGAGTTTGTAATCAAGAGTGACCATGAGTCACTCAAGCATTTGAGAGGCCAAGAGAAGCTCAATAAGAGACATGCCAAGTGGGTTGAATTCATTGAGTCTTTTCCCTATGTGATCCAATACAAGAAAGGGAAAGACAATGTCGTGGCGGATGCGCTTTCAAGAAAGTTTGCTCTAGCCACCACTCTCACCTCTAAGCTCATGGGTTTTGAGAGCATTAAATTGATGTATGCTCATGACCCGAAGCTAAAGAGTGTCCATGACACTCTAGAGAAAGGGGAGAGAGTTGACAAATACCAATGGGTTAATGGTTATATCTTCAAAAATGGTAGAGTGTGTATTCCGGAGTCCTCTTGGAGAGAGTTGCTTGTGCATGAAGCACATTGCGGGGGACTCATGGGACATTTTGGCACAAGAAAGACTTTGGCCATTCTTCAAGAACAATTCTATTGGCCAAAGATGAGGGTGCATGTGGAGAAGTTTTGCACTAATTGCCTTGATTGCAAACGTGCCAAATCTAAAGCCCACCCTCATGGGTTGTATACCCCTCTCCCCGTGCCTACTAGTCCGTGGTTGGATATCTCAATGGATTTTGTGATGGGATTACCAAGGACTAGAGGGGGCCATGATAGCATTTTTGTTGTTGTGGATAGGTTCTCCAAAATGGCTCATTTCATTCCATGCAAGAAATGTGATGATGCACAACATGTGGCAACTTTGTTTATTGAAAATGTTTTGAAGTTGCATGGTGTGCCTCAAACCATAGTGAGTGATAGGGACACTAAGTTCCTAAGTCATTTTTGGAGGTGTTTATGGGGTGCTTTAGGCACCAAGCTCTTGTTCTCCACGTCCCACCACCCGCAAACCGATGGGCAAACGGAAGTGGTAAACCGAACCTTGGGAGCTCTTCTTAGAGCCATGACCCGAGGGAAGGCCGGGACTTGGATTGATCGCCTACCTCTTATGGAGTTTGCCTACAATCGCACATTGCATAGCATGATAGGCATGACTCCATTCGAGTGTGTTTATGGATTTAACCCCTTGATTCCCCTTGATCTAACCCCTTTGCCAAGGGAAATGGTTGTTAATTTTGAAGGTAAAGCTAGAGCCAAGGCTTTGGTTGAGCTCCATGCAAAGGCGAAGAAGAACTTGGAGGAAACTTATGCTAAGGTTGCCTCCAAGAAAAACAAAGGCCGCAAGAAGGTGGAACTCAAGAAGGGTGACTATGTTTGGGTGCACTTCCGGAAAGAAAGGTTTCCAAACCTAAGGAAAGGGAAGTTGGCACCCCGGGGAGATGGACCATTCCAAGTGCTCTCGAAGATAAACAACAATGCCTATGTGGTCGACTTGCCAAGTAAGTATCAAGTTTCTAATACTTTCAATGTTTGTGACTTGGTTCCTTTGGATGTAGGTAATGAAGAGGTCGTGCATGATGATGAAGAGGTTGTGGATGATGCTTCGATTTCGAGGACGAAATCCTCTCAAGAAGGGGAGGATGATAAGACCCAAACCCCCTCAAGACCCTTCACCCGGAGTCAAGCCAAGTTGATCCAAGATACCCATCTTCACTTGATATGGAAGGGTACGGAAGAAGGCCCCGAGAGCAACTTGAAGACCATGCTTTGGTGTGCCATGGATGGAGGATCCTCTAGGACGCTTAGTGAGGCTCAAGAGGCACAAAATGAGACATCTCAAGGGGCTCCAGAACAAGGCGGAGCGCCTCCCAGCTGAGGCGGGGCGCCTCCCAAAATCCAGAGGCATGAAAGGTTCAGGGCGGACCGCCTCCCAGCCTAGGCGGACCGCCTCCCTCAGATCCAGAGAGCTGATGACTGCTGGGCGGCCGCCTCCCCCTACTAGGCGGACCGCCTACCCCTGTGACCCACATGCGGGATTTTTAATGACTTTTGCTTGAACTTCCAACTTTAGCCCTGCGTGGCCTTATTTGTTTAAACCCACTTTGGGGGTATTTTAGACCTTTTATTTAGACCTAAGTGAAGCCTATAAATACTTCACTTAGCCTCTTTAAATCATTAGCTAACTTTGATGATTGAACAAACACTTGTGTTGAGAGTTGAACTCTTGGATTGAATGAATGAAACCTTGATGGGACTTGTTCTTCCTCTAGCGGATCTAGATGAATTCCAATCCCCCCGATCATTCTACTTGCGTGCTCACGTTAGCTCGAGGGTAGTTGCTTAGTGTAGGTGTTCTTGTCATTCTCTCGGGGTGTAACGGAACAAGTTCTCCGTTGCTACTTGAGATTATCGTACGAGCTACGTCTCGCTTTTATCTTTTACTTTTCCGCATATTGATTCTTATCAGGTAGAGGGGTGAGTTTCTGATACGATTTATTCCTGGCATTTATGAGACCCTACTAGTTTATCTGATCTAAATATGAGAGATTTGACGGTGAGTATTGCTATTGCCTGCTTGGCATCCTGTTATGCCACCTTGTGTTATTATGTCAAGTCATTTTACCTCTCTCCTCGGAAATCAGTGTTGGTAGGATGATTGGATTCTTATTCGTCACCATCAAGAAGTGTCGTTGTTTCTTCTGGTGTAAAGTGGCTAGTAAGTAATGCTCGATCTATGTGTCTCCTCTTGGTTCGAGATTCTAGTAGAGTCATGTTATTCTATGAGCTTGTCTTAGTTATAAAAGGGTATTCTGGTAAATTGTCAGAATTTCCTTCTTATTGGGAGGTTAAATTGGTATGGATGTTTTTCTATAAAGCTTATTTAATGTCTATCTCTTCAATTGCGATTCTTTGGCTCGCCTGACTCGGAAGTAGTCTAGCTTTGGTAGCCAAGCAAAGAAGAAGATGAACTTCTTGAAGCTCTAATTATTTCTATCTTCGATCTATTTCCATTTCTTCTTCGTCCGGCACTAGTAAGCTTGGGCGATTGGTAGCCACTTGTGACGTTCCCTGTGTTGACCCAGAGTACGTGTTATTGTAGCCGGGTAAGCATATTATTATTTTGGATATCAGTTTATCCGGGCATCATTACCATGTATAGTATAGTGTTGGTTTTGTTTTTGTGGATCATCCAGTTTCAGGGGAAACTCTGCCGAAATTTTTATATAGAAGTACCATCCATCAGGCGGTGGTGTTTACGACAAAGGTATGGAGTTGTGAACTTGGGAGTTGCAGCTGTTTGGCAACTCGAAAGGGTAGTTGGTAGTTTAGGTTTGCCTACGTTCAGCTTTTAGCTAAATCTTCTTTAGTCCAGCAGACTGTGCGAGGATGGTTATTCCTATTCAAATGGCTGCATGAGTTTGTGCTTTAAGTGGAGGAGTCTTCCTCCAAATACTAAATGGTAATACTAAATCTCTAAGGCGTTGATACCACTTTTGTCACGACCCAAGCTAAGGCCACGACAGAAACCTACAATGAGTGTCGATCATTGCTAAACCCACTAATAATCGATTAATGCTAGAGATAAGCTGGCAACCTGATCATATATATACGTACCTATCTGCTGAAAGCATAAAGTATGGAAAGATGATACGACTTTAACCTGCTGGCAATTAGAACACTGAGCCACAAATTCTGCTGTGGCACACTTCATTGCGTCCCACCAATGAATCTGCTTAAGATCATGGTACATCTTAGTCGAACTTGGATAAACAGTGTATTTGGAATAATGTGCCTCTATCATAATCTGTCCACGTAAATCTGCAACATCAGGAACACAAAGTATATCTTTATACATGAGAACACAGTTAGTAGTAACCCTGTATTATGACTCTGATTTTCTTCTGGCTATCTGGCTGTATTCAACTAGAACTGGATCCTCATACTGCCGCTGTTTTTGCTTCATGGAAATTTAGAGTTAAAGGTTTAGTGCAGCTTGTCGACAATCCATCATATATCTCCTTCACACCTCAACTCTTTGAGAAGTTACTTTAGCGTTGTAAGTGCTCATGTAATCAACTTTGTTGCTGGTATTCTGCCTCAGCTCATGGTCCAACTACATGTATCTTTTATTTTTACTTTTTCAAGTCATAGTATTTCCAATTCAAAGACAATACCCTGTTCAGATGAACCTTTGACATACATTAGGATATGAGTAACTACATTCCCACAAGGAGCTTGCAGGGCAACACTAAAATTAACTGAGATGTTGCAAAGTGCATTCGTAAAAATAATATAGCTTGCATCAAATCTTCTATATTGTGTAGTAACAAGGTACTTCAAAAGCTCCCCCTATTGTATGAAGCGTAAGCTAATTCTTTGTTTCATCGACTTGTTCTATATCAAAAAGTATATCGACGAGGTAATTCACTGGTAGAATCATGTTAATCCATCCAGAATTCCGTGTATCTTTGTTTCGAAAATGTAGAACTCTTCTCTCGTGATCGAGGAAGGACTATCTTAGTCAGAATAATCCGGGCAATGATGTTATCATATTGTCCAGCTATGTTTTTATCCAAGAGTTCGATATGCGTGTTATAATTCTGATCCTGTAATCAGGAAATAATGCCCATGAAGTGGCTCATGAAGGTCGTGCAAGTTTTTTTATTATCTGCGTGAATCTTGCTTTCGACTTAGGCTCGTTCGAGGACGAACGAGAGTATAAGTGGAGGAGAATGAAACGACCTCGATCAGTCGTTTCGGAAGTTAGGACTCCAATTGGCGTACCGATAATTTTAAAATATTCGTAATGTCCATTAGGACCTGTCTGTAAAATTTGTGCTAAATCAGACTTCGTTTGGTAGGCATCGGGAGAAGATTTCAGTTTTTATCGTAGATAAATATTAAAAAGAGATTTACGAGCTCGGTATTGGCGAATGAGCTCTGATTCGAAATCCGAAAGCCCCGTTAGGTTCGTATGATTATTTGTGACTTTGGTGAATTTTCGAAAGTGAATTTCGATATTGTTCGGCTAGTTTCCACTAGTATGCCGAAAGTTAAATAATTTGACCTTTTTCATTTAAATTCGCATCTTGAGTTTCGGGAGTCCAATTTGAGATCCGCCTTCGTGAGTATTTTACATATATTTTTTATAACTCGTATGCAAAAGTTGGGATTATTTCGAATATCGTAGAGTACCAATTTAATTTTTACCGTAGCAGCAAATTTTAAAGGAAAAAAGAAAAAAAAAGACAAAACACTAAACATAAAAAGACAAAAAATGAAAGAAAATGCTAGGTGAGCAAGTGACCAAATGGCGGTGTAATTATCGTGTAGCATACTTAGCATATATGCTAAGTAGTTACCAGAACCAGAAACATTAGAAAGCGAGAACAGAGAAGCAGAAATATAATAAAATGCCAGAAAATGAGAAAAGAGCCGGAGAAAAGATAGAATTTTTACCCGAAACATTCAGGTAATGATCTTAATATATTATTTGAGTTTATTACCTATGTTTGAATATATTTTTACGGTAAAAATAGGGATACTAGACATCGCCCTAATGACGTAAAATGATAGTTTAAAGGGTCAAATGGTCCCCGAAAATGGAATTAATTATATATTCGTACTCAGTGAGTTATGGGCAACATATAAATGTAATTTATTTGGGGTTTGGCTATGTGGCCTTAAACCCTGTATATAGGCCTGGCCTGCGTATTGCGTATGCGAATAGAGTATCAGGTTCCTAACCGGATTGCCCTAAGATGTGAGGAATGAAGCCTTTAGCCTAATGTGATATATTTTTCTGCTTATTGAACACAGTGGGATCGTTTGGCAATGAATTCAAAGAATAAAGCGGTTGTTGGATAACAGTGTTAACTTTGGAACGAGGTAAGTGTTTATATCCATTTCCTTGGAGGCACCTGGCCTCGTGGATTTTCTACCACGTATTCCTTATGTGTGTAGCTGCCGATAGGCGTACTCATTACGCCTTAGCTTTAGATTTACACTGTATATTATATGTTATGTCCTATTGCTGGTATTGCATTGAGGATCTGAGCATTGTACCCTGGCTGTAAGTTGGCATCTACTTCCCGGCTGTCGACGAGAGTCCTGCGCCGGTGAAGGTTTATTATTGCTTCACATTGTATTCATATGCATTATATATCATTCATATGCATTACATTGCATATCGTATTGGGTGCAGGAGTATTCCGCCCCAAGAGCAGGAGGATTCCGCTCCATTGTATCATATTGAGGGTAGGAGGATTCCGCCCCAAGAGCAGGAGTATTCCGCTCTTATGTCAGATATTGAGTGCAGGAGTATTCCGCCTCAGCTTTACATTATATCGGGTGCAGGAGTATTCCGCCCCAGGAGAGTGCAGGAGTATTCCGCCTCTGGTTTATATTATATCGGGTGCAGGAGTATTCCGCCCCAGGAGCAGGAGTATTCCGCTCCAGTTGGTTATCAGATTGGATTCCCCTCGAATGCAGGAGTATTCCACTTCGGGATGGGACTACGGGCACATGTGACCCTTCGCATCATATTTCATTTCATTTCATTTCATCTCACTTCATTTCATTTCATCTCAATTCATACCATTGTGTAGACTTACGGTACATGACTACTGTTCTTCTTTTTGGCACGCTTCCTTGGTTGAGTTTATAAGTTTCTCACGTCTTTCCGATTGTAATCTGGCTCTGTCTTTTTATAAATTAAATAAGAGGAATTTTATTTATCAGTTTCTCCTCCCTGGCTAGCTATCCTATTCTTTGAGGTGGCTAGTCTACCCCACTTATTGAGTCCTTTTGACTCACCCTTCTTTTTTTTTTTTGTTTCTTGTCTATGTATTTAGTTTCGGCAGATTCGCTCCAGGATTTAGTTTGCCACATTGTGAAGGAGCGAAGACGACTTCAGCTGTCAGGGTGAGCCAGCTTTTATTCTGGATGGCCACCAGTTTATTTTTCATTATTTCAGTTGCATTTTGCTCCCTTCAGGAGGTATCTGTCTTCTTTCGTACTCTTAGATGTCTGGTCTGGATGGCTCTAAACCTAGTATACTGGGTAGTCAGCTGTAATTCTTTTGTACAGCTTAGAGGTATCAGTATCTCTGTATTTTTTCTAAGTCTTGTTCTTATTTATGAATTGAATTATATTTATTTTTCTAATTTAATTGGTAAGGATTCGCCCGACGGGTCTAGGGGAGGATGTCGGGTGTCCACACGGCCTAGCCAGATTTCGGGCCGTGTCAAAAACAAAAGACGGGTAGATTCCATTTGATTTTTCAATAAAAAGGTGAATCTTTATATGATTCTGTAATGTAACTAAAATAAATTTCAGAAATATAAGCAATTATAATTATTTGAAACCTGACCTTGAGAAAACACCTTTATGCCGAGCAGCACATGTACCAAGTTGTAATGCTCAGTGACCTGTAAGCTGCGGCAATGAAAGATTTCTATTTCGTGCACAAGCTCCTCAACCACAGGATGCCTCTCTTTCAATTTTCATCACAGGAACTTATAATACATAGTACATTCTGAAATGAAAAACCTGAATGCTGCCGCAATGTGAGATTTCTATTTCGTGCACAAGCTACTCAACCACAGGATGCCTCAGTTTCAATTTTCATTACAGGAACTTATATTACGTAGTACATTCTGAAATGAAGAGGACCTTCGTACGCAGCCGAAGCTGTATATTTCATTTTTTTGGGCAAACTATACTAATCAAAATATAAAATGAAAAATTATCTCTAACGATTGGACTTTAACTTCTCGCTAATAGTTGATTTCTATTATTTGGAAATGATACTATTATGCATAGCAAGTACCAAACTTTTATAACACAAAAAAGGAAAGTGCAAATTACAGTAAAGAACTTAATTGAAAGATAGATGAAACATCCAGGAAATTGTACTGCCTTTCTATTTTTTCTCCTTCTTAATAACTCTTTTCAGCCTGTTGCTTGAGAGTTGTGCACTGCTATCATCAGCCACATCTATTATAGAGGATCTATTGTCCAGTCTAGTTCTCTTAGCAGGTGTTTTTGAAGGAGATATCTCATCAGTATCAGCCATAGAGTCCTACAAATAAGAAGAAGTAATTTTGAAACAATGGTATTAAGAGTGTACAGAATAATATTGTCGATTTTTCACAACAACTTGACCAATCGTAATGTTAATGGAGGACGACAGATTGTCAGAGTCAGATGCGTGCAAGAGACACAAGATATTGATTATTGAGCGGCATGTAAAATATTAAGCTTAGATTCTTACCGTGAATTCCTTATTTCTAACCGATGTCCCATCATTGTTGAAGTCGTGATCCTATTAAATCAAAATATTAACAAATATTGTAAGGTAGTAAGCTAGATCAAATATGTAATATAAAATGTTGTTACTTTGTTTAAGCTGTTTATATATCAAAAGAAATGGCCAAGAAATTAAACAATATAAAACCTCATGTCAAGTTTCGTGATAACTTCCAACTATTTATCCTTCATTTATTGGCACTCTTTCTGTTATATTATAGGAGCAGCCATACTGAGCTTATTGGTAGTGTAACTTGGTTCAATGATCATCTTCAACTCATTTTCATACCAAATAAAATCAACCCCAAACATAAGTCCAAAATAAGGAAAGACATTGAGTTGATATAACATCGGTTAATAAGCACATAACAGGTGTTGCAATTCGTAATAAAATTAGTTTTTCTGTTAAGTGCTTTTCAGTTTCCTATGAATGTAGTGTCATTAAGGAGTGTTTTTGCCACTGATGAAGTTTGACTAAAAGAATAGCTGGTCTTTATGTGATCACTTAAGGTAGTAATTAGTATAACTTACATTCAGCTTTTCTTTTGGGCTTGGCTGATCGAATTCTTTTATAAGGTCTGGATCATCGCAAATCTTCATAACATTGTAGACTTCTTTCTGTTTGGCAATGTTTTCACTTCTAACAAAAATCTTGAACAACAGCTTCCGTTCGAGAATGTTATCAAGCTCCAATGGATAGGATAAATCAGCAGCAGCAGAGGAAGTCTGGGATATATTAG
Source organism: Petunia secreta (assembly GCA_029990175.1). Lineage (NCBI taxonomy): Eukaryota > Viridiplantae > Streptophyta > Magnoliopsida > Solanales > Solanaceae > Petunia > Petunia secreta. The sequence continues at coordinate 9,144,558 of JARKIP010000053.1, forward strand.
CTTTAGTTTGTGTAATGAAAATAAAATAAGCAGTAAGTACGCAACATACCTCCATTAACCCTTCAGTTAATTTATGAGCCGATCTTCCTATTAGTCTTTTTTCTTCTCTATCCCACAACAATAGACCAATAAAGCCAGATTCATCAAACACTCTCACTGGAATTCTAAACCTGACACAAATGTATGATAAAAAAAATATAAAGTCAGATATCTAAGAAAACGGAATTCTATGAAAACATAGATTGTAATCAAACCTATGATCAACGAAAGGATCAGTTTGTTCACACTTTGGGCAATACAATTTAGAGCCCATTTTGTCAACCTTCTTTGTGCATTTCTTGCATCCCAAATATGACCAGCCCTTTTCAATATCCAATAGTATTATGGTTGCGATAATCCAAAAGCTACCTTCCTAACAAATGAAATAATGATTAAGCAATTAAGTTTTGCTAATACCAAAAAATGATTTTTGGTTATATAAGAAGCAAAATTAGTATACTTACTTGCTGACAGTCAACTAATTCTCCAGTGGTAATGACCTTTAAATTTCCAGAAGATAGGTCATCATCAACCCCTGAATTATGTTGGGACGACATTTGACTAATTCTAATACATGCATTTCCTCTCATTTCAATCAATCTGTAATTTTCAAACATTATGCTATCTAAATTCAATATGTACTTGAGAAATACTAATTCACATACCTTGATCTAAACATGTTCACTTGAGGAAGATCTGTGTTGATCCATAATTTCGATACATTCCAAGTATTCTCCATTGAATATTTATCTGCAAGCATTACAGATTAGGTGGTATTAATAATCATGAACGGAGGTAGAACATCAAAATAATTATTTAAAAGTGAGGTAATTAACGGCATACCCTGGAATTTGTGAGCCTTTATTAATTGCAGCACCACAATGAGTGGTTTTTCGCTGCTTGCATCTAAAAACGGCAATATTTGATCAACAAAGTCCCCCCAAAAAGTGGCCATAATTTTGGTGTTCCTTTGTGTTTAAAAGCTGCAAGTTAATATTGAGCAACTAAAAATTTAACAATTAATTTGGTAAACTTACTCATGATCCTGCAACTCAATATCAATCAACCGACTTCCACCTTGCTTAATGGTCTTCACTTGACCATAACTTGTTACTTCCCCAATAACATCTGCGATATTTTAAAGCGATATATGTGACGAAGGTAAGAATTTGGAATTCAACTAAATATTAGTTATTAATTAGGTTAAAGTTTGCTATTTATGTATACTTACCAAAAGTTCGTTCATGTCGACATCATCTCCATTAATCAACTGATTGTAAGACCGAAAATGGAAAATACTCAGCTCAAACTGCGGATCATTACTTTCTTCGACAATAGTCCTTTGAGTAAAGCCTAACTTGAAACTGTGTTTATTGGTCTTAAGCCTCACATTATTGTGCACGACCAAAAAGTTTTTCATGACGTATAGACCAAGCTCAGTTACTTTGGATTTAAACAAACGCATAACCTGCCTTCCTATTGAAGCTTGGATTCGATCTCCCTTTGAACAAAAAATTAATTCGTAATTTATACAACACATATATATGTCTTTGATGAAATTGAGAGGCGCAGTTATACAACATATATATATGTCTTCACTTATGAACTTTTGATGAACTCAAAATTATACAACACATATATATGTCTTAACTTATGAACTTTCTTTCTGCTGAATAGTGCTCGTAACATGATGATTGTTTGAACCAACTCCATTTACAAAAATATATATCATAATACAGAACATCCAAAATTATACAACAAAAATATATGTCTTCACTTATTAAAGATCGATTATACATACAGTAGATACATAAACTTCAGATTGTTGCTGGATATATGATGTGTGCGCTCCATTTGACATTGTGAGCTTCAGATTTCTTTCCCTATCTGTTCAGATTTATTTCCCTAACGTTTGACATTCTATGTCAATGAATCAGTCTTCTAAACTTAACTTGGAATCTAAAGAGCTACTTAACGTTTCGAATAAAGGAAAACAACAATAGTTATCTCAAGATTACTTCAAATTGGCAGCATTTATTCAGTTTGAATACTGAAACAAAATATGCACCAAATGAATACGTAAATGAGGTGTCAAAGCATAATCTAGTCTACATGTTTGTAAACTGAATTATACACACCTTCTCGTCCTGAAGAATCATGTCGATCGAATACGGATTGTCCGGGTTTGTACGATCAAGAACGTGCCAGAGCCTTATAACACAGACCTTGAGAGTCCATTGCATTGATTTGTTGTTTATTTCTTTGATGAAATTGAGAGGCGAAGTCATTTTTCAAAATCACAGGTGTGAGATTTTGATATCTTCTTGTGGTTATGTTCCGCTTGTAAAACATTTGGTTTGTATATAGTAATGTGGGTTATGATCATGTACTGTTGATTAGAGAATTTGTAGGAGGAAACTGCAGCAGTTTTGTTAGTGGCAGTCCATTTTCTGTAGAAGAAAAGAGAGAGAATGTGAAAGGTTATCTAAAGGAGTGCAAAATCTGCTGAACGTGTGTTCTATCTACAACCAACTACCAAAGTTAAGGGCCCTTTTTTTTAGGAATTTTGATTTTGATGGGTTATTATCTAACTTAAGTTTAAATTTAAATTTCAAAGTTGGAAGTTAGCATTCTGTTGTTGTTTTTGTCCTAACTACCAATAGGTGTACCAATAATGCTTTGACACTTGGCGAAACATGATTGGCTACTATGCTCTTTTTAATATATATATATATATATATATATATATATATATATATATATATATATATATATATATATATATATATATATATATATATATATATATATAGATGAGGACAAAAACATAAACAATGGAGCCACAAGGTAGTTTCTAAGAATACATTGCCACAATAAAATTTGCATTTTTTTTAAAAGAGAAAACAAACTCAAGATTTGCCACTTTACAAAGAAACTGGAAAAGTTGCGAATAAATGTTTGTGGTACAAGCTTAAGCACTCTAAGTTGAATTGAGAGGACCATTACTTCATTAGTTAGAACTATTCAACGTACAAAATTAGCATAGGACATGTTACGCGGCGCCTTCTTGGGTTTGCTTAAAAGGGCAACGTATGCTGGCCAGTGGTCCCCTCTGCATGCTAGACTAGAGCGTCAGTACCGTGCAGAAAAATTGATGTCAATCACAGTGTGTATAAAAAGAGTAATTGAAAATGAAAGTCGTTGCACTTGTTTGTATTAACCAAAAGCCAACCGGTTACAAGAAAGCCAACGTGGTGTCGAGGGGGCGAGACACCAGAGCAGAAATATGAAAGCAGCTTACAGTTTGTTCGAATCCTTATACCCCCCTATATATGTTTCTTAAAAAATAAACCAATGTCATAGCAGCAGACACTAAGGGGCTAGACAATCATACTAGAAAAATACAGAAAGATAAACCTAACTATATTTACATGATGTGCGGCACTTTGAAGGGCCGCATCATTGTCTGCGTCTTCATGGCTTACGCACAGGGCGCAAGGCTTTGGCGCGCGCAGGCGCGGGGCAATCTGCGTTGAGGTGTGCATGCATTAGTCGCATGGCATAGGCACACTCTAGTGCAGGATAGGCAGCATTGTGGTGCGCATGCGCAGGTTGCATGGCGTTGGCGCACTCAAGTGCGGGGCGCACGCTGCGGGCAGGCTTTGAGGCGCTGTCAGCTTGTTGCGTGCAGGCACGCTCAACCGGTAGGGCGACATACGCAGATGCGCATATAAATCTTAGCGTGGCCACAACCGTGGTACTAGGCGTCTTGAGGCTTACCAAGGCACCACGGGGCGCGCCCAAGGAGTCATGGGGCACTGCTGAGAGGCCGCCCATGACATTCTCCTCCAGCTGAGTTGGCGATGTTCTCGGCGCCTTCCTTGTCATATAATCAGCTATCAGGTCCTTGAAGGCTTTGAGGTCTGTTCCCCTCTCCCAGGTGTTCTCCTCTGCATCACATCCGCTCCATTTCACCAAAAATTCCTGGTGATCTTTCCTTGAGGCATGAATAACACGGTCATGCAGGATAGCTTCTGCTACTTTCTTCCCTAACCATTTGTTCTTCCTGATGCTCGGCATTGTGAGCTGGCTTCTGGAAGGATCATCCTTGTCTTCTTGGAAAGGCTTCAACAGGCTGACATGAAAAACGGGATGGATCTTCTACCAAGGTGGTAAGTCAACTCGATAGGCAACTTTTCCAACACATTTCAGAATGGACAAAGGTCCAATGCATTTCTGCAAAAGACGCGGGTCATGGTGCAAGCAAACCCGAAGGAAATGCTAAACACGAACGCGGAAGATAAATGACCAGAAAAAGTAAAGATAGAAGCAAGACAAATCTTGCTTCGATTCAAAAGAACAGTGAGGAACATGTCTCAAAGCTCGATTGAAGGGAAATCAAGACGCACCTATACTATGCAACAATCCTCAAGAAAGACCCGCTTCTTGCAAATTGAATGATCAAGAAGAAGTTGTTCAATCGAATAACACCGGTTGACACAAGTTCTTTAAAAGCCCACGTCGGGGTTCGGCTCCATCGGAGACTCACAATAGCACTTGCTATGTTTTTCATATACTCAATAATCTGTCCTTACAATCAAATGGAAATGGACTATTTATAGGCTATACTAAGGATAAAGTAGTAAATAGTCACAAGTGACTAATAAAAACATGCCACGCAGGGCTGAGACAAGTTTGTGTTCGGCAGCCTTGACTTCGGTGCTCGGTTGCTTGCTCGAACTCATTGTCCTCGGACGCTCACTTGTCCTCGAGCTCATTGTCCTCGGTCACTTTGCCTTTGGGCTCAAATCTGAAGATAACGCCTTCGATTCTTGAGCCCCGGCCACTCAGCTTCGGAGCAATTGTTTTCCTTCAGCCAGGCTAAGTGAATGTGCACATCGTGCAGCAGCTTGGCTTGGCTTCTTGTCATCGGTCTCCTCGGTGGATCGAACACTTGATCAGCACGTTTTCGGGCTGCATCATCCTCCCCTTCTTGAGAAGATTCGTCCTCGAAATCGAGCCCTCCTCGTCCTCCGAAGTTTGACCTACAACACAAGGAACTAAGTCAGCAACATTGAAGGTGTTGGACACATTATACTCACCAGGGAGGTCGATCAAATAAGCATTGTTGTTGATATTGGTCAACACTTGAAATGGACCATCCCCTCGAGGATCCAACTTTCCCTTTCTTAGATTTGGGAAGCGTTCCTTTCGGAAGTGAACCCAAACCCAATCTCCCTTCTTTAATTCCAGCTTTTTTCGCCCCTTGTTTTTCTTCAAGGCGACCTTTGCATAGGCTTCCTCGAGGTTCTTCTTCACCTTTGCGTGCAATTCGATCAAGGCAGCTTCTCGTCGAGTACCTTCAAAATCAAGAACAGAATCTCGAGGCAATGGAGTTAAATCAAGTGGAATCAAAGGATTAAAACCATACACACATTCAAACGGGGTCATATTGATCATTCGATGCACCGTTCGATTGTATGCAAACTCCATCATGGGCAAACGATCAGCCCAGTTTCCAACCTTCCCTTTGGTCATTGCTCGAAGCAAAGATCCCAAGGTTCGGTTAACTACCTCGGTCTGTCCATCGGTCTGAGGATGGTGAGACGTCGAGAATAGTAACTTGGTGCCGAGGGCACCCCACAAACACTTCCAAAAATGGCTCAAGAACTTTGAGTCTCGATCACTCACAATAGTACGAGGTGCACCATGCAATTTCAACACATTAGAGACAAACAATGTAGCTACATGCTGTGCATCATCACACTTTTGCAAGGAATAAAGTAAGCCATTTTTGAAAAACGGTCAACCACAACGAAGATGCTATCATGTCCTCCCCCCGACCTTGGTAACCCTAGCACAAAGTCCATGGATATATCAACCCAAGGTCGATCAGGCACAGGCAATGGGGTGTACAAACCATGAGGGTTGGACTTCGATTTAGCTTTCTTGCAAATGAGACAAGCGTTGCAAAGCTTTTCCACATCTCGTCGCATTTTGGGCCAATGGAACTGCTCGGTCAAGATACCAAGAGTTTTGTCGACACCAAAGTATCCCATCAGTCCACCGGAGTGAGCCTCTCGAACTAAGAGCTCTCTCCACGATGACACTGGCACACAAACCCTCCCATTCTTGAAGAGGTAGCCATCATGCCATTGATATTTCTCAACCCTTCGGCCACTCAAGATCGCGTCACGAACGCATTTCAGCTTGGGATCGTCTTCGTACATCGACTTGATGCTTTCAAATTCCATGAGCCTAGAGGCAAGAGTGGTCGCTAAGGCAAATTTCCTTGATAGCGCATCGGCCACAACATTGTCTTTACCCTTTTTGTAATGAATTACATAGGGAAAGCTCTCAATGAATTCAACCCATTTGGCATGTCTTCGGTTCAATTTATCCTGACCTCGAAGATGCTTCAAAGACTCATGATCACAAACTCTCGAGGCCACAAATAATGCTGCCAATGGGCGAGTGCTCGAACGAGGGCATACAATTCTTTGTCATACGTCGAGTAATTCAAAGTTGCACCCTTAAGCTTTTCGCTCAAGTAAGCGATTGGCTTCGATTCTTGCATTAGCACTCCTCTGATCCCAACTCCGGATGCATCACACTCGACTTCGAATGCTTTGCCGAAGTCAGGGAGTTGCAACAACGGGGCAGAACAGAGCCTCCGTTTCAACTCTTGGAAAGCCCTCTCTTGGGACTCCTCCCAAACAAATGGATGGTCTTTCTTCACCAGCTCGGTTAAAGAAGCTGCCACGGTGCTAAAGTCACGAACAAACCTTCGGTAAAAGCTAGCTAAGCCATGGAAGCTACGAACTTGTGATACCGAGGTTGGAGTTGGCCAATCTTTTATGGCTTCGACTTTTGACTCGTCGACTTCAACACCATCAGCACTGACAACGAATCCAAGAAAGACTACATGCTCGACACAAAAGGCACATTTCTTGAAGTTAGCATATAACTCCTCTTTTTTAAGCTTATCAAGCACTAGCCTTAGGTGTTCGACATGTTCATTCACAGATTTACTATAAACAAGTATGTCATCGAAATAAACGACAACAAACTTATTTATGAACGGTTTGAGCACATGGTTCATCAGTCGCATGAATCTGCTCGGTGCATTGGATAAGCCAAAAGGCATCACCAACCATTCATAGAGACCGAACTTGGTCTTGAATGCGGTTTTCCACTCGTCTCCGGGTTTCATTCGGATTTGGTGGTAACCGGACCTGAGGTCTATCTTCGTAAAGCATGAAGAACCACTTAACTCATCTAGCATGTCATCTAATCGAGGGATAGGATGACGATACTTTACCGTTATTTTGTTGACTGCTTGGCAATCAACACACATTCGCCATGTTCCATCTTTCTTTGGGACAAGTATAACAGGAACGACGCAAGGACTTAAGCTCTCTCGAACAAGGCCCTTGTTCAATAACTCATCAACCTGTCATTGGAGCTCTTTGGTGTCTTCGGGATTACACCGGTATGCAGGTTTGTTGGGGATTTGTGATCCCGTTACGAAGTAAATTTGGTGCTCGATTCCTCTCAACGGAGGTAATCCACCTGGCATTTCTTCAGGGAACATGTCTCCGAAGTCCTGCAAAACACTTTGTACAGCACTAGGCAAAGGGTTAGAAAATCATCATTAGAGTTAAGAAAGATACCCTTGTGCACAAGGCAAATCATCATCTGATCGTTATCGTTGCCTCGTAGGAACTCACCCGGTTGCATGATTGCACAGATTCCTTTTACCACCGGCAGTGAGTTTGTCTCATCGGGCCCCAATTTTGCTCCCATCGGAAGCTTAGCTTTGGCTGCTTCTTTCAACTCTTTCATCCATTTATAGTCCTCGGTGACTTGTTTTGGAGACAAGAGTTTGAGTATGAAACTCTTCCCATCGAGCTTTACAGTGTAAGTGTTGGATCTGCCATTGTGAACAGTTGTTCGGTCATATTGCCATGGTCGACCCAATAGCAAATGACAAGCTTGCATCGGCACCACATCGAATATCATTTCATCTTGATACTCTCCGATTCTGAACTTGATCCACACTTGTTTGACAACTCTCAATTCTCCACACACATTCAGCCATTGTAATTTGTAAGGGTGGGGATGCTTCAAAGTAGTTAGTCCCATTTGTGAAACCAAAGTTTGGCTCACCACATTTGCACAACTACCAGAATCAATGATCATCGAACACACCTTACCCCTCACTCGACATCGGGCATGAAAGAGGTTTTCTCTTTGGTTGTCCTCTTCTTCAAGAGTCATGCAGCTCAAATTCCTTCGAACTACAAGAAACATTTCCGGATGATCAGCTTTGGTAGCTTCACGATCATCATCACCTTCAGCTCGGTTAATCTCCTCGATAAGTTCCTCCTCGGTGTCACTCGCTTGCTCATGGACGGTTCCATCTTTGAGCAGAAGCATAACTTTGCGAGTTGGACACTCTTTTGCCATGTGATCATAACCTTTGCATTTATGACACTGAATATTTGAAGCACTAGGAGAGTTGAGTTGAACTTTACCTCCCACTTCTCTTGATTGGTTAACGGTCACACCCCTTTCGAAGGGTCTCTTCGAATCTCGAACAATGTTGGCAACTACTTGGTTTGGACTCTTCCATTCTTTACCTCGGTTCAAGGGAGTAGAAGTAGTGACTCCTCGATACCGGTTTGCCTTATCGTCCTTTACCAATTTCTCAGCTTCGGTGGCAGCATCGAACAGATCTTCCAACGTCTGATACACGTAGAGCCTCAATTGAGATGACACATCCCGAGCCAAGCCATTTTTGAATCGGATAATGGCTTGCTCTTCATCCTCTACCAGATCAAGATTCAATCGAACCTTTTCGAACTCATCATGGTACTCTTGAACTAACTTAGACCCTTGCTTTAGCTCATAGAGCTTTTGCATTTGAGTTTGCCTGTACTTGGCACTCAAATACTTAGCATCCATCGCTCTCATCAACTGTGGCCAAGTATTTACAACTGGATAGTCATTTCTTCGTCTATGCCTCTTGTCAGATTCCCACCATGTTGATGCATAAGCTTCGAACGAAGTAATGGCATGGGCAGCTTTTCTCTCATCGGTCATCTCATTGGTTTCAAATATGCGCTCCATCTTAAGCTTCCATTCAAGATATTCATCTGGATCACTAGTTCCTTTAAAGGGTGGAATAGTGATCTTGACACTGTTCAAGTTTGAGTCTCGAACACCACGAACCTATTCGGGATACTCATCATCACGATCATTAGCCTCACGCTCAATATTTCTTTCAACATTTGCTCCTCGGCCTCGACCTCGGAAATTTCCACGACCTCGGTGAGCTTGCCTTCATTGAGCGAATGGCGGCTCATTCTCATATTCGTCCTCGGGAAATTCCTCTTTGACATCCTCTTCGACAACGGCTCCAAGATCTCTTCGGGCCTTTGGAAGTGGTATCCTTTCTCCTCGGGGAATGCCCAAGTTTTGATAGCCAGCTTGGGGATTGCCCAAGTTTTGTTGCGCTTGGGGATTGCCCAAGTTAAGCTCTCTTCGAATTGCTTCACTTGTCAACTGATGTTGTTGAACAAGCTTAGCATACATCTCAGGTTTCATTGGAGTAGAATGGCTAGTTCCAGCGCCGGACCCATTCATGGCCACGGACGCACTTCCTTGCTCGAGTTGAGTCACTCGAGCAGTCACTCCTCTTACTTCGGCACTGACACCTTGTATCGCAGCCATAAGATCGGCTAACGACACTTCGGGCTTCTCAATGCCTTTGCCTTCGTCTCCATTCCCAGCCATGGTACCTGCACAAATCAAAGACCAAACAAAATGTTAAGGTTAGAAATCACCTCACACACTCCCTCACCTTTGATGGGTGGCGCTCGGGTCCACTCAATTTATGGGTTCGGTTTTGGTCACTCAAGAACTTGTAGCCAATGGCTTCTTCGGTTGATCAACCTCTCTCAATTCCTTCGAATTTGACAATCAACAATGTCTTACTTCAGGAAGAGTGAGTTGATTTGACTCGATGGAACGGACAGCTATTTACTCTTGCGCTTCGGAAGTCAAAAGAATTTTCTACGAAGTTGGACTTCGGTCACCCACGCACGAGTTCCTATCAGCTCAAATGAGTTAGTACGACCTCGAGTAGAACAATTACTCAAAAGATCCACTAACTAGAAATTCGGACAGAAGAAAGTGAAAACCTAGTAGAATCTACCCTTTAATTCCCTTTGGAATCTTTTTCGAACACACCAACTCTTATCCATACAAGAGTCGTCCCTCCTTGGTACGGATAGGGTTTTACCTTATCCACTTTCCTTTTCTCAGCCGACAACTTTTCACCTGGGGTTTTGATGTTTACAGCTTACCCCTTTTCTTCTTCAATGGAACAGTGAAGCTTTGCTCCGGTGTACGGATTAAATAGCTTCGGTTCACTGACCACGAATTTAACAAGATCTGGGCTGTTTATTCAACTCCGGTTCCAACAACGACGGAAGAAATTCAGTTCAGTTCTTTGAGCTAAGAACCAGCTCGTTCGTGTCGTACACTGTTACGATTTTGTAATAATTTTCCGGCGTACGGACAATGAATTCAACACAGAACTTCGAAATTTAAGGACCAAACAAACCCAAATCAATCAAGAACCACCAATCTTCATCGGTTTCAACCAAGCACCATGGGGTTCGAGTTCCAGTCACCATTAAAGCTCAAAACAGTCCAAAATTTCACCAAAAACCCTAGTCATGAAATTGGTACGTCGGGTATCGTTGGAATCAGGAATCAATGGTTGTTGAATTCAAACAACCAACAATCAAACACAATTTTTGAATTTTTATTTTTCTACTTTTTTTTTTTTAATAAACGCTCAGCAACAAGAATCAAACACATGGAAGAAATCTGAAACTGAAGACACAAGCACGATTTAAGTGAACAGGATTTGAGGTTGTAAGAACAAACTCAAACCTTGCTCTGATACCAAGATGGTGCAAGCAAACCCGAAGGAAATGCTAAACACGAACGCGGAAGATAAATGACAAGAAAAAGTAAAGATAGAAGCAAGACAAATCTTGCTTCGATTCAAAAGAACAGTGAGGAACCTGTCTCAAAGCTCGATTGAAGGGAAATCAAGACGCACCTATACTATGCAACAATCCTCAAGAAAGACCCGCTTCTTACAAATTGAATGATCAAGAAGAAGTTGTTCAATCGAATAACACCGGTTGACACAAGTTCTTTAAAAGCCCACGTCGGGGTTCGGCTCCATCGGAGACTCACAATAGCACTTGCAATGTTTTTCATATACTCAATAATCTGTCCTTACAATCAAATGGAAATGGACTATTTATAGGCTATACTAAGGATAAAGTAGTAAATAGTCACAAGTGACTAATCAAAACATGCCACGCAGGGCTGAGACAAGTTTGTGTTCGGCAGCCTTGACTTCGGTGCTCGGTTGCTTGCTCGAACTCATTGTCCTCGGACGCTCACTTGTCCTCGAGCTCATTGTCCTCGGTCACTTTGCCTTTGGGCTCAAATCTGAAGATAACGCCTTCGGTTCTTGAGCCCGGCCACTCAGCTTCAGAGTAATTGTTTTCCTTCGGCCAGGCTAAGTGAATGTGCACATCGTGCAGCAGCTTGGCTTGGCTTCTTGTCATCGGTCTCCTCGGTGGATCGAACACTTGATCAGCACGTGTTCGCGCTGCATCAGGTCATGAGCTCCCGTGAACAGATATATCTTGGGGATCTTTACCATCACTTTATCCCCAACTTTGTACTCCACAAAATGCCAGTTTTGATCTGCATACTTTTTCATCCTCCTTTGTGACTTTCAAGATAGCTCCGCACTATCTCTAGATTTCTCTTCCACTCTCTTGAGAAACTCGCAGCTCGAGGAGACTTTGACACATTTGGTGCATCAACAGTATACGGGAGAAGAGGCTGTTGTCCCATGATAATTTCAAAAGTGCTCCTGTTGGTACTTTTTTATTTTTTGGCATTGAAGCACAACTGGGCAGAATCCAATAGCTTCACCCAATTCTTTTGCGACCCAGTCACAAAATGCCTGAGATATTCTTCAAGCATCCCATTAAACCGCTCCGTCTGGACATCAGATTGTGGATGAAAGGTGGAGTTGTGGGTCAACTTAGACCCGAGATACTTGAAGAGCTCGGTCCAAAAGTTAATAGTGAATCACGAGTCGTGATCACTAACAATATCTCTAGGCAGACCCCAATACTTCACCACATGCGCAAAAAAGAGCCTGTCTGTCTCTTCAGCTTCTATATATTTTGGGGCTGCTATAAAAGTTACGTATTTAGAAAACTGATAGTGGTTAAATCTCCAACCTTGGGCAATCCGGCGATAAAATCCAGAGAGACGCTTTCCCAAGGCCTTTTTGGGACAGGTAGCGGCTGCAATAGTCCCGCTTGCGTCAAACGTTCTGGCTTGTCTTTCTGGGAAACCAAACAGGTTCACACATATTGATCTACATCATCCGCCATCTGGGGCCAATAGTACGTGTGTTGAAGCAGCGCTAGGGTCCAATCCATTCCAGGATGGCCGGCCCAGAGGGTATTATAGGGTCTTCCGCAAATCACCTCCCTTGGGCACATATATTCGCTTCCCTTTTGTCTTGAGAAAACCATCATCCATATAGAACTGACGCGTCTTCCCTTGCTCCACAAGGCTGATCAAATCTTGGGCAGCAGGGTCACGAACAAGAAGATCCTTGATCTGATCCTTAATATTGGTGGTTACCTCGCTTCCCCTAAGGGCGGTGAGCACACACACCGCGGCTAAGTCGGCCCTCCGACTTAGCGCATTAGCAACTTGGTTTAACTTCCCACTCTTATATTCCAAGTGGAAATTAAACTCAGCAAGAAGCTCTTGCCATCTCGCCTGTCTCCCGTTCAGTTTTGGTTGTGTCATAAAATAGCTGACAGCAGTGTTGTCTGTCTTGACAACAAAGGGTGCTCCCAATAAGTAATGGCGCCATAAGCGCAAACAATGGACCACAGCCAACAACTCTTTTTCATGGGCTACATAACGCCGCTCCGCATCCTTAAGTTTCTTGCTCTCATAAGCAACCGGGTGCCCCTCTTGCATCAAAACTCCACCAAGCGTGAAGTCTGAGGCATCAGTCTGTACTTCAAACAGCTTGGCCATATCAGGAAGGGCTAAAACCGGGCTACTTGACATAGCCCTCTTTAAAGTAGCAAAGGCCTTGTCACGCCTTAGACACCACTCCCATGGCGTGGCCTTTTTCAAAAGTTCCGTCAGGGGCACAACGATAAGAGAATAATCCTTTACGAACCGCCGATAGAAATTACATAGGCCCAAGAAAGATCTCAGGGCATGAATATCCGTTGGTGGTTGCCAATCAGTAATGGCCTGAATTTTCCCGCCATCTTGATTCGTCCCTCTCCGACTATATGCCCAAGGAAATCGATCTGCTTTTGGGCAAAAGCGCATTTCGACGGCTTGGCTATAGCTCGTGCTCCCTTAGTCTTGTCAATACCTTCTTCAAATGCTCATTTGATCCTCCATGTTTTTGCTATAAATCACAATGTTATCTAGATAGACAACCACAAATTCATCTATAAACTACCAGAAGACTTGATTCATCAGCGTACAAAATGTTGCTGAAGCGTTAGTTAGGCCGAACGACATAACTAGGAAATCAAACGATCCATATCTTGTGGCACAAGTTGTTTTGTGCTCATCTCCTTCAGCGATACGCACTTGCCAATAGCCTGATCTCAAGTCTATTTTTGTGAATATCTTAGCACCACCCAGCCTGTCAAATAAGTCCGCCATTAAGGGAATAAAATATTTTTTCTTCACAGTAATTTTATTCAACACTCTATACTCCACACAGAGCCTTAAGGAGCCTTTGTGCTTCTTTTAAAATAGCACAGGTGACCCATAAGGGGACTTAGAGGGCACAATAATTCCAGCATCCAGCATTTCCATCAATTGTCTCTGAAGCTCGGTGAGTTCGGGTTATGACATTTGATACGGCGCACGGGCAGGAGGCCTTGCGTCCGGCACCAGTTCAATCTGATGATCCACGTCTCGCTTAGGCGGCAGTCGCCTAGGCATTTCTGGTGGCATCATGTCTTCAAAGTCCACCAACATATCCTTCACAGCAGAAGAAATAGGGCCAGATGCCCGCTCAATCTCGTCCAAGTATAAGGTAGCCAAGAACGTTGGTTCTTGTCTCTTGACACCCTTCTTCAGTTGCATAGCCGAGATGCTCCTCTCGTTCAACTTCCCAGACAAAGTTGAAACCATGCATGGTTTTGCCCACATGATTAGTAGGGCATCGGCATGCGGTAAGACTGCGGTATGAGTTTTTCGCAAGAATTTCAAACCAAGAATCAATTAGAAATCATCCATCGTGACTACAGATAATGTAGTATTCCCTTTATAGGGGCACATTTTGATTGGGACTCCCTTCGCCACACCTTCAACAGGTTGAGCTGGAGAGTTAATAGCCTTCACTCGACCACGACCCTTCTCCACGACGAGTACTAGCCGCTCCACCTCTCTAGAAGCCAAATAATTATGAGTAGCACCTGTGTCTATCATCGGACGAATAGGTTTTCCGTTAACCTGAACGCCGATGTACATAAGCCCCTTACTTTTGCCAACCCGAAGTTTGGCATTGGCTTCTGAATTCTTCTTCTGACCAGCATGATCAGCTTCCTTCTTCAACCGAAGACCTGCAGTACTTGATTCACCTACTTCTTGAGAGATAGAATAGAACGTGTGTGAGAACGCACCAATCGAAGCCTCACCGTCATCCTCATCCTCTTCGTCGGCTTCTTGTTCATCAAGAGTTTCATGGGCATTCATCTTCCTCTTTTCAAGGCAATCAGCAACCCTGTGAAGACCCCCACATTCAAAACATCCACCTTTAGGAACAAAGGCTGCTCCCTTTCCTTTGTTTTGAGCTACCGTATTGCTACTGCTCGAGGAAGAGGCCTTGGAATAATTATTACTCCGCTCTCCCCCACCTTTGCTAGGACCACTTTTATTGGATTGGCCCACTTTGTAGTTGTTAGCACCAGCAGAACGTGTAGTCGTCTGCTGCCTATCATTTCGAGTATCCACTTGATAGTCTGCAATGCACTCAGCAGCTTGAATAGCCCTTGCCAACGTGTCCAGCCTTTGCCTTTGTAACTCGGCACGAGCGTAAGGTTTAAGTCTCTCCATGAAGGTAAAAAGCTTATCCTTCTCACCCATGTCGCGAATGCTTAGCAGTAGGGCTGTGAATTCACGAACATATTCCCGCATAGACCTCGTCTGCCTTAGCTCCCCGAGTTTTCGTCAAGCACTGTACTTGACATTTTCTGGAAAGAACTGTCCACAGATAGCCGCTTTCAACTCATCCCATGTTGCCAGTTCTGGTTCACCATTCTCCGCGGCATCAACTTTCCCACGCCACCATAGTTTGGCGTCACCCTCAAGGTACATGATCGTAGCCATGATCCTCTGATCATCATCTAACCCGCCAACTGCCTTAAAATATTATTCCATGTCGAACAAGAAATTCTCGATTTCTTTAGCACTTCGAGCACCATTATAATGCTTGGGTTTTTGGAACTTCATTTTTTGTTTGGGAGCAAAATTCATTGCATCCCCACCTCTGTTTCCTCCTCCTCTTCTGAGAAAGCCCTGCATGACTTGAGCCATCAAGTTGTTCACAGTTTTTTGCAATGCCGCGTGCGATGCTGCATTCTCATTCAACTATTGTTGTATAGTAGCATTCCTTTCCTTGCTCGCATCGAGCTTATTCTTGACCGCAGCAAGTTCAACGCGGTCATTCTCCATGTATTGGCTCATGTGAGCGATGTCTGTCTCACTCCGATGCACAAGACGACTAAGGTCATCCAATCTCTCCTCAAGACTAGTTTTGAGATCCGGGACCGTCCCTACGATCTCTTTTAGTGCGTCGACCGCTTCTTCGAGTGCACCAACCCTTTCACCATTCATTTTTTGTCCACCAGCCATGTTCCGTCTGTCAACCTTTTCCTTTGTTCGTTGTCGAGCCTATGCTCTGATACCAACTGTCATGCGGCGCCTTCTTGAGTTTGCTTAGAAAGGCAACGTACGCTGGCCAGTGGTCCCCTCTGCACGCTAGACTAGAGCGCCAGTGCCGTGCCGAAAAATCGATGTCAATCACAGTGTGTATAAAAGAGTAATTGAAAATGAAAGTCATTGCACTTGCTTGTAATCAAAAGCTAACCGATTACAAGAAAGCCAACGTGGTGTCGAGGGGGCGAGACACCAGAGCAGAAATATGAAAGCAGCTTATAGTTTGTTCGAATCCTTATACCCCCTATATATGTTCTTAAAAAATAAACCCATGTCATAGCGGCAGACACTAAGGGGCTAGACAATCATACTAGAAAAATACAGAAAGATAAATCAAACTATATTTACATGATGTGCGGCACTTTGAAGGGCCGCATCATTGTCTGCGTCTTCATGGTTTACGCACAGGGTGCAAGGCTTTGGCGCGCACAGGCGCGGGGCAATCTGCGTTGAGGTGTGCATGCATTAGTCGCATGGCATAGGCACACTCTAGTGCAGGATAGGCAGCATTGTGGTGCGCATGCGCAGGTTGCATGGCGTTGGCGCACTCAAGCGCGGGGCGCGCGCTGCGGGCAGGCTTTGAGGCGCTGTCAGCTTGTTGCGCGCGGGCACGCTCAACCGGTAGGGCGACATACGCAGATGCGCATATAGATCTTTTGGCACTAGGCGTCTTGAGGCTTACCAGGGCACCACGAGACGCGCCTAAAGAGTCATAGGTCACGGCTGATAGGTCGCCCATGACAGACCTTATGCTTCTATTGTTACAGGGATTTCTTAAAGCATAAATATAACATACTCAAATCACTTCGAGATAAGAAAATGGTAGACTTTTTCGATTATCGAAAATGGTAAACTCCTCCAAATTTAGCCAGGTAAAAATATAGTCAGTATCCATCTTTTCTTCCTTCTCAATATATTTGCTTGACCAGCTTGATTGCTCAATTATGAGACACCGTGGCAACAAATTACCAAGCCCGCCACATCCAATGATGTGACTTTTTCTTCATAACCAGATAGTGTGTCACTAGTTTGAAATCCCTTAATCACCACCTTAGCCGTCGTACCATAGAAAATTTATTTGTGATATATGTATATATTTTTATACACAATTTTGTATATCATTTTATGTGCTTATATATCATGTGTATGTTTGTATATTTATGTGCGCATGTCTTTGTAAATACATAAATATACATGTACATACATGCATACACAAGTATGTTTTGCATAAAAGTGCTATATTTTGTAATAATATGAAACTGTTGTATTTTGAAAGTTTTCAAAAGTGTCGGTATATTGTGTGATGATCACTAAAGCGTCATTTAACATAAAAATCTCATATATGTATTTATATTGGAAATATTTTTTTCAAGTGAACAACATATGAACTATTTGTTTCAATATACTACATTGGCTCTAGCTGTCAAAAATCTTATAAATATAAATGACTTTAATTAAAAAGTTAAAATAAAAGACAAAGTTCTACTATGAAAAACATAAATTTTTTTAAAAAAAATTAAAAATGTGGCAAAAATTGCAAGGCGAGCATCTTACAATATATTTTTGGCTTTAAACCTTCGACCTTGTTGAACCACCTTGCTTGACAATTAAAATGCAATGTAAGCACTTCAACAAGGGTAATTTACACGGAATACCAAAAAGACATAAATTGTTACAGGAATTTACCCATTGTAAGTTGGCTTTCACTGTATGCCTATTTGCTCAAAATTATTTACCCATCTGCTCAAACTTTTTACCCAAATACCCACTCCCCTTATTAATATGCAATTGTTGATTTTTCTATCATGCGATTGATTTTATTTTTCAAACATGGTAATAGAAAAAGATATTAAGACATGTTATTATTAATTATAGAGTATTTTTCAAGGATTCATGTGAATATACATAAAATCTATACTACATAAATTACTCAAATATAAATCAGAGAACTTACTTGTTCTCCTTATAAGCGGAAGCGGTAGGATCTTTACCACGGCTGGAATCACTGGTCATCGATGGTTGTCACCGTAACGGAGCAACCCTTTTATCCACAATCTAAACACCCAATATTTAGTAGAGAGAAGTAGGAAGAGCTGTATAGAGAAGTATGTACCTTTTCAATATTAATACTTGTGTACTTATAGCTAATTAAAGTAGTTCTCCACTTATAGGACTCTACTAGGTAATTATCTATTTTTACCTGGATAGACTTTAAGAGCACCCCTTTCTGGGTGGACTCTTAAACAGATAATTCTAACATCTCCCACTCACACATAATGAGAGTGCTCTTATTATATGAGAAATATATTCTCATCTTATCTCTACAAATATTCATACAGTGAAATAGACCGTGCGACTAGCATACTGTGAGAGCTACATGCTATACATCTGGTAGGAGTATATAGCCTGTCGTCGAGTACAAACCTGCAAATAGATTATAAAGTATGCAATACTCTAGATCATATGAATCACATTTTGATATTCTCTCAAAATCTCAAATATCATTATTCTTTGTATTCACAATTATAACTCATAAGTTATAACTGCTGCACCTGTGAGCACAAATTAATGAGATTCCATTAATGATCTTCTTCTCACTATTCTTTTAACATTAGCTCAACTTCTTTTCTAGATATGTCCTGCCAAGATCGTGATGCGGGGCAAATTGGAGCCAAAGCGCCAACCATCAAGAGCCACGCTCGAGAGCACAAAGAATATAAGTCAAGGACTCCGGAGAAGGGTTCGAGGGTGGTTTGAAGCCATGGACTTGAGGAACATCGAGAGAGGAACGGCTACGGTCTAAAGAGGAGCACCTAGAGTGCTTTTTGAGGACCTCCCAGGAAGAGGCGGACCGCCTACTCAACTAGGCGGGGCGCCTATTTTGAAGACAACTCTCTGGACTTTCCAAGAGGTGGAGCGCCTCTTTTTTTGGGCAGACCGCCCACTCTGAGCGCCTGTTATTCAGGCGGGGCGCCTACTTGCAGAAAAGGCATGACGGGATTCCTACTTATTTTGAGTGTAATTCTAACTATATTCCTAAGTGATTTCTATTCTTTTAACTAGACTTAGGGGCTTTTAGTCATTTTACTGAGGAGTGTGGCACACCTATAAATGCCACACTCAGCCATTTTATTTCATTAGTTTTGTTTTAAGTCTTGAATAGAGAAGAGAGAACTAAGAAGAGGCCGAGCCCTTCGTGTTCGAAGTTGAAGCTTCGTGTATGGCTCGACTTGGAACCTATGGAGATTCATCGCTAGTATGAAATCATTGTAAGGTTCGAGTTTCAATTCTCCCTTTGGATAATAAATTCATGTTGTGAATCGTTATCCGTTCTTTCTTCTATTTCTTGCCTTCCCAATCTTGAATTTCTCGATATCTTTTAGATATCTCGTATCTCGTTTTATCGCTTCCGCATACTTAGTGTCGTTTTTAGCTTCCGCTAGTTTACCCTACATAAGTTGGTATCATAGCATGGATCGGGTGTTGTTCTTACAAACCCTCATTCCTTGTTCGTAATATCTTTATCTGGTTATTGTGTTCTTGTTGTTCTTGGAAAGAAAGAAAAATAAAAAAATTGAAAAACTTGAAAATTGCCAAAAATTCATAGAACAGATTGGATTTGATTCCCCAAGTGTTCAAAGTTATTGTGGATTGATATATTATGTATTCCTGTTGTTTTGGTACCCCTTTATCACAAATTGGTGTTACAGATTGAAATTTCGAAAATCATATCCCAAAATTTTGAAAACCCTTGAAATCACCTCAAACTTGAATCGAAGCTCTTTGATTGTTTGTTTGGGATTGGGGATTGTTTAGAATAGTGGAATACATCTTTGGGTACCATTAGATTGCAAAAACATCTTGAAATCATTTGAAATTTTGGGTAAAACGGACCAATAACTCGTTTTGCGAAACTGCATGAAGCAGTGGTAGGCGGACCGCTTACTCTGAGGAGACGGACCACCTCTTTCTGATCAGCTCTCTAGATTTTCCAGGGCGGACCACCCCTTTCCTGAGGCGGAGCGCCTCTTTTCCTGAGGGTTGCTCGGGTAGTTTTTTGCCTAGGTTCTCATTGTTCCTTGCCTCCGGGCTTCTTGGTTAGTGTTTTTGGGTAATTGTTCTACTCCATTGACACTAACTCTTGAGCTTTTAAGATCTCGTGCGTCTTGGAGCTTCCCCTATAGTCGTAGAACTTTCTTGACTTCAAGTGCGCACTTTAAATAGCCGTCCGTCCATCGAGTCATACTAACTCCATTCCGAACCAATACTTGAATATACTAGTTGGTGATCTTACTATCGTGGTTCCTAAGAGGTGATGGGCATCATTGGGTGGGGATTTGGGAGTTTGAATCCTAAAAAGAGCGTTGAGTGCCACCACCAAAAGTGAGGGAGTGCAAGTGAGGTTGTTTAAACTAACCTTTGTGCTTTCTTAAGATGTCTTTTGTAGGTACAAGGAGCTATAAGGAAGGTTTGGATGGATATGGGAATGGATTGGAGGATGAGGGCTTTTACCATACTCCTACCACTAGGAGAAGATCGTATGGATACCTTGAGGAGAGCAACCAAACTCATGATGTTGCAACAAGGTATGAGACTTCTTCCCGGACTTTCAATTACGATAGTAATGTTGGAAGGGTGGTGGGGAGTGGAAGCTACTATAGTGGTGTTGCTAGTAGCGGAGAAATAAGGAAGTACCCATCTCATGGTAGTGCCTCAAGTGAGACTACTAATGGTGGGAAGTTTAAGGGACATTACTACGATGAGCTCTTAAGAAGAAGTGAATGGTATCAATTCGTAGTGAGTCTTAATGAGAATCGTGGGTATGTGCTTCAAGTGGATGAAGGTGAAGCAAGTTGGATTAGTCCTCTTGTGGTGAGAAGGTTGGGAATACCTTGTGTTGATGGAATGACTAGGGTAGTTATTTCGCAAAGGAACTTTAAAGAAGTTGAGTGCAAAATGGGTCCTTTAGAGGGATGTGATATCATATTGGGAAAGCCTTGGCTTCTCCATAGATACTTTAAGTTTAACAAAGGCCTTGGTGGCTATCTTGTTAAAGCACAAGGGAAGTTACAATTCCTCCTTCCTAGGAAAGAAGAAGTACAAGCAAAAGAGCCCACGAACAAGAGAAATAGTGGGACACCATTGAGGAGAAGTCCAATGATTGAAAATGAAAAATCAAGAAGTCCTCAAAACACAAGAAGTGGTGGGACAAGTGCTAGAAAAGAGTTGACAAGTGTCAACAAGGTGAACCCGAAACCACAAGTTTCAAAGCCAAGTGGTTCACCCACAAAGAAGAAGGAGACATCAAGTGATGAGTCTCCAAGTCCTAGATTCTGGGTTGATGTTAAAAGTACACCTACTCCGGCTATGGGTATTCTTGGGCGTCACCTCAATTCGCCCGAATATGAGAGACAAAAGATTGAGAGGAGTAAGAGAGCGACCGGTGAAAACTCTCGAGTGGAAAAAGGAGAGGTTGTGTTGAGTGATACGAGTGGGTTGTTGAAACGACCTTAGTAAGTCGTTTCGAAAGTTAGGACTCCGATTGGCGTGCCGAAAATTTTAAAATATTTGTAAGGTCCATTGAGACTTATCTGTAAAATTTGAGCTAAATCAGACCTCGTTTGGTAGGCATCGGAAGAAGGTTTCAGTTTTTATTGTCGATAAATATTAAAAAGAGATTTTCGAGCTCGGTTTTGGCGAATGAGCTCCGATTCGAAATCCGAAACCGCCGTTAGGTTCGTATGATTATTTGTGACTTTTGTGAACTTTCAATAGTGAATTCTGATGTATTTCCGCTAGTTTCCGCTAAAATGCCGAAAGTTAAATAATTTGACTTTTTCTATTTAAATTCGCATCTTGAGTTCCGGGAGTCTAATTTGAGATCCGTCTTCGCGAGTATGTTACATATATTTTGTATAACTTGTATGAAAAAATTAGAATTATTTCGAATATATGAGAACAGAATTTATTATATATTCGTACTCAGTGAGTTATGGAAACATATAAATGTAATTTATTTGGGGTTTGGTTATGTGACCATAAACCCTGTACATAGGCCTGACCTGCGTATTGTGTATGCAAATAGGGTATCAGGTTCCTCACAGAATTGCCCTAAGATGTGAGGAATGAAGCCTTTATCCTAATTTGATATATTTTTCTGCTCATTGAATAAAGTGGGATCGTTTTGCAAGGAAACCAAAGAATAAAGCGGTTTTTGATTAGCCGTACTGCCTTTTGGAAGAGGTAAGTGTTTATATCCATTTTTTTGGAGGCACCTGACCTCGTGAATTTTCTACCACGTGTTCCTTACGTGTGTACCTGCCGAAAGGCGTACTCATTACGCCCTAGCTTTGGATTTACATTATATATTATATGTTGTCATGTTATTGGTGTTGCATTGAGGATTTCAGCATTGTACTCTGGCTCTGAGTTGGCATCTACTTCCCGGCTGTCGATGAGAGTTCCGCACCGGTGAAGGGTTACTATTGCATCACATTGCATTCACATGCATTATATGTCATTCATATACATTACATTGCATATCATATTGGGTGCAGGAGTATTCCACCTCAGGAGCAGGAGTATTCCGCTCCATTGTATCATATTGAGGGTAGGAGTATTCCGCCCCAGGAGCAGGAGTATTCCGCTCCATTGTATCATATGAGGGTAGGAGGATTCCGCCCTAGGAGAGTGCAGGAGTATTCTGCCTCATCTTTACATTATATCGGGTGCATGAGTATTCCGCCCCAAGAGAGTGCAGGAGTATTCCGCCTCTGGTTCATATTATATCGGGTGCAGAAGTATTCCGCCCCAGGAGTAGGAGTATTCCGCTCCAGTTGATTATCAGATTGGATTCCCCTCGAATGCAGGAGTATTATGCTTCGAGATGGGATGGCGGGCACATGTGACCCTTTGCATCATATTTCATTTCATCCCACTTCATTTTATTGCATCTCAATTCATACCATTGTGTAGACTTGCGGTACATGACTACTGTTCTGCTTATATGTGCATTGCTTATTTGTTAACATGTTTCTGGCTCATATTCCTCGTTGAGTTTATGGTTTCATATGTGTTTCCGGTTATTAGCTGGCTCTGCCTTTTTATAATTTAAATAAGAGGAATTTTGTGTATCTGTTTCTCCTCCCTGGCTAGCTATCCAATTCTTTGAGGTGGCTAGTCTGCCCCACTTATTGAGTCCTTTTGACTCACCCTTGTTTGTTGTTTGTTTCTTTTCTATCTATTTCGTTTCGGCAGGTTCGCTCCAGGATTGAGTTCGCCATGTTGTGAAGGAGCGAAGACGACTTCAGCTGTCAGGGTGAGCCAGCTTTTATTCCGGATGGCCACCAGTTTATGGGTTGTTATTTCAATTGCATTTTGCTCCCTTCAGGAGGTATCGGTCTTCTTTTGTACTCTTAGATGTCTAGTATGGATAGCCCTAAACCTAGTATGTTGGGTAGTCAGCTGTAATTTCTTTTGTACAGCTTAGAGGTATCCGTATCTTTGTATTTTTTTAAGTCTTGTCCTTATTTATGAATTATTATAATTATTTTCCTAATTTAATTGGTAAGGATTCGCCCGACGGGTCTAGGGGAGGATGTCGGGTGCCCGCACGACCTAACCGTATTTCGGGTTGTGTCAGTTGGTATCAGACCCAGTTTAGAGTCTAGCGAGCGAGGTGAAGTGTGTCGCTAGTTTGAGTGGATTGGATAGGGTAGCCTGTCGGTTAGCCTGTTGGTGTTTCAGAATATGAGATTGAATTCTATAGAATGGCTGCGTATGCATTAGTACTAGTCCATGAGCGTTTTGAGAGATTCAAAACTTTATTGCTGACCTTTCTCCTTCCTTGAGATCCCAGATGGCTCGAGAAATTGAGGTTGGGACTTCATTTGATGTCGTTGCTGATATAATTCGAATGTACGAGGCTTACCATAAGTTAGAGCGGGAAGAGTTAGAGCGGGAGAGCAAGAGATCCCGTGGCCCTAGTGGGCAACCATGGTACCTCATTTGGAGGTAAGAGTTCTGATTATTTTGGGAGGTCACCTTCCAGGTTATCTCAGCTTGTGTCACGCGATCTTAGAGTGCGCCGGTAGTTCGTCAATATCAGACCCAGTTTTTTTCTCTTTGTAGCTATCAAAAATCTGTCCAGCTTCCATTTTCAGCGAAAAGGTGTTATCATTGTCGTGAGTCTGGTTATCCTTTGAGGAGTTTTCCCTTGCTCCGGCAAGTAGGCAGTTGTCCTTCTTCTTGCCCTCCGGCACCTGCCCAGTTGCAGGGATTTCATTTAGATCTCAATTAGCTAAAGAAATTCCACGATCCAGTAAAGGTTGAGAGCGTGGTGGCAATTATTCTTCAGAAGATAATTATTAGTATAACGACTTAGTTCGGCCGTAAAGGCAGTTTTATGAACTACCAGTCTGGCAGGATGCTGAGCTATCCGTGGTAGTAGACCCTGATATTTCTTCTTCTGTTAAATTGTGAGTAAGATTTGATTCTTTCGATCGATCTGGAAAAGGTGTGTCTTATCCTGTTTCGATGGTTTCCTTGGATGTCGTTTCTACTAAGAATCGGTTGCGGTAGAGGGACGAGCTTCTGGTATGATTTATTCCTTGCATTTGTGAGACCTTACTAATTTTTTTAGTGTAAGTATGAGAGATTTGGTAGTAAGTATCGGTATTGTCTGCCTGGCATCTTGTTGTTCTACCTTCTGTTATTATGTCAAATCAGTTAATCTCTCTTCTCGGAATTTCGTATTGGTAGGATAATGGGATCCTAATTCTTCACCATCAGCAAGTGTATCGTTTCTTCCAGCGTAATGTGATTTGTAAATAATATTCGATCTACGTATCTTCTCTTGGTTCAAGATGCTAGTACAGTCACGTTATCCCATGAGTTTATCTGGGTTATAAAAAGGCTTTCTGGTAAATTGTTGGAGTTTCCTTTTTATAGGAAGGTTAAATTGACATAGATTTTGTTTCATAAAGCTCATTTAATGTCTATTTCTTCAATTGCAGTTCTTTGGCTAGCCTAACTCGGAAGTAATCTAGCTCTGGTAGCCAAGCAAATAAGAAGATGAGCTTCCTGAAGCTCTAATTATTTCTATCCTCGGTCCATTTCCATTTCTTCTTCGTCCCGCACTAGTGAGCTTGGGCAGTTGGTAGCCGCTTGTGATGTTCCCTGTGTAGAGCCAGAGTACGTGTTATTGTAGCCGGGTAAGCATATTATTGTTTTTCAAGGCTTCTAAGGGTAATAGAAGTACCATCCATCAGACGGTGGTGTTTACGTCAAAGGTATGGAGTTGTGAACTCGAGAGTTGCAGCTATTTAGCAACTCGAAAAGGTAGTTGGTAGCTTAGGCCTGCCTACGTACAGATTTTAACTAAATCTTCTTTCGTCCAGCAGACTGTGCGGGGATGAGTATTCCTATTCAAATAGCTGTATGAGTTTGTGCTTTAAGTGGAGGAGTCTTCATTCTAAATACTGAATGGTAATGCTAAATCTCTAAGGCGTTGGTACCACTTTTGTCACGACTCAACCTAGGGCCACGACACTAAACTCACTATTAATCTATTAATGCCAGAGATAAGCTGGCAACCTGATCATATATATGTACCTATCTGCTAAAAGTATAAAGTTTGGAAAGGTGATACGACTTTAACTTGCTGGCAATTAGAACACTGGGCCACAAATTCTACTATGTCACACTTCATTTCGTCCCACCAATAAATCTGCTTAAGATCATGGTACATCTTAATCGAACCTGGATGAACAGTGTATTTGGAATAATGTGCCTCTATCATAATCTGTCCACGTAAATCTGCAACATCAGGAACATAAAGTCTATCTTTATATATGAGAACACCGTCAGTAGTAACCCTGTATGGCTACTCCAGTTTTCTTCTGGCTATCTGTCTGTATTCAACTACAACTGGATCCTCATACTGACACTGTTTTACTTCATGGAAATTTAGAATTAAAGGTCTAGTGCAGCTTGTCGACAATCCATCATTGGTATGTATATCTCTTTCACACCTCAACTCTTTGAGAAGTTACTTTAGCGTTATAAGTGCACATGTAATCAACTTTGTTGCTGGTATTCTACCTCAGCTCATGGTCCAACTACATGTCTCTTTTATTTTCACTTTCTCAAGTCATAATTTTTCTAATTGAAAGACAATACCCTGAAGTAGATGTTCAGTCTGAAGATCATTTCTGGTCTGAATCATACTATCCAGTAGTATTTGCATGATCCTTATCCTTATATGAAAGACCCTGTTCAGATGAACATTTGACATACATTAGGATATGAGTAACTACATTCCCACAAGGAGTTTGCGGGACAACACTAACATCAACTGAGATGTTGCATATTGCATTCGTAAAAATAATATAGCTTGCATCAAATCTTCTATAGTGTGTAGTGACAAGGTACTTCAAAATTTTCCCTTATTGTATCAAGCGTGAGTTAATTCTTAGTTCCATCGACCTGTTCTATATCGAAGAGGTGATTATCGGCTGAATCATGTTAATACATTCAAAGTTCCGTATATCTTTACTTCGAAAATGTAGAACTCTCCTCTCGTGATTGAGGAAGGATCATCTTAGTCAGAATAATCCAGGCAATGGTATTATCATATTATCCAGATATGTTTTATTCCAAGAGTTCGGTGTTCATGTTATAATCTTGATTCTGTAATCATGAGAAAAATTTTGTGGGATAGTTTATGAAGGTCGTGCAAGTTCTTTTGTTATCAGCGAGAATCTTGCTTTAGACTTAGGCTCGTTCGAGGACGACGAGAGTTTAAGTGGAGGAGAATGAAACGACCTCGGTAAGTCGTTTCGGAAGTTAGAACTCCGATTAGCATGCCGATAATTTTAAAATATTTGTAAGATCCATTGAGACTTTTCTGTAAAATTTGAGCTAAATCAGACCTCGTTTGGTAGGCATCGGTAGAAGGTTTCAGTTTTTATTGTCGATAAATATTAAAAAGAGATTTTCGAGCTCGGTTTTGGCGAATGAGCTCCGATTCGAAATCCGAAAGCGCTGTTAGATTCGTATGATTATTTGTGACTTTTGTGAACTTTCGAAAGTGAATTTTGATGTTGTTCCACTAGTTTCCGCTAAAATGCCGAAAGTTAAATAATTTGACTTTTTCTATTTAAATTCGCATCTTGAGTTTTGGGAGTCCAATTTGAGATCCGCCTTCGCGAGTATGTTACATATATTTTGTATAACTTGTATGTGAAATTTGGAATTATTTAGAATATCGTAGAGTATAGTTTAATTTTTACCGTGAATTTTAAAAGAAAAAAAAAAAGAAAAAGACAAAAATTTAAAGCAAAGGCGGTGGCTAAAAGGGATTTACCCCCCTTAGCCTATATATGTAAGTAAAATGAGCAGCAACAACAAAATTGAAATGGAGCAGAAATGAAAAACATAGAAACCAAAAAGAAAAATGCCAGAAAATGAGAAAAGAGCCGGAGAAAAGATAGGATTTTTACCCCGAAACTTCCAGGTAATGATGTTAATTCATTATTTGAGTTTATTACGTGTGTTTGAAAATATTTTAACGGTATAACTTGGAATATTAGACATCGTTTTAATAAGTTTAATTATTAGTTTAAAGGGTCAAATGGACCCTGATAATGGAATTGATTATATATTCGTACTCAGTGAGTTATGGGCAACATATAGATGTAATTTATTTGGGGTTTGATTATGTGACCATAAATCCTGTACATAGGCCTGGCCTGCGTATTGCATATGCAAATAGGGTATCAGGTTCCTAATAGGATTGCCGTAAGATGTGAGGAATAAAGCCTTTATCCTAATTTGATATATTTTTCTGCTCATTGAATAGAGTGGGATCGTTTGGCAAGAAAACCAAAGGATAAAGCGGTTTTTGATTAGCCGTACTAACTTTTGGAAGAGGTAAGTGTTTATATCCATTTCTTTGGAGGCACCTGGCCTCGTGGATTTTCTACCACGTGTTCCTTACGTGTGTAGCTGCCGAAAAGCGTACTCATTACGCCTTAGATTTGGATTTACATTATATATTATATGTTGTCCTGTTGTTGGTGTTGCATTGAGGATTTGAGCATTGTACTCTTGCTCTGAGTTGGCATCTACTTCCCGGCTATCGATGAGAGTCCCACGCCGGTGAGGGGTTATTATTGCATCACATTGCATTCATATGCATTATATGTCATTCATATACATTACATTGCATATCATATTGGGTGCAGGAGTATTCCGCCCCAGGAGCAGGAGTATTCCGCTCCATTGTATCATATTGAGGGTAGGAGTATTCCGCCTCAGGAGCAGGAGTATTCCGCTCCATTGTATCATATTGAGGGTAGTAGGATTGCGCCCCAAGAGAGTGCAGGAGTATTCCGCCTCTGGTTCATATTATATCGGGTGCAGGAGTATTCCGCCCCAGGAACAGGAGTATTCCGCTCCAGTTGATTATCATATTAGATTCTCCGCAAATGTAGGAGTATTTCGCTTCGAGATGGGATGGCGGGCGCATGTGACCCTTTGCATCATATTTTATTTCATCTCACATCATTTTATTGCATCTCAATTCATACTATTGTGTAGACTTGCGGTACATGACTACTGTTCTGCTTATATGTGCATTGCTTATTTGTTAACATGTTTCTTGCTCATATTCCTGGTTGAGTTTATGGTTTCATATGTTTTTCGGTTATTATCTGGCTCTGCCTTTTTATAATTTAAATAAGAGGAATTTTGTGTATCTGTTTCTCCTCCCTGGCTAGCTATCCAATTCTTTGAGGTGGCTAGTCTGCCCCACTTATTGAGTCCTTTTGACTCACCCTTGTTTGTTGTTTGTTTCTTGTATATCTATTTCGTTTCGGCAGGTTCGCTCCAGGATTGAGTTTTCCATGTTGTGAAGGAGCGAAGACGACTTCAGCTGTCAGGGTGAGCCAGCTTTTATTCTGGATGGCCACCAGTTTATGGGTTGTTATTTTAGTTGCATTTTGCTCCCTTCAGGAGGTATCGGTCTTCTTTTGTACTCTTAGATGTCTAGTCTGGATAGCCCTAAACCTAGTATGTTGGGTAGTCGGCTGTAATTTCTTTTGTACAGCTTAGAGGTATCGGTATGTTTGTATTTTTTTAAGTCTTGTCCTTATTTATGAATTATTATAATTATTTTCCTAATTTAATTGGTAAGGGTTCGCCCGAAGGGTCTAGGGGAGGATGTCGGGTGCCCGCACGACCTAACCGAATTCTGGGTCGTGTCAGTTGTCACCACCCGAATCTACATCCGACTTTGAAAGAAAAATGAGGGAAAAGAAAGAGGGAAAAAGAATTATTGAGAGTGAGGACACCCCTTATTCTAACCTTAACCCTTTATATTTTTCTTCTACTTATGTGAGTACTTGTGTAGGTATTCTTGGAGGCAAACTGATGGAGCCTCAACCATGTTCCATGATGGAAAGACAAGGTGAAGGTGAATCCAAATGTGAGCTACAAGGTGAAGGTGAATCCAAATGTGAGCTACAAGGTTAAGGTGAATCCAAATGTGAGCTATAAGGTGGAGAAACTATTCATGACACTTCAAGTGCATTGAGTGAGCAAGATGGCCACTCAAAAGTATGTGTTAGTACTTCTTCCCTTGAGCATGTTACTTCCTTGTCATGTGATAGCATTTGTGATAACTCCAAACTACTTGATGATATGCATGATTGCAATGTGTTTGCAACTAGTGTAGAGCCATTTGGTCAACTTGCGTGTGCAAATGAACCACTAGTTGAGAGGGTTGTAAAGCCACATCATGATGTAAGCTCGGTTTTCATTGAAAATTTCTTTAGTGAAAGTATTGATGTTGACCTTGATTGTGAGCCTTGTTATGACACCCCACCCATATTTGATAAAGGAGAAGATGAATTGCATGAATATCTATTCTTCCCTTTGATTGCTTACTTTGTAGTGGTGGTCTCGTGTGTCGTAGCGAGGTTGATCGTGACCTTGAGGAGTCTCTATTACATGATATGGATCGAATTTTGTTCGATGACTCCTCAAATGTAGATGTTGTCTCTAGTTTGAGAACTTCACCTTTGCTTGCTAATGAGCTTGAGAAGTGTCCCTATACTAATTCTTTCTATGAGGGCAACTTCAATGGACATGGTGATTTATATCAAACTAGAGTAGAGTGTGAGTTTGAACCTCCATTGGAAAGTTTAGCTCTATAGATAATCCATTATTTGAGAACTCCCTTGGGAGTTTGTCTAGCGAGGAGGATTGTCTTGGAGGTAAATTTGGAGGTGAGGATGTACCTCTCGGTATGTGTAAGAGTGCTTCTAAGAAGGGGAGTGGAGTATTTGATGTTAGTTGTCGCTTGAACTATCTTTCCTACTCCATCCCATATGTTGATCACACCTTGAGTGTTGAGCATGCCAAAGCCAATGTGTCACATTGTGATAATATTGATTTGAAGGCTTGGTGTGTTGAGCATAAGCTTAGGGGTTATAGGGAATTTTATTTCTACATATTGCATGTCCTTGATCTCTTTGCTTGTTATGATTGTGAGTGCTTGTTCTTGTTGAGCCAAGAATTTATTGTTTTCTTTGAGGACATATGCTTTTTGATGGGTATTGATGCTTGGCTCAATCACAAGAGTGTGTTTTCCACACCACTTGCACTTATTCTTGTTAAACTAACCTACTTGTGAAGTAGGAAACTTGGGTTGTGCTTGTTTTGAATGTAGGTTTTGATGGTTTGATTTCGAGGAAGAAATCCTTTCAAGAAGGGGAGGATGATGCGGGAAAAATTGGAGCCAAAGCGCCAACCATCAAGAGCCAAGCTCGAGAGCACAGAGAATATAAGTCAAGGACTCCGGAGGAGGGTTCGAGGGTGTTTTGAAGCCATGGTCTTGAGCACCATTGAGGGAGGACCGGCTACGGACCAAAGAGGAGCACCTAGAGTGCATTTTGAGGACCTCCCAGGAAGAGGCGGACCGCCTACACAACTAGGCAGGGCGTCTATTTTTAAGACAACTCTCTGGACTTTCCAAAAGGCAGAGCGCCTTTGTTTTTGGGCGGATCGCCCACTCTGGGCGCCTGTTATTCAGGCGGGCTGCCTACTTTTTAGGCGGGGTGCCTACTTGTTAAAAAGGCATGACGGGATTCCTACTTATTTTGAGTGTAATTCCAACTATAGCCCTAAGTGACTTCTATTGTTTTAACTTGACTTAGGGGCTTTTAATCATTTCATTTAGGAGTGTGTCACACCTATAAATGCCACACTTAGCAATTTTATTTCATTAGTTTAGTTTTAAGTCTTGAATAGAGAAGAGAGAACTAAGGTTCGAGTTTCAATTCTCGTTTTGGATAATAAATTCATGATGTGAATCGTTGTCCCTTCTTTCTTCTATTTCTTGCTTCCTAATCTTGAATTTCTTGATATCTTTTAGATATCTCGTATCTCATTTTATCGCTTCCGTATACTTAGTGTCATTTTTAGCTTCCGCTAGTTTACCCTACATTAGACTGCATCCATTTTTATGGTCTTTTGGAAACACACTAAAATAGCTAACATTAGAATAAGTCTCAAGTATCTGATTGGAGTCACCGAGGGTACACATTTTGAGCCATCCTAAGGCTCTGGGTCTCACGCAACAACAAGTTGAGATTAAACTTATGTTAACCCATGATCGACATTAGCACACATGGTATGAAACACGTGCTACAACATTTTTCTCCTTTCCTTAAGGAGTGTATGTCTTTATAAATAATGTTGTATAAATGAAATTCAGACACCATACATATCTAAGTTCGAGTTCCTTAAATTCACATCTAGCTCACAAAGTAGACTATGTGAACATCTTTTCACCCTTATGTCATTATTTAAGCGACTCTACTGATTTTAAACATATAGCTCTCAAATTATCCATTTGATAATTTTTTTTTTAATCAAGTCTCATCTCCACTTATCACTAAGATAAGGAGGCGGTTGCCTGTGTGAGAAAGGCAACCTCTTATCTACCCGATATACTAAAATATAATTGAAGAATGTACTAAACACTCAATAAATCATGAATATGTATGTAAGTAAATCAACTTTATTGATTATCAAAAGAACATAGTTTTGTGAACAACTCGAAAAAACAAAGAATAATACAAATCATTCAAAGTCTACGCAAGCCTTGTGACCTAGTGTGTCTCACAAATGCATCTCTAGCTAAAGGCTTTGTCAGTGGGTCTGCTGCCATATCTTTTGTAGATATTTTCACCAGGTTCAACCTCTTGCATTTATACATGTCTCTTGCATAGTTATACTTGATATCTATATGCTTAGTATCACAATGATGTTTAGGATTTTTGGTTGCAACCTTACTATCACAGTAGACCAACACTGGTTCATCATCAGTGTTACCCAACAAGCTTTTCAAGAGCCTATTCAACCAAACAGCTTCTTGTGTTGCTTTTGACAGAGCCACATATTTGGCTTCCATCATGGATAGTGCTACACATGATCGCTTCCTACTCCTCCATGATATGGCACCATTACTAAGCGAGAAGAAATATCCTGAAGTAGACTTTCTCTCATCTAAATCTCCTCCATGATCAGCATCAGTGTACCCTACTAATTGCAAATCTTTGCCACCTTGATAGCAAAGTGCGTGGTCAGCTGTTCTTCTCAGATATCTCATGATCCTCTTTATTACTTGCCAATGTGCTGGACCTGGATCGAATTGATATCTACTTACCAAGTCAACCTTTTGACAAATATCAGGTCTACCACACACCATAGCATACATTAGACATCCAACTTCGCTTCTATAAGGGACTCGCTTCATCTTTTCTATCTCTTCAGGAGTCTGAGGACACAACTAATTTCCCAAGTTATGGCCTTTGCTGATAGGAGTGTCAATTAGGCTGATATTCCGCACATTAAATCGCTCAAGAATTTTCTTAATGTAATTCTCTTGAAAGAGATACAATAGTTTCTTAGGATAATCTCTTGAAATCTTAATTCTAAGAATATATGCAGCTTCACCCATCCCTTTCATCTCAAACTGAGATGACAACCAGGCCTTTACCTCATTTAATAACTCCTTATCATTTCCAGCTATAAGTATATCATCGACATACAATGTCAAAATTATAAGCTTATTTCTTGATCTCTTGGTATAAACACAATGGTCTTCATCAACCATAGTAAAACCATTGGATATGATCACATTTTAAAAGTGTATATACCGCTGCCTTGAAGATTGTTTGAGGCCATAAATAGACTTCAAAAGTCTACAAACATTTGTTCGTGGCCTTTTTCAATAAAACATTCGGGTTGTTCCATATAAATTTCTTCATTTAATTGTCCATTGAGAAAGGTAGTCTCTACATCCATCTGATGTAATTCAAGATCTAAACTTGCTATTATAGCTAGAATCAAGCGAATTGAGTTAAATTGCACAACAAGTGAGAAAGTCTCTTTGTAGTCTATTCCTTCTGTTGTGTATAACCTTTCGCCACCAGCCGAGCCTTATATCTCTAAACTGTGCCATCAGCCTTGAACTTAATCTTGAGAACCCATTTGCTCCCAATAGCTCTGCGTTCTTTTGGGAGACCAACTAGTTCCCAGTCTTCGTTGACTCCCATTGACTCCATTTCATCTTCTATTACTTTTATCCATTTTTCCTTAGAAGGGCATGAGAAAGCCTATTTTGCATTTTTAGACTCATTTTCTATTTGTAAGAACAACATAAAAAGTTCACCACCTTCGACATCAAATCGTCGGCGGGGAATCTTTTTACGTAAACCACATCCTTTTTGTGATTCTTTTTCGTTGTTCCCATTTGGATCAACGCTGCTCCCACTTAGATCAAGAACATCTATCCTGCTCCCACTTGGAACAAGATCAGTGACCATCTCATTCCTACTTAGAACAAGGTCCATTTGGTCACTGTTTGATCTCAAATGATTACTTACATTCGCATCCGATGATGAAGGAGGTTGCTGATGTGAAACTAATTCATCATCTATCAAATTTCTCCCACTCGAATTAAGTGATCTTTGTACATCTTGATCCTCTATCTCAAACAAGGTTAGGTCTTGACCTACCTCTCCCTTTTTAGAAAACTCATCCTCTAAGAATGTGACATCTCGTGATTAAAATTCAGTTATGCTCCCACCGTCTGACTGACCGATGAACAAATAATCCTTAGAGGTTTATGAGTATCTTATGAAATATTTTTCTTTCCTCTCGGGCTAATTTGCCATGTTTGTGAGAAGAATCATGTGTATAGGCAGCGCAACCCCAAGGTCGTAATACACTTAGGTTGGGTGCTCTTCCAGTCCATAGTTCATATGGAGTGGTTGCAACTGACTTTGTAGGCACTTGGTTAAGTACATAGGTAGCAGTAAGCAAAGCATCACCCAATAACTAATTAGGAGATTAGCTTGTGCCATCATTGACCTAACCATTTCTAAAAATGTCATGTTTCTTGTCTCCGCAACACCATTTTGTTGTGGAGTATTTAGGATGGTCAACTGATAAACGATTCCCTTTTCGTCACATAACTTGTTAAATTGAGTTGACAAGTTCTCTCGACCTCGGTCAGTTCGAAGAACTTTTATCTTCTTGTCTAACTGATTTTCTACTAAGCTCATATAGCATTTGAAACAACTTATTGCTTCTGATTTGTGGGAAATTAAATAGATATAACCAAAGCGAGTGCAGTCATCTATAAATATGATGAAATAGTACGCTCCATGCCTAGCCCTAACATTCATAGGCCCACAAATGTCTGAATGGAGTAAATGCAAGGGATATTAGCTCTAGTCGCTTTGCCAAAGGGTTTTCTTGCAGATTCTCCTGCTAGATAACTTTCACAAGTGGACAATTTCACATGTTCAATGCCAATAATCAAACCTTGTTTTACCAACCTTTGCATTCTTTGTTGGCCAATATGACCAAGTCTAGCATGCCATATATTTACATCACTATCATATTTATGTGAGGAAGCAAACATAGAAAAACTAGCATTATTATTAAATGAATCATAATCCAAATCCATAATAATAAAACCTCCGGTCACATGACCAAAACCAAATAAAGTTGAACCTAAAGTCAATTTGACAGAATTGTCATGGAAAAACAAGCTAAATCCAAGCCTTAGCAAAAACAATAACAGAAATAATATTCCGACGAATTCCTGGAGCATAGAGGACATCATGTAATAGTAGGTGTCGACCACCACGCAAGACTAACTTGCATGTACCGATCCCTTCAACAACAGCTTTATTGTTGTTGCCCACATAAATCCACTTCATTCCACGTAAAATACGCCTAAACTCTACAAAAGAATTGCATTCCCTCGTTATGTGGTACGTTACTCCCGAGTTTACAATCCACAAAGGATTAGATTCAGTCAAAAATACTGAATTGGAAACACAAAGTTCACTAGTTTGAGTTTTGTGAAATACCTTTCTAGGAGGCTCAGAGCAATCCTTAGCATATTGACCCTTTTTGTCATAGTTAATGCATTTCACCTTTGTAATATTGACACGTTTGGGACGTTTGTTATTTCCTTGTTGTTCTGTCTTTGCTCTTTCAGCAGGCTTAGACTGAGTTGGTCCTCTTTTCTTACCCTAATTCATTTTTTTTAGCCACCCTTGGCCTTAGAGGATGTTGCCATATGCAACTCAGCTGTTAGCTTGGCAGCCTCAAGCCTATCCTCTTCTAGCTCAAGAGATCTCCGAACATCTTTCAGAGTCGTTATTAGCTGATTGTGGGTCAAATGCGTTTTAATATGATCCCAAGAATTAGGTAAGGACCGTATGACAGCTTGAACTTGTTGCTCATCGGTAAACACACGACCAATATCTTTTAACTCTCACTAAATGTTTTGGGCGCTTCTTGTATGAATCAAACTTGATTGGTAAGGATCGAAGCCTTGCAACAGAATAGGTACCAAACCTATTCTTCAAAGCAACGCAAAGAGACATAGCACTTGGGTGATCCTTAAATTCCCTTAAGATATCATCATCTAAGGTGCTCAGCAATGTAATACGAGCTAAGAAGTCTTTCTTTTTCCAAGCGTCATAAGCCGCACCTTCACGCCTATGCTGAGGCGTGGTGCCTTCCTCAGGCTCATCCATGACGATGTTAATTGCCTCTAAAGCCTCTTGCTCTTCAAGCACATATTTAACTTTTAAGCTCTAGGTCTCATAGTTGTCACCATTGAGTTTCAACTCTTTGTTGAGCTCAACAACAATATTTTTAGCACCAGTAGATATTCTTTTTAAAAAAGTAAAAAAAAATACAGTGAAGATCTTAAACAAAAAATTTTTAAATGCAAGTTCTATGTTCAAACATACATACATATTCGAACAATAAGCACTAAATTGATTAAGTTAATAAACACATATATTAATAATGGAGTCAAAAGTTTACTATATTTCCAATCATCGTCCAAATATTGAACACATGAAAATCAACCTAGTCAA
The DNA here is from genome assembly GCA_029990175.1 of Petunia secreta. NCBI lineage: Eukaryota > Viridiplantae > Streptophyta > Magnoliopsida > Solanales > Solanaceae > Petunia > Petunia secreta. The sequence goes on from JARKIP010000053.1 coordinate 9,181,172, forward strand.
CTATCTAGCTTAATGTTTTAATCAATTTTTAAAACAACATTTCATTTCCTGATCTTATAATCCCGTATGGATCTAAGTTAAATAGATTAAATGTTAAACTAATTAACATTTATGTATTCGTTAAACTAATTAACAAATATATTAAATATTAAATTAATTAATATTTCTAACATGTTAAACAAATTAACAAAGTAAGCAATTGGTATAACATCTTAACAAATATACCTAATGTTAAACTAATTAACTGTTTAGGCAATTGGTACAAGATCTTAACAAGTATACCTAATGTTAGACTAATTAACATTTCATGCAATTTGCTACTACAGGAAAGGTACTGCTTTTTCCAAGGGAAAAGTTTTTTCTCACACTTCACCATTACATGTGTTGGCCTAAATCGAAATAAGACAACAAATCAATTTTTTTTTTTTTTTTGGATTTTACTGATAATTTGCTTGTATCAAAGTAATATTCGAGTTAAGATCGGATTCGAACTAGACAAGAACTTGAAAGAGTAAACGAGGCAAAAAATAACCCAACTAAACGAGACAGAGTGTAAAATGTATAAATCAAGTATTGTATTTCTGGATGTCCTGCTTGATTACAAATGAGTCCTATTTATAATAAAGGAAAAAGGATAACGTTATAGCTATAATAATTATGCCTTTATGGCTATTACTCCACATTTGATCGTGCTCAGCTCATGATCTTCTTCTTAAATACCAGGGCAACGACCGGCGGTTACAGTCAGAGATGGCTATTTCGCTGATGATTCACCAACAGGCCAAGCCCTTGCATTCGGTGGTTTCGCCATGGCCCTTCATGAAGTGGGGAATAGATATTGTGGGGCCATTCCCCAAAGCAAATGGCGGTGTTAAATACATCCTCGTGCTCACTGATTATTTTTCCAAATAGATCGAAGCAGGAGCTTTTGCTAGAATCGGGCAAAAAGAAGTCATCGGCTTCATATGGAAAAATACCATATACCGATTTGGAGTGCTAAGGGAGATTACCTGTGATAACAGCACACAGTTTGTTGGCTCAGAGGTTACAACTTTCTTCGCAAAATGGGGGATCAAAATGGTGACTTCAACACCCTATCACCCTAGTGCCAATGGACAAGTTGAATCATCCAACAGAATAATCATCGACAATCTCAAAAAGAGAATGGACAAAGCCAAAGGCTCGTGGCCCGATGAGTTACCAGAAGTGTTATGGGAAATAAGGACAACAGAGAAGAATATCACTGGCGAAACCCATTTTCCCTCATTTACGGAATAGATTCACTAATCCCTGTCGAGGTTGGTGAAACAAGTCTTTGTTATGCTCATTCAACCAAGGAGTCAAATGAAAAAGCTATGCGAGTGGAACTGGATCTACTCGAAGGACGAAGGGAGATGGCTTTGGTTCGGTTGACAGCTCAAAAATGGAAAATCGAAGCCTACTTAAACAAAAAGGCCAAGTTGAGAGAATTCAAGGTTGGCGAATATGTTTTGAGGGCCTCGAATCAAACGACCAAAGAGAATAACGCAGGAAAATTGGCCGCCAATTGGGAGGGCCCCTACCGAGTAAAAGCAATCGTAAGGAAAGGGTCCTATCAACTGGCAGATCTTGAAGGGAAACAAGAACCTTTAAATTGGAACATATCCAACTTAAAGAGGTAGTACTTCTAACATCGATGGAACATGGCCCCAAAGTCAACAGTTCTCGAGTCCTCATCCTTCACACTCAACCACTGGGGGTGCAGGGGAATGAGATCAGTCTGTAATCGACTCATAGGCTCGTAGCTCAAGTTCTTCAAAAGATAACCCAAACTCGAGGACTCGAACTCAAACTTGAGGACTCAACTCGAAAACTTTGAAATATGGAGATCGCCCAAGGCCCAGTTGAAATGTGTTCGGCTACTTATACTCGTTGTTGACACCCAATTTTATCCCTCCTTTTTTTAAAATTGGCTATAATTCAACTTAAGGGTGCAATGTGGCTATTTGTGAAAAATGTGCATTAGAAATCATGCATTTACATGTGTTATCCTCTATTTATATATTATATACCTTAAGTGTGGCTATGTTACGTACATTTGCATCATTTAGACTATTTGTCAAAATATAAATATTTGCGCAATTTAGTACATTCATAATATATCACATAATTGCATCATTTAGGCTACATAATAAATTCATATCAATTTGTGATTATTTGTGCAAATTAATAATTATCTGTGATTATCTATATTTAAATAATTTTATTTGAGCCTATTTAATAATTATTTGTGCATTTTATAAAATACGTATATCTGTATTTTTATTTACACCTTTAAGTTGAATATTGGCCAATTTAAAAGAATATATCCACTTTTATTTTTATTTATTTACTTATTTTCCTTCTCCTTTTGTTAAAATTTTTTATGAACCTGGACAAGAGTCCGTCTGGGTACATTCATTCTGTTAGAAATCAATTGTGATTTTCTTCCAAACTTTTAGTTCAAATTCTCTTGAATATTCATATAATTATTTTTATTCCAAAATATTTCTTTTTTCATTATTTTAAAATCCACTTTTGTCTTGAACCTAGACAAATGTTCGTCTAGATACGTTCACAGTTGTATTTAAAATTTCATTATCTCCCTATTTTATTTTTCTGAATTAAGTCATTCCCGAATTCCTATAATCATTTTGCGTCAAACCTAAACTATTTTCTTAACCAAAACATTCTCATTATTTTGAATTATGAAAATTATTCCCAAATCTTCCCCTTGATTTTTTATTTATTTTTTCAAATCAATTCCATATTCCTAAAATCACTCTCCTATACTTTTTTCTAATTTTCTCATAATCCCTTCCTATTTCTCATACTCAAAATCCCACAATAATCAGCCTCAAAATCTCCCTAATCCCCTAAATCACTCCTATAATTTTATCCCCAAATTACCTCTCAATCTCCCAATCATTCAATGGCTCTCTCCATCCCTATTCTTTAAAACATACACTGTTATACACAGTGAAGGGACAGACACAGTATAACACAAAATCGGCACTCACACTCACATAAAAAACATCATATGCATACTCCTCGATACTCCCCTACCCTCTCCTTTTCACCATCATCGACCAAATACACAGATCACACACATACATACACTAATTCCTAATCTTCTCTTTCTCCCTGTTACACACACAAAACAGAACGTCTCCTCCATAGCCATTCTCCTCCTCTACTTTATAGACACTATCACAAACACACGATATACAAATAATACCAGCAGAATACCCCATACCATCGTCTTTCCCCTTGATCTTCCCCAAAACACGCACTCCACGCACTGATACAGACCACTCACACTATCAAAATACACACACCTACACGACAACAGAAACAAATGGAGCGGAAGATTTACAGATCGAAAAGGAGATCGAGGACGGGGGAAGTGATAAACCAGTGGCGATTGTCGGAGATCGACACCAGTGGTACCACCAGTGATGGCTGAGGACGCCGCTGAAAACCCATCAATGGTCGTTTGATTTCTTAGCCGTGGTCTGATCTGTTTATTTTGTTGCAGGAATTGAAATAGGAACGGTGGAGTCGCAGCGATGCTGCTGCGTTTCTCGCCGGAAAACGAAGCTGGCGATCGCTCCTCCTTTGCCGTTTGCTCGCCGGAATCTTGCCGAGACAAATGTTTGTCGATCCTCTATTTTCCTGTTACTGCAGCTGCTATGGAGTTTTGGTGCTGTAATTTTGTTTATCTGCAGGGATTGGAACAGGGGTGGTGGGGTAGTAGTGTCGCCGTCATCCGACTGGTGTCGCTCCCCCTCCGTCGTTCGACTATAGGTCTGACCCATAACCTTCATCGTCGAAGGGTGTTATTGGGTTTTGACGTTGTTGTTTCTGGTGGTGTTAATCTTCAGTTCTGCTTTGTTTGTGTTGACTGACTTTGCCTACAATTCTGTGGGACCAACTCATATGTTATTCCTTTCCACTTTATCCTATCATCTTTATTTTACTATGCTCTAACTTTTTTCTTGAAGTATTGTTTGATGCAGTGCGTTTTGGTGAAAACGATTATATTGACCTATGCTACAATTTGAAAGATGTTACATCGATTATAGGCCTATGAAAATATTCTTATTTGAGGCTTTACAACGAATTGACGGATATTACAATAATCACGGCCAAGGAGAATAATTTTTTATTTGAGGCCTACTGATTTGAACGAATAAACAATCTCATTCCCACGTCCCTAAAACAAAAAGGCTATGATGACGTTTATAAGCCGTGACTACAAACGAGCCGGTGATGGAGTGATGGATCGGTACTTGGCATGGCAACACGACCAGCCGGTGTGTTTGCAGCCGTATCGACGTCCCTAACCTCCACCCAATTCATATACACCTGAGCCGACACTTTTACAAAATCCCCTTCCCCTTTATTTTAAAACTATTATTATTATTATTATTATTATTATTATTATTATTATTATTATTATTATTATTATTATTATTATTATTATTATTATTATTTTGAATTATTATTAGTATTGTCTCTATTTTCACTAACTTATTTCCTTTATATTTTACGAGGGAAAATCGGACAAGAGACAACGTCCTGTTTCTGAAAGAGAACAACGAGAGAAGAGAAATCTTTTTATTATTATTATTTTCATTATTATTATTATCTACTAATATTGTTATCATTGCATTTTTATTACTTTCATTATTATTAATATTATTATTCACTAACTTATTTTTTTTATATTTTGCGAGGTACATCGTGGTAAAATTAGTAAAAACAACCCTTTTCGAAAAGGAATAAAAATATCCAAACTCATTTACTTTATTTTATTAATTTTGTCTAACAAATTTTTACTAACTTATTTATTTGTTTTGCAAGGCACGAGATGAATATTCATTTACTTGCCTTTAAATTTACATACTTATTTTAATATTCAAATATTTTTATCGTCTAATTAGTATAATTGTTTGCTCTAGAATCCCAATTATAAAGTCCGGCCGGTAACCACATTCGGTGGGGCTTGAGATGTGCCTAATCCCTTCCTCTCGAGTTAACTTGAACGTCTTACCTACAATTTCTGGTTTGTAGATTAAGTTTCGGAGTTAATTGTAAAATTAGCTAGAAACAAAATAGGTACCCTAATACGCCTAGTTAAAATATGTTAGGCGGCGACTCCAATATTTAAAATCAAACGAGTTCACCCAGTGAAATCCGAAACCCAACTCGCCTCGAGTTGAGTCCAAAATCGATTATGACAGAATGGCGACTCCGCTGGAGACATCAAGGTTCGAACTATAACGAACTTTAAATTGGGATTATTTACTTGCTTTATTTTCATTTATTTCGATACTAACTTTTTTCTTCTTTTTCTTTTGCAGGATTAAGGTTTAATTTTTATTTTTTATTTATGTGTTTTATTCTTGAATTGTGTGATTATATTATATGTTCATGTCACTCACACTTTCCCCACCCCTGGAAAACGACACTTTGCACACACACGGGCGATTACGTGGATCCCACTGTCGCTTCACCGCAAAAAACCTTTTAGGATAGACATTTTGGAATATATTTGGTCCGTGGTACAACTAACAATTTCAAATGGTCCCGCTCCTTGGCCGTCCGCCTTGGGAAACCGTGTCTAGATTACCCAACTCTTAGTGGATACTCTTGCCTAGGGATCATGCATCATGTCATGTTTAGGAAAAAATTGACTTCGGCTCATGTCTAACTCTTTTAGTTCACCATATTTGAATGAACCGAACGGTTTTCGACCCTAAGGGACATTTAAATATGTTATATGTGCATTTATTTAAAGTTGAACGTGTCTAATGTGGACCATTTGTTCACATAAAAGTGGTTCTCATACCAAAATCAATTATTTATTTCTGAAATCGTTCAAACAATACCAATTATTTTATAAAACAAAATTTGGGTTGTGAACGAAATTGATTTTTCTGCTTTTATGGAAAACAAAATCTTCTACTTTTAAAGTAGCAAGATCAATTATTACTCCTATTTACCTAAAAAAATGTTATTTCTACATTTATACAATAAAATTAATTATTTTATAAAATTATTTTCTGTTAATTTTGGGTTATGAGAACAATTGGGATGATACAAAATACACGTTCAATTTTAAACACCATAATCAAATTAGGAAGGCGTAACATCCTTGGGTATGTTAAAGTCCATTAGCCAACCTCGTCCAAAAGCGTCATCATATGACGCCTATCATGCATATTATATGTATTGATCTGCTTTGCATATGAAATTATTATTTCAAACTTGTTGTTTCATGTGTTAGTTTTACTCCCACTCCCGAGGTTGACTTGTGAATTTATTTCAAAGCTTATGCATTTTGAACTTGTGAATATCATGCATATCTTCCACCACTCCTGACAACTTTCTAAATCGTGCGTTGAAAATACGGTAGTTACAACCACATCTTCCCTAACATAAAAACTCCTTTAGGGAGAACGGCTTGGAATCTATTTGATCCGAGACGTTTCCGCTCTCGAGCCATCCGCTTGGGAGGATAATAAAACCCGGTCTAGCGAACTCCATTCCTTTGTAGCGGCGTTAGGAATCATGCATTATGACTAGTCGACTTGTTCTCAAGTCCAACAGGCCAACTCGTTCAAACGATCTGAACAGAATTTTTGACCCCGAGGACCGTTGAAAATGATTTGTTTGCATTGACTTAAAGGATTAAACGTGCAAATGTAGACCGTTTATTAACATTGTGCTGCATTCAGCGCCATTCAAAGGCACAAAGGTTACCTAAGAGGCTTTAAAAGCCAAAAGTGATTCAAAAATGATTGTTTATTCCTACACGGTCGGAATTACTCTGTATTCAATGTCATTCAAAGGCACAAAGGTTACCCAAGAGGCGTCAAAAGCCTGAATTGAATCAGAAATTATTGTTTAAACAATTAGAGGTACTCTGTACTCAATGCCATTCAAAGGCACAAAGGTTACCCAAGAGGCATCAAAAGCCCGAATTGAATCAGAAATGATTGCTTAAACAATCAGAGTTATTCTGTATTCAATGCCATTCAAAGGCACGAAGATAACTGATGCGGCGTCAAAAGCCCAAGTTGAATCAGAAACGACCGTTTATTTCTTAAACAATTGGAATCATTCTATATTCAATGCTATTCAAAGGAATTAAATGGTAACAAGGCATTAAAGGCCCAATTTGAAGCAGAAATAACCACTTGATAGACGGGATGACACATAACGCACATTTATCCTTTAAGCATTATATAAAGACTTGACATCCTTGGCATGTCACAAGTCCATTAGCAATTTTCTTCTAAAGTGTCTAAAGGGTTCTCAACTCACAACGATATATCTCCTCATATCCTCTGTCGCATTATTTTCAAAAACTTGTGCCACACGTTGATCATTCTGCTCACAGTAAAGCGAATCTTAGTCATTTTTATTCTCCCTTTTCCTACCTTCACCTTTTTCAAAAGATCATGGACACTAGAACATTTGACATGATTGTTGAAACCCCTCAGTTGCTCAGAGATTGGTGGGGAAACCTAAGCATAGATCAACAAGACCGAGTTAAGGTGGTGTCAGGGAACCTGATTTTACTAATGGAACACACTACACTAGAAGGGATGATAGAAGCAGCAGTACATTATTGGAATGCAGATCGAGCAGTCTTTCACTTTGGGGGCGTAGAGTTGACACCATTGCTGGAGGAAATAGGTGGGTTAACTCAATTACCATGCGAAAGTGAAAAAGTCTTGATGCCTAAGAACATTACAGCCGAGGAGTTCTTCAAAATGGTAGGGTTTAAGTCCGATTATGCACAGACAGTATACGGCAATCGGGAATTTATCTAACTTCCCTTTACATCAAATTTGGGTATGGAGAGGCATTTCAAGAATCCGAAGACTATTTCAGCATTAACCATGCAGATTGGCAAGAGTGGAGGGTACTTGCTTTTGTCACCAGCTTTCTAGGGACTGTCGTCTTTCCACAACACAAAGGACAAGTTGATTTTTGCATGGTCACAATTGTTGATGCCTTACTAAAAGACACTAACAAGAACTACACTTTGGTACCGATGATTGTTGCAGAGACGTACCGAGCTTTAGAAAGATGCAAGAAGGGCGCTGGTTTCTTTGAAGGTTGCAATCTACTTTTACAAATTTGGCTGATGGAGCATTTGCAAAGAATGGATAACACAGACCAAGCTTTCTATTCCATACTGAAAGAAAACCACATCTTGACTCATATCGCCCGCATGGACAATGTTTTTGGGAAATGGGACCAACCAACAACTACCAACGGTTGGCACCACATGTTATGTCAACTAACACCTGAAAATATTCAATGGATGTTTGATTACTTTCCCAGCACAACAGTAATCATACTGTCCGAAAAAGACTCATTTCTCATCTTAGTGGGCTTTAGAGGAGTTTATCCATACACTCCTTTAAGGATACTTAGACAAGCAGGGAGAAAGCAGACAGTACCCCAAATTGCAGACATCAGAATTTTCAAAGCGAATATTCTCGGAGGAGTGATACCTTTTAAAGACAAGATAATAGAACTTTGGAAAGAATGGCAAAGAATGGGAATCGAGACTATTGGACAAGATAGGTTTGACGCTGGCTATGACGAAGACTATCCGGACTGGCTTAGGAAAGACATAGCAAGGGCAATTCAATCAAGTGCAACAACAAAAAGGAAAAGGAATGCTGATGAGTTAGAATCTGAGTACAAAAGGTTACACAAACAACTGGAAAGGGCACAAGGGAAAATAGCAAAGAAGCAAAGTTTGGTTGAAGCAAAGAATGAAGAAAAAGGAAAATGGCGTAGTAAGGCAGAACTCCTGACAAAATGCATAGAGTGTATCGGCGTATGGGCTACTAAAGGGATTAACTCTGTGGCAAACAAAGGAATGGAAGAGAAAGGAAGAAAGGCTTGGGAAATGTTGAAGAATTTCACATTTGACATATCCCAACTCTTAACTGACGTAGACAATATCATCTTCCAAGGATACTCATTAGAGGCAAGCTTCTCCGAGGAAGACTCGACCGAGGAAGAAGAATAAGAATCTTCTGGGGAAGGATCACTATAAAAGATGTTCACATGGCCATGATCTAACCCTCTAGCAATTTTTTCTTTCTCTTACATTGTTTCAATATCAGCCAATGTATCAAAAGTCCGATAAATGCAATATTATCTTTAGATTTCGCATTTTTTTAGCAACTGAAATGATACATGTGGCACAAAGCGCTTTTCAAACCATCGTGCGTAAAACGGTCCTTAGCATTATGGGATGCATTTCTTGTTTGATATGTGTGCATTGCACGAGTCTGTCTGTTCCTCTAGGTCTCTAAAAGAATTCTTTCTCCAAATTCAATCGCCTATCGAGGCACCTCCTCTCCTTACTCCATGATCAAATCTTGGTAGCTAAAATCTTTCGCATGTCCAAATTGTCTCTAATTCATTCAAAAGTCTATTACCAAAAGCTTGGCTCGAGTTGAATACCAAGGCGAAGGGCATGGTTAAGCGAGTGCACTTGTCAGGGATTTTCCGAAATAAAGAAAGCTTTCACAGCAGCTCCCACCAGTCTTCTCCTATCTCTACACTACCTCCGCTACACTACAAGCTACTAATAAAGCTATCCAGTCTGGAAATGCGAGCATTTTCAAGAAGAATGATGAAGTCTCTTTTGTCGCAACCATTCAAGACCTTACCTTTAACCACTACTATCAAATATCGCTACAATTTTATCCCTACCACCTGAATATACCATTTACAACGATCAGCCCGCTCAACCTATATTCCGCATCCCAGCACCAAATCATCCACCATACCAGCAAAACACTCAATCCAACTACTAAAATACACTACCATGCCCTCCTAGGCTTCTCCCTAATTCCAACCAAAGACCAAAATGAATATACACCCCACTTGCCGAAGTCCACACTCAATTGTTCGAGAAATGAGAAACTGTCGGGTTTATTTTTCCGGCACCTCAATTGTTCCATCGAGCAATATGAAAATTAACAAGGTAAGGAAAATGTTGGTCAAACTCAAAGGAACCTTAAGACCTTTTGACACCAACGTCCAAGGATCATTTTGTTGCATCTGTCCACACAGTCACACCACCTACAATACATGACTGTGACCCAAAGCACTTTCCAACTTATTCCCATCGTAGCAGTCAGAGGGCCAGTGAAAGATAATATTGGAAAGACAGAGGTGCAACGAATACTTGGGCACAACAACCAAAAATAGGCAAGCCAATTCAACTCGAAAAGGGAAACAAAGATACAATTGCAAAAGCCATCGTTATATGACCAACATGGAGACCCCTGAGGCATTTGGAGGTATATCTCTATCACTAACAAAAATAAAGCAAGGCGATGAGGTCATTCAAGACAGTTACAATAGCAAGGGTTGCTTTGACATAAAATCACATGCAAGTAAACTTCTTGGAGCAATTGGGATGATATGAATTCCGATGACGACAACTATAAAAGGACCCAGCAATGCAAGAGTACACATGATATGAGCAACCTACATTGAGTTCGGAAGCTCAGCACTGAGATATTATTCAACAAGGAAAATTTTTGCAAAGCATGAAAGGCACTGAGGGTCTCTTTCAAGGACACATAGCCATCGTGACTGACTAATTGCAAGAAAGGATAACAAATCCACTCAAGGTCCTGGTATTCAACAAAAGCCAACACCCCTTTATGTTACACAATATAATCTATTCTTTACGTGACATCTTTACTACCCTTCATTGATATTCAACTCCTCACCTCCCGCTTAAACAAACGTGGGTCGTTTGGCCAAAATCCTTGCCTTGACTACTACATAAGGCACTTAAGCAATCTCTTGTGATATCTATACGATCTATCACAACCTCCAAACTCAAGCGCTAATCCGTCATCCGCGGTCTAGGCATTCTTTTAAGCTTACGTGTCATTTTTACTTCAAGTCTTTGCTAAACATGCCCACACTATTTTGTGCATTTCACCACTTTGTTTTGGTTGCCTTGCACTTGAACACCGAAATCGGTCATGAATCTGCATTCGAAAAGGCCTAAATGGCAAGCCGAACCAAAAACATTTTTCTCCTAAAACAAAGTCCTTTGAACCATCAGCATATGACACCAAGAGTTTTTCACACAATCCCCATACCGTACAACCTTCATTATACTCACACGAAAATCACAACAAAGAAGTCCAATCACTATACAACCGAAGCTAACAATACTCACAACCTCACATCTTTATTCCTTTGGCTCAGTAAAACAACACTGCACCCAACTTACACAATAAACAGCCTCCCCTCCTGTCAAAACTTTCAACTACAACCCTATCAGGGTCAACCCAATCAGGGACATACAAAAAGACAAAACCTCATTCCTTTGTTCTTTTAGCCCAATCAAATGACATTGCAACCAGCAGATAAACTACTCACTGGACACCCATTCTTAAACTTGATCCAATAAGATCTACCCTCAACATTCCATGACACTGCAAGACATCCAGCACCGAAACACAAAGTTCAGAGCCTGATTGACCCAAAGCAAAATAATGATACTACAAGAACCAACGAAGGGAAACTACAGCTCCCAAACCACAAACACACTTTTGACAAAGGCCAATCCATCAAAGTTAGCTCCATGAGTTTTGAAAAGAAAGGCTTGAAATACGAAAACACCATATCATAAGCTAAAACAAATACCATTTTTGACAACCTTCAAAATCCGGAAAAATCCAAATATCAAATCCCAGTCTGAGAATGCAAAATATCCACATACTCATAGTCATCAATACATTCGTTCATCACACTAAAGGACAAATGCAGACTCTAGCCAATACCTTGGTGTTCAGTGCAATGCAACCACCCCCTCTCAGTGATCTGTCATAGACAATAAACTGGGGCAGAATTTTTGAGGACTCCCTCAAAAATTCCCAAAAGACGCAATTTGACACTAGGGCAGCCCTAAAAAATTTCAAGGAAAGTCTTTACAAGAGCAACGTGATAGCCTCCTTAGCACATCGCATGACATAACAATAACATTCTACTTGTTGCACTTTACTCTTGATGCATTGACTGAGGGTACACAACCAGACGTCGAATTTTATAATTTTAATTTAGCTGAGGGTACACAGCCCGAAGCGTCAACTGAGGGTACACAGCCTGATGTCGATTTGTCATTTAAATTAGCTGAGGGTACACAGCCCGATATCGATTTGTATTTTAAATTAGCTGAGGATACACAACCCGAAGCGTCGACTGAGGGTACACAGCCCGATATCAATTTTTCATTTAAATTAGCTGAGGGTACACAGTCCGAAGCATCGGTTTTACCTATTTCTCATTTAAACTAGCTGAGCGTACACAGCCCTAGGGTCGGTTGAGGGTACACGGCCCGATATCTATTTGAATTTTAAATTAGCTGAGGGTACACAGCCCAAAGTGTCGACTTAGGGTACACAGCCCGATGTCGATTTGTCATTTAAATTAGCTGAGGGTACACAGCCCGAAGCTTCGGTTAAGGGTACACAGCCCGATACCGATTTATTATTTCAATTAGCTGAGAGTACACAGCCTGAGGCATCGGTTGAGGGTACACAGCCCGATATCGATTTGCATTTTAAATTAGCTGAGGGTACGCAGCCCGAAACGTCGATTGAGGGCACACAGCCCGATATCGATTTTTCATTTACATTAGCTGAGGGTACATAGCCCGAAGCGTCGATTGAGGGTACACAGCCCAATATCGATTTGTCATTTACATAAGTTGAGGGTACACAGCCCGAAGCATCGATTAAGGGTACATAGCCAAATATAGATTTTTCATTTACATTAGCTGAGGGTACACAGCCCGAAGCGTCGGTTGAGGGTACACAGCCTGATATCGATTTACATTTAAATTAGCTAAGGGTACACAGCCCGAAGCGTCGGTTGAGGGTACACAGCCCGATGCCAATTTTATTTAAATTAGCCGAGGGTACACAGCCCAAAGCGTCAATTAAGGGTGCACAGCCCGATATCGATTTGTATTTTTATTTTTGCGAAGGTTACACAGCCCGATGCATCGACGGAGGGTACACAGCCCGATGTCGAAACTGACACTGCGGAGGATACACAGCCCGATGCAAATTTTGACATTGTAACAGGAAGACAGCCTGGAGGGTAGACAGCCCATTGAAAGGACAACATAACAAAGAATGTGCTGCCAAAATGAAAGAATGATAGACAACCTTGCATGGAAAGATACACAGCTCAATACAAAAGGAGTATACAGCCCGACGTGACAAGCACACTTTTATAGGATGAAAAACAATAGACATACAATCCGGCATCGCACTGGCGAGATTGTCACGACCAAACCTAGGGCCGCGACGGATGACCAACACTAAGTGTCGATCTTCGCTAAACCTACTAATAATCTATGAACTATAGAGATGAGCTGGCAACCTGGTTATGAATACATACATATTTACTGAAAACATAAAGTCTGAAAAGATGACAAGGCTATCACACGCTAACATACAGAGCATACTGACTGCACCACACAGGGACATATCTACAAGCCTCTAAGAGTGATGAACTGAATATACAAAAGACAGGAGAAGGTCCCGCCATACCCAAACTGGCTGGCTGTACACATACCAAAAGGTAAGTAACTCCGGGAGTAAGCAGAGTGACTCCAATAGCTGATAGATGGCCTACTAACGTGGTCCAAGCATTGATCTATCTACACCTGCGTGGCATGAAATGCAGCGCCCCAGAAAAGGGCGTGAGTACGATATGTACCAAGTATGTAAGGCATGAGCATATAATTTATCATAGCTGAATGAAACTTTAAGGCTGGAATATAAATATGTAAATATGAGCTAGAGCATAGCAATATAGCTGGAAATCTGAAAAACGTACTAAACATGATCTGAATATAAATTGAAGACTGAGCTGAACTATACTGATAAATAACTATATTATGAATGATAACTGGTAACTAGAAACTGGAACTGATAACTATCAACGATCCTGACGCTAAGAACTGGTGGCTGATAACTGTGAACTGATAACTGGTACTGAGCTAAAGCTGAACTGTTATCTGAACTGGTACCTCTCTGGTGTTATAGGCTATATCCCCCCAAATCAAGTAATTGAACATCTGAAATAGTACCTGTCTGGTGTTATAGGTTGTTTCCCCCCAAATCAGGTAACTGAAAAACTGAACTAGCCTCATGTATAATCATGCAGTGCATACTGTGGCTATATACGCATATATAACAAACCTGGCGGGTGTTATGGACTATGTCCCCCCCAGCCAGTAATATCTAGTCTCTCTGGTCAGAGTGTGTGAGTGACACCCAGTCACACTAGGTGTTTCAACTGCCGCCTGAACCAGAGGGGCTGTATCCCCCAGACGGGTAGTATCACACGCGGCCGGACTGTGTGTCCAATATCCAGCCTCTATGGGGGACTCCAAATCACACATAACATGATCATAATATAAGCATAAGCATGTATGAGGCCTAACACATGTGGAAACAATAGGTATGGACTCAAAGGAATGATAAGAAAACTCCGGATAGAATTATAGACACAACCTAGAACTCAGAATTTGTCCAACTCTTTGAATTTCTATAAAAATTTCGGCAGAGTTTCCCCTGAAACTGGATGATCTACAAAAACAGAGCCAGCACTATAATATATACGGGAATAGGTACCCAGATAAACTGATAACATAAATAAATTAAATGGATAAGAAGATGAGATGACCAGATGGCGTAACAATTCCACGGATGTACAAAATTTCTGGACAGTACCATTGTCCTGCCTTTCGACCTAATTTTCAGAGTGTAGATCAAAGATATAGACTTCATGGTCTTCATGAAAGTTTTAGATATATGTCTTAGGGTTATGGGGATCCTTAAATCATCTAAATATAAATCTTGTACAAGGAGTTATGATCAATATAGTAACAGCTGTCCAAAGATCAAAATGATTTTTCAGATTTTGAAACGTTTTGTCTTGCTGATTCGGACGTCTTTCACCTTGGATTTTAGTACCAAATTAAGTATATACAAGGTTTCCTTGATACCATACAAGTTTCTCACAAGAAACACTAAGTTTAGAACTAAGAAAAGCTTCAAATGCTAAAATATATATGCCTTGCCAAAAGAAATGTTTAGTCTTACATACCTTTGATGATTCTTGCTTCTAAACTTTGTTTCCCTTGAATTCCACACCTTTTAAAGCTTAACCAAGCTATAATACAGTATTTAGGTACTTTAATTAGCCATGAAGTAATAATCAAACTCCAGCTATAGACGAAATTGAAGGTAGCATAACGTTACCTTAATCGCGTAGAGCGTTTTGACGCAATTTGTCTTCAATTTCGAGTTAAGATCGATGTTCTTTCTTCAAAACCACCAAAATGGCTTTAAAACCCAAGAGTACACCAAAATGGCTATTTGTCTGTATTCAACTAGAACTGGATCCTCATACTGACGATGTTTTACTTCTGTCACTAGTCAAGTAGTAGCTGCGTTCTGAACTGTAACTCATGCGTCCTCTGAATCTATTAATCTGACTCCCATGTTGGCCAACTGGTGCAGTGCATGAGCTAACTCTCTTTTCTGTGGCTGTAAATAAGATAGACTACCCATAGACTTACGACTAAGGGCATCAACAACAACATTCGCTTTACCCGGATGATAAAGAATGTCCACGTCGTAGTCCTTCAGCAACTCTAGCCACCGCCTCAATCGTAGATTTAGCTCCTTTTGCTTAAATATGTACTGGAGGCTCTTGTCTGTATAAATACCAACATGAACCCTGACAAATAATGTCTCCAAATCTATAATGCATGAATGACTGCTGCAAGCTCCAGATCATGGGTAGGGTAGTTCTGCTCGTTCTATTTCAGCTGCCTAAAAGCATAGGCAATTACTCTTCCGTGCTGCATAAAAACACAACCAAGACCAATTCGAGAAGCGTCACAGTAAATGACATTGCCCTCAGATCCCTCTAGAACTTGTTCTTTAGTTCTTAGAAGTTGTGCTCGCAAGAATCAGACCACTGAAATTTAGTTGTTTTCTGTGTCAATTTGGTGGAGGTGTAATGGAGGAAAAACCTCTACGAACCTTCTGTAATAACCTTCCAAACCCATAAAACTACGTACTTCAGTTGGCGTCGTAGGTCTGGGCCAATTCTTCACAGCCTCAATCTTCTGGCCATCTACTTCAATTCCTTCTGCTGAAACTATATGGCCAAGAAATATCACTGAATCTAACCAGAATTCACACCTTGAGAACTTAGCATATAATTGTTGGTCCTGAAGAATACCCAATACCGTGCATAGCTGCTCCACATGCTATGATTTAGACTTCGAATAGATGAGAATATCATTAATTAATATAATCACAAATAAATCTAGATAAGGCCTCAATACGTTGTTCATCATATCCATAAATACTGCAAGGGCATTAGTGAGTCCAAACGACATCAATAAAAACTCAGAATGGCCATACCTAGTCCTGAATGCAGTCTTAGGTATATCATATTCTCTGACTCTAACCTGATGGTAGCCTGATCGCAAATCTATCTTCGAGAAGTACTTGGCACCCTGGAGCTGGTCGAACAAGTCATCAATTCTGGGCATAGGGTATTTATTCTTGATTGTAACTTTATTCAGATGTCTGTAATATATGCATATACATAAAGAGCCATCTTTCTTTTCCACAAATAATATCGGGGCTCCCTACGGGGAAATTCTGGGTTTGATGAGGCCTTTATCTAACAAATCCTTCAGTTTCTCCTTAAGTTCTTTCAGTTATGCAGGCGCCATTCTGAAAACATGCCCCTGATGGCATGCTGGTGCTGAGGAAGCAACTGCTGATCTAGCTGGCTAGGCTGCACCACTACCACCCCCAGTCGGGAAATCTCTCATGAAATGGCCTGCCTCATGACAAATATAACAAGTATCAACTCCTAACTAACATGGACCCAAGTGGCGTCTACCACAATCCGAACATCTGGGATATGTCTGACCGGCCTGTACAGAAGTACCACAACGCTTAAATCCCAAAGTCTGTGATGCGTGACTAGATCTGGACTGAGGAGGTCTATCAGATCTCAGGCCATGAGACCCTGGAGGTATACTAGATGGTGGTTGTCTAACACTCTACTGCATACTCGCTCCGGATGTCTCTCCGAATGAACCAAACAATTTGTCCCTCTTATGTAACCCTCTATCCCTGTCGGCTCTTCGTTTCTACTTCCTCTCCTCAAGTGATAAAGCAAATGCCTGAATGTGTGATATAATACCTGGCTGCATAACAACCATCATACACTCGATCACCAGGTGTGGACCAAGTCCTAATACGTACCTTTGAATTCTATCCTCCATACTTGCTACCACAGTGGGGGCAAACCTTGCTAAAGAATTAAAGCGAATATTATACTCTTCTACACTCAAACTTCCCTGTCTCAAGGTTAGGAACTGATCAGCACGTGTCTCTGTGTCTCTATAGGCATGTTCTAATGAAAGAAGGCATCCGAGAATTCTTTCCAAGTCGTCGGAGTAGCATCTGACCCTCTCGATAGCTCCCATTCTGATACCACCCTGCTGCTAGGTCATGTAATCTAAATGTAGCCGACTCTACTGACTCTGTCTCAGACGCATGCATGACCCTCAACACCCTGGCTATCCTCACAAGAAAATCCTGAGGGTCCTCTCCTGTAAGGGATCGGGTAAAGACTGGAGGCTCTAGTCGGATAAAATCCCTGATCCTGGATCCAGTATCTCCCTGGGCATCTCCACTATGCTGTCTAGTCTGAGCAACTACAACACTGGTCAATAATCTGATGGCATCCCTCACTTCCTACCCCTGACTATCAGGATAAGGAGCTGGAGGTATGGCAGTTGCAGTACCTCTAATATCACCCAGAACTGAAGGGATCTGTGAGGCCTCAGATGGAGCCTCAGGTTTGGACTCCTCACTCCCATCCACCTCAGGTGGCACACTACTAATACCCTGGCCGGCAATAGCCTTGCCCTTATGGGTAACTGTTTCAACCAGAGGGGCTATATCCCCCAGACGGGTAGTATCACACGCGACCGGACTGTATATCCAATGTCCAGCCTCTATGGGGGACTCCAAATCACACATAACATGATCATAATATAAGCATAAGCATGTATGAGGCCTAACACATGTGGAAACAATAGGTATGGACTCAAAGGAATGATAAGAAAACTCTGGATAGAAGTATAGACACAACCTAGAACTCAGAATTTGTCCAACTCTTTGAATTTCTATACAAATTTCGGCAGAGTTTCCCCTGAAACTGGATGATCCGCAAAAAAAAAAAAAAAAACCAGCACTATAATATACACGAGAATAGATACCTAGATAAACTGATAACATAAATAAATTAAATGGATAAGAAGATGAGATGACCAGACGGCGTAACAATTCCACGGATGTACAAAATTTCTGGACAGTACCATTGTCCTGCCTTTCGACCTAATTTTCAGAGTGTAGATCAAAGATATAGACTTCATGGTCTTCATGAAAGTTTTAGATATATGTCTTAGGGTTATGTGGATCCTTAAAGCATCTAAATATCAATCTTTTACAAGGAGTTATGATCAATATAGTAACAGCTGTCCAAAGATCAAAATGATTTTTTTCAGATTTTGAAACGTTTTGTCTTGCTGATTCGGACGTCTTTCACCTTGGATTTTAGTACCAAATTGAGTATATACAAGGTTTCCTTGATACCATACCAGTTTCTCACAAGAAACACTAAGTTTAGAACTAAGAAAAGCTTCAAAAGCTAAAATATACATGCCTTGCCAAAAGAAAGGTTTAGTCTTACATACCTTTGATGTTTCTTGCTTTTAAACTTTGTCTCCCTTAAATTCCACACCGACTAAAGCTTAAAAAAGCTATAATACAGTATTTAGGTGCTTTACTTAACCATGAGTTAATTCTAAAACTCAAGCTATAGACGAAATTGAAGGTAGCATAACGTTACCTTAATCGTGTAGAGCGTTTTGGCCCAATCTGTCTTCAATTTCAAGTTAAGATCGATGTTCTTCCTTCAAAACCACCAAAATGGCTTTAAAACCCAAGAGCACTCTGCTTCTATCATGAAGTTGCTGAAAATGACGAGAAAATGATGAATTTTCTCTTTTATACTTGAAACATTTCATTTTTAGTCCTCTTTTGCGTTTACGTCTTTTTTTCTGGTCTAAATTCTGATGCTCACATCTTTTTATCCAAACATCGTATGAACAAACCGTCAAGCTTTTTGCAAACTACACTCCAAGACCTTCAATTTGGTATATGATATGTCCCTAAAATAGCTCATATAACATACAGAATTAATTACTGAAAAAGTTTCGTTACAAGGCAATTCGTTAGTCGGTTTTTCCGCAACTTAAATCCGATTTTTCCCAAACTTTATATTCAACATATAAACATCATATATGGTCATATTATAACTTCAAAATCACTTAAATTATTCTTAACATGTCTTTAGAGTGATATACGTCACTTTAGACATACGGGGTGTAACAGAGATGATCCAACAGTAGTTCAGCACGACAAGGCAACTACCTCCTGACGAGAAGCACTTAGCAAATGGATATCCCCCAGAGGAGAGTCATACATTCCCCACCACTGAGCACCTGAAAGCGGACCAGACAACCAGAGATCAACTCAACAGGGAAGTTTACTTTATCTCTTTTTTTAATCTCAAATTGCATTTATCATAACTTACTATAGGGACTCCCCGATCTCCCGACAAACCCCTGCGCCCAAAATCACTACCAATTATGCAACCGCAAAACCTCAAATACATACAAAAGCATCAACTCCATACTCGCACCGTTGATCTACCTAATCTTTCCTCACTAATTAGGCACCAACTCCATGTTCCTTCCTAATCGTGCCTATCTGTTTGAATCGTGCATATTCATCGTGCTTTACTCCTCAATATTCCTCAGTTCATTCAAGACAATGTTGAGGCTAAGCTGACTCCTTTATCGAGTTATAGTGGAAAAGGTGCCCATGTAAACCCCTGTTTATGGGTGCGTCGTTCACCACATCTTCATAACTAGGACGTTTACAAGCCTATTTCACCACACTCGATCTATAGATAATATCTCGACTTCGACAACGCCTTTGTCCTACCTGCAAAATACCTATTCTGTCGAATTCTGACATGCCCAAAAACCGATCATTTCATGCCCTCACAAGTAATCTGCTTAATCCTTCATTACGAATTAAGATGTCACTTTGCATTTCCTTCCAACTAATGCCTACTCTTCCTATTCAAGCCTATCTTCGTCCATCGTGCGTGTTTTTGTGCCTAATCATGCCCATATGTTTGATTCATGCGCATTTATAAAATTCGCTCCCCAAATTCCTCCCTATTCAATCAAGGCAATATTGAAGGCGAGTTTACTCATTTATCGAGGCGAAGTGGAAACTATGTACATATAAACTTCTTTTTATGCGTTTGTAGCGCGCCACATCTTCATAAGTAGGATGATTATAAGCCTCTTTTCCTACGCTGATCTACTGATGTTAACTCATCTTTGGTAGCGCTTTTGCTCCCTCTTTCATTTATCTCGCCAAGAGGAAAAACATACACGAACCTAAACTTTACATACCTGGATAAGTTTAGTCTTTGCATTCCAAATCGTGCGTCATAAACATCTCATATTGGCAACATGCCATTCTAGAACTATACACGGCCTGATTCTCGCGAAACCCGAGATATGTAGGCGATTCAGAGACCGGGGTTCGGCCAAAATACCCCCCCAAAACTCTCATTTTCAGTTTTACTTTGTCTGTCTGTCGCGATAAAACTGGCTACTCAGTCAACTATCTATGCCCGAAGGCTCTTCCATCATCCCCGGGCAAAGAGAGGCAGCTGTTGATACCCAATTTTGTCCCTTCTTTTTCTAAAATTGACTATAATTCAACTTAAGGTGCAATGTGGCTATTTGTGCAAAATGTGCATTAGAAATCATGCATTTACGTGCGTTATCCTCTATTTATATAGGGAAATTTACGCCCCATGAACGTTGACCAAGAATAATTACTTTTTCTGTACATCTTTTCATGTTTCTTTCTTTCCATATGCATTTTACTTTTTTTAAGTATATTTTAATATATATTTAATATTTTAGATATTATTGATATATATTCAATATTTTAAATATATACTTAATATATTTAATATTCTTGATAATTAATATAATTAATATTATTGATATTTAATATACTTAATATTATTGATATATTTAATATTATTGATATTTAATATATTTGAATTATTGATATTTAATATTTTAATATTGATATATATATTTAATATTTTATAATATTGATATATATTTAATATTTTAAATATATATTTTCAATATATATTTAATATTTTAAATATTATTATGTGGATAGGACTCTATCATTAAGCCTAAAATCGTGCAACTACCATATTTAATGGTAATCTATTTTTTTTTACCATTGATTGTTTCCTTTAATTAAGGGAGTTAAATATTAATATTGATTGTTTACCTATTTTTTGGGACTTCATAATATATATATATATATATATATATATATATATATATATATATATATATATATATATATATATATATATATTAATATTAATATTAATATTAAGAAATATATTTAATATGTGTTAAATTTTTGGATACAAAAAGTTATGGACACCTAAAAGTAATTATTTCTTGATGGGCGGACATATATGTAAAGAGCCCATTTATATATTATATATCTTAAGTGTGGCTATGTTACGTAAAATTGCATCATTTAGGATATTTATCAAAATATAAATATTTGCACAATTTAGTACATTTATAATATATCACATAATTGCATCATTTAGGCTACATATCAAATTCATATCAATTTGTGATTATTTGTGCAAATTAATAATTATCTGTGATTATCTATATTTAAATAATTTTATTTGAGCCTATTTAATAATTATTTGTGCATTTTATAAAATACGTATATCTATATTTTTATTTACACATTTAAGTTGAATATTTGCCAATTTAAAAGAATATGGCCACTTTTATTTTTATTTATTTACTTATTTTCCTTCTCCTTTTGTTAAAATTTCTTATGAACCTGGACAAGAGTCCGTCTAGGTACATTCATTCTGTTAGAAATCAATTGCGATTTTCTTCCAATCATTTAGTTCAAAGTCTCTTGAATATTCATATAATTATTTTTATTCTAAAATATTTCTTTTTCATTATTTTAAAATCCACTTGTCTTGAACCTAGACAAATGTTCGTCTAGATACGTTCACAGTTGTATTTAAAATTTCATTATCTCCCTATTTTATTTTTCTGAATTAAGTCATTCCTAAATTCCTATAATCATTTCGCGTCGAACCTAAACCATTTTCTTAACCAAATACATTCTCATCATTTTGAATTTTGAAAATTATTCCCAAATCATCTCCTTGATTTTTTATTAATTTTTTTCAAATCTATTCCATATTCCTAAAATCACTCTCCTATCCTTTTTTATAATTTTCTTATAATCACTTCCTAATTCTCATACTCAAAATCCCACAATAATCAGCCCCTAAATCTCCCTAATCCCCTAAATCTCTCATATAATTTTATCCCCAAATTACCTCTCAATCTCCCAATCAGTCAACGGCTCTCTCCATGTCTATTCTTTAAAACACACATTGTTAGACACAGTGAAGGGACAGACACAGTATAACACAAAATCGACACTCACACTCACATAAAAAACATCATATGCATACTCCTCGATACTCCCCTACCCTCTCCTTTTCACCATCATCGACAAAATATACAGATCACACACATACATACACTAATTCCTAATCTTTTTAATCTCCCCGTTACACACACTACAGAGAACATCTCCTCCATAGCCATTCTGCTCCTCTCCTTCATAGACACTATCACAGACACACGATATACAAATAATACCAGCAGACCACCCCATACCATCATCTTTCCCCTTGATCTTCCCCAAAACACGCACTCCACGCACTGATACAGACCACTCACACCATCAAAATACACACACCCACACGACAACAGAAACAAAGGGAGTGGAAGATTTACAGATCGAAAAGGAGATCGGGGACGGGGGAAAGTGATAAACCAGTGGCGATTGTAAGAGATAGACGCCAGTGGTACCACCAGTGATGGCTGAGAACGCCGCTGAAAACTCATCAATGGTCGTTTGATTTCTTAGCCGTGGTCTGATCTGTTTATTTTGTTGCAGGAAATGAAATAGGAACGGTAGAGTCGCAGCGATGCTGCTGCGTTTCTCGCCGGAAAACGAAGCCGGCGATCGCTCCTCCTTTGACGTTTGCTCACCGGAATCATTCCGAAACAAATATTTGTCGATCCTCTATTTTCCTGTTACTGCAGCTGCTAAGGAGTTTTGGTGTTGTAATTTGTTTATCTGCAGGGATTGGAACAGGGTAGTGGGGTAGTAGCATCGCCATATCTGACTGGTGTCGCTCCCCCTCCGCCGTTTGATTGTGGTTCTGACCCATAACCTTCATCATAGAAGGGTGTTATTGGGTTTTGACGTTGTTGTTTCTGGTGGTGTTAATGTTTGGTTCTGCTTTATTTGTGTTGACTGACTTTGCCTACAATTGTATGGGACCAACTCATATGTTATTCCTTTCCACTTTATCCTATCATATTGATTTTGTTATGCTCTAACCTTTTGCTTGAAGTATTGTTTGATGCAGTGCGTTTTGGTAAAAAGGATTATGTTGACTTATGCAACAATTTGAAAGATGTTACATCGATTATATGCCTATGAAAATATTCTTATTTGAGGCTTTACAATGAATTGACAGATATTACACTAATTGTTATTTCCCACGATTACACCACTTTACTGTTTTAAGGACCAGTTCCTTAAAATGTGTTCCTTTACTCTACGATATGCGGAATTAAAACTGTAAGTAATTGAACACCAGATATTAGCGTGGAAAAACCCCTTGACTCGGGATAAAAAAACCACGACCTACTTCTCAAGTAGGATTTCAACTTCACTATGTAAAAAGACCCACTTGGTTACAAGACTCACTCTTACTAACCTAGGACTAACTCTAATTCTTTAGTGATCTTCCTCACGATCAGTGAAGTTGTGTCAAGTCCACGACTTGAACCAGAAAGTTTACAACTCGATTTTTGCCTACTACAGTTGAACTAAGACTTGAACTTTTACAAGATTCAATCTAAGGAACAGGTTCTAACTTAGTTCTACTGTAGCTAACTGATTACACAAATAAGCTAATAACTCTTTTCAGCTTTTGCTCGATGCTCTCTATATTTGTGTACACTTCTATGGCTGATATGCTCCTCGTTTTATAGCTCCAGCAGCCAAGAAGTCTTGATGAATTAGAACTCCAAAGCTCCCTTGACTTTGAGTCCTAATTGGATTCTTCTTTCTAGAATCCGAATCCTTTATCCCTTAGTTATGCAATCTTTTCGTATCCGTTTAGACCTGCATAATTATCAAGATATACGTCAGTTTTAGGATAAATAATAATATCTCAATTAAACGATTTTGCATGAATTATCTATTCTGCTGCAGTGATTTAAAGGAACAGGTCCTTTGAATCTGTTCCTCAGTCATCAGTCAAAACTCCAAGCTTATCCAATCTAACAATTTCCCCCTTTTTGATGATGACAAACTCATACGCATAGCTGTATAACCTTAATGTCCTGAAGTACAACTTAAGCTCAAAAACAATCAATCAGTAAAGATTTTATCATTAAGGAACAGATTTTTAATTAGGTATAACTTCATGCAAAATCAGACTTACTCTTCCCCCTTTTGGCATCATTGAAAAGGTTGCATAAAAAATATAACTCAAGTGTTAGAATTATTCAGCACATGGCCATTGAGGCAACTCAAAATGCAAACATAAATCAGATTAAAGCAACTGCAAGACAATGATATTAGCCATCAAAGACAATTCATTAAATCAACCATTGAAATCAGGGGATACAAGCACGTACTACAGAATTATCCAAAAATTAAAGAAGAAAAAGGCTAAGGCACTAGGCTAGGCTAGATCCCACTAGATAAAAGATGGCTGATGGCTAAAGGCTAAGACTAAGGTGGTCAGGATATGGAAGGACCAGGTCCCTGAGACTTGTTAAGCAGCTCAAATATCTGTTGGAGCATTCCCTCATTGGTCTCCTTTGCCTTTGAGGCCTCTGCCTTCCAGTAATTCTTCTCCTCCTCCAACCTTGCTATCTCAGCAGCCTGAATAGCAACCTGCTGCTTAAGTGCCCTCACTTTGTTGTTCAATGGCTGCCTCCCAACACCAGCCTGTGGAGGATCAGCCTGAACTGGCAAATCACAGCTTATCAATGTGGCACAGCCAAACTTTTCCTTCTTTGTAGCCTTCACAACCCCTTCTAAGGGAATCTTCAACTTTGCAAATATATCAGTCAGAATGAAACCAAACGGCAAGGAGTGCTTTCTCTTCCTAGCAATCACCCTTTTTATCAGGTGGATCATAACGCTGGGCCAGTTGATCTGCTTTTCAGTGGCCAACAGTTCCATAAGGACCAGGTCCATGAAACTGGCAACTCCCCTTTTCTCCTACCTTGGCATCACAATTTTGTTCACAAATTCAAATAATACTTGGTGCTGTGGGTGCATCTCACTCTTCTGCACAGCTCTGGGTTTTTCTTCCCCATCATGCTTAGCAAACTTCCTAGTGATCTCCAGATCAGTAGGCAAGTCTGTCAAGTCAGGCCAAACCTTCTTGACATAGCTAGCATACCCAGTAGCAGGAATCCCCAGCAGCTCACCAAGTTCCCTTGTATCAAACATAATCACATTGTCATTGACAGAGGTAGTAAACCTATTTTCTTTGATGGAGCAGTTCTTGTAGAACTCTTGCACCATCCCCTTTGCACACCTACCAGAGATCTTAAGGACCATGTCCCTCCAACCCTGAGCATGCAGTTTTTGCAATAGCCACAACATTCCTTCTTCTTGCACATCAGACATTACTCGACCTTTCAAAACCTTCATGGTCAACATGTCTTCATGAACACAGTGCACAGACTCATCACCTTCAGCATCACTATCATTCTCATCTCCAGCAACAGACTCATCACTGTCACTAGCAGAACTTTCAGAAACAACCACTCTTTTGGAGGACCTGGTCCTCTTAGCAGCTTTCTCTGCAGCTTTAACTGAGCTTCTTATTACCCTTCTCTCAGGAACTTTTCTTTTCTTGGACTGAGGCACCACCTCCTCAGCATCTACCATCTCATCATCCTCAGAAAAATCAGCAAGATCAATATCATCCACTTCTTCCTCTTCAACCACCTGTTTTCCTTTCCCTTTTCTGCTCCTTTCCAAGGCAGCAGCTAGTTTTTCATCAGCAGCTTTAGCAGCACTTCTTGTCCTCCTAACCCTAGAAGCAGGGGTTGAGGCAGAAGGAACAAGTCCTTTTGCCTTGGAGGAACTTTCAACTTTCTTTTTATTTCCAGGCTTGTAACTGTCACCTATTTTCTTCAACTTAGCAGCAATTTCAGCAGTCACATGGTCATCAATGGGTCCCTTTCTAGCCAATTTTCTTCTCAGACTCCTAATGTTGATCAAATCCACCAGGGGCCTGTCACTATCACTTATAGCCTCCTCAACATCTATCACATTCTCCATGGGTGCTCTAAAAGCAGCCTCTGGAGACCCCGATGACCCATGCATGGGTGCTTCCAAACTCCTAATAGGTTCCCCCTCAAGAGCAGCCTCAGAACCCTCTCCCTTTTCTTCATCGTCTATAACAACATTCAAAGGGTAGGTGAAGTTTACCTGATACTCATACAACACCATAGCACGAGATAAATCCTCAACCTGCTCAGCAATTGATTCAGCCGTGGGAACTGGTCCTTCCCCCTGAATTTCAGGTTCGAGTACGTCTGGGATTGGTTCAGGGATTTCAGGGTTTAGGTTAGTGGTTTCCATGGGTGAGGGAGGATTAAGATTTTGTGGCTGTTCATCAATAGGTGCAGTTGAAGAATTATCAGAAGCAAGAGACATTTTTGCAATTCGAATTATTTACTACTTTTTCTGAAATTGTGATAGTTTTAATTGATGAACAATGTAAAAGAATAATGAGGAAGAAGAAGTGTATTTATAGATTGAATTAGGTAGTGGAGTTAGAGTGAAAAATGATCAACTTACCTCAGCACAACATGCAACGGTTAAGGACTCTTGGGAGTCTCCCGGAGAAAAAGAGCCGTTAGGCTGCAGGTTACCTTTTCAGAGTAGGAACTATTCCTCCGATGGGACTCTTTTACAATTTGGATATGGGTAGGAAAATTAGTGGGATTTATCCTAATCACAAGTTACCTATAGCCTTTATACTTCTAAATTAACTGAATAATAACGAGTACATACCTGTTTTTAACACAAAAATTCAGTGTCCTTCCAATTTGCAACATTTTGATCATCTGAAATTCTAAGAGCATAAGGGTAACATCATTCAATTTTAGCAACTTTAAATAAGATATATGGCATAAGAGTATACATTTAAGTATTAAACTGGACTGAATTATTCATAATGACTTGAACAAAATTCATTTTAAGAGCAATTTTCTAGCCAATTATGAAGTAATTGATGATTTTATGTGAATTTAATCATCCCAAACTCCAATCCATTTCTTTCAAAATCATCTCTACCTAGAGCTTTAGTAAAAATGTCAGCTATTTGCTTTTCAGTAGGACAAAATACTATGGTAATCAAACCTTTTTCATAATTGTCTCTTAGGAAATGATGTCTTATGTCAATGTGTTTAGTCCTTTTGTGATGCACTGGATTCTTTGTCATATTAATAGCACTAGTGTTATCACAATAAATAGGAACAGTTCCTACATCACCACCAAAGTCTTGTAACTGTTGTTTGATCCATAACAACTGTGAGCAACATGAAGCAGCTGCCACATATTCAGCCTCAGCAGTGGAAAGTGCCACTGAATTTTGTTTCTTAGTTCCCCAAGAAACCAAACACTCACCAAGAAAATGTGCCATACCTGAGGTACTTTTCCTATCAACAAGGAAACCTGCATAGTCAGCATCAGTATATCCAACAAGATTAAAACTACCACCTTTGGGATACCAAAGTCCCAAGGGACCTGTTCCTTTCAGATACCTCAATATTCTTTTAACAGCTTTCAAATGAGATTCCTTAGGATCTGATTGGAACCTAGCACACAAACCAACACTGAACACAAAATCAGGTCTACTAACAGTTAGATAAAGTAGAGAACCTATCATACCCCTATACAATTTTTGATCAACTGATATTCCATGTTCATCAAGATCCAATTTTGTGGCAGTGGCAATAGATGTGTCAATTTCCTTAGCATTGTCCATATCAAATCTTTTAAGTAATTCCTTAACATACTTTTGTTGATGGATCATAGTTCCATTTGAGGTTTGCTTTATTTGTCAACCCAAAAAGAAGTTGAGTTCACCCATCATGCTCATCTCAAATTCATTCCCCATCAAGTTTGCAAATTCCTTACTTAAATTTTCACAAGTAGCACCAAAAATTATATCATCTACATAGATTTGAACAATTAAGAGATCTTTACCTTTTTCTTTTAAGAACAATGTACTATCAATTTTACCTCTCTTGTATCCATGTTGGAGTTGAAATTTTGATAGTCTTTCATACCATGCTCTTGGTGCCTGCTTGAGCCCATACAAGGCCTTGTCCAATTTGTACACATGTTCAGGGAACTGTTCACTTTCAAAACCTCGAGGTTGTTTGACATACACTTCTTCTTTCAAGTAACCATTCAGAAATTCACTCTTAACGTCCATTTGATGTAGAGTAAATTCCCTGTATGTAGCAAAGGCTATAAGGAGTCTTATTGCTTCCAGTCTTGCAACTGGAGCAAAAGTCTCATCATAGTCGATGCCCTCCTCTTGACTGTATCACTGAACGACTAGCCTGGCCTTGTTTCTTATTACCATGCCATCCTCATCAAGTTTGTTTCTGAAAACCCATTTTGTTCCAATTATGGACCTGTTCCTTGGCTTGGGTTCCAGATACCAAACTTGACTCCTTTGGAATTGATTCAGTTCCTCTTGCATGGCATTAATCCAATCTGCATCCTTCAGTGCTTCTTTCACATTTTTAGGTTCAACAAGAGATAAGAAAGCACTAAAGGCACTCAGATTGTGATTCTTGACGGCTGATCTAGTTTGAACTCCGGCGGTCTTATCTGAGATTATCTGATCCACAGGATGTGACCCTTGATACTTGAAAGGCTTGGGTGTCAATCCATTGTCAGAAGTCCTCTGCTGAGGAACAGTTCCTGATAGAGTAGCGTTTCCAGTTTGTGAGGTGGAACCAACATTTGTTCCCCCTGTTTCAGTGCTACTCTTCTCAGTTCTATCCTGAGGAACTGTTCCTTGCAGTTCACTTCTCATATCCAGAATCTGCATTTGTGGATTAAGTTCAAACTCTTTCAGCATTCCAACTTCTTCATCTTCCTGTACCTGTTCTTGAGTGAGACTGTCAGTTTCATCAAATTTAACATGCATGCTTTCTTCAATTTTCAATGTTTTCTTGTTAAACACCCTATAAGATTTACTATTTAAAAAATAACCAACAAATATTCCCTCATCACTTCTAGGATCAAATTTTCCTAAGGCATCTTTCCCATTGTTGTGTATGAAACATTTGCAACCAAAGGTCCTAAGATGAGAAATATTTGATTTTCTTCCTTTAAGCAATTCATATGGGGTCTTTTCTATTAACGGCCTTGTCATACATCTATTTATTATGTAGCATGCAGTATTAATAGCCTCAGCCCAAAAGTTCTGTGGAAGATTTCCAGATATTAACATAGTTCTTGCCATTTCTTCTAGAGTCCTATTTTTCTTTTCCACTTCATCATTTTGTTGTGGAGTTCTAGGTGAAGAAAAATTATGATTAATGCCATTTTCATTACAAAAATTGAAAAACATATAATTTTCAAATTCAGTTCCATGATCTGACCTAATGGCAACAATATGATTATCTAGAGTTCTTTGAGCTTTCTTAGCAAAAATTGAAAAAGCATTAAATGCTTCTTCTTTAGATGCAAGAAATATAGTCCATGTAAATTTGGAGTAATCATCCACCAATACCATAACATACTTCTTACCTCCACGACTCATTGTTCTCATTGGACCACATAAATCCATATGGACCAGTTCCAAAGGTTTAGTGGAACTTACCTGTTTCTTCGGTTTGAAGGAGGATTTTACCTGCTTCCCCCTGGCACATGCTTCACATACTTTTTCATCATTAAACTTGATGTTAGGAAGACCTATCACCAAGTCCTTTGACACAAGTTTGTTCAATTGTGAAAGACTGGCATGTCCTAGTCCTTTGTGCCATAGGAGGGGATCATTTTGCACCACACTTAAGCAGCTCAAGCTTCCATCAGATAATGTCAGCAAGTCTACTTTGTAAATATTTCCATGCCTGTTTCCCTGCAAAATAACCTCTCCAAACGTTTGATTAGTCACAGTGCATCCAGTAGATGAGAAGTTAACATTGTTACCTTTGTCACACAATTGAGATATGCTCAATAAGCAATGCTTCAGCCCATCTACTAGAAATACATTATCTATACAGTGTGAATTAGATCTACCTACCTTTCCAATTCCAATAATTTCCCCTTTCTTACCATTACCGAAGGAAACACTTCCTCCTTGGAAGGCTGAGAGTGAAAGGAACAGTTCCTTATGCCCTGTCATGTGCCTTGAGCAACCACTGTCCATGTACCATTTGTGGTTTATCTCCTTCACTCTAGCCTGCAAAAGAAAACTAGGGGTTAATTTTAAGAACCAAAACTAGTTAGGGTTCCTTTCCTTTTGAAAAAGAATGAATCAGATCTCTCCTAGCCCAGAATGTAATGGTTTCTTTGTGTGAACATTTTCCCTATTTACAGAATTTTGAACAGGTTTATAGGACCTATTCTTCTGTTTCACAGGATTTTGAACAGGTTGATAGGACCTGTTCCTTTGGGCAGCCCTTTTTAAAGATTGACAATTTTCTTTCCGGTGACCAGTGTTCCCACAATGAGTGCATAGCCAGTTTTCAGGAAATGATAAGTACTTACTCTTTGGATTCCATTTGGATGAACTTTGAGCTTACATGAATCCAATACCTTTCCTGTTACTACTATGATTTCTTGTAACCATTCTAGTGCTTCAGAAGACTTGTTCCATTCTACAGTTTTTCTTAGTTCCATTTTTGTTTTAACCAAGTCTTCTTCTAAAGATCTTATCTTTTCATCTTTTTTACACAGTTCATCAACTGTGACTTTCAGTTTCTCTTTAGCAATGATCTGATGAGAATTAGCAATACCTTTACCTTTTACAACTGTTTTAACATTTTCTAATTCCTGAGCAGTTGTTTCAAGTGTGAGGACCTGTTCCTCAAGCATGCTAATCTTCCTCTCCAGAAAATCATTTTTAACTATTTCTTCTTTGCATTCTATTTCTAAACAATCAATTTTATCATGCATTTGATGATTGCTATCCCTTAGAGATTTAAATTCATTTAGCACAATATGGAATACTTTAACCAATTTTTCTCTAGGTATGCTTTTTACATCATCTTTGAGTTTAGAAACAAATACCTCAGCATCTTCTACATTTTCTGAATCTCCAAGTGCCATTAGAGCAAGATCCTCATCCAGATC
The DNA here is from genome assembly GCA_029990175.1 of Petunia secreta. Taxonomy (NCBI): domain Eukaryota; kingdom Viridiplantae; phylum Streptophyta; class Magnoliopsida; order Solanales; family Solanaceae; genus Petunia; species Petunia secreta. The sequence continues at coordinate 9,212,980 of JARKIP010000053.1, forward strand.
ATCATCAGTTATTTCGTCTTCACTGTCTTGCCATCCTGCAACCAATGCTTTGGGATTTCCACTTTTCTTATGGACTTGTTCCCTAGCCTTCTTCCTTTCATCAATGAATCTCTTCCTCCATTCTCCTTCCATAATTGGACATTTGCTGATGTAGTGCTCCGAGCTTCCACATTGTGGCATTCTCCAGCCTGTTTCATGTTAGTAGACCTACTCTGTCCACTAATTTCTCTTTTCTTATTCAAATATTTCTGAACACTTTTAGCGATAAGGACCAGTTCCTTATCATCAATGATTTTATCACCAGCAGTCAAGGCTGGGTTAGGTTCAGTTTTAACTAGTGCTCCTACGTTTTTAACCTTTTTCCTCAGTTCATAAGTCTTTAGATTGCCTATAAGCTCATCTAAGGATAAAGTGGTTAAATCTTTACTTTCAATGATAGCACAAGCTTTGATCTCCCAAGAATCTGGAAGAACCCTAGTTAAAATATTTTCTACTCTATCTTCCACAGTTAAAATCCTTCCCAAAGAGATAAGTTCAGAAGCAATGGCATTAAATCTAGTATACATTTCAGAGATTGACTCTTCTTCTTTCATTTTAAAGCTTTCATATTCAGCATAAAGAAGTGTACCTCTGGACCTTTTTACCTGACTTGTTCCTTCGTGTGCAACTTGTAGAGCATCCCAAATCTCCTTTGCAGTGGCATACCCTCTGATTCTAGTGCATTCGTCAGGACTAAGTCCACCAACCAGCCACTTCCTTGCCTTTGCATTCTTTTCCCATTGCTTTATGTCTTCAGCATTGCATTCGTTCCTGGTTTTGGGAACATCTTTTCCCTCAGCATCCTTCTTCATTGGGATCATGGGACCTTCAGTTACTATATCCCACAATTCATAGTCTTCTGCTTGAAGGTGATCACGCATCCTCTTTTTCCACCATGAATAGTATTTCCCATTGAAATAAGGTGCTCTAACCATTGACTGGCCCTCACTGTTCTCTCGTGATGTACTCATCTAATCCTAGGTGTTAGCCTTTTCAAGGATAACCCGCTCTGATACCAATTGTTATTTCCCACGATTACACCACTTTACTATTTTAAGGAGCAGTTCCTTAAAATGTGTTCCTTTACTCTACGATATGCGGAATTAAAACTGTAAGTAATTGAACACCAGATATTAGCGTGGAAAAACCCCTCGACTCGGGATCAAAAAACCACGACCTACTTCTCAAGTAGGATTTCAAATTCACTATGTAAAAAGACCCACTTGGTTACAAGACTCACTCTTACTAACCTAGGACTAACTCTAATCCTTTAGTGATCTTTCTCACGATCAGTGAAGTTGTGTCAAGTCCACGACTTGAACCAGAAAGTTTACAACTCGATTTTTGCCTACTACAGTTGAACTAAGACATGAACTTTTACAAGATTCAATCTAAGGAACAGGTTCTAACTTAGTTCTACTGTAGCTAACTGATTACACAAATAAGCTAATAACTCTTCTCAGCTTTTGCTCGATGCTCTCTGTATTTGTGTACACTTCTATGGCTGATATGCTCCTCGTTTTATAGCTCCAGCAGCCAAGAAGTCTTGATGAATTAGAACTCCAAAGCTCCCTTGACTTTGAGTCCTAATTGGATTCTTCTTTCTAGAATCCGAATCCTTTATCCCTTAGTTATGCAATCTTTTCGTATCCGTTTAGACCTGCATAATTATCAAGATATATGTCAGTTTTAGGATAAATAATAATATCTCAATTAAACGATTTTGCATGAATTATCTATTCTGCTGCAGTGATTCAAATTAACAGGTCCTTTGAATCTGTTCCTCAGTCATCAGTCAAAACTCCAAGCTTATCCAAGCTAACACTAATCATGGCCAAGGAGAATAATTTTTTATTTGAGGCCTAATGATTTGAACGAATAAACAATCCCATTCCCACGTCCCTAAAACAAAAAGGCTATGATAACGTGTATAAGCCGTGACTACAAACGAGCCGGTGATGGAGTGATGAGATCGGTACTTGGCATGGCGACATGACCGGTCGGCGTGTTTGCAGCCGTATCGACGTCCCTAACCTCCACACAATTCATACACACCTGAGGCGATACTTTTAAAAATCCCCTTCCCCTTTATTTTAAAACTATTATTATTATTTTTATTATTATTATTATTACTATTATTATTACTCTTATTATTATTATTATTACTATTATTATTATTATTATTATTATTATTATTATTATTATTATTATTATTGTCTCTATTTTCACTAACTTATTTCCTTTATATTTTACGAGGGAAAATCGGACAAGAGACGACGTCCTGTTTTTGAAAGAGAACAACGAGAGAAGAGAAATATTATTATTATAATAATTATTATTATTATTATTATTATTATTATTATTATTATTATTATTATTATTATTATCTACTAATATTATTATCATTGCATTTTTTTACTTTCATTATTATAAATATTATTATTCACTAATTTATTTTTTTTATATTTTGCGAGGTACATCGCGGTGAAATTACTAAAAACAACCCTTTTCGAAAAGGGATAAGAATATCCAAACTCATTTACTTTATTTTATTAATTTTGTCTAACAATTTTTACTAACTTATTTATTTGTTTTGCATGGCACGAGGCGAATATTCATTTACTTGCCTTTAATTTACATACTTAGTTTAATATTCAAATATTTTTATTATCTAATTAGTTTAATTATTTGATCTAAAATCCCAATTATAAAGTCCGGCCGGTAACCACATTCTGTGGGGCTTGAGAGGTGCCTAACCCCTTCCTCTCTAGTTAACTTGAACCTCTTACCTAGAATTTCTGGTTCGTAGATTAAGTTTCGGAGTTAATTGTAAAATTAGCTAGAAACAAAATAGGTGCCCTAACACGCCTAGTTAAAATATGTTAGGTGGCAACTCCAACATTTAAACTCAAACGAGTTCACCCAGTCAAATCCGAAACCCAACTCGCCTCGAGTTGAGTCCAAAATCGGGTATGACACTCGTTGCCTCAAACGGCTTTTGTAAATAAAATATGCCTAAGTACAACTAGGTTCTATGTAAACTGGCTCCATTTCTATCAATGGAATAAAAATCGATTTATCATCTTTTTATCCATTAAAGCTTTAGCCTCGGCTCGAGGGCGAGACGTCGTCGTAAGCTAGCTCTTTAATACATTTAAAGTATTACAAGCAAACAAAAATAGAAAAAGATATTGAAATAGTTGATATTCAACATTCATATATTCACAAGGCTCGAGAGCCAGAATAATTACAAAGAAATGGCATGAAAGGCCTAAAACAAAAACTAATGAGTAGTCGCTCAATCAGACCCGCTACTACTACCCGAAGCCTCTCCTTCAGACGAGCTATCGCTGCTCGAAGGAATATGATCTAAAAACTTTCGAGTCGTAGCGACATCTACCTTAGCCTTGGAAATCTCATCATCCAAACTAATCCCCTTCTTACATTGTTCAAGGGTCCTCAACTTGATCTTGATGATTGCCCAATATCAATCAGCCTTTGCTCGGGTAGCTCTCAAGTCCAACTTAGCCTTGAATCGAGATTTAATCTTAGAAGAGGAGGCTGGTTTCTACCCTGAAGGGTCTTCACTTCGACTTCAAGAACATTGTTCTTAGCCTCAACCTTATCCATCTTCGAGGTGAGAAACGAAGATCTCTCCTCGAATTGCTCAGTCAATTTTCTGAGCGCTACCTTTGCTGCACCAACCCGCTTCTAAAGCTCAGCTCGATGACTCTGTTCTTGAGACCCTCTCTCAGCCAAAAGATTCGCTACTTCTCCACGAGCTTGAGAGAGTTCGGCGCCTAAGTCAGAGAGTTGCTTTTCGAGCTCAGAAACATGGACGTCAAGCAGACTCTTCTTACGATCCCACTCATCCCTGACCCGCCGAAGTTGCGTTGTTCGTTGGGCTTCGATCTCACCCGCCTTCATGGCATAGACGTAGCACTACAACCAAGGGGAAGGAACTAAAAATGGGAAAAGTGATTAAATAAAAAAGCAGTAAAGCAAGTAAAAAACCTCACATAAATTGCATGCTGAGCCGAGTAGGCCATCAAATTGTTCGAGGGAATATTCTTGAGATGATCATTCTCCAAAGGCCCAAGCAACCCCTTGCAGCTGATGGAAACCCCCATGTTGTTATCCAGTAGACAAACATCTATTAGAACTGGGATTTTCCTAATCCTCCTTAGCCGGAGTTGGATCGGTACTCGCCTGCCTCGCAAACAAAATCGACTCGACAGACTTGGCAATCGCCTCGGCAGACTTAGCCCCACCAGACTCAAACTCCTTGTGAACCTTGTCAACAACTTGACTTGGTTCCTTAATGCTCGCCACCTCGACCTCATTTTAAACTCAGACATCATCTGGTTCATCGATAAGTCTTCGCCGAGGAACCATAGGAAAATCAACCCGAGGGACTTTAGCCTTAGCTGGCTTCTTCGGCGTATCGCCCTTTCTTTTCGAACCTGGGGAGAAGAAAAAATGTTATTCAAAGGAAAAGAAAAGAGAGATATACAAAAATAAACAAAAGTACATGTCGGGGCCTAAGTAAGAGTCTGGACAGACTCCTCGATAAAATGCAAACTGGCTTCCGCGTCAGAGACCTTGACGACCTCCGGTTATCGTCCCTATTTTTTCTTCTTCTTCGGTTTCTTCTTCTCCTTCTTGTCTTCCTCTTTCTCTGCCTCGGATGGCAACTCGTTGAAATCTTAAAAATACAAGAGAGCTAAAATCAAGAAGAGGCGCATCAAGGAAAATGAATACCAAATTTGGAAACATACTATCCCAGTCGCTTGCCCCGACCATTTGTTTTTCACACGAGCGGCTAAAACTATCCAATCCCTTTGCAGCCTTCCCTTGGGACTGATTATGGCCTGCACCCAAGCCTTCAAATTCTTGGGAGGATTGATTGGAGGTTTCCTTGCTAAAAAATTCGACAAAGAGTTAGCCTTCCCACACTTGTTGAAGTCGAGTAAAGAATAAAACAAAAAGAAGACTCACATGTCCTGTTCCACACCTTGGGGAACCCAGGGTCGGCAAAAAAAAGAAGAGGTAGGAAGGAAGAAAATCCAATCATACCAGCTTTGATCCTCGGTGTCATCGCTCTTGGTAATGAGGAAAAACTAACCTCGCTTATTTAACTGCAAAACCCCATCTTTGTGCAGAGAAGGAGAAAAGAAAGAAATCAAATAATCGTACTCAAACGCGACCCCGGCTTTACGACTAATATAATCGAGGCATTGAATGACCCTCCAGAAGCCGAGGCCAAGCTGAGCCAAGCAGACGTTGTGTAACTTACAAAAAGTGTCTGCTACGGGGTGAAGAGGAAGAGAAAAGCCTATCCGAAATGGATACGTATAGACGAAAGACTACCCTGTGATACTGTCGCACGTGCGCTGCTCGGGGGTAGGAATCAAGATCGGGACATCGGGGCCTAATTGCGCTCCTCTCGAAACAAAGTTATATGTTCCTCCGAGGCAGAGCTCGGGGAAAGCTGAATAGGGAGATTCCTTCTCCTCCTAATATCCGAGGCCGTTTGCCCCCTCATCCTAAAATCCTTGCTAGAATCAAACTGCCTTGGAATAACCCATTGCGGTTTGAGCTCCCCTTGATAAACTTGTTTCTTTTTCTTCTTCTTTGGGGGCGAGGTCTCAGCCACCTCGTTATCATCATTATCATCAACAACCTCTTCAGTTGCCACCTCATCATCGCCGATGGAAAGTTCTTGACTGGCGGCGCTAGGACTGTCATCTGAATTAGAAGAAGTTGCCGATGGGGGAGAATTTAGCAAATCCTCAGTCGATACCAAAATATTAACATCAACGATATTCTCACGATGGGAAGGTTAAGACATGGTAAACGTCTTTAGAAGTGAAAAAGAGGTTGGAAAACGCAAATGGATTCAAGAAGAATTATGAAACGATGAGGATAATAACAAAAAGTGGCCAATTTATAGCAAGGCACAAGTGGATCAAAATGTCATGATGACAGTTACATGGGGAAGACAAAACTAAAAGTCGTAGCCATTCAGAACTAGGTCACGTGCAGAGGATGAGACATTGAAACGAAGCTCGCCTTTTCAAATTTCCTGGCCAAAAACACTCCATGTCACTCTCCCACCTAAAATCAATTCCACCCCTTGGAAAACTCTGACAATTGTCCAAAGGGTGGGGGGACTATCTGTATTGGGTAAAAACCCCCACCGCCTCGATATAAGGGCTCGAGCCACGAAGTAATCAAGTCTCACGAGGACATCCTCCCGAGGGGAATAGTCTTTATCGCCGCCTTGGATTGAATCCAGCCAAGATTAGGAATGAGCGATATATGACCCCTCGAGGGGTTGAATCACCCTGCCTTTGACATTTGTCGCAATTCCTAACAAATACTCTAGTATGCTCGCTCATTTCAGGCCAATAGTAGCCAGCTCGAACAAGTTTTGGCACGAGGGCTTTGGCTCCAGAATGATTACCACATGTTCCTTCATGCACTTCTTTTATCACGTATTCATATTCCCCTGGGCCTAGATACTTGGCCATCGGGCCCTAGTAAAGTTTTTTGTACAATTGTCTGTATATCAGTGTGTATGGGACTACTTGCTTTCTGAATTTCGCCGCTTCCCTTTTGTCTGGTGGTAGAGTCCGCGACTTTAGGTAGGAGATGAACTTTGTTCGCCAATCCCAATGTCGATTCACCATATTTACTTCCAGCTTTATCTGTCCCTTGGTTGATGTAAAAATCCTAATTGTGGTGTCAGTCCCTGAGTCGCCTGCTTCCACCACCGAGGCCAAATTTGCCAGAGCATCGGCCTCGACGTTTTCTTCTCGTGGTATTTGCATGACCTTCCATTCTTGAAAGGCGTCGAGCGCTTGCTGCATTCTTACTACGAACTGTTTCATTCTGGGCTCTCGAGCCGTATATCCACCAAGGACTTGATTTACCACTAGTTGTGAGTCACGCCTTAGCTCTATATTTTCAGCTCCCATCTCTTTGGCCAGCTTCAATGCTGCTATGGCGGCCTCATATTCAGCTTCGTTGTTGGTTAGCCTCTCAGATTTCATCGAGTGCCTTAGTTTTTCCCCTTTGGAAGTTACGAGCACTATTCCGAGCCCTAAGCCGTTGGGAATTGGCCGCTCCATCTGTGTAAAGCTTCCATACCCCAGGGATGGGACGCTTTGAAATTAGACTCACTTTTTCTGCCTCGGGAAGTAGTTTAACAGTAAAATTAGCTACAAAATCAGCTAACACTTGAGATTTTATGGTTGTGCGAGGTTGGTATGTGATATCATATTTGCTTAGCTCGACTTCCAACCTAGATAACCTCCCCGAAAACTCTAGCTTATGTACCATACTTCTTAAGAGGAAAGTTGTTGCTACGGCTATTGGATGGAATTTGAAACAGGGGCGCAATTTTCGAGCGGCAATGACTAATGCAAGCGCTAATTTTTCTAAATAGGGATACCTTGTTTCAGCGTCGAGGAGAGCTTTACTAACATAGTATATGGGCTGTTGCTTTCCTTCTTCCTCCCGAACAAGAACTGTACTAGCCGACACCTCGGAGAGAGCCAAATAAACAAATAAAGTTTTGCCATCTTTTAGTTTGGCCAACAACGGGGCGTTGGCGAAATAATGTTTCAACTCCCTCAAAGGCTCCCTCACTCGGTAGTCCATTCAAATGAAGTGTTCTTTTTCAAGACGAAAAAGAACTTATAGCACCACTCGAATGACCTTGAAATGAATCGACTTAAAGCAGCTAATCACCCAGCTAAGCATTGGACTTCCTTCGGGCTTGACAATTCCTCGAGGATTTCTTGTATAGCTTTGATTTTAGCAGGATTTGCCTCGATGCCTCTCTCCGAGACAATGAATCCTAGGAATATGCCTGAGCTAACCCCAAAGGCACACTTTTTGGGGTTAAGCTTCATGTAATACTGTCACAAAATTGAAAAGACCTCCTTTTGTTGTTTCAAATGATCTTCCAGCAGGACAGATTTCACCAGCATATCGTTGATATATGCTTCCATCATTTTCCTGATGTAGTCCCTGAACATTCGACACACCAACCTCTGATAAGTTGCTTCAGCATTTTATAGACCAAAGGGCATCACCTTGTAGCAATAAGTCCCTTCATCCGTGATGAAAGAAGTTTTTTCTTCATCATTGGGGTCCATCAGGATCTGATTATATCCCGAATACGCATCCAAAAAGGTTAAGAGTTTGTGTCCAACCGTGGAGTATATTAACCTGTTTATTTAGGGTAAAGGGTAGGAGTCTTTGGAGCAAGCTTTATTCAAGTCGCTGTAGCCAACACATATCCTCCATTTGCCATTTTTCTTGGGTACCAATGAACATTAGCGAACCAATCTGGATACTTCACTTCTCTTATGAACCCATTATCGAGCAGCCTCTTGGTTTCATCTTGGATTGCTTTCTTCTTTACTCCGGTGTGGGGCATTTTATTTTGTTTCACCGGACGATGGTCGGGATCGACATTTAGTTTGTGCCTCATGATCTTGGGGTCGATCCCACCATGTCTCCGTGAGACCAAGCAAAACAATCATCGTTGGCTTTTAGTAATTCGATGAGTTCTTTTTTAGACTGGGCGTCGAGCTCCGAACCCACGAATATTTTCCTTATGGAAATTATTCTGACAAGGCATTAGATTCTAGCTCTTCCACCGTTGAGTTCTCGGCCCTTTGCTTTCGAGGCTCTTGAATGAAAGTTGGGATCTCCTCTTCTTGCTTCGGGGGAACTGCTTTTTGGATCGAGCTCTCCTCTTTACGGGGCTCCGAGCTACTTGGTTGTGACTACGAGTGCCCGATCAGGGTGTTCCTATTTTTTACAGCGACTGAATAATATTTTCGAGCCGCTATTTGATCGCTTCAAATTGCGCAAATTCCCCACGGGGTGGGAAACTTAATTACTTAATGGAGGGTTGATGTATGGCCTCCATTTCGTGAATCCAAGGTCTCCCAAGGATGGAGTTGTCGGTCATATCCTCGCTCATTATTTCGAAGGTCGTCTTCTTGTTAACTCCCTCGGCAGTGGTCATGAGGGTGATCTCCCCTAAGAGTTTTTCTACAGAGTTGTTGAATCATGCTAAGGTCGTCTTCTTGTCAACTCCCTTGGAACAAATGCTATTACCAATTTCCTACAGACGACGCTAATTTATATTGGCCTAAATCAGGATAGGACAACAAATCGAATTTGTTTTGAGTTTTACTGATAATTTGCTTGTATTAAAGTCATAATTCGAGCTAAGATCAGATTCAAACAAGACAAGAACTTGAAAGAGTAAACGAGGCAAAAAATAAGCCAACTGATAGACGAGACAAAGTGTAAAAAGTAAAGTCAAGTATTGTATCACTGGATGTCCTGCTTGATTACAAACGAGTTCTATTTATAGTAAAGGAAAAAAATAATGTTATAGCTATAATAATTATGCCTTTATGGCTATTACTACACATTTGATTGTGTTAGCTCATAATCCTCTTCTTAAATGCCAGGACAACGGTCGACTGTTACAGTCAGAGATGGCTGTTTTGCCGCAGTGATTCAACCCCTCGAGGAGTTACCATATCGCTCATTCCTAATCTTGGCTGGATTCTTCCCAAGGCGGTGATGAAGGCTGTTCTTCTCGGGAGGATGTCCTCGTGAGACTTGACTGCTTTGTGGCTCGAGCCCTTATACCGAGGCAGAGAGATTTTACCCAATACATTACATCTTGCCATACCTTATTGTCCTTGTGCTTTGCACCCAAGGGTAGCCCTAAATAAGTGGCAGGGGAATGCCTCCATTTTGCATTCGAGAATAGCTGCCAGAGTATTTATATGATCTTCACAATTAATAGAAAAGATGGAGCTCTTACCCAGATTAACTTTTAGACCTGTCACAGCTTCGAATGTGTTATGAATGAGCAGCGCTCGCTATAGGAAATGACGGAGGAATAACAGAGTTAGAAAAAGAAATAAACAAAGCCACGTGTATGGAGCAGATTAAAATATAGTTAATGAGTTTGAAGGGTGGAGATTAATAGTTGGAGTTAGTTAGGGCTTGTTAGTATAACTAACTTTGGAAAGGAGGGATTTAACAGATTTTGGGATATTTTTCACTCTCCTTCTTCTCTTTCTCTCGATCTCTCTTCTCTCCCATTCTCTTTCTCATTTTCTTCTTTCTCTCTTCTGTCATTCTTGTCTTCTTCAGTTACTTCACCATTAATGGTGTTAGAATAGTAGTGGCTCGGATGATTCTTGATCCAATTCTTGTTGTAAGCCTCATATTAATAAAAGTTCAGTTTCTTGTTCAATTGAGATTTACAACCCTGGTCCATTACAGAATGCCAGCAAGACAGCCCTCAAATATAAGATTTGGTTTTTGCCAGAACCACATAGTATAAAAGTATCATCTGCATACAATATATGTGATATCTCGACATTCCTTCCATCGGACCCCTCTATGCTATAGCCTTTTATCCAGTGCTGATCTGTTGCATTTTGTAGCATGATACTTAATATTTCCATCGCCAACAAAAATAGGTAAGGGGAGAGAGGGTCACTCTGCCTCAATCCCCTTTGTGAACTAAATAAGCCCTCTCGATTGCCATTTATTAATATTGAAAATCTTGCTATAGAGATGCAAGTTTTTATCCATTGAATCCATTTATCGCCAAAACTCATCAAATTTAGGATATTTAAAAGGCAGGACCAACTCACATGATTGCAAGCTTTTTTTAAGTCAAGCTTACATACCACCCCCGGAATGCCTTTTCTCAAGTACTGATCTACACATTCATTGGCCAATAGTGCAGCTTTCTGTGAGCGCCTTTGCAATTATCTTGACTTCGAGAAACAAGCTTAATCATTACCGTCTTCATTTTTTCGGTGAGCACATTTGCAATTATCTTGTAAATGCTTCCAAGCAGGCTTATAGGCCTAAAATCTTTGATATTGACAACACCTTTCTTTTTTAGAATAAGGGCTATAAAAGACGCATTTAAGCTTCTTTCAAAGTGCCTTTCACTATGAAAAAACTTCCAGTCTTCATTATGTCTTCCTTCACAATGTGCCAACATTTCTTGAAAAAAGTCATATTAAAGCCATCTGGCCTCGGTGCTTTGTCCCCATCAAACAACTTTATTACCTCTTCCACTTCTTTTTCAGTGAAAGGCCTTTGCAACAATAATTTTTCTTCCTCAGAAAGAGTAGCCAATTTAGCATCCTCCATGAAGGTTTCCATCTCTCGTTCTCAAAAAATAAACTTTGGAAAAGAAATCAAGAATGTGATCTTTAATCGCCTTCTTGTCATCGATCACCCTTCCATTAACATCTAGACAGTCAATAAAATTGTACCTTCAATGTGCATTTGCCAACTTAAGGAAGAATCTTATGTTTTTGTACCCTGTTTAATCCACAAATACCTTGACTTCTATCTCCAGGAGATCTTTTCGGCTCTGGCTATGTCCTCCAACTCCTTGGTTAATGTTGATTTTTCTAAATTCCAAGCATCAATTTTGTCTTAAGAATTATGAATTTGCCCCAATTCTTCATGTTTCTCTAAGATCATGTTTTTTCTTATTTACAAGTTGCCATAAATCTCCTTATTCCATTTCTTTCCTTCAGCAACTTCAATTTTTTGGGTAAAATCAAATCAAGTCTGCCTTGACAATCATAGGAATTCAACCACCTTTCAATAGTTTCCATGAATTTTTCATGTTCCAACTACGTGTTTTCAAATTTAAAATAACCCTTTCTTCTCTCCCAATCCCCACATTCTAAAAAAATGGGACAATGATTAGGTATTGGTAAAAGCAACACCTTTTATTTGATGGATCTAAAGAATTCATCCCATTCAATGGAAATTAAGAATTCCCCTGAACCAAGTGTACTATCCACCGTGCAAAGTAAATAGATTAGAGATAATTCATTGATGATTCTTCAAAAGTCTCTCATTGCTCAAATTATTTTTGCGTTTCCTGTCATGACCAAATCTTATGACATTGAAGTCACCCACAACCCAAGGAATATATGCCAATCTCTTAAATCAACCATCTCTTTCCACAATTACTTACTCCCTTTTCTATAGTGGGACAATTCCATCCCTTCCACCCATCCGTAGACTCATTAGAAGGATGATTCTATCCTTTCAACCCGTTAGTAGAACCATTAATGGGACAATTCCATCCTTCCAACCGTTAATGGACCCATTGATGGAACGATTAAATCCCTTCCTCCACTTAGTGGGACTATTCTGTCCCATCCGCCCATTAGTGGATTCATTATTAGGTCGATTCCTTCATGTATACCCATTAGTAGATACATTAGTGGGACCATTCTATTCAATCCACCAAAAAGTGGAACGAATTTGTTATGTCCCCCCAATAATATGATAATTTTATCTCTTCAACCAATTAGTAGGACAATTCCATCCCTTCCACCCATCAGTAGACTCATTAGTAGGACGATTCTATCATTTCTATCTATTAGTAGAACCATTAATGGGACGATTCCATCCCTTCGACCCGTTAATGGAACCATTGGTGGTACGATTCAATCCCTTCCTCCACTTAGTGGGATTATTCTGTCCCATCCGCCCATTAGTGCTTTCTTTATTAGGTTGATTCCGTCCTGTATACCCATTAGTAGACATATTAGTGGGACCATTCTATCCCATCCACCAAAAAGTGGCACAGACTTGTTACATCCCCTCAATAATAGGATGATTTTGTCACTTTAACAAATTAGTGGGACAATTACACCCCTTCCACCCATCAGTAGACTAATTAGTAGGCCGATTCTATCCTTTCCACCCATTAGTAGAACCATTAGTGGGACAATTCCATCCCTTCCACCCACTAATGGACCCACTAGTAGTACGATTCAATTCATTCCTTCACTTAATGGGACTATTCCGTCCCATCCGCCCATTAGTGGATTCATTATTAAGTAGATTCCGTCATGTCTACCCATTAGTAGAAAAATTAGTGGGACCATTCTATCCAATCCACCAAAAAGTGGCACGAACTTATTGCGTCCGCCCAGTAATAGGACGATTTTGTCCCTTCAACCAATTAGTGGGACAATTCCATCCCATCCATCCATCAGTAGACTCATTAGTAGGACGATTCTATCCTTTCCACCTATTAGTAGAACTATTAGTGGGACGATTCCATCCCTTCCACCCGTTAATGGACCCATTCGAGGTACGATTAAATCCCTTCCTCCTCTTAGTGGGATTATTCTGTCCTATCCGCACATTAGTGGATTAATTATTAGGTCGATTCTGTCCTGTCTACCTATTAGTAGACACATCAGTGGGACCATTATATCCCATCCACCAAAAAGTGGAATGGACTTGTTACGTCCCCCGAATAATATGACGATTTTGTCCCTTCAACCAATTAGTGGGACAATTCCATCTTTTCCACCCTTCAGTAGACTCATTAGTAGGATGATCCTATCATTTCCACCCATTAGTAGGGTTGAAGGATGAGTTTTGAAGATGACAAAGGACCTGGTGCTAAGTGGACCATGAAAAGGTTCACAGTTAAAGCAAGAAGAATAAGCTATTCAACAAATTAATCGAGTTAGAGATGGAGAAGGAGAAAAAGAACAGCTGGAGTCAAAGTTCCAATCCTACCGGGAAAAGAAGAAGCGAGAAGCGGAGCTGAAAAGAGACGCGGTTCCTAAACGAAAAGGGACTGGAAACTAAGGCAAATTAACTTAGGTTTTAAATTAGGAAATATGCGTAAACCTTGTTTGAAACTGATTCCAAAGTGGATAAGGAATTCTAAACTTATTTGGATCCGGCTAAGACTAGCTCCTATATATACAAGTTAGTTTGGCCAGAATCATTACGCACAAAAGACATCTCAACAGTGCAAATCAAGAACAATCAGATCGTGAGAGGCTTTGTGTGCAAGAACAAAGGCTGAGCAGCAGAACTTTACGAAAGAGCAGTTTCATAGATAAGTCTGTTGTCTTAGTTACTTTGTTATATGCTATTGAGTTGTAATCTATCAGCTTGTTTATAAGCATTAAGTAGAGATTACTCTTTGAGGTGAAATAGAGTTAACCTTACAAGCTAACGTATGGCTTGGAAGGTTCTAAGTACTAGGGGGTTCTAGTTCCTTGATTACATTATGTTGTAGTCTAAAACTTGCTCGGGTTTCCTTTAGTGGAAGAGTTGAAATCCCAAGAGTTTTGTCGTGGTTTTTTATCCCTTGAGCAAGAATTTTTCCACGTAAAAATATCTGTGATATTTTGCGTTTCCGCATTAAATTTAGTTTCAGAGATAGGTGAATTGTGCAAGGAACCTGGTTCTTTGTATGTTAGGCAATAAAGAATAAAGGCAAGTTTTAGGATTTAAAAATCGGGTAAGGACACTATTCACCCCCCTCCTCTAGTGTCTTACATAGGTGCACCAAGTTCAACAAGTGGTATCAGAGCAAGTTCTCTTGAATAAAGATTAACATCTTGAGAAGGATCTGAACAATGAGCGCACCACCGATCATCACCGAAGGACAATCAGTTAATAGGCCTATTCAATTCAATGGCCAATACTATGGATGGTGGAAAGGGAGAATGGAAGACTTTATTCAAGCTGAAGACTTTCAGCTATGGATCATTACCAAGGATTGACCTCTTATCCCAAGCAGAACTGTTATACAGCCACCTAACGAGGAAACTATTCTTAAGAAGATATCTGAATACACGGATGCTGATTTCAAGATAGTGGAGAAGAATGCAAAAGCTAAGAGGCTCATCATATGTGGACTTGGTCAGATGAATACAACAGAGTTTCCTCATACAAGACTGCTAAAGAAACTTGGGATGCTCTACAAATTTCTCATGAAGGAACTTCACGTGTAAAGAAGTCAAGGATCCAGATGCTGAAAAGAAAGTTCGAGTTGTTTGCTATGGGTGAATCTGAGTCCATCCAGGACATGATGACCAGGTTCACGATCATAACAAACGAGATGAAGTCACTAGGTATGGTTCTAACCAATGAAGACTTAGTTGAAAAAGTGATCAGGATTCTACCTGATTCATGGGAGTCAAAGGTTACAGCTATCATTGAGTCTAAGGAACTGGATAAGATTGAACTGGATGAACTCGTTAGTGGTCTGAAAACCCATGAGCTAATGAAACAATCAAAAATCAAGGTGGAACCTAAGAAGGAAAAGAACCTAGCTCTAGAGGCAACTGGAGGTTCTAAGTATGAAGTGTCTGAGCATGAGATGGCTTTAGTAAATGCCATTCGAAAGTCCTTAAGTCTTGATAGAAGAAGAACCAGAGCCACTCCTTCCAGGAATAATATAATTGAAAATCCCGACTACTCAGGAAGCTTCAATTGTAACAAGAAGGATCATGCCATAAAGGACTTCCCATTGTGGGATATTGAGAGGAAAAGGTCTGGGGCTATAAAGGAGAATGAACCTAAGAAGACCAAACATCCTCCCAACTTCAGAGAATTAAGGAGAAAGAAGAAAGAGGCTTTCTATTCAACATGGGGTCCTTATGAAAGCGAAAGTGACAAGGAAGAAGAAGAACCAGAAGATGACTCTCCAATTGCACTGATGGCTGATAATGAACCTTCCAATAATGATCCACCTGAGGTAAGTCTCGATGAACTAAAAACTAGACTTCATACTTGCTCTCCTAGGAATTGAATTTTCTTTCCCTGACTTTAATTGAAGATATTGAAAATTTGAGGTCTGAGAAAGAACTAGCACTTTTTGAGAAGGACCAACTATTATCAGTTGTGTCTGATTTTTTGATGAAAAATAAAAACTTGGGAAAAGCTAAATTTGATCTTAAAAAGGAATTAATTGCTAGTGAAGCTCAAGTTTTTGAACTAAATCAAAAAGTCTCAGCCCTTGAATTAGAAAGTCAGTCTTCAATTAAAGGAATATGTGCTTTGTGAAAGAAGCTAGTTTCTGCACTCGAAATTGAAAATCAAAAATTGAAAGAAGGGTCAGTTAAGCAAGGAGTTAGTGAGGCTCAAATTAACGTTGAAGCTGAGCTTAAAAAGAAAAACCAGGTTCTACATCAGGAAACTGAGAAGAACCGAGTTCTTTAGGAAAATGTTGAAAAAGCTAACTCTGAGCTCACCAGACTCACTAAATGGAACAAGTCTTTTGAAGCTTTGAATTGGTTGCATGAAAATCATAATAGAGGCAAAATATGATTAGGACATAGGAAACCTTTACCTGCTTGGAACTCTAATAGTAAATATGTAGGATTTCCTTGCAACAAACTCTGCTTCTTGTGTGGTAAGACTGGACATATCAAGAATGAATGCAGTGTTGCAAAAGGAGTAGTGAAAAAGAATAAAAAATCAATTTTTCTTTATTGGGCTAGAAAAGATTTGATTCATCCATTCGATAACAAAAAGGGACCCAAGCTTGTCTGGGCTCCTGTTACTAACTCTTGATTTTCTTTTGCAGGCTGGAGTGAGATGGAACAACCCAAGCTAGATTCTTGATAGTGGGTGTTCCAGGCACATGACAGGAGATAGAAGAAACTTTCTCTCACTCGCAGCATTTCAAGGGGGGGAGGGGGGTAATGTGGCTTTTGGAGGAGGCAAAAGTGGTGAAATTATTGGTATTGGAAAAGTTGGGAGATCCCTCAATCATGCTATTGACAATGTACTTTGTGTGGATGGATTGAGGCATAATCTTCTAAGTATTTCCCAACAATGTGATAGAGGAAATTCAGTGAGTTTCACTTCTGTAGGTTGCACTGTGAAGAACCTGCAGACTGGTGAAGTGATAATGGAAGGGAAACGAGCTAACAATGTGTACAAGGCTACATTAGGTTCTCTTCGTGAGAATAATCTTACTTGTCTGAATGTGCTGGAGAATGATAGTCAGCTGTGGCACAAGAGACTAGGACATGCAAGCTTGACTCAATTGAATAAGTTGGTGTCAAAGGACCTGGTTCGTGGAATGCCAAGTAAGAGGTTAAATGACATCAAGATTTCTGATGCTTGTGTGAGGGGGAAACATGTAAGATCTTCATTCAAGTCAAAGAAAGTGGTTAGTACGTCTAAACCACTTGAGTTGGTTCACATGGACTTGTGTGGACCAATGAGGGTAAGGAGCAGAGGAGGTAAGAGGTTCGTGATGGTAATAGTTGATGACTACTCAAGATACACATGGACCCTGTTCCTCAGATCTAAAGATGAAGCATATGATATGTTCGAGGAGTGGGTCAGAGTTAATCAGAAGAAACTGGGGCTTCAACTAGTAAGTACAAGGTGCGACCATGGAACAGAGTTCGAGAATGCAAAGTTTGCAGAATATTGTAAAAAAAATGGTGTGGATCACAACTTCTCTGCACCAAGGACCCCTCAGCAGAATGGTGTAGTTGAAAGGAAGAACAGATCCTTGGAGAACATGGTTAGAACTATGTTGCTATAAAGCGGTCTATCGAAGGGTTTTTGGGCTGAAGAAGTCAACACCGCTTGCTACTTGCTGAATCGATGTTCTATCCATCCTTTATTAGAGAAAACTCCCTATGAGCTAATTAGAGGCAGGAAACCTAATATTGCACATCTCAGAGCTTTTGGGTGCAAGTGTTTCGTGCATAGCAATGGGAAAGAACCTCTAGGGAAGTTTCATGCAAGAAGTGATGAAGCTATTTTCTTAGGATACTCTTCACTAAGTAAAGCTTATAAAGTGTTCAACAAGAGGACCATGACTGTAGAAGAAAGTGTGCATGTGGTATTTGATGAATCAAAAATTGTTACAAACAGACAAGAAGATGATGATTAGGAGATTGGTCTTGCAAGAGATGAACCTGCTGAAAGCCCTGAGAATCTGAATGGGGTTAAAGATAATCATTGGGCAGCGACTCTACTCCTTGAAGTGAAGAATCGAAAGTCGTCGTTCGTTAGACAAGGCCCACTTGCTGTGCATCTTTGGTGTTCTGCTCGCTGAGAGAGGAATTTGAAATACAAAATCTAGAAAACTAAATCAAAAGCTAAGACTCAAATCTTTCTATTGTTGTCTTGGATACGATTTCATCCCTTCCATCCGTTAATGGACTCATTTGTGGTACGATTCAAACCCTTACTCCTAGTGGGATTATTCCGTCCCGTCCGTCCATTAGTGGATTCATTATTAGGTTGACTCCGTGCTGTCTACCTATTCGTAGACAAATCAGTGGGACTATTCTATCCCATCCACCAAAAAGTGGCACAGACTTGTTATGTCTCCCTAATAATAGGACGATTTTGTCACTTCAACCAAATAGTGGGACAATTTCATCCCTTCCACCCATAAGTAGACTCATTAGTAGGACGTTTCTATCCTTTCCACCCATTAGTAGAACAATTAGTGGGACGATTCCATCCCTTCCACCCGTAAATGGAACTATTTGTGGTACAATTCAATCCCTTCCTCCACTTAGTGGGACTATTCTGTCCCGTCTGCATATTAGTGGATTCATTATTAGATCGATCCCATCTTGTCTACCCATTAGTAGACAAAACAGTGGGAACATTCTATGCCATCCACCAAAAAATGGAACGGACTTGTTACGTCCCCCTAATAATAGGACGATTTTATTCGTTCAACCGATTTGTGGGATAATTCCATCCCTTCCACCCATTAGTAGACTCATTAGCAGGACAATTGTATCATTTTCAATCCTTAGTAGAACCATTAGTGGGACAATTTCATCCATTCCACCCATTAATGGATCCACTTGTGGTACGATTCAATCCCTTACTCCACTTAGTGGGACTACTCCGTCAAATCAGCCCATTAGTGGAATCATTATTAGGTTGATACCATTATTTCTACCCATTAGTAGACACATCAGTGGGACCATTCAATCCCATCCACCAAAAAGTAGCACAGACTTGTTACGTCCCTCCAATAATAGGATGATTTTGACCCTTGAACCAATTAGGGGGACAATTCCATCCCTTCCACCCATCAGCAGACTCATTGGTAGGACGATTCTATCCTTTCCACCCATTAGTAGAACTATTAGTTGGACGATTAAAACCCTTCCACCCATTAATGGACCCATTAGTGGTTCGATTCAATCCCTTCCTCCATTTAGTGGGACTATTATGTCCTGTCCGCCCATTAGTGGATTCATTATAAGGTCGAGTCCGTCCAATCAACCCATTAGTAGACACAATAGTGGGACCAGTCTATCCCATCCACCAGAAAGTGGCACGGACTTGTTACATCCCCCTAATAATATGACAATTTTGTCCCTTCAACCAAATAGTAGAACAATTCCATCCCTTCCACCCATAAGTAAACTCATTAGTAGGACGTTTCTATCCATTCACCTGTTAATAGAATAATTAGTGGGACGATTCCATCCCTTCCACTCATAAATGGAACCATTTGTGGTACGATTCAATCCCTTCCTCCACTTAGGAGGACTATTTTATCCCGTCCGCCCATTTGTGGATTCATTATTAGGTCGATTCCATCCTATCTACCCAATAGTAGACACATCAGTGGGAACATTCTATCCTATCCACAAAAAAGTAGTACAGACTTGTCACGTCCCTCCAATAATAGGACGATTTTGTCCCTTCAACCAATTAGGGGGACAATTCCATCCCTTCCACCCATCAATAGACTCATTGGTAGGACGATTCTATCCTTTCCACCCATTAGTATAACCATGGTAGGACGATTCCATCCCTTCCACCCATTAATGGACCCATTAGTAATTCGGTTCAATCCCTTCCACCACTTAGTGGGGCGACGCCGTCCCATCCGCCCATAAGTAGATTCATTATTAGGTCGATTCCGTGCTATCTACCCATTAGTGGACACATCAGTGGGACCATTCTATCGCATCCACCAAAAAGTGGAATGGACTTGTTACGTCCCCCGTATAATAGGTGAATTTTATCCCTTCAGCCGATTGGTGGGATAATTCTATCCTTTCCACCTGTTAGTAGACTCATTAGCAGACTTATTAGCAGGACAATTGTGTCATTTTCAACCATTAGTAGAACCATTAGTGGAATGATTTCATCCCTTCCACAGTTAATGGACCCATTTGTGGTACGATTCAATCTCTTACTCCACTTAATGGGACTACTCCGTCCAATCCGTCCATTGGTAGATTCATTATTAGGTCGATTCCATCATGTCTACCCATTAGTAGACACATACGTGGGACCATTCTATCCCATCCACAAAAAAGTGGCACAGACTTGTCACGTCCCCTAATAATATGACGATTTTGTCGCTTCAACAATTAGTGGGGCAATTCAATCCTTTCCACCCATTAATAGTACTAATTAGCATGACGATTCTATCATTTTCTCCCATTAGTAGTACAATTAGTGAGATGATTTCATCCCTTCCACCCGTTAATGGATCCATTTGTGGTACGATTCAATCCCTCACTCCACTAAGTGGCACTATTATGTCCGGTCCGTCAATTAGTGGATTCATAATAAGGTCGATTCCGTCCTAATTACCCATCAGTAGACACATTAGCAGGACGATTGTATCATTTTTAACCATTAGTAGAACCATTAGTGGGACGATTTCATCCCTTCCACCCGTTAATGGACCCACTTGTGGTACGATTCAATCCCTTACTCCACGTAGTGAGACTACTCTGTCCAATCCGCCCATTAGTGGATTCATTATTAGGTCGATTCCATCCTATCTACCCTTTAGTAGACACGTCAGTGGGACCATTCTATCCCATCCACAAAAAAGTAGAATACACTTGTTACGTCCATCCAATAATAGGATGATTTTGTCCCTTCAACCAATTAGAGGGACAATTTCATCCCTACCACCCATCAATAGACTCATTGGTTAGATGATTCTATCCTTTCCACCCATTAGTAGAACCATTAGTAAGACGATTCAATCCCTTTCACCAATTGATGGACCCATTAATGGTTCGATTCAATCCCTTCCTCCACTTAGTTGGACTACTATGTCCTGTCCGCCCATTAGTGGATTTATTATCAGGTAGATTCCATCCTATCTACCCATTAGTAGACACAATAGTGGGACCAGTCCATCCCATCCACCTAAAAGTGGCACGAACTTGTTTCATCCCCTTAATAATAGGACGATTTTGTCCATTCAACCAAATAGTAGGACAATTCCATCCCTTCCACCCATAAGTAGACTCATTAGTAGGACGTTTCTATCCTTTCCACCCATTAGTAGAATCTTTAGTGGGTTGATTCCAACCCTTCCACCCATAAATGGAACCATTTGTGGTATGATTCAATCTTTTCCTCCACTTAGTGGGACTATTCCGTCCCATCCGCCCATTATTGGATTCACTATTAGGTCAATTCCTTCATGTCTACCTATTAGTAAACACATCAGTGGGACCATTCTATCCCATCCACCAAAAAATGGCACAAACTTGTTACGTCCCCTCAATAAGAGGATGATTTTTTCCCTTCAACTTATTGGTGGGATAATTCCATCCCTTCCACCCATTAGTAGGCTCATTAGCACGACGATTGCATCATTTTCAACCATTAGTAGAACCATTAGTGGGATGATTTCATCCCTTCCACCAGTTAATGGACCTATTCGTGGTACGATTCAATATCTTACTCCACTTAGAGGGACTACTCCGTCCAATCCATCCATTAGTGGATTCATTATTAGGTCAATTCCGTCATGTCTACCAATAAGTAGACACATCAGTGGGACCATTCTATCCTATCCACAAAAAATTAGCACGGACTTGTTACGTCCTATCAATAATAGGACGATTTTGTCCTTTCAACCAATTAGTGGGATAGTTCAATCCCTTCCACCCATCAGTAGACTCATTGGTAGGATGATTCTATCCTTTCCACCCATTAGTAGAACCATTAGTAGGACAAGTCCATCCGTTCTACCCATTAATAGACCCATTAGTGGTACGATTTAATCCCTTCCTCTACTTAGAGAGGCTACTCCGTCCCATCCACCAATTAGTGGATTCATAATTAGGTCGATTTCGTCCTGTCTGCCCATTAGTAGACACATCAGTGGGACCATTCTATCCCATCCACCAAAAAGTGGAACAGACTTGTTACGTCCCCCTAATAATCGGATGATTTTATCCCTTCAATCGATTGGTGGGATAATTCGATCCCTTCCACCCATTAGTAGACTCATTAGCAGGACGATTGTATCATTTTCAACCATTAGTAGAAACATTTGTGGGACGATTTCATCCCTTTCACCCATTAATGGACCCATTTGTGGTACGATTCAATCCCTTAGTCGACTTAGTGGGACTACTCCGTCCAATGCGCGCATTAGTGGATTCATTATTAGGTCGATTCCGTCCTCTCTACCCGTTTGTAGATAAATCAGTGGGACCATTCTATCCCATCCATCAAAAAGTAGCAGGGACTTGTTACGTCCCCCTAATAATATTACGATTTTGTCCTTTCAACCAAATAGTGGGACAATTCCATTCCTTCCACCCATAAGTAGACTCATTAGTAGGACGTTTCTATCCTTTCCACCCATTTGTAGAACAATTAGTGGGACGATTCCATACCCTTCCACCCGTAAATGGAACTATTTGTGGCACGATTCAATCCCTTCCTAGAATTAGTGGGTCTACTTCGTCCCATCCGCCTATTAGTGGATTCATTATTAGGTCGATTCAGTCCTGTCTACCCATTAGTAGACACATCAGTTGGACCATTCTATCCCATCCACCAAAAAGTAGAACGAACTTTTAACATCCCCCCAATAATAGGACAATTTTAACCGTTCAACCGATTGGTGGGATAATTGCATCCCTTCCACCTAATAGTAGACTCATAAGCAGGACGATTGTATCATTTTCAACAATTAGTAGAACTATAAGGACGATTTAATCCCTTCCGCCAGTTAATGGACCCATTTGAGGCACGATTCAATCCCTTACTCCACTTAGTGGGACTAATCTGTCTAATCCGCCCATTAGCGGATTCATTATTAGGTCAATTCCATACTATCTACCCTTTAGTAGACACATCAGTGGGACCATTCTATCCCATCCACAAAAAAGTAGGATACACTTGTTACGTCCATCCAATAGTAGGACGATTTTGCCCCTTCAACTAATGAGAAGGACAATTCCATCCTTACCACCCATCAATAGACTCATTGGTAGGACGATTCTGTCATTTCCACCCATTAGTAGGACGATTCAATCCCTTTTACCAATTAATGGACCCATTAGTGGTCCTATTCAATCCCTTCCTCCACTAAGTGGGACTATTATGTCCTGTCCGCACATTAGTGGATTCTTTATAAGGTCGATGCCGTCCTATCTACCCATTAGTAGACACAATAGTGGGACCAGTCTATCCCATCCACCAAAAAGTGGCACGGACTTGTTACATCCCCTTAATAATAGGACGATTTTGTCCCTTCAACCAAATAGTAGGACAATTTCATCCCTTCCACCCATAAGTAGACTCATTAGTCGGACGTTTCTATCCTTTCCACAAATTAGTAGAATCTTTAGTGGGATGATTCCATCCCTTCCACCCGTAAATGGAACCATTTGTGGTACGATTCAATCATCTCCTCCACTTAGTGGGAATATTCCGTCACATCTTCCCATTATTAGATTCAGTATTAGGTCGATTCCTTCATGTCTACCAATTAGTAAACACATCAGTGGGACCATTCTATCCCATCCACCGAAAAAATGGCACAGACTTGTTACGTCCTCCCAATAATAGGATGATTTTGTCCCTTCAACCGATTGATGGGATAATTCCATCCCTTCCACCCATTAGTAGACTCATTAGCACGATGATTGTATCATTTTCAACCATTAGTAGAACCATTAGTGGGACGATTTCATCCCTTCCACCCATTAATGGACCCATTCGTGGTATGATTCAATCCCTTACTCCACTTAGAGGGACTACTCCGTCCAATCTGTCCATTAGTGGATTCTTTATTAGGTCAATTCCGTCATGTCTACACATAAGAAGACACATCAGTAGGACCATTCTATCCCATCCACAAAATATTAGCACAGACTTTTTACGTCCTATCAATAATAGGACGATTTTGTCCCTTCAATCGATTGGTGGGATAATTCCACCCCTTCCACCCATTAGTAGAATCATTAGCAGGACGATTCTATCATTTTCAACCGTTAGTAGAAACATTAGTGGGACGATTTCATCCCTTCCATCCGTTAATGGACTCACTAGTGATACGATTTAATCCCTTACTCCGCTTAGTGGGATTATTTCATCACGTCCGGCCATTAGTGGATTCATTATTAAGTCGGTTCTGTCCTGTCTACCCGTTAGTAGACAAATCAGTGGGACCATTCTATCCCATCCACCAAAAAGTAAAACGGACTTTTTACGCCACCCTAATAATAGGATGATTTTGTTCCTTCAAATGATTGGTGGGATAATTCCATCCCTTCCACCCATTAATAGACTAATTAGCAAGACGATTGTATCAATTTCAACCATTAGTAGAACCATTAGTGGGGCGATTTCATCCCTTCCACCCATTAATGGGCCAATTTATGGTATGATTTAATCCATTACTCCACATAGTGGGACTACTCCGTCCAATTCATCCATTAGTGGATTCATTATTAGGTCGATTCTGTCATGTCTACCCATAAGTAGACACATCAGTTGGATCATTCTATCCTATCCCCTAAAAAGTAGCACAGACTTGTTACGTCTATAGGATGATTTTGTCCCTTCAACCAATTAGTGGGACAATTCCATCTCTTCCACCGATCAGCAGACTCATTGGTAGGATGATTCTATCTTTCCCACCCATTAGTAGATCCATTAACAGGACGATTCCATCCGTTCCACCCATTAATGGACCCATTAGTGGTACGTTTCAATCCTTTACTCTGCTTAGTGGGACTATTCTTTCCTGTCTTCCCATTAGTGTATTCATTATAACGTCGATTCCATCCTCTCTACCCATTAGTAGACACATCAGTGGGACCAGTCTATCCTATCCACCAAAAAGTGGCACATACTAGCTACGTCCCCCTAATATTAGGACGATTATATCCCTACAACCTATTGGTGGGACAATTCCATCCCTTCCACCCATTAGTTGGCTCATTAGCAGGACGACTGTATAATTTTCAACAATTAGTAGAACTATTAGTGGGACGATTTAATCCCTTCCACCCGTTAATGGACCCATTTGTGGTACGATTCAATCCCTTAGTCCACTTAGTGGGACTACTCCGTCCAATCCGCGCATTAGTGGATTCATTATTAGGTGAATTCCGTCCTCTCTACCCGTTAGTAGACAAATCAGCGGGACCAATCTATCCCATCCATCAAAAAGTGGCATGGACTTGTTACGTCCCCCGAATAATAGGATGATTTTGTCCCTTCAACCAAATAGTAGGACAATTCCATCCCTTCCACCCATAAACTCATTAGTATGACGTTTCTATCCTTTACACCCATTAGTGGAACCATTAGTGGGACGATACCATCCCTTCCACCCGTAAATGGAACCATTTGTAGTACGATTCAATCCCTGCCTCTACTTAATGGGACTATTCTGTACCGTCTGCCCATTAGTGGATTCATTATTAGGTCGATTCTGTCTTGTCTTCCCATTAGTAGACACAACAGTAGGACCATTCTATCCCATCTACCAAAAAGTGGAACAAACTTGTTACATCCCCCTAATAATAAGATGATTTTATCCCTACAACCGATTGGTGGGACAATTCCATCTCTTTCACCCATTAGTAGACTCCTTAGCAGGACGATTCTATCATTTTCAACCGTTAGTAGAAACATTAGTGGGACGATTTCATCCCTTCCATCCGTTAATGGACTCATTAGGGGTGCGATTTAATCCCTTACTCCGCTTAGTGGGATTACTTCCTCTCGTCCGGCCATTAGTGGATTCATTATTAGGTCGGTTCCGTCCTGTCTTCCCGTTAGTAGACAAATCAGTGGGACCATTCTATCCCATCTACCAAAAAGTAGCACGGACTTGTTACGTTCCCTCTAATAGTAAGATGATTTTATCACTTCAACCAAATAGTGGGACAATTCCATCCCTTCCACCGATAAGTAGACTCATTAGTACAACGTTTTTATCCTTTCCGCCCAATAGTAGAACCACTAGTGGGATATTCTATCCCTTCCACCCGTAAATGGAACCATTTGTGGTTCGATTCAATCCCTTCCTGCACTTAGTGGGACTACTCTGTCCCGTCTTCCCATTAGTGGATTCATTATTAGGTCGATTCCTTCTTGTCTACCCATTAGTAGACACAACAGTAGGACCTTTCTATCCCATCCACCAAAAACTAGAACAGACTTGTTACGTCCCCTTAATAATGGAATGATTTTATCCCTTCAACTGATTGGTGGGATAATTCCATCCCTTCCACCCATTAGTAGACTCTTTAGCAGAGTCATTAGCAGGATGATTCTGTCATTTTCAACTATTAGTAGACCCCTTAATAATAGGACGATTTTGTCCATTCAACCAAATAGTAGGACAATTCCATCCCTTCCACCCATAAGTAGACTCATTAGTAGGACGTTTCTATCCTTTCCACCCATTAGTAGAATCTTTAGTGGGTTGATTCCAACCCTTCCACCCATAAATGGAACCATTTGTGGTATGATTCAATCCTTTCCTCCACTTAGTGGGACTATTCCGTCCCATCCGCCCATTATTGGATTCAGTATTAGGTCGATTCCTTCATGTCTACCTATTAGTAGACACATCAGTGGGACCATTCTATCCCATCCACCAAGAAATTGCACAAACTGGTTACGTCCCCTCAATAAGAGGATGATTTTTTCCCTTCAACCTATTGGTGGGATAATTCCATCCCTTCCACCCATTATTAGGCTCATTAGCACGACGATTGCATCATTTTCATCCATTAGTAGAACCATTAGTGGGATGATTTCATCCCTTCCACCAGTTAATGGACCTATTCGTGGTACGATTCAATATCTTACTCCACTTAGAGGGACTACTCCGTCCAATCCATCCATTAGTGGATTCATTATTAGGTCAATTCCGTCATGTCTACCCATAAGTAGACACATCAGTGGGACCATTCTATCCTATCCACCAAAAATTAGCACGGACTTGTTCCGTCCTATCAATAATAGGACGATTTTGTCCCTTCAACCAATTAGTGGGACAATTCAATCCCTTCCACCCATCAGTAGACTCATTGGTAGGATGATTCTATCCTTTCCACCCATTAGTAGAACCATTAGTAGGACAATTCCATCCGTTCTACCCATTAATAGACCCATTAGTGGTACGATTTAATCCCTTCCTCTACTTAGTGAGGCTACTCCATCCCATCCACCAATTAGTGGATTCATAATTAGGTCTATTTCGTCCTGTCTGCCCATTAGTAGACACATCAGTGGGACCATTCTATCCCGTCCACCAAAAAGTGGAACAGACTTGTTACGTCCCCCTAATAATCGGATGATTTTATCCCTTCAATCGATTGGTGGGATAATTCGATCCCTTCCACCCATTAGTAGACTCATTAGCAGGACGATTGTATCATTTTCAACCATTAGTAGAAACATTTGTGGGACGATTTCATCCGTTTCACCCATTAATAGACCCATTTGTGGTACGATTCAATCCCTTAGTCGACTTAGTGGGACTACTCCGTCCAATGCGCGCATTAGTGGATTCATTATTAGGTCGATTCCGTCCTCTCTACCCGTTTGTAGATAAATCAGTGGGACCATTCTATCCCATCCATCAAAAAGTAGCAGGGACTTGTTACGTCCCCCTAATAATATTACGATTTTGTCCTTTCAACCAAATAGTGGGACAATTCCATTCCTTCCACCCATAAGTAGACTCATTAGTAGGACGTTTCTATCCTTTCCACCCATTTGTAGAACAATTAGTGGGACGATTCCATACCCTTCCACCCGTAAATGGAACTATTTGTGGCACGATTCAATCCCTTCCTAGAATTAGTGGGTCTACTTCGTCCCATCCGCCCATTAGTGGATTCATTATTAGGTCGATTCAGTCCTGTCTACCCATTAGTAGACACATCAGTTGGACCATTCTATCCCATCCACCAAAAAGTAGAACGAACTTTTTACATCCCCCCAATAATAGGACAATTTTATCCCTTCAACCGATTGGTGGGATAATTGCATCCCTTCCACCTAATAGTAGACTCATAAGCAGGACGATTGTATCATTTTCAACAATTAGTAGAAC
Organism: Petunia secreta; assembly: GCA_029990175.1. Lineage (NCBI taxonomy): Eukaryota > Viridiplantae > Streptophyta > Magnoliopsida > Solanales > Solanaceae > Petunia > Petunia secreta. The sequence goes on from JARKIP010000053.1 coordinate 9,241,226, forward strand.
TATAAGTGGGACGATTTAATCCCTTCCGCCAGTTAATGGACCCATTTGAGGTACGATTCAATCCCTTACTCCACTTAGTGGGACTACTCTGTCCAATCCGCCCATTAGCGAATTCATTATTAGGTCAATTCCATACTATCTACCCTTTAGTAGACACATCAGTGGGACCATTCTACCCGTAAATAAAACCATTTGTGGTACGGTTCAATCCCTTCTTCCACTTAGTGAGACTATCTGTCCCATTTGCCCTTTAGTGGATTCATTATTATGTCGATTCCGTCTTGTCTACCCATTAGTAGACACAAAAGTAGGACCATTCTATTCCATCCACCAAAAAGTGGAACATACTTGTTACGTCCCCTTAATAATAGGGTGATTTTATCCTTTCAACCGATTGGTGGGATAATTCCATCCCTTCCACCCATTAGTAGACTCATTAGAAGGACGATTGTATCATTTTCAACCATTAGTAGGACAATTAGTGGGATGATTTTATCCCTTCCACCCGTTAATGGACCCATTTGTAGTACGATTCAATCCCTTACTCCACTTACTAGGACAACTCCGTCCAAACTTTACATTAGTGGATTAATTATTAGGTCAATTCTGTCCTACCTACCCATTAGTAGACATATCAGTGGGACCATTCTATCCCATCTACCAAAAAGTAGTACGGACTTTTTACGTCCCCCTAATAATAGGACGATTATATCCCTTCAACCGATTGGTGGGATAATTACATCCTTTGTGCCCATTAGTATACTCTTTAGCAGGACGATTGTATCATTTTCAACCACTAGTAGAACCATTAGTGGGACGATTTAATCCCGTCCACCCGTTAGTGGACTCATTTGTGGTACGATTCAATCCCTTACTCCGCTTAGTGGGACTACTCTGTCAAATCCGTCCATTAGTGGATTTATTATTAGGTCGATTCCGTCCTGTCTACCCATTAGTAGACAAATCAGAGGGACCATTCTGTCCTATCCACTAAAAAGTGGCACAGACTTGTTACGTCCCCAAAATAATAGCACGGTTTTGTCCCTTCAACCAAATAGTGGGACAATTCCATCCCTTAAACCCATAAGTAGTTTCATTAGTAGAACTTTTCTGTCCTTTCTACCCATTAGTAGAACCATTAGTGGGATGATTCCATTCCTTCCACCCGTAAATGGAACAATTTATGGTACGATTCAATACCTTCCTCCACTTAGTGGGACTATTCTGTCCCATCTACCCATTAGTGGATTCAATATTAGGTCGATTCCGTCTTGTCTACCCTTTAGAAGAAACATAAGTGGGATCATTCTATCCCATCCCTTAAAAAGTGGCACAGACTTGTTACGTCCCCTTAATAATAGGACGATTTTTCCCTTCAACCAATTAATGGGACAATTCCATACCTTCCACCCATCAGTACACTCATTGGTAGGATGATTCTACCCTTTCTACCCATTAGTAGATCCATTAACAGGACTATTCCATCCGTTCCACCCGTTAACGATTCAATTTGTGGTACGATTCAATCCCGTACTCCATTTAGTGGGACTATTCTTTCCTATCTGCCCATTAGTGTATTCATTATAAGGTCGATGCAGTCCAATCTACCCATTAGTAGACACATCAGTGGGACCAGTCTATCCATTCACCAAAAAGTGGCACAGACTAGCTACATCCCCCTAATATTAGGACGATTTTATCCCTTCAACCAATTGGTGGGACAATTCCATCCCTTCGTAGTAGGACGATTCTATCATTTTCAACAGTTGATAGAATCATTAGTGGGACTATTTCATACCTTCCATCCGTTAATGCACTCATTAGTGGTACGATTTAATCCCTTACTCCACTTAGTGGGATTATTTCGTCCCATCCGTCCATTAGTGGATTCATTATTAGGTCGGTTCCGTCCTGTCTACCCATTAGTAGACAAATCAGTGGGACCATTCCATCCCATCCACCAAAAAGTGGCAAGGACTTGTTACGTTCCCTCTAATGGTAAGATGATTTTGTCCCTTCAACCAAATAGTGGGACAACTCCATCCCTTCCACCAAAATGTAGACTCATTTGTAGGACGTTTCTATCCTTTCCATACATTAGTAGAACCATTAGTGGGACGATTCCATCCCTTCCACCTGTAAATTGAACCATTTGTGGTACGATTCAATCCTTCCTCCACTTAGTGGGACTATTCTGTTCCGTCTGCCCATTAGTGGATTCATTTTTAGTTCGATTCCATCTTGTCCTCCCATTAGTAGACACAACAGTAGTACCATTCTATCCCATCCACTAAAAAGTGGAACAAACTTGTTACATCCCCTTAATAATAGGATGATTTTATCCCTACAACCGATTGGTGGGACAATTCCATCCCTTTCACCCATTAGTAGACTCCTTAGTAGGACGATGCTATCATTTTCAACAGTTAGTAGAATCATTAGTGGGACGATTTCATCCCTTCCATCCGTTAATGGACTCTTTTGTGGTACGATTCAATCCCTTACTCCACTTAGTGGGATTATTCCGTCTCGTCCATCCATTAGTGGATTCATTATTAGGTCAATTCCGTCCTGTTTACCCATTAGTAGACAAATAAGTGAGAGCATTCTATCCCATCCACCAAAACGTGCCACAGACTTGTTACGTCCCCTAATAATAAGACGATTTTTTCCCTTCAACCAAATAGTAGGACAATTCCATTTCTTCCACCCATAAGTAGACTCATTAGTAGGACATTTCTATCCTTTCCACCCATTAGTGCAACCATTAGTGGGACGATTCCATCCCTTCCACCCGTAAATGGAACCATTTGTAGTACGATTCAATTCTTTCCTCAACTTAGTGGGACTATTCTGTCCCGTCTGCCCATTAGTGGATTCATTATTAGGCCTATTCCGTCTTGTCTACCCATTAGTAGACACATCAGTGGGATCATTCTATCCCATCCCTTAAAAAGTGGCACAGACTTGTTACGTCCCCTTAATAATATGATGATTTTTCCCTTCAACCAATTAGTGGGACAATTCCATCCTTTCCACCCATCAGTATACTCATTGGTAGGATGATTCTATCCTTTCTACCCATTAGTAGATCCATTAACAGGATGATTCCATCCGTTCCACCCATTAATGGACCCATTAGTGGTACGATTCAATCCCTTCCTCGACTTAGTGGGACTATTCTATCCCGTCTGCCCATTAGTGGATTCATTATTAGGTCGATTCCGTCGTGTCTTCCCATTAATAGACACTACAGTAGGACCATTCTATCCCATCCACCAAAAAGTTGCATGGACTTGTTACGTCCCCCAAATAATAGATAAATGTTGCATGGACTTTCCAAAAAGTTGCATGGACTTTCGAAAATCCGCTAAATGCGGTTAATCCGGCCCTATTATTTGGTCCCAAAATAAAAAAATAATTGTTTGCTCCTTGCGGGATCCAAATCTGTAAACTGCTAATCTTCAACTATATTGAACGCATTGGCAAACAACTGTGAACATTACCTTATTGAACAAATGGCTATCTCCCTGCAAACAAAAGAGCAGTCAGACAAACTCCCAAATTTGGCAAAGGCAAACTGGCAGATATCCTCCTATGACCACCACATTGCAAATAAAATGCAACATCGTTGGGTTTGCAATAACCCGTCGACAAGAGGGCGGTTTCTTAATTCCAGCAAACGGTACCAAGGACCGGGTCCAAACTAAGGTGTATATGCATGCATGTCCTAAAATCTCCTTCTAAGAGTGGACTAACGGTTGAGGTTGACTCGACCTATGCGGGATAGACCTGGCCTCACAACGCAGTAGAACTGGCCATGACAAAACCAGGAAATCTCAATATCCCGAACTAACTTTTGGTGACACGAAAGAAGTTTCAAAGAGTGAGGTAAGGGCAATGCCCTTCCTGCATAACTACCCGTCAAGCGGGTACCTCGTGATGAAATCGAGGAGGTGAAAGAGAATTGACAGGCTCCATGAGGGAGGAAATATGAACGGAATGTAGACTATGCACAAATAAAAACATGCTTCAATATATTCATTTCCAACAATTATTTCTACGCATGCAAACAAACAAAGAGTTAAGCTACGCATATATACAATCAACATATACATAAATAACGCACATTCGTGAAAATATTTTGGTTAGAACCATTTGCGTATCCCCAGTGGAGTCGTCACGCTGTTGACCCCTCCCTAAAAAATGTTCACAAGTATGCATCGGGATGTATTTTCAACAAAATGGGACTCCAGAGGTTTTTCTTTAGAGTCGCCACCTAATTTAAGGATTATTAGGAACCTAAGTTAACTAAAGAGTGCAATTTATTCTTTATTTAAAAGAAATTAAATTAAGAGATTCTAGGTATGTGGTTCTATTAAATTCGAAAGAAGGTCCCTAGCGGGAGCACTTTCGAAAATCCGCTAAATGCTGTTAATCCGGCGGTTTTCACGAATTTGTTAAGGATAATAAATATATAAAGCTAATTTTATATAAGGATAATATGAATAATATAAATAAGATAAGATTTTAATTATGCCGATACTTAGATAAATAAATAACCCAATTTAAGATTAATTAAATGGATAATGAAATAATGATCAATTGATTAATTAATAAAATAAGTAAAGGTTAAATGAAGTTAGATAATTAAATAAAACAAACTAGATAAATAATTGGATAATAATAAAGGATTAATTAATTGATTGAATAAATAGATAAATAAATAAGCAAATAAATAACTTAATTAAATAAATGAATACTTATCAATTTTAATTTAATAAAGGAGTAAATGAATAGAAATAGATTTAATAAATAAATAAATGATTAATTGAAATTAAATAAATTAGATTAAGTAAATAAATAAATAAATAAATAAGGGAATAAAATTTAATTGATTAACTAAGTAAATAAATTAGATTAGATAAATAAATAATTGAATATTTAATATAATAAATAAAGAAGCAATTCACATGCGAATTATAACGAGGGTATGATTTTTTTAGTCGAATTTGATTTTGCACTCATTAGTTGACAAATGAGTCTAAACATCCATAAATTAATTGGCGATTCGCAAAGAAATGATACAACATTTATATAAAATAATTTAAGTAATTTACAATAATTATTCACAATTCAAATATTATTTCTATCCTACAGAGCTCCTATACAATATGCATTTTCTAAGGGAGCAGGGAAGGATGGAGTTTAGCAGATAGAACCCGGAAGCGCAAACTCAATCATTGAGCCTTGGACTTTGTAATTTTCATTTTTTCTTTCTTTTACGTTTTCGGAGATATCAAGTCCCAAAAATGCGGAGGGGATCCAATAACTCCAAATGCATGCCATCCCAATTTGTGAGTTTTTATTCAACTCGTTCCTATGAGCGTTCATGTCAAAGAAAATAGAAGAGATGAAGAATTAGCAACGACTTAATAAGTAATTACACATATTAAATTAGCAGTAAGAAGACATTGAACAATTAGCTAGTTCAATAATTTAGTGTCTTAACTCATGAGGACCAAACTCAACCAAACGTGCATTCGCTTTATAACATGGAAAAAATATATCCCATGTTCAGGGTCTTGATAGATAAGCAGTTCCAAAGAGAGCATGAAACAAAATTTGGAGGGGTTAGGACTAGAATGGATATAATACACTAATGAAATGCATACTGCCTAGACTTTAATGATGCTGGACTAAAACGAATAATCAATTGATTGAAATAGGAAAGCAAATCATATACAGAACTCACAAAAGGAAGAACCCTCATGAATCAACTATTGGCTTTCAAGACAATCTTACAAGATTCAATTACTTTCCCCATTCTATGTCATTCATAATGCCCCTTCTGATCACACATACTCGAAGCAGATACACACGCACATACAGGCATGCGTTCACAAGCAAGCAGACACACATATGAATCCTTCTGCACCCCAAACCCTTCACTGAACACCCTCACAGACCCTCAGCTTTCCAAGAAATCGACTTCACACATACACTGACCCTCTCCAAACCTGCACAACCTCTATACAGCCTCTCCACATCCCTACTAATGCTGCAGAAACAACAACTCATGCCCTATCAAACTCCCTGAACTTCACCTAATGCAACTACCCTCACTGCCTGAGCACATAGACAACACACCACCTTTCACGCTCACAAACTCCATCACTGCCCTGCAACTGCCACCACTATCTCCTCTCTTAACCTGCAGCCTCTATTCCCTTTGCTAATACCAGGACCAAGGTCCCTATAGGCCACCCTGAAAACTGGACACACACACACACACCCAAATGACTTCCAAAAGACACCGTGAAACTTTCGTGAACAACGGCAGCACCTAGACCATGACCAACTACCTGCAGCACCCTTGAGAAACACACTCACATCTACTACCTGCACCTCTGCACATCAGGCAGCCCCTCTCACCCTCTTAAACCTGAAACCATGGCTAACAACATAACCCTTACCCTGAAACTCTTACTGCCATCCCTGAACTCTAAAACTGCACACACTAGCACATTCAACTTCACACCTCCTCTGAATTCTATTTCAACCATACTACCTTCAGGCAATTTATAAACACATGCAGGTCACTAGACTCCCTCTCCAGAAATAGCTATACACCATACATGAACTAAGCTGCAACATACATATACTCCCTCACTAAAAAAAATGCAACACTTCATCTAAGAACTCCCTCCAAGACAAAGTGATACTAGAAACAATCTGCACCCTTCATTAGAATTAAACTCCAACCACAGGGCATGCTCTAGCCCTGAACAAACAGCAAACAATAACCTATCAACCTCCCATCCAACCTGAAACATCAACTACCACCTAAACTCTCTCCTAACTACCCAAGAGACTCATGCACCAACCTGAACATCCCTGCTTATACAGAGATCAAACAACAGCCTCTCCACCACCATAAAACTCTTAGGCAACCTGCAACTTCTTTCACAGCCTATACACCTCACAAGCCCACTTGAACCTCCTTCATACACACTATACAGATTCCAAACAGAGGCATAGGGCCCTTTTACTAACAAAAACCAGGCCTAAAAATAGACCTCACTAAATCAGAAATGGATGCCTTTTTGCAGTTACATGTCTCAAAATTAAAGTTGATTCTTAATTAATTGATTTAATCGATTTTAAGCAAGTGAAAAACCTCAAAGCATAACATTAGTTCAAACAGCCCTAACGTCTTAAACTAACACAGATTCAAGCTTTCATGATGATAAACAATCATTTTCAATTGTTTTTTAAAAAAAAGGGTTCAAGCTTTGACTTGAAAGAACAAAGCTTAGCTTAAAACAGTTAAAGATTATCTTAACAAACACACAGGTGCTACTATTGCTGCATTTTCATCAAGCTAACAAAACTGTTTACAGTTCATGATATATATTAGAATACTCAAAACTCGACAAAGTATCACCCTCTAATCAGTTAAATGAAGCTAAAAATAAGCATTCAACCAAATAATGGACAAAACAAACTAAAAGTTTTGGATCTAACCTGTTTATGTTCAGTAAAATGAGGCAAGAATCTGAAGAAAATGACTTGAGCAAGAGCGACGTGATGAATAATGATGAAGCGAAAACAAACAAAATCCTAGAAAGCCTCGGAACAGTAACACGATGTTTATGAACTTAAAAACCTAAGAAAAACTGTCTATATTATTATGCTGTCGTATTAAGTCTTTCCCTCTGTTATCCACTGCCCCCCCCCCAAAAAATGAGAATAAAGATGATTATATACCTGTTCACTAGAGTTTTGGACTGAGGTTTTGAAATTCAAACTAGACCCAAAATAGACATTTCCTTGCTAAGGTTAGGGTGGAAATTGTCCAATCCCCAAAGATTGTACAAGTTCTAACCTTATCTAGAAGAATATGCCCGATGAGGATGAATCGAAGGCTCGGATCGACCAGCACATGAACAACCGTCTATGATTCGTACAACTCATGATCGTACGAAGAAGAAGACAAAACTTTTAAGTTGGGGTGTCGTTTTGATCAGATTTGGATGCGTTTTGGGTGATAATTGAAAGAGAATCGGGCGGGTATAGGGTTTTTGCGGGTTGAAATTGGGGAATCGGGTTGGGAAAAACTGAGTATGCGTGTAGTGTGTGTATATATGTGTGTTTGCATAAATGGACTTGCAATTAGGGCTAGGAGCGATTTTAGCCTCTTTTAGATAAATTAATTGAAATATAGGCAATTGCACGGGGTAGGCTAGGGATTAGGCTAGGTGTTGCGATTTTACCCATTTTATCAAGATTTCAATTATTTCACTTTTAAATTTATATGTTAACTAAAAAGGTTTTGGGACAAAATTGGGTGTCAACAGTTGCCCCTCTTTACCCAGAAAAGGATGAAATAGTTTTTCGGGTAAAGAATTGACGAGAAACCAATTTTGTCACGATAAAGCCTAGGACTTCGATTCCAAGGACCAAAGTGCGAGGCTTATGGATATGGCCGAACTCCGGTTTTTGAGTTGCCTACATATTTTGGGTTGAAAGAGAATCAGGCCATATGTAGTTCAACGACAGTTAGATACGAAACTCGCACGATTGACAGAAAAGAACGCACGAATAGGAAAGAATTCAAACTGACGTCCTAATCTGAAACAAAAGATTAGGATAAAATTTGCTTGTTCGAGTGCGATTCTTCAGATCCTCATTGATGAGTCTAGCTCATATCAATGATTGCCCCGGTTCACTGCTAAGAGAAAGATCCACGTTATGCTCCAAATGCTGCTGCGAGGCTGCTGAAATTCTGTAAAATCTCAACAAACAGTAAGCGAGCAACTGCTAATAAACTATAATAATTGGAATAAAAATTAAATAAAGCGATAACATAAAATTGTAAATGCGGGTTGCGATATCATCAATATGTTCCTTCGATCAGTGCCCGGGGAACCTCTAGGATGATCATTATTCTGAAACAGCAAAGTAACACAATAAGTAAAGCGAGTACGAATTGTAGAATGCAAGGCTTTTATAAGATAAGTCGACTAACGAGACATAATGCCTCAAGTTGACTTGGCTAATCTATAACCTACGCAGCTAACATAACGTTTATTTATAAGGCAAGCGAGCCTAAAACGTCCAATTATAAGGGGAACGAGCCTAGAACGCTCAATTATAGGGCGAACGAGCCTAGAACGCTGATGTTTGGCATTTTATGCCTATAATTCCTTAATATTTCCGCATATTTGAGCTTGTTTTGCACTCGTTTATTAGTTGTGAATGTGGTTGTACACTGATTTTGCGTTGTGCGTGTGTAGGTTGTTACGCGGTGCATTTGGAGCTTTCCGGAGCTTGATTGAGCATGAATTGGTTGAAGGATGATTGAGGATTGGATTGAGCACGCGAAGGCACGACACGGACACAATTTCGGACCACGGAAGAAGGCGAGTTGGCTGGGCGCTGTGGGGCACGTGGCGCGCCCTCCACCGCGCACCACTGCCCAGCACAGTTCCCAACGTGGCGCGCCCTTAAGGCGCCTAAATTGTGGCGTTACTGATTATCTTGGCGCTTTCCGAGGCGCGGGACGGCCCGTTATAGCGCCCCGTGTGCGGTTTTTCACTTCCTATTCCGTCTAGTATTGGGTCTAAGTTATTACTAGGTGTTTGTAAATACTATAAGTAGTCTTTTACTTAGTTTTTGAAAGGGAGTTGATACTTTGGAGCAATATTGAGAGCTACATACTCATTGAACAAGGGTTTATTCCTAATCTTTCATCTATTACATCATTTACTTCATTATTACACCAAATTATTGCCTTGTGATTATGAATATGTGTGGCTAAACTTTACGTTCTAGGGTTAGAGTATTACATGAAAGTTGATTGTTGAAGGTTGATTCCCATTGATTTAATCCCATAACGGGTTGCTTATTCTTTCTTGATTTCACATGTGTAATTGTTAGAGCTCGATAATTATACATCATCTATGGTTTTTAGATTGAACTCGAAAGAGGGAATTTAATTACGTAATAAGAAAGGATAGAACTAGTTTGTGAACCCGGGCATCAGGGAACCAATTTGCGGGTAGGATAGACATATACTTGCTTGCCTAGTTTAACTCATTACATGAATCTTAATGCGTGCATGTGATTTAACCCATAGACATATAGGGATTGAAGTAGCTTGCATAGACTGTGAAGAACTGAAAGGTTTTCACAGTTACATTTACTCTGTCAGTTAGTAACCCGGGATTTAAGAAGTGGAATCAATTGGATACATCAACTGGATTGTTCGTAACTCTGACCCTGGACCGCTCGCTTGATATTGTTAACAACCAAAGTATTTCTCATTGCTTGACTACATCTTTAGCACTTTACTTACTGCACTTTAGTTATAAAAACTCTTACAACCAAGAAAAAGACCCCTGAGTAGTTTGGAGGAATTGTTTGTTAGGTATTAGTCTGCTGAGTCCTCGTGGGAACGATATTCGATTTATCACTTTATTACTTGTCGACCGCGTATACTTGCGTGTGCGTTGGGAGTAACAATTTTTTAGCGCCGTTGCCGGGGACTAGTTACGGACTATTTTCATTTGAACAATTACTTAATTGCTATTCAGGTTTTATTTTTTGTTGAGTTTCTTGTGCTGTTTCAGGCAATAGGTTTTGAATGCAAAGGAACAAAAAGGACGAATCACTCGCACCTTTTGATCCCGAGCCTGAAAGAACCTTGAGAAAGGCAAAAAGGGAAGCGAGAGATCGAGAAGCATTAGCAATCGTACTTGCCTCTCTACCTGTTGAAATGGCTGAAGAACAAGCAGTAGCATTGCGAGATGTGGCTCTTCCTAGTCTGAAAGGAGTAGAGTCAAGTATTGTGAAGCCTGCTATTACTGGAAACTTTGAGATCAAGCCCGGCATGATTCAGTTGCTGCATGTGACGGGGCAATATGGTGGATTCCTGCATGAAGATCCGCAGCAACACCTGCAGAACTTTCTGGAGATCAGTGATACTTATACACCGGTAGGTGTGCCTACTGATTATGTGCGAATGACTTTGTTCCCATTTTCATTGATTGGGACAGCAAGGAAGTGGTTAAAGGCTGAAAAGCCTGGGTCTATCACTACTTGGGAGGATTTGGCTAAGAAATTCTTGGCTAAGTTTTATCCGTCTGCCAAGACGGCCAGGTTGAGGAGCGCAATTTTGTCCTTCAGGCAGTTAGAAGGAGAATCATTATATGCAGCCTGGGAGAGATTTAAAGCTTTATTGAGAGATTGTCCACACCACAACCAATCTAATGAGGTTATTGCACACACGTTTGTTGAGGGGTTGGACCAACATACTAAGATTGTGGTTGATGCTGCTGCTGGAGGCCAAGTGCTGGCCTTAAATTTTGAACAGATATATGACTTACTTGATAAGTTTTCACAGAGCAATCCTGATTGGCAGGGTGATGGCAGAGCTAATATGCAAGTTGAGGGTGCTAGCAGAGCTAATACGCAGAAAGCTGCTGGGATACTTCAACTAGATGGAATTTCAGAGCTGCGAGCTAAGATGGATGCTATTTCTAATCAAATCAGCAAGCTGACTCTCCAAGCGAAGCCACAACTAGCTCCAGTGCAACAAGTTCAGACCTTTTGTGAAGTATGTGGTGAGGATCATAGCACTGAGGTTTGTCCCTCTAACCCAGAGTCAGTATATTATGTGGGTAATCAGAACAGATCACAGGGTCAAAATCGCAATCAGTATGGTAACAGTTATAATACGGGTTGGCGTAATCACCCAAATTTTTCCTGGAGGGATACCCGTGAGCAGTTTCAGGGTAATGAGAGACCCCAATTTACTCAAAGCAATGCACCACAGCAGGGGTCGCAGTCACAGGCTCAGCCACAGCAGTCTAATGCTCTGGAGGATATGCTCAGGAAACTTCTTGCAGGGCAGCAAAAGCTCATGGATGAGTCAGCATCTCAGGCACAAATAATTAAAGATTTGAGCAGTGCGCAGAAAGATCTTGAAAGACAGTTGGGGCAGCTTGCTGGAGCACAAAATAATAGACCTCGGGGTGCTTTACCGAGTGATACAGAGAAGAATCCTAAAGAATTTGTGCAAGCAGTTACTTTGAGGAATGGAAGAGCTCTAAAAGAACTTCCCCCTAAACCAAAGAAGCCTGTTGATGAGCTAGAGCCAAATGTTGATAGGGAAGTGGAAAACGAAGCAGAGACAGTAATAGCAAAGCAGCCCGAGTCTGCTATTGTGAGACCACCACCACCTTTCCCTCAGAGGCTTCAGAAGCAAAAAGTTGATGCAGCATGCAAGAAATTCTTGGAGATATTGAGTCAGATTCAGGTAAATATTCCTTTTGTGGAGCTTTTGCGGGATGTTCCCAAATATGCTAAATACATCAAGGATATTGTTGCTAACAAGAGAAGACTGACTGAGTTTGAGACAGTTGCACTCACTGAGGAGTGCAGTTCCAGAGTTAGAAGCAAGATTCCTCAGAAATTGAAGGACCCTGGCAGTTTTACCATCCCTTTGAAAATTGGGGAACATGAGGTTGGTTGTGCTTTATGTGATTTGGGTGCTAGTATGAATTTGATGCCTTTTTCAGTTTTCAGGAAGCTAGGCCTGGGTGAGCCACGACCCACTACTGTGACCCTGCAGCTTGCTGATAGATCTTTGACATGCCCCGAGGGGATTATTGAGGATGTGCTTATACAAGTGGGTCAGTTCATATTACCCGTTGATTTTATTATTCTTGATTATGAAGCTGATCCTGAGGTTCCTCTCATCTTGGGAAGAGGATTTTTGGCTACTGCTGATGCTGTTATTCGAGTCAGAGCTGGAAAGATGATTATGAAGGTAAATGGGGAAGAAGCTGTGTTTAATGTGTTCAGAGCTACCCAGCTTCCTTCTCACTATGAAGAGTTGTCCATGGTAAAAGTGGTAGATGATGAGCTGACTGCTGATGAGAGGTCATTCTTGGCTTCTAATGTTGATTCGTTAGCACGGGCACTCTTATGTGATGATGATGATATCCTGAAGGATGATGATACTGAAGAGTATTTGGAGGTTCTTAATATGCAGAGTAGATTCATCCCAGGGTGGAAGAAATTTGAGGAGCTTGATAGACCGTTGACCTTAACTCCTGCTAAACCGTCTATTGAGAAAGCTCCTAATCTTGAGCTCAAACCTTTACCCGAGCATTTACGTTATGCTTATTTGGGTGAAGGTAATACGTTACCCGTGATCCTTTCTTCTTTGTTGTCTGATGTGCAGGTTGAGAAGGTGTTGCGGGTTTTGCGAGAGCGTAAAAGAGCTATTGGCTGGACTATTGCCGATATTAGAGGGATTAGTCCTTCTTTCGGCATGCACAAAATTCTCTTGGAGGAAGATCATAAACCATCCATAGAGCTGCAGAGGAGGCTAAACCCAATTATGAAGGAGGTGGTGAAGAAAGAAGTTATCAAGTGGCTGGATGCTGGTATTATTTTTCCTATCTCTGACAGCAAGTGGGTGAGTCCAGTGCAATGTGTTCCTAAGAAGGGGGGCATGACAGTGGTGAAGAATGAGAACAATGAGTTGATTCCTACAAGAACTATTACAGGGTGGCGAATTTGCATTGACTATAGGAAGCTAAACAAGGCCACCAGGAAAGATCACTTCCTACTACCCTTTATTGATCAGATGTTGGATAGACTTACAGGGCATGAATATTACTGTTTCTTGGATGGATATTCGGGCTACAATCAAATTGTGATAGCCCCTGAAGACCAAGAGAAGACCACTTTTACTTGTCCATATGGCACCTATGTATTTAGGAGGATGCCATTTGGGTTGTGTAATGCCCCGGGGACTTTTCAACGGTGCATGATGGCTATTTTCACTGACATGGTGGAAAAATTTGTGGAGGTATTTATGGATGATTTTTCAGTGGTTGGTGATTCGTTTGATGAATGTTTGAGAAATCTTGATGCTGTGCTAAGCCGTTGTGAAGAAACAAATCTTGTGCTGAATTGGGAAAAATGCCACTTTATGGTTCAAGAAGGCATAGTACTTGGGCACAAGGTATAAAAGCAAGGAATTGAGGTTGATAAGGCGAAGATTGAGGCTATTGAGAAATTACCACCACCTATCTCTGTTAAGGGGGGTGCGTAGTTTCTTGGGACATGCAGGGTTCTATAGACGGTTCATAAAGGACTTCTCCAAAATTTCCACTCCCTTGTGCAAAGTGTTGGAGAAGGATGTGAAATTTGTGTTTGATGATGCTTGTCTCAAAGCATTTGAAGAGTTGAAGAAAAGGTTGGTGACCGCACCAATCATCATTGCTCCTGACTGCTCTTTGCCGTTTGAATTGATGTGTGATGCGAGTGATCATGCTATTGGGGCTGTTCTAGGCCAAAGGATTGGAAGAATCTTTCTCTCCATCTATTATGCAAGCAAGACGTTTGATGCAGCCCAGTCCAATTACACCACCACTGAAAATGAGTTGCTAGCCGTAGTTTATGCTTTTGATAAGTTCAGATCTTATTTGGTTGGCACTCATGTTGTTGTCTACACTGATCATGCCGCAATCCGGTATTTGTTTGAAAAGAAGGACTCCAAGCCTAGACTCATTAGATGGGTTCTCCTATTGCAAGAGTTTGATGTTGAAATTCGAAATCGCAAGGGGACTGAGAATCAAGTTGCTGATCATTTGTCAAGGTTGGAGAATAGAGATCATATAGATGAAGGGCCCGAGATTAAAGAGGTATTTCCTAATGAGCAACTTTTTGCTCTTGATGCAGCTGAGGTGCCATGGTATGCTGACATGGTGAATTTACTTGTGAGTAATGTGTACCCCCCTGGGGCAACTGCTGAGCAAAAGCGTAAACTCCTTCATGAGAGTAGATTTTATGTGTGGGATGAGCCCTATTTGTACAAGATAGGGGTTGATCAACTAGCTAGGAGATGTATTCCAAGGGAAGAAGTAGAGCCGATTCTACAGAGCTGCCATTCCTCTCCTTATGGTGGCCACCTTGGTGGAGATCGAACAGCTGCAAAGGTACTCCAATCTGGTTTCTTTTGGCCTACTCTATTTAAAGATGCTCATGCATTAGTGAAGCAATGTGATCGTTGCCAAAGAACTGGGACAATTACTAGGCGTCACGAGATGCCTTTGAACAATATCTTGGAGATTGAGCTGTTTGATTGTTGGGGTATTGATTTTATGGGTCCATTCCCACCTTCTATGGGTCAAAAGTACATCCTCGTAGCAGTTGATTATGTGTCCAAATGGGTAGAAGCTGTTGCACTTCCAACAAATGATGCGAGTGTGGTGGTGAAGTTTGTGAAGAAGAATATTTTCACTCGTTTTGGGACACCGCGGGCTATAATCAGTGATGAAGGTACGCACTTTTGTAACCGCTTGTTCAATAAATTGTTGGCTAAGTATGGGGTTCGCCATAAGGTGGCTACTGCTTATCATCCTCAAACTAGTGGCCAAGTGGAAGTGTCTAATAGAGAGAACAAGCAAATCCTTGAGAAGACTGTGAATGCCTCGAGGAAGGATTGGGCTATGAAGTTAGATGATGCTCTCTGGGCCTATCGAACCGTATTCAAAACACCTATTGGAACTTCTCTATATAGGCTTTTTTATGGTAAGGCCTGTCACTTGCCGGTTGAATTAGAGCATAAGGTGTGTTGGGCTATTCAAAAGCTCAACCTTGATATGGCCTTAGCGGGTGAGAAGAGGGTGCTCCAATTGCATGAACTTGAAGAGTTCCGTTTCCATGCATATGAAAATGCTAAATTATACAACGAACGGACAAAGAAATGGCATGATAAGCACATTGAGCGTCGTTCTTTTGAGCCCGGGCAGCTTGTATTGTTGTTCAACTCGAGGTTGAAATTATTTCCGGGCAAGTTGAAGTCGAGATGGTCGGGGCCTTTTGAAGTTGTTCGTGTTACCGCACATGGTGTGGTTAAATTGAGAGCCCCGGATTCTGAGAACACATTTTTGGTTAATGGTCAACGGGTGAAACATTATTGGGGAGGTGCGGTGAATCACCGCACTTCAATTACTTTGAGGGACCCTTGATTTATACCCGTCATGCCACGACGTTAAATAAGGCGCTTCTCGGGAGGCAACCCGAGTTTGTACTTGTAATAGTTTAGTTTTTTTGTTTTTATAGTGTCACGTAGTTGTTGTTTGTGTGTCATTTTTGTAGGAATTGGGTGAGCTAAACAAGGTGAAATTAATGCATTGAGGGGTACGGGACGTCTCGAGTCATGTCTCGCGCTTGGGGTTGCACTTGGAATCAAAAATCGGTGCGAAAAAACGTGCTCGGGGGCGTTCAGGAGTGCCCCACGCCTCCCAAAGCGCAAAAAGTGAGCTGAAGCAAAGGGGCCTGGCGCGTTGGGAAGCATGCCGCACCCCCCACCGCGCCAGGATAGGCAGTAGCTACGAAAAATGCCCGCGTTTGGGGCGTGGCGCGCTGCTTATCGCGCAAGGCGAGACTTTTGTGAGTTTTTGCCGGGTCAAATGGGTTTTGACCCGCGACCCGGTCTTCCCCATCCCCTTATACCCGATTCTAACACCTATTTTTCACTATTTTCACTCCCAATCACTCTCTAATCACTCACAACTTCATTTCTATCACTTGGAATCATTCCAAATCTTGTGCAATCCATCCTAAATCATTCAAGTAAGTAAATTCTTCACTCTTTCTCTTCATTAACATGTAAGTTGCACTTCTTCTTTGTATACATGATTCTTAGCTAGTTACAGTTGACTCATTAAAAATTCATGCTTGTTGTGCCTAAATGGTTAAATGAGCTTGCTAGATGACTTGTGACTTGAAAAAAGAGATCTCCCAACAATTTGGGAGGGTTGGCATATTCCAAAACTCATTGAAATTGCTAGTTTAAAAGTGTGCACACCAAGTGTTTGTGAAAAAGCCTCAATGATGAAAATTCAATAACATTGTGAATTCTTGAGTAGCAATGCATTCCTTAGGCTTATTATGGACATTAGGTGTTGCACACACACAAGAATTGATCATGATGCACCCACACTAGCTTGATTTTCAAAATTCAAAACGTGGCATACTTTGCCCAAAGCTAGTTTTGCTTAAGTGTGGGGTTTCTCGTGCAATTGAGTTGAGTGATTGACACATAGAGTGTGTGATAAGTGTGGGGTGGTACCCCACTAATTGAGCTTGAATTGTATAGTCTTGGTACCTATCTATCTATCTCACATTGATCTTTTATTATTGTATAGGTACCATGGTGACTACTCCTTTGCCAAACAAGAGCTCTTCCTCCGCTTCGGGCTCGAGAAAAACACTTCAAGTCGGGCCTTCCACTACCAAGAAAAAGGGTAAGGCACCGGCCAAACCCAAGGCTAAACCAAAGACTAAAGGCAAGGCTAAGATTCCAAAGGACGCGGTGCCGATACCACGTCCCGGAGGCAAGACCCGTTATGTCCTCCCTTTTGTAAAGAAGGGGGAATGCCAAACATGGTACAAGAGTGTGCGGCTTGCGGGGTACATACCCGAGCAAGCCATTGATAAACGACCGGTGATGCAAAAATTTAGAAGTGTGGCCAAAGCGATCATTGCTCTAAAATGGGACTCGGTATTTGAGAGTCCGGAGCACGCCAACTTGGACATGGTACAAGAATTGTATGCCAATTGGGAGCCCGAGGAAGCTTGGAAGGAGGATGATGTGGTGATAGTTCGGGGAGTGAAAGTGAAGTTGGATCCTACGGCATTGAATTCCTTTTTGGGGGTCGATGACCCCGATTATGATGATTTGAGGGAGTACATCAAGAATCCTGATTATAAAGCTTTGCAGGATACACTTTGTGGCGAGAGCTCCACTCACAAGTGGGAGCGCACGGCCACCGAAAGACACAAGTTCAGGTATTTCTCGCAGTTTCTTAAACCGGCCCGTATGTAGATGCGGTTCATAAATGCACGTATACTACCATGTTCCCATTACTCCGAGGTCACTAAGACTCGGGCGTGCATGGTGTACTTCTTCATGATTGGGAGGCCGGTGAACATTGGCTACTACATGTTGCGCATTATGAAAGAGCAACGAAAATCTGATTCATGTAGTAGATTGTACTTTGGGAACCTCTTGACCCGTTACTTAGAGAAGGCGGGCGTCCCCGTAGATGAGATTGGGGATCGCATTGTCCCTGATATGGGGAAGCCTTTTGACATTGCTTCGGTCAAGGGGGTGACCACCACCGCGCCGGTGAAACTGACGGTAGACGAGTGGCGGGAGGCAGACGCCAACTTGACTGCGCGTCAGTACTTGATGATGGAGGCGATGGCCCATCAGTCGGGCGTTGATTTGACTGCTATTGACCGCAAGGTCCCTCTCCTGGAGACCTCGAAGGGTCTGCTTGGCATGATTCGAGCTAGAACGGTGGATCCGCAGGAGGATGAGAACACAGATTCAGATGTTGTGGCTAATGATCCGGACAGCGAGGTTGAGGCAGCTGATTCTGAGGGCGGTGGCTCTGATGAGGAGGAGGATTAGGTCCACACTCCTGCGCACCACCCAGATTTCAGGGCAGTTTTCTTGTACTTTTACTTTTGCACTTACTTCTTTGTCGCACTAGGACATTGCTTAGTTTAAGTGTGGGGTGGGGTACTGCCCTTTATCTATTTTTGAGGTTAGGATGCATGTACCATAGGATTTTTTCTTTTGTCACTTGACTTTATTTTGATTTGTTTCTTGCTTTAATATATGAAAAAAAAATTAGAAAACCAATGAAAAATTCCAAAAAGATTTTCCTTTTAGTTTTATTAGTGGTACATGTCATCCGCCCCGTGGTTTTTCTTATGACCTCGGTTCTTTTCCATGGGGAGGCCTTTGAACCGGGTAGGTTTATCTTATGACCTCGGTTCTTTTAAGATTATTCCGTCTCGTCCGTCCATTAGTGGATTCATTATTAGGTCAATTCCGTCCTGTCTACCCATTAGTAGACAAATAAGTGAGACCATTCTATCCCATCCACCAAAACGTGGCACAGACTTGTTACGTCCCCTAATAATAGGACGATTTTTTCCCTTCAACCAAATAGTAGGACAATTCCATTTCTTCCACCCATTAGTGGAACCATTAGTGGAACGATTCCATCCCTTTCACCTGTAAATGGAACAATTTGTAGTACGATTCAATCCTTTCCTCCACATAGTTGGACTATTCTGTCCCGTCTGCCCATTAGTGGATTCTTTATTAGGTCGATTCCGTATTGTCTTCCCATTAGTAGACACAACAGTAGGACCATTCTATCCCATCCACCAAAAAGTTGCATGGACTTGTTCCGTCCCCCAAATAATGGGACGAATTTGTCCCTTCAACCAATTAGTGGGACAATTCCATGCTTTCCATCCATTAGTAGACTCATTAGCAGGATGATTCTATCATTTTCACCCATTAGTAGAACAATTAGTGGGACGATTTCATCCATTCCACCCGTTAATGGATCCATTTGTGGTACTATTCAATCCCTTACTCCATTTAGTGGGACTATTCTGTCCTATCTGCCCATTAGTGTATTCATTATAAGGTCGATTCTGTCCTATCTACCCATTAGTAGACACATCAGTGGGACCAGTCTATCCATCCACCAAAAAGTGACACAGACTAGCTACATCCCCCTAATATTAGGACGATTTTATCCCTTCAACCCATTGGTGGGACATTTCCATCCTTACGTACTAGGACGATTATATCATTTTCAACAGTTAGTAGAATCATTAGTGGGACGATTTCATCCCTTCCATCCGTCAATGGAGATTTGTGGTACGCTTCAATCACTTACTCTACTTAGTAAGGTTATTCCGTCCCATCCGTCCATTAGTGGATTCATTATTAGGTCAATTCCGTCCTGTCTACCCATTAGTAGACAAATAAGAGAGATCATTCTATCCCATCCACTAAAAAGTGGCACAGACTTGTTACGTCCCCTAGTAATAGGATGATTTTTCCCTACAACCAAATAGTGGGACAACTCCATCCCTTCCACCCATAAGTAGACTCATTAGTAGGACGGTTCTGTCCTTTCCAGCTATTAGTGGAACCATTAGTGGGACGATTCCATTCCTTCCACCCGTAAATGGAACAATTTGTGGTACGATTCAATCTCTTCCTCCATTTAGTGGGACTATTCTATTCCGTCTGCCCATTAGTGGATTCATTTTGAGGTCGATTCCATCTTGTCTACCCATTAGTAGACACAACAGTAGGACCATTCTATCCCATCCACCAAAAAGAGGAACAAACTTGTTACGTCCCCCTAATAATAGGATGATTTTATCCCTACAACCGTTTTGTGGGACAATTCCATCCCTTTCACCCATTAGTAGACTCCTTAGTAGGACGATGCTATCATTTTCGACAGTTAGTAGAATCATTAGTGGGACGATTTCATTCCTTTCCATCCGTGAATGGACTCATTTGTGGTACGATTCAATCCCTTAATGGGATTATTCCGTCTCGTCCGTCCATTAGTGGATTCATTATTAGGTCAATTCTGTCCTGTCTACCCATTAGTAGACATATAAGTGAGACCATTCTATCCCATCCAACAAAACGTGGCACGGACTCTTTACGTCCCCTAATAAGCGGACGATTTTTTCCCTTCAACCAAATAGTAGGACAATTCCATTTCTTCCACCTATTAGTAGACTCATTAGTAGGATATTTCTATCCTTTCCACCCATTAGTGAAACCATTAGCGGGACGATTCCATCCCTTCCACCCGTAAATTGAACCATTTGTAGTACGATTCAATCCTTTCATCCACTTAGTGGGACTATTCTGTCCCGTCTGCCCATTAGTGGATTCATTATTAGGTCTATTTCGTCATGTCTTCCCATTAGTAGACACAACAGTAGTACCATTCTATCCCATCCACCAAAAAGTTGCATGGACTTGTTACGTCCCCCAAATAATAGGACGATTTTGTCCCTTCAACCAATTAGTGGGACAATTCCATGCTTTCCACCCATTAGTAGACTCATTAGCAGGATGATTGTATCATTTTCACCCATTAGTAGAACCATTAGTGGGACGATTTAATCCCTTCCACCCGTTAATGGATCCATTTATGGTACGATTCAATCCCTTACTCCATTTTGTGGGACTATTCTGTCCTATCATCCCATTAGTGTATTCATTATAAGGTCGATTCCGTCCTTTCTACCCAATAGTAGATACATCAGTAGGACCAGTCTATCCATCCACCAAAACGTGGCACAGACTAGCTACATCCCCCTAATATTAGGACGATTTTATCCCTTCAACCAATTGGTGGGACAATTCCATCCCTTCGTAGTAGGACGATTATATCATTTTCAACAGTTAGTAGAATCATTAGTGGGACGATTTCATCCCTTCCATCCCTTAATGGAGACATTTGTGGTACGATTCAATCACTTACTCCACTTAGTGGAATTATTCCGTCCCGTCCGTCCATTAGTGGATTCATTATTAGGTCAATTCCGTCCAGTCTACCCATTAGTAGACAAATAAGAGAGATCATTCTATCCCATCCACCAAAAAGTGGCACTGACTTGTTACGACCCCTAGTAATAGGACGATTTTTCCCTTCAACCAAATAGTGGGACAACTCCATCCCTTCCACCCATAAGTAGACTCATTAATATTAGGACGTTTCTATCCTTTCCACCCATTAGTTGAACCATTAGTGGGACGATTCCATCCCTTCCACCCGTAAATGGAACGATTTGTGGTACGATTCAATCCCTTCCTCCATTTAGTGGGACTATTCTATCCCTTCTGCCCATTTGTGGATTCATTTTTAGGTAGATTCCATCTTGTCTTCCCATTAGTAGACACAACAGTAGGACCATTCTATCCCATCCACCAAAAAGTGGAACAAACTTGTTACGTCACCCTAATAATAGGATGATTTTATCCCTACAACCGATTGGTGGGACAATTCCATCCCTTTCACCCATTAGTAGACTCCTTAGTAGGACGATGCTATCATTTTCAATAGTTAGTAGAATCATTAGTGGGACGATTTCATTCCTTTCCATCCGTGAATGGACTTATTTGTGGTACGATTCAATCCCTTACTCCACTTAATGGGATTATTCCATCTCGTCCCTCCCTTAGTGGATTCATTATTAGGTCGATTCCGTCCTGTCTACCCATTAGTAGACAAATAAGTGAGACCATTCTATCCCATCCACCAAAACGTGGCACAGACTTGTTACGTCCCCTAATAATAGGACGATTTTTTCCCTTCAACCAAATTGTAGGACAATTCCATTTCTTCCACCCATATGTTGACTCATTAGTAGGATGTTTCTATCCTTTCCACCCATAAGTTGGACGATTCCATCCCTTCCACCCGTAAATGGAACCATTTGTAGTACGATTCAATCCTTTCATCCACTTAGTGGGACTACTATGTCCCGTCTGCCATTAGTGGATTCATTATTAGGTCGATTCCGTCATGTCTTCCCATTAGTAGACACAACAGTAGGACCATTCTATCCCATCCACCAAAAAGTTGCATGGACTTGTTACCTCCGCCAAATAATAGGACGATTTCATCCCTTCAACCAATTAGTGGGACAATTCCATGCTTTCCACCCATTAGTAGACTTATTAGTAGGATGATTGTATCATTTTCACCCATTAGTAGAACCATTAGTGGGACGATTTAATCCCTTCCACCCGTGATCCATTTGTGGTACGATTCAATCCCTTACTCCATTTAGTGGGACTATTCTGTCCTATCTGCCCATTAGTGTATTCATTATAAGGTCGATTCCGTCCATTCTACCCATTAGTAGATACATCAGCATGACCGGTCTATCCATCCACCAAAAAGTGGCACAGACTAGCTACATCCCCCTAATATTAGGACGATTTTATCCCTTCAACCAATTGGTGGGACAATTCCATCCCTTCGTAGTAGGACGATTATATAATTATCAACAGTTAGTAGAATCATTAGTGGGACGATTTCATCCCTTCCATCAGTTAATGGAGACATTTGTGGTGCGATTCAATCACTTACTCTACTTAGTGGGATTATTCCGTCTCGTCTGTCCATTAGTGGATTCATTATTAGGTTAATTCCCTCCTGTCTACCCATTAGTAGACAAATAAGAGAGATCATTCTATCCCATCCACCAAAAAGTGGCAATGACTTGTTACGACCCTTAGTAATAGGACGATTTTTCCCTTCAACCAAATAGTGGGACAACTCCATCCCTTCCACCCATAAGTAGACTCATTAGTAGGATGTTTCTATCCTTTCCACCCATTAGTTGAACCATTAGTGGGACGATTCCATCCCTTCCACCCGTAAATGGAACGATTTGTGGTACGATTCAATCCCTTCTTCCATTTAGTGGGACTATTCTATCCCGTCTGCCCATTTGTGGATTCATTTTTAGGTAGATTCAATCTTGTCTTCCCATTAGTAGACACAGCAGTAGGACCATTCTATCCCATCCACTAAAAAGTGGAGCTAACTTGTTACGTCACCCTAATAATAGGATGATTTTATCCCTACAACCGATTGGTGGGACAATTCCATCCCTTTCACCCATTAGTAGACTCCTTAGTAGGACGATGCTATCATTTTCAACAATTAGTAGAATCATTAGTGGAACAATTTCATTCCTTTCCATCCGTGAATGGACTCATTTGTGGTACGATTCAATCCCTTACTCCACTTAATGGGATTATTCCATCTCGTCCCTCCCTTAGTGGATTCATTATTAAGTCGATTCCATCCTATCTACCCATTAGTAGACAAATAAGTGAGACCATTCTATCCCATCCACCAAAACGTGGCACAGAGTTGTTACGTCCCCTAATATAGGACGATTTTTTCCCTTCAACCAAATAGTAGGACAATTCCATTTCTTCCACCCATAAGTAGACTCATTATTAGGATGTTTCTATCCTTTCCACCCATTAGTGGGACGATTTTATCCCTTCCACCCGTAAATGGAACCATTTGTAGTGTGATTCAATCCTTTCATCCACTTAGTGGGACTATTCTGTCCCGTCTGCCATTAGTGGATTCATTTTTAGGTCGATTCCATCATGTCTTCCCATTAGTAGACACAACAGTAGGACCATTCTATCCCATCCACCAAAAAGTTGCATGGACTATTTACGTCCCCTAAATAATAGGACGATTTTGTCCCTTCAACCAATTAGTGGGACAATTCCATGCTTTCCACCCATTAGTAAACTCATTAGTAGGATGATTGTATCATTTTCACCCATTAGTAGAAGCATTAGTGGGACGATTTCATCCCTTCAACCCATTAATGGATCCATTTGCGGTACGATTCAATCCCTTACTCCATTTAGTGGGACTATTCTGTCCTATCTGCCCATTAGTGTATTTATTATAAGGGCGATTCCGTCCTATCTACCCATTAGTAGATACATCAGTAGGACCAATCTATCCATCCACCAAAAAGTGGCACAGACTACCTACATCCCCCTAATATTAGGACGATTTTATCCCTTCAACCAATTGGTGGGACAGTTCCATCCCTTCGTAGTAGGACGATTATATCATTTTCAACAGTTAGTAGAATCTTTAGTGGGACGATTTCATCCCTTCCATCCGTTAATGGAGACATTTGTGGTACAATTCAATCACTTACTCCACTTAGTGTGATTATTCCGTCCCGTCCGTCCATTAGTGGATTCATTATTAGGTCAATTCCATCCTGTCTACCCATTAGTAGACAAATAAGAGAGATCATTCTATCCCATCCACCAAAAAGTGGCACAGACTTGTTACGTCCCCTAGTAATAGGATAATTTTTCCCTTCAACCAAATAGTGGGACAACTCCATCCGTTCCACCCTTAAGTAGACTCATTAGTAAGACGTTTCTATCCTTTCCACCCATTAGTGGAACCATTAGTGGGAAAATTCCATCACTTTCACCCGTAAATAGAACCATTTGTGGTACTATTCAATCCCTTCCTCTACTTAGAAGGACTATTTTGTCTTGTCTGCCCATTAGTGGATTCATTTTTAGGTCGATTCCATCTTGTCTTCTCATTAGTAGACACAACAGTAGGACCATTCTATCCCATCCACCAAAAAGTGGAACAAACTTGTTACGTCCCCCAAATAATAGGATGATTTTATCCCTACAACCGATTGGTGGGACAATTCCATCCCTTTAACCCATTAGTAGACTCATTAGTAGGACGACGCTATCATTTTCAACAGTTAGTAGAATCATTAGTGGGATAATTCCGTCTCGTCCGTCCATTAGTGGATTCATTATTAGGTCAATTCCGTCCTGTCTACGCATTAGTAGACAAATAAGTGAAACCATTCTATCCCATCCACCGAAACGTGGCACAGACTTGTTACGTCCCCTAATAGTAGGACGATTTTTTCCCTTCAACCAAATAGTAGGACAATTCCATTTCTTCCACCCATAAGTAGACTCATTATTAGGATGTTTCTATCCTTTCCACCCATTAGTGGGACGATTCTATCCCTTCCACCCGGAAATGGAACCATTTGTAGTATGATTCAATCCTTTCATCCACTTAGTGGGACTATTCTGTCCCGTCTTCCATTAGTGGATTAATTATTAGGTCCATTCCGTTATGTCTTCCCATTAGTAGACACAAAAGTTGCCCATTCTATCCCATCCACCAAAAATTTGCATGGACTATTTACGTCCCCCAAATAATAGGACGATTTTGACCCTTCAACCAATTAGTGGGACAATTCCATGCTTTCCACCCATTAGTAGACTCATTAGTAGGATGATTGTATCATTTTCACCCATTAACAGAACCATTAGTGGGACGATTTCATCCCTTCCACCCGTTAATGGATCCATTTGTGGTACGATTCAATCCCTTCCTCCATTTAGTGGGACTATTCTGTCCTATCTGCCCATTAGTGTATTCATTATAAGGTCGATTTGGAACTATCTACCCATTAGTAGATACATCAGTAGGACCAATCTATCCATCCACCAAAAAGTGGCACAGACAACCTACATCCCCCTAATATTAGGACGATTTTATCCCTTCAACCAACTGGTGGGACAATTCCATCCCTTCGTAGTAGGACGATTATATCATTTTCAACAGTTAGTAGAATCATTAGTAGGACGATTTCATCCCTTCCATCCGTTAATGGAGACATTTGTGGTACGATTCAATCACTTACTCCACTTAGTGGGACTATTCCGTCCCGTCCGTCCATTAGTGGATTCATTATTAGGTCAATTCCATCCTGTCTACCCATTAGTAGACAAATAAGAGAGATCATTCTATCCCATCCACCAAAAAGTGGCACAGACTTGTTACGTCCCCTAGTAATAGGATGATTTTTCCCTTCAACCAAATAGTCGGACAACTCCATCCCTTCCACCCAAAAGTAGACTCATTAGTAAGACGTTTCTATCCTTTCCACCCTTAGTGGAACCATTAGTGGGACAATTCCATCACTTTCACCCGTAAATGGAACCATTTGTGGTACTATTCAATCCCTTCCTCTACTTAGAAGGACTATTCTGTCTCGTCTGCCCATTAGTGGATTCATTTTTAGGTCGATTCCATCTTGTCTTCCCATTAGTAGACACAACAGTAGGACCATTCTATCCCATCCACCAAAAAGTGGAACAAACTTGTTACGTCCCCCTAATAATAGTATGATTTTATCCCTACAACCGATTGGTGGGACAATTCCATCCCTTTCACCCATTAGTAGACTCCTTAGTAGGACGATGCTATCATTTTCAACAGTTAGTAGAATCATTAGTGGGACGATGTCATCCGTTCCATCTGTTAATGGACTCATTTGTGGTACGATTCAATCCCTTACTTCACTTAGTGGGATAATTCCGTCTCGTCCGTCCATTAGTGGATTCATTATTAGGTCAATTCTGTTCTGTCTACCCATTAGTAGACAAATAAGTGAAACCATTCTATCCCATCCACCAAAACGTGGCACAGACTTGTTACGTCCCCTAATAGTAGGACGATTTTTTCCCTTCAACCAAATAGTAGGACAATTTCATTTCTTCCACCTATATGTAGACTCATTATTAGGATGTTTCTATCCTTTCCACCCATTAGTGGGACGATTGTATCCCTTCCACCCGTAAATGGAACCATTTGTAGTACGATTCAATCCTTTCATCCACTTAGTGGGACTATTCTGTCCCGTCTGCCCTTAGTGGATTCATTATCAGGTCGATTCCGTCATGTCTTCCCATTAGTAGACACAAAAGTCGTACCATTCTATCCCATCAACCAAAAAGTTGCATGGACTATTTACATCCCCCAAATAATAGGACGATTTTGTCCCTTCAACCAATTAGTGGGACAATTCCATGCTTTCCACCCATTAGTAGACTCATTAGTAGGATGATTGTATCATTTTCACCCATTAGTAGAACCATTAGTGGGACGATTTCATCCCATCCACCCGTTAATGGATCCATTTGTGGTACGATTCAATCCCTTACTCCATTTAGTGGGACTATTCTGTCCTATCTGCCCATTAGTGTATTCATTATAAGGTCGATTTGGTCCTATCTACCCATTAGTAGATACATCAGTAGGAACAATCTATCCATCCACCAAAAAGTGGCACAGACTGCCTACATCCCCCTAATATTAGGACGATTTTATCCCTTCAACCAATTGGTGGGACAATTCCATCCCTTCGTAGTAGGACGATTATATCATTTTCAACAGTTAGTAGAATCATTAGTGGGACGATTTCATCCCTTCCATCCGTTAATGGAGACATTTGTGGTACGATTCAATCACTTACTCCACTTAGTGGGACTATTCCGTCCCGTCCGTCCATTAGTGGATTCATTATTAGGTCAATTACATCCTGTCTACCCATTAGTAGACAAATAAGAGAGATCATTCTATCCCATCCACCAAAAAGTGGCACAGACTTGTTACGTCCCCTAGTAATAGGATGATTTTTCCCTTCAACCAAATAGTCGGACAACTCCATCCCTTCCACCCAAAAGTAGACTCATTAGTAAGACGTTTCTATCCTTTCCACCCTTAGTGGAACCATTAGTGGGACAATTCCATCACTTTCACCCGTAAATGGAACCATTTGTGGTACTATTCAATCCCTTCCTCTACTTAGAAGGACTATTCTGTCCCGTCTGCCCATTAGTGGATTCATTTTTAGGTCGATTCCATCTTGTCTTCCCATTAGTAGACACAACAGTAGGACCATTCTATCCCATCCACAAAAAAGTGGAACAAACTTGTTACGTCCCCCTAATAATAGGATGATTTTATCCCTACAACCGATTGGTGGGACAATTCCATCCCTTTCACCCATTAGTAGACTCCTTAGTAGGACGATGCTATCATTTTCAACAGTTAGTAGAATCATTAGTGGGACGATGTCATCCCTTCCATCTGTTAATGGACTCATTTGTGGTACGATTCAATCCCTTACTTCACTTAGTGGGATAATTCCGTCTCGTCCGTCCATTAGTGGATTCATTATTAGGTCAATTCCGTCCTGTCTACCCATTAGTAGACAAATAAGTGAAACCATTCTATCCCATCCACCAAAACGTGGCACAGACTTGTTACGTGCCCTAATAGTAGGACAATTTTTTCCCTTCAACCAAATAGTAGGACAATTCCATTTCTTCCACCCATATGTAGACTCATTATTAGGATGTTTCTATCCTTTCCACCCATTAGCGGGATGATTCTATCCCTTCCACCCGTAAATGGAACCATTTGTAGTACGATTCAATCCTTTCATCCACTTAGTGAGACTATTCTGTCCCGTCTGCCATTAGTGGATTCATTATTAGATCGATTCCGTCATGTCTTCCCATTAGTAGACACAAAAGTCGGACCATTCTATCCCATCAACCAAAAATTTGCATGGACTATTTACGTCCCCCAAATAATAGGACGATTTTGTCCCTTCAACCAATTAGTGGGACAATTCCATGCTTTCCACCCATTAGTAGACTCATTAGTAGGATGATTGTATCATTTTCACCCATTAGTAGAACCATTAGTGGGACGATTTCATCCCTTCCACCCGTTAATGGATCCATTTGTGGTACGATTCAATCCCTTACTTCATTTAGTGGGACTATTCTGTCCTATCTGCCCATTAGTGTATTCATTATAAGGTCGATTTGGTCCTATCTACCCATTAGTAGATACATCAGTAGGAACAATCTATCCATCCACCAAAAAGTGGCACAGACTACCTACATCCCCCTAATATTAGGACGATTTTATCCCTTTAACCAATTGGTGGGACAATTCCATCCCTTCGTAGTAGGACGATTATATCATTTTCAACAGTTAGTAGAATCATTAGTGGGACGATTTCATCCCTTCCATCCGTTAATGGAGACATTTGTGGTACGATTCAATCACTTACTCCACTTAGTGGGATTATTCCGTCCCGTCCATCCATTAGTGGATTCATTATTAGGTCAATTCCATCCTGTCTACCCATTTGTAGACAAATAAGAGAGATCATTCTATCCCATCCACCAAAAAGTGGCACAGACTTGTTACGTCCCCTAGTAATAGGATGATTTTTCCCTTCAACCAAATAGTGGGACAACTCCATCCCTTCCACCCATAAGTAGACTCATTAGTAAGACGTTTCTATCCTTTCCACCCATTAGTGGAACCATTAGTGGGACGATTCCATCACTTTCACCCGTAAATGGAACCATTTGTGGTACTATTCAATCCCTTCCTCTAATTAGAAGGACTATTCTGTCCCGTCTGCCCATTAGTGGATTCATTTTTAGGTCGATTCCATCTTGTCTTCCCATTAGTAGACACAACAGTAGGACCATTCTATCCCATCCACCAAAAAGTGGAACAAACTTGTTACGTCCCCCTAATAATAGGATGATTTTATCCCTACAACCGATTGGTGGGACAATTCCATCCCTTTCACCCATTAGTAGACTCCTTAGTAGGACGATGCTATCATTTTCTTCAGTTAGTAGAATCATTAGTGGGACGATGTCATCCCTTCCATCTGTTAATGGACTCATTTGTGGTACGATTCAATCCCTTACTTCACTTAGTGGGATAATTCCGTCTCGTCCGTCCATTAGTGGATTCATTATTAGGTCAATTCCGTCCTGTGTACCCATCAGTAGACAAATAAGTGAAACCATTCTATCCCATCCACCAAAACGTGGCACATACTTTACGTCCCCTAATAATAGGACGATTTTTTCCCTTCAACCAAATAGTAGGACAATTCCATTTCTTCCACCCATAAGTAGACTCATTAGTAGGACGTTTCTATCGCTTCAACCCATTAGTGGAACGATTAGTGGGACGTTTCCATCCCTTCCACCCGTAAATGGAACCATTTGTAGTACGATTCAATCCTTTCCTCCACTTAGTGGGACTATTCTGTCCCGTCTGCCCATTAGTGGATTCATTATTAGGTCGATTCCGTCTTGTCTTCCAATTAGTAGACACAACAGTAGGACCACCCATACGTAGACTCATTAGTAGGACGTTTCTATCCTTTCCACACATTACTACAACTATTAGTAGGACGATTCCATCCTTTCCACCCGTAAATAGAACCATTTGTGGTATGATTCAATCCCCTACTACTAGGCCTGGGCAAAGAGATGAGCCGGCTCAGAGCTCGCTCGGCTCGGTTGCTTTTTAGCTCGGTTCGGTTCGGCTCGATTCAGCCTTATTTAAAATTTGGCTCAGCTCGGCTCAGTTCGGTTAAAGCTCGATCAAGCTCGGCTCGACACGATTAGCTTGATTAATCGGGTAACTTTATCTTTAAAATATAACTTTAATTCATTAGGCTTAATTACCAAAAAAATATTAAAAGTCTATATGTTATTTAATATTTTAATGCAATAGTTAACAATTGATAAACTAGTACTTTTATCCTTATCTATAATTATTATGAAATGAAAAATTCAAATATTATTTTTTATATTATTAAGTATGGGGACACAAGAAAAAAAGTTGGCTCGGGCGCGGCTCGGGCTCGGTCAAACTCTAACAAAGCTCGGCTTGGGCTCGGCTCTACTCGGGCTCGGCTCGACTCGCTATCTATAAAGCTCGGTTCAGCTCGGGCTCGGTTAGACTTGGCTCGGGCTCGGCTCGCTCGCTCGATGCCGAGGCCTACCTACAACACTTAGTAGGACTATTCTGTCCCGTCCGCCCATTAGTGGATTCATTATTAGGTCGAGTCCGTCCTGCCTACCCATTACTAAACACAACTGTGGGAACATTCGATCCCATCCACCAAAAATTGGAATGGACTTGTTACGTCCCCGTAATAATAGGACGATTTTATCCCTTCAACCCATTGGCGGGAAAATTCCATCCCTTCCACCCATTAGTAGACTCATTAGCAAGACGATAGTATCATTTTCAACCATTAGTAGAACCATTTGTGGGACGATTTCATCCCTTCCACCCGTTAATTGACCCATTTATGGTTCGATTAGTGGCCTTTCCTACACTTAGTGGGACTATTCCGTCCCATCCGCCCATTATTGGGTTAATTATTAGGTCGATTCCTTCATGTCTACACATTAGTAGACATATCAGTGGGACCATTCTATCCTATTCACCAAAAAATGGCACGGACTTGTTACGTTCCCCCAATAATTGGATGATTTTTCCCTTAAACTAGTTAGTGGGACAATTCCATCCCTTCTACCCATAAGTAGACTCTTTAGTAGGACATTTCTATCCTTTCCACCCATTAATTGAACCATTAGTGGGATGACTCCATCCTTTCCACTCGTAAATGGAACCATTTGTGGCACGATTCAATCCCTTACTCCACTTAGTGGGACTATTCCGTCCCATCCATCCATTAGTGGATCATTATTAGGTCGATTCCGTCCTGTCTACCCATTTGTAGACATATCAATGGGACCATTCTATCCCATCAACCAAATAGTGGCACAGACTTGTTACGTCCCCTTAATAATAGGACGATTTTGTCCCTTCAACCAAATAGTGGGACAATTCCATCCCTTCCACCCATAAGTAGACTCATTAGTAGGACGTTTCTATCCTTTCCACCCATTAGTAGAACCACTTGTGGGAAGATTCCATCCTTTCCACCCGTAAATGGAACTATTTGTTGTATGATTCAATCCCTTCCTTAAGTTAGTGGGACTATTCTGTCCCGTCTTCCCATTAGTGGATTCATTATTAGGTCGATTTTGTCTTGTCCCCCCCAATAATAGGACAATATTGTCACTACAACAAATTAGTGGGACAAGTCAATTCGTTCCACCCATCAGTAGACTCATTGGTAGGACGATTCTATCCTTTCCACGCATTACTAGAACCATTAATAGGATGATACCATCCCTTCCACCCATTAATGGACCCACTAGTGGTATGATTCAATCCCTTCATACACTTAGTGGGGCTACTCCGTCCAATCTGCCCATTAGTGAATTTATTATTAGGTCGATTCGGTCCTATCTACCCATTTGTAGACACATCAGTAGGACCATTCTAACCCATCAATCAAAAAGTGGAACGGACTTGTCACGCCCACCTAAAAATAGGACGATTTTATCCCTTCAACCGATTGGTGGGATAATTCCATCCCTTCCACCCATTAGTAGACTCATTAGCAGGACGTTTTAAACCATTAGCAGAACCATTAGTAGGACGATTACATCCCTTCCACCCGTGAATGGACCCATTTGTGGTACGATTCAATCCCTTACTCCACTTAGCGGGACTACTCCGTCCATCCGTCCATCAGTGGATTCATTATTTAGTCGATTCCGTCATGTCTACCCATTAGTAGACAGATCAGTGGGACAATTCTATCCCATCCAACAAAAAGTAGCACGGACTTGTTAAGTCTCACCAATAATAGGAAGATTTTGTCCCTTCAACCATTTAGTGTGACAATTCTATTCCTTCCACCCATCGGTAGACTCATTGGTAGGACGATTCTATCCTGTCTACCCATTAATAGAACCATTAGTGGGACGATTCCATCACTTCCACCCGTAAATGGAACCATTTGTGGTACGATTCAATCCCTTCCTACACTAAGTGGGACTATTCCGTCCCGTCTGCCCATTAGTGGATTCATTATTAGGTCGAATACGTCTTTTCTACTCACTAGTAAACACAACAATGGGACCATTCTATCCCATCCACCTAAAAGTGGTACACACTTGCTACGTCCCCCTAATATTAGAACAATTTTATCCCTTTAACCAATGGGTGGGAACATTCCATCCATTCCACCCATTAGTACTTATTCGTCACTGTTAGTAGAATCATTAGCGGGACGATTTCATCCCTTCCATCTGTTAATGGACTCATTTGTGGTACGATTCAATCCCTAACTCCACTTAGTGGGATTATTCCGTCACGTCTGTCCATTAGTGGATATATTATTAGGTCGATTCTGTCCTTTCTATCCATTAATAGACAAATCAGTGGGACCATTCTATCTCATCCATTTATAAATGGCACGGACTTGTTACGTCCCCCGAATAATAGGATGATTTTATCCCTTCAACTGATTGGTGGGATAATTTCATCCCTTCGACCCATTAGTAGACTCATTAGCAGGATGATAGTATCATTTTCAACCATTAGTAGAACCATTAGTTGGATAATTTCATCCCTTCCACCCATTAATGGACCCATTTATGGTTCGATTCAATCCTTTTCTCCACTTAGTGGGGTTATTCCATCCCATCCGCCCATTATTGAATTAATTATTAGGTCGATTCCTTCTTGTCTACCCATTAGTAGAAACATCAGTAGGACCATTCTAACCCATCAACCAAAAAGTGGAACAGACTTGTCACGTCCCCCTAAAAATAAGACTATTTTACCCCTTACACAAATTGGTGGGATAATTCCATCCCTTCCACCCATTAGTAGACTCATTAGCAGGACGATTGTATCATTTTCAACCATTAGTAGAACGATTTCATCCCTTCCACCCGTTAATGGACCCATTTGTGGTACGATTCAATCCCTTACTCCACTTAGCGGGACTACTCCGTCCATCTGTCCATTAGTGGATTCATTATTAAGTCAATTCCATCATGTCTACCCATTTGTAGACAGATCAAGGGAACCATTCTATCCCATCCAACAAAAAGTAGCACGGACTTGTTTCGTCTCACCAATAATAGGAAGATTTTGTCCCTTCAACCATTTAGTGGGACAATTTTATTCCTTCCACCCATCGGTAGACTCATTGGTAGGATGATTCTATCCTTTCCACCCATTAGTAGAACCATTAGTGGGGCGATTCCATCACTTCAACCCGTCAATGGAACCATTTGTGGTACGATTCAATCCATTCCTACACTTAGTGGGACTATTCCGTCCCGTCTGCCCATTAGTGGATTCATTATTAGGTCGAATCCGTCTTTTCTACTCATTAGTAAACACAACAATGGGACCATTCTATCCAATCCACCTAAAAGTGGTACATACTTGCTACGTCCCCCTAATATTAGGATAATATTATCCCTTCAACCAATTGGTGGGACAATTCCATCCCTTCAACCCATTAGTACTTATTCGTAGGGCGATTCTATCATTTTCAACCGTTAGTAGAATCATTAGCGGGACGATTTCATCCCTTCCATCTGTTAATGGACTCATTTGTGGTACGATTCAATCCTTGACTCCACTTAGTGGGATTATTCCGTCACGTCTGTCCATTAGTGGATATATTATTAGGTCGATTCTGTCCTGTCTACCCATTAGTAGACAAATCAGTGGGACCATTCTATGCCATCCATTCAAAAATGGCACGGACTAGTTACGTCCCCCGAATAATAGGATGATTTTATCCCTTCAACCGATTGGTGGGATAATTTCATCCCTTCCACCCATTAGTAGACTCATTAGCAGGACGATAGTATCATTTTCAACCATTAGTAGAACCATTAGTTGGATGATTTCATCCCTTCTACCCATTAATGGACCCATTTATGGTTCGATTCAATCCTTTTCTCCACTTAGTGGGGTTATTCCATCCCATCCGCCCATTATTGGATTAATTATTAGGTCGATTCCTTCATGTCTACCCATTAGTAGACACATCAGTAGGACCATTCTAACCCATCAACCAAAAAGTGGAACAGACTTGTCACGTCCCCCTAAAAATAGGACTATTTTATCCCTTACACAAATTGGTGGGATAATTCCATTCCTTCCACCCATTAGTAGACTCATTAGCAGGACGATTGTATCATTTTCAACCATTAGTAGAACCATTAGTGGGACGATTTCATCCCTTCCACCCGTTAATGGACCCATTTGTGGTACGATTCAATCCCTTACTCCACTTAGCGGGACTACTCCGTCCATCTGTCCATTAGTGGATTCATTATTAAGTCGATTCCATCATGTCTACCCATTAGTAGACAGATCAGTGGGACCATTCTATCCCATCCAACAAAAAGTAGCACGGACTTGTTACGTCTCACCAATAATAGGAAGATTTTGTCCCTTCAACCATTTAGTGGGACAATTCTATTCCTTCCACCCATCGGTAGACTCATTGGTAGGACGATTCTATCCTTTCCACCCATTAGTAGAACCATTAGTGGGACGATTCCATCCCTTCAACCCGTCAATGGAACCATTTGTGGTACGATTCAATCCCTTCCTACACTTAGTGGGACTATTCCGTCCCGTCTGCCCATTAGTGGATTCATTATTAGGTCGAATCCGTCTTTTCTACTCATTAGTAAACACAACAATGGGACCATTCTATCCAATCCACCTAAAAGTGGTACATACTTGCTACGTCCCCCTAATATTAGGATAATTTTATCCCTTCAACCAATTGGTGGGACAATTCCATCCCTTCAACCCATTAGTACTTATTCGTAGGACGATTCTATCATTTTCAACCGTTAGTAGAATCATTAGTGGGACGATTTCATCCCTTCCATCTGTTAATGGACTCATTTGTGGTACGATTCAATCCCTGACTCCACTTAGTGGGATTATTCCGTCACGTCTGTCCATTAGTGGATATATTATTAGGTCGATTCTGTCCTGTCTACCCATTAGTAGACAAATCAGTGGGACCATTCTATCCCATCCATTCAAAAATGGCACGGACTGGTTACTTCCCCCGAATAATAGGATGACTTTATCCCTTCAACCGATTGGTGGGATAATTTCATCCCTTCCACCCATTAGTAGACTCATTAGCAGGACGATAGTATCATTTTCAACCATTAGTAGAACCATTAGTTGGATGATTTCATCCCTTCCACCCATTAATGGACCCATTTATGGTTCGATTCAATCCTTTTCTCCACTTAGTGTGGTTATTCCATCCCATCCGCCCATTATTGAATTAATTATTAGGTCGATTACTTCATGTCTACCCATTAGTAGACACATCAGTAGGACCATTCTAACCCATCAACCAAAAAGTGGAACAGACTTGTCACGTCCCCCTAAAAATAGGACTATTTTATCCCTTACACAAATTGGTGGGATAATTCCATTCCTTCCACCCATTAGTAGACTCATTAGCAGGACGATTGTATCATTTTCAACCATTAGTAGAACCATTAGTGGGACGATTTCATCCCTTCCACCCGTTAATGGACCCATTTGTGGTACGATTCAATCCCTTACTCCACTTAACGGGACTACTCCGTCCATCTGTCCATTAGTGGATTCATTATTAAGTCAATTCCATCATGTCCACCCATTTGTAGACAGATCAGTGGGACCATTCTATCCCATCCAACAAAAAGTAGCACGGACTTGTTACGTCTCACCAATAATAGGAAGATTTTGTCCCTTCTACCATTTAGTGGGACAATTCTATTCCTTCCACCCATCGGTAGACTCATTGGTAGGACGATTCTATCCTTTCCACCCATCAGTAGAACCATTAGTGGGACGATTCCATCACTTCAACACGTAAATGGAACCATTTGTGGTACGATTCAATCCCTTCCTACACTTAGTGGGACTATTCCGTCCCGTCTGCCCATTAGTGGATTCATTATTAGGTCGAATCCGTCTTTTCTACTCATTAGTAAACACAACAATGGGACCATTCAATCCCATCCACCTAAAAGTGGTACATACTTGCTACGTCCCCCTAATATTAGGATAATTTTATCCCTTCAACCAATTGGTGGGACAATTCCATCCCTTCAACCCATTAGTACTTATTCGTAAGACGATTCTATCATTTTCAACCGTTAGTAGAATCATTAGTGGGACGATTTCATCCCTTCTATCTGTTAATGGACTCATTTGTGGTACGATTCAATCCCTGACTCCACTTAGTGGGATTATTCCGTCACGTCTGTCCATTAGTGGATATATTATTAGGTCGATTCTGTCCTGTCTACCCATTAGTAGACAAATAAGTGGGACCATTCTATCCCATCCATTCAAAAATGGCACGGACTTGTTACGTCCCCCGAATAATAGGATGACTTTATCCCTTCAACCGATTGGTGGGATAATTTCATCCCTTCCACCCATTAGTAGACTCATTAGCAGGACGATAGTATCATTTTCAACCATTAGTAGAACCATTAGTTGGATGATTTCATCCCTTCCACCCATTAATGGACCCATTTATGGTTCGATTCAATCCTTTTCTCCACTTAGTGTGGTTATTCCATCCCATCCGCCCATTATTCAATTAATTATTTGGTCGATTACTTCATGTCTACCCATTAGTAGACACATCAGTAGGACCATTCTAACCCATCAACCAAAAAGTGGAACAG
Organism: Petunia secreta; assembly: GCA_029990175.1. Lineage (NCBI taxonomy): Eukaryota > Viridiplantae > Streptophyta > Magnoliopsida > Solanales > Solanaceae > Petunia > Petunia secreta. The sequence continues at coordinate 9,279,000 of JARKIP010000053.1, forward strand.
ACTTGTCACGTCCCCCTAAAAATAGGACTATTTTATCCCTTACACAAATTGGTGGGATAATTCCATTCCTTCCACCCATTAGTAGAATCATTAGCAGGACGATTGTATCATTTTCAACCATTAGTAGAACCATTAGTGGGACGATTTCATCCCTTCCACCCGTTAATGGACCCATTTGTGGTACGATTCAATCCCTTACTCCACTTAGCGGGACTACTCCGTCCATCTGTCCATTAGTGGATTCATTATTAAGTCAATTCCATCATGTCCACCCATTTGTAGACAGATCAGTGGGACCATTCTATCCCATCCAACAAAAAGTAGCACGGACTTGTTACGCCTCACCAATAATAGGAAGATTTTGTCCCTTCTACCATTTAGTGGGACAATTCTATTCCTTCCACCCATCGGTAGACTCATTGGTAGGACGATTCTATCCTTTCCACCCATTAGTAGAACCATTAGTGGGACGATTCCATCACTTCAACACGTAAATGGAACCATTTGTGGTACGATTCAATCCCTTCCTACACTTAGTGGGACTATTCCGTCCCGTCTGCCCATTAGTGGATTCATTATTAGGTCGAATCCGTCTTTTCTACTCATTAGTAAACACAACAATGGGACCATTCAATCCCATCCACCTAAAAGTGGTACATACTTGCTACGTCCCCCTAATATTAGGATAATTTTATCCCTTCAACAAATTGGTGGGACAATTCCATCCCTTCAACCCATTAGTACTTATTCGTAGGACGATTCTATCATTTTCAACCGTTAGTAGAATCATTAGTGGGACGATTTCATCCCTTCCATCTGTTAATGGACTCATTTGTGGTACGCTTCAATCCCTGACTCCACTTAGTGGGATTATTCCGTCACGTCTGTCCATTAGTGGATATATTATTAGGTCGATTCTGTCCTGTCTACCCATTAGTAGACAAATCAGTGGGACCATTCTATCCCATCCATTCAAAAATGGCACGGACTTGTTACGTCCCCCGAATAATAGGATGATTTTATCCCTTCAACCGATTGGTGGGATAATTTCATCCCTTCCACCCATTAGTAGACTCATTAGCAGGACGATAGTATCATTTTCAACCATTAGTAGAACCATTAGTTGGATGATTTCATCCCTTCCACCCATTAATGGACCCATTTATGGTTCGATTCAATCCTTTTCTCCACTTAGTGGGGTTATTCCATCCCATCCGCCCATTATTGAATTAATTATTAGGTCGAATCCTTCATGTCTACCCATTAGTAGACACATCAGTAGGACCATTGTAACCCATCAACCAAAAAGTGGAACAGACTTGTCACGTCCCCCTAAAAATAGGACAATTTTATCCCTTACACAAATTGGTGGGATAATTCCATCCCTTCCACCCATTAGTAGACTCATTAGCAGGACGATTGTATCATTTTCAACCATTAGTAGAACCATTAGTGGGACGATTTCATCCCTTCCACCCGTTAATGGACCCATTTGTGGTACGATTTAATCCCTTACTCCACTTAGCGGGACTACTCCGTCCATCTGTCGATTAGTGGATTCTTTATTAAGTCAATTCCATCATGTCTACCCATTTGTAGACAGATCAGTGGGACCATTCTATCCCATCCAACAAAAAGTAGCACGGACTTGTTACGTCTCACCAATAATAGGAAGATTTTGTCCCTTCAACCATTTAGTGGGACAATTCTATTCCTTCCACCCATCGGTAGACTCATTGGTAGGACGATTCTATCCTATCCACCCATTAGTAGAACCATTAGTGGGACGATTCCATCCCTTCAACCCGTCAATGGAACCATTTGTTGTACGATTCAATCCTTTCCTACACTTAGTGGGACTATTCCGTCCCGTCTGCCCATTAGTGGATTCATTATTAGGTCGAATCCGTCTTTTCTACTCATTAGTAAACACAACAATGGGACCATTCAATCCCATCCACCTAAAAGTGGTACATACTTGCTACGTCCCCCTAATATTAGGATAATTTTATCCCTTCTACAAATTGGTGGGACAATTCCATCCCTTTAACCCATTAGTACTTATTCGTAGGACGATTCTATCATTTTCAACCGTTAGTAGAATCATTAGTGGGACGATTTCATCCCTTCCATCTGTTAATTGACTCATTTGTGTTACGATTCAATCCTTGACTCTACTTAGTGGGATTATTCCGTCACGTTTGTCCATTAGTGGATATATTATTAGGTCGATTCTGTCGTGTCTACCCATTAGTAGACAAATCAGTGGGACCATTCTATCCCATCCATTTAAAAATGGCACGGACTTGTTACGTCCCCCGAATAATAGGATGATTTTATCCCTTAAACCGATTGGTGGGATAATTTGATCCCTTCCATCCATTAGTAGACTCATTAGCAGGACGATAGTATCATTTTCAACCATTAGTAGAACCATTAGTTGGATGATTTCATCCCTTCCACCCATTAATGGACCCATTTATGGTTCGATTCAATCCTTTTCTCCACTTAGTGGGGTTATTCCATCCCATCCGCCCATTATTGGATTAATTATTAGGTCGATTCCTTCATGTCTACCCATTAGTAGACACATCAGTAGGACCATTCTAACCCATCAACCAAAAAGTGGAACAGACTTGTCACGTCCCCCTAAAAATAGGACTATTTTATCCCTTACATAAATTGGTGGGATAATTCCATCCCTTCCACCCATTAGTAGACTCATTAGCAGGATGATTGTATCATTTTCAACCATTAGTAGAACCATTAGTGGGACGATTTCATCCCTTCCACCCGTTAATGGACCCATTTGTGGTACGATTCAATCCCTTACTCCACTTAGCGGGACTACTCCGTCCATCTGTCCATTAGTTGATTCATTATTAAGTCAATTCCATCATGTCTACCCATTTGTAGACAGATCAGTGGGACCATTCTATCCCATCCAACAAAAAGTAGCACGGACTTGTTACGTCTCACCAATAATAGGAAGATTTTGTCCCTTCAACCATTTAGTGGGACAATTCTATTCCTTCCACCCATCGGTAGACTCATTGGTAGGACGATTCTATCCTTTCCACCCATTAGTAGAACCATTAGTGGGACGATTCCATCTCTTCCACCAGTAAATGGAACCGTTTGTGGTACGATTCAATCCCTTCCTACACTTAGTGGGACTATTCCGTCCCGTCTGCCCATGAGTGGATTCATTATTAGGTCGAATCCGTCTTTTCTACTCATTAGTAAACACAACAATGGGACCATTCAATCCCATCCACCTAAAAGTGGTACATACTTGCTACGTTCCCCTAATATTAGGATAATTTTATCCCTTCAACCAATTGGTGGGACAATTCCATCCCTTCAACCCATTAGTACTTATTCGTAGGACGATTCTATCATTTTCAACCGTTAGTAGAATCATTAGTGGGACGATTTCATCCCTTCCATCTGTTAATTGACTCATTTGTGGTACGATTCAATCCTTGACTCCAGTTAGTGGGATTATTCCGTCACGTCTGTCCATTAGTGGATATATTATTAGGCCGATTCTGTCTTGTCTACCCATTAGTAGACAAATCAGTGGGACCATTCTATCCCATCCATTTAAAAATGGCACGGACTTGTTACGTCCCCCGAATAATAAGATGATTTTATCCCTTAAACCGATTGGTGGGATAATTTGATCCCTTCCATCCATTAGTAGACTCATTAGCAAGACGATAGTATCATTTTCAACCATTAGTAGAACCATTAGTTGGATGATTTCATCCCTTCCACCCATTAATGGACCCATTTATGGTTCGATTCAATCCTTTTCTCCACTTAGTGGGGTTATTCCATCCCATCCGCCCATTATTGAATTAATTATTAGGTCGATGCCTTCTTGTCTACCCATTAGTAGACATATCAGGAGGACCATTCTAACCCATCAACCAAAAAGTGGAACAGACTTGTCACGTCCCCCTAAAAATAGGACTATTTTACCCCTTACACAAATTGGTGGGATAATTCCATCCCTTCCACCCATTAGTAGACTCATTAGCAGGACGATTGTATCATTTTCAACCATAAGTAGAACGATTTCATCCCTTCCACCCGTTAATGGACCCATTTGTGGTACGATTCAATCCCTTACTCCACTTAGCGGGACTACTCCGTCCATCTGTCCATTAGTGGATTCATTATTAAGTCAATTCCATCATGTCTACCCATTTGTAGACAGATCAAGGGAACCATTCTATCCCATCCAACAAAAAGTAGCACGGACTTGTTACGTCTCACCAATAATAGGAAGATTTTGTCCCTTCAACCATTTAGTGGGACAATTCTATTCCTTCCACCCATCGGTAGACTCATTGGTAGGACGATTCTATCCTTTCCACCCGTTAGTAGAACCATTAGTGGGACGATTCCATCACTTCAACCCGTCAATGGAACCATTTGTGGTACGATTCAATCCATTCCTACACTTTGTGGGACTATTCCGTCCCGTCTGCCCATTTGTGGATTCATTATTAGGTCGAATCCGTCTTTTCTACTCATTAGTAAACACAACAATGGGACCATTCTATCCAATCCACCTAAAAGTGGTACATACTTGCTACGTCCCCCTAATATTAGGATAATTTTATTCCTTCAACCAATTGGTGGGACAATTCCATCCCTTCAACCCATTAGTACTTATTCGTAGGACGATTCTATCATTTTCAACCGTTAGTAGAATCATTAGCGAGACGATTTCATCCCTTCCATCTGTTAATGGACTCATTTGTGGTACGATTCAATCCTTGACTCCACTTAGTGGGATTATTCCGTCACGTCTGTCCATTAGTGGATATATTATTAGGTCGATTCTGTCCTGTCTACCCATTAGTAGACAAATCAGTGGGACCATTCTATCCCATCCATTCAAAAATGGCACGGACTTGTTACGTCCCCCGAATAATAGGATGATTTTATCCCTTCAACCGATTGGTGGGATAATTTCATCCTTTCCACCCATTAGTAGACTCATTAGCAGGACGATAGTATCATTTTCAACCATTAGTAGAACCATTAGTTGGATGATTTCATCCCTTCCACCCATTAATGGACCCATTCATGGTTCGATTCAATCCTTTTCTCCACTTAGTGGGGTTATTCCATCCCATCCGCCCATTATTGGATTAATTATTAGGTCGATTCCTTCATGTCTACCCATTAGTAGACACATCAGTAGGACCATTCTAACCCATCAAACAAAAAGTGGAACAGACTTGTCACGTCCCCCTAAAAATAGGACTATTTTATCCCTTCAACAAATTTGTGGGATAATTCCATCCCTTCCACCCATTAGTAGACTCATTACCAGGACGATTGTATCATTTTCAACCATTAGTAGAACCATTAGTGGGACGATTTCATCCCTTCCACCCGTTAATGGACCCATTTGTGGTACGATTCAATCCCTTACTCCATTTAGCGGGACTACTCCGTCCATCTGTCCATAGTGGATTCATTATTAAGTCGATTCCATCATGTCTACCCATTAGTAGACAGATCAGTGGGACCATTCTATCCCATCCAACAAAAAGTAGCACGGACTTGTTATGTCTCACCAATAATAGGAAGATTTTGTCCCTTCAACCATTTAGTGGGACAATTCTATTCCTTCCACCCATCGGTAGACTCATTGGTAGGACGATTCTATCCTTTCCACCCATTAGTAGAACCATTAGTGGGACGATTCCATCCCTTCAACCCGTCAATGGAACCATTTGTGGTACGATTCAATCCCTTCCTACACTTAGTGGGACTATTCCGTCCCGTCTGCCCATTAGTGGATTCATTATTAGGTCGAATCCGTCTTTTCTACTCATTAGTAAACACAACAATGGGACCATTCTATCCAATCCACCTAAAAGTGGTACATACTTGCTACGTCCCCCTAATATTAGGATAATTTTATCCCTTCAACCAATTGGTGGGACAATTCCATCCCTTCAACCCATTAGTACTTATTCGTAGGACGATTCTATCATTTTCAACCGTTAGTAGAATCATTAGCGGGACGATTTCATCCCTTCCATCTGTTAATGGACTCATTTGTGGTACGATTCAATCCTTGACTCCACTTAGTGGGATTATTCCGTCACGTCTGTCCATTAGTGGATATATTATTAGGTCGATTCTGTCCTGTCTACCCATTAGTAGACAAATCAGTGGGACCATTCTATGCCATCCATTCAAAAATGGCACGGACTTGTTACGTCCCCCGAATAATAGGATGATTTTATCTCTTCAACCGATTGGTGGGATAATTTCATCCCTTCCACCCATTAGTAGACTCATTAGCAGGACGATAGTATCATTTTCAACCATTAGTAGAACCATTAGTTGGATGATTTCATCCCTTCCACCCATTAATGGACCCATTTATGGTTCGATTCAATCCTTTTCTCCACTTAGTGGGGTTATTCCATCCCATCCGCCCATTATTGGATTAATTATAAGGTCGATTCCTTCATGTCTACCCATTAGTAGACACATCAGTAGGACCATTCTAACCCATCAACCAAAAAGTAGAACAGACTTGTCACGTCCCCCTAAAAATAGGACTATTTTATCCCTTCAACAAATTGGTGGGATAATTCCATCCGTTCCACCCATTAGTAAACTCATTACCAGGACGATTGTATCATTTTCAACCATTAGTAGAACCATTAGTGGGACGATTTCATCCCTTCCACCCGTTAATGGACCCATTTGTGGTACGATTCAATCCCTTACTCCACTTAGCGGGACTACTCCGTCCATCTGTTCATTAGTGGATTCATTATTAAGTCGATTCCATCATGTCTACCCATTAGTAGACAGATCAGTGGGACCATTCTATCCCATCCAACAAAAAGTAGCACGGACTTGTTACGTCTCACCAATAATAGGAAGATTTTGTCCCTTCAACCATTTAGTGGGACAATTCTATTCCTTCCACCCATCGGTAGACTCATTGGTAGGACGATTCTATCCTTTCCACCCATTAGTAGAACCATTAGTGGGACGATTCCATCCCTTCAACCCGTCAATGGAACCATTTGTGGTACGATTCAATCCCTTCCTACACTTAGTGGGACTATTCCGTCCCGTCTGCCCATTAGTGGATTCATTATTAGGTCGAATCCGTCTTGTCTACTCGTTAGTAAACACAACAATGGGACCATTCAATCCCATCCACCTAAAAGTGGTACATACTTGCTACGTCCCCCTAATATTAGGATAATTTTATCCCTTAAACCAATTGGTGGGACAATCCATCCCTTCAACCCATTAGTACTTATTTGTAGGACGATTCTATCATTTTCAACCGTTAGTAGAATCATTAGTGGGACGATTTCATCCCTTCCATCTGTTATAGGACTCATTTGTGGTACGATTCAATCCCTGACTCCACTTAGTGGGATTATTCCGTCACGTCTGTCCATTAGTGGATATATTATTAGGTTGATTCTGTCCAGTCTACCCATTAGTAGACAAATCAGTCGGACCATTCTATCCCATCCATTCAAAAATGGCACAGACTTGTTACGTCCCCCGAATAATAGGATGACTTTATCCCTTCAACCGATTGGTGGGATAATTTCATCCCTTCCACCCATTAGTAGACTCATTAGCAGGACGATAGTATCATTTTCAACCATTAGTAGAACCATTAGTTGGATGATTTCATCCCTTCGACCCATTAATGGACCCATTTATGGTTCGATTCAATCCTTTTCTCCACTTAGTGTGGTTATTCCATCCCTTCCGCCCATTATTGAATTAATTATTAGGTCGATTCCTTCATGTCTACCCATTAGTAGACACATCAGTAGGACTATTCTAACCCATCAACCAAAAAGTGGAACAGACTTGTCACGTCCCCCTAAAAATAGGACTATTTTATCCCTTACACAAATTGGTGGGATAATTCCATTCCTTCCACCCATTAGTAGACTCATTAGCAGGACGATTGTATCATTTTCAACCATTAGTAGAACCATTAGTGGGACGATTTCATCCCTTCCACCCGTTAATGGACCCATTTGTGGTACGATTCAATCCCTTACTCCACTTAGCGGGACTACTCCGTCCATCTGTCCATTAGTGGATTCATTATTAAGTCAATTCCATCATGTCTACCCATTTGTAGACAGATCAGTGGGACCATTCTATCCCATCCAACAAAAAGTAGCACGGACTTGTTACGTCTCACCAATAATAGGAAGATTTTGTCCCTTCAACCATTTAGTGGGACAATTCTATTCCTACCACCCATCGGTAGACTCATTGGTAGGACGATTCTATCCTTTCCACCCATTAGTAGAACCATTAGTGGGACGATTCCATCACTTCAACACGTAAATGGAACCATTTGTGGTACGATTCAATCCCTTCCTACACTTAGTGGGACTATTCCGTCCCGTCTGCCCATTAGTGGATTCATTATTAGGTCGAATCCGTCTTTTCTACTCATTAGTAAACACAACAATGGGACCATTCTATCAATTCAACCTAAAAGTGGTACATACTTGCTACGTCCCCCTAATATTAGGATAATTTTATCCCTTCAACCAATTGGTGGGACAATTCCATCCCTTCAACCCATTAGTACTTATTCGTAGGACGATTCTATCATTTTCAACCGTTAGTAGAATCATTAGTGGGACGATTTCATCCCTTCCATCTGTTAATGGACTCATTTGTGGTACGATTCAATCCCTGACTCCACTTAGTGGGATTATTCCGTCACGTCTGTCCATCAGTGGATATATTATTAAGTCGATTCTGTCCTGTCTACCCATTAGTAGACAAATCAGTGGGACCATTCTATCCCATCCATTCAAAAATGGCACGGACTTGTTACGTCCCCCGAATAATAGGATGATTTTATCCCTTCGACCGATTGGTGGGATAATTTCATCCCTTCCACCCATTAGTAGACTCATTAGCAGGACGATAGTATCATTTTCAACCATTAGCAGAACCATTAGTTGGATGATTTCATCCCTTCCACCCATTTATGGTTCGATTCAATCCTTTTCTCCACTTAGTGGGGTTATTCCATCCCATCCGCCCATTATTGAATTAATTATTAGGTCGATTCCTTCATGTCTACCCATTAGTAGACACATCAGTAGGACCATTCTAACCCATCAACCAAAAAGTGGAACAGACTTGTCACGTCCCCCTAAAAATAGGACTATTTTATCCCTTACACAAATTGGTGGGATAATTCCATCCCTTCCACCCTTTAGTAGACTCATTAGCAGGACGATTGTATCATTTTCAACCATTAGTAGAACCATTAGTGGGACGATTTCATCCCTTCCACCCATTAATGGACCCATTTGTGGTACGATTTAATCCCTTACTCCACTTAGCGGGACTACTCCGTCCATCTGTCGATTAGTGGATTCATTATTAAGTCAATTCCATCATGTCTACCCATTTGTAGACAGATCAGTGGGACCATTCTATCCCATCCAACAAAAAGTAGCACAGACTTGTTACGTCTCACCAATAATAGGAAGATTTTGTCCCTTCAACCATTTAGTGGGACAATTCTATTCCTTCCACCCATCGGTAGACTCATTGGTAGGATGATTCTATCCTTTCCACCCATTAGAAGAACCATTAGTGGGACAATTCCATCCCTTCAACCCGTCAATGGAACCATTTGTGGTATGATTCAATCCCTTCCTACACTTAGTGGGACTATTCCATCCCGTCTGCCCATTAGTGGATTCATTATTAGGTCGAATCCGTCTTTTCTACTCATTAGTAAACACAACAATGGGACCATTCAATCCCATCCACCTAAAAGTGGTACATACTTGCTACGTCCCCCTAATATTAGGATAATTTTATCCCTTCAACAAATTGGTGGGACAATTCCATCCCTTCAACCCATTAGTACTTATTCGTAGGACGATTCTATCATTTTCAACTGTTAGTAGAATCATTAGTGGGACGATTTCATCCCTTCCATCTGTTAATTGACTCATTTGTGGTACGATTCAATCCTTGACTCCACTTAGTGGGATTATTCCGTCACGTCTGTCCATTAGTGGATATATTATTAGGTCGATTCTGTCTTGTCTACCCATTAGTAGACAAATCAGTGGGACCATTCTATCCCATCCATTTAAAAATGGCACGGACTTGTTACGTCCCCCGAATAAGAGGATGATTTTATCCCTTAAACCGATTGGTGGGATAATTTGATCCCTTCCATCCATTAGTAGACTCATTAGCAGGACGATAGTATCATTTTCAACCATTAGTAGAACCATTAGTTGGATGATTTCATCCCTTCCACCCATTAATGGACCCATTTATGGTTCGATTCAATCCTTTGCTCCACTTAGTGGGGTTATTCCATCCCATCCGCCCATTATTGAATTAATTATTAGGTCGATTCCTTCATGTCTACCCATTAGTAGACACATCAGTAGGACCATTCTAACCCATCAACCAAAAAGTGGAACAGACTTGTCACGTCCCCCTAAAAATAGGACTATTTTACCCCTTACACAAATTGGTGGGATAATTCCATCCCTTCCACCCATTAGTAGACTCATTAGCAGGACGATTGTATCATTTTCAACCATTAGTAGAACCATTAGTGGGACGATTTCATCCCTTCCACCCGTTAACGGACCCATTTGTGGTACGATTCAATCCCTTACTCCACTTAGCGGGACTACTCCGTCCATCTGTCCATTAGTGGATTCATTATTAAGTCAATTCCATCATGTCTACCCATTTGTAGACAGATCAGTGGGACCATTCTATCCCATCCAACAAAAAGTAGCACGGACTTGTTACGTCTCACCAATAATAGGAAGATTTTGTCCCTTCAACCATTTAGTGGGACAATTCTATTCCTTCCACCCATCGGTAGACTCATTGGTAGGACGATTCTATCCTTTCCACCCATTAGTAGAACCATTAGTGGGACGATTCCATCTCTTCCACCAGTAAATGGAACCATTTGTGGTACGATTCAATCCCTTCCTACACTTAGTGGGACTATTCCGTCCCGTCTGCCCATGAGTGGATTCATTATTAGGTAGAATCCGTCTTTTCTACTCATTAGTAAACACAACAATGGGACCATTCAATCCCATCCACCTAAAAGTGGTACATACTTGCTACGTCCCCCTAATATTAGGATAATTTTATCCCTTCAACCAATTGGTGGGACAATTCCATCCCTTCAACCCATTAGTACTTATTCGTAGGACGATTATATCATTTTCAACCGTTAGTAGAATCATTAGTGGGACGATTTCATCCCTTCCATCTGTTAATGGACTCATTTGTGGTACGATTCAATCCTTGACTCCACTTAGTGGGATTATTCCGTAACGTCTGTCCATCAGTGGATATATTATTAGGTCGATTCTGTCCTGTCTACCCATTAGTAGACAAATCAGTGGGACCATTCTATCCCATCCATTTAAAAATGGCACGGACTTGTTACGTCCCCCGAATAATAGGATGATTTTATCCCTTCAACCGATTGGTGGGATAATTTCATCCCTTCCACCCATTAGTAGACTCATTAGCAGGACGATAGTACCATTTTCAACCATTAGTAGAACCATTAGTTGGATGATTTCATCCCTTCCACCCATTAATGGACCCAATTATGGTTCGATTCAATCCTTTTCTCCACTTAGTGGGGTTATTCCATCCCATCCGCCCATTATTGAATTAATTATTAGGTCGATTCCTTCATGTCTACCCATTAGTAGACACATCAGTAGGACCATTCTAACCCATCAACCAAAAAGTGGAACAGACTTGTCACGTCCCCCTAAAAATAGGACTATTTTACCCCTTACACAAATTGGTGGGATAATTCCATCCCTTCCACCCATTAGTAGACTCATTAGCAGGACGATTGTATCATTTTCAACCATTAGTAGAACCATTAGTGGGACGATTTCATCCCTTCCACCCGTTAATGGACCCATTTGTGCTACGATTTAATCCCTTACTCCACTTAGCGGGACTACTCCGTCTATCTGTCGATTAGTGGATTCATTATTAAGTCAATTCCATCATGTCTACCCATTTGTAGACAGATCAGTGGGACCATTCTATCCCATCCAACAAAAAGTAGCACGGACTTGTTACGTCTCACCAATAATAGGAATATTTTGTCCCTTCAACCATTTAGTGGGACAATTCTATTCCTTCCACCCATCGGTAGACTCATTGGTAGGACGATTCTATCCTTTCCACCCATTAGTAGAACCATTAGTGGGACGATTCCATCTCTTCCACCAGTAAATGGAACCATTTGTGGTACGATTCAATCCCTTCCTACACTTAGTGGGACTATTCCGTCCCGTCTGCCCATGAGTGGATTCATTATTAGGTCGAATCCGTCTTTTCTACTCATTAGTAAACACAACAATGGGACCATTCAATCCCATCCACCTAAAAGTGGTACATACTTGCTACGTCCCCCTAATATTAGGATAATTTTATCCCTTCAACCAATTGGTGGGACAATTCCATCCCTTCAACCCATTAGTACTTATTCGTAGGACGATTATATCATTTTCAACCGTTAGTAGAATCATTAGTGGGACGATTTCATCCCTTCCATCTGTTAATGGACTCATTTGTTGTACGATTCAATCCTTGACTCCACTTAGTGGGATTATTCCGTTACGTCTGTCCATCAGTGGATATATTATTAGGTTGATTCTGTCCTGTCTACCCATTAGTAGACAAATCAGTGGGACCATTCTATCCCATCCATTTAAAAATGGCACGGACTTGTTACGTCCCCCGAATAATAGGATGATTTTATCCCTTCAACCGATTGGTGGGATAATTTCATCCCTTCCACCCATTAGTAGACTCATTAGCAGGATGATAGTATCATTTTCAACCATTAGTAGAACCATTAGTTGGATGATTTCATCCCTTCCACCCATTAATGGACCCATTTATGGTTCGATTCAATCCTTTTCTGCACTTAGTGGGGTTATTCCATCCCATCCGCCCATTATTGAATTAATTATTAGGTCGATTCCTTCATGTCTACCCATTAGTAGACACATCAGTAGGACCATTCTAACCCATCAACCAAAAAGTGGAACAGACTTGTCACGTCCCCCTAAAAATAGGACTATTTTACCCCTTACACAAATTGGTGGGATAATTCCATCCCTTCCACCCATTAGTAGACTCATTAGCAGGACGATTGTATCATTTTCAACCATTAGTAGAACCATTAGTGGGACGATTTCATCCCTTCCACCCGTTAATGGACCCATTTGTGCTACGATTTAATCCCTTACTCCACTTAGCGGGACTACTCCGTCTATCTGTCGATTAGTGGATTCATTATTAAGTCAATTCCATCATGTCTACCCATTTGTAGACAGATCAGTGGGACCATTCTATCCCATCCAACAAAAAGAAGCACGGACTTGTTACGTCTCACCAATAATAGGAATATTTTGTCCCTTCAACCATTTAGTGGGACAATTCTATTCCTTCCACCCATCGGCAGACTCATTGGTAGGACGATTCTATCCTTTCCACCCATTAGTAGAACCATTAGTGGGACGATTCCATTTCTTCCACCAGTAAATGGAACCATTTGTGGTACGATTCAATCCCTTCCTACACTTAGTGGGACTATTCCGTCCCGTCTGCCCATGAGTGGATTCATTATTAGGTCGAATCCGTCTTTTCTACTCATTAGTAAACACAACAATGGGACCATTCAATCCCATCCACCTAAAAGTGGTACATACTTGCTACGTCCCCCTAATATTAGGATAATTTTATCCCTTCAACCAATTGGTGGGACAATTCCATCCCTTCAACCCATTAGTACTTATTCGTAGGACGATTCTATCATTTTCAACCGTTAGTAGAATCATTAGTGGGACGATTTCATCCCTTCCATCTGTTAATGGACTCATTTGTGGTACGATTCAATCCTTGACTCCACTTAGTGGGATTATTCCGTCACGTCTGTCCATTAGTGGATATATTATTAGGTCGATTCTGTCCTCTCTACCCATTAGTAGACAAATCAGTGGGACCATTCTATCCCATCCATTTAAAAATGGCACGGACTTGTTACGTCCCCCGAATAATAGGATGATTTTATCCCTTCAACCGATTGGTGGGATAATTTCATCCCTTCCACCCATTAGTAGACTCATTAGCAGGATGATAGTATCATTTTCAACCATTAGTAGAACCATTAGTTGGATGATTTCATCCCTTCCACCCATTAATGGACCCATTTATGGTTCGATTCAATCCTTTTCTGCACTTAGTGGGGTTATTCCATCCCATCCGCCCATTATTGAATTAATTATTAGGTCGATTCCTTCATGTCTACCCATTAGTAGACACATCAGTAGGACCATTCTAACCCATCAACCAAAAAGTGGAACAGACTTGTCACGTCCCCCTAAAAATAGGACTATTTTACCCCTTACACAAATTGGTGGGATAATTCCATCCCTTCCACCCATTAGTAGACTCATTAGCAGGACGATTGTATCATTTTCAACCATTAGTAGAACCATTAGTGGGACGATTTCATCCCTTCCACCCGTTAATGGACCCATTTGTGCTACGATTTAATCCCTTACTCCACTTAGCGGGACTACTCCGTCTATCTGTCGATTAGTGGATTCATTATTAAGTCAATTCCATTATGTCTACCCATTTGTAGACAGATCAGTGGGACCATTCTATCCCATCCAACAAAAAGTAGCACGGACTTGTTACGTCTCACCAATAATAGGAATATTTTGTCCCTTCAACCATTTAGTGGGACAATTCTATTCCTTCCACCCATCGGTAGACTCATTGGTAGGACGATTCTATCCTTTCCACCCATTAGTAGAACCATTAGTGGGACGATTCCATCTCTTCCACCAGTAAATGGAACCATTTGTGGTACGATTCAATCCCTTCCTACACTTAGTGGGACTATTCCGTCCCGTCTGCCCATGAGTGGATTCATTATTAGGTCGAATCCGTCTTTTCTACTCATTAGTAAACACAACAATGGGACCATTCAATCCCATCCACCTAAAAGTGGTACATACTTGCTACGTCCCCCTAATATTAGGATAATTTTATCCCTTCAACCAATTGGTGGGACAATTCCATCCCTTCAACCCATTAGTACTTATTCGTAGGACGATTCTATCATTTTCAACCGTTAGTAGAATCATTAGTGGGACGATTTCATCCCTTCCATCTGTTAATGGACTCATTTGTGGTACGATTCAATCCTTGACTCCACTTAGTGGGATTATTCCGTCACGTCTGTCCATCAG
Source organism: Petunia secreta (assembly GCA_029990175.1). Lineage (NCBI taxonomy): Eukaryota > Viridiplantae > Streptophyta > Magnoliopsida > Solanales > Solanaceae > Petunia > Petunia secreta. The sequence goes on from JARKIP010000053.1 coordinate 9,294,356, forward strand.
TGGATATATTATTAGGTCGATTCTGTCCTCTCTACCCATTAGTAGACAAATCAGTGGGACCATTCTATCCCATCCATTTAAAAATGGCACGGACTTGTTACGTCCCCCGAATAATAGGATGATATTATCCCTTCAACCGATTGGTGGGATAATTTCATCCCTTCCACCCATTAGTAGACTCATTAGCAGGATGATAGTATCATTTTCAACCATTAGTAGAACCATTAGTTGGATGATTTCATCCCTTCCACCCATTAATGGACCCATTTATGGTTCGATTCAATCCTTTTCTGCACTTAGTGGGGTTATTCCATCCCATCCGCCCATTATTGAATTAATTATTAGGTCGATTCCTTCATGTCTACCCATTAGTAGACACATCAGTAGGACCATTCTAACCCATCAACCAAAAAGTGGAACAGACTTGTCACGTCCCCCTAAAAATAGGACTATTTTACCCCTTACACAAATTGGTGGGATAATTCCATCCCTTCCACCCATTAGTAGACTCATTAGCAGGACGATTGTATCATTTTCAACCATTAGTAGAACCATTAGTGGGACGATTTCATCCCTTCCACCCGTTAATGGACCCATTTGTGCTACGATTTAATCCCTTACTCCACTTAGCGGGACTACTCCGTCTATCTGTCGATTAGTGGATTCATTATTAAGTCAATTCCATTATGTCTACCCATTTGTAGACAGATCAGTGGGACCATTCTATCCCATCCAACAAAAAGTAGCACGGACTTGTTACGTCTCACCAATAATAGGAATATTTTGTCCCTTCAACCATTTAGTGGGACAATTCTATTCCTTCCACCCATCGGTAGACTCATTGGTAGGACGATTCTATCCTTTCCACCCATTAGTAGAACCATTAGTGGGACGATTCCATCTCTTCCACCAGTAAATGGAACCATTTGTGGTACGATTCAATCCCTTCCTACACTTAGTGGGACTATTCCGTCCCGTCTGCTCATGAGTGGATTCATTATTAGGTCGAATCCGTCTTTTCTACTCATTAGTAAACACAACAATGGGACCATTCAATCCCATCCACCTAAAAGTGGTACATACTTGCTACGTCCCCCTAATATTAGGATAATTTTATCCCTTCAACCAATTGGTGGGACAATTCCATCCCTTCAACCCATTAGTACTTATTCGTAGGACGATTCTATCATTTTCAACCGTTAGTAGAATCATTAGTGGGACGATTTCATCCCTTCCATCTGTTAATGGACTCATTTGTGGTACGATTCAATCCTTGACTCCACTTAGTGGGATTATTCCGTCACGTCTGTCCATCAGTGGATATATTATTAGGTCGATTCTGTCCTCTCTACCCATTAGTAGACAAATCAGTGGGACCATTCTATCCCATCCATTTAAAAATGGCACGGACTTGTTACGTCCCCCGAATAATAGGATGATTTTATCCCTTCAACCGATTGGTGGGATAATTTCATCCCTTCCACCCATTAGTAGACTCATTAGCAGGATGATAGTATCATTTTCAACCATTAGTAGAACCATTAGTTGGATGATTTCATCCCTTCCACCCATTAATGGACCCATTTATGGTTCGATTCAATCCTTTTCTGCACTTAGTGGGGTTATTCCATCCCATCCGCCCATTATTGAATTAATTATTAGGTCGATTCCTTCATGTCTACCCATTAGTAGACACATCAGTAGGACCATTCTAACCCATCAACCAAAAAGTGGAACAGACTTGTCACGTCCCCCTAAAAATAGGACTATTTTACCCCTTACACAAATTGGTGGGATAATTCCATCCCTTCCACCCATTAGTAGACTCATTAGCAGGACGATTGTATCATTTTCAACCATTAGTAGAACCATTAGTGGGACGATTTCATCCCTTCCACCCGTTAATGGACCCATTTGTGCTACGATTTAATCCCTTACTCCACTTAGCGGGACTACTCCGTCTATCTGTCGATTAGTGGATTCATTATTAAGTCAATTCCATCATGTCTACCCATTTGTAGACAGATCAGTGGGACCATTCTATCCCATCCAACAAAAAGAAGCACGGACTTGTTACGTCTCACCAATAATAGGAATATTTTGTCCCTTCAACCATTTAGTGGGACAATTCTATTCCTTCCACCCATCGGCAGACTCATTGGTAGGACGATTCTATCCTTTCCACCCATTAGTAGAACCATTAGTGGGACGATTCCATCTCTTCCACCAGTAAATGGAACCATTTGTGGTACGATTCAATCCCTTCCTACACTTAGTGGGACTATTCCGTCCCGTCTGCCCATGAGTGGATTCATTATTAGGTCGAATCCGTCTTTTCTACTCATTAGTAAACACAACAATGGGACCATTCAATCCCATCCACCTAAAAGTGGTACATACTTGCTACGTCCCCCTAATATTAGGATAATTTTATCCCTTCAACCAATTGGTGGGACAATTCCATCCCTTCAACCCATTAGTACTTATTCGTAGGACGATTCTATCATTTTCAACCGTTAGTAGAATCATTAGTGGGACGATTTCATCCCTTCCATCTGTTAATGGACTCATTTGTGGTACGATTCAATCCTTGACTCCACTTAGTGGGATTATTCCGTCACATCTGTCCATCAGTGGATATATTACTAGGTCGATTCTGTCCTCTCTACCCATTAGTAGACAAATCAGTGGGACCATTCTATCCCATCCATTTAAAAATGGCACGGACTTGTTACGTCCCCCGAATAATAGGATGATTTTATCCCTTCAACCGATTGGTGGGATAATTTCATCCCTTCCACCCATTAGTAGACTCATTAGCAGGATGATAGTATCATTTTCAACCATTAGTAGAACCATTAGTTGGATGATTTCATCCCTTCCACCCATTAATGGACCCATTTATGGTTCGATTCAATCCTTTTCTGCACTTAGTGGGGTTATTCCATCCCATCCGCCCATTATTGAATTAATTATTAGGTCGATTCCTTCATGTCTACCCATTAGTAGACACATCAGTAGGACCATTCTAACCCATCAACCAAAAAGTGGAACAGACTTGTCACGTCCCCCTAAAAATAGGACTATTTTACCCCTTACACAAATTGGTGGGATAATTCCATCCCTTCCACCCATTAGTAGACTCATTAGCAGGACGATTGTATCATTTTCAACCATTAGTAGAACCATTAGTGGGACGATTTCATCCCTTCCACCCGTTAATGGACCCATTTGTGCTACGATTTAATCCCTTACTCCACTTAGCGGGACTACTCCGTCTATCTGTCGATTAGTGGATTCATTATTAAGTCAATTCCATTATGTCTACCCATTTGTAGACAGATCAGTGGGACCATTCTATCCCATCCAACAAAAAGTAGCACGGACTTGTTACGTCTCACCAATAATAGGAATATTTTGTCCCTTCAACCATTTAGTGGGACAATTCTATTCCTTCCACCCATCGGTAGACTCATTGGTAGGACGATTCTATCCTTTCCACCCATTAGTAGAACCATTAGTGGGACGATTCCATCTCTTCCACCAGTAAATGGAACCATTTGTGGTACGATTCAATCCCTTCCTACACTTAGTGGGACTATTCCGTCCCGTCTGCTCATGAGTGGATTCATTATTAGGTCGAATCCGTCTTTTCTACTCATTAGTAAACACAACAATGGGACCATTCAATCCCATCCACCTAAAAGTGGTACATACTTGCTACGTCCCCCTAATATTAGGATAATTTTATCCCTTCAACCAATTGGTGGGACAATTCCATCCCTTCAACCCATTAGTACTTATTCGTAGGACGATTCTATCATTTTCAACCGTTAGTAGAATCATTAGTGGGACGATTTCATCCCTTCCATCTGTTAATGGACTCATTTGTGGTACGATTCAATCCTTGACTCCACTTAGTGGGATTATTCCGTCACGTCTGTCCATCAGTGGATATATTATTAGGTCGATTCTGTCCTCTCTACCCATTAGTAGACAAATCAGTGGGACCATTCTATCCCATCCATTTAAAAATGGCACGGACTTGTTACGTCCCCCGAATAATAGGATGATTTTATCCCTTCAACCGATTGGTGGGATAATTTCATCCCTTCCACCCATTAGTAGACTCATTAGCAGGATGATAGTATCATTTTCAACCATTAGTAGAACCATTAGTTGGATGATTTCATCCCTTCCACCCATTAATGGACCCATTTATGGTTCGATTCAATCCTTTTCTGCACTTAGTGGGGTTATTCCATCCCATCCGCCCATTATTGAATTAATTATTAGGTCGATTCCTTCATGTCTACCCATTAGTAGACACATCAGTAGGACCATTCTAACCCATCAACCAAAAAGTGGAACAGACTTGTCACGTCCCCCTAAAAATAGGACTATTTTACCCCTTACACAAATTGGTGGGATAATTCCATCCCTTCCACCCATTAGTAGACTCATTAGCAGGACGATTGTATCATTTTCAACCATTAGTAGAACCATTAGTGGGACGATTTCATCCCTTCCACCCGTTAATGGACCCATTTGTGCTACGATTTAATCCCTTACTCCACTTAGCGGGACTACTCCGTCTATCTGTCGATTAGTGGATTCATTATTAAGTCAATTCCATCATGTCTACCCATTTGTAGACAGATCAGTGGGACCATTCTATCCCATCCAACAAAAAGAAGCACGGACTTGTTACGTCTCACCAATAATAGGAATATTTTGTCCCTTCAACCATTTAGTGGGACAATTCTATTCCTTCCACCCATCGGCAGACTCATTGGTAGGACGATTCTATCCTTTCCACCCATTAGTAGAACCATTAGTGGGACGATTCCATCTCTTCCACCAGTAAATGGAACCATTTGTGGTACGATTCAATCCCTTCCTACACTTAGTGGGACTATTCCGTCCCGTCTGCCCATGAGTGGATTCATTATTAGGTCGAATCCGTCTTTTCTACTCATTAGTAAACACAACAATGGGACCATTCAATCCCATCCACCTAAAAGTGGTACATACTTGCTACGTCCCCCTAATATTAGGATAATTTTATCCCTTCAACCAATTGGTGGGACAATTCCATCCCTTCAACCCATTAGTACTTATTCGTAGGACGATTCTATCATTTTCAACCGTTAGTAGAATCATTAGTGGGACGATTTCATCCCTTCCATCTGTTAATGGACTCATTTGTGGTACGATTCAATCCTTGACTCCACTTAGTGGGATTATTCCGTCACATCTGTCCATCAGTGGATATATTATTAGGTCGATTCTGTCCTCTCTACCCATTAGTAGACAAATCAGTGGGACCATTCTATCCCATCCATTTAAAAATGGCACGGACTTGTTACGTCCCCCGAATAATAGGATGATTTTATCCCTTCAACCGATTGGTGGGATAATTTCATCCCTTCCACCCATTAGTAGACTCATTAGCAGGATGATAGTATCATTTTCAACCATTAGTAGAACCATTAGTTGGATGATTTCATCCCTTCCACCCATTAATGGACCCATTTATGGTTCGATTCAATCCTTTTCTGCACTTAGTGGGGTTATTCCATCCCATCCGCCCATTATTGAATTAATTATTAGGTCGATTCCTTCATGTCTACCCATTAGTAGACACATCAGTAGGACCATTCTAACCCATCAACCAAAAAGTGGAACAGACTTGTCACGTCCCCCTAAAAATAGGACTATTTTACCCCTTACACAAATTGGTGGGATAATTCCATCCCTTCCACCCATTAGTAGACTCATTAGCAGGACGATTGTATCATTTTCAACCATTAGTAGAACCATTAGTGGGACGATTTCATCCCTTCCACCCGTTAATGGACCCATTTGTGCTACGATTTAATCCCTTACTCCACTTAGCGGGACTACTCCGTCTATCTGTCGATTAGTGGATTCATTATTAAGTCAATTCCATCATGTCTACCCATTTGTAGACAGATCAGTGGGACCATTCTATCCCATCCAACAAAAAGTAGCACGGACTTGTTACGTCTCACCAATAATAGGAATATTTTGTCCCTTCAACCATTTAGTGGGACAATTCTATTCCTTCCACCCATCGGTAGACTCATTGGTAGGACGATTCTATCCTTTCCACCCATTAGTAGAACCATTAGTGGGACGATTCCATCTCTTCCACCAGTAAATGGAACCATTTGTGGTACGATTCAATCCCTTCCTACACTTAGTGGGACTATTCCGTCCCGTCTGCCCATGAGTGGATTCATTATTAGGTCGAATCCGTCTTTTCTACTCATTAGTAAACACAACAATGGGACCATTCAATCCCATCCACCTAAAAGTGGTACATACTTGCTACGTCCCCCTAATATTAGGATAATTTTATCCCTTCAACCAATTGGTGGGACAATTCCATCCCTTCAACCCATTAGTACTTATTCGTAGGACGATTCTATCATTTTCAACCGTTAGTAGAATCATTAGTGGGACGATTTCATCCCTTCCATCTGTTAATGGACTCATTTGTGGTACGATTCAATCCTTGACTCCACTTAGTGGGATTATTCCGTCACATCTGTCCATCAGTGGATATATTATTAGGTCGATTCTGTCCTCTCTACCCATTAGTAGACAAATCAGTGGGACCATTCTATCCCATCCATTTAAAAATGGCACGGACTTGTTACGTCCCCCGAATAATAGGATGATTTTATCCCTTCAACCGATTGGTGGGATAATTTCATCCCTTCCACCCATTAGTAGACTCATTAGCAGGATGATAGTATCATTTTCAACCATTAGTAGAACCATTAGTTGGATGATTTCATCCCTTCCACCCATTAATGGACCCATTTATGGTTCGATTCAATCCTTTTCTGCACTTAGTGGGGTTATTCCATCCCATCCGCCCATTATTGAATTAATTATTAGGTCGATTCCTTCATGTCTACCCATTAGTAGACACATCAGTAGGACCATTCTAACCCATCAACCAAAAAGTGGAACAGACTTGTCACGTCCCCCTAAAAATAGGACTATTTTACCCCTTACACAAATTGGTGGGATAATTCCATCCCTTCCACCCATTAGTAGACTCATTAGCAGGACGATTGTATCATTTTCAACCATTAGTAGAACCATTAGTGGGACGATTTCATCCCTTCCACCCGTTAATGGACCCATTTGTGCTACGATTTAATCCCTTACTCCACTTAGCGGGACTACTCCGTCTATCTGTCGATTAGTGGATTCATTATTAAGTCAATTCCATCATGTCTACCCATTTGTAGACAGATAAGTGGGACCATTCTATCCCATCCAACAAAAAGTAGCACGGACTTGTTACGTCTCACCAATAATAGGAATATTTTGTCCCTTCAACCATTTAGTGGGACAATTCTATTCCTTCCACCCATCGGTAGACTCATTGGTAGGACGATTCTATCCTTTCCACCCATTAGTAGAACCATTAGTGGGACGATTCCATCTCTTCCACCAGTAAATGGAACCATTTGTGGTACGATTCAATCCCTTCCTACACTTAGTGGGACTATTCCGTCCCGTCTGCCCATGAGTGGATTCATTATTAGGCCGAATCCGTCTTTTCTACTCATTAGTAAACACAACAATGGGACCATTCAATCCCATCCACCTAAAAGTGGTACATACTTGCTACGTCCCCCTAATATTAGGATAATTTTATCCCTTCAACCAATTGGTGGGACAATTACATCCCTTCAACCCATTAGTACTTATTCGTAGGACGATTATATCATTTTCAACCGTTAGTAGAATCATTAGTGGGACGATTTCATCCCTTCCATCTGTTAATGGACTCATTTGTGGTACGATTCAATCCTTGACTCCACTTAGTGGGATTATTCCGTCACGTCTGTCCATCAGTGGATATATTATTAGGTCGATTCTGTCCTCTCTACCCATTAGTAGACAAATCAGTGGGACCATTCTATCTCATCCATTTATAAATGGCACGGACTTGTTACGTCCCCCGAATAATAGGATGATTTTATCCCTTCAACTGATTGGTGGGATAATTTCATCCCTTCGACCCATTAGTAGACTCATTAGCAGGATGATAGTATCATTTTCAACCATTAGTAGAACCATTAGGTCGATGATTTCATCCCTTCCACCCATTAATGGACCCATTTATGGTTCGATTCAATCCTTTTCTGCACTTAGTGGGGTTATTCCATCCCATCCGCCCATTATTGAATTAATTATTAGGTCGATTCCTTCAGGTCTACCCATTAGTAGACACATCAGTAGGACCATTCTAACCCATCAACCAAAAAGTGGAACAGACTTGTCACGTCCCCCTAAAAATTGGACTATTTTACCCCTTACACAAATTGGTGGGATAATTCCATCCCTTCCACCCATTAGTAGACTCATTAGCAGGACGATTGTATCATTTTCAACCATTAGTAGAACCATTAGTGGGACGATTTCATCCCTTCCACCCGTTAATGGACCCATTTGTGCTACGATTTAATCCCTTACTCCACTTAGCGGGACTACTCCGTCCATCTGTCGATTAGTGGATTCATTATTAAGTCAATTCCATCATGTCTACCCATTTGTAGACAGATCAGTGGGACCATTCTATCCCATCCAACAAAAAGTAGCACGGACTTGTTACGTCTCACCAATAATAGGAAGATTTTGTCCTTTCAACCATTTAGTGGGACAATTCTATTCCTTCCACCCATCGGTAGACTCATTGGTAGGACGATTCTATCCTTTCCACCCATTAGTAGAACCATTAGTGGGACGATTCCATCACTTCCACCAGTAAATGGAACCATTTGTGGTACGATTCAATCCCTTCCTACACTTAGTGGGACTATTCCGTCCCGTCTGCCCATTAGGGGATTCATTATTTGGTCGAATCCGTCTTTTCTACTCATTAGTAAACACAACAATGGGACCATTCAATCCCATCCACCTAAAAGTTGTACATACTTGCTACGTCCCCCTAATATTAGGATAATTTTATCCCTTCAACAAATTGGTGGGACAATTCCATCCCTTCAACCCATTAGTACTTATTCGTAGGACGATTCTATCATTTTCAACCGTTAGTAGAATCATTAGTGGGACGATTTCATCCCTTCCATCTGTTAATTGACTCATTTGTGGTACGATTCAATCCTTGACTCCACTTAGTGGGATTATTCCGTCACGTCTGTCCATTAGTGGATATATTATTAGGTCGATTCTGTCTTGTCTACCCATTAGTAGACAAATCAGTGGGACCATTCTATCCCATCCATTTAAAAATGGCACGGACTTGTTACGTCCCCCGAATAATAGGATGATTTTATCCCTTCAACCGATTGGTGGGATAATTTGATCCCTTCCACCCATTAGTAGACTCATTAGCAGGACGATAACCATTAGTTGGATGATTTCATCCCTTCCACCCATTAATGGACCCATTTATGGTTCGATTCAATCCTTTGCTCCACTTAGTGGGGTTATTCCATCCCATCCGCCCATTATTGGATTAATTATTAGGTCGATTCCTTCATGTCTACCCATTAGTAGACACATCAGTAGGACCATTCTAACCCATCAACCAAAAAGTGGAACAGACTTGTCACGTCCCCCTAAAAATAGGACTATTTTATCCCTTACATAAATTGGTGGGATAATTCCATCCCTTCCACCCATTAGTAGACTCATTAGAAGGACGATTGTATCATTTTCAACCATTAGTAGAACCATTAGTGGGACGATTTCATCCTTTCCACCCGTTAACGGACCCATTTGTGGTACGATTCAATCCCTTACTCCACTTAGCGGGACTACTCCGTCCATCTGTCCATTAGTGGATTCATTATTAAGTCAATTCCATCATGTCTAACCATTTGTAGACAGATCAGTGGGACCATTCTATCCCATCCAACAAAAAGTAGCACGAACTTGTTACGTCTCACCAATAATAGGAAGATTTTGTCCCTTCAACCATTTAGTGGGACAATTCTATTCCTTCCACCCATCGGTAGACTCATTGGTAGGACGATTCTATCCTTTCCACCCATTAGTAGAACCATTAGTGGGACGATTCCATCTCTTCCACCAGTAAATGGAACCATTTGTGGTACGATTCAATCCCTTCCTACACTTAGTGGGACTATTCCGTCCCGTCTGCCCATGAGTGGATTCATTATTAGGTCGAATCCGTCTTTTCTACTCATTAGTAAACACAACAATGGGACCATTCAATCCCATCCACCTAAAAGTGGTACATACTTGCTACGTCCCCCTAATATTAGGATAATTTTATCCATTCAACCAATTGGTGGGACAATTCCATCCCTTCAACCCATTAGTACTTATTCGTAGGACGATTCTATCATTTTCAACCGTTAGTAGAATCATTAGTGGGACGATTTCATCCCTTCCATCTGTTAATGGACTCATTTGTGGTACGATTCATTCCTTGACTCCACTTAGTGGGATTATTCCGTCACGTCTGTCCATCAGTGGATATATTATTAGGCCGATTCTGTCCTGTCTACCCATTAGTAGACAAATCAGTGGGACCATTCTATCCCATCCATTTAAAAATGGCACGGACTTAATACGTCCCCCGAATAATAGGATGATTTTATCCCTTCAACCGATTGGTGGGATAATTTCATCCCTTCTACCCATTAGTAGACTCATTAGCAGGACGATAGTATCATTTTCAACCATTAGTAGAGCCATTAGTTGGTTGATTTCATCCCTTCCACCCATTAATGGACCCATTTATGGTTTGATTCAATCCTTTGCTCCACTTAGTGGGGTTATTCCATCCCATCCGCCCATTATTGGATTAATTATTAGGTCGATTCCTTCATGTCTGCCCATTAGTAGACACATCAGCAGGACCATTCTAACCCATCAACCAAAAAGTGGAACAGACTTGTCACGTCCCCCTAAAAATAGGACTATTTTATCCCTTCAACAAATTGGTGGGATAATTCCATCCCTTCCACCCATTAGTAGACTCATTAGCAGGACGATTGTATCATTTTCAACCATTAGTAGAACCATTAGTGGGACGATTTCATCCCTTCCACCCGTTAATGGACCCATTTGTGGTACGATTCAATCCCTTACTCCACTTAGCGGGACTACTCCGTCCATCTGTCCATTAGTGGATTCATTATTAAGTCGATTCCATCATGTCTAGCCATTAGTAGACAGATCAGTGGGACCATTCTATCCAATCCAACAAAAAGTAGCACGGACTTGTTACGTCTCACCAATAATAGGGAGATTTTGTCCCTTCAACCATTTAGTGGGACAATTCTATTCATTCCACCCATCGGTAGACTCATTGGTAGGACGATTCTATCCTTTCCACCCATTAGTAGAACCATTAGTGGGACGATTCCATCACTTCCACTAATAAATGGAACCATTTGTGGTACGATTCAATCCCTTCCTACACTTAGTGGGACTATTCCGTCCCGTCTGCCCATGAGTGGATTCATTATTAGGTCGAATCCGTCTTTTCTACTCATTAGTAAACACAACAATGGGACCATTCAATCCCATCCACCTAAAAGTGGTACATACTTGCTACGTCCCCCTAATATTAGGATAATTTTATCCCTTCAACCAATTGGTGGGACAATTCCATCCCTTCAACCCATTAGTACTTATTCGTAGGACGATTCTATCATTTTCAACCGTTAGTAGAATCATTAGTTGGACGATTTCATCCCTTCCATCTGTTAATGGACTCATTTGTGGTACGATTCAATCCTTGACTCCATTTAGTGGGATTATTCCGTCACGTCTGTCCATTAGTGGATATATAATTAGGTCGATTCTGTCCTGTCTACCCATTAGTAGACAAATCAGTGGGACCATTCTATCCCATCAATTTAAAAATGGCACGGACTTGTTACGTCCCCCGAATAATAGGATGATTTTATCCCTTCAACCGATTGGTGGGATAATTTCATCCCTTCCACCCATTAATAGACTCATTAGCAGGACGATAGTATCATTTTCAACCATTAGTAGAACCATTAGTTGGATGATTTCATCCGTTCCACCCATTAATGGACCCATTTATGGTTCGATTCAATCCTTTGCTCCACTTAGTGGGGTTATTCCATCCCATCCGCCCATTATTAGATTAATTATTAGGTCGATTCCTTCATCTCTACCCATTAGTAGACACATCAGTAGGACCATTCTAACCCATCAACCAAAAAGTGGAACAGACTTGTCACGTCCCCCTAAAAATAGGACTATTTTATCCCTTCAACAAATTGGTGGGATAATTCCATCCCTTCTACCCATTAGTAGACTCATTAGCAGGACGATTGTATCATTTTCAACCATTAGTAGAACCATTAGTGGGACGATTTCATCCCTTCCACCCGTTAATGGACCCATTTGTGGTACGATTCAATCCCTTACTCCACTTAGCGGGACTACTCCGTCCATCTGTCCATTAGTGGATTCATTATTAAGTCGATTCCATCATGTCTACCCATTAGTAGACAGATCAGTGGGACCATTCTATCCAATCCAACAAAAAGTAGCACGGTCTTGTTACGTCTCACCAATAATAGGGAGATTTTGTCCCTTCAACCATTTAGTGGGAAAATTCTATTCATTCCACCCATCGGTAGACTCATTGGTAGGACGATTCTATCCTTTCCACCCATTAGTAGAACCATTAGTGGGACGATTCCATCACTTCCACCAATAAATGGAACCATTTGTGGTACGATTCAATCCCTTCCTACACTTAGTGGGACTATTCCGTCCCGTCTGCCCATTAGTGGATTCATTATTAGGTCGAATCCGTCTTGTCTACTCATTAGTAAATACAACAATGGGACCATTCAATCCCATCCACCTAAAAGTGGTACATACTTGCTACGTCCCCCTAATATTAGGATAATTTTATCCCTTCAACCAATTGGTGGGACAATTCCATCCCTTCAACCCATTAGTACTTATTCGTAGGACGATTCTATCATTTTCAACCGTTAGTAGAATCATTAGTGGGACGATTTCATCCCTTCCATCTGTTAATGGACTCATTTGTGGTACGATTCAATCCTTGACTCCACTTAGTGGGGTTATTCCGTCACGTCTGTCCATTAGTGGATATATTATTAGGTCGATTCTGTCCTGTCTACCCATTAGTAGACAAATCAGTGGGACCATTCTATCCCATCCATTTAAAAATGGCACGGACTTGTTACGTCCCCCGAATAATAGGATGATTTTATCCCTTCAACCGATTGGTGGGATAATTTCATCCCTTCCACCCATTAGTAGACTCATTAGCAGGACGATAGTATCATTTTCAACCATTAGTAGAACCATTAGTTGGATGATTTCATCCCTTCCACCCATTAATGGACCCATTTATGGTTCGATTCAATCCTTTGCTCCACTTAGTGGGGTTATTCCATCCCATCCGCCCATTATTAGATTAATTATTAGGTCGATTCCTTCATGTCTACCCATTAGTAGACACATCAGTAGGACCATTCTAACCCATCAACCAAAAAGTGGAACAGACTTGTCACGTCCCCCTAAAAATAGGACTATTTTATCCCTTCAACAAATTGGTGGGATAATTCCATCCCTTCTATCCATTAGTAGACTCATTAGCAGGACGATTGTATCATTTTCAACCATTAGTAGAACAATTAGTGGGACGATTTCATCCCTTCCACCCGTTAATGGACCCATTTGTGGTACGATTCAATCCCTTACTCCACATAGCGGGACTACTCCGTCCATCTGTCCATTAGTGGATTCATTATTAAGTCGTTCCATCATGTCTACCCATTAGTAGACAGATCAGTGGGACCATTCTATCCAATCCAACAAAAAGTAGCACGGACTAGTTACGTTTCACCAATAATAGGGAGATTTTGTCCCTTCAACCATTTAGTGGGACAATTCTATTCCTTCCACCCATCGGTAGACTCATTGGTAGGACGATTCTATCCTTTCCACCCATTAGTAGAACCATTAGTGGGACGATTCCATCACTTCCACCAGTAAATGAAACCATTTGTGGTACGATTCAATCCCTTCCTACACTTAGTGGGACTATTCCGTCCCGTCTGCCCATTAGTGGATTCATTATTAGGTCGAATCCGTCTTTTCTACTCATTAGTAAACACAACAATGGGACCATTCAATCCCATCCACCTAAAAGTGGTACATACTTGCTACGTCCCCCTAATATTAGGATAATTTTATCCCTTCAACCAATTGGTGGGACAATTAGATCCCTTCAACCCATTAGTACTTATTCGTAGGACGATTCTATCATTTTCAACCGTTAGTAGAATCATTAGTGGGACGATTTCATCCCTTCCATCTGTTAATGGACTCATTTGTGGTACGATTCAATCCTTGACTCCACTTAGTGGGATTATTCCGTCACGTCTGCCTATTAGTAGATATATTATTAGGTCGATTTTGTCCTGTCTACCCATTAGTAGACAAATCAGTGGGACCATTCTATCCCATCCATTTAAAAATGGCACGGACTTGTTACTTCCCCCGAATAATAGGATTATTTTATCCCTTCAACCGATTGGTGGGATAATTTCATCCCTTCCACCCATTAGTAGACTCATTAGCAGGACGATAGTATCATTTTCAACCATTAGTAGAACCATTAGTTGGATGATTTCATCCCTTCCACCTATTAATGGACCCATTTATGGTTCGATTCAATCCTTTCCTCCACTTAGTGGGGTTATTCCATCCCATCCGCCCATTATTGGATTAATTATTAGGTCGATTCCTTAATGTCTACCCATTTGTAAACACATCAGTAGGACCATTCTAACCTATCAACCACAAAGTGGAACAGACTTGTCACGTCCCCCTAAAAATAGGACTATTTTATCCCTTCAACAAATTGGTGGGATAATTCCATCCCTTCCACCCATTAGTAGACTCATTAGCAGGACGATTGTATCATTTTCAACCATTAGTAGAACCATTAGTGGGACGATTTCATCCCTTCCACCCGTTAATGGACCCATTTGTGGTACGATTCAATCCCTTACTCCACTTAGCAGGACTACTCCGTCCATCTGTCCATTAGTGGATTCATTATAAAGTCAATTCCATCATGTCTACCCATTAGTACACAGATCAGTGGGACCATTCTATCCCATCCAACAAAAAGTAGCACGGACTTGTTACGTCTCACCAATAATAGGAAGATTTTGTCCCTTCAACCATTTAGTGGGACAATTCTTTTCCTTCCACCCATCGGTAGACTCATTGGTAGGACCATTCTATCCTTTCCACCCATTAGTAGAACCATTAGTGGGACGATTCCATCACTTCCACCCGTAAATGGAACCATTTGTGGTACGATTCAATCCCCTCCTACACTTAGTTGGACTATTCTGTCCCGTCTGCCCATTAGTGGATTCATTATTAGGTCGAATCCGTCTTTTCTACTCATTAGTAAACACAACAATGGGACCATTCTATCCCATCCACCTAAAAGTGGAACATACTTGCTACGTCCCCCTAATATTAGGATAATTTTATCCCTTCAACCAATTGGTGGGACAACTCCATTCCTTCAACCCATTAATACTTATTCGTAGGACGATTCTATCATTTTCAACCGTTAGTAGAATCATTAGTGGGACGATTTCATCCCTTCCATTCGTTAATGGACTCATTTGTGGTACGATTCAATCCCTGAATCCACTTAGTGGGATTATTCCATCACGTCTGTCCATTAGTGGATATATTATTAGGTCGATTCTGTCCTGTCTACCCATTAGTAGACAAATCAGTGGGACCATTCTAGCCCATCCATTTAAAATGGCACGGACTTGTTACGTCCCCCGAATAATAGGATGATTTTATCCCTTCAACAGATTGGTGGGATAATTTCATCCCTTCCACCCATTAGTAGACTCATTAGCAGGACGATAGTATCATTTTCAACCATTAGTAGAACCATTAGTTGGATGATTTCATCCCTTCCACCTATTAATGGACCCATTTATGGTTCGATTCAATCCTTTCCTCCACTTAGTGGGGTTATTCCATCCCATCCGCCCATTATTGGATTAATTATTAGGTCGATTCCTTAATGTCTACCCATTTGTAAACACATCAGTAGGACCATTCTAACCTATCAACCACAAAGTGGAACAGACTTGTCACGTCCCCCTAAAAATAGGACTATTTTATCCCTTCAACAAATTGGTGGGATAATTCCATCCCTTTCACCCATTAGTAGACTCATTAGCAGGACGATTGTATCATTTTCAACCATTAGTAGAACCATTAGTGGGACGATTTCATCCCTTCCACCCGTTAATGGACCCATTTGTGGTACGATTCAATCCCTTACTCCACTTAGCGGGACTACTCCGTCCATCTGTCCATTAGTGGATTCATTATAAAGTCAATTCCATCATGTCTACCCATTAGTAGACAGATCAGTGGGACCATTCTATCCCATCCAACAAAAAGTAGCACGGACTTGTTACGTCTCACCAATAATAGGAAGATTTTGTCCCTCCAACCATTTAGTGGGACAATTCTATTCCTTCCACCCATCGGTAGACTCATTGGTAAGACCATTCTATCTTTTCCACCCATTAGTAGAACCATTAGTGGGACGATTCCATCACTTCCACCAGTAAATGGAACCATTTGTGGTACGATTCAATCCCTTCCTACACTTAGTTGGACTATTCCGTCCCGTCTGCCCATTAGTGGATTCATTATTAGGTCGAATCCGTCTTTTCTACTCATTAGTAAACACAACAATGGGACCATTCTATCCCATCCACCTAAAAGTGGAACATACTTGCTACGTCCCCCTAATATTAGGATAATTTTATCCCTTCAACCAATTGGTGGGACAACTCCATTCCTTCAACCCATTAGTACTTATTCGTAGGACGATTCTATCATTTTCAACCAAGACTATTTCATCCCTTCCATTCGTTAATGGACTCATTTGTGGTACGATTCAATCCCTGAATCCACTTAGTGGGATTATTCCATCACGTCTGTCCATTAGTGGATATATTATTAGGTCGATTCTGTCCTGTCTACCCATTAGTAGACAAATCAGTGGGACCATTCTATCCCATCCATTTAAAAATGGCACGGACTTGTTACGTCCCCCGAATAATAGGATGATTTTATCCCTTCAACCGATTGGTGGGATAATTTCATCCCATCCACCCATTGGTAGACTCATTAGCAGGACGATAGTATCATTTTCAACCATTAGTAGAACTATTAGTTGGATTATTTCATCCCTTCCACCCATTAATGGACCCATTTATGGTTCGATTCAATCCTTTGCTCCACTTAGTAGGGTTATTCCATCCCATCCGCCCATTATTGGATTAATTATTAGGTCGACTCCTTCATGTTTACCCATTAGTAGACACATCAGTAGGACCATTCTAACCCATCAACCAAAAAGTGGAACAGACTTGTCACGTCCCCCTAAAAATAGGACTATTTTATCCCTTCAACAAATTGGTGGGATAATTCCATCCCTTCCACCCATTAGTAGACTCATTAGCAGGACGATTGTATCATTTTCAACCATTAGTAGAACCATTAGTGGGACGATTTCATCCCTTCCACCCGTTAATGGACCTATTTGTGGTACGATTCAATCCCTTACTCCACTTAGCGGGACTACTCCGTCCATCTGTCCATTAGTGGATTCATTATTAAGTCGATTCCATCATCTCTACCCATTAGTAGACAGATCAGTGGGACCATTCTATCCAATCCAGCAAAAAGTAGCACAGACTTGTTACGTCTTACCAATAATAGGGAGATTTTGGCCCTTCAACCATTTAGTGGGACAATTCTATTCCTTCCACCCATCGGTAGACTCATTGGTAGGACGATTCTATCCTTTCCACCCATTAGTAGAACCATTAGTGGGACGATTCCATCTCTTCAACCCGTAAATGGAACCATTTGTGGTACGATTCAATCCCTTCCTACACTTAGTGGGATTATTCCGTCCCGTTCGTCCATTAGTGGATTCATTATTAGTTCAATTCTGTCCTGTCTACCCATTAGTAGACAAATAAGTAAGACCATTCTATCCCATCCACCTAAAAGTGGAACATACTTGCTACGTCCCCCTAATATTAGGATAATGTTATCCCTTCAACCAATTGGTGGGACAACTCCATTCCTTCAACCCATTAGTACTTATTCGTAGGACGATTCTATCATTTTCAACCGTTAGTAGAATCATTAGTGGGACAATTTCATCCCTTCCATTCGATAATGGACTCATTTATGGTACGATTCAATCCCTGAATCCACTTAGTGGGATTATTCCATCACGTCTGTCCATTAGTGGATATATTATTAGGTCGATTCTGTCCTGTCTACCCTTTAGTAGACAAATCAGTGGGACCATTCTATCCCATCCATTTAAAAATGGCACGGACTTGTTACGTCCCCCGAATAATAGGATGATTTTATCCCTTCAACCGATTGGTGGGATAATTTCATCCCATCCACCCATTAGTAGACTCATTAGCAGGACGATAGTATCATTTTCAACCATTATTAGAACCATTAGTTGGATTATTTCATCCCTTCCACCCATTAATGGACCCATTTATGGTTCGATTCAATCCTTTGGTCCACTTAGTAGGGTTATTCCATCCCATCCGCCCATTATTGGATTAATTATTTGGTCGACTCCTTCATGTCTACCCATTAGTAGACACATCAGTAGGACCATTCTAACCCATCAACCAAAAAGTGGAACAGACTTGTCACGTCTCCCTAAAAATAGGACTATTTTATCCCTTCAACAAATTGGTGGGATAATTCCATCCCTTCCACCCATTAGTAGACTCATTAGCAGGATGATTGTATCATTTTCAACCATTAGTAGAACCATTAGTGGGACGATTTCATCCCTTCCACCCGTTAATGGACCTATTTGTGGTACGATTCAATCCCTTACTCCACTTAGCGGGACTACTCCGTCCATCTGTCCATTAGTGGATTCATTATTAAGTCGATTCCATCATCTCTACCCATTAGTAGACAGATCAGTGGGACCATTCTATCCAATCCAGCAAAAAGTAGCACAGACTTGTTACGTCTTACCAATAATAGGGAGATTTTGGCCCTTCAACCATTTAGTGGGACAATTCTATTCCTTCCACCCATCGGTAGACTCATTGGTAGGACGATTCTATCCTTTCCACCCATTAGTAGAACCATTAGTGGGACGATTCCATCTCTTCAACCCGTAAATGGAACCATTTGTGGTACGATTCAATCCCTTCCTACACTTAGTGGGATTATTCCAACCCGTTCGTCCATTAGTGGATTCATTATTAGTTCAATTCTGTCCTGTCTACCCATTAGTAGACAAATAAGTAAGACCATTCTATCCCATCCACCTAAAAGTGGAACATACTTGCTACGTCCCCCTAATATTAGGATAATTTTGTCCCTTCAACCAATTGGTGGGACAACTCCATTCCTTCAACCCATTAGTACTTATTCGTAGGACGATTCTATCATTTTCAACCGTTAGTAGAATCATTAGTGGGACGATTTCATCCCTTCCATTCGTTAATGGACTCATTTGTGGTACGATTCAATCCCTGAATCCACTTAGTGGGATTATTCCATCACGTCTGTCCATTAGTGGATATATTATTAGGTCGCTTCTGTCCTGTCTACCCTTTAGTAGACAAATCAGTGGGACCATTCTATCCCATCCATTTAAAAATGGCACGGACTTGTTACGTCCCCCGAATAATAGGATGATTTTATCCCTTCAACCGATTGGTGGTATAATTTCATCCCATCCACCCATTAGTAGACTCATTAGCAGGACGATAGTATCATTTTCAACCATTAGTAGAACCATTAGTTGGATTATTTCATCCCTTCCACCCATTAATGGACCCATTTATGGTTCGATTCAATCCTTTGCTCCACTTAGTAGGGTTATTCCATCCCATCCGCCCATTATTGGATTAATTATTAGGTCGACTCCTTCATGTCTACCCATTAGTAGACACATCAGTAGGACCATTCTAACCCATTAACCAAAAAGTGGAACAGACTTGTCACGTCCCCCTAAAAATAGGACTATTTTATCCCTTCAACAAATTGGTGGGATAATTCCATCCCTTCCACCCATTAGTAGACTCATTAGCAGGACGATTGTATCATTTTCAACCATTAGTAGAACCATTAGTGGGACGATTTCATCCCTTCCACCCGTTAATGGACCTATTTGTGGTACGATTCAATCCCTTACTCCACTTAGCGGGACTACTCCGTCCATCTGTCCATTAGTGGATTCATTATTAAGTCGATTCCATCATCTCTACCCATTAGTAGACAGATCAGTGGGACCATTCTATCCAATCCAGCAAAAAGTAGCACAGACTTGTTACGTCTTACCAATAATAGGGAGATTTTGGCCCTTCAACCATTTAGTGGGACAATTCTATTCCTTCCACCCATCGGTAGACTCATTGGTAGGACGATTCTATCCTTTCCACCCATTAGTAGAACCATTAGTGGGACGATTCCATCTCTTCAACCCGTAAATGGAACCATTTGTGGTACGATTCAATCCCTTCCTACACTTAGTGGGATTATTCCGTCCCGTTCGTCCATTAGTGGATTCATTATTAGTTCAATTCTGTCATTTCTACCCATTAGTAGACAAATAAGTAAGACCATTCTATCCCATCCACCTAAAAGTGGAACATACTTGCTACGTCCCCCTAATATTAGGATAATTTTGTCCCTTCAACCAATTGGTGGGACAACTCCATTCCTTCAACCCATTAGTACTTATTCGTAGGACGATTCTATCATTTTTAACCGTTAGTAGAATCATTAGTGGGACGATTTCATCCCTTCCATTCGTTAATGGACTCATTTGTGGTACGATTCAATCCCTGAATCCACTTAGTGGGATTATTCCATCACGTCTGTCCATTAGTGGATATATTATTAGGTCGATTCTGTCCTGTCTACCCTTTAGTAGACAAATCAGTGGGACCATTCTATCCCATCCATTTAAAAATGGCACGGACTTGTTACGTCCCCCGAATAATAGGATGATTTTATCCCTTCAACCGATTGGTGGGATAATTTAATCCCATCCACCCATTAGTAGACTCATTAGTAGGACGATAGTATCATTTTCAACCATTAGTAGAACCATTAGTTGGATTATTTCATCCCTTCCACCCATTAATGGACCCATTTATGGTTCGATTCAATCCTTTGCTCCACTTAGTAGGGTTATTCCATCCCATCCGCCCATTATTGGATTAATTATTAGGTCGACTCCTTCATGTCTACCCATTAGTAGACACATCAGTAGGACCATTCTAACCCATCAACCAAAAAGTGGAACAGACTTGTCACGTCCCCCTAAAAATAGGACTATTTTATCCCTTCAACAAATTGGTGGGATAATTCCATCCCTTCCACCCATTAGTAGACTCATTAGCAGGACGATTGTATCATTTTCAACCATTAGTAGAACCATTAGTGGGACGATTTCATCCCTTCCACCCGTTAATGGACCTATTTGTGGTACGATTCAATCCCTTACTCCACTTAGCGGGACTACTCCGTCCATCTATCCATTAGTGGATTCATTATTAAGTCGATTCCATCATCTCTACCCATTAGTAGACAGATCAGTGGGACCATTCTATCCAATCCAGCAAAAAGTAGCACAGACTTGTTACGTCTTACCAATAATAGGGAGATTTTGGCCCTTAAACCATTTAGTGGGACAATTCTATTCCTTCCACCCATCGGTAGACTCATTGGTAGGACGATTCTATCCTTTCCACCTATTAGTAGAACCATTAGTGGGACGATTCCATCTCTTCAACCCGTAAATGGAACCATTTGTGGTACGATTCAATCCCTTCCTACACTTAGTGGGATTATTCCGTCCCGTTCGTCCATTAGTGGATTCATTATTAGTTCAATTCTGTCCTGTCTACCCATTAGTAGACAAATAAGTAAGACCATTCTATCCCATCCACCTAAAAGTGGAACATACTTGCTACGTCCCCCTAATATTAGGATAATTTTATCCCTTCAACCAATTGGTGGGACAACTCCATTCCTTCAACCCATTAGTACTTATTCGTAGGACGATTCTATCATTTTCAACCGTTAGTAGAATCATTAGTGGGACGATTCCATCCCTTCTACCCATTAATAGACCCATTAGTGGTATGAATCAATCCTATCCTCCACTTAGTAGGACTATTCTGTCCCGTCTGCCCATTAGTGGGTTCATTATTAGGTCGATTCCGTCTTGTATTCCCATTAGTAGACGCATCAGTAGGACCATTCTAACCCATCCACAAAAAAGTGGCACAGACTAGCTACGTCCCCCTAATATTAGGACGATTTTATCCCTTCAAACAATTGGTGGGACAATTCCATCCCTTCAACCCATTAGTAGACTCATTAGCAGGACGATTCTATCATTTTTCAACAGTTAGTAGAATCATTAGTGGGAGGATTTCATCCCTTCCATCCGTTAATGGACTCATTTGTGGTACGATTCAATCCCTTATGCCACTTAGTGGGATTATTCCGTCCCGTCCGTCCATCAGTGGATTTATTATTAGGCCAATTCCGTCTTGTCTACCCATTAGTAGACAAATAACTGAGACAACTCTATCCCATCCACCAAAAAGTGGCATAGACTTGTTACGTCCCCTAATAATAGGACGATTTTTTCCCTTCAACCAAAATAGTGGGACAATTCCATCCCTTCCACCCATATGTATACTCATTAGTAGGACGTTTCTATCCTTTCCACCCATTAGTTGTACCATTAGTGGGACGATTCCATCCCTTCCACCCATAAATTGAACCATTTGTGGTACGATTCAATCGCTTCCTCCAATTAGTGGGACTATTCTGTCCCGTCTACCCATTAGTGGATTCATTATTAGGTCAATTCCGTCTTGTCTTCCCATTAGTAGACACAGCAGTAGGACCATTCTATCCCATCCACCAAAAAGTGGCACAGACTAGCTACGTCCCCCTAATATAAAGACGATTTTATCTCTTCAAACAATTGGTGGGACAATTCCATCCCTTCCGCCCATTAGTAGACTCATTAGTAGGACGATTCTATCATTTTCAACAGTTAGTAGAATCATTAGTAGGAGGATTTCATCCCTTCCATCCGTTAATGGACTCATTTGTGGTACGATTCAATCCCTTACGCCACTTAGTGGGATTATTCCGTCCCGTCCGTCCATTAGTGGATTCATTATTAGTTCAATTCCGTCTTGTCTACCAATTAGTAGACAAATAAGTGAGACAATTTTATCCCATCCACCAAAAAGTGGCACAGACTTGTTACGTCCCCTAATAATAGGTCGATATTTTCCCTTCAACCAAATAGTGGGACAATTCCATGCCTTCCACCCATACGTAGACTCATTAGTAGGACGTTTCTATCCTTTCCACCCATTAGTTGAACCATTAGTGGGACGATTCCATCCCTTCCACCCGTAAATGGAACCATTTGTTGTACGATTCAATCCCTTCCTCCAATTAGTAGGACTATTCTGTCCCGTCTGCCCATTAGTGGATTCATAATAAGGTCAATTCCGTCTTGTCTTCCCATTAGTAGACCCAACAGTAGGACCATTCTATCCCATCCACCAAAAAGTGGAACAAACTTGTTACGTCCCCCTAATAATAGGAATATTTTATCCCTTCAACCGATTGGTGGGACAATTCCATCCCTTTCACCCATTAGTAGACGCTTTAGTAAGACGATTCTATCATTTTCAACCGTTAGTAGAAACATTAGCGGGACTATTTCATCCTTTCCATCCGTTAATGGACTCATTAGTGGTACGATTCAATCCCTTACTCCACTTAGTGGGATTATCTCATTCCGTCCGTCCATTAGTGGATTCATTATTAGGTCGGTTCCGTCCTGTCTACCCAAAAGTAGACAATCCCTACCATCAAGAGCCGAGATTGGAGGATGCAAAGGACAAGAGGTCAGGAGCGTCGGAGAAGAGTTCGGGAGCATTTTGAAGAGTGAGGCGTTCGCTCAAGGCCGAGGCGCCCCGCCCAGGTAAAGAAGGCGCTCCGCCCAAGCAAGGGGCAGCCGAGGCGCTCCGCCTCCATGGCGGGCGCTCCGCCCAGCTCACTCCACTGATCAAAGTTGGACAAATCCAGGCGCTCCGCCTCCCTTATAGGTGCTCCGCCTACTTGACTAGCATTCCGAGATTTTAGTCTAGTTATTTACTATTTTAGCCCTACGTGGCCTATTATGTGTAATAAACTTGTAGGGGCTTTTATGTCATTTCATTAGGAGTGTGGAACATCTATAAATACCACACTTAGTCATTTTATTTCATTAGCTAGATTTTGAGATTGAAGAATAGAATTTAGAAGAGACTAGGTCTTTCTTGTTGAAGCTTGGCTTCATGTATTTCTTACTTGGAATCTATGGTGGATCGCCCCTAGTGTGACCCCGTGAGTTGTTCAAGTCTCTTTTCTCTTTAAATCAATCCACTTTGGTTAGTTTGATTCGTTATTTCTTCTATTTCTATTCATCCCCGTCCCTTATTTCTTTGATCTCGTGCTTATCTTTTGCCTCCGCATCTTAGATTATCGCTTCCGCCTATTTACCTTGCATCAGTTTGGTATCAGAGCAAGGCTCGGGTTTTGTTTCTACAAACCCCCGACCCTTGGTTCTTCGTGCCTAATATCTTATCTTTTTAGTTTCTTGTTGTTGAAGTTATTAAAAGAAGAAAAAAACAAAAAAATTGAAAAAGTTGAAAATTCAAAAATTGGTCATAACCTTTTAGTATGTTCGATTCTTGTTATGGGTGTTATAGATTATTGATCCTTGTTGAAAATCCATCGTTTTGATACCAAAAACACGTGGTTTGGATTGGATTTACGAAATTTGAAATTTAAAAACCCCAAAATTGTTAAACCCTTCCAAAACCCTTGTTCTTGATGACTTTTGGTCGATTCATGGGTTGGATGAGTGTTGATTGTTGATTTGATTATCGGGGTTTGTTCTTCATTGAAAAAAAAGAATCTGCAACATATTTCGTGTGATTTGGAGTTGTAGAACATCAAGTTTGAAGAATCGAAATCCACTTTGAAACCCTTGTTGAAACCCTAACTTGTAACTTTGAATCATGATTGTGCTTTGATTATTGGTTTTTTTTTTTGTGTGATAATCATTGGGGTTTGAAGAAAATATCATTATACAACTTTGGGTACCATTGATTTTGAAGAAACGGGGTGCAAACGTTGAAAATTTAGGTCAAAAACCATCAAAAACCAGTTTTCGGAAAAGCTGGAGCAAGGGCCCAGGCGGACTGCCCACCCCCTAGGCGCCCCGCCCACTTTGGCTACTGGTCCAGGCCCTAGGAGGACCGCCCACCCACCCAGGCGGACCGCCCAAAACACTGGTTGGTTCATTTAACTTCGTTTCGTGGTTTTTTGTGTTTGTTGTTTCGCTTCCAAACATCTTGGTTAGTGTGTTTAAGGTATTAGTCCTACTTTATTGACACTAATATTTGAGCTTTTAGGGTGTTGTTTGTCTTGGAGTCTTACCTAAATTTGTAGAAATTGCTTGCTTCAAGTGCGCATTTAAATAGCTTCCGTACATCGAGTCACAGAATCTCCATTCCGAACATTTACTTGGGAGTACTAGTTGTTGATCTTGCCATTGTGGTTACTAAGAGAATAAGAAGGCCTTGAGTGGAAAAAGGCTTGAGTGGTGAGAACAATAGAGTGTGGTCACAAAATCTAACGACCTTGAGTTTATACATGAGTGATACACATGAGTGAATAAGAAGACCTTGAGTTTATACATGAGTGGAAAGAAAATTGAGTGACATCTTTTGAGTGATACACATGAGGTCGTGAATTTGTGAGGTCCTATACTCTTTGGTTACAACTATGGCTTCAGATGACGATTGTAGAGGATATGACTCATGTGGGGATGATGGAGACTATGGTTCCTATGATGGTGATGATGGGTATTGCTATGATGATTCGGGGTACCAAGGCTTATATGATGATGAAGCGGGTTACTATGTTGATTATGAAGATGAAGAAGACTATGAGGCTTGCGAAGACGAATATAAAGATCCCTATGCTTCTAGTCAAGAAATTGAAGATGGTGACGCTTCAAGGTATGGTGAACCTACTTACTCTTCTTGTGATGAATTTTAACATGATGATAGTGACATAGAGAGAATTGATGATGAGGTTGATTATATGAATTGTTCATTTTCATCTTTTCTTGGTGTTGCTTGTGGAGTGCAAGGGAGTAGTAGAGGTCCTTCTATTAGTATGGGAGGAGGTGGTGGTTGTTCCATGGAAAATGGAAGGATTTCATCTTATAGTTGTACTAAACGACTTAATGCTCCTAATTCCCATGTGAAGGGTGGAATGAGAAATGGTGTTTCTCTTCCTATGATTGGGGTACATTGCTCTAGTAGTAGTGGTAGGAGTGGTGCTATGGGCTATGGAACCAAGGCGAGAGGCACTTATGGGTTCCGTAGTGGTACTCCTTCCTCGACTGACAACAACATTTCTAAAGTTGGAAGAGTGACGGGAAGTGGAGGTTATTCTAGTGGTATTTCCACTAGTGGAAGGATAAGGAAGACCCAAGTTGTTGGTGTTGATAGTCGTGGGCATTCAAGTTCTCCCTTGGATGCATCTCTACAAAACTTGGGTAGACGTAGGTTCGTTGTTGAGGTAGATGCTATTGGAGGATACTTGCTCAAGATTTGTGACACCGATATCAATTGCATTAGCACTTCATTGGTCACTAAGCTAAGGATGCCATGCGACACTTTAGAGTATCCGTATGAGTATAATGGAATTTGGGTTTTTAAGGGAGCCTTAGTGTCTATATCTCATGGGAGTTATGAGAATCTTGTGTGGCGTCACGTGTATCCCATGCGGGATATTGATGTATGGCTAGGTGACCCATGGTTGCGAAACAATGCAATATGATGTTTTGCAGGATGCGTATCTTGTAGGCATAGGCCAAAGGGTTCATGACTTTTGTGCCTTATCAGGCAAGAGGCCGAGTGCCTACTAGTACACCTTCTTGGGCTATGCAAAGGAGCAAGGAGCAAGAACCTCATTCCATGATTGAAAAGGTGCAAACAAGAAGTCCTACAATTACAAGAAATGGTGAGACAAGTGCTACAAAAGAGTTGACGAATGTCAACAAGGTGAGCCCGAAGCTACTTCCAAAGCCGAATGGTTCACCAACAAAGAAGAAGGACACATCAAGTGATGAGTCTCCAAGTCCTAGATTCCGGGTTGATGTAAAGAGTCCACGTACTCCGGCTATGGGTATTCTTGGGCACGTCCCAACTCACCCGAATATGAGAGACAAAAGATTGAGAGGAGTAAGGGAGTGACCGGTGACATTCCTCAAGCGGAAAAAGGAGAGGATGTATTGAGTGATGTGAGTGGGATGTCACCACCCAAATCTACACCCGACCTTGAAAATAAAATGAGGGAAAAGAAAGAGGAAAAAATACTCGTATAGGTACTCTTGGAGGCAAACCAATGGAGCCTCAACCATGTTCCAAGAAGGAAAGACAAGGTGAAGGTAATGCCGAATGTGAGCTACAAGGTATGTATTAGTTCTTCCTCCCTTGAGCATGATACTACCTTGTCTTGTGATGTTGTTTGTGAAAACTCTAGGCTAGTTGATGATTTGTATGATTATAATGTGTTTGCAACTAATGTAGAGTCGAATGGTCAACTTGTGTGTGAAAATGAACTACTAGTTGAGAGGGTTGAAAAGCCACATCATCATGTGAGCTCGGTTTTCATTGAACCTCTCTTTAGTGAAGATGTTGTAGTTGACCTTGTATGTGAGCCTTGTTATGGCACCCCACCTATATTTTATAAAGGGGAAGATGAGTTGAATGAATACTTTATTCTAACCTTGATGAATTGCTTGATAATGGTGGACTTATGTGTCGTAGTGAGGATGGTTGTGACCTTGAGGAGTCTCCAGAGTATGAGATGGATCGATTTGTTTTCAATGACTCCTTTAGTGAGAGTGAAGAACCTAGTCTTGATACCATGCTTTTGTGTGACCATGAATTTGAGGTGCATGCTTTTACATTTCCATTGTGTGAAGATAATCTCGTTGGTGGTAGCGAATTGTATCGGACTAGGGTTGGTAGTAAAATAGAACCTCCATGGTTTGTAAAGTTAGACTCTATGGATGATCCATTGTTTGGAATTCCAAATGGGATAAGTGGTCTTGATATTGGTTGTGTTGAACCATCTTCTAGTAGTCCTAACCTTTAATGTGTGGACTATAATGATGAAGGACCGATTTTGGATACCTTGCTTTGGAGTTTGTCAAGTGACGGAGATTGTCTTAGAGGTGGAATTGGAGGTGAGGAGGTCACTCTCGGTGTGTGTAAGAGTGCTTCCAAGAAGGGGAGTCGAGTATTTGATATTAGTTGCCAATTGAACTATTTTGTTTACTCCACCCCACATGTTGATCACACCTTGGGTGTTGAGCATGCTAAAGCCAATGAGTCACATTGTGATAGTAATGAATTGAAGACTTGGTGTGTTGACCATAATCTTGGAGGTCATAAGGAACTTAGTTGCTTAATTTTGCATGTTCCATGTCTTAATGATCACTTTGCTTGTTATGGTAGTGAGTGCTTGTCATTTTTTAGCCAAGACCTTGTTTCCTTTTGAGACATGAGCTTTTTGATTAGTATTGATACTTGGCTCTATCACAAAAGTGTGATTTTAACATCACTAGCACTCACTCTTGTTTGACTTGCCTATTCTTGTAGTGGGAAGTTTTGGTGTGTTCTTATTGGACATAGGGATCATAGGAAGTTTGATGTCTTGATCTTGCATATTCTCTACCTTATTGATCTCATAGATGAATCTTGTGTTGAGTGCACCTATTGGGGAAGCCAAGTACTTGTTGTTTTCTTTGGAAACATGCGCTTTATCATTGTCATTGATACTTGGTTATACTATAAGAGTGTGTTTTCCACACTTGGTGCACTAACCTACTCTTGTAGTAGGAGCTTTTGGGTGTGCTTGTCTTTGGATGTAGGTCTTACTGGTTTGATTTCGAGGACGAAATTCTTTCAAGAAGGGGAGGATGATGCAGGGAAAATCGAGCCTAATGCACCTACCATCAAGAGCCGGGATTAGAGGATGCAAAGGACGAGAGGTCAGGAGCATCGGAGAAGAGTTCGGGAGCATTTTGAAGATCGCGGCGTTGGCTCCAGGCCCAGGCGCCCCGCCCAGGCAAAGCAGGCGCTCTGCCCAAGCAAGAGGCAGCCCATGTGCTCCGCCTCCATGGTGGGCGCTCCGCCCAGCTCACTCCACTGATCAAAGTTTGACAAAACCAGGCACTCCGCCTCCCTTCCAGGCGCTCCGCCTACTTGACTAGCATTCCGAGATTTTGGTCTAGTTATTTACTATTTTAGTCCTACGTGGCCTATTATGTGTAATAAACTTGTAGAGGCTTTTGTGTTATTTCATTAGGAGTGTGGAACATCTATAAATACCATACTTAGTCATTTTATTTCATTAGCTAGATTTTGAGATTGAAGAATAGAATTTAGAAGAGACTAGGTCCTTCTTGTTGAAGCTTGGCTTCATGTACCTCTTACTTGGTATCCATGGTGGATCGCCCCTAGTGTGACCCCGTGAATGGTTCAAGTCTCTTTCTCCATTTGAATCAATCTACTTTGGTTAGTTTGATTCGTTCTTTCTTCTATTTTTGTTCATCCCCGTCCCTTATTTCTATGATCTCGTGTTTATCTTTTGCTTCCGCATCTTAGATTATCGATTCCGCCTATTTACCCTACATCAATCCCATCCACCAAAAAGTGGCACGGACTTGTTACGTCCCCCTAATAATAGGACGATTTTGTCCCTTCAACAAAATAGTGGGACAATTCCTTCCCTTCCACCCATAAGTAGACTTATTAGTAGGACGTTTCTATCCTTTTCACCCATTAGTAGGACCATTAGTGGGACGATTCCATCCCTTCCCCCCGTAAATGGAACCATTTGTGGTACGATTCAATCCCTTCCTCCACTTAGTGGGACTATTCTGTCCCGTCTGCCCATTAGTGGATTTATTATTAGGTCGATTCCTTCTTGTCTACCCATTAGTAGACACAACAGTACGACCATTCTATCCCATCCACCAAAAAGTGGAACAGACTTGTTACGTCCCCTTAATAATAGAATGATTTTATCCCTTCCACCCATTAGTCGACTCATTAGATGACTCATTAGCAGTACGATTGTGTCATTTTCAACTATTAGTAGACCCATTAGTTGGATGATTTCATCCCTTCCACCCGTTAATGGATCCATTTGTGGTACGATTCAATCCCTTACTCCACTTAGTGGGACTATTATGTCCTGTCCGCCCATTAGTGGATTCATTATAAGGTCAATTCCGTCCAATCTACCCATTAGTAGACGCAATAGTAGAACCAGTCTATCCCATCCACCAAAAAGTGGCACGGACTTGTTACATCCCCTAATAATAGGAAAATTTTGTCCCTTCAACCAAACAGTGGGAGAATTCCATCCCTTCCACCCATAAGTAGACTTATTACTAGGACGTTTTTATTTTTTCCACACATTAGTAGAACCATTAGTGGGACGATTCCATCCCTTCCACCCGTAAATGGAACCATTTATGGTACGATTCAATCCCCTCCTCCACTTAGTAGGACTATTCTGTCCCGTCCTCCCATTAGTTTATTCATTATTAGGTCGAGTTCGTCCTGTCTACCCATTACTAGACAAAACTGGGAACATTCTATCCCATCAACCAAAAAATGGAACGGACTTGTTACGTCCTCCTAATAATACGACGATTTTATCCCTTCAACAGATTGGTGGGATAATTCCATACCTTCCACCCATTAGTAGACTCATTAGCAAGACGATTGTATCATTTTCAACCAGTAATAGAACCAATTGTAGGACAATTTCATCCATTCCGCCCGTTAATTGACCCTTTTATTGTTCGATTCGTGGCCTTTCCTCCACTTAGTGGGACTATTCCGTCACATCCGCCCATTATTGGATTAATTATAAGGTCGATTCCTTCATGTCTACCCATTAGTAGACATATCAGTGGGACCATTCTATCCCATCCACCAAAATATGGCACGGACGTGTTACGTCCCCCCAATATTAGGATGATTTTTCCCTTCAACCAGTTAGTGGGACAATTCCATCCCTTCTACCCATAAGTAAACTCTTTAGTAGGACGTTTCTATCCTTTCCACCCATTAGTAGAACCATTAGTGGGACGATTCCACCCCTTCAACCCGTAAATGGAACCATTTGTTGCACGATTCAATCCTTTCCTCCACTTAGTGGGGCTACTCCGTCCCATCTGCCTTTTAGTGGATTCATTATTAGGTCGATTCCGTCCTATCTACCCATTAGTAGACACATAAGTGGGACCATTCTATCTCATCCACCAAAAAGTAGTACGGACTTTTTACGTCCCCCTAATAATAGGACGATTATATCAATTCAACCGATTGGTGGGACAATTCCATCCCTCCCACCCATTAGTAGACTCATTAGAAGGACGATTTTATCATTTTCAACCATTAGTAGAACCATTATTGGGACGATTTAATCCCTTCCATCCGTTAATGGACTCATTTGTGGTACGATTCAATCCCTTCCTCCACATAGTGGGATTATTCTGTCCCATCCATCCATTAGTGGATCATTATTAGGTCGATTCCGTCCTGTCAACCCATTAGCAGACACATCAGTGGGACCATTCAATCACATCCACCAAAAATTAGCACAGACTTGTTACGTCCCTCCAATAATAGGACGATTTTTTCCCTTCAACCAATTAGAGGGACAATTCCATCCCTTCCACCCATAAGTAGACTTAGTGGTAGTACAATTCTATCCTTTCCACCCATTAGTAGAACCATTAGTAAGACGATTCCATCCCTTCCACCCATTAATGGTTCGATTCAATGCCTTCCTCCACTTAGTAGGGCGACTCCACCCCATCCGCCCATTAGTGTATTCATTATTAGGTCGATTCCGCGCTGTCTACCCATTAGTAGACACATCAATGGGACCATTCTATCCCATCCACCAAAAAGTAGCACGAACTTGTTACGTCCCATTAGTGGATTCATTGTTAGGTCGATTCCGTCCTGTCTACCCATTAGTAGACACATCAGTGGGACCATTCTATCCAATCCACCAAAAAGTAGAACGAACATTTTACGTCCCCCTAATAATAGAACAATTTTATCCCTTCAACTGATTGGTGGGATAATTCCATCCCTTCAACCCATTAGTAGACTCATTAGCAGGACGATTGTATCATTTTCATCCATTAGTAGAACCATTAGTGGAACGATTTAATCCCTTCCACCCGCTAATTGACCCATTTGTGGTACGATTCAATCCCTTCTCCACTTAGTGGGGCTACTCTGTCCCATTCGCCTATTAGTGGATTCATTATTAGATCGATTCCGTCCTTTCTACCCATTTGTAGACACATCAGTAGGACCATTCTAACCAATCAACCAAAAAGTTGAACAGACTTGTCACGACCCCCTAAAAATAAGACGATTTTATCCCTTCAACCGATTGGTGGGATAATTCCATCCCTTTCACCCATTAGTAAACTTATTAGCAGGACGATTGTATCATTTTCAACCATTAGTAGAATCATTAGTGGGACGATTTCATCCCTTCCTCCCGTTAATGGACCCATTTGTGGTACGATTTAATCCCTTACTACACTTAGTGGGACTACTCCGTCAAATCCGTCCATTAGTGGATTCATTATAAAGTCGATTCCGTCTTGTCTACCCATTAGTAGACACATCAGTGGGACCATTCTATCCTATCCACCAAAAAGTAGCACGGACTTGTTACGTCGCATTAGTGGATTCATTATTAGGTCGATTCCGTCCTGTCTACCCTTTAGTAGACACATCAGTGGGACCATTCTATCCCATCCACCAAAAAGTAGAAAGGACTTTTTGCGTCCACCTAATAATAGGACGATTTTATCCCTTTAACCGATTGGTGGGATAACTCCATCCCTTCTACCCATTAGTAGACTCATTAGTAGGACGATTGTATCATTTTCACCCATTAGTAGAACCATTAGTGGAACGATTTCATCCCTTCCACACGCTAATGGACCCATTTGTGGTACGATTCAATCCCTTTTCCACTTAGTGGGGCTGCTCTGTCCCATCCGCCTATTTGTGGATTCATTATTAGATCTATTCCGTCCTGTCTACCCATTTGTAGACACATCAGTAGGACCATTCTGACCCATCAACCAAAAAGTTGAACGGACTTGTCACGACCCCCTAAAAATAAGATGATTTTATCCCTTCAACGGATTTGTGGGATAATTCCATCCCTTTCACCCATTAGTAGGCTCATTAGCAGGATGATTGTATCATTTCAACAATTAGTAGAATCGTTAGTGGGACGATTTCATCCCTTCCACCCGTTAATGGACCCATTTGTGGTACGATTCAATACCTTACTCCACTTAGTGGGACTACTCCGTCAAATCCGTCCATTAGTGGATTCATTATAAGGTCGATTCCATCCTGTCTACCCATTAGTAGACACATCAGTAGGGCCATTCTATCCCATCCACCAAAAAGTAGAATGTAATTTTTACGTCCCCCAAATAATTGGACGATTTTATCCGTTCAACCGATTGGTGGGATAATTCTATCCATTCCACCCATTAGTAGACTCATTAGCAGGACGATTGTATTATTTTCAACCATTAGTAGGACCATTAGTGGGACGATTTCATCCCTTCCACCCGTTAATGGACCCATTTGTGGTACGATACAATCCCTAACCCCACTTATTGGGACTACTCCGTCCAATCCTTCTATTAGTGGATTCATTATTAGGTCGATTCTGTCATGTCTACCCATTAGTAGACACATCAGTGGGACCATTCTATCCCATCCACCAAAAAGTAGCCCAGACTTGTTACGTCCCCTAAATAATTGGACGATTTCATCCCTTCAACCAATTAGTGGGGCAATTCCATCCCTTCCACCCATCAGTAGACTCATTAGTAGGATGTTTCTAACATATCCACCCATTAGTAGAGCCATTAGTGAGACGATTTCATCCCTTCCACCCGTTAATGGACTCATTTGTGGTACGATTCAATCCCACTCGCCACTTACTGGGACTACTCCATCGAATCTTCCATTAGTGGATTCATTATTAGGTTGATTCCGTCATTTCAACCCATTAGTAGACACATTAATGAGACCATTCTATCCCATCCACGAAAAAGTAGCAAAGACTTGTTACGTCATTTAATAATAGGATGATTTTTTCCCTTCAACCAATTAGTGGGACAATTCCATCCCTTCCACCCATCAGTAGACTCATTGGTAGGATGATTATATCCTTTCGACCCATTAGTAGAACAATTAGTAGGACGATTCCATCCGTTCCACCTATTAACGGACCCATTAGTGGTACGATTCCATCCCTTCCTCTACTTTGTAAGGCTACTCCGTCCCATCCACCCATTAGTAGATTCATGGTTAGGTCGATTCCGTTCTGTCTACCCATTAGTAGACACATTAGTGGGACCATTCTATCCCATCCACAAAAAAGTGGCACGGACTTGTTTTGTCCCCACAATAATAGGACGATTTTGTCCCTTCAACCAATGAGTGGGACAATTCCATACTTTCTACCCATTAGTAGAGTCATTAGCAGGACGATTCTATCATTTTCACCCATTAGTAGAACCATTAGTGGACGATTTCATCCCTTCCACCCGTTAATGGATCCATTTTTCGTACGATTCAATCCCTTACTCCACTTAGTGGCACTATTCTTTCCTTTCAGCCCATAACTGGATTCATTATAAGGTCGATTCCGTTCTATCTACTCAATAGTAGACGCACTTCAGTAGGACCAGTCTATCCCTTCCACCAAAAAGTTGCACAGACTAGCTACGTCCCCCTAATATTAGGACGATTTTATCCCTTCAACCAATTGGTGGAACAATTCCATCCCTTCCACCCATAAGTAGACTCATTAGTAGGATTTTTCTATCCTTTCCACCCATTAGTAGAACAATTAGTGTGACGATTCTATACCTTCGACCTGTAAATAGAACCATTTGTGGAACGATTCGATCGCTTCCTCCACTTAGTGGGGCTACTCCGTCCCATCCGCCCATTAGTAGATTCATTATTCGGTTGATTCCGACATGTCTACCCATTAGTAGACACATCACTTGGACCATTCTATCCCATCTACCAAAAAGTAGAACGAACTTTTTACGCCCCCCTAATAATAGGACGATTTTATTCCTTCAACCGATTGGTAGGATAATTCCGTCCCTTCTACCTATTAGTAGACTCATTAGCAGGACGATTCTATCATTTTCAACCATTAGTAGAACCATTAGTGGGACGATTTCATCCCTTCCACCCGTTCATGGACCCATTTGTGGTACGATACAATCCCTTACTCCACTTACTGGGACTACTCCGTCCAATCCTTCCATTATTAGATTCATTATTAGGTCGATTCCGTCATGTCTGCCCTTTAGTAGACACATCAGTGGGACCATTCTACCCCTTCCACCAAAAAGTAGCCCAGACTTGTTACGTCCCCTCAATAATTGGACGAGGTCGTCCCTTCAACCAATTAGTGGGGCAATTCCATCCCTTCCACCCATTAGTAGACTCATTAGTAGGATGTTTCTAACATTTCCACCCATTAGTAGAGCCATTAGTGAGATGATTTCATCCCTTCCACCCGTTAATGGACTCATTTGTGGTACGATTCAATCCCTTACGCCACTTACTGGGACTACTCCGTCGAATCTTCCATTAGTGGATTCATTATTAGGTTGATTCCGTCATGTCTACCCATTTGTAGACACATTAGTGGGACCATTCTATCCCATCCACCAAAAATTAGCACAGAATTGTTACGTCCCCTAATAATAGGATGATTTTTTCCCTTTAACCAATTAGTGGGACAATTACATCCCTTCAGCCCATCAGTAGACTCATTGGTAGGAGGATACTATCCTTTCGACCCATTAGTAGAACAATTAGTTGGACGATTCCATCTGTTCCACCCATTAACGGACCTATTAGTGGTACGATTCAATCCATTCCTCTACTTTGTGAGGCTACTCCGTCCCATCCGCCCATTAGTGGATTCATTATTAGGTCTATTACGTTCTGTCTACCCATTAGTAGACACATTAGTGGGACCATTCTATCCCATCCACAAAAAAAGTGGCACGGACTTGTTACGTCCCCTAATAATAGGATAATTTTATCCGTCCAATCCGCCCATTAGTGGATTCATTATTAGGTCGATTCCATCCTGTCTACCCATTTGTAGACACATCAACAGGACCATTCTTTCCCCTCCACCAAAAAGTAGAATGTAATTTTTACGTCCCCCTAATAATAGGATAATTTTATCCCTTTAACCGATTGGTAGGATAATTCCATCCTTTCCACCCATTAGTAGCCTCATTAGCAGGACGATTGTATTATTTTCAACTATTAGTAGGACCATTAGTGGGACGATTTCATCCCTTCCACCCGTTAATGCACCCATTTGTGGTACGATACAATCCCTTACTCCACTTACTAGGACTACTCCGTCCAATCCTTCCAATAGCGGATTCATTATTAGGTCGATTCCGTCATGTCTACCCATTAGTAGACACATCAGTGGGACCATTCTATCCTATCAACCAAAAGTAGCCCGGACTTGTTACGTCCCCTCAATAATAGGATGATTTTGTCCCTTCAACCAATTAGTGGGACAATTCCATCTATTCCACCAAACGGTAGACTCATTAGTAGGATGTTTCTATCATTTCAACCCATTAGTAGAGCCATTAGTAGGACGATTCCATCTGTTCAACCAATTAATGGACCCATTAATGGTACGATTCAATCCCTTCCTCAACTTAGTGAGGCAACTCCGTCCGATATGCCCATTAGTGGATTCATTATTAGGTCTATTTCGTCCTGTTTACCCATTAGTAGACACATCACTGGGACCATTCTATCCCATCCACCAAAAAGTGGAACAGACTTGTTACGTCCCCATAATAATTCGATGATTTTATCCCTTTAACCGATTGGTGGGATAATTCCATCCCTTCCACCCATTAGTAGACTCATTAGCAGGACGATTGTATCATTTTCAACCATTAGTGGGATGATTTCATCCCTTCAACCTGTTAATGGACCCATTTGTGGTGCGATTTAATCCCTTACTCCACTTAGTGGGACTACTCCGTCCAATCCGCCCATTAGTAGATTCATTATTAGGTCGATTCCATCTTGTCTAAACATTAGTAGACAAATAGGTGGGACCATTCTATCCCATCTATCAAAAACAGCCACGGACTTGTTACGTCCCCTAATAATAGGATGATTTTTTCCCTTCAATCAAATAGTGGGACAATTCCATCCCTTCCACCCATACGTAGACTCATTACTAAGACGTTTCTATCCTTTCCACCCATTAGTAGAACAATTAATGTGACGATTCTATACCTTCGACCTGTAAATAGAACCATTTGTGGTACGATTCAATCCCTTCCTCTACTTAGTGAGGCTACTCCGTCCCATCCGCCCATTAGTGGATTCATTATAAGGTCGATTCCATCCTATCTACCCATTAGTAGACACATCAGTAGGGCCATTCTATCCCATCCACCAAAAAGTAGAATGTAATTTTTACGTCCCCCTAATAATAGGACGATTTTATCCCTTCAACCGATTGGTGGGATAATTCCATCCCTTCCACCCATTAGTAGACTCATTAGCAGGACGATTTTATTATTTTCAACCATTAGTATGACAATTAGTGGGACGATTTCATCCCTTCCACCCGTTAATGGACCCATTTGTGGTACGATACAATCCCTTACTCCACTTATTGGGACTACTCCGTCCAATCCTTCCATTAGTAGTTTCATTATTAGGTCGATTCTGCCATGTCTACCCATTAGTAGAAACATCAGTGGGACCATTCTATCCCATCCACCAAAAAGTAGCCCAGACTTGTTACGTCCCCTTAATAATTGGACGATTTCGTCCCTTCAACCAATTAGTGGGGCAATTCCATCCCTTCTACCCATCAGTAGACTCATTAGTAGGATGTTTCTAACATTTCCACCCATTAGTAGAGCCATTAGTGAGACGATTTCATCCCTTCCACCCGTTAATGGCCTCATTTGTGGTACGATTCAATCCCTTACGCCACTTACTGGTCCTACTCCGTCGATTCTTCCATTAGTGGATTCATTGTTAGGTTGATTCCGTCATGTCTACCCATTAGTAGACACATTAGTAGGACCATTCTATCCCATCCACCAAAAAGTAGCACAGACTTGTTACGTCCCCTAATAATAGGATGATTTTTTCCCTTTAACCAATTAGTGGGACAATTCCATCCCATCCACCCATTGGTAGGATGATTATATCCTTTCGACCCATTAGTAGAACAATTAGTAGGATGATTCCATCCGTTCCACCCATTAACGGACCCATTAGTGGTACGATTCCATCCCTTCCTCTACTTTGTAAGGCTACTCCGTCCCATCCACCCATTAGCAGATTCATGGTTAGGTCGATTCCGTTCTGTCTACCCATTAGTAGACACATTAGTGGGACCATTCTATCCCATCCACAAAAAAAAAGTGGCACGAACTTGTTACGTCCCCTAATAATAGGACGATTTTGTCCCTTCAACCGTGGGACAATTCCATACTTTCCACCCATTAGTAGACTTATTAGTAAGACGTTTCTATTATTTCCTACAATTAGTAGAACCATTAGTAGGACGATTCCATCCCTTCCCCCGTAAATGTAACCATTTGTGGCACGATTCAATCCCTTCCTCCACTTAGTGGGGCTACTCCGTCCCATCCGCACATTAGTGGATTCATTATTAGGTTGATTCTATCCTGTCTACCCATTTGTAGACACATCAGTAGGACCATTCTGTCCCATCCACCAAAAAGTAGAATGTAATTTTTACGTCCCCCTAATAATAGGACGATTTTATCCCTTCAACCGATTGGTGAGATAATTCTGTCCCTTCCACCTATTAGTAGACTCATTAGCAGGACGATTGTATTATTTTCAACCATTAGTAGGACAATTAGTGGGACGATTTCATACCTTCCACCCGTTAATGGACCCATTTTTGGTACGATACAATCCCTTACTCCACTTACTGGGACTACTCCGTCCAATCCTTCCATTAGTAGATTCATTATTAGGTCGATTCCGTCATGTCTACCCATTAGTAGACACATCAGTGGGACCATTCTATCCCATCCACCAAAAAGTAGCCCAGACTAGTTACGTCCCCTCAATAATTGGACGATTTCGTCCCTTCAACCAATTAATTGGGCAATTCCATCCCTTCCACCCATCAGTAGACTCATTACTAGGATGTTTCTAACATTTCCACCCATTAGTAAAGCCATTAGTGAGACGATTTCATCCCTTCCACCCGTTAATGGACTCATTTGTGGTACGATTTAATCCCTTACGCCACTTTCTGGGACTACTCCGTCCAATTTTCCATTAGTGGATTCATTATTAGGTCTATTCTGTCATGTCTACCCATTAGTAGACACATTAGTTGGACGATTCTATCCCATCCACCAAAAAGTAGCAAAGACTTTTTATGTCCCCTAATCATAGGATGATTTTTTCCCTTCAACCAATTAGTGGGACGATTCCATCCCTTCCACTCATCAGTAGACTCATTGGTAGGATGATTCTATGCTTTCGACCCATTAGTAGAACAATTACTAGGACGATTCCATCCGTTCCACCCATTAACAGACCCATTAGTGGTACGATTCAATCCCATCCTCTACTTTGTGAGGCTATTCCGTCCAATCCGCCTATTAATGTATTCATTATTAGGTCGATTCCGTTCTGTCTACCTATTAGTAGACACATTAGTGGGACCATTCTATCCCATCCACAAAAAAGTGGCACGGACTTTTTACGTCCCCTAATAATAGGACGATTTTGTCCCTTCAACCAATTAGTGGGACAATTCCATACTTTCCACCCATTAGTAGACTCATTAGTAAGACGTTTCTATTATTTCCTACAATTAGTAGAACCATTAGTGGGACGATTCCATCCCTTCCCCCGTAAATGTAACCATTTGTGGCACGATTCAATCCCTTCCTCCACTTAATGGGGCTACTCTGTCCCATCCGCCCATTAGTGGATTCATTATTAGGTCGATTCCATCCAATCTACCCATTTGTAGACACATCAGTAGGACCATTCTGTCCCATCCTATCATCCCATTAGTGGATTCATTATAAGGTTGATTCCGTTCTATCTAGCCAATAGTAGACACACATCAGTGGGACCATTCTATCCCTTCCACAAAAAAGTGGCACAGACTAGCTATGTCCCCCTATTATTAGGACGATTTTATCCCTTCAACCAATTGGTGGAACAATTCCATCCTTTCCACCCATAAGTAGACTCATTAGTAGGATGTTTCTATCCTTTCCAC
Organism: Petunia secreta; assembly: GCA_029990175.1. Lineage (NCBI taxonomy): Eukaryota > Viridiplantae > Streptophyta > Magnoliopsida > Solanales > Solanaceae > Petunia > Petunia secreta. The sequence goes on from JARKIP010000053.1 coordinate 9,335,063, forward strand.
CCATTAGTAGAAGAATTAGTGTGACGATTCTATACCTTCCACCTGTAAATAGAACCATTTGTGGTACGCTTCAATCCCTTCCTCTACTTAGTAAGGCTACTCCGTCCCATCCGCCCATTAGTGGATTCATTATAAGGTCGATTCCATCATGTCTACCCATTAGTAGACACATCAGTAGGACCATTCTATCCCATCCACCAAAAAGTAGAATGTAATTTTTACGTACCCCTAATAATAGGACGATTTTATCCCTTCAACAGATTGGTGGGATAATTCCATCCCTTCCACCCAATAGTAGACTCATTAGCAGGTCGATTGTATTATTTTCAACCATTAGTAGGACCATTAGTGGGACGATTTCATCCCTTCCACCCGTTAATGGTCTCATTTGTGGTACGAAAAAATCCTTTACTCCACTTATTTGGACTACTCCGTCCAATCCTTCCATTAGTAGATTCATTATTAGGTTGATTCTGTCATGTCTACCCATTAGTAGACACATCAGTGGGACCATTCTATCCCATCCACCAAAAAGTAGCTCAGACTTGTTACGTCCACTAAATAATTGGACGATTTCATCCCTTCAACCAATTAGTGGGGCAATTCCATCCCTTCCACCCATCAGTAGACTCATTAGTAGGATGTTTCTAACATATCCACCCATTAGTAGAGCCATTAGTGAGACGATTTCATCCCTTCCACCCGTTAATGGACTCATTTGTGGTACGATTCAATCCCTCTCGCCACTTACTGGGACTACTCCATCGAATCTTCCATTAGTGGATTCATTATTAGGTTGATTCCGTCATTTCAACCCATTAGTAGACACATTAATGAGACCATTCTATCCCATCCACGAAAAAGTAGCAAAGACTTGTTACGTCCTTTAATAATAGGATGATTTTTTCCCTTCAACCAATTAGTGGGACGATTCCATCCCTTCCACCCATCAATAGACTCATTGGTAGGATGATTCTATCCTTTCGACCCATTAGTAGGACAATTAGTAGGACAATTCCATCCATTCCACCCATTAAGGGACCCATTAGTGGTACGATTCAATCCCATCCTCTACTTTGTGAGGCTACTCCGTCCCATCCACCTATTAATGTATTCATTATTCGGTCGATTCCGTTCTGTCTACCCATTAGTAGACACATTAGTGGGACCATTCTATCCCATCCACAAAAAAGTGGCACGGACTTGTTTTGTCCCCACAATAATAGGACGATTTTTTCCCTTCAACCAATTAGTGGGACAATTCCATACTTTCCACCCATTAGTAGAGTCATTAGCAGGACGATTCTATCATTTTCACCCATTAGTAGAACCATTAGTGGACGATTTCATCCCTTCCACCCGTTAATGGATCCATTTTTCGTACGATTCAATCCCTTACTCCACTTAGTGGCACTATTCTTTCCTTTCAGCCCATAACTGGATTCATTATAAGGTCGATTCCGTTCTATCTACTCAATAGTAGACGCACTTCAGTAGGACCAGTCTATCCCTTCCACCAAGAAGTTGCACAGACTAGCTACGTCCCCCTAATATTAGGACGATTTTATCCCTTCAACCAATTGGTGGAACAATTCCATGCCTTCCACCCATAAGTAGACTCATTAGTAGGATGTTTCTATCCTTTCCACCCATTAGTAGAACAATTAGTGTGACGATTCTATACCTACGACCTGTAAATAGAACCATTTGTGGAACGATTCGATCACTTCCTCCACTTAGTGAGGCTACTCCGTCCCATCCGCCCATTAGTAGACACATCACTCGGACCATTCTATCCCATCTACCAAAAAGTAGAACGAAACTTTTTACGCCCCCCTAATAATAGGACGATTTTATTCCTTCAACCGATTGGTAGGATAATTCCATCCCTTCAACCTATTAGTAGACTCATTAGCAGGACGATTCTATCATTTTCAACCATTAGTAGAACCATTAGTGGGACGATTTCATCCCTTCCACCCGTTAATGGACCCATTTGTGGTACGATACAATCCCTTACTCCACTTACTGGGACTACTCCGTCCAATCCTTCCATTAGTAGATTCATTATTAGGTCGATTCCGTCATGTCTGCCCTTTAGTAGACACATCAGTGGGACCATTCTATCCCTTCCACCAAAAAGTAGCCCAGACTTGTTACGTCCCCTCAATAATTGGACGAGGTCGTCCCTTCAACCAATTAGTGGGGAAATTCCATCCCTTCCACCCATTAGTAGACTCATTAGTAGGATGTTTCTAACATTTCCACCCATTAGTAGAGCCATTAGTGAGATGATTTCATCCCTTCCACCCGTTAATGGACTCATTTGTGGTACGATTCAATCCCTTACGCCACTTACTGGGACTACTCCGTCGAATCTTCCATTAGTGGATTCATTATTAGGTTGATTCCGTCATGTCTACCCATTAGTAGACACATTAGTGGGACCATTCTATCCCATCCACCAAAAATTAGCACAGAATTGTTACATCCCCTAATAATAGGATGATTTTTTCCCTTTAACCAATTAGTGGGACAATTACATCCCTTCAGCCCATCAGTAGACTCATTGGTAGGAGGATTCTATCCTTTCGACCCATTAGTAGAACAATTAGTTGGACGATTCCATCCGTTCCACCCATTAACGGACCTATTAGTGGTACGATTCAATCCCTTCCTCTACTTTGTGAGGCTACTCCGTCCCATCCGCCCCTTTAGTGGATTCATTATTAGGTCGATTACGTTCTGTCTACCCAATAGTAGACACATTAGTGGGACCATTCTATCCCATCCACAAAAAAAGTGGCACGGACTTGTTACGTCCCCTAATAATAGGACGATTTTGTCCCTTCAACCAATTAGTGGGACAATTCCATACTTTCCACCCTTTAGTAGACTCATTAGTAAGATGTTTCTATTATTTCCTACAATTAGTTGAACCATTAGTGGGACGATTCCATCCGTTCCCCAGTAAATGTAACCATTTGTGGCACGATTCAATTCCTTCCGCCACTTAGTGGGGCTACTCCGTCCAATCCGCCCATTAGTGGATTCATTATTAGGTCGATTCCATCCTGTCTACCCATTTGTAGACACATCAGCAGGACCATTCTTTCCCATCCACCAAAAAGTAGAATGTAATTTTTACGTCCCCCTAATAATAGGACAATTTTATCCCTTTAACCGATTGGTAGGATAATTCCATCCTTTCCACCCATTAGTAGCCTCATTAGCAGGACGATTGTATTATTTTCAACTATTAGTAGGACCATTAGTGGGACGATTTCATCCCTTCCACCCGTTAATGCACCCATTTGTGGTACGATACAATCCCTTACTCCACTTACTAGGACTAGTCCGTCCAATCCTTCCAATAGTGGATTCAATATTAGGTCGATTCCGTCATGTCTACCCATTAGTAGACACATCAGTGGGACCATTCTATCCTATCAACCAAAAAGTAGCCCGGACTTGTTACGTCCCCTCAATAATAGGATGATTTTGTCCCTTCAACCAATTAGTGGGACAATTCCATCTATTCCACCAAACAGTAGACTCATTAGTAGGACGTTTCTATCATTTCCACCCATTAGTAGAGCCATTAGTACGACGATTCCATCTGTTCAACCAATTAATGGACCAATTAATGGTACGATTCAATCCCTTCCTCTACTTAGTGAGGCAACTCCGTCCGATATGCCCATTAGTGGATTCATTATTAGGTCGATTTCGTCCTGTTTACCCATTAGTAGACACATCACTGGGACCATTCTATCCCATCCACCAAAAAGTGGAACAGACTTGTTACGTCCCCATAATAATACGATGATTTTATCCCTTTAACCGATTGGTGGGATAATTCCATCCCTTCCACCCATTAGTAGACTCATTAGCAGGACGACTGTATCATTTTTAACCATTAGTGGGACGATTTCATCCCTTCCACCTGTTAATGGACCCATTTGTGGTACGATTTAATCCCTTACTCCACTTTGTGGGACTACTCTATCCAATCCGCCCATTAGTAGATTCATTATTAGGTCGATTCCGTCCTGTCTAAACATTAGTAGACAAATAGGTGGGACCATTCTATCCCATCTATCAAAAAGTGGCACGGACTTGTTACGTCCCCCTAATAATAGGATGATTTTTTCCCTTCAATCAAATAGTGGGACAATTCCATCCCTTCCACCCATACGTAGACTCATTACTAAGACGTTTCTATCCTTTCCACCCATTAGTAGAACAATTAATGTGACGATTCTATACCTTCGACCTGTAAATAGAACCATTTGTGGTACGATTCAATCCCTTCCTCTACTTAGTGAGGCTACTCCGTCCCATCCGCCCATTAGTGGATTCATTATAAGGTCGATTCCATCCTGTCTACCCATTAGTAGATACATCAGTAGGACCATTCTATCCCATCCACCAAAAAGTAGAATGTAATTTTTACGTCCCCCTAATAATAGGACGATTTTATCCCTTCAACCGATTGGTGGGATAATTCCATCCCTTCCACCCATTAGTAGACTCAATAGCAGGACGATTGTATTATTTTCAACCATTAGTAGGACAATTAGTGGGACGATTTCATCCCTTCCACCCGTTAATGGACCCGTTTGTGGTACGATACAATCCCTTACTCCACTTATTGGGACTACTCCGTCCAATCCTTCCATTAGTAGATTCATTATTAGGTCGATTCCGTCATGTCTACCCATTAGTAGACACATCAGTGGGACCATTCTATCCCATCCACCAAAAAGTAGCCCAGACTTGTTACGTCCCCTTAATAATTGGAAGATTTCGTCCCTTCAACCAATTAGTGGGGCAATTCCATCCCTTCTACCCATCAGTAGACTCATTAGTAGGATGTTTCTAACATTTCCACCCATTAGTAGAGCCATTAGTGAGACGATTTCATCCCTTCCACCCGTTAATGGCCTCATTTGTGGTACAATTCAATCCCTTACGCCACTTACTGGTCCTACTCCGTTGATTCTTCCATTAGTGGATTCATTATTAGGTTGATTCCGTCATGTCTACCCATTAGTAGACACATTAGTAGGACCATTCTATCCCATCCACCAAAAAGTAGCACAGACTTGTTACGTCCCCTAATAATAGGATGATTTTTTCCCTTTGACCAATTAGTGGGACAATTCCATCCCTTCCACCCATCAGTAGACTCATTGGTAGGATGATTATATCCTTTCGACCCATTAGTAGAACAATTAGTAGGACGATTCCATCCGTTCCACCCATTAACGGACCCATTAGTGGTACGATTCCATCCCTTCCTCTACTTTGTAAGGCTACTCCGTCCCATCCACCCATTAGTAGATTAATGGTTAGGTTGATTCCGTTCTGTCTACCCATTAGTAGACACATTAGTGGGACCATTCTATCCCATCCACAAAAAAAAAAAAAAAAGTGGCACGAACTTGTTACGTCCCCTAATAATAGGACGATTTTGTCCCTTCAACCGTGGGACAATTCCATACTTTCCACCCATTAGTAGACTCATTAGTAAGACGTTTCTATTATTTCCTACAATTAGTAGAACCATTAGTGGGACGATTCCATCCCTTCCCCCGTAAATGTAACCATTTGTGGCACGATTCAATCCCTTCCTCCACTTAGTGGGGCTACTCCGTCCCATCCGCACATTAGTGGATTCATTATTAGGTTGATTCTATCCTGTCTACCCATTTGTAGACACATCAGTAGGACCATTCTGTCCCATCCACCAAAAAGTAGAATGTAATTTTTACGTCCCCCTAATAATAGGACGATTTTATCCCTTCAACCGATTGGTGAGATAATTCTATCCCTTCCACCTATTAGTAGACTCATTAGCAGGACGATTGTATTATTTTCAACCATTAGTAGGACAATTAGTGGGACGATTTCATCCCTTCCACCCGTTATTGGACCCATTTTTGGTACGATACAATCCCTTACTCCACTTATTGGGACTACTCCGTCCAATCCTTCCATTAGTAGATTCATTATTAGGTCGATTCCGGCATGTCTACCCATTAGTAGACACATCAGTGGGACCATTCTATCCCATCCACCAAAAAGTAGCCCAGACTAGTTACGTCCCCTCAATAATTGGACGATTTCGTCCCTTCAACCAATTAATTGGGCAATTCCATCCCTTCCACCCATCAGTAGACTCATTACTAGGATGTTTCTAACATTTCCACCCATTAGTAAAGCCATTAGTGAGACGATTTCATCCCTTCCACCCGTTAATGGACTCATTTGTGGTACGATTTAATCCCTTACGCCACTTTCTGGGACTACTCCGTCCAATTTTCCATTAGTGGATTCATTATTAGGTCTATTCTATCATGTCTACCCATTAGTAGACACATTAGTTGGACGATTCTATCCCATCCACCAAAAAGTAGCAAAGACTTGTTATGTCCCCTAATTATAGGATGATTTTTTCCCTTCAACCAATTAGTGGGACGATTCCATCCCTTCCACTCATCAGTAGACTCATTGGTAGGATGATTCTATGCTTTCGACCCATTAGTAGAACAATTACTAGGACGATTCCATCCGTTCCACCCATTAACGGACCCATTAGTGGTACGATTCAATCCCATCCTCTACTTTGTGAGGCTACTCCGTCCCATCCGCCTATTAATGTATTCATTATTAGGTCGATTCCGTTCTGTCTACCCATTAGTAGACACATTAGTGGGACCATTCTATCCCATCCACAAAAAAGTGGCACGGACTTGTTACGTCCCCTAATAATAGGACGATTTTGTCCCTTCAACCAATTAGTGGGACAATTCCATACTTTCCACCCATTAGTAGACTCATTAGTAACACGTTTCTATTATTTCCAACAATTAGTAGAACCATTAGTGGGACGATTCCATTCCTTCCCCCGTAAATGTAACCATTTGTGGCACGATTCAATCCCTTCCTCCACTTAATGGGGCTGCTCTGTCCCATCCGCCCATTACTGGATTCATTATTAGGTCGATTCCATCCAATCTACCCATTTGTAGACACATCAGTAGGACCATTCTGTCCCATCCTATCATCCCATTAGTGGATTCATTATAAGGTTGATTCCGTTCTATCTACCCAATAGTAGACACACATCAGTGGGACCATTCTATCCCTTCCACAAAAAAGTGGCACAGACTAGCTACGTCCCCCTATTATTAGGACGATTTTATCCCTTCAACCAATTGGTGGAACAATTCCATCCTTTCCACCCATAAGTAGACTCATTAGTAGGATGTTTCTATCCTTTCCACCCATTAGTAGAACAATTAGTGTGACGATTCTATACCTTCCACCTGTAAATAGAACCATTTGTGGTACGCTTCAATCCCTTCCTCTACTTAGTAAGGCTACTCCGTCCCATCCGCCCATTAGTGGATTCATTATAAGGTCGATTCCATCATGTCTACCCATTAGTAGACACATCAGTAGGACCATTCTATCCCATCCACCAAAAAGTAGAATGTAATTTTTACCTCCCCCTAATAATAGGACGATTTTATCCCTTCAACAGATTGGTGGGATAATTCCATCCCTTCCACCCAATAGTAGACTCATTAGCAGGACGATTGTATTATTTTCAACCATTAGCAGGACCATTAGTGGGACGATTTCATCCCTTCCACCCGTTAATGGACTCATTTGTGGTACGAAAAAATCCCTTACTCCACTTATTTGGACTACTCCGTCCAATCCTTCCATTAGTAGATTCATTATTAGGTCGATTCTGTCATGTCTACCCATTAGTAGACACATCAGTGGGACCATTCTATCCCATCCACCAAAAAGTAGCCCAGACTTGTTACGTCCCCTAAATAATTGGACGATTTCATCCCTTCAACCAATTAGTGGGGCAATTCCATCCCTTCCACCTATCAGTAGACTCATTAGTAGGATGTTTCTAACATTTCCACCCATTAGTAGAGCCATTAGTGAGACGATTTCATCCCTTCCACCCGTTAATGGACTCATTTGTGGTAAGATTCAATCCCTCTCGCCACTTACTGGGACTACTCCATCGAATCTTCCATTAGTGGATTCATTAATAGGTTGATTCCGTCATTTCTACCCATTAGTAGACACATTAATGAGACCATTCTATCCCATCCACGAAAAAGTAGCAAAGACTTGTTACGTCTTTTAATAATAGGATGATATTTTCCCTTCAACCAATTAGTGGGATGATTCCATCCCTTCCACCCATCAATAGACTCATTGGTAGGATGATTCTATCCTTTCGACCCATTAGTAGGACAATTAGTAGGACAATTCCATCCATTCCACCCATTAAGGGACCCATTAGTGGTACGATTCAATCCCATCCTCTACTTTGTGAGGCTACTCCGTCCCATCCGCCTATTAATGTATTCATTATTTGATCGATTCCGTTCTGTCTACCCATTAGTAGACACATTAGTGGGACCATTCTATCCCATCCACAAAAAAGTGGCACGGACTTGTTTTGTCCCCACAATAATAGGACGATTTTGTCCCTTCAAACAATTAGTGGGACAATTCCATACTTTCCACCCATTAGTAGAGTCATTAGCAGGACGATTCTATCATTTTCACCCATTAGTAGAACCATTAGTGGACGATTTCATCCCTTCCACCCGTTAATGGATCCATTTTTCGTACGATTCAATCCCTTACTCCACTTAGTGGCAATATTCTTTCCTTTCAGCCCATAACTGGATTCATTATAAGGTCGATTCCATTCTATCTACTCAATAGTAGACGCACTTCAGTAGGACCAGTCTATCCCTTCCACCAAAAAGTTGCACAGACTAGCTACGTCCCCCTAATATTACGACGATTTTATCCCTTCAACCAATTAGTGGAACAATTTCATCCCTTCCACCCATAAGTACACTCATTAGTAGGATGTTTCTATCCTTTCCACCCATTAGTAGAACAATTCGTGTGACGATTCTATACCTTCGACCTGTAAATAGAACCATTGGTGGCACGATTCGATCACTTCCTCCACTTAGTGGGGCTACTCCGTCCCATCCGCCCATTAGTAGATTTATTATTAGGTTGATTCCGACCTGTTTACCCATCTTAGACACATCACTTGGACCGTTCTATCCCATCTACCAAAATGCAAAACGAACTTTTTACGCCCCCTAGAAATAGGACGATTTTATTCCTTCAACCGATTGGTAGGATAATTCCATCCCTTCTACCTATTAGTAGACTTATTAGCAGGACGATTGTATCATTTTTAACCATTAGAAGAACCATTAGTAGGCGAAGATTTCATCCCTTCCACCCGTTAATGGACCCATTTGTGGTACGATACAACCCCTTACTCCACTTATTGGGACTACTCCGTCCAATCTTTCCAGTAGTAGATTCATTATTAGGTCGATTTCGTCATGTCTACCCATTAGTAGACACATCAGTAGGACCATTCTATCCCATCCACAAAAAAGTAGCCCAGACTTGTTACGTCCCCTCAATAATTGGACGATTTCGTCCCTTCAACCAATTAGTTGGGCAATTCCATCCCTTCCACCCATCAGTAGACTCATGACTAGGATGTTTCTAACATTTCCACCCATCAGTAGAGCCATTAGTGAGACGATTTCATCCCTTCCACCCGTTAATGGACCCATTTGTGGTACGATTTAATCCCTTACGCCACTTTCTGGGACTACTCCGTCCTTTTTTCCATTAGTGGATTCATTATTAGGTCTATTCTGTCATGTCTACCCATTAGTAGACACATTAGTGGGACCATTCTATCCCATCCACCAAAAAGTAGCAAAGACTTGTTATGTCCCCTAATAATAGGATGATTTTTTCCCTTCAACCAATTAGTGGGACGATTCCATCCCTTGCACTCATCAATAGACTCATTGGTAGGATGATTCTATGCTTTCGACCCATTAGTAGAACAATTACTAGGACGATTCCATCCGTTCAACCCATTAACGGACCCATTAGTGGTACGACTCAATCCCATCCTCTACTTTGTGAGGCTACTCCGTCCTATCCGCCTATTAATGTATTCATTATTAGGTCGATTCTGTTCTGTCTACCCATTAGTAGACACATTAGTGGGACCATTCTATCCCATCCACAAAAAAGTGGCACGGACTTGTTACGTCCCCTAATTATAGGACGATTTTGTCCCTTCAACCAATTAGTGGGACAATTCCATACTTTCCACCAATTAGTAGACTCATTAGTAAGACGTTTCTATTATTTCCTACAATTAGTAGAACCATTAGTGGGACGATTCCATCCCTTCCCCCGTAAATGTAACCATTTGTGGCACGATTCAATCACTTCCTCCACTAAATGGGGCTACTCTGTCCCATCCGCCCATTGGTGGATTCATTATTAGGTCGATTCCATCCAATCTACCCATTTGTAGACACATCAGTAGGACCATTCTGTCCCATCCTATCATCCCATTAGTGGATTCATTATAAGGTTGATTCCGTTCTATCTACCCAATAGTAGACACACATCAGTGGGACCAGTCTATCCCTTCCACAAAAAAGTAGCACAGACTAGCTACGTCCCCCTATTATTAGGACGATTTTACCCCTTCAACCAATTGGTGGAACAATTCCATCACTTCCACCCATAAGTACACTCATTAGTAGGATGTTTCTATCCTTTCCACCCATTAGTAGAACAATTAGTGTGACGATTCTATACCTTCAACCTGTAAATAGAACCATTTGTGATACGCTTCAATCCCTTCCTCTACTTAGTGAGGCTACTCCGTCCCATCCGCCCATTAGTGGATTCATTATAAGGTCGATTCCATCATGTCTACCCATTAGTAGACACATCAGTAGGACCATTCTATCCCATCCACATAAAAGTAGAATGTAATTTTTACGTCCCCCTAATAATAGGACGATTTTATCCCTTCAACAGATTGGTGGGATAATTCCATCCCTTCCACCCATTAGTAGACTCATTAGCAGGACGATTGTATTATTTTCAACCATTAGTAGGACCATTAGTGGGACGATTTCATCCCTTCCACCCGTTAATGGACCCAATTGTGGTACGATACAATCCCTTACTCCACTTATTGGGACTACTCCGTCCAATCCTTCCATTAGTAGTTTCATTATTAGGTCGATTCTGTCATGTCTACCCATTAGTAGACACATCAGTGGGACCATTCTATCCCATCCACAAAAAAGTAGCCCAGACTTGTTACGTCCCCTCAATAATTGGACGATTTCGTCCCTTCAACCAATTAGTGGGGCAATTCCATCCCTTCCACCCATCAGCAGACTCATTAGTAGGATGTTTCTTACATTTCCACCCATTAGTAGAGCCATTAGTGAGACGATTTCATCCCTTCTACCCGTTAATGGACTCATTTGTGGTACGATTCAATCCCTTACGCCACTTACTGGGACTACTCCGTCGAATCTTCAATTAGTGGATTCATTATTAGGTTGATTCCGTCATGTCTACCTATTAGTAGACACATTAGTGAGACCATTCTATCCCATCCACCAAAAAGTAGCAAGACTTGTTACGTCCCTTAACAATAGGATGATTTTTTCCCTTCAACCAAGTAGTGGGACGATTCCATCCCTTCCACCCATCAATAGACTCATTGGTAGGATGATTCTATCCTTTCGACCCATTAGTAGAAAAATTAGTAGGACGATTCCATCCATTCCACCCATTAACTGACCCATTAGTGGTACGATTCAATCCCATCCTCTACTTTGTGAGGCTACTCCATCCCATCCGCCTATTAATGTATTCATTATTCGGTCGATTCCGTTCTGTCTACCCATTAGTAGACACATTAGTAGGACCATTCTATCCCATCCACAAAAAAGTGGCACTGACTTGTTTTGTCCCCACAATAATAGGACGATTTTGTCCCTTCAACCAATTAGTGGGACAATTCCATACTTTCCACCCATTAGTAGAGTCATTAGCAGGACGATTCTATCATTTTCACCCATTAGTAGAACCATTAGTGGATGATTTCATCCCTTCCACCCGTTAATGGATCCATTTTTGGTACGATTCAATCCCTTACTCCACTTAGTGGGACTATTCTTTCCTATCAGCCCATTAGTGGATTCATTATAAGGTCAATTCCGTTCTATCTACCCAATAGTAGACATACATCAGTGGGACAAGTCTATCCCTTCCACCAAAAAGTAGCACAGACTAGCTACGTCCCCCTAATATTAGGAAGATTTTATCCCTTCAACCAATTGGTGGAACAATTCCATCCCTTCCACTCATAAGTAGATTCATTAGTAGGATGTTTCTATCCTTTCAACCCATTAATAGAAAATTTAGTGTGACGATTCTATCCCTTCGACCTGTAAATAGAACCATTTGTGGCACGATTCGATCACTTCCTCCACTTAGTTGGGCTACTCCGTCCCATCCGCCCATTAGTAGATTCATTATTAGGTCGATTCCGACCTGTTTACTTATTAGTAGACACATCACTTGGACCATTCTATCCCATCTACCAAAAAGTAGAACGAACTTTTTATGCCCCCTAATAATAGGACGATTTTATTCCTTCAGCCGATTAGTAGACTAATTAGCAGGACGATTGTATCATTTTCAACCATTAGTAGAACCATTAGTGGGATGATTTCATCCCTTCCACCCATTAATGGACCTATTTATGGAACGATTCAATCCCTTACTCCACTTACTGGGTTTACCCCGTCCAATCCTTCCATTAGTGGATTCATTATTAGGTCGATTCCGTCCAGTTTACCCATTAGCAGACACATAAGTGGGACCATTCTATCCCATCCCTCAAAAAGTGGAACAGACATGTTCCGTCCCCCTAATAATAGGATGATTTTATCCCTTTAACCGATTGGTGGGATAATTCCATCCCTTCCACCCATTAGTAGACTCATTAGCAGGACGATTGTATCATTTTCAACCATTAGTGGGACGATTTCATCCCTTCCACCTGTTAATGGACCCATTTATGGTATGATTCAAACCCTTACTCCACTTAGTGGGACTACTCCGTCCAATCCGCCCATTAGTGAATTCATTATAAGGTCGATTCCGTCCTGTCTACCCATTAGTAGACAAATAAGTGGGACCATTGTATCCCATCGATCAAAAAGTGGCACTGACTTGTTACGTCCACCTAATAAAAGGATGATTTTTTCCATTCAATCAAATAGTGGGACAATTCCATCCCTTCCACCCATACGTAGACTCATTAGTAAGACGTTTATATCTTTACCTACCATTAGTAGAACCATTAGTGCGATAATTCCATCCCTTCCACCGTAAATGTAACCATTTGTGGCACAATTCAATCCCTTCATCCATTTAGTGGGACTACTCCGTCCCATCCACCCATTAGTGGATTCATTATAACGTCGATTCCATCCTATCTACCCATTAGTAGAAACATCAGTAGGACCGTTCTATCTCATCCACCAAAAATTAGAATGTAATTTTTACGTCCACCTAATAATTGGACGATTTTATCCCTTCAACCGATTGGTGGGATAATTCCATCCCTTCCACCCATTAGTAGACTCATTAGCAGGACGATTGTATTATTTTCAGCCATTAGTAGGACCATTAGTGGGACGATTTCATCCCTTCCACCCGTTAATGGACCCATTTGTGGTACTATACAATCCCTAACTCCACTTATTGGGACTACTCCGTCCAATCCTTCTATTAGTGGATTCATTATTAGGTCGATTCCGTCATGTCTACCCATTAGTAGATACATCAGTGGGACCATTCTATCCCATCCACAAAAAAGTAGCCCAGACTTGTTACGTCCCTTCAATAATTGGACGATTTCGTCCCTTCAACCAATTAGTGGGGCAATTCCATCCCTTCCACCCATCAGTAGACTCATTACTAGGATGTTTCTAACATTTCCACCCATTAGTAAAGCCATTAGTGAGACGATTTCATCCCTTCCACCCGTTAATGGACTCATTTGTGGTACGATTTAATCCCTTACGCCACTTTCTGGGACGACTCCGTCCAATTTTCCATTAGTGGATTCATTATTAGGTCTATTCTATCATGTCTACCCATTAGTAGACACATTAGTTGGACGATTCTATCCCATCCACCAAAAAGTAGCAAAGACTTGTTATGTCCCCTAATAATAGGATGATTTTTTCCCTTCAACCAATTAGTGGGACGATTCCATCCCTTCCACTCATCAGTAGACTCATTGGTAGGATGATTCTATGCTTTCGACCCATTAGTAGAACAATTACTAGGACGATTCCATCCGTTCCACCCATTAACGGACCCATTAGTGGTACGATTCAATCCCATCCTCTACTTTGTGAGGCTACTCCGTCCCATCCGCCTATTAATGTATTCATTATTAGGTCGATTCCGTTCTGTCTACCCATTAGTAGACACATTAGTGGGACCATTCTATCCCATCCACAAAAAAGTGGCACGAACTTGTTATGTCCCCTAATAATAGGACGATTTTGTCCCTTCAACCAATTAGTGGGACAATTCCATACTTTCCACCCATTAGTAGACTCATTAGTAAGACGTTTCTATTATTTCCTACAATTAGTAGAACCATTAGTGGGACGATTCCATTCCTTCCCCCGTAAATGTAACCATTTGTGGCACGATTCAATCCCTTCCTCCACTTAATGGGGCTACTCTGTCCCATCCGCCCATTACTGGATTCATTATTAGGTCGATTCCATCCAATCTACCCATTTGTAGGCACATCAGTAGGACCATTCTGTCCCATCCTATCATCCCATTAGTGGATTCATTATAAGGTTGATTCCGTTCTATCTACCCAATAGTAGACACACATCAGTGGGACCATTCTATCCCTTCCACAAAAAAGTGGCACAGACTAGCTACGTCCCCCTATTATTAGGACGATTTTATCCCTTCAACCAATTGGTGGAACAATTCCATCCTTTCCACCCATAAGTAGACTCATTAGTAGGATGTTTCTATCCTTTTCACCCATTAGTAGAACAATTAGTGTGACGATTCTATACCTTCGACCTGTAAATAGAACCATTGGTGGCACGATTCGATCACTTCCTCCACTTAGTGGGGCTACTCCGTCCCATCCGCCCATTAGTAGATTTATTATTAGGTTGATTCCGACCTGTTTACCCATCTTAGACACATCACTTGGACCGTTCTATCCCATCTACCAAAAAGCAAAACGAACTTTTTACGCCCCCTAGTAATAGGACGATTTTATTCCTTAAACCGATTGGTAGGATAATTCCATCCCTTCTACCTATTAGTAGACTTATTAGCAGGACGATTGTATCATTTTTAACCATTAGAAGAACCATTAGTAGGCGAAGATTTCATCCCTTCCACCCGTTAATGGACCCATTTGTGGTACGATACAACCCCTTACTCCACTTATTGGGACTACTCCGTCCAATCTTTCCAGTAGTAGATTCATTATTAGGTCGATTTCGTCATGTCTACCCATTAGTAGACACATCAGTAGGACCATTCTATCCCATCCACAAAAAAGTAGCCCAGACTTGTTACGTCCCCTCAATAATTGGACGATTTCGTCCCTTCAACCAATTAGTTGGGCAATTCCATCCCTTCCACCCATCAGTAGACTCATTACTAGGATGTTTCTAACATTTCCACCCATCAGTAGAGCCATTAGTGAGACGATTTCATCCCTTCCACCCGTTAATGGACCCATTTGTGGTACGATTTAATCCCTTACGCCACTTTCTGGGACTACTCCGTCCTTTTTTCCATTAGTGGATTCATTATTAGGTCTATTCTGTCATGTCTACCCATTAGTAGACACATTAGTGGGACCATTCTATCCCATCCACCAAAAAGTAGCAAAGACTTGTTATGTCCCCTAATAATAGGATGATTTTTTCCCTTCAACCAATTAGTGGGACGATTCCATCCCTTGCACTCATCAATAGACTCATTGGTAGGATGATTCTATGCTTTTGACCCATTAGTAGAACAATTACTAGGACGATTCCATCCGTTCCACCCATTAACGGACCCATTAGTGGTACGATTCAATCCCATCCTCTACTTTGTGAGGCTACTCCGTCCTATCCGCCTATTAATGTATTCATTATTAGGTCGATTCTGTTCTGTCTACCCATTAGTAGACACATTAGTGGGACCATTCTATCCCATCCACAAAAAAGTGGCACGGACTTGTTACGTCCCCTAATTATAGGACGATTTTGTCCCTTCAACCAATTAGTGGGACAATTCCATACTTTCCACCAATTAGTAGACTCATTAGTAAGACGTTTCTATTATTTCCTACAATTAGTAGAACCATTAGTGGGACGATTCCATCCCTTCCCCCGTAAATGTAACCATTTGTGGCACGATTCAATCACTTCCTCCACTAAATGGGGCTACTCTGTCCCATCCGCCCATTGGTGGATTCATTATTAGGTCGATTCCATCCAATCTACCCATTTGTAGACACATCAGTAGGACCATTCTGTCCCATCCTATCATCCCATTAGTGGATTCATTATAAGGTTGATTCCGTTCTATCTACCCAATAGTAGACACACATCAGTGGGACCAGTGTATCCCTTCCACAAAAAAGTAGCACAGACTAGCTACGTCCCCCTATTATTAGGACGATTTTACCCCTTCAACCAATTGGTGGAACAATTCCATCCCTTCCACCCATAAGTACACTCATTAGTAGGATGTTTCTATCCTTTCCACCCATTAGTAGAACAATTAGTGTGACGATTCTATACCTTCAACCTGTAAATAGAACCATTTGTGATACGCTTCAATCCCTTCCTCTACTTAGTGAGGCTACTCCGTCCCATCCGCCCATTAGTGGATTCATTATAAGGTCGATTCCATCATGTCTACCCATTAGTAGACACATCAGTAGGACCATTCTATCCCATCCACATAAAAGTAGAATGTAATTTTTACGTCCCCCTAATAATAGGACGATTTTATCCCTTCAACAGATTGGTGGGATAATTCCATCCCTTCCACCCATTAGTAGACTCATTACCAGGACGATTGTATTATTTTCAACCATTAGTAGGACCATTAGTGGGACGATTTCATCCCTTCCACCCGTTAATGGACCCAATTATGGTACGATACAATCCCTTACTCCACTTATTGGGACTACTCCGTCCAATCCTTCCATTAGTAGATTCATTATTAGGTCGATTCTGTCATGTCTACCCATTAGTAGACACATCAGTGGGACCATTCTATCCCATCCACAAAAAAGTAGCCCAGACTTGTTACGTCCCCTCAATAATTGGACGATTTCGTCCCTTCAACCAATTAGTGGGGCAATTCCATCCCTTCCACCCATCAGCAGACTCATTAGTAGGATGTTTCTAACATTTCCACCCATTAGTAGAGCCATTAGTGAGACGATTTCATCCCTTCTACCCGTTAATGGACTCATTTGTGGTACGATTCAATCCCTTACGCCACTTACTGGGACTACTCCGTCGAATCTTCCATTAGTGGATTCATTATTAGGTTGATTCCGTCATGTCTACCTATTAGTAGACACATTAGTGAGACCATTCTATCCCATCCACCAAAAAGTAGCAAGACTTGTTACGTCCCTTAACAATAGGATGATTTTTTCCCTTCAACCAATTAGTGGGACGATTCCATCCCTTCCACCCATCAATAGACTCATTGGTAGGATGATTCTATCCTTTCGACCCATTAGTAGAAAAATTAGTAGGACGATTCCATCCATTCCACCCATTAACTGACCCATTAGTGGTACGATTCAATCCCATCCTCTACTTTGTGAGGCTACTCCGTCCCATCCGCCTATTAATGTATTCATTATTCGGTCGATTCCGTTCTGTCTACCCATTAGTAGACACATTAGTAGGACCATTCTATCCCATCCACAAAAAAGTGGCACTGACTTGTTTTGTCCCCACAATAATAGGACGATTTTGTCCCTTCAACCAATTAGTGGGACAATTCCATACTTTCCACCCATTAGTAGAGTCATTAGCAGGACGATTCTATCATTTTCACCCATTAGTAGAACCAATAGTGGACGATTTCATCCCTTCCACCCGTTAATGGATCCATTTTTGGTACGATTCAATCCCTTACTCCACTTAGTGGGACTATTCTTTCCTATCAGCCCATTAGTGGATTCATTATAAGGTCAATTCCGTTCTATCTACCCAATAGTAGACATACATCAGTGGGACAAGTCTATCCCTTCCACCAAAAAGTAGCACAGACTAGCTACGTCCCCCTAATATTAGGAAGATTTTATCCCTTCAACCAATTGGTGGAACAATTCCATCCCTTCCACTCATAAGTAGATTCATTAGTAGGATGTTTCTATCCTTTCAACCCATTAATAGAAAATTTAGTGTGACGATTCTATCCCTTCGACCTGTAAATAGAACCATTTGTGGCACGATTCGATCACTTCCTCCACTTAGTTGGGCTACTCCGTCCCATCCGCCCATTAGTAGATTCATTATTAGGTCGATTCCGACCTGTTTACTTATTAGTAGACACATCAGTTGGACCATTCTATCCCATCTACCAAAAAGTAGAACGAACTTTTTATGCCCCCTAATAATAGGATGATTTTATTCCTTCAGCCGATTAGTAGACTAATTAGCAGGACGATTGTATCATTTTCAACCATTAGTAGAACCATTAGTGGGATGATTTCATCCCTTCCACCCATTAATGGACCTATTTATGGAACGATTCAATCCCTTACTCCACTTACTGGGTTTACCCCGTCCAATCCTTCCATTAGTGGATTCATTATTAGGTCGATTCCGTCCTGTTTACCCATTAGCAGACACAGAAGTGGGACCATTCTATCCCATCCCTCAAAAAGTGGAACAGACATGTTCCGTCCCCCTAATAATAGGATGATTTTATCCCTTTAACCGATTGGTGGGATAATTCCATCCCTTCCACCCATTAGTAGACTCATTAGCAGGACGATTGTATCATTTTCAACCATTAGTGGGACGATTTCATCCCTTCCACCTGTTAATGGACCCATTTATGGTATGATTCAAACCCTTACTCCACTTAGTGGGACTACTCCGTCCAATCCGCCCATTAGTGAATTCATTATAAGGTCGATTCCGTCCTGTCTACCCATTAGTAGACAAATAAGTGGGACCATTGTATCCCATCGATCAAAAAGTGGCACTGACTTGTTACGTCCACCTAATAAAAGGATGATTTTTTCATTCAATCAAATAGTGGGACAATTCCATCCCTTCCACCCATACGTAGACTCATTAGTAAGACGTTTATATCTTTACCTACCATTAGTAGAACCATTAGTGCGATAATTCCATCCCTTCCACCGTAAATGTAACCATTTGTGGCACAATTCAATCCCTTCATCCATTTAGTGGGACTACTCCGTCCCATCCACCCATTAGTGGATTCATTATAACGTCGATTCCATCCTATCTACCCATTAGTAGAAACATCAGTAGGACCGTTCTATCTCATCCACCAAAAATTAGAATGTAATTTTTACGTCCACCTAATAATTGGACGATTTTATCCCTTCAACCGATTGGTGGGATAATTCCATCCCTTCCACCCATTAGTAGACTCATTAGCAGGACGATTGTATTATTTTCAGCCATTAGTAGGACCATTAGTGGGACGATTTCATCCCTTCCACCCGTTAATGGACCCATTTGTGGTACTATACAATCCCTAACTCCACTTATTGGGACTACTCCGTCCAATCCTTCTATTAGTGGATTCATTATTAGGTCGATTCCGTCATGTCTACCCATTAGTAGATACATCAGTGGGACCATTCTATCCCATCCACAAAAAAGTAGCCCAGACTTGTTACGTCCCTTCAATAATTGGACGATTTCGTCCCTTCAACCAATTAGTGGGGCAATTCCATCCCTTCAACCCATCAGTAGACTCATTAGTAGGATGTTTCTCACATTTCCATCCATTAGTAGAGCCATTAGTGAGACGATTTCATCTGTTCCACCCGTTAATGGACTCATTTGTGGTACGATTCAATCCTTTATGCCACTTTCTGGGACTACTCCGTCCAATCTTCCATTAGTGGATTCATTATTAGCTTGATTCCGTCATGTCTGCCCATTAATAGACACATTAGTGGGACCATTCTATCCCATCCACCAAAAAGTAGCAAAGACTTGTTACGTCCCCTAATAATAGGATGAATTTTTCCCTTCAACCAATTAGTGGGACGATTCCATCCCTTCCACCCATCAGTAGACTCATTGGTAGGATGATTCTATCCTTTCGACCCATTAGTAGAACAATTAGTTGGACGATTCCATCCGTTCCACCCATAAACGGACCCATTAATGGTACTTTTCAATCCCATCCTCCACTTAGTTGGGCTACTCCGTCCCATCCGCCCATTAGTAGATTCATTATTAGGTCGATTCCGACCTGTTTACTTATTAGTAGACACATCACTTGGACCATTCTATCCCATCTACCAAAAAGTAGAACGAACTTTTTATGCCCCCCTAATAATAGGACGATTTTATTCCTTCAGCCGATAAGTAGACTAATTAGCAGGACGATTGTATCATTTTCAACCATTAGTAGAACCATTAGTGGGATGATTTCATCCCTTCCACCCATTAATGGACCTATTTGTGGTACGATTCAATCCCTTACTCCACTTACTGGGTTTACCCCGTCCAATCCTTCCATTAGTGGATTCATTATTAGGTCGATTCCGTCCTGTTTACCCATTAGCAGACACATAAGTGGGACCATTCTATCCCATCCCTCAAAAAGTGGAACAGACTTGTTCCGTCCCCCTAATAATAGGATAATTTTATCCATTTAACCGATTGGTGGGATAATTCCATCACTTCCACCCATTAGTAGACTCATTAGCAGGACGATTGTATCATTTTCAACCATTAGTGGGACGATTTCATCCCTTCCACCTGTTAATGGACCCATTTATGGTATGATTCAATCCCTTACTCCACTTAGTGGGACTACTCCATCCAATCCGCCCATTAGTGAATTCATTATTAGGTCGATTCCGTCCTGTCTACCCATTAGTAGACAAATAGGTGGGACCATTGTATCCCATCGATCAAAAAGTGGCACGGACTTGTTACGTCCACCTAATAAAAGGATGATTTTTTCCATTCAATCAAATAGTGGGACAATTCCATCCCTTCCACCCATACGTAGACTCATTAGTAAGACGTTTATATCATTACCTACCATTAGTAGAACCATTAGTGCGATAATTCCATCCCTTCACCGTAAATGTAACCATTTGTGGCACAATTCAATCCCTTCATCAATTTAGTGGGGCTACTCCGTCCCATCCACCCATTAGTGGATTCATTATAACGTCGATTCCATCCTATCTACCCATTAGTAGACACATCAGTAGGACCGTTCTATCTCATCCACCAAAAATTAGAATGTAATTTTTACGTCCACCTAATAATTGGACGATTTTATCCCTTCAACCGATTTGTGGGATAATTCCATCCCTTCCACCCATTAGTAGACTCATTAGCAGGACGATTGTATTATTTTCAGCCATTAGTAGGACCATTAGTGGGACGATTTCATCCCTTCCACCCGTTAATGGACCCATTTGTGGTACTATACAATCCCTAACTCCACTTATTGGGACTACTCCGTCCAATCCTTCTATTAGTGGATTCATTATTAGGTCGATTCCGTCATGTCTACCCATTAGTAGACACATCAGTGGGACCATTCTATCCCATCCACCAAAAAGTAGCCCAGACTTGTTACGTCCCTTCAATAATTAGACGATTTCGTCCCTTCAACCAATTAGTGGGGGCAATTCCATCCCTTCCACCCATCAGTAGACTCATTAGTAGGATGTTTCTCACATTTCTATCCATTAGTAGAGCCATTAGTGAGACGATTTTATCCCTTCCACCCGTTAATGGACTCATTTGTGGTACGATTCAATCCTTTACGCCACTTTCTGGGACTACTCCGTCCAATCTTCCATTAGTAGATTCATTATTAGCTTGATTCCGTCATGTCTACCCATTAATAGACACATTAGTGGGACCATTCTATCCCATCCACCAAAAAGTAGCAATGTAACCCCTAATAATAGGATGAATTTTTCCCTTCAACCAATTAGTGGGACGATTCCATCCCTTCCACCCATCAGTAGACTTATTGGTAGGATGATTCTATCCTTTCGACCATTAGTAGAAAAATTAGTAGGACGATTCCATTCGTTCCACCCATTAACGGACCCATTAGTGGTACGATTCAATCCCATCCTATACTTTATGAGGCTACTCCGTCCCATCCGTCCATTAGTGGATTCATTATTAGGTCGATTCCGTTCTGTCTACCCATTAGTAGACACATTAGAGGGACCATTCGATCCCATCCACAGAAAAGTGGCACGGACTTGTTACGTCCCCTAATATTAGGACGATTTTATCCCTTCAACGAATTAGTGGTAAAATTCCATACTTTCCACCCATTAGTAGACTCATTAGCAGGACGATTCTATCATTTTCACCCATTAATAGAACCATCAGTGGAGGATTTCACCCCTTCCACCCGTTAATGGATCCATTTTTGGTACGATTCAATCCCTTACTCCACTTAGTGGGACTATTCTTTCCTATCAGCCCATTAGTTGATTCATTATAAGGTCGGTTCCGTTCTATCTACCCAATAGTAGACACATATCAGTGGGACCAGTCTATCCCTTCCACCAAAAAGTGGCACAGACTAGCTACGTCCCCCTAATATTAGGACAATTTTATCCCTTCAACCAATTGGTGGAACAATTCCATCCCTTCCACCCATAAGTAGACTCATTAGTAGGATGTTTCTATCATTTCGACCCATTAGTATAACAATTAGTGTGACGATTCTATACCTTTGACCTGTAAATAGAACCATTTGTGGCACGATTCGATCACTTCGTCCATTTAGTGGGTTACTCCGTCCCATCCGCCCATTAGTAGATTCATTATTAGGTTGATTCCGACCTGTCTACCCATTAGTAGACACAGCACTTGGACCATTTTATCCCCTCTACCAAAAAGTAGAACGAACTTTTATGCCCGCCTAATAATAGGACGATTTTATTCCTTCAACCGATAATAGGATGATATTGTCCCTTCAACCAATTAATGGGACAATTTCATCCTTTCTACCCATTAGTAGACTCATTACCAGGACGATTCTATCATTTGAACCCATTAGTAGAACTATTAGTGGGACTATTTCATCCCTTCCACCTGTTAATGGATCCATTTGTGGTACGATTCAATCCCTTACTAGACTTAGTGGGATTATTCTATCATGTCCGCTATTAGTGGATTCATTGTAAGATCGATTCCATCCTATCTACCCATTAGTAGACACAACAATGGGACCATTGTATCCTATCCACCAAAAAGTGACACAATTCCATCCCTTCTACCCATCAGTAGACTCACTAGTAGAACGATTCTGTCCTTTCCACCCATTAGAAGAACCATTAGTAGGACGATTCCATACCTTCCACCCATTAATAGACCCATTAGTGGTACGATTCAATCTGTTCCTCCACTTCAGGGGACTACTCCGTCCCATCCGCCCATTATTGGATTCATTATTAGGTCGATTCCTTCATGTCTACCCATTAGTAGGACGATTCCATCCGTTCCACCCGTAAATAGAACCATTTGTGGTACGATTCAATCCCTTCCTCCACTTAGTGGGACTACTCCGTCCCATCCACCCATTATTGGATTCATTATTAGGTCGATTCCTTCATGTCTACCAATTAGTAGACGCATCAGTAGGATAATTAAATCCCACAACACCAAAAACTGGCACGGACCTTTTACGTCCCCTAATAATAGGACGATTTTGTCCCGTCAACCAATTAGTGGGACAATTTAATCCTTTCTACCCATTAGTAGACTCATTACTAGGACGATTCTATCATTTTTACCCATTAGTAGAACTATTAGTATGACTATTTCATCCCTTCCACCCGTTAATGGATCCATTTGTGGTACAATTCAATCCCTAAGTAGACTTAGTGGGATTATTCTGTCATGTCCGCCATTAGTGGATTCATTGTATAGTCGATTCCATCATATCTACCCATTATTAGACACAACAATGGGACCATTGTATCCCACCCACCAAAAAATGGCACAAACTTGTTACATCCACCCAATAATCGGACGATTTTGTCCCTTCAACCAATTAGTGGAACAATTCCATCCCTTTTACCTATCAGTAGACACACTAGTAAGACGATTCTGTCCTTTCCACCCATTAGAAGAACCATTAGTGGGACGATTCCATCCCTTCCACCCATTAATAGACTCATTAGTGGTACGATTCAATCCGTTCCTCCACTTAAGGGGACTACTCCGTCCCATCCGCCCATTATTGGATTCATTATTAGGTCGATTCCTTCATGTCTACCTATTAGTAGACACATCAGTAGAACCATTCTATCCCATCTACCAAAAAGTGGCACTCACTTGTTACGTCCCCCAAATAATAGGATGATTTTTCCCTTCAACCAATTAGTTGGACTATTTCATCCCTTCAACCCATAAGTAGGCTCATTAGTAGGACATTTCTATCCTTTCCACCCATTAGTAGAACCATTAGTGGGATGATTCCATCCCTTCCACCCCTAAATTGAACCATTTGTGGTACGATTCAATCCCTTCCTCCACTTAGTGGGACTATTCTATCCCGTCTGCCCATATGCTGATTCATTATTAGGTTGATTACGTCCTGTCAACCCATTAGTAGAAAAAATAGTAGGACCATTTTATCTTGTCCACCATAAAATGGAACAGACTTATTACGTCCCCCTAATAATAGGACGATTTTATCCCTTCAACCGATTGGTGGATAATTCCTTCCCTTCTACCCATTAGTAGACTGATTAACAGGACGATTGTATCATTTTCAACCATTAGTGGGACGATTCCATCCCTTCCACCCATTAATAGACCCATTAGTGGTACGATTCAATCCGTTCCTCCACTTAAGGGGACTACTCCGTCCCATCCGCCCATTATTGGATTCATTATTAGGTCGATTCCTAAATATCTACCCATTAGTAGACACATCTGTAGGACCATTCTATCTCGTCCACCAAAAAGTGGCACGGACTTGTTTTGTCCCCACAATAATAGGATGATTTTTCCCTATAACCAATTAGTGGGACAATTCCATCACTTCCACCCATAAGTAGACTCATTAGTAGGACGTTTCTATCCTTTCCACCCAGTAGTAGAACCATTAGTGGGCGATTCCATCCCTTCCACCCGTAAATAGAACCATTTGAGGTACGATTCAATCCCTTCCTCCACTTAGTGGGACTAATCTGTCCCATCCACCTATTATTGGATTCATTATTAGGTCGATTCTCTCATGTCTACCAATTAGTAGACACATCAGTGGGACAATCCTATCCCATCCACCAAAAAGTGGCACGAACCTATTATGTCCCCTTATAATAGGACGATTTTGTCCCTTCAACCAATTAGTGGGACAATTTCATCCTTTCTACCCATTAGTCGACTCATTACCAGGACGATTCTATCATTTTAACCCATTAGTAGAACCATTAGTGGGACTATTTCATCTCTTCCACCCGTTAATGGATCCATTTGTGGTACGATTCAATCCCTTGCTAGACTTAGTGGAATTATTCTGTCATGTCCGCCCGTTAATGGATTCATTATAAGGTCGATTCCATCCTATCTACCCATTAGTAGACACAATAATGGGACCATTGTATCCCATCCACCAAAAAGTGGCACAGACATGTTACGTCCGCCCAGTAATCGGACGATTTTGTCCCTTCAACCAATTAGTTGAACTATTCCATCCCTTCTACCAATCAGTAGACTCACTAGTAGAACGATTCTATCCTTTCCACCCATTAGAAGAACCATCCGTGGGATGATTCCTTACCTTCCACCCATTAATAGACACATTAGTGGTACGATTCAATCAGTTCGTCCACCTAAGGGGACTACTCCGTCCCATACGCCCGTTGTTGGATTCATTATTAGGTCGATTCCTTCGTGTCTACCCGTTAGTAGACACACAAGTAGGACCATTCTATCCCATCCGCAAAAATATTGGCACTCACTTGTTTCGTCCCCCAAATAATAGGATGATTTTTCCCTTCAACCAATTAGTGGGACAATCCCATCCCTTCAACCCATAAGTAGACTCATTAGTAGGACGATTCTATCTTTTCCACTTATTAGTAGAACCATTTGTGGGATGATTCCATCCTTTCCACCCGTAAATGGAACCATTTGTGGTACGATTCAATCCCTTCCTCCACTTAGTAGGACTATTATATCCCGTCTGCCTATAAGTGGATTCATTATTAGGTTGATTACGTCCTGTCTACCCATTAGTAGACAGAATAGTAGGACCATTTTATCCCATCCACCAAAAAGTGGAACAGACTTATTACGTCCCCCTAAAAATAGGACGATTTTATCCCTTCAACCGATTGATGGATAATTCCCTCCCTTCTACCCATTAGTAGACTGATTAACAGGACGATTGTATCATTTTCAACAATTAGTGGGACGATTCCATCCCTTCCACCCATTAATCGACCCATTAGTGGTACGATTCTATCCGTTCCTCCACTTAAGGGGACTACTCCGTCCTATGCGCCCATTATTGGATTCATTACTAGGTCGATTCCTTCATTTCTATTCATTAGTAGACACATTAGTAGGACCATTCTATCCCATCCACTCAAAAGTGGCACGGACTTGTTTTGTCCCCATAATAATGGACGATTCTATCATTTTAAATCATTAATAGAACCATTAGTGGGACCATTTCATCCCTTCCTCCCGTGAATGGACCCATTTATGGCACAATACAATCCCTTACTCCAATTAGTGGGATTATTCCGTCCCGTCCGTCCTTTAGAAGATTCATTATTAGATCGATTCCAATTGTCTACCCATTAGTAGACACATCAGAGGTGCCATTACATCCCTTCCACCGATCAGTAGACTCATTAGTAGGACGATTCTATCCTTTCCACCCATTACCAGAACCATTAGTGGGATGATTCTATCCTGTATGCCCATTATTGGATTCATTATTAGGTCGATTCCTTTATATCTACCAATTAGTAGACACATCAGTGGGACCATTCTATTCCATACACCAAAAAGTGGCAAGGACCTATTACGTCCCCCTAATAATAGGACGATTTTGTCCCATCAACCAATTAGTGGGACAATTTCATCCTTTCTACCCATTAGTAGACTCATTACCAGGACGATTCTATCATTTTGTCCCATTAGTAGAACTATTAGTAGGACTATTTCATCCCTTCCACCCTTTAATGGATCCATTTGTGGTACGATTCAATCCCTTGCTAGACTTAGTGGGATTATTCTGTCATGTCCGCCCGTTAGTGGATTCATTGTAAGGTCGATTCCATCCTATCTACCCATTAGTAGACATAACAATGGGACCATTGTATCCCATCCACCAAAAAGTGGCACAGACTTGTTACGTCCGCCCAGTAATCGGACGATTTTGTCCCTTCAACCAATTAGTTGAACAATTCCATCCCTTCTACCCATCAGTAGACTCACTAGTAGAACAATTTTATCCTTTCCACCCATTAGAAGAACCATTAGTGGGACGATTCCTTACCTTCCACCCATTAATAGACACATTAGTGGTACGATTCAATCAGTTCCTCCACCTAAGGGGACTACTCCGTCCCATCCGCCCATTGTTGGATTCATTATTAGGTCGATTCCTTCGTGTCTACCCGTTAGAATACACACAAGTAGGACCATTCTATCCCATCCGCAAAAATAGTGGCACTCACTTGTTACGTCCCCCAAATAATAGGATGATTTTTCCCTTCAACCAATTCGTGGGACAATCCCATCCCTTCAACCCATAAGTAGACTCATTAGTAGGACGATTCTATCTTTTCCACTTATTAGTAGAACCATTTGTGGGATGATTCCATCCTTTCCACCCGTAAATGGAACCATTTGTGGTACGATTCAATCCCTTCCTCCACTTAGTAGGACTATTATATCCCGTCTGCCTATAAGTGGATTCATTATTAGGTTGATTACGTCCTGTCTACCCATTAGTAGACAGAATAGTAGGACCATTTTATCCCATCCACCAAAAAGTGGAACAGACTTATTACGTCCCCCTAAAAATAGGACGATTTTATCCCTTCAACCGATTGATGGATAATTCCCTCCCTTCTACCCATTAGTAGACTGATTAACAGGACGATTGTATCATTTTCAACAATTAGTGGGACGATTCCATCCCTTCCACCCATTAATCGACCCATTAGTGGTACGATTCTATCCGTTCCTCCACTTAAGGGGACTACTCCGTCCTATGCGCCCATTATTGGATTCATTACTAGGTCGATTCCTTCATTTCTACTCATTGGTAGACACATTAGTAGGACCATTCTATCCCATCCACTAAAAAGTGGCACGGACTTGTTTTGTCCCCATAATATTGGACGATTCTATCATTTTAAACCATTAATAGAACCATTAGTGGGACCATTTCATCCCTTCCTCCCGTGAATGGACCCATTTATGGTACGATACAATCCCATACTCCAATTAGTGGGATTATTTCGTCCCGTCCGTCCTTTAGTGGATTCATTATTAGATCGATTCCTTCTTGTCTACCCATTAGTAGACACATCAGTGGTACCATTACATCCCTTCCACCGATCAGTAGACTCATTAGTAGGACGATTCTATCCTTTCCACCCATTACCAGAACAATTAGTAGGATGATTCTATCCTCTATGCCCATTATTGGATTCATTATTAGGTCGATTCCTTTATATCTACCAATTAGTAGACACATCAGTGGGACCATTCTATTCCATACACCAAAAAGTGGCAAGGACCTATTACGTCCCCCTAATAATAGGTCGATTTTGTCCTTCAACCAATTATTGGGACAATTTCATCCTTTCTACCCATTAGTAGACTCATTACCAGGACGATTCTATCATTTTGTCCCATTAGTAGAACTATTAGTGGGACTATTTCATCCCTTCCACCCGTTCATGGATCCATTTGTGGTACCATTCAATCCTTTACTAGGCTTAGTGGGATTATTCGGTCATGTCCGCAATTAGTGGATTCATTGTAAGGTCGATTCCATCCTATCCACCCATTAGTAGACACAACAATGGGACCATTGTATCCCATCCACCAAAAAGTGGCACAAACTTGATACGTCCGCCCAGTAATACGATTTTGTCCCTTCAACCAATTAGTGGAACAATTCCATCCCTTCTACCCATCAGTAGACTCACTAGTAGGACGATTATATCCTTTCCACCTATTAGCAGAACCATTAGTGGGACGATTCCATCCCTGCCACACATTAATAGACCCATTAGTGGTACGATTCAATCCGTTCCTCCACTTAAGGGGACTACTCCGTCCCATCCGCCCATTATGTGATTCATTATTAGGTCGATTCCTTCATTTCAACCTATTAGTAGACACGTCAGTAGAACCATTCTATCCCATCTATCATAAAGTGGCAGTCACTTGTTACGTCCCCCAAATAAAAGGATGATTTTTCCCTTCAACCAATTAGTTGGACTATTTCATCCCTTCAACCCATAAGTAGGCTAATTAGTAGGACATTTCTATCCTTTCCACCCATTAGTAGAACCATTAGTAGGACGATTCCATCCCTTCCACCCGTAAATAGAACCATTTGTGGTACGATTCAATCCCTTCCTCCACTTAGTAGGACTACTCCGTCCCATCCACCCATTATTGGATTCATTATTAGGTTGATTCCTTCATGTCTACCAATTAGTAGACGTATCAGTGGGATAATTAAATCCCATAATACCAAAAACTGGCACGGACCTATTACGTCCCCTAATAATAGGACGATTTTTTCCCTTCAACCAATTAGTGGGACAATTTCATCCTTTCTACCCATTAGTAGACTCATTACTAGGACGATTCTATCATTTTAACCCATTAGTAGAATTATTAGTATGACTATTTCATCCCTTCCACCCATTAATGGATCCATTTGTGGTACTATTCAATCCCTATCTAGACTTAGTGGGATTATTCTGTCATGTCCGCCATTAGTGGATTCATTGTATGGTCGATTCCATCATATCTACCCATTATTAGACACAACAATGGGACCATTGCATCCCATCCACCAAAAAATGGCACAAACTTGTTTCATCCGCCCAGTAATCGGACGATTTTGTCCCTTCAACCAATTAGTGGAACAATTCCATCCCTTCTACCTATCAGTAGACTCACTAGTAAGAAGATTCTGTCCTTTCAACCCATTAGTAGAACCATTAGTGGGACGATTCCATCCCTTCCACCCATTAATAAACCCATTAGTGGTACGATTCAATCCGTTCCTCCACTTAAGGGGACTACTCCGTCCCATCCGCCCATTATTGGATTCATTATTAGGTCGATTCCTTCATGTCTACCTATTAGTAGACACATCAGTAGAACCATTCTATCCCATCTACCAAAAAGTGGCAGTCACTTGTTACGTCACCCAAATAATAGGATGATTTTTCCCTTCAACCAATTAGTTGGACAATTTCATCCCTTCAACCCATAAGTAGGCTCATTAGTAGGACGTTTCTATCCTTTCCATCCATTAGTAGAACCATTAGTGGGACGATTCCATCCCTTCCACCCCTAAATTGAACCATTTGTGGTACTATTCAATCCCTTCATCCACTTAGTGGGACTATTCTATCCCATCTGCCCATGTGTTGATTCATTATTAGGTTGAGTACGTCCTGTCAACCCATTAGTAGACACAATAGTAGGACCATTTTATCTCGTCCACCATAAAATGGAACGGACTTATTACGTCCCCCTAATAATAGGACGATTTTATCCCTTCAACTGATTGGTGGATGATTCCTTCCCTTCTACCCATTAGTAGACTGATTAACAGGACGATTATATCATTATCAACCATTAGTGGGATGATTCCATCCCTTCCACCCATTAATAGACCCATTAGTGTTACGATTTAATCCGTTCCTCCACTTAAGGGGACTGCTCCGTCCCAACCGCCCATTATTGGATTCATTATTAGGTCGATTCCTAAATATCTACCCATTAGTAGACACATCAGTAGGACCATTCTATCCCGTCCACCAAAAAGTGGCACAGACTTGTTTTGTCCCCACAATAATAGGATGATTTTTCCCTATAACCAGTTAGTGGGACAATTCCATCACTTCCACCCATAAGTAGACTCATTAGTAGGACGTTTCTATCCTTTCCACCCAGTAGTAGAACCATTAGTGGGCGATTCCATCCCTTCCACCGGTAAATAGAACCATTTGAGGTACGATTCAATCCCTTCCTCCACTTAGTGGTACTAATCCGTCCCATCCACCTATTATTGGATTCATTATTAGGTCGATTCCCTCATGTCTACCAATTAGTAGACACTTCAGTGGGACCATCCTATCCCATCCACCAAAAAGTGGCACGAACCTATTATGTCCCCTAATAATAGGACGATTTTGTCCCTTCAACCAATTAGTGGGACAATTTCATCCTTTCTACCCATTAGTCGACTCATTACCAGGACGATTCTATCATTTTAACCCATTAGTAGAACCATTAGTGGGACTATTTCATCTCTTCCACCCGTTAATGGATCCATTTGTGGTACGATGCAATCCCTTGCTAGACTTAGTGGGATTATTCCGTCATGTCCGCCCGTTAGTGGATTCATTGTAAGGTCGATTCCATCCTATCTACCCATTAGTAGACACAACAATGGGACCATTGTATCCCATCCACCAAAAAGTGGCACAGACTTGTTACGTCCGCCCAGTAATCGGACGATTTTGTCCCTTCAACCAATTAGTTGAACAATTCCATCCCTTCTACCCATCAATAGACTCACTAGTAGAACGATTCTATCCTTTCCACCCATTAGAAGAACCATTAGTGGGACGATTCCTTACCTTCCACCCATTAATAGACACATTAGTGGTACGATTCAATCAGTTCCTCCACCTAAGAGGACTACTCCGTCCCATCCGCCCATTATTGGATTCATTATTAGGTCGATTCCTTCATGTCTACCCATTAGTAGACACACAAGTAGGACCATTCTATCCCATCCGCAAAAATATTGGCACTCACTTGTTACGTCCGCCAAATAATAGGTGATTTTTCCCTTCAACCAATTAGTGGGACAATCCCATCCCTTCAACCCATAAGTAGACTCATTAGTAGGACGTTTCTATCTTTTCCACCCATTAGTAGAACCATTAGTGGGACGATTCCATACCTTCCACCCGTAAATAGAACCATTTGTGGTCGATTAAATCCCTTCCTCCACTTAGTAGGACTATTATATCCCGTCTGCCTATAAGTTGATTCATTATTAGGTTGATTACGTCCTGTCTACCCATTAGTAGACAAAATAGTAGGACCATTTTATCCCATCCACAAAAAAGTGGAACGGACTTATTACGTCCCCCTAATAATAGGACGATTTTATCCCTTCAACCGCTTGGTGGATAATTCCTTCCCTTCTATCCATTAGTAGACTGATTAACAGGATGATTGAATAATTTTCAACAATTAGTGGGACGATTCCATCCCTTCCATCAATTAATAGACCCATTAGTGGTACGATTCTATCTGTTCCTCCACTTAAGGGGACTACTCCGACCCATGCGCCCATTATTGGATTCATTATTACGTCGATTCCTTCATGTCTACTCATTAGTAGACACATTAGTAGGACCATTCTATCCCATCCACCAAAAAGTGGCACGAACTTGTTTTG
Organism: Petunia secreta; assembly: GCA_029990175.1. NCBI lineage: Eukaryota > Viridiplantae > Streptophyta > Magnoliopsida > Solanales > Solanaceae > Petunia > Petunia secreta. Next base: position 9,367,985 of record JARKIP010000053.1, read on the forward strand.
TCCCCACAATAATAGGATGATTCTTCCCTATAACCAATTAGTGGAACAATTCCATCCCTGGTAGACTCACTAGTAGGACGATTCTATCCTTTCCACCCATTAGCAGAACCATTAGTGGGACGATTCCATCCCTTCCACCCATTAATCGACCCATTAGTGGTACGATTCAATCCGTTCCTCCACTTAAGGGGACTACTTCGTCCCATCCGCCCATTATTGGATTCATTATTAGGTCGATTCCTTCATGTCTACCCATTAGTAGACACACAAGTAGGACCACTCTATCTCATCCGCAAATATAGTGGCACTCACTTGTTACGTCCCCCAAATAATAGGATGATTTTTCCTTTCAACCAATTAGTGGGACAATCCCATCCCTTCAACCCATAAGTAGACTCATTAGTAGGACGTTTCTATCTTTTCCACCCATTAGTAGAACCATTGGTGGGACGATTCCATCCCTTCCACCCGTAAATACATCAATTTATGGCACGATTCAATCCGCTCCTCCACTTAGTGGGACTATTCTATCTCGTCTGCCCATAAATGGATTCATTCTTAGGTTGATTACGCCCTGTCTACCCATTAGTAGACACAATAGTAGGACCATTTTATCCCATCCACCAAAAAATGGAACGGACCTATTACGTCCCCCTAATAATAGGTCTATTTTATCAATTCAATTGATTGGTGGATAATTCCTTCCCTTCTACTCATTAGTAGACTGATTAACAGGACGATTGTATCATTTTCAACCATTAGTGGGACGATTCCATCCCTTCCACCAATTAATAGACTCATTAGTGGTACGATTCTATCCGTTCCTCCACTTAAGAGGACTACTCCGTCCCATGCGCCCATTATTGGCTTCATTATTAGGTCGATTCCATGATGTCTACCCATTAGTAGACACATTAGAAGGACCTTTCTATCCCATCCACCAAAAAGTGGCACGGACTTGTTTTGTCCCCACAATAATAGGATGATTTTTCCCTATAAGCAATTAGGGGGACAATTCCATCACCTCCACTCATAAGTAGGACGTTTCTATCCATTCCATCCATTAGTAGAACCATTAGTGGGACGATTCCATCCCTTCCACCCGTAAATAGAACCATTTTTGGTGCGATTTGATCCCTTCCTCCACTTAGTGGGACTACTACGTCCAGTCCACCCATTATTGGATTCATTATTAGGTCGATTCCTTTATGTCTACCAATTAGTAGACACATCAGTGGGACAATTCGATCCCATACACCAAAAACTGGCATGGACCTGTTATGTCCCCCTAATAATAGGACGATTTTATCCCTTCAACCGATTGGAGGATAATTCCTTCCCTTCTACCCATTATTAGACTGATTAACAGGAAGATTGTATCATTTTCAACCATTAGTGGGACGATTCCATCCCTTCCACTAATTAATAGACCCATTAGTGGTACCATTCTATCCGTTTCTCCACTTAAGGGGACTAATCAGTCCCATGCGCCCATTATTGGATTCATTATTAGGTCGATTCCTTCATGTCAACCCATTAGAAGACACATTAGTAGGACCATTCTATCCCGTCCACCAAAAAGTGGCACGGACTTGTTTTGTCCCCACAATAATAAGATGATTTTTCCCGATAACCAATTAGTGGGACAATTCCATCACTTCCACCCATAAGTAGACTCATTAGTAGGACGTTTCTATCCTTTCCACCCATTAGTAGAACCATTAGTGGGCGATTCCATCCCTTCCACCCGTAAATAGAACCGTTTGAGGTACGATTCAATCCCTTCCTCCACTTAATAGGACTAATCCGTCCCATCCACATAATATTGGATTCATTATTAGGTCGATTCGCTCATGTCTACCAATTAGTAGAGACATCAGCGGGACCATCCTAACCCATCCACCAAAAAGTGGCACGAACCTATTACGTCCCCCTAATAATAGGATGATTTTGTCCCTTCAACCAATTAGTGGGACAATTTCATCCTTCTACCCATTAGTTGACTCTTTATAAGGACGATTCTATTATTTTAATCCATTAGTAGAACCATTAATGGGACTATTTCATCCCTTCCACCCGTTAATGGATCCATTTGTGGTACGATTAAATCCCAAATTAGACATAGTGGGATTATTCTGTCATGTCCGCCCGTTAGTGGATTCATTGTAAGGTCGATACAATCCTATCTACCCATTAGTAGACACAACAATGGGACCATTGTATCCCATCAACCAAAAAGTGGCACAGACTTGTTACGTCCGCCTAATAATCGGACGATTTATTCCCTTCAACCAATTAGTGGAACAATTCCATCCATTCTACCCATCAGTAGACTCACTAGTAGAACGATTCTATCCTTTCCACCCATTAGAAGAACCATTAGTGGGACGATTCCATACCTTCCACCCATTAATAGACCCATTGGTGGTACGATTCAATCCGTTCCTCCACTTAAGGGGTCTAGTCCGTCCCATCCGCCCATTATTGGATTCATTATTAGGTCGATTCGTTCATGTCTACCCATTAGTAGACACACAATTAGGACCATTCTATCCCATCAACAAAAATAGTGGCACTCACTTGTTACGTCCCCCAAATAATAGGATGATTTTTCCGTTCAACCAATTAGTGGGACAATCCCATCCCTTCAACCCATAAGTAGACTCATTAGTAGGACGTTTCTACATTTTCCACCCATTACTAGAACCATTGGTGGGACGATTCCATCCCTTCCACCCGTAAATACAACCATTTATGACACGATTTAATCCCCTCCTCCACTTAGTGGGACTATTTATCCCGTCTGCCCATAAATGGATTCATTATTAGGTTGATTACGTCCTATCTACCCATTAGTAGACAAAATAGTAGGACCATTTTATCCCATCAACCAAAAAGTGGAACGGACTTATTACGTCCCCCTAATAATAAGACGGTTTTATCCCTTCAACCGATTGGTGGATAATTCCTTCCCTTCTACCCATTAGTAGACTGATTAACAGGACGATTGTATCATTTTCACAAATTAGTGGGACGATTCCATCCCTTCCACCAATTAATAGACCCATTAGTGGTACGATTCTATCCGTTCCTCCACTTAAAGGGACTACTCCGTCCCATACGCCCATTATTGGATTCATTATTATGTCGATTCCTTCATGTCGACTCATTAGTAGACACATTAGTAGGACCATTCTATCCCATCCACCAAAAAGTGGCACGGACTTGTTTTGTCCCCACAATAATAGGATGATTTTTGCCTATAACCAATTAGTGGGACAATTCCATCACACCCACCAATAAGTAGGCTCATTAGTAGGACGTTTCTATCCTTTCCACCAGAACCATTAGTGGGACGATTCAATCCCTTCCACCCGTAAATAGAACCATTTGTGGTACGATTTAATCCCTTCCTCCACTTAGTGGGACTACTCCGTCCCATCCACCCATTATTGGATTAATTATTAGGTCGATTCCTTCATGTCTACCCATCAGTAGAAACATCAGTAGGACCATTCTATGCCATCCACCAAAAAGTGGCAGGGACTTGTTACGTCCCCTCAATGATAGGATGATTTTTCCCTTCAACCAATTAGTGGGACAATTCCATCCTATCCACCCATCAATAGACTCACTAGTCGGATGATTCTATCCTTTCCACCCATTAGCAGAACCATTAGTGGGATGATTTAATCCTTTCCACCCATTAGCAGAACCATTAGTGGGATGATTTAATCCTTTCCACCCATTAATTGAACCATTACTCGTACGATTCAATCCGTTCCTCCATTTAAGGGGACTAGTCCGTCCCATCCACACATTATTGGATTCATTATTAGATCGATTCCTTCATGTCTACCCATTAGTAGACACATCAGTAGAACCATTCTATCCCATCCACCAAAAAGTGGAACTCACTTGTTACGTCCCCCAAATAATAGGATGATTTTTCCCTTCAACCAATTAGTGGGACAATTCCATCCCTTCAACCCATAAGAAGACTCATTAGTTGGAAGTTTCTATCCTTTCCACCCATTAGTAGAACCATTAGTGGGACGATTCCATCCCTTCCACCCGTAAATGGAACCATTTGTGGTACGATTCAATCCCTTCCTCTACTTAATAGGACTATTCTATCCCGTCTGCTTATAAGTGGATTCATTATTAGGTTGATTATGTCCTGTCTACCCATTAGTAGACACAATAGTGGGACCATTCTATCACATCCACCAAAAAGTGGAACGGACTTGTTACGTCCCCCTAATAATAGGATAATTTAATCCCTTCAACCGATTGGTGGATAATTCTGTCCCTTCTACCCATTAGTAGACTCATTAACAGGACGATTGTATCATTTTCAACCATTAGTTGGACGATTCCATCCCTTCCACCAATTAATAGACCCATTAGTGGTACGATTCTATCCGTTCCTCCACTTAAGGGGACTACTCCGTCCCATGCGCCCATTATTGAATTCATTAATAGGTCGATTCCTTCATGTCTACCCATTAGTAGACGCATTAGTAGGACCATTCTATCCCATCCACCAAAAAGTGGCACGGACTTGTTTTGTCCCTACAATAATAGGATGATTTTTCCCTATAAGCAATTAGTGGGACAATTCCATCACTTCCACCCATAAGTAGACTCATTAGTAGGACGTTTCTATCCTTTCCACCCATTAGTAGAACCATTAGTGGGACGATTCCATCTCTTCCACCCGTAAATAGAACAATTCGTGGTACGATTCAATCCCTTCCTCCACTTAGTGGGACTATTCCATCCCATCCACCTATTATTGGATTCATTATTAGGTCGATTCCTTCATGTCTACCAATTAGAAGACACATCAGTGGGACCATTCTATCCCATACACCAAAAAGTGGCACAGACCTGTTACTTCCCCCTACTAATAGGACGAGTTTTTCCTTTCAATCAATTAGTGGGACAATTCCATCCCTTCCACCCATTAGTATACTTATTAGTAGGACGATTCTATCACTTTCAACCATTAATAGAACCATTAGTGGGACCATTTCATTCCTTCCTCCCATGAATAGACCCAGTTGTGGTACGATACAATCCCTTACTCCACCTAGTGGGACTATTCTGTCCTGTCCGTGCATTAGTGGATTCAAAATTAGGTCAATTCCTTCCTGTCTACCCATAAGTAGACACATCACTGGTACCATTCTATCCCATCCACCAAAAAGTGGCACCGACTTGTTACGTCCCCCCAATAACAGGACGATTTTGTCCCTTCAACCCATTAGTGGGAGAATTACATCCCTTCCACCGATTAGTAGACTCATTAGTAGGACGATTCTATCCTATCCGCCCATTATTAGATTCATTATTAGGTCGATTATGTTCTGTCTATCCATTAGTAGACACATCACTGGGACCATTCTATCCCATCCACCAAAAAGTATTACGGAGTTGTTATGTCCCCCTATTAATAGGAAGATTTTTTCCATTTAACCATTTAGTGGGACAATCTAATCCTTTCTACCTATTAGTAGACTAATTAGCAGGACGATTCTCTCATTTTCACCCATTAGTAGAACCATTAGTGGGACTATTTCATCCCTTCCACCCGTTAATGGATCCATTGTGGTATGATTCAATCCCTTACTAGGCTTAGTGGGATTATTCTGTCATGTCCGTCCATTAGTGGATTCATTATAAGGCCGATTCAGTCCTATCTACCCATTAGTAGACACAACAGTGGGACCATTGTACCCCATCCACCAAAAAGTAGCACAGACTTGTTACGTCCCCCCAATAATAGGACGACTTTTTTCTTTCAACAAATTAGTGGGACAATTCCATCCCTTCCACCCATCAGTAAACTCATTAGTAGGACGACTCTATCCTTTCCACCTATTAGTAGAATTATTAGTGGGACGATTCCATCCCTTCCACCCATTAATAGACCCATTATTGGTACGATTCAATCCGTTCCTCCACTTAAGGGGACTACTCCGTCCCATCCGCGCATAATTGGATTCATTATTAGGTTGATTCCTTCATGTCTACACATTAGTAGACACATCAGTAGGACCATTCTATCTCATCCACCAAAAAGTGGCACTTACTTGTTACGTCCCCCATATAATTGGATGATTTTTCCCTTCAACCAATTAGTAGGACAATTCGATCCCTTCAACCGAGCAGTTCGTTAATAAGACGATTCTATCCTTTCCACCCATTAGTAGAACCATTTGTGGGATGATTCCATCTCTTCCACCTATTAATGGACCCAGTAGTTGTAAGATTCAATCTTTTCCTCCACTTAGTGAGGCTACTCCGTCCCATCCGCCCATTAGTGGATTCATTATTAGGTCGATTCCATATTGTCTACCCATTAGTAGACACATCAGTTGGACCATTCTATTCCATCCACCAAAAATTGGAAAAGATTTGTTACGCCCCCCTAATAATATGACGATTTTCTCCCTTCAACCACTTAGTGGGACAATTCAATCCCTTCCCTTCCACCCATCAGTAGAATCATTAGCAGGATGATTCTATCCATTCCATATATTAGTAGAACCATTAGTGGGATGATTCCATACCTTCAACCCATAAATTGAACCATTGGTGGTACGATTCAATCTCTTTCTCTACTTAGTGGGACTATTCAGTCTCGTCCGCCCATTAGTGGATTCATCATTAGGTCGATTTCGTCCTGTCTACCTATTTGTAGACACATCAGTGGGACTATTCTATCCAATCCACCAAGAAGTCGCACAGACTTATTATGTCTGACCAGTAATAGGATGATTTTATCCCTTCAACCAATTAGTGGAAAAATTCCATCGCTTCCACCCATAAGTAGACTCATTAGTAGGACGATTCTATCCTTTCCACCCATTAGCAGAACCATTAGTGGTACGATTCAATCCTTTCCAACCATTTGTGGTACGGTTCTGGCCCATCCGCCCATTAGTGAATTAATAATTAGGTCGATTCCTTCATGTCTACCCAATAGTAGTCACATTAGTGGGATCATTCTATTCCATCCACCAAAAATTAGAATAGACTTGTTACTTCTCCGAGTAGACTCACTAGTAGGACGTTTGTATCGTTTCCACCCATTAGTAGAACCATTAATGGGACGATTCCATTATTTCCAATCGTAAATGGAACCATCTGATGTACGATTCAATCCCTTCCTCCACTTAACAGGACTATTTTGTCCTATCTGCCCATTAGTGGATTTTTTAGTAGGTCGATTCCATCCTGTGTATCCATTAATAGACACAACAGTGGGACAATTTTATCCCATCCACAAAAAAGTGGAACGGACTTGTGACGTCCCTCTAATAATAGGTAGATTTTATCCCTTCAACCGATAGGTGGGATAATACTATCCCTTTCATCCATCAGTAGACGCATTAGCAAGACGATCGTATCATTTTCAACCATTAGTAAAATCATTAGTGGGACAATTTCATCCCTTCCACCCGTTAATGGACTCATTTGTGGTACGATTCAATCCCTTGCTCCACTTAGTGGGACTATTCCATCCAATCCGCCCATTAATGGATTCATTATTAAGTCGATTCTGTCTTGTCTACCCATCAATAGACACATTAGCGGGACATTTCTATCCCGTCCACCAAAAAGTAGCACGTACTTGTTACGTCCCCCCAAGAATAAGACAATTTTGTCCGTTAAACCAATTAGTGGGACAAGTCCATCTCTTCAACCCATCAGTAGACTCATTGGTAGGACGATTCTATCCTTTCCACCCATTAGTAGAATTATTAGTAGGACGATTCGATCCCTTCCACCCGCTAATGGACCCGTTAATGGTATGATTCAATCCCTTCCTCCACTTAGTGGGGCTGCTCCGTCCCATCCGCCCATTAGTGGATCATTATTCGGTCGACTCCGTCCTGTCTACCCATTAGTAGACAGATCAGTGGGACCATTCTATCCAATCCACCAAAAAGTGGCACAGACCTGTTACGTCTCCCCAATAATAGGATGATTTTGTCCCTTCAACCAATTAGTGGGATAATTCAATCCTTTCCACCCATTAGTAGACTCATTACCAGAACGGTTCTATCATTTTCACCCATTAGTAGAACAATTCGTGGGACGATTTCATCCCTTCTACCTGTTAATGGACCCATTTGTAGTACGATTCAATCCCTTACTTCACTTAGTGGGACTATTCTGTCCCGTCCGCCAATTAGTGGATTCATTATAAGGTCGATTCTGTCCTATTTACCCATTAGTAGACACAACAGTGGGACCATTCTATCCCATCCACCAAAAAGTGGCATGGACTGGTTGTGTCCACCCAATGATAGGGCGATTTTGTATTTTCAACAAATTAGTGGGACAATTCCATCCCTTGCACCCATCGGTACACTCATTAGTAGGACCATTCCATCATTTCCACCAATTAGTAGAACCATTACTAGGATGGTTCCATCCGTTCCACCCATTAATGGACCCATTAGTGGTACAATTCAATCCCTTCCTCCACTTAGTGAGGCTACTCCGTCCCATCCGCCCATTAGTGGATTCATTATTAGGTCGATTCCGTCATGTCTACCTATTAGTAGACACATCAGTGGGACCATTCTATCCCATCCACCAAAACGTGGCATGGACTTGTTACGTGCGCCTAATAATAGGACGATTTGTCCCTTCAAAAAATTAGTAGGACAATTCCATCCCTTCCACCCATAAGTTGAGTCATTAGTAGGACGTTTCTATCCTTTTAACCCATTAGTAGAACCATTAGTGGGACGATTCCATCCCTTCCACCATAAATGGAGCCATTTGTGGTATAATTCAATCCATACCTCCACTTAGTACCTATTCTGTCATGTCTGCCAATTAGTGGATTCATTATAAGGTCGATTTCGACCTGTCTACCCATTAGTAGACAATAGTAGGACCTTTCTATCCCATTCACCAAAAAGTAGCACCGACTTGTTACGTCCCCCCAATAATTGGCTGATTTTGTCCCTTCAACCAATTAATGGGAGAATTCCATCCCTTCCACCCATCAGTAGACTCATTAGTAGGACAATTCTATCCTTTCCACCCATTAGTAGAACCATTAGTTGTACGATTCCACCTCTTCCACCCGTTAATAGACCCATTTGTGGTACGATTCAATCCCTTAGTCAACTTAGTAGGACTATTCTGGCCCATCCGTTCATTAGTGGATTAATAATTAGGTCGATTCCTTCATGTCTACCCATTAGTAGACACATCAGTGGGATCATTCTATTCCATCCACCAAAAAATTGAACAGACTTGTTACGTCCCCGTAATAATAGGACGATATTCTCCCTTCAACCAAATAGTGGGACAATTCCACCCCCTCAACCCATAAGTAGACTCACTAGTAGGACATTTCTATCATTTCCACCCATTAGTAGAACCATTAGTGGGACGATTCCATCCATTCCAATCGTAAATGGAACCATTTGATGTACGATTCAATCCCTTCCTCCACTTAACAGGACTATTCTGTCCCATCCGCCCATTAGTGGATTGTTTAATAGGTCGATTCCATCATGTCTACCCATTAGTAGACACAACAGTGGGACAATTTTATCCCATCCACAAAAAAGTGGAACGTACTTGTGACGTCCCTCTAATAATAGGTAGATTTTATCACTTCAACCGATAGGTGGGATAATACTATCCCTTCCATCAATCAGTAGACTTATTAGCAGGACGATCGTATCGTTTTGAACCATTAGTAAAACCATTAGTGGGACAATTTTATCCCTTCCACCCGTTAATAGACTCATTTGTGGTACGATTCATTCCCTTGCTCCACTTAGTGGGACTACTCCGTCAGATCCGCCTATTAATGGATTAATTATTCAGTCGATTCCGTCTTGCCTACCCATCAGTAGATCCTAAATTGGGGTCAAAATCGCTCCTTCATTTAAATTCCAGCTTATATATGCGAAGCCCATATCACACCCACACAACCCATCATTCACCAACCTTTCCCTTATCAAAAAACCTACACCCACTATTATCATATAAAACAACAGCCGCTGCACCCCACTGGATCCATCATCTTCCTCTCTCCAAAATACACATACCCCGAACCACTAAACTCTACTCTCCATTTTCATGGCAGAATCCGAATTAGAATTAAAAATCCCCAAACAACCCAACATTTTCCTATACAACACTATGATTCGTGGCTTAGTTTCGAATGATTGTTTTAATCAATGTATTCAGTACTTTTATTTAATGCGTAATGATGGGTTATTACCAAACAACTTTACATTCCCTTTCAGGTTGAAATCATGTGCCCGGTGATCGAATTTTTAAACCCGGTGTTATGGCTCATTCGATTGTGATAAAAGTTGGTTTCAATCGTGATGTATTTGTAAATACTGGTTTGGTTTGTTTCTATGCGAAATGTGGTTTTCTTGATGAGGCACACAAGGTGTTTGATTTTAACCGGAAAAGCCATCATCGCCGGTGCCTTTGTTTGACGATCTGTTACTGAAAATAAAGGGGAAGGAGTTGCAGCGGCGCCGCTATGGCTTGGCGTTGCTCCTCCTCTCTGTTTTGACACCGTCTCATTCCTGTGCTTATATTCTTGTATATTTTGATCATATCACATTGGTTTTGCTGTGTTTGATTCGCTTGATTTTGCAGATCCTGAAATTTTGGTTTGAACCGTCACTATTTGTCTTCACCAGAAAACCCATTTCCGATTGACTCATATTATAACCCAGTATCGGGTTCCCTGTTCTCATTGTTCTCTTTTGTTGGTGGATTTTTGATTGAAATTGAAAATGGGAGTGGAGGGGTTAGTGATGGTGGATCGGGGGTGCCTGAGAGTATGGTTTTGGAAACAAGTTCGTCGTTTGGGTTGACGAGTTCGTCCATTTCTATGTCTAATTTGCCTGCTATTGGTGTTCAATCTGGGGATGCTTTGCTGGATAAAAGGGTTAAGTTGATCCGTTTACTGTGATTGGGCTTTTTCGTGGGAAGCTTTGACTCATTGGCTTTGTTATGCCATTTGACCCGTTTACATGATTGGACTACTGTGTTCGTTGACTGGATTTTCTGAATGCAGGGATCCATTTTGGATAAATTGTATCCACTATTGAATATTGAACTGATTTGAACAAATACTACGCTAATGGCCGATGAAAAATACACATGCATGTATTGTGGCCTCGGGATTAATTTGAACATGATACTACACTTGAACCGTCCCGTTCCCGTGTCCCTAAAGCAAAAGGCGATGATGAATGTATGTATTTGAGGCAAAACAAATCGAATAGAGTGGTGGGTTTGGTACTTGGCGTGGCAACACGACCGGCTCCGTGTTTGCAGCCGTACCAAATCCCGATCTTCTATTCGACGCGCCATACAAACCTGAGCCTAAATTTTGCAAAAACAACCCTTTTACTACTATTATTATTATTATTATTATTATTATTATTATTATTATTATTATTATTATTATTATTATTATTATTATTATTATTATTATTATAATTATTATTATTCTATTATTATTATATATATTTTATTATTATTATTACTTTATTACTGTAGTATTATTATTTTATTTTCATTAGTTATTACACTTTATTATCGTACTAATCTAATTTTATTTGTTGGTTTTGCATGGTACATTTTGGCACGAACAATTTGTGGACGAGTTGGATAAACCCACAAATGGGATAGTGCATTGGCTTGAAGTCGCATTGGGGTCGAGTTCGGGCTCAAGATTCAAAAAGTGAAGATCATAGAAAGTGCTTTGTTGAGCCGCATATTCTAACTTAGGCTCATGGGCATATAATTGTATAAAATTAAATAAATTCAAGGCTCCCATGAGTTTATCAATTTCCGGGTTCTTCTTCTAAACCTCCTCTTTTCCCATCCTTAGAAATTGCATGTTGTTAGAATTTTCCGTAGATAATTAATTTTTATAGAATAATTTATTTTATTGTTTATGAATGAACGTTTATTCATTTATTGAGTTATTTTGCGAATATTTATTTCTTTTGAATTTCCATCTTACTTAGGAATTTCGAAACCTTTTAGTTAAATAGTGCGTGCAATAAAATTTAGAAATAATAAAAGTAGTAATTTTGTTTCAAATCCCTTAAATTGCAACTTCAATTGAGATTTTCTCCATGTTAATTAATTTTCTTATCTCTTCCCCAAATGCATTTATTATTATTATTATTATTATTATTATTATTATTATTATTATTATTATTATTATTATTATTATTATTATTATTTATTATTATTATTATTACATTTAAATTCATATTTATTTAAAGCGTAATTTATTACAATCTTAGATTTTAGCATTAATTTTAACGCTTTTTGAACTAAACTTTGTAAACTTGCATTTATAGAGCTATTTTGTGAAAACCGAAGGATTAACCGTAATTTTACGATTTTCGAAAGTGCTTTCAAATTGAAACCTTCTTTCGAAAGTAATTGAACCTCTTACTTACAATCTCTAAAATAGACCACTTCCTTAAAACGGAGTGCTTGCACGCACTATTTAATTAATTGGTTCCTAATTCCCCTAAATTAGGTGGCGACTCCAAAGAAAGCCCTTTGGAGTCCCATATTGTTGAATATTACACCCGAAAACTATCTTTTCTTAAGAAAGGGTAATTTTTGGGGTTCAACAGTGTGGCGAATCTGCTGGGGATACCTTAAGGTTCTAACCGCAAGGTTTTCACAAGATAACTCTTTATTTGCTTAATATTTGCAAAATAGCATGTTTAGTTAATTTGATTATTTGCAATTGTTTGTCACTAAAAGCATGTCACTACACTTTATTTGTGCACATATAAACTGGCATTCCATTCATATTTCCCCCACACCTGGGAGCTTCTTCATGGTTACTTATACCCGCGAGGTGTATGCATATACACCCGCAACTCACAAAAAAACCCTTTAAGAAAGAGTGCGCGTACCTGCGGGGTGAGCGGATAGTTTTACTACCGCGTGACCGCTTGCCACTCAAAACAGCCTTGTGTCTAGTAAACCCACTCTAGAGTTTTCGTTAGGAACATGCATGCATATACACCTTAGTTTGGACCCGGTCCTTGATACCGTTTCCAAGAATTAAGAAACCGCCCTTTTGTTGACGGGTTATTGAATCCCAATGACATTGCATATTATGTGATCGTGTGGATATTACAACGAATCCCAAACCATTTGCCATGTCAAATTTGAGAAGTTAACAATTATGTCGATTTATTTTTATCTCAGATGTTGTATTGACAAACGGCTTGTGTTGTTATAATAACCACATGTGCGTGCAACTTGACGATTAGGCCTACCTATGGCATAAAGAGACACCTTACAGGGTAGGACGCGTTTGCATATTTATTTATGCTCAACTACTTGTGATTTTCACATGTTAATTGCTTGCCTTGCTTCATTTGCTTAGGATGATTTAAAAACTAGGTATTGCTTGCTTGTATGCAATCCTATGAATGACATGCAAACTATCTTAGTTACCCTTTGAGAGGTATCTTTTGTTTTGTTTATTTCTTTACCAAATGTCGGATTTGTGAAGTGGCTGACCATTCACCACGCAAAGGTTTCGAGATCTGATTGATGGTAGATGCTCTAGCTCGTGAATGATGCAACACCAGAAGCTAACGGCATTGTTTGAAAGAACTTGGCAATTGAACTTAGTAGCATTATTTTCAATTTTAATTCAGATTGAGGTCCTGAATTGCATTGCACTTTAAAGCTTATGTTAATCTGAATCAACTCATTTTGAATTTATGAAAGTTGAAATAAAATCCATCTCATTCTTATTATATTATTTACGCTTGCATTTGTTTCCATTTCAAAATTAAAATTGATAAACCTGCCAAAGCTTTGCTTGTGATGTATGGCAAAACAACTGAATAATTTGAAAACGATGCACTGAAAGTTATTGTCTGCGCTCTTTGGATATCGCGCTATCTGTTAGAACTTCTACTGGGGCAGCTTTTATTTGTTGGTATATGGCGTTGAAGCAGTGATGCAGAAATACGCACGATCTGATTCCTGAGGAGGGATACGTAGGCTCCCCCATCGGGCTCGACCCTGTAGTATTTAAGTTTTCATTTTCTCCCCAAGAAAGACAACTGGGGCAATTTTGCAAGATAATTTGAAGATCTGAAAGATAACAACTGGGGCAATTTTGTAAGATAATTTGAAGATTTGAAAGATAGCAACTGGGGCAATTTTTGCAAAGCGAGTTGGAGATGCGAAAGATAATAACTGGGGCAGAATTTTGCAAGAAGCAGCGTTGGTTATTAAATATGAGTTGGCAAGAATTCTGTAATTGGTTAAGCAAACAGTGCAAAGTCTAAGCCAAAGGACGTTCAGTTTGTTTTAAGATATGTTACAAGTTTAAGTTAAGGAAAAATTTTCAAAATGCATCTTTGACTTCATTTGCATGCTTATTTCACTCGCTATATTGCATTAAAATATTTTATCTTGCCTCTATTTTTCAAAGTCAATGCTATTTGAGTTCATGAGCCAAGTTTCTGAAAGCAATTCGCAAATCCAAGTCCAATGAAGACGAGGAAGCAGCAGAAGCAGCAAGATCAGGATGAAGTCTGCACAAATCAAACGCTTCCCCTTCCCTTCCCAAAGCTAACAATTTTTCTTTGAGAGCATGAACATGAAAGCTTGCAATGAAAGGATCATTCACTATGGATGAACAATTATTTGAACACGCATCCAAAGTTGCCTGTCAAAGTTGACCATCGGCTACGAGGATTCCCTTTGTTGACCACCAGGTTAACAAGTTAACAAGTCAGTCCCGAGACCCTCCTTGCTTCGTGCCGGACCAGTTCGCCAGCTGATTTGTTCGACAATCAACCCCAAGACCCTCCTTGCTTCATGCCCGACCGGCTTGCCAGTTGATTTGTCAAGATTGTTGAAAATGCTTTGCACTATGCCTTCGCATTTGCTTTATTGCTTCGCCAGTGGATGGGAAGACAATTTATCAAAGATATTGCAGCTTGCACTTACAAATTACGTCATGCCTACCATAAGCAATCGGGGGTTTTATTATCAAGTCTATCGTTAGCAAGCGAAGACTTTATTAGCATTGAAGCCTACCATAAGCAATTGGAGGCATTATTTTGAAGCCTATCATAGGCAATTGAAGGCTCTTTTGTTATTGATCCTACCGTAAGCAATCGGGGGGTCTTATTATCAAGTCTATCGTGAGCAAGCGAAGACATTATTATTTGAAGCCTACCATAAGCAATTGGAGGCCTTATTCTGAAGCCTATCATAGACAATTGAAGGCTCTTTTGTTATTGATCCTACCGTAAGCAATCGGGGGTCTTATTATCGTGAGCAAGCGAAGACATTATTATCATTTGAAGCCTACCATAAGCAATTGGAGGCCTTATTCTGAAGCCTATCATAGACAATTGAAGGCTCTTTTGTTATTGATCCTACCGTAAGCAATCGGGGGGGGGTCTTATTATCAAGTCTATCGTGAGCAAGCGAAGACATTATTATCATTTGAAGCCTACCATAAGCAATTGGAGGCCTTATTCTGAAGCCTATCATGACAATTGAAGGCTCTTTTATTATTGATCCTACCGTAAGCAATCGGGGGTCTTATTATCAAGTCTATCGTGAGCAAGCGAAGACATCATTATCATTTGAAGCCTACCATAAGTAATTAGAAGCATTATTCTGAAGCCTATCATAGACAATTGAAGGCTCTTTTGAATTGAACATCAGATTTAATATGAACTGAAGGAAGCATTCAACACTTTGCATCACTATCAATACAAGCAACACGACCCAGTTTGGCTTATTTGTTTTGCAGTATTTTGCCTTAATTAATCCAATTTGCAACTTTGTTTTGTAGGCTGCTATCAAATTTAGGCTCGTTCACCTTATATTGAACGTTTTGGGCTCGTTCGCCTTATAATTGAACATTTTAGGCCCATTCGCCTTATAATTGAATGTTTGGGCTCGTTCACCTTATAAATGAACGTTATGTTACCTGCGTATGATATAGATTAGCAAGTCGACTTGAGATATTATGTCTCGTTAGTCGACTTATTTTATGAAAGCCTTGCATTTTACAATTCGTTCTCGCTTTACTTATTGTCTTGCTTTACTGTTTCAGAATAAGGATCAGCTTAGAGGTTCTCCGGGCGGAGTACTTTGTCAGTTGATCGAAGGAAAACCTTATCGATGATGCCGCAACCCGCATTTACAATTTTATCACTTTATCTATTTCTTATTCCAATTATTACAATTTATTAGTAGTTGCACGCTTACCGCTTGTTGAGATTATTGCAGGATTTTTAGCAGCACCGCAGCAGCGTTTTGAGCATAACGTAGAGCTTTTCTTAGCGACGAACCGGGGCAATCGTTGATATGAGCTGGACTCGTCAGCAAAGACCTGAAGAATCGCACCCGCATAAGTCATCCACCCTAGAGGTAAGTCTTTTGTTAACCCTGTGTCTGAGGTTTGAGATTGAAGACAAGATGGCTCGGTTATCGAGGTGCAGTGGAAACTATGTCCGTGTAAACCCCTCTTTATGGGTGTGTCGTCGACCACATTTTCATAACTTGGGTGATTACAAGCCTCTTTTCCCGCGCTTGAGTGGTCGTTACTATCTCATCTTTGATCTTCAAATCGCATCGAACTACATATGGCCTGATTCTCTTTCAGCCCGAGATATGTAGGCAACTCGGAAATCGAAGTTCGGCCATGTCCATAAGCCTCGCATTTTGATCCTAGGAATCAGAGTCTTGGCTTTACCGTGACAAAATTGGCTTTCATGTCAACTTTCTTTACCCTGAAAACTCTTTCATCCTTTTCGGGTAAAGAGGGGCAGCTGTTGACACCCAATTTTGTCCCGAAATTTCAATTAAACATCTAATTATTTAATCAAAGGATAATATTGAAAATTAAATATAATTGATTAATTTCTGAGTAAAAGAGTCAAATTTTGCAATGCATAGCTTAATTTCTATCCTACCCGTGCAATCACCCAATTTTCTCATTTAAATCCTAAATTGGGGTCAAAATCGCTCCTTCATTTAAATTCCAGCTTATTTATGCGAAGCCCATATCACACCCACACAACCCATCATTCACCAATCTTTCCCTTATCAAAAAACCTACCCCCACTATTATCATATAAAACAACAGCCGTTGTACCCCACTGGATCCATCATCTTCCTCTCTCCAAAATACACACACCCTGAACCACTAAACTCTACTCTCCATTTCATGGCAGAATCTGAAATAGAATTAAAAATCCCCAACAACCCAACATTTTCCTATACAACACTATGATTCGTGGCTTAGTTTTAAATGATTGTTTTAATCAATGTATTCAGTACTTTTATTTAATGCGTAATGATGGGTTATTACCAAACAACTTTACTTTCCCTTTCTGGTTGAAATCATGTACCCGATTATCGGATTTTTAAACCCGGTGTTATGGCTCATTCGATTGAGATAAAAGGTTGTTTCAATCGTGATGTATTTGTAAATACTGGTTTGGTTTGTTTCTATGCGAAATGTGGGTTTCTTGATGAGGCACACAAGGTGTTTGATTTTAACCGGAAAAGCCATCATCGCCGGTGCCTTTGTTTGACGATCTGTTACTGAAAATAAAGGGGAAGGAGTTGCAGCGGCGCCGCTATGGCTTGGCGTTGCTCCTCCTCTCTGTTTTGACACCGTCTCATTCCTGTGCTTATATTCTTGTATATTTTGATCATATCACATTGGTTTTGCTGTGTTTGATTCGCTTGATTTTGCAGATCCTGAAATTTTGGTTTGAACCGTCACTATTTGTCTTCACCAGAAAACCCATTTCCGATCAACTCATATAACCCAGTATCGGGTTCCCTGTTCTCATTGTTCTCTTTTGTTGGTGGATTTTTGATTGAAATTGAAAATGGGAGTGGAGGGGTTAGTGATGGTGGATCGGGGGTGCCTGAGAGTATGGTTTTGGAAACAAGTTCGTCGTTTGGGTTGACGAGTTCGTCCATTTCTATGTCAAATTTGCCTGCTATTGGTGTTCAATCTGGGGATGCTTTGCTGGATAAAAGGGTTAAGTTGATCTTTTTACTGTGATTGGGCTTTTTCGTGGGAAGCTTTGACTCATTGGCTTTGTTATGCCATTTGACCCGTTTACATGATTGGACTACTGTGTGCGTTTACTGGATTTTCTGAATGCAGGGATCCATTTTGGATAAATTGTATCCACTATGGAATATTGAACTGATTTGAACAAATACTACGCTAATGGCCGATGAAAAATACACATGCATGTATTGAGGCCTCGGGATTAATTTGAACATGATACTACACTTGAACCGTCCCGTTCCCGTGTCCCTAAAGCAAAAGGCGATGATGAATGTATGCATTTGAGGCAAAACAAATCGAATAGAGTGGTGGGTTTGGTACTTGGCTTGGCAACATGACCGGCTCCGTGTTTGCAGCCGTACCAAATCCCGATCTTCTATTCGACCCGGCATACAAACCTGAGCCTAAATTTTGCAAAAACAACCCTTTTACTATTATTATTATTATTATTATTATTATTATTATTATTATTATTATTATTATTATTATTATTATTATTATTACTTTATTACTGTAGTATTATTATTTTATTTTCATTAGTTATTACACTTTATTATCGTACTAATCTAATTTTATTTGTTGGTTTTGCATGGTACATTTTGGCACGAACAATTTGTGGACGAGTTGGATAAACCCACAAATGGGTTAGTGCATTGAGATTTTCTCCATGTTAATTAATTTTCTTATCTCTTCCCCAAATGCATTTATTATTATTATTATTATTATTATTATTATTATTATTATTATTATTATTATTATTATTATTATTATTACATTTAAATTCATATTTATTTAAAGCGTAATTTATTACAATCACAGATTTTAGCATTAATTTTAACGCTTTTTGAACTAAACTTTGTAAACTTGCATTTATAGAGCTATTTTGTGAAAACCGAAGGATTAACCGTAATTTTACGGATTTTCGAAAGTGCTTTCAAATTGAAACCTTCTTTCGAAAGTAATTGAACCTCTTACTTAGAATCTCTGAAATAGACCATTTCCTTAAAATGGAGTGCTTGCACGCACTATTTAATTAATTGGTTCCTAATTCTCCTAAATTAGATGGCGACTCCAAAGAAAGCCCTTTGGAGTCCCATATTGTTGAATATTACACCCGAAAACTATCTTTTCTTAAGAAAGGGTAATCTTTTCTTAACACTACCCATCAGTAGACACATTAGCGGGACCATTCTATCCCGTCCACCAAAAAGTAGCATGGACTTGTTACGTCCCCCCAATAATTAGACGATTTTGTCCCTTAAACCAATTAGTGGGACAAGTCCATCCCTTCAAACCATCAGTAGACTCATTGGTAGGACGATTCTATCTTTTCCACCCATTAGTAGAATTATTAGTAGGACGATTCTATCCCTTCCACCCGCTAATGGACCCGTTAATGGTATGATTCAATCCCTTCCTCCACTTAGTGGGGCTATTCCTTCCCATCTGCCCATTAGTGGATCATTATTCGGTCGACTCCGTCCTGTCTACCCATTAGTAGATACATAAGTGGGACCATTCTATCCAATCCACCAAAAAGTGGCACAGACCTGTTACGTCCCCCCAATAATAGGATGATTTTGTCCCTTCAACCAATTAGTGGGATAATTCAATCCTTTCCACCCATTAGTAGACTCATTAGCAGGACGATTCAATTATTTTCACCCATTAGTAGAAGAATTCGTGGGACGATTTCATCCCTTCTACCCGTTAATGGACCCATTTGTAGTACGATTCAATCCCTTACTTCACTTAGTGGGACTATTCTGTCCCTTCCGCCAATTAGTGGATTCATTATAAGGTCGATTCTATCTTATTTACCCATTAGTAGACACAACAGTGGGACCATTCTATCCCATCCACCAAAAAGTGGCATGGACTTGTTATGCCTGCCTTGTGGGACCATTTTATCCCATCCAAAAAAAAGTGGAACGGACTTGTGACGTCCCTCTAGTAATAGGACGATTTTCTCTCTTCAACCGTTAGGTGGGATAATACTATCCCTTCTACCCATTAGTAGGACGATTCCATAATTTCCACCCATTAGTAGAACCATTACTAGGATGGTTCCATCTGTTCCACCCATTAATGGACCCATTAGTGGTACCACTCCATCCCTTCCTCCACTTAGTGGGGCTACTCTGTCCCATCCGCCCATTAGTGGATTCATTATTAGGTCGATTCCGTCCTGTCTACCTATTAGTAGACACATCAGTGGGACCATTCTATCCTACCCACAAAACGTGGCATGGACTTGTTACATGCGCCCAGTAATAGGACGATTTTGTCCCTTCAACAAATTAGTAGGACAATTCCATCCCTTTCACCCATAAGTAGACTCATTAGTAGGACGTTTCTATCCTTTTCACCCATTACTAGAACCATTAGTGGGACGATTCCATCCCTTCCACCCATAAATGGAACCATTTGTGGTACGATTCAATCCATTCCTCCGCTTAGTAACTATTCTGTGTTGTCTGCCCATTAGTGGATTCATTATTAGGTCGATTCCGACTTGTCTACCCATTAGTAGACACAACAGTAGGACCTTTCTATCCCATTCACCAAAAAGTGGCACCGACTTGTTACGTTCTCCCAATAATTGGCCGATTTTGTCCCTTCAACCAATTAGTGGGACAATTCCATCCCTTGCACCCATTGGTACACTCATTAGTAGGACGATTCCATAATTTCCACCCATTAGTAGAACCATTTCAAGGATAGTTCCATCCGTTCCACCCATTAATCGACCCATTAGTGGTACCATTCAATCCCTTCCTCCACTTAGTGAGGCTACTCCGTCCCATCCGCCCATTAGTGGATTCATTATTAGGTCGATTCTGCCCTGTCTACCTATTAGTAGACACATCAGTGGGACCATTCTATCCTACCCACCAAAACGTGGCATGGACTTGTTACATGCGCCCAGTAATAGGACGATTTTGTCCCTTCAACAAATTAGTAGGACAATACCATCCCTTCCACCCATAAGTGGAGTCATTAGTAGGACGTTTCTATCCTTTTAACCCATTAGTAGAACCATTAGTGGGACGATTCCATCCCTTCCACCCATAAATGGAGCCATTTGTGGTATAATTCAATCCATACCTCCACTTAGTACCTATTCTGTCATGTCTGCCAATTAGTGGATTCATTATAAGGTCGATTTCGACATGTCTACCCATTAGTAGACAATAGTAGGACCTTTCTATCCCATTCACTAAAAAGTTGCACCGACTTGTTACGTCCCCTCAATAATTGGCTGATTTTGTCCCTTCAACCAATTAGCGGGAGAATTCCATCCCTTCCACCCATTAGTAGACTCATTAGTAGGAAAATTCTATCCTTTCCACCCGTTAGTAGAACCATTAGTTGAACGATTCCACCCCTTCCACCCGTTAATAGACCCATTTGTGGTACGATTCAATCCCTTACTCAACTTAGTAGGACTATTCTGGCCCATCTGCCCATTAGTAGATTAATAATTAGGTCGATTCCTTCATGTCTACCCATTAGTAGACACATCAATGGGATCATTCTATTCCATCCACCAAAAATTAGAACAGACTTGTTACGTCCCCGTAATAATAAGACGATTTTTTCCCTTCAACCAAATAGTGGGACAATTCCATCCCCTCCACCCATAGGTAGACTCACTAGTAGGACGTTTCTATCATTTTTACCCATTAGTAGAACCATTAGTGGCACGATTCCATCCATTCCAATCGTAAATGGAACCATTTGATGTACGATGCAATCCCTTCCTCCACTTAACAGGACTATTCTGTCCCATCCGCCCATTAGTGGATTGTTTAATAGGTCGATTCCATCATGTCTACCCATTAGTAGACACAACAGTGGGACAATTTTATCCCACCCACAAAAAAGTGGAACGTACATGTGACGTCCCTCTAATAATAGGTAGATTTTATCCCTTCAACCGATAGGTGGGATAATACTATCCCTTCCATCCAACAGTAGACTCATTAGCAGGACAATCGTATCGTTTTCAACCATTAGTAAAACCATTAGTGGGACAATTTTATCCCTTCCACCCGTTAATAGACTCATTTGTGGTACGATTCATTCCCTTGCTCCACTTAGTGGGACTACTCCGTCAGATCCGCCTATTAATGGATTAATTATTCAGTCGATTCCGTCTTGTCTACCCATCAGTAGACACATTAGCGGGACCATTCTATCCCGTCCACCAAAAAGTAGCACGGACTTGTTACGTCCCCCCAATAATAAGACGATTTTGTCCCTTAAACCAATTAGTAGGACAAGTCTATCCCTTCAAACCATCAGTAGACTCATCGGTAGGACGATTCTATCATCTCCACCCATTAGTAGATTTATTAGTAGGATGATTCGATCCCTTCCACCCGCTAATGAACCCGTTAATGGTATGATTCAATCCCTTCCTCCACTTAGTGGGGCTATTCCGTCCCATCCGCCCATTAGTGGATCATTATTCGGTCGACTCCGTCCTGTCTACCCATTAGTAGACACATCAGTGGGACCATTCTATCCAATCCACCAAAAAGTGGCACAGACCTGTTACGTCCCCCCAATAATAGGACAATTTTGTCCCTTCAACCAATTAGTGGGATAATTCAATCCTTTTCACACATTAGTAGAATCATTATCAGGACGATTCTATTATTTTCACCCATTAGTAGAACAATTCGTGGGACGTTTTCATCCTGTTTACCCGTTAATGGACCCATTTGTAGTACGATTCAATCCCTTACTTCACTTAGTGGGACTATTCTGTCCCTTCCGCCAATTAGTGGATTCATTATAAGGTCGATTCTGTCTTATTAACCCATTAGTAGACACAACAGTGGGACCATTCAATCCCATCCACCAAAAAGTGGCATGGACTGGTTTCGTCCCCCCAATGATAGAGCGATTTTGTACTTTC
Organism: Petunia secreta; assembly: GCA_029990175.1. NCBI lineage: Eukaryota > Viridiplantae > Streptophyta > Magnoliopsida > Solanales > Solanaceae > Petunia > Petunia secreta. Next base: position 9,391,039 of record JARKIP010000053.1, read on the forward strand.
AACAAATTAGTGGGACAATTCCAGCCCTTGCACCCATTGGTACACTCATTAGTAGGACCATTCCATAATTTCCACCCATTAGTAGAACCATTTCTAGGATAGTTCCATCCGTTCCACCCATTAATCGACCCATTAGTGGTACCATTCAATCCCTTCCTCCACTTAGTGAGGCTACTCCATCCCATCCGCCCATTAGTGGATTCATTATTAGGTCGATTCCGTCCTGTCTACCTATTAGTAGACACATCAGTGGGACCATGCTATCCTACCCACCAAAACGTGGCATGGACTTGTTACATGCGCCCAGTAATAGGACGATTTTGTCCCTTCAACAAATTAGTAGGACAACTCCATCCCTTTCACCCATAAGTAGACTCATTAGTAGGACGTTTCTATTCTTTTCACCCATTAGTAGAACCATTAGTGGAACGATTCCATCCCTTCCACCCATAAATGGTACCATTTGTGGTACGATTCAATCCATTCCTCCACTTAGTAACTATTCTGTCCTGTCTGCCCATTAGTGGATTCATTATTAGGTCAATTGCGACCAGTCTACCCATTAGTAGACACAACAGTAGGACCTTTCTATCCCATTCACCAAAAAGTGGCACCGACTTGTTACGTCCCCCCAATAATTGGCCGATTTTGTCCCTTCAACCAATTAGTGGGAGAATTTAATCCCTTCCACCCATCAGTAGACTCATTAGTAGGACGATTCTATCCTTTCCACCCATTTGTAGAACCATAAGTTGAACGATTCCACCCCTTCCACCCGTTAATAGACCCATTTGTGGTACGATTGAATCCCTTACTCAACTTAGTAGGACTATTCTGGCCCATCTGCCCATTAGTAGATTAATAATTAGGTCGATTCCTTCATGTCTACCCATTAGTAGACACATCAGTGGGATCATTCTATTCAATCCACCAAAAATTAGAACAGACTTGTTACGTCCCCGTAATAATAGGACGATTTTCTCCCATCAACCAAATAGTGGGACAATTTCATCCCCTCTACCCATAAGTAAACTCACTAGTAGGACGTTTCTATCATTTCAACCCATTAGTAGAACCATTAGTGGGCTGATTCCATCCCTTCCAATCGTAATTGGAACCATTTGATGTACGATTCAATCCCTTCCTCCACTTAACAGGACTATTCTGTCCCATCCGCCCATTAGTGGATTGTTTAATAGGTCGATTCCATCATTTCTACCCATTAGTAGACACAACAGTGGGACAATTTTATCCCATCCATAAAAAAGAGGAACGTACTTGTGACGTCCCTCTAGTAATAGGTAGATTTTATCCCTTCAACCGATAGGTGGAATAATACTATCCCTTCCATCCAACAGTACACTCATTAGCAGGACGATCGTATCGTTTTCAACCATTAGTAAAACCATTAGTGGGACAATTTTATCTCTTCCACCCGTTAATAGACTCATTTGTGGTACGATTCATTCCCTTGCTCTACTTAGTGGGATTACTCCGTCAGATCCGCCTATTAATGGATTAATTATTCAGTCGATTCCGTCTTGTCTACCCATCAGTAGACACATTAGCGGGACCATTCTATCCCGTCCACCAAAAAGTAGCATGGACTTGTTACGTCCCCCCAATAATAAGACGATTTTGTCCCTAAAACCAATTAGTGGGACAAGTCCATCCCTTCAAACCATCAGTAGACTCATTGGTAGGACGATTCTATCTTTTCCACCCATTAGTAGATTTATTAGTAGGACGATTCGATCCCTTCCACCCGCTAATGGACCCGTTAATGGTATGATTCAATCCATTCCTCCACTTAGTGGGGCTATTCCTTCCCATCCGCCCATTAGTGGATCATTATTCGATCGACTCCATCCTGTCTACCCATTAGTAGACACATCAGTGGGACCATTCTATCCAATCCACCAAAAAGTGGCACAGACCTGTTACCTCCCCCCAATAATACGATGATTTTGTCCCTACAACAATTAGTGGGATAATTCAATCCTTTCCACCCATTAGTAGACTCATTAGTAGGACGATTCAATTATTTTCACCCATTAGTAGAACAATTCGTGGGACGATTTCATCCCTTCTACCCGTTAATGGATCCATTTGTAGTACGATTCAATCCCTTACTTCACTTAGTGGGACTTTTCTGTCCCTTCCACCAATTAGTGGATTCATTATAAGGTCGATTCTGTCTTATTTACCCATTAGTAGACACAACAGTGGGACCATTCTATCCCATCCACCAAAAAGTGGCATGGACTTGTTATGCCTGCCTTGTGGGACCATTTTATCCCATCCAAAAAAAAGTGGAACGGACTTGTGACGTCCCTCTAGTAATAGGACGATTTTCTCTCTTCAACCGATAGATGGGATAATACTATCCCTTCTACCCATTAGTAGGAAGATTCCATAATTTCCACCCATTAGTAGAACTATTATTAGGATGGTTCCATCTGTTCCACCCATTAATGGACCCATTAGTGGTACCATTCAATCCCTTCCTCCACTTAGTGGGGCTACTCTGTCCCATCCGCCCATTAGTGGATTCATTATTAGGTCAATTCTGTCCTGTCTACCTATTAGTAGACACATAAGTGGGACCATTCTATCCTACCCACCAAAACGTGGCATGGACTTGTTACATGCGCCCAGTAATAGGACGATTTTGTCCCTTCAACAAATTAGTAGGACAATTCCATCCCTTTCACCCATAAGTAGACTCATTAGTAGGACGTTTCTATCCTTTTCACCCATTAGTAGAACCATTAGTGGGACGATTCCATCCCTTCCACCCATAAATGGAACAATTTGTGGTACGATTCAATCCATTCCTCCGCTTAGTAACTATTCTATCTTGTCTGCCCGTTAGTGGATTCATTATTAGGTCGATTCCGACCTGTCTACCCATTAGTAGACACAACAGTAGGACCTTTCTATCCCATTCACCAAAAAGTGGCACCGACTTGTTACGTTCCCCCAATAATTGGCCGATTTTGTCCCTTCAACCAATTAGTGGGAGAATTCCATCCCTTCCACCCATCAGTAGACTCATTAGTAGGACGATTCTATCCTTTCCACCCATTAGTAGAACCATTAGTTGAACGACTCAACCCCTTCCACCCGTCAATAGACCCATTTGTGGTACGATTCAATCCCTTACTCAACTTAGTAGGACTATTCTGGCCCATCCGCCCATTAGTGGATTAATAATTAGGTCGATTCCTTCATGTCTACCCATTAGTAGACACATCAGTGGGATCATTCTATTCCATCCACCAAAAATTAGAACAGACTTGTTACGTTCCCGTAATAATAGGACGATTTTTTCCCATCAACCAAATAGTGGGACAATTCCATCACCTCAATCCATAAGTAGACTCACTAGTAGGACGTTTCTATAATTTCCACCCATTAGTACAACCATTTGTGGGATGATTCCATCCCTTCACATCATAAATGGAACCATTTGATGTACGATTCAATCGCTTCCTCCACTTAACAGGACACTTCTGTCCCATCCGCCCATTAGTGGATTGTTTAATAGGTCGATTCCTTCATGTCTACCAATTAGTAGACATAAAAGTGGGACAATTTTATCCCATCCACAAAAAAGTGGAACGGGCTTGTGACGTCCCTCTAGTAATAGCTAGATTTTATCCCTTTAACCGATAGGTGGGATAATACTATCCTTTCCACCCATCAGTAGACTCATTAGCAGGACGATCGTATCATTTTAAACCATTAGTAAAACCATTAGTGAGACAATTTCATCCCTTCCACCCGTTAATGGACTCATTTGTGGTACGATTCATTCCCTTGCTCCACTTAGTAGGACTGCTCCGGCCAATCCGCCCATTAATGGATTCATTATTAAGTCGATTCTGTCTTGTCTACCTATTAGTAGACACATTAGCGGGACCATTCTATCCCGTCCACCAAAAAGTAGCATGGACTTGTTACGTCCCCCCAATAATAAGACGATTTTTCCCCTTAAACCAATTAGTGGGACAGGTCCATCCCTTCAACCCATCAGTAGACTCATCGGTAGGATGATTCTATCCATTCCACCCATTAGTAGAATTATTAGTAGGACGATTCGATCCATTCCACCCTCAAATGGACCCGTTAATGGTATGATTCAATCCCTTCCTCCACTTAGTGGGGCTACTCCATCCCATCCGCTCATTAGTGGATCATTATTCGTTCGACTCCGTCCTGTCTACCCATTAGTAGACACATCTGTGGGACCATTCTATCCAATCCACCAAAAAGTGGCACAGACCTAATACGTCCCCCTAATAATAGGACGATTTTGTACCTTCAACCAATTAGTGGGATAATTCAATCCTTTCCACCCATTAGTAGACTCATTAGCAAGACGATTCTATTATTTTCACCCATTAGTAGAACAATTCATGGGACGATTTCATCCTTTCTACCCGTTAATGGACCCATTTGTAGCACGATTCAATCCCTTACATCACTTAGTGGGACTATTCTGTCCCATCCGCCCATTAGTGGATTTATTATTAGGTCGATTCTGTCCTGTCTACCTATTAGTAGACACATTAGTGGGACCATTCTATCCCATCCACCAAAACGTGGCATGGACTTGTTACGTGCGACCAGTAATAGGACGATTTTGTCCCTTCAATAAATTAGTAGGACAATTCCATCCCTTCCATCCATAAGTAGACTCATTAGTAGGACGTTTCTATCCTTTTCACCCATTAGTAGAACCATTAGTGGGACGATTCCATTCCTTCTACCCATAAATGGAACCGTTTGTGGTACGATTCAATCCATTCCTCCACTTAGTAACTATTCTGTCCTGTCTGCCCATTAGTGGATTCATTATTAGGTCGATTCCGACCTGTCTACCCATTAGTAGACACAAAAGTAGGATCATTCTGTCCCATCGACCAAGAAGTGGAACGGACTTGTTACGTCCCCCTAAAAATAGGACGATTTTATCATTTTAACCGTTTAGTAGGATAATTCCATCCCTTCCACCCATTAGTAGACTCATTAGCAGGACAATTGTATCATTTTCAACCATTAGTAGAACCATTAGTGGGACCATTTCATCACTTCCACCCGTTAATGGACCTATTTGTGGTACAATTCAATCTTTTACTCCACTTAGTGGGACTACACCATCCAATCCGTCCATTAGTGAATTCATTATTAGGTCGATTCCGTATTGCCTACCCATTAGTAGACACATCAGTTGGACCATTCTATTCCATCCACCAAAAATGGGAACTGATTTGTTACGCCCCCCTAATAATATGACGATTTTCTCCCTTTAACCACTTAGTGGGACAATTACATCCCTTCCACCCATCAGTAGAATCATTAGTGGGATGATTTTTTCCTTACCACATAATAGTAGAACCATTAGTGGGATGATTCCATACCTTCCACCCGTAAATCAAACCACTGGTGGTACGATTCAATCCCTTCCTCCACCTAGAGGGACTATTCTATCCCGTCCGCTCATTAGTGCATTCATTATTAGGTCGATTATGTCTTGTCAATCCCATTAGTAGCAACATCATTGGGACCATTCTATCCCATCCACCAAAAAATTGCACGGACCTGTTACGTCCCCCTAATAATAGCACGATTTTTTCCCTTCAACCAATTAGTGGGACAATTCCATCCCTTTCACCCATTAGTAGACTCATTAGAGTACGATTCTATCATTTTAAACCATAAATAGAACCATTAGTGGGACGATTTCACACCTTCCTCCCGTGAATGGACCCATTTGTGGTACGATTCAATCCTTTACTCCACTTAGTGGGACTATTTCGTCTCGTTGATGTAGGGAAAAACACGCGGAAGCTAAACACGAGATAAACTATGCGGAAGCGATAAATAAGATAAGTGATATCAATGAAGATATCGGGAAACAAGGATTGGGGAGACAAGAAACGAGAAGAAAGAACGGATAATTGGAATTCAAGACATGAATTAAATTATCCAAAAGGGAGAATGAAACTCGAACCTTACAAGAAATTCACACTAGGGGTGAATCTCCATAGATTCCAAGTCATACAAGATTCTTGAAGCCTCGGGCTTCGGATTAGAAAGGCTTGACCTTCTCTAATTCTCTCTTCTCTCAATTATTCATACAATGTAAACTAACTAATGAAATGAAAAGCTAAGTGTGGCTTTTATAGTTTTTCCACACTCCTAGTGAAATGACTAAAATGTCCCCAAAGTGGACTAAGACATAAAAGGCCACTTAAGGGAAAAATAGGAACTTTACACAAAATCCCGTCAAGACAACAAGGGGAGGCGCTCCGCCTCAGAAAGGGAGGCGCTCCGCCTCAGGCTCCTTCAGTGAGAGGCGCTCCGCCTCAGTGGGAGGCGCTCCGCCTCTTGCAGAGTCCAGAGAGCTGCACTTCATTAGGCGGTCCGCCTGGTTTTCAGGGCGGTCCGCCTCTTCCTGTAGCTTCTTGAGGCTCCTTAATTTGTGTCCCTCGAGCCTCTTCTTTGGTGCCTATGTGCTCCTCCTTCCTTGGCGCTCCAATGTATGACCTTCAAGACATTTCCGGAGCCCTTGACTTCTACCTTTGTGCTCTTCAAGCTTGGTTCTTGATGGTTGTCGTTTAGGCCAATTTGCCCGGCATCATCCTCCCCTTCTTGAAAGGATTTTGTCCTCGAAATCACACCATCAAAACCTACAATCAAAGCAAGCACAACCAAAATTTCCTACTTCACAAGTAGGTTAGCATTAACAAGAAAAGTGCAAATTGTGTGGAAAACACACTCTTGTGATAGAGCCAAGCATCAACACCCATTAAAAAGCGTATGTCCCCAAAGGACACAAAGTTCTTGGCTCAACAAGAACAAGCACTCAAAATCATAACAAGCAAAGAGATCAAAGTCATGTAACATGTAGCAATCAAATGTCCTATGACCCCTAAGCTTACTATCAACACACCAAGCCTTCAAATCAATTTTATCACAATGTGACACATCGGCTTTGGCATGACCAACAATCAAGGTGTGCTAACATGTGGGAGGGAGTAAGTAAAATAGTTCAATTCACAACTAACATTGACTACTCCACTCCCCTTCTTAAGAGCATTCCCGCACACACCGAGAGGTACCTCCTCACCTCCAAATATTCCTCCAAGACAACCCTCTTCACTAGACAAACTCCCAAGGGAGGTCTCAAACAATGGATTATCTATAGGGTTAGGCATTTCAATCCATGGAGGTCCAAACTCACAACCTACTCTAGTTTGGTACAATTCACCATTTTCATTAAAGTTGCCCTCATACAAAGGATTAGTATAGGCACACTTCTCAAGTTCATTAGCAAGCAAAGGTGAAGTTCTCAAACTAGAGACCACATCTAAACTTGAGGAGTCATCGAACACAAGTCGATCTATCTCATTCTCAAGAGACTCCTCAAGGTTACAACCTTCCTCACTACGACACAAGAAACCACCACTATCAAATAAACAATCAAAGGGAAGAATAGGATAATCATGCAATTCATCTTATCCTTTATCAAACATGGGTGGGGTGTCATAATAAGGGTCACAAACAAGGTCAACTTCAACATTTTCACTAAAGAGAGGTTCAATGAAAACCGAGCTCACATCATGATGTGGCTTGTCAATCCTCTCAAATAGTGGTTCATTTTCACACACGAGTTGACCCAAAGGCTCTACAATAGTTGCAAAAACATTATAGTCATGCAAATCATCAACTAGCCTAGAGTTCTCACTAACAACATCACAAGAAAAGGAAGTTTCATGCTTAAGGAAAGAAGAACTATCACATACCTTTGAGTCGCACTCGGGCTCACTCAATGTACTTGAAGCATCATGGGTAGTTCCTTCACCTCGTAGCTCACATTTGGCTTCTCCTTCACCTTGTCTTTCCATCTCGGAACATGGTTGAGGCTCCATCGGTTTGCCTCCAAGAATACCTACACAAGTACTCAAACAAGTAGAAGAAAAAGATAAAGGGTTAAGGTTAGAATAAGGGGTGTCCTTACTCTCAATTTTTCTTTTTCCCTCTTTCTTTCCCCTCATTTTCTTTTCAAGGTCGGGTGTAGATTCGGGTGGTGACATCCCACTCACATCACTCATCACATCCTCTCCTTTTTCAACTCGAGGAATGTCACCGGTCACTCCCTTACTCCTCTCTATCTTTTGTCTCTCCAATTCGGGCAAATTGGGACGAGGCCCAAGAATACCCATAGCCGGAGTAGGTGGACTTTTAACATCAACCCGGAATCTAGGACTAGGAGACTCATCACTTGATGTCTCCTTCTTCTTCGTTGGTGAACCACTTGGAATTGAAACTTGTGGTTTCGGGTTCACCTTGTTGATGTCTATCAACCCTTTTCTAGCACATGTCCCACCATTGCTTGTGTTTGTAGGACTTCTTGTTTGCACATTGTCAACCATGGAATGAAGTTCTTGCTCCTTGCTCCTTTGCACGGCCAAAGAAGGTCTACTAGTAGGCACTTGGCTCCTCGCCCGGTAAGGCATAAAGTCATAAACCCTTTGCCATACGCCCACAAGATACGCATCCTTCACCACACTATATTGCACCCTCTTCCCTTCCAACCACCGGTCACCTATCCACACATCAATATGACGCATGGGATACACATCACACCACACATAGCATTTATAGTTCCTATGAGATATGAGTACCCGAGCCTCCTTAGAAACCCACACTCCCTCATACTCATAAGGATGCTCTAGCTTATGGCATGGTATCCTAAGCCTATCAACCAAAGAGGTGCTAATACAATTGGCATCGGTACCACCAATCTTGAGCAAGTATCCTCCAATACCATCTACCTCAACAACGAACCTACATCTACCCAAGTCTTGCACATTGGCACCCAAATGAGAATTTGGACGCCCACAAGTGTCAACACCAACAACTTGGGTCTTCCTTATCCCTCCACTAGTGCCAACACCACTAGAACAACCTCCACTTCCCGTCACTCTCCCAACATTAGCAATGTTGTTGGAAGTCAAGGAAGGAACCTTGCCATGGAACCCATAAGTGCCTCTAGCCTCGGTTCCATAGCCCATAGTACTACTCCTACTACAACCATCCATGCCCCTCGCGGCATATAACCCCTTTGTAGCAAAAGCAACACCTTCTATCATACCAACCTCCTCATGGGAATTAGAAGCTTTAGGTCGCTTAGCGTACCTAGAAGATGCAAGCTTCTTCTTTCCCACGGAACAACCACCACCACCTCCCATACTAATGGAAGGTCCACTACTACTCCCTTGCACACCGTTAGCAACACTAAGAGAAGATGCATAAGAACAATTCACATACTCAACATCATCATCAACTCTATCTATGTCACTATCATGCTCATTTTCATCACAAGTAGAGTAAGTAGGATCAATATACCTTGAAGCGTCACCATCTTCGATTTCTTGACTAGAAGCATAGGCATCGTCACATTCTTCATCACAAGCCTCATAGTCGTCATCAATCTCACGATTATCATGGTGAACCGCTTCATCTTCGTAGGAGCCATGGTTTCCATCATCATAGTATTGGCCATCATCCTCACCATAGGAACCATAGTCTCCATCATCACCATACGAGCCATAGCAACTCGCAGCATCCCCACATGAGTCATAATCCCCACACTCAACATCGGACATCGTTGCAACACCAAAAGAACAAAACCTCCCGAAAGTCACTCCCTCACGTGTATCACTCAGTTTATGAACACTCAAGAGCGAGGCCTTTACAACTTGGGAACCAAGGTGATCACAACTAGTATGTCCAAATAAAAGCTCGAAATGGAGTTAATGAGACTCAATGGACGGACGGTCATTTAAAGTGCGCGCTTGAGGCCAAAAGAGAATCTACAACTCTTCTTTGAATTCTAGTCTCCTCTACGCACGAATACCCTAATACGCTAAAAGATTAGTGTCTTTCAAGTAGGCCAATTACCTTAGAAACACTAACCAAGAAGCCCGTGGGCGATTAACAAGTGAAAACCTACGCAAAAACTACCCGGGAAACCCTTCAGGAAGGAGGCGCTCCGCCTCAGGAAGGAGGCGCTCCGCCTTGAAAATTCCAGAGAGCAGCCCAGGGGGAGGCGCTCCGCCTCAAAATGGAGGCGGACCGCCCAAGGCAATTTCCTGCAACTTTGCGAAACGCGTATTGGCTCGTTTCGCACCCAAAAATCCAACGTTTTCGACTTGTTTTCGATTCTAATGATACCCAAATATTTATTTGATGATTCTAAACAATCCCCAATAGGTTTAAACCCCAAATAAACAACAATCAATCGATTTTGATTCTTGAGCAAAATTCTAGGGTTCTTGAAAATTTTGGAGATTTGAATTCTTCAATTTTTGAAATACACCACCAAACCTTATAATTTTGGTACCAAAAGAATGGGAATACAATAAGGAACAAACCCCAATGATTTTTAATGTATGGGTGTTCCAATCCAACAAGTTCCACCAAATTTTGTGAAATTTTCAAGTTTTTCTATTTTTTCGTTTTTCTTCAATTTTTCAAGAACAAACACAACAACAATAATGATACTAACATAATGAACAAGGAACGGGGGTTAGTAAGAACATAACCCGATCCGTGCTCTGATACCACCTGATGTATGCGGAAGCGATAAATAAGATAAGTGATATCAATGAAGATATCGGGAAACAAGGATTGGGGAGACAAGAAACGAGAAGAAAGAACGGATAATTGGAATTCAAGACATGAATTAAATTATCCAAAAGGGAGAATGAAACTCGAACCTTACAAGGAATTCACACTAGGGGTGAATCTCCATAGATTCAAAGTCGTACAAGATTCTTGAAGCCTCGGGCTTCGGATTAGAAAGGCTCGACCTTCTCTAATTCTCTCTTCTCTCAATTATTCATACAATGTAAACTAACTAATGAAATGAAAAGCTAAGTGTGGCTTTTATAGTTTTTCCACACTCCTAGTGAAATGACTAAAATGCCCCCAAAGTGGGCTAAGACATAAAAGGCCACTTAAGGGCAAAATAGGAACTTTACACAAAATCCCGTCAAGACAACAAGGGGAGGCGCTCCGCCTCAGAAAGGGAGGCGCTCCGCCTCAGGCTCCTTCAGTGAGAGGCGCTCCGCCTCTTGCAGGGTCCAGAGAGCTGCACTTCATTAGGCGGTCCGCCTGGATTTCAGGGCGGTCCGCCTCTTCCTGTAGCTTCTTGAGGCTCCTTAATTTGTGTCCCTCGAGCCTCTTCTTTGGTGCCTATGTGCTCCTCCTTCCTTGGCGCTCCAATGTATGATCTTCAAGACATTTCCGGAGCCCTTGACTTCTACCTTTGTGCTCTTCAAGCTTGGTTCTTGATGGTTGTCGTTTAGGCCAATTTGCCCGGCATCATCCTCCCCTTCTTGAAAGGATTTCGTCCTCGAAATCACACCATCAAAACCTACAATCAAAGCAAGCACAACCAAAATTTCTTACTTCACAAGTAGGTTAGCATTAACAAGAAAAGTGCAAATTGTGTGGAAAACACACTCTTGTGATAGAGCCAAGCATCAACATCCATTAAAAAGCGTATGTCCCCAAAGGACACAAAGTTCTTGGCTCAACAAGAACAAGCACTCAAAATCATAACAAGCAAAGAGATCAAAGTCATGTAACATGTAGCAATCAAATGTCCTATGACCCCTAAGCTTACTATCAACACACCATGCCTTCAAATCAATTTTATCACAATGTGACACATCGGCTTTGGCATGACCAACAATCAAGGTGTGCTCAACATGTGGGAGGGAGTAAGTAAAATAGTTCAATTCACAACTAACATTGACTACTCCACTCCCCTTCTTAAGAGCATTCCCGCACACACCGAGAGGTACCTCCTCACCTCCAAATATTCCTCCAAGACAACCCTCTTCACTAGACAAACTCCCAAGGGAGGTCTCAAACAATGGATTATCTATAGGGTTAGGCATTTCAATCCATGGAGGTCCAAACTCACAACCTACTCTAGTTTGGTACAATTCACCATTTTCATTAAAGTTGCCCTCATACAAAGGATTAGTATAGGCACACTTCTCAAGTTCATTAGCAAGCAAAGGTGAAGTTCTCAAACTAGAGACCACATCTAAACTAGAGGAGTCATCAAACACAAGTCGATCTATCTCATTCTCAAGAGACTCCTCAAGGTTACAACCTTCCTCACTACGACACAAGAAACCACCACTATCAAATAAACAATCAAAGGGAAGAATAGGATAATCATGCAATTCATCTTCTCCTTTATCAAACATGGGTGGGGTGTCATAATAAGGGTCACAAACAAGGTCAACTTCAACATTTTCACTAAAGAGAGGTTCAATGAAAACCGAGCTCACATCATGATGTGGCTTGTCAATCCTCTCAAATAGTGGTTCATTTTCACACACGAGTTGACCCAAAGGCTCTACACTAGTTGCAAAAACATTATAGTCATGCAAATCATCAACTAGCCTAGAGTTCTCACTAACAACATCACAAGAAAAGGAAGTTTCATGCTTAAGGAAAGAAGAACTATCACATACCTTTGAGTCGCACTCGGGCTCACTCAATGTACTTGAAGCATCATGGGTAGTTCCTTCACCTCGTAGCTCACATTTGGCTTCTCCTTCACCTTGTCTTTCCATCTCGGAACATGGTTGAGGCTCCATCGGTTTGCCTCCAAGAATACCTACACAAGTACTCAAACAAGTAGAAGAAAAAGATAAAGGGTTAAGGTTAGAATAAGGGGTGTCCTTACTCTCAATTTTTCTTTTTCCCTCTTTCTTTTCCCTCATTTTCTTTTCAAGGTCGGGTGTAGATTCGGGTGGTGACATCCCACTCACATCAGTCATCACATCCTTTTCTTTTTCCACTCGAGGAATGTCACCGGTCACTCCCTTACTCCTCTCTATCTTTTGTCTCTCAAATTCGGGCAAATTGGGACGAGGCCCAAGAATACCCATAGCCGGAGTAGGTGGACTTTTAACATTAACCCGGAATCTAGGACTAGGAGACTCATCACTTGACGTCTCCTTCTTCTTCGTTGGTGAACCACTTGGAATTGAAACTTGTGGTTTCGGGTTCACCTTGTTGATGTCTATCAACCCTTTTCTAGCACATGTCCCACCATTGCTTGTGTTTGTAGGACTTCTTGTTTGCACATTGTCAACCATGGAATGAAGTTCTTGCTCCTTGCTCCTTTGCACGGCCAAAGAAGGTCTACTAGTAGGCACTTGGCTCCTCGCCCGGTAAGGCACAAAGTCATAAACATTTTGCCCTACGCCCACAAAATACGCATCCTTCACCACACTATATTGCACCCTCTTCCCTTCCAACCACCGGTCACCTATCCACACATCAATATGACGCATGGGATACACATCACACCACACATATCATTTATAGTTCCTATGAGATATGAGTACCCGAGCCACCTTAGAAACCCACACTCCCTCATACTCATAAGGATGCTCTAGCTTATGGCATGGTATCCTAAGCCTATCAACCAAAGAGGTGCTAATACAATTGGCATCGGTACCACCAATCTTGAGCAAGTATCCTCCAATACCATCTACCTCAACAACGAACCTACATCTACCCAAGTCTTGCACATTAGCACCCAAATGAGAATTTGGACGCCCACAAGTGTCAACACCAACAACTTGGGTCTTCCTTATCCCTCCACTAGTGCCAACACCACTAGAACAACCTCCACTTCCCGTCACTCTCCCAACATTAGCAATGTTGTTGGAAGTCAAGGAAGGAACCTTGCCATGGAACCCATAAGTGCCTCTAGCCTCGGTTCCATAGCCCATAGTACTACTCCTACTACAACCATCCATGCCCCTCGCGACATATAACCCCTTTGTAGCAAAAGCAACACCTTCTATCATACCAACCTCCTCATGGGAATTAGAAGCTTTAGGTCGCTTAGCGTACCTAGAAGATGCAAGCTTCTTCTTTCCCACGAAACAACCACCACCACCTCCCATACTAATGGAAGGTCCACTACTACTCCCTTGCACACCGTTAGCAACACTAAGAGAAGATGCATAAGAACAATTCACATACTCAACATCATCATCAACTCTATCTATGTCACTATCATGCTCATTTTCATCACAAGTAGAGTAAGTAGGATCAATGTACCTTGAAGCGTCACCATCTTCGATTTCTTGACTAGAAGCATAGGCATCGTCATATTCTTCATCACAAGCCTCATAGTCGTCATCAATCTCACGATTATCATGGTGAACCGCTTCATCTTCGTATGAGCCATGGTTTCCATCATCATAGTATTGGCCATCATCCTCACCATAGGAACCATACTCTCCATCATCACAATACGAGCCATAGCAACTCGCAACATCCCCACATGAGTCATAATCCCCACACTCAACATCGGACATCGTTGCAACACCAAAAGAACAAAACCTCCCGAAAGTCACTCCCTCACGTGTATCACTCAGTTTATGAACACTCAAGAGCGAGGCCTTTACAACTTGGGAACCAAGGTGATCACAACTAGTATGTCCAAATAAAAGCTCGGAATGGAGTTAATGAGACTCAATGGACGGACGGTCATTTAAAGTGCGCGCTTGAGGCCAAAAGAGAATCTACAACTCTTCTTTGAATTCTAGTCTCCTCTACGCACGAATACCCTAATACGCTAAAAGATTAGTGTCTTTCAAGTAGGCCAATTACCTTAGAAACACTAACCAAGAAGCCCGTGGGCGATTAACAAGTGAAAACCTACGCAAAAACTACCCGGGAAACCCTTCAGGAAGGAGGCGCTCCGCCTCAGGAAGGAGGCGCTCCGCCTTGAAAACTCCAGAGAGCAGCCCAGGGGGAGGCGCTCCGCCTCAAAATGGAGGCGGACCGCCCAAGGCAATTTCCTGCAACTTTGCGAAACGCGTTTTGGCTCGTTTCGCACCCAAAAATCCAACGTTTTCGACTTGTTTTCGATTCTAATGATACCCAAAGATTTATTTGATGATTCTAAACAATCCCCAATAGGTTTAAACCCCAAATAAACAACAATCAATCGATTTTGATTCTTGAGAAAAATTCTAGGGTTCTTGAAAATTTGGAGATTTGAATTCTTCAATTTTTGAAATACACCACCAAACCTTATAATTTTGGTACCAAAAGAACGGGAATACAATAAGGAACAAACCCCAATGATTTTTAATGTATGGGTGTTCCAATCCAACAAGTTCCACCAAATTTTGTGAAATTTTCAAGTTTTTCTATTTTTTCGTTTTTCTTCAATTTTTCAAGAACAAACACAACAACAATAATGATACTAACATAATGAACAAGGAACGGGGGTTTGTAAGAACATAACCCGATCCGTGCACTGATACCAACTGATGTAGGGAAAAACACGCGGAAGCTAAACACTAGATAAACTATGCGGAAGCGATAAATAAGATAAGTGATATCAATGAAGATATCGGGAAACAAGGATTGGGGAGACAAGAAACGAGAAGAAAGAACGGATAATTGGAATTCAAGACATGAATTAAATTATCCAAAAGGGAGAATGAAACTCGAACCTTACAAGGAATTCACACTAGGGGTGAATCTCCATAGATTCCAAGTCGTACAAGATTCTTGAAGCCTCGGGCTTCGGATTAGAAAGGTTCGACCTTCTCTAATTCTCTCTTCTCTCAATTATTCATACAATGTAAACTAACTAATGAAATGAAAAGCTAAGTGTGGCTTTTATAGTTTTTCCACACTCCTAGTGAAATGACTAAAATACCCCCAAAGTGGGCTAAGACATAAAAGGCCACTTAAGGGCAAAATAGGAACTTTACACAAAATCCCGTCAAGACAACAAGGGGAGGCGCTCCACCTCAGAAAGGGAGGCGCTCCGCCTCAGGCTCCTTCAGTGAGAGGCGCTCCGCCTCGGTGGGAGGCGCTCCGCCTCTTGCAGGGTCCAGAGAGCTGCACTTCATTAGGCGGTCCGCCTGGTTTTCAGGGCGGTCCGCCTCTTCCTGTAGCTTCTTGAGGCTCCTTAATTTGTGTCCCTCGAGCCTCTTATTTGGTGCCTATGTGCTCCTCCTTCCTTGGCGCTCCAATGTATGATCTTCAAGACGTTTCCGGAGCCCTTGACTTCTACCTTTGTGCTCTTCAAGCTTGGTTCTTGATGGTTGTCGTTTAGGCCAATTTGCCCGGCATCACTCGTCTTTCCATTAGTGGATTCATTATTAGGTCGATTCAATCCTGTCTACCCATTTCTAAACACATCAAAGGGACTATTCTATCACATCCACCAAAAAGTGGCACAGACTTGTTATGCCTGTCATGTGGGACCATTTTATTCCATCCACAAAAAAGTGGAACGGACTTGTGACGTTCCTCTAATAATAGGACGATTTTCTCACTTCAACCGATAGGTGGGATAATACAATCCCTTCTACCCATTAGTAGACTCATTAGCAGGACAATTGTATCATTTTCAACCATTAGTAGAACCATTAGTGGGACAATTTCATCCGTTCCACCCGTAAATCATTTGTGGTATGATTCAATCCCTTCCTCCACTTAGTGGGACTACTCCGTCCAATCCGCCCATTAATGGATTCATTATTGCGTCGATTCTGTCTTGTCTACCCATTAGTAGACACATCAGCGGAACCATTCTATCCCGTCCACCAAAACGTAGCACGTACTTGTTACGTCCCCCCAATAATAAGATGATTTTGTCCCTTAAACCAATTAGTGGGACAATTCAATCCCTTCAACCCATCAGTAGACTCATTGGTAGGACAATTCTATCCTTTCCACCCATTAGTAGAATTATTAGTCGAACGATTCCATCCCTTCCGCCCGCTAATGGACCCGTTAATGGTAAGATTCAATCCCTTCATCCACTTAGTGGGGCTACTCCATCCCATCCGCCTATTAGTGGATTCATTATTAGGTTTATGTCCTGTCTACCCATTAGTAGACACAACAGTAGGACCATTCTATCACATCCACCAAAAAGTGGAACGGACTTGTTATGTCCCCCTAATAATAAGACGATTTTATCTCTTCAACCGTTTTGTGGGATAATTCCATCCCTTCAACCCATTAGTAAACTCATTAGTAGGACGATTTCATTCGTTTCACCCATTAATTGACCTATTTGTGTTACGATTCAATCGCTTACTCCACTTAGTGGGACTACTCCATCCAATCCGTCCATTAGGGAATTCATTATTAGGTCGATTTCGTCATGTCTACCCATTAGTAGACACATCAGTGGAACCATTCAATCCCATCCATTAAAAAGTGGCATGGACTTGTTATGTCCCCCTAATAATAGGATGATTTTGTCCCTACAACCAATTAGTGGGACAATTCCTTCCCTACCACCCATCAATAGACTCATTAGTAGGACGATTCTATCCTTTCGACCCATTAGCAGAACCATCGGTGGGATGATTCCATTCCTTCCACCCATTAATAGACCCATTTGTGGTATGATTCAATCCCTTCCTCCATTTAGTGGGACTACTTCGTCCCATCCGCCCATTATTGGATTCATTATTAGGTCGATTCCTTCATGTCTACCCATTAGTAGACATATAAGTGGGACCATTCTATCCCATCCACCAAAAATTCGCACGGACTGTAACGTCCCTCAAATAATACGACGATTTTGTCCCTTCAACCAATTCGTGGGACAATTCCATCCTTTCCAACCATTTGTAGACTCATTAGCAAGACGATTCTATCATTTTCACCCGTTAGTAGAAACATTAGTAGGACGATTTCATCCCTTCCATCCGTTAATAGACCTATTTGTGGTATGATTCAATCTTTTACTCCACTTAGCGGGAAAATTCTCTCATCCGTCCATTAGTGGATTCTTTATTAGGTCGATTCCGTCCTGTCTACCCATTAGTAGACACATCAAAGGGACCATTCTATCCCATCCACCAAAAAGTTGCACCAACTTGTTATGTTCCCCCTATAATAGGCCGATTTTGTCCCTTAAACCAATTAGTGGGAGAATTCCATCCCTTCCACCCATCAGTAGACTCATTAGTAGGATGATTCTATCTTTTCCACCCATTAGTAAAACCATTAGTTTAATGATTCCACCCCTTCCACCCGTTAATGGACCCATTTGTGGTACGATTCAATCCCTTACTAAACTTAGTGGGACTATTCTGGCCCATCCGCCCATTAGTGGATTAATTATTAGGTCGATTCCTTCATGTCTACCCATTAGTAGACTCATTAGTAGGACGTTTCAATCATTTCCACCCATTAGTAGAACCATTAGTGGGACGATTCCATCCCTTCCAACTATAACTGGAACCATTTGATGTAAGATTCAATCCCTTCCTCCACTTAGTAGGACTATTCTGTCCTATCCGCCCATTAGCGGATTGTTTATTAGGTCGATTCCGTCCTGTCTACGCATTAGTAGACACAATAGTGGGACCATTTTATCCAATCCATAAAAAAATGGAACGGACTTGTGACGTCCCTCTAATAATAGGATGATTTTTTTCCTTCAACCGATAGGTGGGATAATACTATCCCTTCTACCTATTAGTAGACTCATTAGCAGGACAATTGTATCATTTTCAACCATTAGTAGAACCATTAGTGGGACAATTTCATCCCTTCCACCCCTTAATGGACTCATTTGTGGTACGATTCAATCCCTTGCTCCACTTAGTGGGACTATTTTATCCAATCTGCCCATTAATGGATTCATTAATAGGTCGATTCTGTCTTGTCTACCCATTAGTAGACACATCAGCGGAACCATTCTATCCCGTCCACCAAAACGTAGCACATACTTGTTACGTCCCCCCAATAATAAGATGATTTTGTCCCTTAAACCAATTAGTGGGACAATTCCATCCCTTCAACCCATCAGTAGACTCATTGGTAGGGCGATTCTATCCTTTCCACCCATTAGTAGAATTATTAGTCGAATGATTCCATCCCTTCCGCCCGCTAATGGACCCGTTAATGGTACGATTCAATCCCTTCCTCCACTTAGTGGGGCTACTCTGTCCCATCCGCCCATTAGTGGATTCATTATTAGGTCGACTCCGTCCTGTCTACCCATTAGTAGATACATCAGTGGGACCATTCTATCCTATCCACCAAAAAGTGGCTCGGACCTGTTACGTCCCCCTAAAAATAGGACGATTTTGACTCTTCAACCAATTAGTGGGATAAATCTATCGTTTCCACCCATTAGTAGACTCAATAGCAGGACGATTCTATCATTTTCACCCATCTGTAGAATAACTAGTGGGACAATTTCATCCCTTCTACCTGTTAATGGACCCATTTGTTGTACGATTTAATCCCTTACTCCACTTAGTGAGACTACTCAATCCAATCCGTCCTTAAGTGGATTCATTATAAGGTTGATTCTGTCCTATCCACCCATGAGTAGACACAACAGTGGGATCATTCTATCGATCCACCAAAAAGTGGGATGGACTGGTTGCGTCCCCCCAATAATAGGACGATTTTGTCCATTCAACAAATTAGTGGGACAATTCCATCCCTTGCACCCATCAGTACACTCATTGGTAGGACGATTCCATCCTTTCCACCCATTACTAGAACCATTAGTGTGATAGTTCCATTTGTTCCACCTATTAATGGACCCATTAGTGGTACCATTCAATCCCTTCCTCTACTTAGTGAGGCTACTCCGTCCCATCCACCCATTAGTGGATTCATTATTAGGTTGATTCCGTCTTGTCTACCTATTAGTAGACACATCAGTGGGACCATTCGATCCCATCCACCAAAACGTGGCATGGACTTTTTATGTCCGCCCAATAATAGGACGATTATGTCCCTTCAATCAATTAGAAGGACAATTCCATCCCTTCCACCCATGAGTAGACTCATTAGTAGGACATTTCTATCCTTTCCACCCATTAGTAGAACCATTAGTGGGATGATTCCATCCCTTCAACCCATAAATAGAACCATTTGTGGTACGATTCAATCCCTTCCTCCACTTAGTAGAACAATTCTGTCCTGTCTACCCATTAGTGGATTCATTATTAGGTCGATTCCGTCCTGTCTACCCATTAGTAGACACAACAGTAGGACCATTCTATCCAATCCACCAAAAAATGGAACGGACTTGTCACGTCCCCCTAATAATAGGACGATTTTATCCTTTCAACCGTTTAGTGGGATAATTCCATCCCTTCCACATATTAGTAGACTCATTAGCAGGACGATTGTATCATTTTCAACTATTAGTATAACCATTAATGGGACGATTTCATCCCTTCCACCCGTTAATGGACCCATTTGTGGTACGATTCAATCCCTTACTGCACCTAGTGGGACTACTCCATCTAATCCGTCCATTAGTGGATTCATTATTAGGTCGATTCCGCCATGTCTACCCATTAGTAGACACATCAGTGGGACCATTCTATCCCATCCACCAAAAAGTGGCATGGACTTGTTACGTCCCCCTAATAATAGGACGATTTTGTCCCTTCAACCAATTAGTGGGACAATTCCATCCCGTCCACCCATCAGTAGACTCATTAGTAGGACAATTATATCCTTTCCTCCAATTAGCAGAACCATTAGTGGGATGATTCCATTCCTTCCACCCATTAATAGACCCATTAGTGGTACAATTCAATCCCTTACTCCACTTAGTGGGACTACTCCGTCCTATCCGCCCATTATTGGATTCATTATTAGGTCGATTCCTTCATGTCTACCCATTAATAGACACATTAGCGGCCTCTAATATAACTTCTAGTCTACTGATGGGTTGAAGGGATGGAATTGTCCTAAACGTCTAGAAGTTACATTACGTGTTTTAGGGCCTCTAAACGTGTTTTAGGGCCTCTAAACCTAAACGTGTTTTAGGGCCTCTAATATAACTTCTAGTCGTAAATATAATTCAATCATTCCGTAGTACTCAAATTCGGACTAGTCATGCATTTCTAGCATTGAAAAACAATATTGCATAAATAGGTAGTTTTTAAAATTAATTTAAGATTTGTATGAAAACAAAATGGGTGTTGTTTTAAAAATTAAATGTTGGTCATTTAGGATCGGTGTGACTCGTCATTAATTGTCGAGCCCTAACCTTAATTGCCTTTTTTGTGTAGGGGTCAGATTTTGGGAAATATATAGGCGAAGAGGCTGATTTTTGAAAATGGGTAGCACAGAATCACAGAAATGCAAAATAAGGTTGTCGCACATAAAGTATATATACATATAGGTATAAACATGCAAATATATGACTGAATGATAGTTATATCCTTAGAAAAATATTTATAAAGTGTATAAGCGACCCCAAGTACTTTATACAGAATAGTGTATAGGAGCGCTAGAGTAGTCAAAATTAGTTTTATTCACATAAAGCACCCTTTTTTAAAACAGTTTTGGGCCCAGATTGTTTATGTAAAAGAGGGGCGGATTCAATTTTCAGAAACATTCCCATTTAGAAAATTATAACACATATAGCCTCTGTTTAACTCAAAATTTTAGATTGGAACGCGAATCAGTCATGCCTTTTAAATGTAAGATCCTTTAGTAGGGTTAGGATTTTAAACATACTGTTGAAAATGACCAATTTTAAATAGAAGACATTATCAAACGACAATCAAAATCATTTTCGCAAGCATCAACATGATGCATTCACACAGGGAGGAAGAAAGTAAAGAGAGTGGCTCCTGGGTAGCCCATTTGCACAACATTACTATTGTACACCCTGTTTTAAAGGATGCAAGGACACTTAGCAAATATAAAGATTGGGGACAGTTCCTAAGGGGAAAAGCATAAGGAAAAGGGTAATGGCAAAAAGGAAGTGCCTTCTTTCTTAAAGGTCAGAGGTGCCTTCTTAATAGTCAAAAGGTCTCTAATTCCAGAACCATCAGAACCAGCTTAGAGGGTCTGAACATTGACCCTTTGAACCTCAGGGTTTTCCTTTAAACAATGGAGCATAACATGGTCTGTATGAGACCAAACAAAGCTGCAAGCAACAAGGTTAGCAGGGGAATGGGGAAAAAAGAAGGCCTAGATCAGGACTTTGCCCAGACCAAGAAAATCTGCCAGGAACTTTATCAATAAGGTGCAGCCAATGCCCTTTTATTTAACAAGAGCTAGCATGATCCTATTAGATCCCCTAAGTCATAGGACATGGATTAAAACAGAGTCTGAACATGCATTATTCAAAACATAGGCAGATCAACTAAACCAAACTAGATGAGATGAAGTAAACAAATTATCCAGACATGAACAAATAGGGAATCATATGCAGTAGGTAATCAGGAAGAGAAAGGAGATACCTTTTGACAGTAAGAGAACAAAGAAATAGTGTGAATATTGGTTAGAACTTGCAAGACAGAGCCAGACCAACCAAACAGGGCAATCACCTTCAAGAAAAGACAATTAGAGAAAGAGATGTGTTGAAGCTTCAGAAAAAAGTGCTCTGTAGCTTTTTGTTTCTTCAGTAGAAACTGTGTGCCTCTATGTGTTACTACTGTGTATAATAGTACCAACTTAAATAGGTGTAATGTCAGGTTTTCAATTTCAAACGGGTGAAAGAGAAATAAGGTAAAGAATATTATTTTCCATAGTTAGGAAAATCAGTCTTGTACCCTTTCCATATTTAGGCTAATCAAATCTCCACATATTAAGGTAAAATAATTCTCAAACAAATTAGGATTCCCCTCCCTAAAGCCAAGTAAAGTCCAGGTTCACATTAATAAAAATCAAAAGCCAATTAGCCCTTTAACAAATTTCAATCACCCTTTAATTAGCACTGTGTCAATTAATCCAAAACTAACTTCCAATCACAATTCAAACTAAACCTACTCGAAACCCCTTAAATCATGCCTAAACCGAACCAGTCTAGTTTTAACCAAGTAATCATGCATTTAACCAAAATAAAGGTCACAATTCACAGTTAAAGATGCAAACCTTATCGTGGGTATTAAGCTATATTTTCTGCAATAGTGACAAAGAGTGACAGGCCATGAGAGTATCAATATCAGTGTAAACAAATTAAGAGCAAGGTTTCATCTAATGAATCACAAGAAAAATAATTGAAACCCCACGGTCTCTCACTCTAATCACTTAACTAATAATACTTAAACAATGTTACATGCAGAAAAAACCAATCGGACTTGAGCATAAACAACATTATTGAAACAGTGAAAACAAACAAAATCGACGCTTTTATGCTAGTTAATCGACAAACAATCGTGTTAACATACCAAGTAATAGATAATTTTAGGCGCAGGCAAGCACATAGGAAGAGCAAAATTAGGGATTAGGGTTTATCCATTTTCGAACTGAGTCGGGTCAAATCGACCCGTCTCAAATTGAGGTTGCAAGGAGAAAATCTTACCCTTTCTCAGTGATAATATCGTTCAACACAAACGGAGCCCCGCCGGAGGTGTTTCCTAGCGGTGGCGATTCAGTTAACAGAGGGTTGAGTTTTGCCCTCGTCCAAACCCCATCAAAAGTGTATAGGTTATGTAGCGGACGACGAGGAGAGTTCAATGACACTATTTTTCCCAATTTTCATCGGCCAAATTGGCCGAAATAGACCTCGACAGTGGTGGCTCGTCATGTCGCCAAGGAGAGAGAAGAGGGAGTGAATATCGGAGAGGTGAAGGGGAAATAAGGGTTGGGGGAAAGGTTTAGGGGTCGTGTAGGTAAATTGTGGGGGATTTAATCTTGGCCGTTGGATTAGGGAAATGAAAGGCCAAGATGAGGCCACGTCAATGCTGAGCTGTAAAAATATGTGTGATGTGTAAAATTGAGGAATAATGTATATATACATGTATTTACGTATATATAGTGTATAAATAATGTATATCAGGCATAATTTGATATAAAATAGGCATAAAAATGGTATAAAATAGGTATAAAAAATATAGAAAAATTAGGAAATTAATTTTAAAACAATAAAATGGCTAGGGAAGCGTGTAAAAATGTATTTTATGATTCAAAATGAGTTGGGTAATCTTATCAAAAATAAGGGTATCGTAGAAATTGCAAGAATGGTTATGATTTGGGACGATGCCTTTAAAAATGGCCTCGATTGTCAGGCTATTATGAGAAGATCAATTGAAAAAAATGGATGGGGTAAGAGTTGATACACAATCGTGTTGTAAAATTCGAAAACTATTGATTTTAAAAATAGGAGGGACAAAATTGGGTGTCAACAGCTACCTCACTTTGCCCGGAGATGATGAAAGAGTCTGCGGGCAAAAACGTTGACAGTGCGGCCAATTTTCTCATGACTCAGAGGAGCCTATGACTTAAGAGAATATGGGGCGTCAGTTTGAAATGCTTGCTTTGCTTGGGATGCATATCCTACAATGAAGATGTTTTGCAACATAATGTATGCATAAAACGTACCTTCCCGCCGGGCTGGATTGTCTTTCCAGGATTCTTGCCTCATATAGTTGTGCCTGTTATGCCATGATTGTGTGTCCTTTGCTGTCAAGTGTTAGATTCGACATCGGGTTGTGTGCCCTCCGTCGGTGCATTGGGCTCTGTACCTTCCCTAAAGAAATAAATGACAAATCGGTACCGGGTTGTGCACCCTTAACCGACGCTTCAGGCAGTATACCCTCAGCTAAATTAAAATGACAAATCGATATCGGGCTGTGTACCCTCAACCGACGCTTCGGGGTGTGTACCCTCAGCTAAATTAAATGAAAAATCGACATCGAGCTGTGTACCCTCAATCGACGCCTCTGGTTGTGTACCCTCAGCTAATTTAAATGAAAAATTTGATATCAGGTAGTACATCCTTAATCGACTCTTCGGGCTGTATGCCTTCAGCTAATAAATGACGAATCGATATCGGGCTGTGTACCCTCAATCGACGCTTCGGGCTGTGTACCCTAAGCTAATGTAAATGACAATTCGATATCGAGTTGTGTACCCTCAATCGATGCTTCGTGCTATGTACCCTCATCAAATGTAAATGACAAATCGATATCGGGCTGTGTACCCTTAATCGACGCTTCGGGCTGTGTACCCTCAGCTAATTTAAAATGCAAATCGATATCAGGCTGTGTACCATCAACCGACGCTTCGGGCTGTATACCCTCAGCTAATGTAAATAACCAATCGATATCGGGCTCTGTACCCTCAATCGACGCTTCGGACTGTGTACCCTCAGCTAATGTAAATGACAAATCGATATCGGGTTGTGTACCCTCATTCGATGCTTCGGGCTGTGTACCCTCAGCTAATTTAAAATGCAAATCGATATCAGGCGGTGTAGCCTCAACCGATGCCTCGGACTGTGTACCCTCAGCTAATTTAAATTACTAACCTTTGCTGAAATACATCTATCGTGTGTTGCTAAATTACTAACCTTTGCTGAAATACATCTATCGTGTGTTTCTTAGTTAGGTATCTTTTGTGCCAGCATTCAAAGAAGGATTGGTGAGTTGTGCGGGGTGGTCTGGTTTGTGCATTCTTCGCTTGCTTCGCGCTCGCTGTCCACGAGTGCCGGAATCTTTGCCGAGCTAATAGGGATATGCATAAAGTAGTACATAATGCAAATTTGAAAAACTTTTATAAGAAAGAAATGAAATGAAATATTTTGCCCCAGTGAGTTACAAGTCGCGTTGTGTAAATCCAAAGTTGTCGTTCTTCATGTTGTTCCAAACTCCATTAAGTGAATGCTGAGGGCGACACCAAAATTCTGCCCCAGTTTGTTTTTGAAATTTTTGAGAGGTCCTAAAAAATTTCCGCCCCAATGTCAACTATGTTTGTCCTTTAAGAATTTTTTAAAGAGTTCCTCAAAAATTCTGCCCCAGTGTTTACTTTGTGGGAAAATGAAATTTTTGTATTTATGCGACCGAACCTTGAATAGATTGCCTACGTATCCCACTTGGGGAATCAGGTCGTGACGTAGTTCAGATTACATAATGTATTACAGAATGGGGAAATCACTAATAAGTACAAACTCCTATACATACTATCTTTTGACAGCGTCTGAGTTGATTGGTTTTGGCCAAACTTCTCCGTCCATCTCTGCCAGTATCAATGCTGCTCCATTCAGAACTCGATGAACCATGTACGGCGCTTTCCAATTTGGTGCAAACTTGCCTTTTGCTTCTTCTTGATTTGGAAATATCTTCTTCAGTACTAGTTGCCCAGGTTCAAAGGATCTTTCTCGAACTTTCTTGCTAAATTCTTTAGCCATCCTCCTCTGATATAACTGTCCATGACATACCGCATTCAGTCTCTTGCCATCGATAAGGGCCAGTTGCTCCATTCTTCCTTTGATCCATTCAGCGTCTTTCAACTGTGTTTAGGACAGTTGCTCCATTCTTCCTTTGATCCATTCAGCGTCTTTCAACTGTGTTTCTTGGATGATTCTTAAAGATGGTATCTCAACCTCCGCGGGTATCACTGCCTCAGTACCATACACCAGCAAGTAAGGAGTAGACCCCATTGATGTTCTCATTTGTGGTGCGGTACCCTAACAGGGCATAGGGTAGGTTCTCCTGCCATTGTTTTGAATTGTCTGTCATCTTGCGCAATATCCTCTTGATGTTCTTATTGGCCGCTTCGACCGCACCATTCATTTGAGGTCGTCATGCAGTGGAATTGTGATGCTTGATCTTGAAAACCTCACAGGTTTTCTTTCATTAGGTCACTGTTGAGATTAGACCCATTGTTAGTGATGATAGATTTAGGGATGCCAAATCGGCAGATCATCTTATCACGGACAAAGTTTGACACCACTTTCTTCGTTACTGATTTGTATGATGCAGCTTCCACCCATTTGGTAAAATAATCAATGGCCCCCAATATGAAGCGGTGCCCATTGGAAGTGGCTGGCTCGATAGGTCCTATGACATCCATTCCCCTGGCAGCAAAAGGCCAAGGCGATCCCATAATTTTCAATTCATTGGGAGGCACTCGAATCATATCTCCATGGACTTGGCATTGATGGCATTTCTTTGCGTGCTTTATGCAATCGTGCTCCATTGTCATCCAGAAATAACCAACCCTGAAAATCTTCTTTGCGAGTACAAAACCATTCATGTGTGGGCCACACGTTCCAGAGTGTATCTCTTCCAGCAATTTAGCAGCTTCTTTTGCGTCCACACATCTCAACAACCCTAGATCGGGTGTCCTTTTGTATAAAAATTCTCCGTTCAGAAAGAAGCCATTTACTAACCTCCTAAGTGTCTTCTTTTGGAAACTTGTTCCATTCTTTGAGTAATTTCCATCTTTGAGAAGCCCTTTGATGTCATAGAACCAAGGTTGTCCATCTGATTCTTCTTCTACGTGATAACAGTATGCTGGCTGCTTCCTCACTGTCACAGGTATTGAGTCGATGTAGTTCTTGTCAGGATGCTTGATCATGGAAGATATGGTGGTCAAAGCATCCATGAACTCATTTTGCAGCCTAAGTACATGTTAGAACTCTATCTTGGTGAACCTTTACTTCAGCTCCTTTATACATTCTAGGTATGGCAGTATATTCGAGTTCTTTGTTGTCCACTCTCCTCGGACTTGGTGAATCAGTAAGTCAGAATCCCCGATTGCTAACAGCTCTTGTATATTCATGTCCACTGCCAATCTAAGACCCAAGATGCAGGCCTCATACTCCGCCATGTTTTTGGTGCAAGGAAACCTTAGTTTTGCTGTGACATGATAGTATTGTCCAGTCTCAGAAACTAACACCGCCCCAATACCGACTCTTTTTAAATTTACCGCTCCATCGAAGAATAGCCTCCAGCCATCATACTCTTCGGTGATATACCCTCCTCTGAACATAACTTCCTCGTCTGAGAAATAGGTGTGCAAGGGTTCATAGTCATCTCCCACTGGATTCTCGGCCATATGATCAGCCAAGGCTTGAGCCTTTACTACCTTTTGGGTGACGAAAGTGATGTCGAATTCACTGAGCAGCATTTGCCATTTAGCCAACTTGCCAGTAGGCATGGGTTTTTGGAAGATGTACTTGAGAGGGTCCATCCTTGATATTGCAATGTTGAGTAAGATGTTAAGTAATGTCTCAACTTCTGTGCTATCCAAGTCAGCGTGCAGCACGTGCGCTCCAGCAATGTGTACTTGGCCTTCTAAGGAGTAAACTTCTTGCTTTGATAGTATATTGTTTGCGCCTTCTTTTCAGTTGAATCATGTTTTTCCAATACACAACCAAAGGCCGAATCCACCACGGACAGGTACAAGAGAAAAGGTCGCCCAGGCTCAGGTGGGACTAGAACAGGCGGGAAAGAAAAGTACTCCTTTATCCGATCAAATGCTTTTTGGCAATCCTCTGTCCACTCAGATCACTGTGTCTTTCTTCAGTAACTTGATGATCGGCTCACATATCACAGTGGATTGCGCTATGAACCGGCTGATGTAATTGAGTCTTCCCAGGAAGCTCATAACCTTCTTTTTGCTATTTGGTAGCGGCAATTCTTTGATGGCTTTGATCTCGGATGGATCTAACTTGATACCTCTCCTACTGATGATGAAACCCAAAAGCTTCCCTGCTGGAACACCAAAAGCACACTTTGCTGGATTCAACTTCAAGTTATACTTTCTCAATCGATTGAACAACTTGCACAAGTTGTCAAGGTGTTCCGAACTCCTCTTTGATTTGATGATCACGTCGTCCACATAAACCTCGATTTCTTGGTGCATCAGGTCTGATATGGGGCAAATCACGGAAGAGAATAACAAGTAACGGAAGCAACAAAGTAAACACAATAGAAGGAAAATAGGGATGGGGGAGAATAGAAATAGAAGAAAGAACGAATCAAACTAAACAATTAGATTGATTCAAAAGGAAGGAGAGACTTGAACCATTAAACGGGAGCCACACTAGCGGTGATCCACCGGATTCAACGTAAGAGATACATGAAGCCAATGCTTCAACAAGAATGGCGAAGCCTATTCTATCTTCTCAATTCTATCTTCAAAACTAGCCAGCTCAAATAAATGACTAAGTGTGGTATTTATAGGTTCACCACAATTCTAAATGAAATGACTAAAAGCCCATAAGACAAGTTAGTGCAATAGAAGCACTTAAGACTAGAATAGGAATTACACCATAAAAACAAGTCTTCAAATTGGTCGGAAGTAGGCACCCCACCTAGTGGAAAGAGGCGCCCCGCCTAGTGCTTTGTAGGCAAAACAGGCGCCCCAATGGGCAGGAGTAGGCGCCCCACCTACTTGAAGTAGGCACCCCACCTACTTGGAGTAGGAGGTCCGCCCAAAATAGAGGCGGCCAGAGATCCAGAGGCTTGCATTCTAGTAGGCGGTCCGCCTAGTGAAACGGGCGGTCCACCTCTTCCTAGAGGTTCTTGAAACGGCTCAAAATGTCTCCCGAGCCCCCCCCTTGAAGCCTAAGTGGTCCTCCTTCCTTGGCGCTCCTTTGCATGATCTTCAAGTCGCTTCCCGGAGCCCGTGACTTTTCTTCCTTGTGCTCTCAAGCTTGGCTCATGATGGTTGGCGCTTTGGCTCCAATTTGCCCCGCATCGTCCTCCCCTTCTTGAAAGGATTTCGTCCTCAAAATCAAACCATTCAAGCCTGCATTCAAAACAAGCACAAACAAAGCTTCCCACTACAAGAGTATATTAGTGCCAAAAGTGTGGGAAAACACACTCTTGTGATAGAGCCAAGCATCAATAACAAGTAAAAAGCTTGTGTCTCCAAAGGAAACAACAACTACTTGACTCCAAATGAAAGTGCACCCAACACAAGAACAAGCAAAGAGATAAATAGGATATGAAACATGCAAGATATAGCAATCAAATTCCCTATGACCCCTAAGCTTATGAACAACACACCAAGCCTTCAAATCAATATTATCATAATGTGACACATTGGCTTTGGCATGCTTAACACCCAAGGTGTGATCAACATGTGGAGTGGAGTAAACAAAATAGTTCAATTGACAACTAATATCAAATACTCCACTCCCCTTCTTGGAAGCACTCTTACACAAATCAAGAGTGACTTCCTCACCTCCAAATCCAACTCCAAGACAATCTCCCGCACTAGGAAAACTCCAAAGGAAGGTCTCTAAAATAGGTCCTTCATCATTATAGTCCACACAATGAAGGTTAGGACTACTAGAAGATGGTTCAACACAACCAATATAAAGACCACTCCTCCCACTTGGAGTTCCAAACAATGGATCGTCCATAGAGTCTAACCTTTCAAACCATGGAGGTTCTATTCTATTACCAATCCTAGTCCGATACAATTCGCTACCACAAATGAGATCATGTTCACACAATGGAAATGTAAAAGCATGCACCTCAAATTCATGGTCACCCAAAAACATGGTATCAAGACTAGGTTCTTCACTCTCTCCCGAGGAGTCATTGAAAACAATTCTATCCATCTCAACCACTAGGGACTCCTCAAGGTCACTACTAACCTCACTACAACACATAGGCCCACCATTATCAAGCAATTCATCAAGGGAGAGGACAGGATATTCATTCAACTCATCTTCCCCTTTATCAAATATAGGTGGAGTGTCATAAGAAGGATCACAAATAGGGTCAACTACACATTCTTCACTAATGAGAGGTTCAATGAAAACCGAGCTCACATCATGATGTGGCTTATCATCCCTCTCAACCAGTGGTTCACAATCACTCACAAGTTGACCAACCGACTCTACACTAGTTGCAAGCACATTATAGTCACATAACTCATCAACTGGTATAGAGCTTTCACCAACACTATCATAGGACAAGGAAGTAACAAGTTCAAGGGAAGAACTTTCACATACCTTTGAGTGGCCATCTTGCTCACTCAATGCACTTGAAGTGGTTTGAGTTGTTTCTTCACCTTGAAGCTCACATTGAAGATTTTCTTCACCTTGTCCAACCTTCTTGGGATATGATTGAGGCTCCATTGATTTGCCTCCAAGAGTACCTACACAAGAGCTAACACAAGTAGAAGAAAAAGATAAAGGGTTAAGATTAGAATAAGGGGTGTCCTCACTCTTTTTTTCCTCTTCCTTTTCCTTCATTTTCTTTTCAAGGTTAGGTGTAGATTCGGGTGGTGACATCTCACTCACATCACTCAACATATCCTCTCCTTTTTCCACTCGAGGAATGTCACCGGTCACTCCCTTACTCCTCTCAATCTTTTGTCTCTCAAAGTCGGGTGAGTTGGGACGAGGCCCAAGAATACCCATAGCCGGAGTAGGTGGACTTTTAACATCAACCCGGAATCTAGGACTAAGAGACTCATCACTTGAGGTCTCTTTCTTCTTTATTGGTGAACCACTTGGCTTTGGATCTTGTGGTTTGGGGTTCACCTTGTTGACAATTGTCAACTCTTTTCTTGCACTAGTCCCACCATTGCTTGTGATTGTAGGACTTCTTGTTTGCACTCTTTCAACTATAGGATGAGGTTCTTGTTCCTTTCCCCTTTGCATAGGCCTAGAAGGTATACTAGGAGGTGACTTGATATTTACCCCAAGAGGCTCAAAGTAATAAATCTTTGGGCCTTGGCCGAAATAATACCTATCATTCACATTACTATATCGCACCTTCTTGCCTTGCAACCATGACTCACCTAACCATACATGACAATGTTGCATGGGGTACACATGACACCACATATAACCCCAATAGCCCCTATGAGATATACACACCCGAGCTTGCTTGGAAACCTACACTCCGTAGTAGTCATAAGGGTACTCTAGGGCATAGCAAGGTAGCCTTAGCTCATCAACCACCGAGGTACTAATGCATTTGGTATCGGTGTTACCAATCTTGAGATAGTACCCTCCATTACCTTCCACCTCAACAACGAACCTCCTTAGACCCAAGTTAGTATAGGAGCATCCAAGTAAGATCTTGGAATTTCAAGATAACCATCACTATCAACTCGGAGCTTCCTCAATTCTCCTCCCCTGGCAACACCACTAGAATAACATCCACTTCCCGTCACTCTTCCAACCTTAGAAGTGTTGTTGAAAGTCGGGAAAGGAGTACCACTATTGAACCCATAATTGCCTCTCGCCTTGGTTCCATAGCCCATAGCACCACTCCTACCACCACTACTAGAGCAATGCACTCCAACCACGGTAAGAGCAACACTTCTCGTTCCACCTTTCACATGGGAGTTAGAAGCATCAAGCCGTTTAGCATAAGTGGAATAGGCAAGCTTCTCCCTTCCCATGGAACAACCACCACCTCTTCCCATACTAATGGAAGGACCTCTACTACTCCCTTGCATACCACCAGCAACATAAAGAGAAGATGAAAATGAACAATTCTCATAATCAACCTCATCATCAATTCTCTCTACATCACTATCATCATGTTTAAATTCATCACAAGAAGAGTAAGTAGGATCATCATACCTTGAAGCGTCACTATCTTCATAATCTTGACTTGGAGCATAAGATTCTTCACTCATCTTCGCAAGCCCCATAGTCTTCTTCATCTTCATAATCAACATAGTGACCCGCTTCTTCATCATATGAGCCTTGGTTCCCCGAATTGTCATAGCAACACCCATCATCACCATCATAGGAACCATAGTCTCCATCATCTCCGCATGAGTCATATCCCCCACAATCATCATCATTTGAAGCCATAGTTGTAACCAAAGAGTAAGGACCTCACAAATTCACTCCCTCATGTGTATCACTCAAAAGATGTCACTGAATTTTCATTCCACTCGTGTATACACTCAAGGTCGTTGGCTTTTGTGACCACACTCTATTGTTCTCACCACTCAAGCCTTTTTCCACTCAAGACCTTCTTGTCTCTTAGTAATCACAATGGCAAGATCAATCAACTAATGCACCCAA
The DNA here is from genome assembly GCA_029990175.1 of Petunia secreta. NCBI lineage: Eukaryota > Viridiplantae > Streptophyta > Magnoliopsida > Solanales > Solanaceae > Petunia > Petunia secreta. Next base: position 9,423,869 of record JARKIP010000053.1, read on the forward strand.
GTAATGGTTCGGAATGGAGTTTAAGTGACTCGATGTACGGAAGCTAATTTAATGCGCACTTGAAGCAAGCAAGATCTACGACTTTAAGTAAAGACTCCAAGACACACAACACCCTAAGGAATCAAAGATTAGTGTTAATAAAGTAGGACTAATACCTTAGGAACACTAACCAAGAGGTACGGAAGCAAACGGAACACAAAAAGACACGAAACGAAGCCAAACAGAGGCCCTCCAGGAGTGGGCGGTCCGCCTACTTAGGGTGGGCGCCCCGCCTACTCAAAATATAGAGAGAAACCAAAAAATGGACGGACCGCCTACTATTTGGGGCGCCCCGCCTACTGGTGCTTTCAGCACAGTCCGAAAACAGGTTTTTGGCCCTTTTGCACCCAAATTTCGATGTTCCAAGGTGTTTTTTTCCAATCCGATGGTACCCAATGGTGTTTTCAACTGCTCTAATCAATCCCCAATGATTTATAACAACACCCAATCCATAACGAATCCAAATCAAGAAATTTCAATCTAATTCAAGGGTTTTTCAATTTTGGGGTTTTGATTTTTCTAACTTGTGATTTTCAACACCAAATCAAGAAACAAGGGTACCAAATAAACGGGTAAACATCGTAGATCGATCACCGATATCAAACACTCGATGAATAATTGAATCCAATCCACAACACAAATTTTTTTGTAATTTTCACCTTTTCAATTTTTTTGTTTTTTTCTTCTTTTCTCAAGAACATAAACACTAACAATAAAGTAAAGATAGGATGAACAAGGAACGTGGATTCGTAAGAACGAAACCCGAGCGTTGCTCTGATACCAAGATGATACGGGGCAAATCACGGAAGCGAATAACAAGTAACGGAAGCAACAAAGTAAACACAATAGAAGGAAAATAGGGATGGGGGAGAATAGAAATAGAAGAAGGAATGAATCAAACTAAACAATTAGATTGATTCAAAAGGAAGGAGAGACTTGAACCATTAAACGGGAGCCACGCTAGCGGTGATCCACCATGGATTCAACGCAAGAGATATATGAAGTCAACGCTTCAACAAGAATGGCCAAGCCTATTCTATCTTCTCAATTCTATCTTCAAAACTAGCCAGCTCAAATAAATGACTAAGTGTGGTATTTATAGGTTCACCACAATTCTAAATGAAATGACTAAAAGCCCATAAGACAAGTTAGTTCAATAAAAGCACTTAAGGCTAGAATAGGAATTACACCATAAAAACAAGTCTTCAAATGGCTCGGAAGTAGGTACCCCGCCTAGTGGAAAGAGGCACCCCGCCTAGTGCTTTGTAGGCAAAACAGGCGCCCAATGGGCAGGAGTAGGCGCCCCACCTACTTGAAGTAGGCGCCCCACCTACTTGGAGTAGGCGGTCCGCCCAAAATAGAGGCGGCCAGAGATCTAGAGGCTTGCATTCTAGTAGGCGGTCCGCCTAGTGAAACGGGCGGTCTGCCTCTTCCTGGAGGTTCTTGAAACGGCTCAAAATGTGTCTCCCGAGCCCCTCCCTTGAAGCCTAAGTGGTCCTCCTTCCTTGGCGCTCCTTTGCATGATCTTCAAGTCGCTTCCCAGAGCCCGTGACTTGTCTTCCTTGTGCTCTCAAGCTTGGCTCATGATGGTTGGCGATTTGGCTCCAAATTTTCCCCGCATCAAAGTCGTTCATTGCTCTCATGTAAGTTGCTCCAGCATTCTTTAACCCAACATCATAACCTTATAGCAATAAGTCCCCCAAGAGTTAGTGAAAGCTGTTTTCTCGATATCCTCTTCATCCATGAGCACTTGATGATAATCGGTGAAACAGTCTACGAAGGATTGTAGTTTATGTTTCGTGCAATTATCAATCAGGATGTGTGTGTTTGGTAGAGGAAAATCATCCTTCGGGCTTGCTCTATTCTGATCTCTGTAATCCACACAAACTCAGAGTTTCCCGTCTTTCTTCGGCACTGGGACAATATTAGCTAACCAAGTTGGATATTTGACTGTTTGGAATCCCTGCATTGAGCTGCTCGGTTACTTCTTCACCAATTTTCAACAAAACTGATGACTTGAAAGTTCGGGCCTTTTGTTTGACTGACGGAAAGCCAGGATTGATAGGTAATTTGTGAGCTACCACATCCGTGCTTATGCCAGTCATGTCATCGTACGACCAGGCGAATAAGTCCTCATATTCTTTAAGAAACTCAGTATACAACTTTTTATCCTTGGCATTGAGATGCACACTAATCCTTGTCTCTTTCACAACTTCCCTATCTCCTAAGTTTATCACCTCAGTTTCCTCTAGGTTTGGCTTAGGTTTTTTTTTCAAATCTTTCAATTTCTTCTTGTGTGGTTTCATCAAAATCATCATAATCAACTCCAATTTTCTCGAGCTCCATTATTTCAGTACACGTTGCGATTGTGGACTCAATGGATTATTAGTTTGGATGCTGAAAAAGTAGAATATTGCAAAATTAAAAGATTAAAGCAAAAGTCAAACGGGAAATAGTTCGAAATTTTATTTATGAATCCTTGCAAAACAAAGTTTGTAGGGAGACATGTGCAATAAAGAGGAAAAATGCAAATTCCACGACTTAAAGTCGGGTTTTATTTTAGGAAACATAAAATAAATTATATCCCCTCAGCTCTACCAAGGTCCACGGTAAGCTCGGGCCCGGTTGCTGATCTAGTTGTTCAGTGCCGATCCAGATCCAGCCTTCGGCAGTCCAGGAGGTTCAATATGGTCTTCCAAGATCACACAGCAGTCTTCATCAGATATTAATAGATTTTGCACTCCTGCCAGCAGATCCTCTTCGGTATCAGCTATATTCGGCTCCACCTCTTGTGCTGCGAACACCTCCCCTTTACGGCCATCCAAGTATCCAGACGAGACGAAAATATGCAAGAGAGTCTTGGTGCTTTTCTTATAGAACTTAAAATCCAGTGATGCCTCTTCCATGCTCTTTTCGTAGGTCACGATGTATCCTATGCCAGCCTTCTCATTGTCAGGCAACATAACAATTTTGATCGGCTCGACCATACCATCCAGGTTCTTGCCCAAACCTTTGCCAGGTTCCCAGCCTTGCTTGATCATGATGCCTACGACCCAGTCTCCGGGCCATTTTGCAGGTTGTGGGAGCACATATGGCTCTTCGATCACTACCTCCATAGGTTCGGGTGCTTTGGGTATCCACACTTGTGTTCCCTTCGTTTCTTCAGAGATGCGCTTCCAGTTGGGGCGGGCATTGGATGAGTATATTGGTAGCTTCTCTGTCTTGGTTAGTAGGGTGTCACGAAATTCACGTGAGGGCACTCCCCAATCACACATGACTGGCTCCCAGATAAAATTCCTCCCTTCATAGCCTTTGCCTCGGCTATCCAGTAGGCGCTGTAAAAGTTCCTCTTTCTTTCTTCAACCTTAGGTGGTGTGTTGACCTACTTGGGAGCGAAGTGTGCAGTATAACCTCCTTGGACCGTGTCTGTGGGATTCCAAATTGAATTGTAGTTCTTGCGGTGTCCTCCTCGAGTGCCTTGCACTGCTCCCACGAGTTCTACAGTATAGAACGTCTGCCCATCAGGAGGATTTTCTTCGATTGTTGGTATGGTTTGCTCATTGTAGATTGTGTTGTTCCCTTCACCGAACACTACTACCTCTTTGTGGTCCCACTCGAACTTCACGGTTTGGTGCAGTGTGGAAGGCACCGTACCAGCCATATGCATCCAAGGCCTCCCCAATAGGAGATTATAGGAAGCAGAGTTGTCCATGACATGAAATTCAGCGGCGAACTCCACAGGACCGACCATGATAGTTAGGCCAATCTCCCCAATGGTACTCCTTTGCGACCCATCGAACGCCTTCACCTTCATGTCGCTCTCCCTTATCTTGCTTTTATCAATTCCCATTCTTTTCAGAATGATGAACGGGCATATGTTCAGACCAGAACCTCTGTCGATCAAGACACTTCCTAAGAACCAATCTTTGCATTTGACAGTAACGTGCAAAGCCTTGTTGTGACTCAATCCTTCAGGTGGTAGCTCATCTTCATGAAAAGCAATTCGGTTGGCCTCCATAACTTATCCAACCATGCTAGCCAGGTTTTCAACTGAGGTGTCCACCGGAACATCTGCTTCATCCAACACTTTCATCAAAGCATTTTGGTGACTCTCTAATTTGATGAGTAGAGAAAAAATAGAAATTTGTGCGGGAGTTTTGCCCAAGTGCTAAACCACGGAGTACTCCTTTGCTTGCACCTTCTTCTACAGTTCTTCAGACTCTTCCTCGCTGATGCCTCATCTATCTTGAACAAGATGCTCGAGAGTATAAATCCTTCCACCCCTAGTCATCCCTTGTGCAGCAACAGTCTCAACTGCAGACTTGTTCTTTTTCTCCATTTCATAATTCCATTGTACCGCCTTGTTGCTGTATGGGGGAACCACATCGACCTACAATTTGGGAGCCACTTCTACCTTAATAGGCTCTGGTGCTGTAGCGGCTTGAGTAACTGAAGTGGTCGCTTGTACGTTTTCTCTTGCCTTCACAATAATCCCTTCCAAGTCGCATTCCTCATCCAACTCGATCAGGTTTACCATACTGTCTCCATGATTAGGCAGGGGGTTGTTGTGCACGTTTGGAGTATTCAAGTGTATCACCTTTTGGTCGATCAAGTCTTGTATCTTGTCCCTCAAGGCGTAGCACTTTTTAGTATCGTGATCATATCCTCCAGAGTGATAGGCACAGGCTTTGGTTTGATCAAAATAGGGTGTCATCCTATCAGGCATTTTTAATGGCATGGGTTGTATGTGGCCGGCTACTTTGAGACTCTCGAACAACTGAGTGCGAGATTCAGCCAATGGGGTGTAGTTTCTTTTGGGTCTCAGGTTGTTATTGGGATGAGGCCTTGGTGAATAGGTATTGGTATTTCGGTAGTTGGGACTTCTTGCGTATGTTGGTCTTTGTGGTGGTGGGTTTTGGTACATAGGCTGGGTAGGTGGATGTGGGTGGTGCGTATAGATAGGATGGAGGAGGTGTTTGGTAGTAGTTGTTATGACTAGGGGAGTGGTCAAGTGATGCGGTCACGAATGAGACATCGTCCTTCTTCTTTCTTGAGGTAGTAGTGCTGCCAGCTTGTAGGGCTTTGTTAGCGGCTTGTAGTGTGGCCAAGCTAACAATCCTCCCAGTCTTCAGTCCATCTTCAACCATGTCCCCAATCTTGATCAACTCTCCAAACTTCTTATCTTGCAGATTCAGCATCTTGTCAAAATAGACGTCTTCTTGTATGCGGATGAAGGTTGCCACTATCTCAGCGTCTTCCATAAGAGGTTCGACTTTGGCAGCTTCAGCCCTTCATCTAGTTGCAAACTCTCTAAAAGTCTCGGTAGGCTTCTTCTTCAATTTCTCTAGGTAGAACCGGTCTGGCATAGCATCAGTGTTGTGCCCAAAACTGTCGACGAAGTCTCCAGCCATTGCTTCCAGCTCGTCCACTTCTTTGTTTTTTGCTTAGAGTTCCATACTAGCGCATCTCCAGTTAAACTGCGGTTGAACAGCTACATGCGGATCTTTTAGTCATGTCCAACTCTAATCAACTTGTCACAGTAAGATCTTAAATGAGCCATTGGGTCTCCACTGCCATCGAACATGTTGAACTTGGGTGTCTTGTATCCTTCGGGCAGCTTCAAGTCAGGATACAAGTAGAGGTCCTCATAAGCTAGCCCTCGGGTTCCTTTAGTGTCTTGGAGTTGCTTGAACTTCTCTACCAGCCATTGGACTTTCTCCTTGATGTTGTCTGGGTCTTCCTTCGTCCATGCATACATTTCATGATCTTTGGTGGGTGATGCGATGGTTTTGGTTTCAACAGTGAAGGAGGGTAAGTTGTTTTGTGGAGCTTTTGGTGGTGCTGTGTAGGTAGGGTAAGGAATGTCTTTTTCAGGGTTGAGTGGATCTTTGCCGTAAGGGCGAGTAGTTTGGTTTGGTTTGTTTCAATGATCTCGTCAGTACGGGCAAGGGGGATCCTATTTTCCAACTCGAGCAGCCTCTGCTCTAACTTAGCATAACTTTCATAGGCGACCACGTCTTATTTCCTCAGGATTTCTATTTCCAACTTTGTCAAACTCAGCCATGATATTTCGTCTCGTCCTTGTCCTTGTAGGTAAAGGGGGAGGTATTGGGATTGATCCTTTGGACCTCAACAGGTACTGCAGCGCGGCCAGAATGTACAAACCAAACTATCAGGGACTTGGGGACTAATACATCAAAAACAAAAAGAAAAAAAGTGAGTATGCATTAGTTTAAATAAAATTCATGTCCTATCATGCATGGGACCTCTTTTGTGCCAGATGTGGGCCTATCGCAGATTTGAAGTAACGTTTGCCCCAAACATATCATTTTATTTACATAAACATAATCATTACCAGTCTAAAACCCAAAAAGACAAAATTTTATTTAATTTGCTTGGCTTTATTACAACCACTAGTTTAAAGACGATGACTCGATTAAGACGAAAACAACAATAAAAAGGGATAAGACGAGTAGACTAGGTGCCAAGCAAAGAGACTCTAGATTCAACCATAAGCTCCAGCGCCTTCCTTTTCCTTATCCTCTTTGGCTTCTTCCTTGGGTTTATGAACCAAACTCATGAGGAGAGGATCAGCAAATGTCTCCATTAGGTCTTTCTCAGCCTCCATGTCACCCAGAGCTTTTATGAAAAACTCGCAGATTTCTATTTCCTTTGCTTCCTTCTCCTCCAGTGGTACTGACTTAAAATACTCTCCCCATCTTTTGAGCAAATCTTGTAAATTCCCAGCAGCTTGCCTTGCAGTCATGACTTTGCCGGTCCAATATTTGAGCTCATCCCCGTTGATCTTATCCTTGTATTGCCTCCTCATCTCCCTTTCTTGTGTCACCCTTAGCTCCTTCTTTCTTTGGTCAAACTCATGTTTCAACTTCTTGTATTTTTCAGCAGCATTTGGAGCTTTGGCTTTCCTTTTTAGTATAGTGTTGGACCGAAATCTTACCTTATCTTCATTGAGCCATTGAGGATAGGCTAGAGCGGCGGCAGGGCTCACCCTACTGTCTCGACCATGACAAAACTGCATAGTGAGCCTCTTTTCCCACAACGTCAATATGGTGAGAACCATCGGATGCTCGATGTCCTTTATATCAACATTGAAACTTCTTTGCTCGGTCAACTGCGGGGTTTGTTTTTTCATTCCCACTTGTCGGAGGACTCTTAGAGGAACATAGTGATGAGTTCCTCGGAATCCATTCCATGCCAAGAAAGTGATGTCTTGACCTTGTATGGAAACAACGTGAAACGACCTCGGTCAGTCGTTTCGGAAGTTAAGACTCCAATTTGCGTGCCGATAATTTTAAAATATTCGTAATATCCATTAGGACCTGTCTGTAAAATTTAAGCTAAATCAGACCTCGTTTGGTAGGCATCGGAAGAAGATTTCAGTTTTTATTGGCGATAAATATTAAAAAGAGATTTTCGAGCTCGGTTTTTCCGAATGAGCTCCGATTCGAAATCCGAAAGCGCCATTAGGTTTGTATGATTATTTGTGATTTTTGTAAACTTTCGAAAGTGAATTTCGATGTTGTTCGGCTAGTTTCCGCTAAAATGCCGAAAGTTAAATAATTTGACTTTTTTCTATTTAAATTCGCATCTTGAGTTTCGGGAGTCCAATTTGAGATCCGCCTTCACGAGTATGTTACATATATTTTGTATAACTGCTATGCAAAATTTGGAATTGATTCGAATATCGTAGAATTCCGTTTTAATTTTCATCGCGAAAAGAAAAGAAAAGAAAAGAAAAAAATGAAAAAGGAAAAAGACAAAAAGGAAAGAAACAAAGAATGGAGGCGGCTGGATGAGCTTAAAGCTCATTTTCAAGGTCAAAATTAATAGCAAAACAGAGAAGAACTTGACGAGAAATGGAGAAATAAAATAGGAAACACGCAGAAGAAAAAATGCCAGAAAATAAGAAAAGGGGCCGGAGAAAAGTAGAAATTTCACCCTGAAATATTCAGGTAATGATCCTAATATACTATTTTAGTTTATTACGTGTGTTTGAATATGTTTTAACGGTAAAACTTGGAATATTATACATCGTTTTAATAAGTTCAATTAATAGTTTAAAGGGTCAAATGGACCCCGATAATGAAATTGATTATATATTCGTACTCTGTGAGTTATGAGCAACATATAAATGTAAATTATTTGGGGTTTGATTATGTGACCTTAAATCCTGTATATAGGCCTGGCCTGCGTATTGCGTATACGAATAGGGTATCAGGTTCCTACCTGGATTGCCCTAAGATGTGAGGAATGAAGCCTTTAGCCTATTGTAATATATTTTTCTGCTTATTGAACACAGTGGGATCGTTTGGCAATGAATTCAAAGAACAAAGCGGTTGTTGGGTAGCAGTGTTAAGTTCGAAACGAGGTAACTGTTTATATCCATTTCATTGGAGGCACCTGGCCTCGTGGATTTTCTACCACGTGTTCCTTACGTGTGTAGCTGCCGATAGGCGTACTCATTACACCTTAGCTTTGGATTTACATTGTATATTGTATATTATATGTTATGTCCGGTTGTTGGTATTGCATTGAGGATTTGAGTATTGTACTCTGGCTGTGAGTTGGCATCCACTTCCCGGCTGTCGATGAGAGTCCCGCGCCGGTGAAGGGTTATTGTTTCATCACACTGCATTCATATGCATTATATGTCATTCATATGTATTACATTGCATATCATATTGAGTGCAGGAGTATTCCACCCCAGGAGCAGGAGTATTCCGCTCCATTGTATCATATTGGGGGTAGGAGTATTCCGCCCCAGGAACAGGAGTATTCCGCTCCATTGTATCATATTGAGGGTAGGAGGATTCCGCCCTAGGAGAGTGCAGGAGTATTCCGCCTCAGCTTTACATTATCTCGGGTGCAGGAGTATTCCACCCCAAGAGAGTGCAGGAGTATTCCGCCTCTGGTTTATATTATATCGGGTGCATGAGTATTCCGCCCCAGGAGCAGGAGTATTCCACTCCAGTTGTTTATCAAATTGGATTCCCCTCGAATGCAGGAGTATTCCGCTTCGGGGTGGGATTACGGGCACATGTGACCCTATGCATCAGGTTTCATTTCATTTCATCTCATTTCATTTCATTTCATTTCATACCATTGTGTAAACTTGTGGTACATAACTATTGTCCTGCTTATATGTGCATTGCTTATTTGTTGATATGTTTTTTGCTCGTGTCCCTTGTTGAGTTTATGGTTTCATACGTATTTCGGGTTGTTATCTGGCTCTGCCTTTTTACAATTTAAATAAGAGGAATTTGGTTTATCTGTTTCTTCTCCCTAGCTAGCTATCCTATTCTTTGAGGTGGCTAGTTTGCCCCACTTATTGAGTCCTTTTGACTCACCCTTGTTTGTTGTTTGTTTCTTGTCTATCTATTTCGTTTCGGCAGGTTCGCTCCAGGATTGAGTTCGCCACATTGTAAAGGAGCGAAGACGACTTCAGCCGTCAGGGTGAGCCAGCTTTTATTCCGGATGGCCACTGGTTTATTGGTTGTTATTTCAGTTGTATTTTGTCCCCTTCAGGAGGTATTTTTCTTCTCTTGTACTCTTAGATGTCTAGTCTGGATAGCCCTAAACCTAGTATGATGGGTAGTCAGCTGTAATTTCTTTTGTACAGCTTAGAGATATCAGTATGTCTGTTTTTTTTTAAGTCTTGTCCTTATTTATGAATTGTTATATTTGTTTTCCTGATTTAATTGGTAAGGGTTCGCCCGACGTGTCTAGGGGAGGATGTCGGGTGCCCGCACGGCCTTGCCGAATTTTGGGTCATGTTAGTTGGTATCAGAGCCCGGTTTAGAGTCTATCAAGACTAAGACAGTGTCTAGTAAAGTCTCGCTGCTGGGTACGTAGACGTCCGTACTTATCTACGAGAGGCTATGGTGGCATTTAGGAAGTTTCACTTCCTTCTTTTCTGATCGTGCATCGGTTTAGGATGCAAAAGTATTTTCGTTAATTCCTTCGTGGTAATTGTGAAACCCTCGTGCGACAAATCAGCAAACCGTATGAGTTCAAGACGAAGCAATCTGGCCTGGGGTTAGCATTGACGAAGCCCTGAGAGTTTTTTATCGTGCCAACGATCTAGTAACGGAGGTCCCAACCGTACGAGCTCGCGATGGGCAAGGGAGTAGGGCCTTGTGGTTCCCTTGGCTCTCTGCGATGCTTTTAGGAGAATTTTGGCGACGCAGATATCGCAAGAACCTATTATTCGCTGGGCAGCCTATCAGGTTGCCGTATGTGCAGTCGTTCGATCTCAAGGAGCTCCTTTTCCGGTTCTTAATATTGCTGCAGTGAATTATGTTTCGGAGACAGTATGTGTTGTGCCTCTAGTTATTCTGGTTGGTTAGCTAGCCCGAGTAATGGCTCGGTCCGAGTATCTGAAAAGGCTGCATTATTTTACCCAATTGAACCTTCCGATATTCCTAAGCCATGCATCAGATAATCCCTATGTAAATTTTTAAAATAAAATGATTTCAGCGTATCATTCAGGCTCTTGATTATATCGAGCGGTATGGTATTGATTATTCTGCATTCCAGTTTCAGGGTTCCAGCATTGAATTGATGGACCGCTCTCTTCTTAGCTAACTTGGTTCGATTTTTCTTCTAGATTCGTGGAAAAGTTCCTTTCGAGTAGCGAGCGAGATGAAAAGTATCGCCAGTTTGAGTGGATTGGACAGGGTAGCCTGTCGGTTAGCCTGTTGGTATTTCAAAATATGAGATTGAATTCTATAGAATGGCTGAATATGCATTAGAACTAGTCCATGAGCCTTTCGAGAGATTCAAAGATTTATTGATGACCTTTCTCCTTCTTTGAGATCCCAGATGGCTCGAAAAATTGAGGTTGGGACTTCATTTGATATCGTTGTTGATATTGCTCAAAGGTAGTAGGAATACCGTAAGTTAGAGGGAAAGAGTTAGAGCGGGAGAGCAAGAGATCCCGTGGCCCTAGTGGGCAACCATGGTACCGCATTTGGAGGTATGAATTCTAATTATTTTGGGAGGCCACCTTCCAGGTTATCTCAGCTTGTGTCACATGATTCTTAAAGTGCGGCAGTAGTTCGTCAAGATCAGACCCAGTTTTCTCTTTGTAGCTATCTATAATCTATCCAGTTTCCATTTTTAGGGAAAAGGGTGTTATCACTGTCATGAGTCTGGTTATCCTTTTTTCTTACTCCAGCAAGTGGACAATCGTCCTTCTTCTTGCCCTCAGGCACCTGCACAGTCGCAGAAATTTCATTTAAATTTTAATCAATCAGAGAAATGCCACCATCCAGTAGAGGTCGAGAGCATGGTGGTAGTGGTTCTTCTAGAAGTAATTATTAGGGTAGTGGCTCGACTCAGCTGTAGAGGCAGTTCTATGAACTGCTAGTCTGGCAGGATGCTGAGGCATCCGATGTAGTAGACCCGTGTGTTTCTTCTTTCCTTATCTGTAAGTAAGATTTATCTTTCCGATCGATCTGGAAATGGTGTGTCTTATCATGTTTCGACGGTTTTCTTGGATATTGTCGTAATTAAGAATCGGTTGCGGTAGAGGGGTGAGTTTCTGATATGATTTATTCCTTGCATTGGTGAGACCCTACTAATTTATCTGGTCTAAATATGAGAAATTTGACTGTGAGTGTCACTATTGTCTGCTTGGCATCTTGTCGTGCCACCTTCTATTATTATATCAAATTAGTTTACCTCTGTTCTCTGTAATTCCGTGTTAGTTGGATTATGGGATTCTAGTTCATCACCATAAAGGAGCGTCATGGTTTCTTCCGGTTCGATCTACGTATCTCCTTTTGGTTCGAAATGCTAGTATAGTCATGTTATCTTATGAGCTTGTCTGGGTTATAAAAGAGTTTCTGGTAAATTGTCAGAGTTCCTTTTTATTGGGAGATTAAATAGGCAGAAATGTTGTTCCATAAAGCTCATTTAATGTCTATTTCTTCAATTATGATTTTTGGGTTAGCCTGACTCGGAAGTAGTGTAGCTCTGGGAGCCAAGCAAATAAAAAGATGAGCTTCCTGAAGCTCTAGTTATTTCTATCCTCAGTCCATTGCCATCTCTTCTTTGTTCGACACTGGTAAGCTTAGGCAATTGGTAGCCACTTGTGATGTTCCCTGTGTTGAGCCAGAGTACGTGTTATTGTAACTAGGTAAGCATATTATTGTTTTGGATATCAGTTTATCCGGGTATCCATTCCCATGTATAGTATAGTGTTGGTTCTGTTTTTTCGGATCATCCAGTTTCTGGGGAAACTCTGCCGAAATTTTTATATAGAAGTACCATCCATCAGGCGGTGGTGTTTACGGCAAAGGTATGGAGTTGTGAACTTGAGAGTTGCAGCTGTTTGGCAACTCGAAAGGGTAGTTGGTAGCTCAGGTCGGAGCCGCATTCTGTTTTAGCTAAGTCTTTCTTAATCCAGCAGGTTGTGCGAGGGTGAATATTCCTATCTAAATAGCTGCAGGAGTTTGTGCTTTAAGTGGAGGAGTCTTCCTCCAAATATTGGATGGTAATACTAAATCTCTAAGGCGTTGATACCACTTTTGTCACGACCCAACCTAGGGCCACGACACTAAACTCACTATTAATCTATTAATGCCAGAGATAAGCTGGCAACCTGATCATATATATGTACCTGTCTGTTAAAAGTATAAAGTCTGGAAAGATGATACGACTTTAACTTGCTGGAAATTAGAACACTGAGCCACAAATTTTGCTATGTCACACTTCATTCCGTCCCACCAGTAAATCTGCTTAAGATCATGGTACATCTTAGTCGAACCTGGATGAACAGTGTATTTGGAATAATGTGCCTCTATCATAATCTGTCCATGTAAATTTGTAACATCAGGGACACAAAGTCTATCTTTATACATGGGAACACCGTCAGTAGTAACCCTGTATGGTGACTCCGTTTTTCTGGCTATCTGTCTGTATTCAACTAGAACTGGATCTTCATACTAACACTGTTTTACTTAATGAAAATTTAGAGATAAAGGTCTAGTGCAGCTTGTCGTCCATCCATCATTGGCATATCTCCTTCACACCTCGACTCTTTGAGAAGTTAATTTAGCATTATAAGTACTCATGTAATCAACTTTGTGCTAGTATTCTGCCTCAGCTCATGGTCCAACTACATGTCTCTTTTATTTTCACTTTTTCAAGTCATAATATTTCCAATTCAAAGACAATACCCTAAAGTAGATGTTCAGTCTGAAGATCGTTCCTGGTCTGCATCATACTATCCAATATTATTTGCATGGTCCTTATCCTTATATGATAGACCATGTTCAGATGAACCCTTGACATACATTAGGATATGAGTAACTATATTTCCACAAGGAGCTTGCAGAACAACACTAACATCAACTGAGATGTTGCATAGTACGTTCGTAAAAACAATATAGCTTGCATCAAATTTTCTATAGTGTGTAGTGACAAGGTACTTCAAAAGCTCCCCTATTGCATCAAGCATGAGCTAATTCTTAGTTCCATCGACCTGTTCTATATCGAAAGGTATATCGAAGAGGGATTATCGGCTGAATCATGTTAGCCCATTCAAAGTTTCGTGTATCTTTGCTTTGAAAATGTAGAACTCTCTTCTCGTGATCGAAGAAGGATCAGCTTAGTCAGAATAAGCTGTACAATGGTATTATCATATTACCCAGATATATTTTATTCCAAAAGTACGATGTGCGTAATATAATTCTAATCCTGTAATCAAGAGGTAAGGTCCGTGGAGTAGCTTATGAAGGTCGTGAAAGTTCTTTTGTTATCTGTGCGAATTTTTCTTCAGACTTAGGCTCATTCGAGGACGAACGAGAGTTTAAGTGGAGGAGAATGAAACGACCTCGGTCAGTCGTTTTGGAAGTTAGGACTCCGATTGGCATGTCGATAATTTTAAAATATTCATAATGTCCATTAGGACATGTCTGTAAAATTTGAACTAAATCAGACCTCGTTTGGTAGGTATCGGAAGAAGGTTTCAGTTTTTATTGGCGATAAATATTAAAAAGAGATTTTCGAACTCGGTTTTGCTGAATGAGCTCCGATTCAAAATCCGAAAGCGCCGTTAGGTTCGTATAATTATTTGTGATTTTTGTAAACTTTCTAAAAGTGAATTTCGATGTTGTTCGGCTAGTTCCTGCCAAAATGCCGAAAGTTAAATAATTTGACTTTTTCTATTTAAATTCGCATCTTGAGTTTCGGAAGTCCAATTTGAGATCCGCCTGCATGAGTATGTTACATATATTTTGTATAACTGCTATGCAAAAGTTGGAATTGATTCGAATATTGTAGGATTCCATTTTAATTTTCATCGCGAAAAGAAAAGAAAAGAAAATAAAAAAATGAAAAAGGAAAAAGACAAAAAGGAAAGAAACAAAGAATGGAGGCGTCTAGATGAGCTTAAAGCTCATTTACAAGCTCAAAATTAATAGCAAAACAGAGAAGAATTTGACGAGAAACGGAGAAATAAAATAGGAAACACGCAGAAGAAAAAATGCCAGAAAATAAGAAAAGGGGCCGGAGAAAAGTAGAATTTTCACCCTGAAACATTCAGGTAATGATCCTAATATATTATTTGAGTTTATTACGTGTGTTTGAATATGTTTTAACGGTAAACCTTGGAATATTATACATCGTTTTAATAAGTTCAATTAATAGTTTAAAGGGTCAAATGGACTCCGATAATGAAATTGATTATATATTCATACTCAGTGAGTTATGAGCAACATATAAATGTAAATTATTTGGGGTTTGGTTATGTGACTTTAAACCCAGTATATAGATCTGGCATGCGTATTGCGCATGCGAATAGGGTCCAGTTGTTGGTATTGCATTGAGGATTTGAGTATTGTACTCTGGCTGTGAGTTGGCATCTACTTACCAGCTGTCGATGAGAGTCCCGCGCCGGTGAAGGGTTATTGTTTCATCACACTACATTCTATGCATTATATGTCATTCATATGCATTACATTGCATATCATATTGGGTGCAGGAGTATTCCGCCCCAGGAGCAGGAGTATTCTGCTCCATTGTATCATATAAGGGGTAGGAGTATTCCGCCCCAGGAGCAGGAGTATTCCGCTCCATTGTATCATATTGAGGGTAGGAGGATTCCGCCCTAGGAGAGTGCAGGAGTATTCCGCCTCAGCTTTACATTATATCGGGTGCAGGAATATTCCGCCCCAAGAGAGTGCAGGAGTATTCCGACTCTGGTTTATATTATATCGGGTGCAGGAGTATTCTGCCCCAGGAGCAGGACTATTCCGCTCCAGTTGTTTATCAGATTGGATTCCCCTCGAATGCAGGAGTATTCCGCTTCGGGATGGGATAACGGGCACATGTGACCCTTTGCATCAGATTTTATATCATTTCATTTCATCTCATTTCATTTCATACCATTGTGTAAACTTGTGGTACATAACTACTGTCCTGCTTATATGTGCATTGCTTATTTCTTGATACGTTTCTTGCTCGTATCCCTAGTTGAGTTTATGGTTTCATACGTGTTTCCGGTTGTTATCTGGCTTTGCCTTTTTACAATTTAAATTAGAGAAATTTGGGTTATCTGTTTCTTCTCCCTGGCTAGCTATCCTATTCTTTGAGGTGGCTAGTCTGCCCCGCTTATTGAGTCCTTTTGACTCACCCTTGTTTGTTGTTTGTTTCTTGTCTATCTATTTCGTTTCGGCAGGTTTGCTCCAGGATTGAGTTCGCCACATTGTAAAGGAGCGAAGACGACTTCAGCTGTCAGGGTGAGCCAGCTTTTATTCCGGATGGCCACCAGTTTATTGGTTGTTATTTCAGTTGCATTTTGCCCCCTTCAGGAGGTATTTGTCTTCTTTTGTACTCTTAGTGTCTAGTCTGCATAGCCCAAAACCTAGTATGATGGGTAGTCAACTGTAATTTTTTTTGTACAGCTTAGAGGTATCAGTATGTCTGTTTTTTTTTAAGTCTTGTCCTTATTTGTGAATTGTTATATTTATTTTCCTGATTTAATTGGTAAGGGTCGCCTGACGGGTCTAGGGAAGGATGTCGGGTGCCCGCACGTCCTAGCCGGATTTTGGGTCGTGTCACAACGAAACCATCACAGCTTTCGATTACCCATTGTACCTCTTGCAACTCTTCAAACTTGGTGTACCATCCTCAATGTTTGCAGGATCTTCCCGTGCCGTTGTTCCATCCATACGGGTGCTATGCGAACGAATCCCTCCTTTCCAAGAGGGTTTCGGTGCTACCAGACTGACAGGGACATTGTGCAAATGCTCTATCAATCATATTTGCAGCAACAGGTTGCATCCCTCGAAGAAGTCACCTCCTCTCCTACATTTGGTTAAGGCCCTAGAAACTTCTCCCAAAATAATTATAGCCAAACTTACTCTACTACTCTCCCTAGCCTTATGTCGATCTTGCCTCCCTTCTCGGGGAAAACCATGCTTCCCAGAAAAGCGATGATGAAGGCATTGGATTCAGTCCATTCCCAATCTTGAATCTTCCGCGCCCCAGTCCAATCATGCCTAAGTGTTGGATATCCAAACCTAGAATGCAAATATTCCAAACGTGACTTTCCCATCATGCACTCCCTCGACATATGGATCATAAGGAGCTCCCAACAGTTGAATGAACTCTTTAGGGTCCACATCTCGGGGATAAATCGTAGTCTTGGGTCCGGGCTCCAACCCTGCTAGTCCTCTAAATTCTTCCAACATTGGTGCCAATTCAAAACTATTGAAATGAAACACAACCCTTTTGCAGTTCCAGAAATGTGTAGCAGCTTCAACCAAACAAGTCATGGCAGTGTAGTTTTTGAGAGCTACCAACTCTCCCAACATCTTTTGAACATGAGCTTTGCTGATAATGGCCAAATCTTCCCACCAAAGTCCGATCAAGTGAGGAGGTCATGAAACAATCTCAAAATGGAGTGTACCTCTTGTAGCCATAGTCTGAAAACAAAACAAGAAAAGATAAAGACCAAAACATTCATATAGTTATCATGTTTAAACAGATGATCAATGTTTTTGTGCAAACGTTTCTTCGAATTACTGCAGAGATGCAATTTTCCATTTTCGGGTTTAAAACCCTTTTGACATTTGGCGTGGGTTTACTAATGGACTATTACGTGCCAAGGACGTATAGCCTTCCTAGGTTTGTCATTATGCAAAGAAAATGAATACGTATTTTGTTACCAATTATTCTCATAAATTCCCCAACATTTGAAAATCAGTACATGATGATTTTCGAAAAAGTAAAATACAAGAGAAAAAATGAAAATGACAATTTGACTAGGCAGCACACTTTTTTTCCAGCTTGGCCGTCTTTGCCTCTCGTGTAATCTACTTTGACTTTTTCCATAGCTTTGGTTAAGTATCCTTTGGCCGCTACCAAGTGTAGGATGTCTATCTCTGCACGCTTCGAATTCCATTTCTCAAGTTTTGTTTCCAATGCCTCTATCTTTTCTTCTAATTCTAATGTACGTTTCTTCCCTACTTCGATCTCTTCTTCCTTCTCCTTATCCATTTTGACACCTTTCAGCATGAACTCTCGGTATCGAATTTGAGCTTCCGCCTCACGATCTCTTATGTTATTCCCTCGACTTGGCCCCACTACCATATTTCCCTTTATACTAGTGCGTAACCAGCTTTTGTAGTTATGTTCGCATCCAGCGTTGTATCTATCGGGTGCTAGCGACGCTTCTCCCATGACTTGTCTTCCTACCCAGGATTTTTTAATGCTCTTGACCCACGGAACCACATCTCTAGTGTAATCAAACTGATAGTCTTTCGTGTCTGGTATCAACGGTATGATTTGCTTCCTCCCTACTTGCCTCATCACTCTTAATGGTTGGTAAGATTGGAGGCGTCTTAATCCCATAAGTATCACAAAGGATGCCTTCTCAGAATTAATGATGAAATCTGATGAAGGAAACCAAGTGTACATCCACTGAATTGAGTCCTCCGTTATGTTTTCAAACAATTTTACCCATTTTTCTGTGTTGCTTGGTTGTTTGAATTTTGGAACTCTGTATCGTTCCTCAATCAAGTATTTGTAACCGGCCAGCTTGGACAATGCTTGCACACCTCTTGCTTTTCTCAAATGTTCCTTGAACCGTGCTTGTAGCAGAAGATTGCACTCTTGGAAGTATTTTGCTCCTCTTTTGTAACAACCAAACGCCCGATAAATGTCTGCTACTATCATAGGAACTATGGTATAACAATAACCATCAATTCCATTGAACACTGCATCGGCAACCATGACAAGCCTCGAACATATGTCGTAACTTGAACTCTCGGGGAACACCATCACTCCTAAGAAACAAATAGCAAATGCAAGTGGCCTAGCCCTAACCTTAATAACCATAGGACTCGAACTCCTTTTTATGGTTGTTGAACGCACTCAAATACCCAAACCGAGTGTAGAAGTAGGAAAAGGGAATCTTCTTTTGTTGTAAAAATTCCACATTCACCCTCGCTACCATCCCAAACTTTTTATGAAACTCTTCAGCTGTGGGGACGCTAGGTGCTAGTATGCGACCCCCTTGCCAACGATGTTTTTCTAACCCCGAGTGTGACACAAACCCCCTTATTTCTTCCAACAAAGGTGTTAATTCCTCATCCCTAAATTTAAACACATTCAATTCTTCATCCCAAAATGACACTGATGCTTCAATCATCTCCCTACACGGTTCCATTTTTAATAGTGAAACCAAATGACCCAAGTACTGACGTACTTCGGTTTGCTCACCTAGTGACAAGTTACTCCACCAACTAGTTAACAAAGGAGGTGCACCCATAGTCATTCCAAAACGGTGAAATTTTTGACTCATTGTGACCTAAAAAGAAAAATGAAGGATTAAAAACCACATCCCCTTTGGGAATAATCAGACGAATCAAAATGCATTTCCATTCTCGTCTCAATTTTTTATCTCTCTTTTCTTTTCTTTTTCTTTTCTCTCGAATGCACATAAGCATGTCCAAACGTCCCTTTGGGGTCGAAAACCCATTTAGGTAGTTTGGATAAGTTGTAGAATAGCCGGCTCATGGGGAGCCCTTCCTATGATATGATGCATGCTCATTACATTATGATACTGGTATAATTCTAGACATGGTTCTCCACGGCGGACGACCAAGGAGTGGGGTCATTCAAAATTATTGGTTGTACCACGGACCAACTATATTCCAAAATGTCCCTCCTAAAATGTGTTTTTATGGTGAAGCGACTGTGGGATCCACGTAACTGTTGTGTGTGTAAAGTGTCGTTTCCCAGGAGTAGCGGAGTATGAGTGAAATATGCAAAATGTTACATCAAATTCAATACAAATAAATAAATAAAAGAAAAAGAAAAGACAAAAAAAGGAAACCAAGTCAGTAAGATAATAATAATATGAATAGCAAGATAATATTTAAATAAATCCCAAAGGCAAAGACTCGTTGTGGTTAGGACTTTGAGTATCCCCAGCGGAGTCGCCATTCTGTAATACCCAATTTTGGACTCAACTCGAAGCGAGTCGGGTTTCGGATTTGACTGGTAACTCGTTTGAGTTTAAGTGTTGGCGTCGCCACCTAATATAGTTTTCTAAGGTGTATTAGGCAACCTAAGCGTCTAAGGTCAAGTTTAATAGTCACGCTACTCTATTCCAGAGATTCTAAAGGGTAAGAACTCCAAATGACTAGGGAAGAAGGTGTTAGGCACTTTCCCGAGTCCCACGAAAGATGGTTTCCGCCCGAGTCTATATTTTGGGATGAAAATAATGCATATTATCATAAATACTAACTTGGGAGGTTAATCTAGCATTTAGCTCAAGAATGTAACATGTCTATGCAATTTATACAAATAGATTTCATATACGGCCAATATGTAAGCCTAATCGCGTTTTTGGGCCTCTAATGTCACGCCTAGTCGTAAATATAATTCAATCATGCATTAGTACTCAAATTCGGACTAGTCATGCAATTCTAGCATTTAAAAACAATGTTGCATAAATAGGCAGTTTTGTAAATTAATTTCAGATTTATACCAAAACCAAATGGGTGTTGTTTTAAAAATGAAATGTTGGCCATTTACGGTCGGTGTGACTCGTCATTAATTGTCGAGCCCTAACCTTAATGGATTTTTTTGTGTAGGGGTCAGATTTTGGAAAATATATTGGCGAAGAGGATGTTTTTTGACAACGGGTGTCACAGAAGTACACAAATGCAAATAAGGCTGTCGCACATAAAGTATATATACATGTAGGTATAAACATGCAAATATATGACTTAATGATAGTTATATATTTAGAAAAATATTTATAAAGTGTATAAACAACCCCAAGTACTTTATACACCCCCATATACTATTAGATTAGTGTATAGGAGCGCTAGAGTAGTCAAAATTAGTTTTATGCACATAAAGGACCCTTTTTTAAAACAGTTTTTGGCCCAGATTGTTTATGTAAAAGAGGGGCGGATTCAATTTTCAGAAACAATCTCATTTAGACAATTATAACACATATAGCCCCTGTTTTAACTCAAAATTTCAGATTGTAACGCGAATCAGTTATACCTTTTAAATGTAAGACCTTTCAGTAGAGATAGGATTTTAAACATACTGTTGAAAACGACCAATTTTACATAGAAGACATTATCAAACGACAATCAAAATCATTTTCGCAAGCATAAACATGATGCATTCACACACAGGGAGGAAGAGAGTAAAGTTAGTGGCTCCTGGGTAGCCCATTTGCACAACATTACTGTTGTACACCCTGTTTTAAAGGATACAAGCAGCACACTTAGCAAATATACAAATTGGGGATAGTTCCTCAGGGGAAAAGCATAAGGAAAAGGGTAATGGCAAAAGGGAATTGCCTTGTTTCTTAAAGGTCAGAGGTGCCTTCTTAATTGTCAAAAGGTCTCTAATTCCATAACCATCCGAACCAACTTAGAGGGTCTGAACATTGACCCTTTTGAACCTTAGGGTTCTCCTATAAACAATGGACCATAACATGGTCTGTATGAGACCAAACAATGCTGCAAGCAATAAGGTTAGCAGGGGAATGGGGAAAAAGGAAGGCATGGATCAGGACTTTGCCCAGATCAAGAAAATCTGCCAGGAACTTTATCAATAAGGTGCAGCCAATGCCCTTATATTTAACAAGAACTAGCATGATTCTATTGGATCCCCTATGTCATAGGACATAGATTAAAACAGAGTCTGAACATGCATTATTCAGACAATAGGCAGATCAACTAAACCAAACTAAATGAGATGAAGTAAAAAACTTATCCAGACATGAACAAATAGGGAATCATATGCAGTAGGTAATCAGGAAGAGAAATGAGATATATTTTGACAGTAAGAAAACAAAGAAATAGTGTGAATATTGGTTAGAACTTGCAAGACAGAGCCAAACCAACCAAACAAGGCAATCACCTTCCTGAAAAGAGAATTAGAGAAAGAGATGTGTTGAAGCTTCAGAGAAAAGTGCTCTGTAGCTTTTTGTTTCTTCCAAGTAGAATCTGTGTGCCTCTGTGTGTTAATGTGTAGAGTAGTACCAACTTAAATAGGTGTAAGGTTAGGTTTTCAATTTCAAACGGGTGAAAGAGAAATAAGGCAAAGAATATTGTTTCCCATAGTTAAGAAAATCATCCTTGTACCCTTTCCATATTTAGGCTAATCAAATCTCCACAGATTAAGGTAAAATAATTCTCAAACAAATTAGGATTCCCCTCCGTAATACCAAGTAAAGTCCAGGTTCACAATAATCAAAATCAAAAGCCAATTAGCCCTTTAATGGATTTCAATCGCCCTTTAATTAGCACTGTGTCAATTAATCCAAAACTAACTTCAAATCACAATTCAAACTAAACCTATTCAAAACCCCTCAAAACATGTCTAAATCGAACCAGTCTAGTTTTAACCAAGTAATCATGCATGTAACAAAAATAAAGGTCACAATACACTGTTAAAGATGCAAACCTTGTCGTGGGTATTAAGCTATATTTTCAGCAATGGTGACCGTCATGACCCTTTTTTAATAAAACTAAAAAAAGAATTGTATATTTAAAGGCTGTGACGGGTGTTAATAGGTACACGATTATTAAGAGAATTCAGAGTCGCCACTCGACAAGTTAAGGGTGTGCCAAGTCACCAAAGTGGTGTACCTTATAACACCTATGACTCGTTTAGTGGTCTGCATTGGAGTTCCAGGTAAGGATCTCGGTTGACTCGCGGGAAGGTGTTAGGCACCCTCGAGTCTTGTGCCAAGCACAGTTGCTTTTATTGACGCATTTCGACTCTTGATATTATTTGTTGTTAATTTGCCTTCTGTTATGCTTTGATTTTTAATTTGAACCGTTCAACCAGAAATTGTGTTAAGTAACCCGCAGGGTATACTTTAACTCAATTTTATACCAATTCCCCCGCTGGGTATACCTTGGTACGAATTGGCTTCTTTCAATTAATTTCTTCCAATTAACTTTCTCATAATTCAATTTTTCTTTTGCCTAATAAATAGATCACAAATCATACTTATAATTGCCTAATCGTACGAGTCTACACAATCCTATTATTATTATTATTTTGTTTTTTTTGCCTAATAAGTAGATTATCGATCATACTTATTAATGCCTAATCGAGTGTAAGAATTTTATTCCCAGCAATCATGTCATTTGAATTATTGTTTTAATTGATCACTCATTTTTTGAACCCTTCTCAACAAGATTCAAAGAGTTAAGAGCAATTGACCTTTTATATATAAAAAAAAAAATTGTCCTACTTACACCTCAAACTGTTGAGACAAAACACGGTTTACTGTTGTCATTTTATTTGTATTTCAACGTCCTGACCTTGCCTAATCATTGCACCTTTGTCCAAGTTTGCAAGTTAATTCATTTTTTCTAAATCTAGTTCACTTACATATATAGCCGATTTAGTATTGCAAAGAAACAAAAGAATGGTTCAAAAAACAGGCTGGTTTTTTACGTTCAGCCCACAAAATTCATCATTTCAATTTTTAAACAACATAAACATTACGTGAAAGTATGAGCAAAGATCAATAGAATTACATGCTTGTTGGGCCCAATTCTAAAATTTCAAGCTTGGCAACGGACCCTTTAAATCATATATATTCAAACCTTAAAAGGTCATGCATACAATGAAAATCAAAATGGTAAGAAAAGTTTACCTTTGGACTAATTTCCTACCACAATAGTGAACCCTCGTTAGCTAAACCAAGATACCATAGCAACCAACAGCAACAAAGCAGACTCCATAAAGAGACCTCACTTAAACTAAAAATAAAAACTTGTTTCCTTCTTTTCTATTTCTTTTTATTTCTATTAACTCTAATATTTTTGCTCTCAACCTTTTGTGTAGTAGAGAATTTTTAGATCTGTAAAAAATGAAGCCAACAAAAGAAGAGTGTGAGGCTAGAAAAAGGGACAAGAACATGTGACTTTCTTTTTGCTTTTTCAGCTCATTTAATTTGGAGCATGCCTCTTATTGTACCAGTCAAAAAAAGTGAGAAAATACCAGCTACAAAAGCCTATTAAGGCGCTGCCATCTTTGTCTCATTTGTTGACTTTTGTTTCTTTTCAAAATAAGACTTCAGATTCAAAGACTTGCTAGAAATTACAAGTCAAAAACTAACCCAACACTTGACTCAAAACTAATTTAAGCTTACTACAAAGACTTAAAACTTGGACTTTTCTTTAACCAACCAAAAAGATCAAGAAGGCCCCCCCCCCCCCCCCCCAGATTATAAGATCTACCTACTAGCCCTATCTTCTTAAGTCCCAAAAATAAAGGCAAATAGCAATACATGTACAGGAGGAAAAACTAAGCTAGATAGCTATATTCAATCACAAAGCTCATACTTGACAGTGAATAAACCTGCTAATCGAATGACTTAAGCATACATCAATCAGATAACATGGTACCACTTCATATGCTAATCAAAGAACAATTTTATACCAATTTGATGCTTTAAACAGTGAGCATCAGACAATCCAACCATTTACCTTTTAAACGACTAGTCTTGGTAACTTATACACACGAAACAGATTAGATGACAATGATAAATTTACAAGTTTACGCAACATTTTATTAATGAACAACATACGTACATACACACAATTCATACTCAGAAACTTCTATAACTATACTAAACATATGAACTACTAGCATACTAAACATGAAAGGCTAACAAACAGGAAATAGGAAACGGGATTCACTTTAATCTGACCGTCGTCAAGCTAATCGCCAACACCAAGGCTGCTTCGACACAATGGAATCACTGTGTCACAGCCACTACTTCATCAATGCTCTTTTCTGCTGCGACACCACGATCACCACTGTTGTGTTTGCCGCTACTGCTATATCATCGCAGCTTTGCCAGAAGCTACTTCAATTCATGTCCAAGCTATCTCTAATGTACCAGTTTCAATCACACCAAACAAATCAACATCGCAGCACCCGATCAGCTTTGACGTCGCCACTACACCAAAACAAAAGCGACATAGCTGCCTTGCTTCCTCGCTCGAGTCGAGCCACTGCTGCAACACCAGGATCAGCCACTAAACATCGCAGCATTCAAACACATCACCATACAACCACTATCAAACAAACATCCCCGCCGTGGCCTCAAATCGCTACCACCAAACTGCTCACTAACAATCATCTCCTCTCCGTTGTTTGACACCCCGTCGAACAAACCCAGTTCATGCTTAAGCCATTCGGATCCGTTCCCTTCTTCTTCTAACGGAAATGATCCTATTTGGGGTCGTTTCAGCTAGAAAAAGGAAAGAGCAGAAAGAGGAGAAAGAGAACAGTGTGTAGCCATGTAAAATCATCCAAAAAATGAAGAAACTCACCGGAAAAGTTTTTGGCCGTGTTTCAAAATCTCGATCTACGCGGAATCAGTGGTAATTTTAAGAAACTGAGTTCAAATGGGGATAGAGGGTGTGAAGACGAACTGGAAAATGTATAATTTGGCCGGAGGAGACGGTGGAGTCCGTCACTGACGGCGAAGTCCGGCGATCGTTAAAATAAGGCAAGGATTCGGCATGTTTGCTGATTTGGAATTGGCAAAATGACCTAAAATGGCAAAGAAATTTCTTATATATTCAAGTTATGGGCCGGGTCAGGATTGGAATGGGCTGGAGGACATGGACTCATTTTTTATCAATAACCATTAACCCATAATGTCAATCACACAAAAAGCAACACAAAATAATGATCAATTACTAAGTAAAAGCATGCTAATACATAAAATGTCACATTGACACTAACCACACATGATTCTATTTTTTTCTATAATTTTCTAGTATTTTTTATCTAATAAATTAAATTAATACAGCTACATAAAGACTAGAATCTAGCAGAAAATTACACAATAATTAAAACAACTATTTTACGTAATTTTTGTATTTTGGTGCCAAAATTAGGTGATTACAGCTGCCCCTATTTGTTCGGGAACACGAAGAGTTTTCGGGCAAAGACATAATAACGACTAATTTTGTCTTTTTAGTACTAGCCAAGAGCATGCAAAATGGTGACCGTACTCTGACTTTTGGTCCTAACCAAGAAAAGGCTACCTACATATCCCCGGACTAAGGAATCAGGTCAGTGTAGTTCCTTACGTGCGGTAGTTGGGACTACCGCATTCAGATAGACACTAGACTCTCCTAGCCTAACTCTAAGCACTCTCTAGACATGCACAGACTAACTCTATACACTAGCAAAACTAACTAGGACTGACTCGACGCTTCTAGACTCACCCGAACTGACACAAGACGCTTTTGACATACTAGAATTGTTGCTGGTGGTCACTTGTTGCTGGTTGTTGGTTGCTTGCTGGTGGTCATTGTTTTACAAGAAAATGAAAATTACAACATTGAGATGTAAAATTACAATTCCTAAGCTAACTTCTACATGATTCCCAATCTGATAAACGGGCCCGAAGCTCACACTACCAAAGTGGTCTTTAAAACTTGAAATTGCCGCTCGGACGGGCTTTGCCTATAAAGTTGAAACTGCTGCTTAGGTGAGCTTTGACTTGAAAATTAAAAATTCCGCTTTAACGGGCTTTGACTTGAAAACTTAAATGGCCGCTTCGATGGGCTTTGACTTGAATGAAATTGCCGCTTTGACAGACTTGACTTAAAAAATTGAAATTGCCGCTTTGACGGACTTTGACTTGAATGAAATTTCCGCTTTGACGGACTTTGACTTGAAAATTGAAATTGCCGCTTCGACGGACTTTGACTTGAAAGATAAAATTGGAACCACCACTCTGGTGGGTTTTTTTCGTGTTGAATTGAAAACCATCACTCTGATGGGTCTTGCTTCTTCCGAAAATTGAAAACCATCACTCTGATAGGTCTTGCTTTTAGTTGAAAATTAGAAACCATCACTCTGATGGGTCTTGCTTCTTCTGAAAATTGAAAACCATCACTCTGATGGGTCTTGCTTCTTCCAGAAATTGAAAACCATCACTCTGATGGGTCTTGCTTATGCTGAAAATTGAAAAATCATCACTCTAATGGGTCTTGCTTCTTCCGAAAATTGAAAACCATCACTCTAATGGGTCTTGCTTTTTGTTGAAAATTAGAAAACCGTCACTCTGATGGGTCTTGTTCTTGAAGAGGAATCCCATTATCCCAACGGGTCTTGCGTTGAAACTTGAATCCCATCATCCCAATGGATCTTGTGTTTAAAGTTGAAAATTATATGCCATTATGCCAATGGTTCTTGTCTTGAAAGTTGAAAACCACTGCTCCCTGCTCGGATGGTCCCTGATTTCTTTCTTTATTACTTTTTCTGCTTTTCAAGTTTGTCCCCGACGAGCAACTGACTTGATGTAGTTGTGTTCTCACACTTCCCAACCCAAATTCTCATATCGGTCTTTGATCACACCTTGTAGAAATAATAAACTGTTTCCTGGTGATCTTCATGGTACAATCTCGGTATTAGGCTCCCATTCCCGAATTTTCTGGTACAACTGAAACTTGTAGACAAGTTTTGCAAACCTCTCTGAATGCCCGAAAATAATGAGAAAAAAATAAATGAAAAGGAAAGTGAAGAAACTCAAAAGGAGACATCGAACGAAAGATTTCCCTTGTAGATAGAAGAAACTTATTTGGAGGTGAAACGGCAACCTTAGTAAAACATGACATGCAATTAAAATCAACTCTTGATTAGTTCACACGGCCATAACCCTGACCTTACTCTTAGTTTGACAATCTTCTCAACCCGAACTTGATGACGAACTCCATGACCCTCAGTCGACTAGTAGTGCCCCTCGGGGTTTTCACTAACTAGCCTCTCTCTTTGTTCTTTTACGTCACTATTGCCTTGCAGCGCCTTTTCAGGTTTTCACCGACAAGACTTCATTTTTTTCTTTTTCCTTTTTTTACATTTCTTTCATTTTTTCGCTCTTTCCCAATCGACCTCCGATCTTTCCTTGCTGCTCGATCCCGTCTTTCCTTTCTTTCTTCAATTTTGGCCTTTATCTTGATTCCCCGGAGAATTTCTCCTTTAATGACCTTGGTGCTCCCAGCTCCTAAATGCGATTGTCGGATTATAAGAATGAGACTTTACAGCGTGGAACTTATCCCTTGATACCCTACTCGGCTTGACATTCTCAATGATCGATCAGAAGGGTCTTCATTTGGACTGTAGCATTGGATTTGGTTAGGCTATGAAGAAAGAGGTTCAGCATAAAAGTTCAGAAACATCTCATGAAACGATCAGATGAATATCACAAACTATGAAATCACCACTTTTTGAAAATAAAACAAACTTATTTCCCCTGTTTAGGCAAATTGGGGATTTTTTTTTCTTTTCTTTTTCTTTGATTTTTTTTCTTTGTTTTGAAGAGCAGTATGAAAGCATCTCATGAAATGACTTGGTAAAATATTACAACCCTTGGAATCATTTTATAATAACAAGCTGTAGCCACATTTAGTATAAACCGAGAAATTATCTTTTAATTTTTCTGATATGAAAACATAGGGGATATTGAGATTTTTCCTTGAGATGAACAGAATGGAAATAAAGGGATGTTGACTTTCTCCCCTTTTCTTTTAAAAATAAAATAAACTTCCGTCCCTGTTTACTTTGAATTTCGTCTCCAATTTCGAGATTGATATCTCATGAAACATATGAATAGATGGTGCAAAAAATAGAAGTTTTTTTAATTTTATTTTGTATAAACTAAAATAAAAACAAACTTCTGCCCCATATTAGTATTAAATGGGGAACAAAATTTCTTTTGACGTTGGCCGCAAACTTGGAGGCAAGTTTTGCGTCAATGCTGCCCCTCTTTAGTTTTCGAAAAAAGACCATAATCACAACTAATTTTGGCTTTGGTTCTAACCAAAAGTGTAGAAAAATGGCGACCGAACCTTGACTCTTCGGTTCTAACCAAGAACAAGGCTACCTACATATTCTCGGACTAAGAAATCAGGTCAGTGTAGTTCCTTACGTGCAGTAGCTGGGACTACCGCATTCAAACAGACACTAGACTCACTAGGACTTTCTCTGGACACTAATAGACACACTGGGACTGACACTAGATACTTCTAATATACTAGGACTGACACAAAATGCTATTAAACACACTTGGGACTGTTGCTGCTGGTTGCTGGTCGCTGGTTGCTGGTTGTTGCTGGGTATTGCTTGCTTTTCTACAATATTTTACAAGAGAAACAAAATTACAATATAAAATTCTGCCATTTTCTAAGGGTGGCTTGCTTGAGCTTCATCGCAGGCTTAGTATTCCAGGATTGATCCGCTGAAGATGAATTGCTTCATTGTCGGGAACAAACCCAGTTGCTAAAAGTAGACTGCTTTTGTGAGGGGAGTGCCTCGATTGTTGAAAGATAAATGTCCCTTTGTGAGGGGAGTACTTTGATTGTCGAAAGAGAAATGCTCCATTATAAGGGAGTGCTCTAATTGTTGAAAGATAAATGCTCCATTGTGAGGGGAGTGCCTCGATTGCTAAAAGATAAATGCTCCATTGTGAGGGGAGTGCCTCGATTGCTAAAAGATAAATGCTCCATTATGAGGGGAGTGCCTCGATTGCTGAAAGATAAATGCTCCATTGTGATGAGAGTGCCTCGATTACTGAAAGATAAATGCTCCATTATGAGGGGAGTGCCTCAATTGCTGAAAGATAAATGCTCCGTTGTGAATGGAGTGCCTCGATTGCTGAAAGATAAATGCTCCGTTGTGAGGGGAGTGCCTCGGTTGCTGAAAGATAAATGCTCTGTTGCAAGGGGAGTGTCTCGATTGTTGAAAGATAAATGCTCCATTGTGAGGGAGTGCTCCAACTGCTGAAAATAAAACTGCAAATCCTGTAAAGACAGAGTTTTGCGAATTTCTTTTGTTGCTCACGTTAGGTTGGTGCCAAAAGGGCAAGGAAATAATGGTGAGGTGGAATAAAACAAAAAGGATAGAAAAAATTAGAGCGGAAGCCATTTGGACAAGAAACGTCTTTCTGAAAAGGGGAAACTTATCTGGCGGCATACTTGCGGCCTTGATGATCATTCAAGAAACGTCTTTCTTGAATGATCTCGCCCGACTAGCGCTGCTTGTTTGTCCAGAATCGTTTCAAGGCGGATACTAGTCCATAACCAATCATAGTTGAGGTGACTCTCAAGTCGGCTAGCAGCGTCCTTTTGGGGTTTTTGCCGGTTAGCCTCTCTCTTTAATCTTTTGCCTCTCCATTGTCTTACGGCGCCTTTACAGGTTTTCATCAGCAATACATCATCATCATTTTCTTTTATTGAATCAAATAACATCCAAAACGCATCATTGAGGTGATTGCGTGAAATCCACCACCTTTGAAAACATTCTCCTTTAAAAATAAAAAAATTAAAAATTTGCCCTAGTTTAGAATAAGCTGGGGCATTTGGGTTTCTCTTTGACAGGGCATAAACGTCCTTCAAGATACATCAGGCATATGACTTGATTCCCGGGATTATTTTGGAAAGCGGAAATCAAAAGTCTGCCCCAGTTTAGAGTATAAACTGGGGCTCTGCATTTCTTTTGTGTTGGCCGCAAACTTGGAGGCAAGGTTTTGCGTCAATGTGAGACAGGAAAGAAATGAACTCTTCCATGTTATGACCACACCCAAATGGCTGCCTACGTATCCTTTTGGGAGGAATCAGGTCAAGACGTAGCCTTGACAACTTAATGCCTATTTTGTTTTGATGTTTCTCAATTTTCATTTAATTACAATTTCATTATACCCAAAACAGAGTATACAACAGGAGGTGAAAGGCTCTAAAGGCCATCAAAAAGTACAATGTTTTGGGTAGGAGAATGTCTATCTTAACAAAATAAAGCTAGCCTGAAACTCATATGTAGTATCTGTTGATTGCATCTGCATTGACTGGCATCTCGGTGGTCCTTCCTTCTGGATCCGTTAAGTACAAGGCACCGTTTGGCAACACTTTCTTTATCAGGTATGGTCCTTGCCAATTTGAAGAAAATTTTCCTTTAGCTTCTTCCTGATGAGGGAAGATTCGCTTCAGAACCAATTGCCCTTCTTTCAGATCGCGGTAGCGAACCTTCTTGTTGTATGCACGTGTCATTCTTTGTTGATAAAGTTGGTCGTGACAAACTGCATTGAGCCTCTTCTAATCAATAAATGACAATTGTTCTAGCTTGGTTTTGACCCATTCTGCATCCTTAATTTCTGCTTCTATAATGATTCTGAGTGATGGTATTTCAACTTCGGCTGGTATGACCGCTTCAGTTCCGTACACCATTGAATATGGGGTCGTACCTATGGAAGTGCACACAGTTTTGCGGTAGCCGAGCAAGGCAAAAGGCAGTTTCTCATGCCAATCATGAGATCCCTGTATCATCTTCCTAAGGATCTTCTTGATGTTCTTATTTGCTGCTCCAACCGCACCATTTGCTTTTGGCCGGTAAGGTGTGGAGTTTCGGTGCGTGATCTTGAATCTTTCACACAATTTCTTCATCAAATGACTGTTCAGATTTGTCGCATTATCAGTGATATTTGTACTCGAGACCAAAGCGACAAATAATGTTGGAATGAACGAAATCCACTATACTTTCTTGGTCACAGACTTGAGGGTGATCGCCTCGACCCATTTGGTGAAGTAATCAATTGCAACCAAAATGAATATGTTTCCATTTGATGCTCTTGGTTCAATGGGGCCAATAACGTCCATTCCCCATGCTGCAAAAGGCTAAGGAGCTGGCATTATGTGCAACTCTAGGGGAGGAGAGTGTATTAAATCACTGTGCACTTGACATTGACGGCACTTTCGCACAAAGGTTATGCAATCGTGTTCAATGGTTAGCCAAAAGTATCCTGCTCTAAGCACTTTCTTTGCTAACACGTGCCCGCTCATGTGGGGTCCAGAGATCCTTGAGTGTATGTCATTGAGAATCCTCGTGGCTTCAGTTGCATCCACGCATCTTAAGAACCCCAAATCTGGTGTTCTTTTGTACACCACTCCTCTGCTCAGAGAGAAACCACTCGCAAGTCGTCGAAGGGTTCTTTTCTGATTGCTTTCTGCCATTGGCGGATATGTCCCATCTTGAAGAAAATTCTTGATGTCTAAATACCATGGTTGGCCATCAATTTCCTCTTCGACCATATTACAGTAGGCATGTTGACTTTGAACCTTGATCTCCAACGGGTCAATGCGAGCTTTATCAGGATGGACAAGCATTGATGCTAGTGTAGCCAATGCGGCAGCCAGTTTATTGTGTATTCTTGGGACGTATCTGAACTTTAAAGCATCGAACCTTTGACGGAGATCATCCAGACACTGTTTGTACATGATCAACTTGAGGTCTCGGGTTTCCCACTCACCCTTCATTTGGCGTATCAAAAGATCTGAATCTCTGATCACCGATAACTCTTTGACGTCCATATCCAGTGCCATGTGCAAACCCATTATGCATGCTTCATATTCAGCTGTGTTGTTAGTGCAACTGAAACGAAGTTGGGCTGCGGCAGGGTAATAGTGCCCAGTGGGAGAAATGAGAACTGTCCCAACGCTGTGACCCTTTGAATTTGAAGCGCCATCAAAGTACATTTTCCACACATGTTCCTCTTCATTGATCAACTCTTCCAATGTATCCACCTCCTCATCGAGGAAGTAAGTTTTCAATGGCTTATAGTCATCATCCACCGGATTCTCAGCCAGGTGGTCGGCTAAAGCTTGACCTTTTATTGCAGTCCTGGTGTCATAGACTATGTCGAACTCCGTGAGCAGGATCTGCCATTTTGCAAGTTTTCCTGTTGGCATCGGCTTCTAGAATATGTACTTCAGTAGGTCCATCCGGGATATAAAAAAAGTGGTATGGGACAACAAGTAATGTTTCAGCTTCTGCGCGACCCAAGTTAAGGCGCAACATGTCCTTTCCAACAAAGTGTATTTGGCCTCACCGTCGGTAAACTTCTTGCTTAGATAGTAAATTGCCTGCCCTTTCTTTCCTGAGGCATCATGTTGCCCCAGTACACAACCAAATGAGTTGTCATTGACCGATAAGTACAAAAACAGTGGTCGGCCAGGCTCGGGCGGGACCAAAACAGGAGGGTTCGACAAGTATTGCTTGATCTTGTCGAATGCTTCTTGGCACTCTTCGGTCCATGCAATCTTCGCATCCTTTTTCAACAAATTCAGAATTGGCTCACATATTGTGGTGAGTTGGGCGACGAACCTGTTGTTGTAATTAAGCCTGCCGAGAAAGCTTTTGATATCCTTCCTGGTCCGAGGTCGAGGTAATTTTTGTATTTCTTTGATCTTTGCGGGATCCAGTTGAATACCTCGCCTGCTAATGATGAAGCCCAGCAACTTTCCAGCGGGCACACCAAATGCACATCTGGCTGGATTCAACTTCAAGTTATACCTACGGAGCCTTTCGAAGAACTTTTTAAGGTCCCTCACGTGATCTTCAGCAGTTCTGGACTTGACAATCACATCATCAACATACACTTCTATTTCTTTATGCATCATATCATGGAAGATAGCAGTCATAGCCCTCACATAGGTTGCTCCAGCATTTTTCAGTCCAAACGGCATCACTCTATAACAGAATGTCCCCCAAGGTGTATTAAACGCTATCTTATATGCGTCATCTTCATCCATTTGGATTTGGTGATACCCAGTATAGCAATCAACAAAGGACTGTATCTCATGTTTTGCACAATTGTCAACGAGAGTGTGAATGCTAGGCAATGGGAAGTTGTCTTTGGGACTTGCCTTGTTCAGATCTCGATAGTCGACACATATCCTTGTTTTCCCATCTTTCTTGGGAACTGGCACAACATTCGCAACCCAAGTGGTGTACTGGACTGGTTGAATGACTTTCGCATCGACCTGTTTCATGATTTCATCGTGGATTTTCATGATCATGTCAGTTTTGAATTTGCGTGGTAACTGCCTGACAGGAGGGAATCCAGGTTGGATGGGCAATTTGTGGACAATCAGATCTTAGCTCAAACCTGGCATTTCATCATATGACCAGGCAAAAACATCCCGGTATTCAAAAAGCACTTGTAAGATATCACTCTTAACCTCGGGATGAGCATACATGCTTATCTTGGTTTCCCTCGCATCGTCAGGGCTCCCAAGGTTAACATCTTCTGTATCTACCAGATTGGGTTTATGCTTTTCCTAGTGACGTTCTACTCCCAAACTTATTTCAAAATCAGCCTCTTCCTCATCATATTCAATCTCATTAACAAACTCGTCACTGTGTTCTTCATCATTTTCAATGTCAACTATGGTTATGGAATCAAGGTTAGTTTGCAGATGCTGGATGGATGGTAAGTTTCTTGCACATGTCATGATGTCAGGACCATCAGATACATCACTATAGATAAACAAAATAAGAATAAAATTAGGAAGATAGATAGAGATTTAGGGAAAATTCGGCTCTCAGGCCTTTCATTAATGAGAAAGGGTTTGAATTACAATAAAGAAGGTGAGCAAAATAATAAACTTGGCAAACAACCCTTAGAATATCCAAGTGTATTCAAAAGAAACTGCAAAACAACAGTCTACCAAGACCCCTTCCTGATGGGGAAGGGAGTTGCATTCCAGTTAGTCAAGTGCACATCCGGGCCAATGTACTGAATTGAGGCATTGCTGGAGCCTTCGTCCGGCTGAACCGTGCAAATTTAAAAGATGCCACCCAAATCAAATAGTGCATCCTGATTGTCTTTCACTGTGCTGATATCTGTTGCAATGATCTTCGGCTTCATAACATAGCCCACAAAAGACTGGGAAAGACATGGAATTGGCTTTGAGAGGGACCAAACTTTAGACTTCTTCTTTCTTGCTTGCTTGCGATCAGCTGCTTTTGGCTTGAAGCCTAGCCCCCAAGTGCCTTGCACGCCAGTTGGCTCTACTGGATTCGCCCTGCCCTGCAGTGACGTTCCCATACCTTTTCCAAATTGGAAACCATGTTTTAGCATTTCATAGGCCATCATAATGGCCGTATCCGACACCTTTGGGATGGGTATGGGTTTCCCTTCTGTCACTTTTTCCACATACACCACATCAGAGGTTTGGTACATAATAGTAGGACGCGTGGTGATAACTTCGAGAGCTGGTACACCCAGGTTGTTGTTAAACCACAAGTCATCTTCTCCAAAAACCACGACAGCTTGATTGTCCCAAGTGAACTTAACCACTTGATGGACTGTAGAAGGTACAACACATGCCATATGGATCCATGGTCGGCCCAATACAAATTGTAAGATGCATCAGCTTGCAGGACTTGGAATTCAATTGTGAATGTTGCAGGGCCAATGGTTAACTCAAGATCAACGATACCTAAAGATTCTCGAACTCCTCCATCAAAAGCACGAACAGAGGATGAGCTGGCTCTTATCCTGCTGGTATCCACCTTCAAGTTCTTCAATGTGGTGAGAGGGCAGATGTTCAAACCTGCACCGCCATCTATTAACACACGTGAGACATAAGAGTTTTCATATTTGACCGAGACATGAAGTGCCGGTTGTGACCAGTTCCTTCTTTGGGTAACTCTTCATCAGTGAAGGTCACACGGTTGGTCTCAAATACTCTGCTTGCAAGTGCTTCTAGATTAGCCACAGTTGTTTGTTCAGAAATGTAAGCTTCATTCAGTATCTTCAGTAGTGCGTGGCGGTGTGCTTCAGAGTTTATCAGCAAAGACAAGAGTGATATCTGAGCTGGAGTCTTCCTTAACTACTCGACGATAGAGTAATCCGTCGTTCTCATCTTCTTTAAGAATTCCTCAGCTTCTTTCTCTAACACTGGTTCATCGATTGGTCCTTGATTCTCACAACTAGGTTTTGCCTTTTCCAATTCTTCTGGAGTGAAGCATCTTCCAGAGCGAGTCAGACCGTTAACATCAGCAGCGACCTCCATAATCTTTTTCCCTTGGTAAGACACGAGTGTTTTGTTGTAGTTCCAGGGAACTTCCTTTGTACTTGTAACAGGGAGTTGTTTTGCCTTTGTGATGATGACTGGTTCACATGGCTTTGCCTTAACCTCAATGACTGGAGCCTTCTAACTTGGCACTCCTTGCACGATAAATACTGGCCCATCAGGCTGAACTTTTTCTAACTTTGCGGCTGGGATTGTAAAACTTGGTTTAACAGGAACATCTTATTTTGTTTTGTTGACAATAGATTTATTTGGACTTGCGGCCGATACAACAATGAACGGCTCTTGCCATTTAATATCTGAAAAGGGATCGACCGCCACAATCTGTTTGGCAGCTTTCCCTTTCAAATCTTCCTCTGTGCATACCATCCCAACTGTATGTGTGTCATTCTGAATATTATGAGCTGGCAAAGGATTCTGGTTCATATTTTGAGTCTGGTCTCCCACAACTTTTATCTGATTGCTATCTATCATTGCTTGGATTGCACTTTTCAGATGCCAACATTGCTCTATGTCATGTCCAGGCGCCCCAGAGTGGAACGCACAGCGACGAGAATGATCCACCTTCCCTGTCGGATTCATGTTTCCTGGGATTGGTTTTAGCAAGTTAGCTTGTTGCAATTTTTCGAACAGGTTGGTGTAAGTTTCACCCAGTGGGGTGAATTGCTTCTGTTCTTGATGCATGTTCCTTTGCTGCATGTTTGGACGAAAACCTGGTGGACCCCGTGGACGATAAGGCATCAACTGCTGATCTTTCTTGTCTTTCTTCTTCGCAAACGCACCTGACCCTGATTGCAAAGCTTGGGTAGTGGCTCTCAAAGCTATTTGGCTGACAATCTTGCCTGCCTTGATTCCCCTCTCAATCATCTTCCCAATTCTTACTGCTTCACTGAACTGCTTCCCAATGACAGAGGCCATCGCTTGGTAGTATGTTTCATCGAGCACTTCGACGAACTTTTCAACCATCTTATCATCTGGGATCAAAGGCTCACACACGCCGCTTGTTCACGCCACCGGTAGGCATACTCTCTAAAACTTTCACTTGGTTTCTTTGTGATCGTCTTCAAAGAAGAACGATCAGGAGTAGCCTCCATCTTGTAACCATAATGGTTTAGGAAAGCACTGGCCATGTCATCAAAGGTGACCCACTTCGAAACATCTTGTTGTACAAACCATTCTATTGCCGGTCCTCCCAAACTGTCAGCAAAGTATGCCATCAGCAATTCATCCTTCTCAATCCCCCTCATTTTGTTAAGGTAGATCTTCACGTGGATCCTTGGATCACTTTGTCTAGTGTACAGGTCAAATTTGGGCACAACAAAACCTTCAGGCAATGGCACATGGGGGAACAAACACAGGTCTTTGTATGAAATATTGGTTTTACCCCCTTGCCCTTGTATGTTTTTCACAGTTTCCTCCAAGCTTTTCAATTTCCGAGCAAAATCATTCTCTTCTGTTTTTCCCAACTTCTCGATATCAGCATGTGACTCTGGGTGGTGTCCCTGATCATACGAGTCGTTTTGGCTGAAGACATTACCCTGAGCTTGGTCAAATTGTTGATCATGGGCCCTTAACTGTGGGTCACTCTTCAATATTTGCAAAGTGTGTCCTGCAGGAAGGGTGAATTCTGCGGCAGGAACCTGGGGTTGGCCTTGTTGCAGTAATTGTGCCCCATGTTGTACAGTAGAAGGTCCGGCTGCATTGTCAGTTGCCAGATGTGGACCAAATCCCGGAGGGTAACGGGGGTCTCCTACCACTGTGGATTGCCCTTGCCCTGGTGGCTGAGTATTTGCCATGAAACCAGCAGCACCTGGTGGAACAGCAGGTGCCTGAACTGCTGCCAAGTTACGAGTTAGCAGCGTCATCATTTCTTTCATGGCTGCAAAGTCCTCGGCCATCTTGGCATGTTGCTCAGCTAAGCGAACCAGCTCGGTGTTCTCAATTTCCTCAGCCATCGCTGTTTGAGTGCTTTCCTGAAGATGAGCTTCAATCACTTCTGGTATAGGCGGTGGTCCCTTGATTCTGGTGGAATAGGAATGTGGGGCCAGCACGGCAGTTGCTCAAGCTTTGTAAACCAAACAGGTTAGCAAAAAAAAAGCACATATTGCAGCCTAAGGTTGTTATGCGTCATTCCGAAACGATTAACGGCGTAATCCGGGTGTACCGATCGTATTCCCGAAAGATTGCTTATGTGCCTTGATCAAAATTAGAACAAAATTGTAACTGATACGTAATCAGCACAAGGACGAACTTGGATGATTATTTTTTTTTTCTTTCTAATTTTTCTGGCTCAAAAAACGTAATTTAGACAAGCAACACGAGACGAACTCAAAATAAAATGTTTGACATGATGCACGAGTCAAAAAAATATATATACAAACTGACACATTGGGCGGGTATACCCAGACGGTAAAAATAATGAAACTCGATATTATAGCGGAGTCAGATTATTTCACGAGGATCGACGAAAATACCATTAAGGTAATTGCAATTCATCAACCATACCCTGACTTGACCTTAAATAAAACACAGTAGGACCCTAAAATAAATTTTTTTACTTTTTTTTTAATAAAAAATGAAGACTCAACCGGAGATACGAAATGGAACTTAAGAACGGATTATGAAACAAACTATTTTTTCTAATCCGAAAGGTGACTCCAAAATCGGACATTACGGCAATGCAAAGGCAGACACGAAAAATTAGTTTTTTTGAAATTAAACTCCTCGATCTAACTTGAAAATTAATCTTAGAGCATTTACAAAATCTGGCCATTATAACGGCGTAAAACCCCCGATAAATTATTTTACAAACTCAAATACAAAAGGGTCCCCAAAATTTCGCCATTATAATGGCACAAAACTATGACAATTTATTTTCTAATATTGGGACCAAACCCGAACACCAAACGAGATTCAATTTTTTTTGTGCCATTATAACGGCGTAAAATAACAACTAAAGATATTTTGAGACACGGGACTAAACCCATTTTTCTTTTTTTCTTTTTTTTTTACACTCCCCCCCCCCCCCCCCGGTGATCGGTCAGCATAACAACCTTTCGCACATATGCAACACAGAAAATGCCATAAATATGTCTTTCTAAGACGTGGGTCCCGTTTGGACAAAAAGTAGTCAGCCTAGACAAGTGCAATACCAGTGTATCGCACCTCATTAAATCAAATATGATACAAATAATTGGACCTAAGGGTTTAACTCTAGGTGACACAACAGACTCAGTGTCTAGACTGGCTAAAAACCCGGTGGACAAACCGGGCGGAAAGCGCATCAGGGCCATCCGGAGACAGTCTGTCCGGCCTAAAACCCTGTCACGCCTTCCTCCTAAATCATGGGCAATTTAGTAAGAAAGTCCCAGATGCCACAAGCAATATGGTAAGTGCACGTATGCGTGTGTTTCAGAGACTCAGAGGGTTGCGGAGGAAGACAGTTTATATACAGTTCAACAATATCAAAGCAGTAACATTCAACTTATGGCAACAAATAACAACAATATTTACAAGCTGAAATGCGACAATTTATTAAAGCCTGAGACTCTCAGTTTTCACTTTTTTTTTCCAGCGGAGTCGCCAAGCTGTCACGACCCTTTTTTAACAAAACTAAAAAAAGAATTGTATATTTAAAGGCTGTGATGGGTGTTAATAGGTACGCGATTATTAAAAGAATTCGGAGTCGCCACTCGACAAGTTAAGGGTGTGCCAAGTCACCAAAGTGGTGTACCTTAGAACACCAATGACTCGTTTAGTGATCTGCGTCAGAGTTTCGGGTAAGGATCTCGGTTGACTCGCAGAAAGGTGTTAGGCACCCTCGAGTCTTGTGCCAAACATAGTTGTTTTTATTGATGCATTTCAACTCTTGATATTATTTGTTGTTAATTTGCCTTCTGTTACGCTTTGATTTTTAATTTGAACCGTTCAACCAGAAATTGTGTTAAGTAACCCGCAGGGTATACTTTAACTCAATTTTATACCAATTCACCCACTGGATATACCTTGGTACGAATTGGCTTCTTTCAATTAATTTCTTCCAATTAACTTTCTCATAATTCAATTTTTCTTTTGCCTAATAAGTAGATCACAAATCATACTTATAATTGCCTAATCGTACGAGTCTACACAATCCTATTATTATTATTATTATTATTTTTTTCCTAATAAGTCGATTATCGATCATACTTATTAATGTCTAATCGAGTGTAAGCATTTTATTCCCAGCAATTTGCATGTCATTTGAATTATTTTTTTATTCCTAGCAATTTGCATGTCATTTGAATTATTTTTTTAATTGATCACTCATTTTTTGAACTCTTCTCAACAAGATTCAAAGAGTTAAGAGCAATTGACCTTTTATATATAAAAGAAAATAGTCCTACTTACACCTCAAACTGTTGAGACAAAACACGATTTACTGTTGCAATTTTTATTTGTATTCAACGTCCTGACCTTGCCTAATCATTTCACCTTTGTCCAAGTTTGCAAGTTAATTTATTTTTTCTAAATCTAGTCCACTTACATATATAGCCGATTTAGTATTGCAAAGCAACAAAAGAATGGTTCAAGAAACAGGGTGGTTTTTTACGTTCAGCCCACAACATTCATCATTTCAATTTTTAAACAGCATAAACATTACATGGAAGTATGAGCAAAAATCAATAGAATTATATGCTTCTTGGGCCCAATTCTAAAATTTCAAGCTTGGCAACGGACCCCTTAAATCATATATGTTCAAACCTTAAAAAGTCACATGCTTACAATGAAATCAAAATGGTAAGAAAAGTTTACCTTTGGACTAATTTCCTACCACAATAGTGAACCCCCGTTAGCTAAACCAACATACCATAGCAACCAACAGCAACAAAGCAGACTCCATAAAGAGACCTCACTTAAACTAAAAATGAAAACTTGTTTCCTTCTTTTATATTTCTTTTTATTTCTACTAACTCTAATATTTTTGCTCTCAACCTTTTGTGTAGTAGAGAATTTTCAGATCTGGAAAAAAAAAACGTCGCCTGTGAAAGAGTGTTTTCGGCTCTTATATAAGCCAACAAAGGAAGAGTGTGAGGCTAGAAAAAGGGACAAGAACATGTGACTTTCTTTTTGATTTTTCAGCTCATTTAATTTGGAGCATGCCTCTTATTGTACCAGTCAAAAAAAGTGAGAAAATAGCAGCAGCAAAAGCCTATTAAGGGGCTGCCATCTTTGTCTCATTTGTTGACTTTTGTTTCTTTTCAAAATAAGACTTCAGATTCAAAGACTTGTTAGAAATTCCAAGTCTAAAACTGACCCAACACTTGACTCAAAACTAATTTAAGCTTACTACCAAGACTTAAAACTTGGACTTTTCTTTACCCAACCAAAAAGATCAAGAAGCCCTCCAGATTATAAGATCTACCTACTAGCCCTATCTTCTTATGTCCCAAAAACAAAGGCCATAAGCAAGACATGTACAGGAGGAAAAACTAAGCTAGATAGCTATGTTCAATCACAAAGCTCATACTTGACAGTGAATAAACCTGCTAATCGAATGACTTAAGCATACATCAATCAGATAACATGGTACCACTTCATATGCTAATCAAAGAACAATTTTATACCAATTTGATGCTTTAAACAGTGAGCATCAGACAATCCAACCATTTACCTTTTAAACGACTAGTCTTGGTAACTTATACACACGAAACAGATTAGACGACAATGACAAATTTACAAGTTTACGCAACATTTTATTAATGAACAACATACGTACATACACACAATTCATACTCAGAAACTTCTATAACTATACTAAACATACGAACTACTAGCATACTAAACATGAAAGGCTAACAAACAGGAAATAGGAAAAGGGATTCACTTTAATCTGACCGTCGTCAAGCTAATCGCCAACGCCAAGGCTGATTCGACACAATGGAATCACTGTGTCGCAGCCGCTACTTCATCAATGCTCTTTTCCGCTACGATACCGCGATCACCACTGTTGCGTTTGCCGCTACTGCTATATCATCGCAGCTTTGCCAGAAGCTACTTCAATTCAATTCCAAGCTATCTCTAATGTACCAGTTTCAATCACACCAAACAAATCAACATCGCAGCACCAGATCAGCTTTGATGTCGCCACTACACCAAAACAAGAGCGACATAGCTGCCTTGCTTCCTCGCTCGAGTCGAGCCACTGCTGCAACACCAGGATCAGCCACTAGCCATCGCAGCATTATAATACATCACCATACAACCACTACCAAACAAACATCCCCGTCGTGGCCTCAAATCGCTACCACCAAACTGCTCACTAACAGTCATCACAGCCTCTCCGTTGTTTGACACCCCGTCGAACAAACCTAGTTCATGTTTTAGTCATTCAGATCCGTTCCCTTCTTCTTCTAACAGATTTGGGATCGTTTCAGCTAGATTAAAAAGGAAAGAGGAGAAAGAGTGTGTAGCCATGTACAATCATCCAAAAAATAAAGAAACTCACCAGAAAAGTTTTTGGCCGTGTTTCAAAATCTCGATCTACGCAGAATCAGTGGTAATTTTAAGAAATTGAGTTCAAATGGGGATAGAGGGTGTGAAGACGAACTGGAAAATGTATAATTTGGCCGGAGGAGACGGTGGAGTCTGTCGCTGGCGGCGGAGTCCGGCGATCGTTAAAATAGGGCAAGGGTTCGGCATGTTTGCTGATTTGGAATTGGCAAAATGATCTAAAATGGAAAAGAAATTTCTTATATATTCAAGTTATGGGCCAGGTCAGGATTGGAATGGGCTGGAGGACATGGACTCATTTTTTATCAATAACCATCAACCCATAATGTTAATCACACAAAAATCAACACAAAATAATGATCAATTACTAAGTAAAAGCATGCTAATACATAAAATGTCACATTGACACTAACCACACAAGATTCTATTTTTTTCTATAATTTTCTAGTATTTTTTATCTAATAAATTAAATTAACGCGGCTACATATAGGCTAGAATCTAGCAGAAAATTACACGATAATTAAAATTAATATTTTACGTAATTTTGGTTTTTTGGTGCCAAAATTAGGTGATTACACCAATTAATAGGAATATTCCATCCCTTCCACCCATTAGTAGACTCATTAGTATGACGATTCTATCCTTTCCACCCCTTAGTAGAACCACTACAGACGATTCTATCCCTTCCACTAGTTAATGGACCCATTGGTGGTAAAATTAAATCCCTTCCAACACTTACTGGGACTGATCCATCCCCTGACCCACGGTGTTACTCCAGAAAAACGTGGCAAACATCCAGTGAAGTTGAGCTACCACCCCAGCAGGGAGGTCATAGGCAGATAACAAGTGAGTAGGCATACTCTGAAGCACTGAGGAAATCAGAGTCAACCACCCGCATTTGGAAAGCAATTTACCAGCCCAGGAGTCAAGCTTTTTCTACACCTTCTCCACTAATTCATTGTAGTGACAGTTCTTCCTCCTAGCATAATAGATAGGCACGCCAAGATAGTTGAAAGAAAATTCTCCCTCGGTAACTCTATAACATCAAGAACCCTGTCTATTATATCAACTGCGGAACCTGACTATGCAAATCTATTGTATATTAAAAGGAGAAAAGTCTAGCACCACAGTAAGCCAAGTGGCAAGCAACTAAAAAACCACTTGGAAATTTTAGGACATACATTAGTTCATGTTTGTTAGTTTAGTAAGTGTGTAAATTTGAATTTACAAATAAATTTTACAATTTGCTAAGACAAATTTACTGCTCCGATAGTTAAACATTTTAAAATAATAATAACAATAATCTAAGTTAAACCTAAACACGTTCTCCGTAAAATATGGTTGCCCTGGAATGTGTCTTCTGCTTCTCTTTACAAGATCTGTAAAGCCTGATTGCAACCAAATTCTCTTACGTAATAACTGCTTAGACCGAAAACTGTTTCGTTATGCTCAAGTAACTTTCTCCACGATGCCTCCAAAAATTATCTAATGTGATCAAGCAATATTTAGGTGTAATAGTCTAGGGTTTAACAACTTAATTGAAATAAATTTGGGAATTTTATTACTGAATTGCTAAACTATTATAAGAATGGAATTGAATCACCCAACCATTACTACTACACACCTGTAACTAATCAAGAAGAAGAAGAAGAAGAAGAAGAAGAAGAAGAAGAAGAAGAAGAAGAAGAAGAAGAAGAAGAAGAAGAAGAAGAAGAAAAAAGAAGGGAAAGAATCAAAGAGAAGAGGATCGGAGAAGAAGAGTGAGGAAGAAAGAAAATATTTTCAAAACTAACTAACCCCTTTTCCTAAATTTAGTTATAAATAACTTTCCCAACTAATCCCACTCTTAATCTCAGCCATCCGGGTTCATTAGTCTTCTTTTAATATGAGGCGCACACGTGGATTTCTCTTTTTAATTGTTTTCTTATTTATTTCTACTTTCTCATATCGAGCCCAAGTGTTACAATCTCGCCTACATCAAAACATCCTTGTCCTCAAGGATGATCAACAAAATTCGGGAACTATGCCTTCTCGGGAACTGTGCCTTCAAAAATTCGTAATCCTCCCATGTTGCATCCTCAGGTGGAAGGTTAAACCATTGTACCAACACCTTGACAGCTGCTGCATTGCCTCTCTTAACCAAATGCCTCTGCAAAATAGCTACTGGCTTAACTAGGATCTGGCCATCTTTACTAGTTGTTGGTAGGGTAGTCTGAGGTGCAACCTGATTACCCAACTTCTTCTTAAGCAAAGAGACATGAAATACATGGTGTATCTTACTTGAAGCTGGAAGCTCAAGCTTGTAAGCCACCTTCCTAATTCTTTCCACCACCTTATAAGGCATGTAATACTTTTAGCTAAGCTTAAGATTCTTCCTCAAAACTACTGATGACTGCCTGGAGGGCTGAAGCTTCAGGTACACTCTATATTCTACTGCCAATTCCCTCTCAGTTCTCCTTTTATCAGCCTGCATCTTTATTCTATCTTGTGCCTATGACAAATGATCTTTCAGAATCTGTTGCATATGTTGTCTTGCCAAAACAGTGTTCTCAGCTACAGGTACTATAGATTCCAACATT
This sequence comes from Petunia secreta, assembly GCA_029990175.1. Classification (NCBI taxonomy): domain Eukaryota; kingdom Viridiplantae; phylum Streptophyta; class Magnoliopsida; order Solanales; family Solanaceae; genus Petunia; species Petunia secreta. The sequence continues at coordinate 9,468,390 of JARKIP010000053.1, forward strand.
GGTCCCATTGAGACTTGGGGAGCAGAGTAGCCATATAGTGCTTCAAAAGGTGTGCATTTCAGGCCAAAATGATAGTTATAATTATACCACCATTCAGCCATGGGCAACCATTGTTTCCATTGACTGGGTCTGTAAGAAGTCATGCACCTTAAGTAAGTTTCCAGGCACCTATTCACTCTCTCAGTCTAACCATCAGTATGGGGGGTGGTATGATGTACTGTAGAGCAGTTGGGTGCTCACTAGTTTAAAGAGTTCCTTCCAGAAATGACTTAAGAACACCTTATCTCTATCAGTTACAATTGTCTCAGAAAAGCCATGAAGAGTGTGTACTCTTTTTAAGAACAGGTCAGCTACCTTAGCTGCTGTATAAGGATGTGCTAGGGCCATAAAATGAGAAAAATTAGTTCTTCTGTCCACTACCACAAGAATAACCTCTTTCCCTTTAGACTTAGCAAGGCCTTCAATAAAGTCCATACTGATGTGCCTCCATGACTGGTCTTGTATAGGTAGAGGTTGCAGAAGTCCAAGGTAATACAAGTGTTCATCCTTATTTCTTTGGCAAGTATCACAGATCATGACATGTGAGTTGACCATATCTTTCATCCCTGGCGAATAGAATACACTAGCCAACCTCTGCAAGGTTGCTTATTGCCTTGAATGTCCACCTATAGGAGATTCGTGGAAGTTTTGCACCAGTTTATGCCTCAGCTCTCATGTAGCTCCAATGTATACCTTGCCCTTTCTTTTCAAGACTCCAGCTGCATAGTGATATATGTTAGGACCCTGTGATCCTATAGATAGTTCAGTGATGATGTCAGCAATTATTTTATCTCCTTCATAGCTAATCTGAACCTCCTGCATCCATATGGGCACTGCTGCAGATAGTGCATGCAATTCAGCTACTGTATCTTGTTTATCCAGCTGTGTTTCTACATCATACTCTCTAGACAATGAATCTGCCACCTTATTCTCAGCCCCTTTCTTGTATTGAATTTCATAACCAAGCCCCCAACAGTTTAGTTAGTCCTTTTTGTTGAACTGCAGATGTCACTCTTTGTTCTAGCAAAAACTTTAGACTGTGGTGATTAGTTCTGATCACAAAATGTCTGAATTGGAGGTAGTGCCTCCACTTGTCGACTGCATTCAGAAGAGCCATATATTCTTTCTCATAAATTGACTTACACTAGTGTTTAGGTGCTAGGACCTTACTGAAGTAAGCAATAGGCTTTTTCTGTTGCCTAACCACTGCTCCTATGCCAGTGTGACAGGCATTTGTCTCCACAATGAACTCTTGTTCAAAGTCAGGAAGAGCAAGAACTGGTGTGGTGGTCATAGCCTTCTTGAGATTCTGAAATGCAGCTTCAGCTTCTTTACTCCACTGATATGCATTATTTTTAAGAAGGTATGTGAGTGGTTTGCTTATCTTCCCATAGTTTGCTATCTATTTCCTGTAATACCAAGTTAAGCCTAAAAATCGCCTCAACTCTTTAACATTCTTGGGTGTAGGCCAATCTAACATTGCATGCACCTCTGAAGTTTCAGTGGATACACCTTCTACTGAGATTACATGCCTCAAGTACTCTACCTTGGGCTGAGCAAAAGAGCACTTAAATTTCTTCGCCCACATGTTGTTCCTCCTCAATGTCTGGAATACTATCTCCAAATGAAATACATGGTCCTGTAAGTTCTTGTTATAGATATGCATGTCATCAAAAAACACTAGGACAAACGTCCTTATATAAGGTTGGAAAACCTGATTCATGAGTGCTTGAAATATAGCTGGGGCATTGGTGAGGGCAAATGGCATAACCTTGAACTCATAGTGGCTTATGTGAGTTCTAAATGCAGTTTTAAACACATCTTCTTCCTTCATTCTAATTTGGTGATATTCTGTCCTCAAGTCAATTTTAGAGAACAATGTAGAGCCATACAATTCATCCAACAAGTCATCAATAACGGGAATTGGGTACTTATCTTTTATTGTTATGTTGTTTAACCCCTGTAGTCTACACAAAATCTCCAGGTTCCATCTTTCTTCTTGACTAATAGTGCTGGAGAAGAAAAAAGTGATTAGCTATTCTGAATTATTCCTTGCTGCATCATGTCTCTGACATGCTTCTTCATTTCATTCTTCTGGAAGTGATTATACCTATATGGTCTCAAGCTTACTGGCTTAGCATAAGTATCAATGGAATAGTGTGATCATCTGAACTGCTTGGGGGCAATGTTTTAGGCTCTTGGAAAATATCAATATAATTTTGTAGCAGTTGTTCAATAGGCTGCTGGTCTTGTAGCACAATCATGAACAAATAAGCCATCATGGTCTAGCCTTTCCCTATCAACCTACCCATGGCACTACCACTTATCATTACTGAGTTCAGCATCGTCATTTAACCCATGCAGCACCACCTTCTTGCCTACTTGATATACAATGACCTTGTTCTTGACAAAGTCAAAGTTTATAGGGTTGTGGCCCTTCATCCAATCAGGTCCCAAAATCATGTCACACCCTCTTAACTTGATGATTCTGAGATCATCATTAAACTTCATACCCTCAATTACCCAAGAAAATCCAGCACAACAAGAATTACTGAGCATATAGTTACTATTTGCAATTATGACTTTAATTGGACAACAATAAGCTGTATCATACCGTGCTTCTTTCACAGTCTAGACATCTATAAAGTTGTGGGTGCTACATATATCAATAAGTATGGTGAGATTCTTCCTTTTGGCTGCTCCTTTGATCTTAATTGTGTTGACCCCATTGTTACTACCCAATAGTGCATTAAGACATACAGCTTCTTGCAGTTCCTCATCCAGCATTTCTTCAATTTATGGTGCCTCTTGTAATACCACAATATCCTCCTGTTCATCCACCTATTGACCACCTACTATGCATTTACGTTGTTTCAATCTACACTCATGACCAGGTGTGTATTTTTTTCCACACTTGAAAGACAATTGATTTGCCCTCCTGAAGTCATATACTTCTTGGCTCAACCTGATGGGATTCTGTCTAGTAAACTTGGAATTCCTCTTTACTCCTGAGTCACTAGGCCTATTGTAAGGTTTCCTCATTTCACTATAGGGTGTTCTCACTACTTCCTTATCCTCGGCTATTTCAGTAGCCCTTTCATGCATTCTTGCTTGCTCTACAGCTTCCTTTAAGGTGGGAGGTTTGAACAATTTTACTGCATACATAATCTGGTTCCTAAGACCTCCAATGAAATAGGACAAGAAATGGGCTTCATTTAGGGCTGGGTTTCTAATTATCATCTCAGCTTTCATGTCTTCAAACTTACTCAAATAAGCTTCTACAGAACCAGTTTATTTAAGATTCTTGAAATTCTTCTACTATATCTTCTAAGGGGTTTCCACCAAATCTTTCACAAATTTCTTCTTTAAACCTTGCCCAAGATACAACACCATTACTTAAAAGAAAAGAATGGTACCATGATTCTGCCCTACCATGTAAGTGAAGAACGGCAACTTTCAATTTTGGGTATCCACAAATTTATACAGTTGAAAATACCTTTCACATTTTCTTATCCAAACTTTAGGTTTTTACCATCAAAACCAAGCTTAGGGGATAATAACTGCAAACATAGTGCTCTACAAGCCTGATTGTCATGTACCGGAGTAGGAAGTAATCCATTATTGATGATGGTTTCAGTGTTGCTCCCACTTGCTTGATTCTGCTCCAACACATTTAATTTCCCCACAATCTACTCCAAAGTTCCTTGAATTCCAGCCAACATCTCATCGTGTTTTGCCAATTTCTCGCCCATAGACTTCATTCATGTTCCTTCCGCTATTAATGTCTTCCCATATTCAGTATTGAGATCTTTGATACCAATTGTAATGGTCTAGGGTTTAAGAACTTAGTTAAAATAAATTTGGGAATTTTATTACTGAATTGCTAAACTATTACAAGAATGGAAGTGAATCACCCAACCATTACTACTACACAACTGTAACTAATCAAGAACAAGAACAAAGAAGAAGAGAAGGAAGGGAAAAAATCAGATAGAAGGGGATCAGAAAAGAAGAGTGAGGAAGAACGAGAATATTTCCAAAAATAACTAACTTTCCCAGCTAATTCCACTTTTAATCTCACCCGTCCGGGTTCATTAATCTCCTTTTAATCTGAGACGTACACATGGCTTTCTCTTTTTAATTGTTTTCTGATTTCTTTATGCTTTCCCATATCGAGCCCAGGTGTTACATAAGGCAAGTGATCTTCATGCATTTTTTTCCATAGATTTTGCATTTTCTGTTCTTCCTGATATATTTAAAATTCTTCAGGAACTAATATTATATTTCTCTTTTAATTTTACAGTTAAACTTGCTGATTAAATCAATGTTGCTTTCTTAATATCATCATCTTCTGCAAGGGGTTAGTTATTTCTTGGACCTTCTGTGTCATCTTTTATGTGGGGATTTAATTCTATTTTTGTAAAGTCCTTGGGCTCGAAAATGTTAGGCACACTAATTGTTTTCCCTGATGGTGTTTTCTTTGTGGCCGTAAGATGGAACCAAGCGAACATTACTACAAAAATGTGAGAATTTTACCATCAACTTACCATTTATGATCAATTAAAAACAGGCAAATTGCAAGACAAAAATTGATGGTTACGCAGTAGAATTACAAATTTCCTTATCTTATCATTAGACTAATTCTTAGTGCTTTATAATTACTGAATTAGAATTTTACTTCAACATAAACGTATTTGAAGAGAGGTTTCAAGTATTATTACTCAACTAATAGAATGTGAATTCATGTACATATAGGATATTCTTTGGAAGGTTGAATCACTTAAATAATTACTCTGTCGTCCTTTGTTCATAGATGATAATGTAGTTGGAATCTATAACTAAGGTAAAGGGTTTAGGCATTTCTACTAACCTAAATCTCTGTTCTTCTAATGTTCTACCTTGGTTTCCATTTCTATCAACAATTTTTGGTTTAATAAGTCTTATTGTTGTGATTCATCTCATATATTTCAAAGTTTTTATTCCAAATTAAGTATGTATGTTATGTGTGTAATGTTTAGCTTAAAATTTGGCCAGTAAGTTTGTTACTTTCATATCGTTTACTAAAATTGGAGACAACTCGAGTAATGGATGTTGTAGCATTTATTTGAGTAAAAGCTTATATATGTTGTATTTTATTATCTTCCATCCATGGTCAGTGGACCGAAAAATGCACATCACTGTTCAAGATGATACCTCTATAGGGACGTGATTATTGGCATTCTTTACCAAAATCTCTTTTACCGCAGGTTTATATTTCAGAGAATTAGAATCTTTCTAGAATTAGTTCTACACGTATGAATTTCAATTGCTTATGTAGGATGAAAATGTATCATGTAATCTTAAAATTTGTTCTACAAGTATGTATAGACTTCTTATCTGTTTATTGTGCTGACTTTTATCCATTCTACAAGTATGCTCTTGGGGTTGGATTCTTCTTGGATGAAGTTTGTTTCTCTGTACCAGGAAAACCAAAATTGGATGTTGGAATAGTAGGTACACTTTTATCCATTCACTATCTTTATCTTTACTTTAAGCTTTCGGTGGTTGATTTATACCAATCCATATTTTTCAAAGAACTTTCATAAGTATTTCATATGATGATTATGCAATTGCGTCGGGTAACAATTTTGTTAATGTATATGTGTATGTTTGGTTGATAGTATATATCATGTTTTATTGTTCTTAAATATCATGCTTTATCGAGGTAAAGATGAAAACTCTCTTATTTCATTAATGTAGTTGTGGTTCTGTTGTTACAACTCTTGGAATTCAGCAACTCCAACTCTAATAGTGAGGACATGGAATAATTTTACTTCCATCTTTAAACAACCAATGCTGCCGTTAACCGAGCATAGTAAATTGAATGAAATTGTTTAATACATTGTTCTTTACGTCAGAGGTTTGGAAAATTTTACACTTTTAAAGCTCTTGTTTCATTAATTCTAGTTTTTTGAAGCCTAATGTACTAATTTGATGATTTTCACTCTGTTAGGCAGAAGAAAAGAAGGACGAAAAAATCAAGCAGCTCTTTAATTGTTGCAAGAATAGAACAAAAAAATTTAAAAAGTGGAACAGAAATTCATTGTATATTATGGCCAATCATGAAGTTGTCGTAGAAGAAGATGCACTATAGAATAGCATCCAAGCCTGGTATGATTTAACTTAAATCCTCACCTCATAGAAGTTCTATCAGAGATTCAGAGTAACTTTTTTATTTTAATCTATGTGGCTGTCACTTGATCTGTATTTTCTAAACTGTGCGCCCTTTGTCCCTCCTATATATTCAATTTGCAGGATGCAGCTTTAGCAAGAAAATTTATAGATCATGAAGTGTTGGCTCTTTTAAAAAATTCTCTCATGCAAAATTGGTTTTTTTCTTTCTATTTTGTCTTCAAAATCAATTTTTGTTTTAGATTTCTGAAAGTCAAATTGGAAAGGTGAAAGGAATGTTCAGCCTGAAAGCTTGCCCAATATAAATAGTCGTGCTGCAATCCTAAATATGCTTACCGGAAAGAGCAACTTGTGCATGATTTAGTATAAACTCCATGAATAGAGCTAGCAGGTGAGAATATATATCAATTGGGAATAGACTTAGTGATTACATGATTGTGATCTTCGCTGGGGGATGAGCTAACTCCGCAGATAGCGATCAGACTCTGTCTGATTACGTAGATCATGTGTGCTCAAGCCTCTAAAGGTAATATTGATTGCTAAAATTGTAGTGTTTGATATTTTTCACCCAAGGCTTCGGAATTATCTCCCACATTATGTGACTGTGTGTTCTTATATATTCAAGTTTTTCTTTATGAACAACTTTTTACCGTTTTCTTGATCTTTAAATGATAATTTTGCTTGAGAAGAATTTCTGTTGGTTTCTTATGCCTATCATTTTCATGTGGTAAATTTGCAGACGGTCGAGAGAAGGTTCCATTTTGTAAAGTGTTTTATTATAAATTAAAACATTCTACTTGTTGTGTTTCTCTTATGATAGGTCATGAGGTTGAAGGATGTTCACAATCTGTTATTTTTCTCTTATTATTGGCTTCCTCATTTTACGTTGTTTTTCATATTGTATTTATTTAGATCAATATTCTAATAGGTTAGGTTTTTAAATTTGAAATTTTTTTGAATCGAAAGATAGAAGTTCTAAGTTTAGATGAGCTACAAGTATTGATACAATTTTTACTTGGCTAAATATAGTATTAGAAAACTAGTGCTATAGTATATGAATGTGAATATGTATTACCATTTTCGACTTCACTGGGTATTGTTGTTGTATTATAGTTCTCGCCTCCTTTTATTTTGTTTTAAACTTTGTATCCAAATCAACATACTAATCGGTACAGGTTAGGACCTTTTTATCATTATCATAGATCTTAATGCATTATCATTAGTGATGAATCTACATTTTTTGGCTTCTTCTCTACGTAGGAGTAATAGCTTACAACTCTAGAAATTTGAGATCAAACTTTTTGTGTCGCTTTTTCTCCATGCATAGTTCCATATCAGACTTCCTAATTTTGATTTGTGAATTAAGTCGTGTATGTCTATAATGACTTAACAATGAATCTTTCTTTAACATTTTGCCTGAATAATTAATGTCTTTATAGGATAATATGCTATGTCAACTTTGTGATAATCAAAATGAATTCATGAATCATCTATTCTTGACATGTGAGTAGTCTACTGAATTGTAGAGTAAACTGTGGTGCAGTGGCAAAAAATCCAAAGACAAGCAATGGAATGGTAATAAGACAGAATGTATGGGGTAAATGCACATTCAATGGGAAAGAAGGTTGTACAAGAACTCAAAAAGTATATATCTTGCTGGTATTGTGGCAGGAAAGGAATCAAATATTATTTCAGAAGAAAAGGAGTGCAACATTGCTGATTAGAAATATTAGTCTAGAAGTATACTTTAGGCTATCAAAAGAGTGAAATAAAGCGTTGAAATTTGTAATTACTGTCTTTAATTTTTGATGAACAAGATATGAGTGCTTAGGAGAATCCAGGTAATATTGATGGAAAAAGTAAGAAAACTTGGGAGACCAATTACGAGTTATGCTTTGTTTTGACTCTGTCTTATGGGTAAATAAAATATTAGTAACAAAAAATATATTTTTGATGTAAAAATAAAAGCTGTAAAGTAAAAAAAAAATAAAGAAACTGTATAGAGAGAGACTGATATATTATTTCATTTCAAACTGATGTACATAATAAACTGAAATGACTTCCTATTTATAGAAGAAAAGAAGCAGCTGCAAAACTTTCAGGAAGCTGCTGGCAAGCTGTCTGCATGAGCTACTTGTAAGCTGTCTGCTTGATTGCAAGCCTCTTCAAGATGCTGCAAGGCTTTCTAGAAGCTGTTGCAGGGCTTTACATAAAGCTGCTTGTCAGTTGTCTGCTTGTAAGCTACCTGTAAGCTGCTTGTAGATCTAGCTTCTTCAGGAAGCTATGGGAGTAATGGACATCCATAATACAACGTATTCATAACACTCTCCCTTGGATGTTCATTAATAGATAATGTGCCTCATTAAAACCTTACTAAGAAAAAACCCTGTGGGAAAAAGTCTTAGTGAAGGAAAAAGAGTACACTTAACTTGTAATACGCATTATCAGTTGCCTCATTAAAATCCTTACCAAGAAAACCCAGTGGGAAAAAATATGGTTAAGGAAAAAAGAGTACAACGCGTATTTTACTCCCCCTAATGAAAACTTCGATCAAGGTGCTTCAGTTTTCTCATTCCAATCTTGTATACCATCTTTTCAAAAGTTGCAGGCGGTAAAGATTTAGAGAAAAAATCTGCCAGATTATCACATGAACATATTTGTTGCACGTCAATTTCACCATCCTTTTGGAGATCATGTGTGAAGAAGAACTTTGGTTAAATGTGCTTTGTTCTATCTCCTTTTATAAATCATTCCTTCAATTGGTTTATGCATGAAGTATTGTCCTCATATAAGATCGTGGGTATTTTGGTATCACACTTAAGACCACATCTTTCTCGAATGAAATGAATCACTGATCTCAACCATACGCATTCCCTACTTGCTTCATCAATAGCTATTAATTCAGCATGATTTGGAGAAGTAGCACATATTGATTGTTTAGTAGATCGCCATGATATGGCAGTACCTCCGCATGTGAAGAGGTAGCCAGATTGAGATCGACCCCTATGTGGGTCAGATAAATAGCCTGCATCTGCATAACTAACAAGATCTGCACCATATTTGTTAGAATAAAATAAACCCATATCAACAGATCCTTTCAGATATCGCAATACCTGTTTGATACCTTTCCAATGTCGATGTGTAGGAGCAGAACTAAATCTTGCTAAAACATTAACAGAAAATGCTATATCAGGTCTTGTAGAGTTAGCAAGATACATAAGTGCACCAATTGCACTTAAATATGGTACTTCAGGACCAAGAAATTCCTCATCCTCTTCTTGAGGCCGGAACGGATCTTTATCCACTTCAAGGGATCAAACAATCATTGGAGTACTTAATGGATGTGCTTTATCCATATAAAATCGTTTCAAGACCTTTTCCGTATATGCAGATTGATGAATAAAGATTCCGTCTACTAAATGTTCAATTTGTAGACCAAGACAAAGTTTTGTCTTTCCAAGATCTTTCATCTCAAATTCTCTCTTTAAATAATCAATTGCCTTTTGGAGCTCTTCTGGAGTTCCAATGAGATTTATGTCATCAACATAAACAGCAAGTATAACAAATTGTGATGCTGTTTTCTTTATGAATATACATGGACATTTGACATTGCTTATATATCCTTCCTTTAGCAAGTACTCACTAAGGCGATTATATCACATGCGCCCTGATTGTTTTAAGTCATACAAAGATCTATGTAATCTGATTGAGTACATTTCCCGAGACTTTGAATTATATGCTTCAGGCATTTTAAATCCTTCAGGAATTTTCATATAAATTTCATTATCAAGTGAGCCATATAGGTATGCTGTAACTACATCCATCAGGTGTATTTCAAGTTTTTCATGTACAGCTAAACTGATGAGATATCGAAATGTTATCCCATCCATAACAGGTGAATATGTTTCTTCATAATCGACACCAGGTCTTTGTGAGAATCCTTGCGCAACAAGGCGTGCTTTATATCTAATGATTTCACCTTTCTCATTTCGTTTACGCACAAAGACCTATTCAAAGCCAACTGGTTTTACACCATTAGGTATTTGACTACAGGTCCAAAAACATCGCATTTGGCAAGTGAGCTCAATTCTGCTTGAATTGCCTCTTGCCATTTTTGCCAATCATTTCTTTGTCAGCAATGTTGAATAGATTGAGGTTCAAAATCCTCATTATCTTGCATAATATTAAGTGCAACACTATATGCAAAAACATCATCCACCTCTATTTCTGATCGACTCAAATTTATTCCATCACTAGTGGAATTTATTAAATATTCCTCACTCACTTGAGTCTCAGGTTCATTAATTTCTTCAGGAAATTCAGGATTAATAAGATCTTGGTTCTCTTCAAGAGATTCTTTCATAGTGTCATCCTGATCATTTATTATTTTTCTTTTTCTAGGATTTCGATCTTTGGAACCCAGTGGTCTACCACGCTTCAGGCGTGCTTTAGGTTCACCGGCTATGACACTACTAGATGGTCCTGCTGGGATATCCATCCGAACTGGTACATTCTCTGCAGGGATATGTGATTTAGTAATCCTTTTCAAATCAGTAAATGCGTCAGGCATTTGATTTGCTATATTTTGAAAATGAACGATCTTCTGGATCTCTTGTTCACATGTGGGGGTACGTGGATCAAAATGAGATAATGATGGAACTTTCCACACAATTTCTCTATTTATTTCCTTTTTCTCTCCCCCTAATTGTGGGAAAGTTGTCTCATCAAATCGACAATCTGCAAATCGAGCAGTGAATAAATATCCCGTTAATGGCTCAAGATACCGAATAATAGAGGGCGACTCAAACCCAACATATATTCCCAGCCTTCTCTGGGGTCCCATCTTAGTGCGCTGTGGTGGTGCAACTGGCACATATACAGCACATCCAAATATTCGTAGATGAGAAATATTTGGTTCATGGCCAAAAACTAATTGTGACGGGGAGAATTCATGATAATTCGGTCTGAGATGAACAAGTGATGCTGCATGTAAAATAGCATGACCCCAAGCAGTAGTAGGCAATTTTGTTTTCATTAACAGCGGTCTTGCTATCAATTGTAGTCGTTTAATAAATGACTCTGCAAGGCCATTTTGAGTATGAACATAAGCTACAGGATGTTCAACTCTAATTCCGACTGATAAACAATAATCATTAAAAGCTTGGGATGAAAATTCTGCAGCATTATCAAGGCGAATAGCTTTAATAGGATTATCTGGGAACTGTGCCCTTAATCGAATTATTTGTGACAACAATTTCGCAAACGCCAGGTTGCGAGATGATAACAGGCACACATGAGACCATCTTGAAGATGCATCAATTAGGACCATAAAATATCTAAACAATCCACAAGGTGGATGAATAGGTCCACATATATCCCCATGGATACGTTCTAAAAATGTAGGGGATTCAAATCCAACCTTTGTTGGTGATGGTCTAGTGATTAACTTTCCTTGATAACAAGCAGTACAAGAAAATTCATCACTTTTAAGAATCTTCAGGTTCTTAAGTGAATGCCCACTTGAATTTTCAATGACTCGCCTCATCATTATTGACCCAGGATGACCCAAACGGTCATGCCAAAGCACAAAATTATTTAAATCAGTAAACTTCTGGTTTACGACAGAGTGTGCTTCAACTGTACCAATCTTTGTACAGTATAAGCCAGAAGATAAAGTTGGCAACTTTTCTAAAACTTATTTCTGGCCAGAGACATTCTTTGTAATACAAAGATATTCATTATTCATTTCGTTTATTGTCTCAATATGATATCCATTTCGGCGGATATCTTTAAAACTTAACATGTTTCTTCTGGACTTGGTAGAGAACAATGCATTATCTATAATAAGTTTTGTTCCCTTAGGCAGAAATATAGTTGCTTTTCCGGAGCCTTCAATTAAATTAGTATTACCAGAAATAGTAGAAACATCTGCCTTTCTCATTATCAAGTGTGAAAAATATTTTCGATCTTTGAATATGGCATGTGTTGTTCCACTATCAATTACGCAAATATCTTCAGAATTGATCTTTAATCCAAATAAAGTCCATGTGTTCTTCAAAATAAAATAACATAGATAAAAACATACATCATATATTACATGCTTTATTATTAAAACAAAACTTTACTAGTATTACTACAATAATATTAAACATACAAACTATTACAAACGACATAACTTAAAATGTATTTAAGTCTCTTTGGCTACAGATCCATCACCAGTCAGATGATTTATTTGTCCTTCAGGGATCTCAAAGAAATCTGCTATGTCAAAATGCGTGAAGTCCACATTATCTTCAGACATAAAGTTGGCTTCAGCATTATTTCCTTTCTTTTTCAGAGATGCTTGATAGAGATCAACTAGGTACTTTGGCGTACGACAGGTACGTGACCAATGTCTTTTTGCTCCACAACGGTAGCAACCATTCTATGAATTTTTCGTTTGCACCGCTTCATGCTTTTTATCCTTTCTTTTCCACTGCTTGTGGTCAGGGGATTTTGGTGCATAACGATCATCATGATAGGAGTTTCTTCCTCGACCACGACCACGACCGCGGCCACGACTGGGGCCACGCCACTTTCCACGTTTTTGGTGGAAATTCATCTCATTCACTTCTGGGAATGGAGCAGAACCAGTGGGTCGACTTTCATGATTTTTCATCAATAATCCGTTATGTTGTTCAGCAACAAGCAGATGTGAAATTAACTCAGAATATTTACTAAATCTCATCTCTCGATATTTCTGCTGCAAGAGCACATTCGAGGCATGAAAAGTGGAGAATGTTTTCTCAAGCATGTCACTATCAGTGATATTTTCTCCACATAATTTCAACTGAGAAATAATTCTAAACATAGCAGAATTATATTCACTGATGGTTTTAAAATCTTGTAGCCTCAGATGGATCCAGTCATAACGTGCTTGTGGATGTATGACCATCTTCAGGTGGTCATACCTGTCTTTCAAGCTATTCCACAGCATGAGTGGATCTTTAACTGTGAGATATTCCATTTTTAGACCTTCATCAAGATGATGACGCAGGAATATCATTGCTTTAGCACGGTTTTGATTAGATGCTTGATTATTATTTTTGATGGTGTCTCCAAAACCCATCGCATCTAAATGGATTTCAGCATCTAAAACCCATGAAAGATAAATTTTTCCCGATATATCCAGGGCAGTAAATTCAATCTTAGAAATATTAGCCATAAATTTATAAAGTAAAATCCTTACCTTATACCTTTTCTAGATAGCAGAGCCTCGTGCTGATAACGTGTTGTGAAAATAAAAGTTGTAAAGTAAATAAAACAAAGAAACTGTATAGAGAGAGACTGATATATTATTTCATTTCAAATTGATGTACATAATAAACTGAAATGACTTCCTATTTATAGAAGAAAAGAAGCAGCTGCAAAGCTTTTCAGGAAGCTGCTGACAAGCTGTCTGCATGAGCTACTTGTAAGCTGTCTGCTTGATTGCAAGCCTCTTCAAGCTGCTGCAAGGCTTTCTAGAAGCTGCTGCAAGGCTTTTCATAAAGCTTGTCAGCTGTCTGCTTGTAAGCTACTTGTAAGCTGCTTGTAGATCTAGCTTCTTCAGGAAGCTATGGGAGTAATGGACATCCATAATACAACGTATTCATAACAATTTTCCTTTAGAATGTGTAAGTTCAGACTATAAGTGATTGTACCTAAAACAGGAAGAGGGTTTTATATTTAAAACAAATGATCCATGTAGTATTGATGGAAAAAGTAAGAAAACTTGGGACCATTTACGAGTTATGGTTTGCTTTGACCTCTGTCTCATGGGTAAATAAAATAGGGAAGTTTTCAAAACTAGCCAGCCCACATTAAAATATAAATTTTTTATATAAATATATAAATTTGACCCCTTAATTACAAAAAAAATAGCAATACTTTCAAATTACAAGGCATAGCAATATTCTTTTAGCACATTTTCATTTTTTACAATTACACTTACACCCCCACTCTCCTAAAAACCCTAAAATACTTTCTCCACTTCCCCAAACAAACCAACTGCCTCCACCATTCCCTTCTCTCAGCCAAACGTGCAACTCCACCCCCCGTCATCACCTCCTCAACCCCCACCGGTTCAACGCCGCAGAACCACCAATCGGGCAGTCATCGACACAGCTCAACGTCCATAGCAACACAGCAAACCAAACAACTATCAATATCCGTTCAACCCCATCACCACTGCTAGTGAAACCAAAACTCGAGCAAAGCCAAACGGTAGAGATTCCATAAAAAAAATAGAGATTAGGAACAGATCTGCCGTACCGGTGACCATATTCTGGTGAGCGATGACGGCAAACCAGAGTAACGCCATTGAAACAGAGAGGAGGCGCGACCACCAGCTTGGCTTCTTCGGCGAGATACACAACGACGACGATGGTGTTCTGGCTAAAGAGAGAATCGGAGGGGTGGTGGCGTCAACGTGTGTTGATGCCTCACCATTAACCCCTATTTTATATTGCTTCACCCCCGATTCCTCTACTCTTTGTGGATCTGTTTCTCCCCCATTTTCTAGTGGATCCAATTGTTCGTATTAGTGTTTTGGCTGGCTGATCCAATTGCTCCGGCTATGTTGTTGTGCTCCGGTTGTGTTTCTCTGTTTCTATGTTGTTTTTCTTTGTATTGATTGGTTATATAAAGAATAAAGTGGGTGTAAAATATGTGTGTGTTAGTGTGTGAGAGGGAAAGTGGAAAACAGAGATTTGGTTTAGTAATAATATTTCAGCGAAAGACATAGGAGATTTTTTATACACGCGGCTCGTGTGGTTTGAAACAGCTCTGAAACACTCTAAAACAATACTGAAACGGTCTGAAATGGCTCTGAAATGGTTTGAAACGGCGCTGATACGGTGTAGAAACAGTTAGATACAGTGTTGAAGCAACCTGAAACGGTGTAGAAACAGTTAGATACAATGTTGAATACAACCTGAAATGGTGCAGAAATAGTTAGATACGGTTTGATACGGAGCAAAAATAGTGCAGATACAACGTTGAACACAATCTAAAAATAGCTAGTGAAAAAGTGTGAAACAAAATGCAAAAAATAATGTGAAACAACGCAAAAAAAAAAGTGAAATAGTTTAGAAACAATAAGAAACAAGATGAAACAATGTTGAAACTGTCAGCTAGATACAGTCTAGAAATGATTAGATACAGTACAAAACCACCTGAAACGGTGCTGAAACAATCTGAAACAGTGTTGAAACAGCGTAGATACAGTTTGATACGGAACAAAAATAGTATAAATACAGTGAGATACAGCGCTGAAACAGTAACCTCTAGTGAAAAAGTCTGAAACAAAATGTATAAAATAATGTGAAACAATGCAAAAAAAAGTGAAATAGTTTAGAAACAGTGAGAAACAACGCATAAACGGGATGAAATAAATGCTAAAACAATCTAGAAACAACTTGATACAGTCTAGAAATAGATAGATACGGTGCAAAACCACCTGAGACGATGCTGAAACAGTGTTGATATAGTGAGATACAACGAGATACAGTGAGGATGGGATGAGAAAAAGTGAAATTGAAAAAAATGATAGGAGTAAAAGTGAAATTGGGGAAAATGGTGGGAGGATAAGTGAAATAGGGGAAAATGGGAGAAGCAAAAGTGATATTGGGAGAAGAATGTAAGGGTTTCCTATGTTGTAGGAGATTATTGTTATCTTTTTGTTATGTTTGTAATTAAGTTTTCTTTTCCTCTATAATGGGTAATTTTACTAAAATATTGCTATGTCTTGTAAATAACTTCTAAAACTTGTACTTTTATGTAAAAAAAATCCTTAAAATATTACCCGACCATGGTCTAAGTTTTGTTTAAATATTATGTAGCCACTCAACCACAACATTGGGTATCAAACTTGTATACTATTAAGGTATACCTTATACTAGAAACTAGAAAGGTATACAACAGAAGCATGATTATACCATTGGGATATACTGTGGCTATGGGGTATACCAGCTTGGGGTATATGCGGTTATGAAATGAAATATTTTTAGCCAAATGACCGGCTAAATATTTTTAAATGTGGCTATTTTTAGTTCATAAAAATTAGTGGACATACAGGTAAAAATCCCATGAATTATTAACAAAAAATATATTTTCCTTTAGAATGTGTAAGTTCAGAGTTCAGACTATGGTTGATTGTACCTAAAACAACAAGAGTGTTTTATCTTTAAAACAAACGAAGTCATGTACTAATAATAAGAATATAATTCAGCAAGCAGTTTAGTTTAGATATTATTGAAGTTAAGTTGAATACACCTTTTATTTATCTATTCTATAATCTATAAAAAATCTTACGTTCAATCCTGTTGTATAATTTAGAAACTATTTGACATATTAGTCTCTTTAATTTCATATAGTTTCTGTTCCTGGATACACTTAGAGAGAATCAAAACGACAGTGAACATTTAATTTGTTTAAATTTCAAACTTAATGTACTCAAATGAATATATAATAGTGCTCTTATATGATGAATTTTCTTAATTCTTGACCGTGCATGCGCGGGTATTATACTATTACACCTTACTTTTGCCTTTTTCTTATTTGAATCTTTTACCTGAATCTTCTCAAGTTTTTTCCCCATATATTCTTTCTTCCGCTCTTAAAGATTTCATTCGTGTAACTCAAATTTCAAATTCTCCAAACGGTGCACGGTTCATTCCACTGTAACCCAAATTCATTCCACTGTAACTCAAAATTCATTCCACTGTAAGTATAATCCATATGCGAACCATATTCATTTTAATTTAAATCTCGCCCTTTAAATTGTGCATGTGTCTTTTATTTTATTGTTTATAAAGTTCTTTTCAGTTTTCTTGTTTGTGAAGAGTTTATGCTTGTTTATGTGTTTAAGTAAGATAGTATTTAATTTTGAAAATGATGATTCTTGAATGTTGTAGAACTTCAGGTTTTAGAATTTTATTGTTTTGGCCCAGTGTTAGTGATTAAACATTACCTTGTTTCACTGTGTTTTGGTCTTAATCTTCTATTTTCTTGAAGAACTCCATGGACGTGTTTATTAGAAAGGAAGAGTTTATGCTTGTTTATGTGTTTAAGTGAGATAGTAGTTTTTAATTTTTAAAATGATGATTCTTGGATGTTGTAGAACTTCAGGGTTTTAGAATTTCAGTGTTTTGGCCCAGTGTTAGTGATTAAACTTTACCTTGTTTCACTGTGTTCTGGTCTTAATCTTCTATTTTCTTGAAGAACTCCATGGACGTGTTATTAGAAAGGAGGCCTTCTCTTTTTTTCTTTATTTTGGGTGGTTCAATAGTTAATTTGACAATTGGCTATATTCTTGATATTTTTCTAAATGTCTCTTTTGTTTTTTCTTCCAGAATGGGAAAAGTTCAAGAAGAAGATCATGTCCACAAGGAGACAAATCCGCCTGAAGAGGTACAAATTGCTTAAAATCCATCTTATTAATTTATGAGAAGTTGCGTGCAATCTAGCAGCATTACCTTATTTTAATTGATTTTATCAAGGGTCAAAAACTTGCTTCTATATTTCTGGGTGAATACTTAATTTACACATCCTCTGTGAACTTGAGATAATTCAGGCAGGGGAATCCTGATCTTGATTATCTTTTCACCCATGTTGCTCGAATCCTCCAAAATGCCGCGGCACCCGTTTCGGATTCTTCAAAAATGCATTACTTTTGGAGAATCCGACACACCTGACATCATTTTCGGAGGATTCAAGCAACATAGTTTTTCACTCGACGAGGTACATAAAGAGATGGGCACACGATAAGAATCTGGTGGCCTTGTTCTTTATTGAGAAAAAAAGAATCTGATGTCAAGTAGATCTTCAATTTGTTGTCACTCTTGCATCAACCCCCCCCTCCCCCCCAACCCCCCCTAAAACCCAAAACCCCAATATTCCCACTCCATTTACATAGTAGGCTTTTCTCTTTGCTTTTTTAATTCGTTTTCTATAGTAGTCAGACATTCTGTTTTCTGATGCTCCTTTTTCTAAAAGGTTACACAGAACGTGCTATCTCCTTTGGCCAACAATGATGCTGTCCTCAAAACCAGTGGTTCATCTATTGCAATTCAGGAAACAAGGGTGGTTCCTGATGAGATAACTCTGCATTACTAGTACAAGAAGCGGTGCAACTAACTCAGGTAGTTTTTGTTGGTATTTACATACTAGGCTTTTCTATTCGCTTTTTTAATTCGTTTTCTATAGTAGTCAGACATTCTGTTTTCTGATTCTCCTTTTTCTAAAAGGTTACACAGAATGTGCTATCTCCTTTGGCCAACACTGATGCTGTCCTCGAAACCAGTGGTTCATCTATTGCAATTCAGGAAACAAGGGTGGTTCCTGATGAGATAACTGGATCTGCATCACTAGTACAAGAAGCTGTGCAATTTACTCAGGTAGTTTCTGTTGATGATACCACTTGTGCGCCTGGCTTTATTCTTTGGCATGGTTCAAATCGGCTACGCCTTAACCGTCTAAACTACCACTACATTGTCTACTCTAAGTATCCAAGTACTCTAAGCAGGATAAGATGAATTAGCTAATACCTATGGCAGTAACATGACTTAGATTAATTGTACTGATTCACACATCTCTACACTCAGATAGATAGGGAGTAAGAATACTTCTCAAGAAGGAGACAAGAACAGTAATGAGATTGACCTCACCTACACTGGATTTAATAAAAGTTTCAAATGCTGTCTAAGTGAATCTCCTCTTTGAATTCCACTTTTCTTGTTTATAAAAACTAGCAAAGGCCTGGCATCTCGAGTCAGATCAGTCAATTTATATTTCTGCATTGACCGTATTAATTGAGATTCATCCTTCTGATTAGTGGATGAACTCCTCTTGAAGCTGGGAATATATATCATCTTCTTCACACCACTGCCTTGCTGCTCATCCACACCCTCTCTACTTACACTACCATTTCAGTTTTCCTCCATTCTACAACTACCATTTAGAGTATCAGTAGTGCTTTCAGCAGTTGTGTCACCAACAGCATCACCACTTGCTTGTCCCTGCAGAGGTCCCATTCCCATGTATATCATTACTATGATTGTATTTCTTGCTTTGACTTCTAATACTAGCATGCACAGTAGATGAAATGTCATTAGCACCTTGTGTGATAGAACTCAGCAGTCCACCCGAAGAAGTCTCGTTCACATAAAGTGGTGATAGAATAAGCCTTCTGAAAGGGCCCAGGTCACATATATGTTGTTGGGATATGTTTTTTTGAAAATGGTTGTTGTTGGATATGTTTGAAGTCGTTTTTATATATAGTCTTAATTCTGTACATTGGATTTTCAGGCTGCTTTGGAACAAAATGATGGTCAGGACTTGAGAAAACATATAGCCAAGCTACTTTCTACTAATAGGGCAATGCTCTTTATTGAAGGTACTCCTGAAGAACCAAAAAGTAATTTCAGCAAGGTCATTGTCGATATTTTTAGACGGGATAAGATCAGGTTTGGTCACTTTAATGTTCTTGAAGACAATGCAATACGTAAGGAGTTGATTAGAGTGTCCAAGATTCCGACATTCCCACAGCTCTTCATCAGTGGAAACTTTTTTGGGGGGTATCATGTCATCCGAAATTATCATGATCGTAATGAACTTGGAAAACTTCTAATGGATCCCAGGAAAGCTACAAGAAGAAAGTGCTGGAGAAAGGGGTTACCATGAGGGAGAAGTTGGTTTCATCAGTTGAAGTTTATATACTGAATTTTGTGAACTTGGTTTTGTCATGTTATAATTGTTGTAGAAGATACACATAAAATTCTAATGATGCATCCTTAGGATGAAAGAGGAGAACCCATGCCAAAGAATATATGGTACATTCTTGTATAAAATTTGTGTGAACTTTCGTATATTCTTATCCTTGTGGCGGCAGCTATATCCCATGCCAAAATTTTGCTTAAATTTCAAAGGGGATTCCTAAATTCTAGCCACATGTTTTGTCTACCTTCTCGCTGGATATGATCTTTGCTTAGTTTTTAATGTCTAAATTTCATGTGAGCGGTGAAGCCTTGGTTGTATTGGACATACTGGAGATAAAAGGTGAAAACTGTCAAACGTTAGAGGGAAAAGGGCAGATTTTGTCAGTCCAGATTATTGAAACAAGAATGGCAACAGAAGCAATCAATTGTGTGCGAAATGTTAGTCTAGTGATGCATTCTTGTGCTTATGCAGTGTGTAAAAATAATTGTGTTAATACAATATGAATTCGACACAGGATAATCGCTCCCTTGGTTCTGGTTCTTGGAAGATAAAGAAATTTTGTAACTTCTTTTCCATGCAGAAAACTGTATCTACTGCTGCTCAAAGACAATTGTCGTTTTTGGCCAACGACCTCAAATCTCCAAAAAAATTGCTTTTAATTTCCCAAAAGCTTGGCCAAGCAAGTTATAGCTTAATCTTTGCTCAAGCACCTTAGGGTGCATGAAGTGGGTGTCTGGTTGGAGTTGGAGCTGCTAAGGATTGATGTTGGTGGCATGTCAGTTTCAATTGGGTGTTGTTTATGACTCGCTTTTTGTTCCTTATCCAAAAAAAAAAAAAAAAAAAAAGTCGCTTCTTGTTATTTAGCAGCATCATGCTCCTAAAGTTTGTCCTGGATTTAGTTGTATTGGTCGATTTTCGTTCTTCAAACGAGGATGATGTGTTCGGTTTTTGTTATTGTTTCCGAGGACATTTGCCGATTGATTCGCTTCAAGAACTTGATCAGAAGACCACGAAGGCGCTGGCTTTAGCGGATAAGCTTTAATGAACTTATCCCACTTTTATCGGAACCGACTTAACGTATTTAAAGGGACGTGGGCAGTTGTGGAGAAAGAGACGTGGGAAAGAAAGAATCCTTCTAGGGTTGGAAAAGGCTCATTGTCAGCCTATAAATACTGTCTTCATCTTCTATTTGAGATACGTTCATCTGAGCAAATATTATTCTATTCTTCAAAACCACTATTCTCTTGTCAAGAAAATATTCAACAGTGTCGTTTACCTTGGTCAATTTGTTACGTCAAAGATCATCATTGTATTTAAAGCTTCGATCGTGATTTGGTTCAAACGTGGAGGGAGACCTGTTCTTTCCATTGAAGCAACATCCATCGATCCATCAAATACAATAAGCCTTTACTGCTTTGATTATTTATTTGTTGCTTGCTTCGTTTAGATCTGCATTTATCTTGATCGTAACATCTTTTGCCTGTTAACCTGTGTTTAATTTAAACAATCTGTTATCGTCACTCATTTGGCAACTAATCGATTTGTTCATCGGATCCATTGTTCGATTACATTTGTTCATTCGCCATTGTTTTACGTTTATTCATTTCACTTGGTTGTCATCGTATTGCTGTTATTTTCATCGATTCGAGTATCATAACCGTGTTCGGATAACTGCGCATCTTGATAAAACGAAGTCATCTCATCGTATATCACTATCCTTTCACTTAGTTCGAACTTGTTTGACAGCATTTATATCCTTGCCTGACATCGGATTTAATTGACATCGAATTTACTTGATACCGAATCTACTTGACATCGATTTTAGAATTGCTTCTACATCAAACTCTTGAGGTCGATTAATTCGTTCACGTAAACTATCTATCAAACGATCAAATTGAGATATAAAACGGTCGCCTTAGACTCAACTAAATATAAATCTAATTGTAAAACCTGATATATTTTTTGGGAAATACAGTTTGGCGCCCACCGTGGGGCCTAGGCAATCGATTTATTCCGAAATTTGAACCGCTTGATACTACTTACGTTTGCTTTCTTGTCTTGAAATGGCAGATGAACGTAACATCGACGCTTTGAACGGTCAACAGCAGCTCAATCCCAATGACGGGGTTCATGTTCCGGCCCGTGCTGAAGCGGTCGATGAATCTACCAACAACGAGCAGGATCCAACTCACGACAACATTCCTACTGGTTCACAGTTGAACGCACGCCAAGCGCGGCGTTCAGGCGAAGAGCCCGCAGTCGAAACTGATTCAGGAAGCGCAAACGCGGCACTGTTTGCGTATCTGAAGCGGCATGATGCTCAGTTCGAAATGATACAAGAGCAGTTGAAGGCACTGTCTAATTCTATCGGAAGTAAAGCACCTACCTCTCCGATCACACCCCCAGCAAGCATTCCGACTTCGGTTCCTCAGGGCGCCGTAACAGGGGGACTTGCAGCGGGGGTCGGATCAGGGGGATCGGGTACTGCCGCCGAAGCCATGGGAGCTCCGGCCTCGGTTACAGCAGAAGTAAGAATGATGGCAACGATGCAGACCATGTTGAATGATAATATCGATAAGAAGTTCAACGAAATCAAGTCATTTATGGAGAAATTGCCAGGCGTTCCGAAATTGGCTGACAAAGGCATTACAAAATCGATCTCAAAACGTCCTTTTCCAGCAAGTGCAGCCCCACTACCTATACCAAAGACTTTCAAATTACCGGAAAGCTTGAGATACGATGGAACCATAGATCCAAGGGATCACATTGATATGTTTTCGGTTGCGGTTCAGGCAAACGACTTGACCTCGGAGGAGATCAATTCGGTCAGCCTTAAGAAGTTTTGTGAGACATTGAAGGGGGCAGCGCTGAAATGGTATTTACAGCTGCCCGAAAACGAAATATTGAGTTTCGATGACATGTCGGCGAAATTCATTCGTTCACATACGGGAGCAAAAAAGATAGCACCAAGGGTCGAAGATATCTTGAACGTAAGGCAGCGACCCGGGGAAACCATCAAGCAGTTTCTAAAAAGATTTAACGATGAGAAAATTCATATACCAAATCTCGAAGAAAGGTGGGCATGTTTGACCTTTGCTAACAACTTGCGCACTGATTCAATTGAGGCATGGAAACTGAAAGATCGTCTTAGGGAGATTGATGCATGGACTTTCGATGTATTGTACCTCGAGTGCGAGACAAGGATCAGGGCCGAAGAGGAAGAATTGCAGCTAGCCCGAAATAATTATCATTATGATCGGCCGGCAAGAAGAGTTGATAACGACAGAAGAGACTACAGGGACCAACGATGGGGGCCCTACAGTTTCCATCGGATGGGGAGCAACAACCACGAAGCTGGTAGCTCCAAAAATCAATCAAAGAAAGCCCAGCCAAACACATCCTCGGCTCCAAAAGATCGACCACTGCCTCCAAAAGTAACGGAATACAATTTTTGCATATCGACACCAAATCTGGTGAATCACTTGAAAGGGATGGGTGACAAAGTTGTAAAATTCCCAGGTCGCATAAAGTCAAATCCAAATACTAGGGACGAGGCTCTGTGGTGTGCATTTCACCATGATTTCGGCCATACAACGGAAGAATGTAAGGCGCTGAGGTATGAAGTGGCCAGCCTGCTGGAAAAGGGTCACTTGGTCGAATTTTTGACTGAGAGAGGACGAAACAATTTCAATAGGAAGAAAGATGATGAACCACCAAAACCTCCTGCTCCCAGGAAAACGGTGAATGTCATTACCGGAGGAGATGGTGTTTGTGGGGTAACCTACACTACAAAGAAATATGCAAAAGTCTCTTTCACACGAGACAAACGAACACGCGACGACATGACCGATGAGATCGTGTTCGGGGATTCCGATTTCGATGGAAGGATTCATCCCCATCATGATGCACTTGTAGTAACAACAAGGATCGATGACGCCGATGTGAAAAGGGTGCTAATCGATGCTGGCAGTTCGGTTAACATCATACATGCAAGAGTGGTTGAACAATTGCAGTTGAGTGATAAGATTGTGCCTCGCTCAACGGTCCTGTCAGGTTTCAACAATTCAAGTGAGGTGACCGTTGGGGAGATTATAATCAAAACCTATGCAGAAGGAGTGGAGAGTGAGACGTCGTTTCAGGTGATGAAGGGCGAAATGGCATATAACGTGATTTTGGGTCGACCATGGATCCATGCTATGGGAGCAGTTCCATCGACTTTACATCAAGTTGTGAAGTTCCCTACCCCATGGGGAATTCGCGAGATCAGAGGCGAGCAACAGGCTTCACGAGACTGTTACTCAGTAGCTGTCAAGGAAGGCTTCTGATTGTAGCAATCACAGCTAGTGGAACCTGTGGTCGGAAGCTTCACTTCGGTTCCGTCGTGCGATCAAACGCAGCTACCGGAATCCGAAGTCGAAGGCGACTTCGCACAGGTTTCACCATGTAAGCTAGTGGAACCCGTGAACGAAAGCTTCACTTCGGTTCTGTCGTGCGATCAAACGTAGCTACCGGAATCCGAAGTCGAAGGCGACTTCGCACAGGTTCCACCATGTGTGAGAGAACCGCATAAACAAGAAGCTGGAGACTCTACGATAGAAGAACTTGAGGAAGTAACATTGTTCGATGATAATCCTGATCGGAAAGTTTATGTTGGAGCTGAACTGGACATCGACGTAAAAGCAAAAATCATATCCTTCCTCAAGGACAACTCTGATTGTTTTGCTTGGTCACATGCAGATATGGTGGGAATCGATCCAAAGGTCGCCACGCACAAGTTAAATGTCGACCCGAAACATCGACCGGTGAAGCAAAAGAAACGACCAAATGGAGGATTCCGAAGGAAGGTGATCAATGATGAGGTGGAAAGGCTGTTAGCAAATGGGTTCATTAAAGAAGTAAAATATCCAGAATGGCTTGCGAACACGGTCGTAGTACCTAAGAAAAATGGCAAATGGAGGGTATGCGTCGACTATACCGATCTCAACAAAGCTTGCCCAAAAGATTCGTTCCCACTGCCTCACATCGATAGATTGATCGATTCGACGGCAGGTCACGAGATGTTGAGTTTTTTGGATGCCTATTCAGGTTATAATCAAATATCGATGGATCCATCAGATCAGGAGAAGACATCGTTTATTACAGACATGGGGACTTATTGCTACACGGTCATGCCTTTTGGTCTAAAGAATGCCGGCGCTACTTATCAGCGTCTGGTCACCACTATGTTCAAAAATTTGATCGGAAAAACCATGGAAGTCTATATCGATGACATGTTGGTCAAATCTCTTGAGAAGGGAAATCATCTGAGTCATTTGGAAGAAACTTTTACAATACTAAGACAATTCAACATGAGATTGAACCCAGAGAAATGTGCGTTCGGGGTTGGATCCGGTAAGTTCTTGGGGTTCATCGTATCGCAAAGAGGAATCGAAGCAAATCCAGACAAGATCAAGGCGATCGAAAACATCCCTGAGAACCTGACAACGGAGAAAGAAGTTCAACAGCTGACCGGTCGAGTAGCCTATCTCAGCAGGTTCATCTCGAGGTCATCTGAACGGTGTCACAAGTTCTTTTCAGTATTGAGAAAGAGCAAAGGTTTCGAATGGACACCAGAATGCAAAAGAGCTCTTCGGGAACTGAAGCAGTACCTTTCCAATCCACCGCTTCTGTCAAAACCAATTGAAGGAGAAATGCTGCTGGTCTATTTGGCTGTTTCCGATGTCGCTGTAAGTGCTGTCCTCGTTCGCGAAGATGGAGGTAACCAATTTCCTATCTACTATGTTAGTAAAACACTGTTAGATGCCGAAACAAGGTACCCACATCTAGAAAAACTAGCACTTGCACTAGTCACTGCTGCACGCAAATTAAGGCCTTATTTCCAATGTCATTCAATATCTGTGATAACTACGTTCCCATTGCGAAATATTTTACATCGGCCAGATCTCTCTGGTCGATTAATGAAATGGGCGGTCGAGCTGAGTGAGTATGATATCACTTACCAGCCTCGTACCGCCATTAAATCTCAAGTTTTAGCTGATTTTGTAGCGGACTTCAGCGCTAATATTTTACCGGAGGCAAAGAAGGAAGAGTTGATGATGAGAGATCCAGACCCCGGAATCTGGGTAATGTACACTGATGGAGCTTCCAACGTCAAAGGAACTGGCCTCGGAATTCTATTGATAGCGCCTTCGGGTGAAAAGCTCAGGTACGCGATCAAATTACACGCAAAAACTAACAACGAGGCCGAATATGAGGCCCTCGCTGCAGGCTTAAAGATCGCAAAGGATTTGAAAATCGAACGAATAGATATCAAAAGTGATTCCCAACTGGTGGTAAATCAAATCCAAGGCGATTTCTGTGTTCGAGATCCAAGGATGCAACAACTGCTCGAAAAGGTACAAAATTTTCTAACTTCTTTTCAGGAGTGGAAAATAGCCCAGATACCAAGGGAAGAGAACATCGAAGCAGACGCTTTAGCAAACCTTGCATCGGCAGCAGCCATCGATGAAAAACTCGATGAGACTGTGGTTCACTTGTTCGAATCTCCACTATGTCGAAGCATTAAAGAGGTAAACAATGTTAATCGAACTTGGGATTGGAGAAGCAAATATTTGTCCTACTTGCAGGCAGGTACTGTTCCCGATGACAAGAAGTCTGCCCGATCACTTAAAGCCAAAGCAGCAAGATATTGCCTCCTTGAAAATCAACTCTACAGGAGAATGTTTGGCGGCCCTTTGGCGAAATGTGTTGGGCCATATGGAACAAATTATGTGCTGAAAGAGGTTCACGAAGGCGAATGCGGCAATCATTCCGGCAGCAAGTCATTGGTTCGAAAGATCATAAGAGCTGGGTACTATTGGCCAACGATCGCAGATGATGCCAAGGAATTCGTCCGCAAATGTGACAAGTGCCAACGATTTGGAAATCTCATACATCAACAGGCAGAACCACTTCATTCGGTCACGTCACCGTGGCCATTCATGAAGTGGGGAATGGACTTGGTCGGGCCGCTTCCAACAGCGCCCGGTGGGGTAAAATTTATCTTAATTCTCACAGATTATTTTTCTAAATGGGTGGAAGCTATTGCCTTGGCTAAAATTCGTGAACAGAAAATTATCAAATTCATTCATCAGAATATCATTTGTCGTTTTGGGATCCCGAAAGAGATCACATGCGACAATGGTAAGCAGTTCGTGGGGAGACGAATCACAGCCTTCTTCGAAAAGTGGGGGATCAAGCGAATTGCATCAACACCTTATCACCCCAGCGCAAATGGACAGGCTGAATCTTCCAACAAAACAATACTCGAGTACTTGAAGAAAAGGATGGATGATTCAAAGGGCAACTGGCCGAACGAACTCCCCGGAGCACTGTGGGCTCATCGGACAACGGTAAAACACAGTACCGGGGAGACACCGTTCTCACTTGTCTATGGAGCAGAAGCGCTGATACCGGTGGAAGTGGGAGAGCCCAGCCTTCGGTTCGCCCACTCCACCGAAGAAGCTAACACAGGGGCCATGCTGGCAGATCTGAACCTGGTCGAAGCAAAAAGGGATATGGCATTTGTTCGGATACAAGCACAAAAGCAAAGGGCAGAAAACTACATCAACAAAAAACTCAGGTATCGATCTTTTAATGTAGGTGATTATGTGCTAAAAATCAAAAGACCAAAGAAGGATGAACCCAACGAAGGGAAGCTAGGAGCAAATTGGGAGGGACCTTTCCGCGTCAAGGCAGTGATCGGAAAAGGTTCATACCAACTCGAAACAATGGATTCCAAACCGGTGGACTTCAATTGGAATGTCACACAATTGAAGAAATACTATTTTTGAGGTTCTGCGGTATCAATCTTCACCCTTTACTTCCACTTCGCAATTTTTATTATTCCTCCATCGGAAGATACTTTTATTATTTGGTACTAACATTTTTAGATGATAGGCATAGTTGGAGTCGAATGATGACAAACATCACCCGCGAACACTTGAGCTCAAAACGCTCCGATCGGGGTCGATAAATCTGACGAACACTCTAACGTGGTCTTCATCTATAACGAGTTTCTTGGTTTTGGTCTCCCAATGATTCTGTTTCAGGTAACGAAGTCGAAGAACCAGTGTTCGCCTACTCATTCTTCGCACCCAAACACTGGGGGGGATGAAGGTAGCATGAGGGTCATCGGCAGAACTGGGGACTCATTCAAAATTCGACAGAAGTTCCAACGTTCACTCGAACTGGGGACTCGTTCAAAATTCGACAGAAGTTCCAACGTTCACTCGAACTGGGGACTCGTTCAAAATTCGACAGAAGTTCCAGCGTTCATTCAAACTAGTGACTCGTTCAAAATTCGGTAGAAGTCATAACGCCCACTCGATAATATTGTCCGAGTGCAGATGTTATCGATTTTTAACTCATGTAAATGACCCGATAGCGGTTGAACGTCTATGCCCTACGGCTGTATCTTGTAATCGGTCAAACCATACGATCTGAAATGTATCAAAGGCCCATTAGCGGCTTATTTCAATAATATACAACACTTTGGTATACCTTTACGTTTTGTTCAGTTTAATCGATCGTTTTACATTTTCACCAAAGGTTAAGTTTCATTCCGAACTCGTGAAAATGTTCGAAGAGTGCATTACGTAAGAATGAGACGTCATTCCTTGCTACGCGCTAAAGACATTGGGCCCCAATCATTTCATTTGACGAATATCGTTGTAACTTCAAAATTTTCGAACAGATACATCAAACTATCTTCGGAAAGCAGTACAACGATAAAAGCAACGAACTTTCCATTGATAGAA
Source organism: Petunia secreta (assembly GCA_029990175.1). NCBI lineage: Eukaryota > Viridiplantae > Streptophyta > Magnoliopsida > Solanales > Solanaceae > Petunia > Petunia secreta. The sequence continues at coordinate 9,497,135 of JARKIP010000053.1, forward strand.
ATATGTACATGACTTCATTACAGTATGAGGTCAAAAACAAAAAGTTGAAAACAAGTTCACTCATCTCCATCTGATCCCTCATCGGAAGAATCTGGAGAGAGGCCAAGTGCCTCACGAGTCATCCTCACAACTTGTATTGCCTCTTCAAGCTCCTTAGCCACATCGACTTCACGCTCAGTCATCTCCCTCAACAAGTCCCGCCTCGACTCCGCTAAAATGAGCTCCCTCCTGTCTTCGAAGTCACTCTCCATCGAATGCCTTTGGGTAATCAACTCCTTCTGAAGAAGCGAGTTTCTCTCCGACCAAGCATTGTTCTGAGCCGTCAGATCGTCGTTAAAACCTCTTAGAGTACGAAGCTCTTCGTTCAAACGAATTATCTCCGACTCTTTGGTCTTCGACTCAGCTTCCAGTTTGGCATACTTGTCACCCATGCTACTCTCAAGCTGACCAAGCTGGTCGTTCAAAGCTCGAACTTGGGACTCCAGCTCTGATTCTCGAAGAGCATGGGCGGTGGCCTTTTTAGCCGATTCAGCTTCAAGCTCAGAGTACTTTACTTTCAAGATCTTCAAGTTGTTATGCCACCCATCACCGGTGGAGGCAAGGAGAGCAACTCTCTCGTTCAGATGAGCTATTTCGGCTTCGAGCTGGCGAATCCGATCGGCTGACTCGATGGCCATGATTGTGTTCTGAAAATAAGAAACAAAACGATCCCATAAGGTAAAAAGTAGAAAAGGTTCAAACTAACAGAAACTGGAAGGAAACGTTACCCGAAAAGCACTAAAAGCGATTTGGGAGTACAAGCTCACATCGCTGTAACAATTCAATCGAGCCTTTTCCATCGGCCCCATCACATCAAAAAAGTAGTTGGCAAGATGCTTTGGGCATCTGAGCAGATCAACTTCTCCGGGGACGGTTATAGCCAGTGATCGGGTGTTAGCCTCCCCCGCAGCCTTGGCTCTTTTGTAAGCTGCAAACGCAGCAGCTTCCTCGTATCGAGGAAGGCGAACGATAGGCTCTTCATGGTCCGATGCGTAGAAAGACGAGCCAGAGCTTTCCGTGTGCCTCGACCTCGTCGTTGTCGTAGGACGGTCAAGGGGGAGCTTACCCTTCCTGGGATCCCTTTCCCTCGGTATATCGCTCGAAGGGGCACCATCGACGCCCCCAGCAGACAACATCCCAAGGGTTGGGGCAGTGATCATCTCTTTCCCCCCCGAACCAGAAGTAACGTCGATCAAGTCCTCCTCCGCTATCGGAGGAAGGATGGGCCGCCCATCACCACTGAAATCGCCAACATGAGCCCGGTCGTACTCCTCGGCCGCCTTGAGCTGCTCAGCCACTTCAAGCATTCTTTCTTTCATTGGCCTTTTCGGCCATTCCAACGGTTGCTCAGACCCAGATTCCTCATCTTCCCCGGAGGGAATCCGAACAAGAGTTCCCCCCTCGGCGGCTTTTGCCGCTTCGACCGCTGAAACGGCCCCCTTAACGATCTGCTCGATCGGCTTGGGATCAGCCGACGAGCCAGCTCCCTGCGGAGCGCTCTTAACAAGCAGCCTTGCCCTAAGGTCTTGATAAGAGGTTTTCTTTTTCTTTTTTGGAGGAGTTCCACTTACGTTCTCCTCCCTAACCTCCTCCTCCTCCTCGACGATCACATCTTCAACCGGCCCAGCACCAGCACCAGTGATACCTGTCGATGGCGATCTGTTAAAATATAACAAAGAGCACAATCTGATCAAAGGCAAAACTAAACTTACCATGATTTTTTGCCTTCACTTGCAAAAGAGCCGCGATCGGCTTCCACGCCCTTTGATCGTTGGTGGTCTCCTTCAAAACCTTCTTTAGCCAGTCAACAATGTCGGGAACCAGTTCGAACAAAACTTTGCTGGCTGCACATACAAGAGAGTAAGAACGTGGAAGAACATAAAGCCAATCGAAATTACAAACTTACGTGTTCGGTTCCACCCAACCGGAAGGCGTTCAGCCCCTGGGGCCACAAGCTGCTCCGTGGGGATGTAAACGAAGCGTTGATCCCACGCCCTAAGATCATCATCGTTGTCAGAAATTAAGGCTCGACTACCTCGCTTTTGCACGGTAATGATGCCCGCCTTATAAACTCGAGGAGAATACAAGTGAAGGATATGCCTGAGTGTCACCTCCACCCCCACTTTCTTGCCAATCCATCGGTACATGGCAACCAAGCGCCATACCATCGGGGAAATCTGCGCCAAACACACCTTGTACATGCGACAGAATTCCTCGATCATTGGGTCGATCGGCAAAGTAAACCCGATCGTAAAGGGGTATGTCAAAACGGCAGAATGACCCCCGTAAAAGGTGGTCAGAGTCGATCTCCTTGGAGGGCACACCACGTCGATCTCACCCTCTTTCCAACCACAATCTTCCCTAATCCGTGGTATTGACTCCTCGGTAACGGCACAAAAAACTGAGTCTACGGGAATATTTTTCTTTTTGGCCAGTTGAACGTCGTTTTGAGTACTAACCTTGCAATCATCGTCGTAAGTGAACGTCTTCGGGAGAATATCGGTGTAGAGTTTTTCTGGCCCAAAGTCTTTGGGCTTCCTCTCCCTTTTCTTCCCTTTTTTGTCTGTAACTGCCACGGCCTGCGGTGGCGCCATGGCGGGTGCCGTGGCGGCAACGGCGGCAGAGGGAGCATTTTCAACATCAGTCGTGTTGTGAGAAGACATTGATAAATTAAGATGAGTGAACAAAATAAAGTGGGTAACCAAGGCTGATCAACGCAAGGTACTGAATATGTTTTGAAGGGTTTTTGAAGAAAGTTTGAAGGATTTAAAAGTTGCAGGAGATGTAAAGTTCGTAAAATCAAAATGGAGCTGGTATTTATGGAAGGAAAGTCATCATGATCTTGGGAATTGGCAAAAACTGCCGTTCGCACGATCTCTGACACGTGCAGTGATTTGAAGTTGAAGCGACAGTTTGGCGTTTCAAAATGAAGGGACACGAGCGAGCCACGTGTTTTCCCGCTTTAACTTTCAAGCCACTTGCGAAGTGTTACGATCACAGGACTTCGCAAGTGGGGGGACTATCTGTATTGGTCGATTTTCGTTCTTCAAACGAGGATGATGTGTTCGGTTTTTGTTATTGTTTCCGAGGACATTTGCCGATTGATTCGCTTCAAGAACTTGATCAGAAGACCACGAAGGCGCTGGCTTTAGCGGATAAGCTTTAATGAACTTATCCCACTTTTATCGGAACCGACTTAACGTATTTAAAGGGACGTGGGCAGTTGTGGAGAAAGAGACGTGGGAAAGAAAGAATCCTTCTAGGGTTGGAAAAGGCTCATTGTCAGCCTATAAATACTGTCTTCATCTTCTATTTGAGATACGTTCATCTGAGCAAATATTATTCTATTCTTCAAAACCACTATTCTCTTGTCAAGAAAATATTCAACAGTGTCGTTTACCTTGGTCAATTTGTTACGTCAAAGATCATCATTGTATTTAAAGCTTCGATCGTGATTTGGTTCAAACGTGGAGGGAGACCTGTTCTTTCCATTGAAGCAACATCCATCGATCCATCAAATACAATAAGCCTTTACTGCTTTGATTATTTATTTGTTGCTTGCTTCGTTTAGATCTGCATTTATCTTGATCGTAACATCTTTTGCCTGTTAACCTGTGTTTAATTTAAACAATCTGTTATCGTCACTCATTTGGCAACTAATCGATTTGTTCATCGGATCCATTGTTCGATTACATTTGTTCATTCGCCATTGTTTTACGTTTATTCATTTCACTTGGTTGTCATCGTATTGCTGTTATTTTCATCGATTCGAGTATCATAACCGTGTTCGGATAACTGTGCATCTTGATAAAACGAAGTCATCTCATCGTATATCACTATCCTTTCACTTAGTTCGAACTTGTTTGACAGCATTTATATCCTTGCCTGACATCGGATTTAATTGACATCGAATTTACTTGATACCGAATCTACTTGACATCGATTTTAGAATTGCTTCTACATCAAACTCTTGAGGTCGATTAATTCGTTCACGTAAACTATCTATCAAACGATCAAATTGAGATATAAAACGGTCGCCTTAGACTCAACTAAATATAAATCTAATTGTAAAACCTGATATATTTTTTGGGAAATACATTAGTAGATAAATTTCTTTTGGGGTATTTGTTGTTTATGTCTAATGGTTTAGGACTGATGTATGAGATTCTGGGATGTTCCCGAAGTCAATGGTTGGTTATGCATAAAGTTCAAAGGATATGTTGTGTGGGTTTTTTTGGGATGTATGTTCTCATCATGTGAAAAGTTTAGGTATTTCATACATAAAACGAGACTGTGACAAGTCTCAAGGATTCTTGAATGAACTGAGCAAATTTCAGTATGTAGAATATTTTTCTTAAAAAAAAAAAAAAAAAAAAATTGCGGCATAGTCGCACAACATTAGGGTGACTTCTTAAAATCTTAATGGTCAAAGTTTGCAGAAAAAATCAGTTTGAATGCCAGATTTCCTGGTAGATCTGTTCGCCAATTTGGTTGGTGAAGTTATCATTAATTAATCTGATGAAAATGGTTCAGCTTTATTACATAACGACTAACGGTCCGGTTTTGACCGGACCAGACCGGAGTCGAGCCGGAAACCGGCCCGGACCGGTTGAGACCGGACCGTTGGTCCCTAACGGCCCCCGGCGCCGGTAACGACACGGTCTTGCGAAAAAAAACGGGATGGACCGGTATAAATTTGGGCCGGAACCGGCCGGACCGGTCCAAAAAATTAAAAAAAAAAAAAAAATTCTGTTGCAATGTAGCCGTTTCTAGCCATTGGGCAACGGCTCTTTTGACTCCCTAGCCGTTGGGTCCAACGGCCAATTTCACCCCTCTACCACCCCATAACCACCCCTAACTATTTTTTTTCTATAAATACCCCATTATTTCATCATATTTTTCACACAAATCTTCCAATTCTCTCTAATTCTCTCAAATTTTCTACAATATTGCTATTATTCTACTTTGGCTATTTGTTAAAAATTTATAATTTGGCTACTTTATCAAGTTCTATTTGGAGTTTCTATCAAAGTTATATTTGGCTATTTAGTGAAGTTTACAAATATCAAGTACTGTGTCAATTGGAGGCGCTACGTGGTTGAATATCAATTTGACTATTTTTGCAATTTTTCGATTTTCAAGTATTCAACTAATTAATTGAAGTGGAGGCTCAAGTTTCAACTTCACCTCAATTATACGGTTATATTTGGTTGGTCGTTCCAACTTCTACTCTTTTATTATTTTTTTGTCATATATATTTATTTTATTTGTTATTATTATGTCTCAAAGAGGTTCAATTGGAACTAGTAGTAGAGGACGGGCACGTGGTCGTAGGGGAAATAGGGGTAAAGAAATTGCTGGTAGTTCTAATCAGTTTACCCACATATATGATTCTCAATATTATCATAATGTTAGCGCTGGTAACATACTTGATCACGAAATGTTAGAAACACAATATGTTTGATAACTTTGACACTAGAGTATGTCTTACTACGGATATGGGTCGTTTCTACTAATGGATGTGATTATATTACTGTTACTGTTCATTGGATAGATCCTGATTGGGTATTTCAAAAACGTATTATTGCTTATAAAGTTGTTGATGAACCACACACGGAAAATTATATTTGTAATAAAGTTTCATCAATTTGTCGTACGTACTTTTTATCTAACAAAGTTTTTAGTATTACGGTAGATAATGCTACAAACAACACAGATGCACTTAGGAACTTGATACCTATTTTGAACCCCCTTTTTACTGAATTTTTTCATGTTAGGTCTGCATGTCATATTTACAACTTAGTAGTAAGAGATGGTCTTGCCTTGTTTAACGACATTATCAAAAAGGTGCAGATAGCTATTACTTATATTTTTAGAAATAAAAACCAAGAAAGAAGACGAGAATGGGAAAGAAAATGTGTAGAATTAGGAATGCCAATTACGAGAGTCCCAAAGGAAGTTTGTACAAGGTGATATGATGCATTGGCTGTCGCTTATGACTATAGAGTGCCTATTTTTCAAATGTATAATAAACATTTTATGGAAATCTATCACCTTAAATATGAGGATTGGTAAGTTGTTCAACATCTTCCTCAGTTTTTACAAAAAATTTATCAAGCTACTTTAGAATTTTCCAGTCAATATTATCCAACTACTCCTACCATGTTATATTATATAGCTGGAATATCGGAATTATTGAAAATGTATAAGCAATATGAAGTTTACAATGAGGCTGTAGAGTTAATGATTGAAAAGTTTAGAAAATATTTTTTTCCAATTCCTCCTCTTTTTTACATTGCTTCTGTGTTGCATCCTGCTTTTAAAATTAAGTTAACTGAACGACTTGTTAGAGAAGTATATGCAAATTTAGAAATTACTCCTATTGAAATTGCTACTAATGGGTATCCAAGTGTAGACGAGGCTGTTGCTAAAGTTTATATAGATACCGTGGCTGTTTTTGCAAAGTATAGAGCTTGGGGCAGACACTGCTACACCAATGGAACCAATACTATCCACCGGGCAAAGTTCTTCACATTCGGGGATGAGCACTTTTGGGGGACTTGACGAAAAGTTGCTTTCAGAACAGGACGAGTACAGAGAGGAATACATCGAGTTCCAAGTGTATTTAATTCAATATCCAAAGAAACTTAACAACTTTGGAACTAAGAATTTGTTGGATTATTGGAAGAATCAAGAATCGCAATTTCCAATTCTTGCAAAAATGGCCCGGGATATATTAACAATTCAAGCTTCATCAGTTGCATCGGAAAGCGCTTTTAGCCAAGGAAGATTTCAAATTGGAGATCACAGATATTCGTTGAAGGAGGAGGCAATGGAGACAGGAGTTTTATTCAGGGATTGGATCAGAGCAGAGCGAAGAAACTTTGGTCTACCAGAACTTATTAAGGAAAAGGGCAAAGCATATCTCGATCAAATTTTGAGCGACGGAACAAGTGAAGGGAGTCAAACCGGCAATGAAGAAGAAGAAGATGAAGAACCAGAAGGAGATGATGAACAAGATCAACAACGGCCAGTTCCAAAAGAAAAGCCTACAACTATCCTCAAGAAACTAGCTAATATGTTTAAATGAATGTAATTTTCTAAATAAGAATTTTGAATTTACAAGTTTGAAGTTTAGATGTAATTTGCACTACTTATGTCTTAAACAATTCAATAAAATTGCTCCAAGTCTTGGAATTCAATCACAACTATTGTCTTCATACTTTTTATTTTTAATTTATAGTTTGCGCAAAAAATACTACAATTAATTAGTTTGTAAATTAGTTCAAAGTTTGAATTTTGAACTTCACAAATTAATTCAAAATTTGAATTTACTAAATTAATTCAAAGTTTGAATATTGAACTTAACAAATTAATTCAAAAGTTTGAACTTTGCATCATCACTTCAAAAATTTCATTACTTCAAAGTTCAAAGTATAAAAAAATACTACAAGTTTTTTAATTCTAAGTTTAAACTTTAAACATTGAAATAAACTAAACATTCCAAACATATGTTATATGTACAAGTAAAAACTTAATAATATTTTGTTGTAATATTTTTCAAAGTTTCCACCACTTTAAATAAAACACAATGGAAAAACAAAAAAAAAAACAAAAAAAAAATATATATTTGGCCCGAACTGCCGGACCGGACCGGACGGCAGTTTGGGCCAACGGCTCTCTTTCAAATATAGCCGTCGGTCAACGGCAAAAAACGGCTATATTTGCCTATCACCCTCCCTCCTCCCCTAAACGCCCCCATACCCCCCCCCCCCCAACCTATTTTTATCTATATATACTATAATATTTCATCATTATATCACACAATTTAGCACTTTCTATCAATTTATCTCTCAAATTACTCTCAAAGGCTATTTTCTAAATTTCTTCCAAAATCCAAACAATTATAATGGCTGAAAATCAAGCTCCCGCTGCTCCCGGTCCTAGTGAAACAGGAATTGCGGAACGAAGACGTCGTTCTATAGTGTGGGAACTTATTATGAAAGATACTGAAACTCAGAAAGCTAAATGTAGCCTCTGTAACAAAGAGTGACAAATTTACACTGGCCCCAACAATGGAGGGACGGGAAAGTTTAGGCAACACTTAGAAAAAAATCACAAAACCGAATGGGATAGAATAAATGGCTTTATTCCGCGTGATTGAAAATTTGAAGAGATGGCAAAGGGAATATCTATGTCATTTCAATTATGTATTTTTGAATTTCTAGTTTATTTAGTATCTTTGTAATTTTTCAATTTCTAGTTTGTTTTGTCATTTCAATTACGTATTTCCCTTTCAATAAACGTTTTTTTGTGTTTATTTATTTACTTTACATTAATAAATTTTAAAATATAATTTACATAATTATTTTGTTTCATTAAAAAATATAATTTACATAATTATCACAAATGGTGTTTAAATAAATTGTTAAGTTTTTCAAATTTTAACTTTATTTGCCTAAAAAAAAACTAAAAAAAAATTATAAAAAACCGTTAAACCGGCCGGACCGGGACCGACCGGCTTAACGGTCGCCGGAACCGATTCCGATCCGGCACCAATTTATAAACCGGCTAGGACCGGACCGGTAGACCGGTTAAACTCCGGTTTTGAAATTCCGGTACCGGTCCCGGACCGGACCGGGCTGGGCCGTTAGCCACCCTTAACGTCTAGTGTTGCGCTTCATTGAAGTCCCCGCTGACCTATTTTTCCTTGCCCTTGCGTTAGTTTTCTCTGCTTTTGTTCTTTAGACAAGAAAAGAGAAAAGGAACAGTTTTTAGAATGAAAAGGAGAACAAGCATAGCCTAATATCCATGTTGCCTCATCCACTACTAAAAAACAGGGAAAATTCGACTACCACATATCGACCGAAATTCGGTCGAACCACAATTTCGACCGAATTTCGGTCGAACACCTGTGACTATCACAAGTGTTCGACCGAAATTCGGTCGAAATTGTGGTTCGACCGAATTTCGGTCGATAGGCTAAACATAAAGTTGGGCCGGTCGACCGAAATTCGGTCGAAATTGTGGTTCGACCGAATTTCGGTCGATAGGCTAAACATAAAGTTGGGCCGGTCGACCGAATTTCGGTCGCCTAAGCGGTCGACCGGCCCGTTATTAAGTCGGGCAGACCAGCTCCAAGAGCTCACTTCTTCTTCCCCAAAAACATTTCACTCTCTTTTAAACCCTCCCCAACCCCCATACACGAAATCCACCATAACCCACCCCCAAAATCAACACTTAAACACAATCTACCCTCCTAATCACTACCCATAACAACAAATTCAAGGTAAATTCTTAATTTTAGGGTTATTTTAATTACTTTGTAAAACTTGAACCCTAACTTTTTAACTCAATTTTTTTGTAGTTTTGAAGCATATAACAAGTGGGGAATCATTTGTAGGTGCTATAGGAGCATAAATCAACGTCGAGGTACGGTTTTTTTTATTTATTTATTTAATCCGAATTTAATTGATTTTTTAATTATTTTTTAACTTTGGCCTATAATGTTGCATATTTAGTTAATTACTACTCCCTCTGTCCCATTTTGTTTGTCGTAGTTCGGATTTCGAGGGTCAAACTTCTTAAATTTGACCGTAGATTATGATATAATATCTTTAACTTTTTTTAAAGAAAATTTACATATTTGAAAACTACATGAAAAGTACTATAAGTCACAATAAATTACAACTCAAAATATGTAAAAGATATATATAAAAATTACGGTCAAAGATAAACTCGTTTGACTCTCGAAATCCGAACTACGACAAACAAAGTGGGACGGAGGGAGTAGTTAGCAAACTTTATTGTAGTTTTTGTGATTGTTGAACAACTTGTTTGGTGTTGTTAGCTATTATAAAGTTAGGTTTGTGTTGTTTGGGATAGTTGTAGTTGTTGGTATTGTTTGGTAGTGTTGTTTGCAATGTGTTCTTGCCTTGGTATTGCCTTGGTATTTTGACTACTGTGTTAATGATGTGGATTATTTCATCTGCTTACATGTTTAAGTTCTGTAACCATGTCAAAGCTGATGGTTGGCATTCCTACTTCAACATAGATGATGTTTTGTCTTTTTCAGTCTAATTCAATTGGATCTGCTCAAAATGTGATCAGTATGGAGGGACAAATCATTTAAGTAGTGCAAGTGTGTAGTCCAACGGATAGGGGAACTTGGGGAAGGGAGAAGGGACTGCTGCGAGGAAAATAATGTACACTTGTTTACATCAACCCAAAACATAAAAGGGATGTCTTTATTATGTTATCAGTTAACCTTAGTTGATTAATATATATTCTTTCCTCATTTTATAAGAAACAAACTACATCCAGAATTAATAAGAAAAACAACACTAAGTACTTTCCTTAGTTGTTTTGGTAGTTAATATAGCTCCCATTCCCAACTAGGTGCACTGCATTTCTTAGCTACTATGGAGGAAACACAAAAAACAAATACTTCTCTGAAAGTTCTAATGGTTCCATGGCTTGTCAATGAATGTGTGTATTTAATCTATTTAACCCGCCTATTTTTTTTGCAAAGAATGTGTTTATAGCCATTCTGATGACGGGTCTAGTTCGGCTTCTAGCCATTAGTAGTGAAAGTTGAACTTTAAACTGTTTGTTTAGTTTGTTTGAATATTGTAAAACTTGAACGAATGTTGAATGACTCCTTTCTATTGTTTGGCTTTGTTAGCCTTGTTTGAATAGCGTTTATGAATGTCTTGTGACTGGTTTTTCTGCGTGTTTACAGGTGGTGTAGGCTAATTTCAGCTTTTATGTTGCAGGTAATTACAGGTGTTCGACCGAATTTCGGTCGAAAGTTGGTCAAAAAATAATACCAGCCTTTCGACCGAAATTCGGTCGAAATTCTGTTCGACCGAATTTCGGTCGAAGGCCTATCGACCGAAATTCGGTCGAAATTCGGTCGACGTTCGACCGAATTTCGGTCGAAGGCCTATTTTCGACTTTAATTTTTTCGACCACCACAATCGGTCGAAATACGGTCGATGCGTCGACCGAATTTCGACCGATTGGGCGGTCGAAAATCCCGATTTTTTTAGTAGTGATCGAGTATCAAGGGGTAGAGAGGCAAACCCATAATTCACTGAGTATCGCACCGTGGGCAGCTGGCTCTTGGGTCGGGGTTTCTCGGTTTAAAAAAAATTAGAATGTCCAAATTGCCTCATTGAATATTAGAACCAGGAACTTGACTCCACAATATAAAGTTGCATTGAATCTAAAATGTTAAGACCCTGCATAAAATTTACTATTTGTTAAGATTGGTTCCATGTTACCAGCTCTGGCAAGTATTTCAATCCTTTTGAAAGATTGTAAGTCTGAATTGAGGAAATATTCCTTGGCAGTTGGGATGATGGTTTATACTTGGATGGACCATTTCTTATATACGTGGTTTATGTAGTTGCATCTATTTTAAAATTCTCCTTTTGGGGATGAAAGGATGAAGAAACTTGCTACTTGTACTTTCTTTCTCCATAAGTTGCTACTGCACCATTCTGACTTTTCGTGTTTGAACAGGTATATGAACATCTGTATATTTGAGCTTAGTGATATTAAAGCTTATTACTATATGTGCCTTACATATACTATTTGATGATCAGCACATGTTTTGCTTGCTTTGGAAGTTCAGTTGGTGCGCTGATCTTAGTGAAGTTAAAGCTTATTTCGATATGTATGCATATAATACATATCCCATATGTGTTCAATGCTTGATTTGCTTCCTTTGGTAGTTCAGTTACTGCACTTCATCTTTGATAAGCATCTGGTATCCCTTTGGTCCTGAATGCATGGTTCTCTTCCTTCGGGAGCACATTTTAGAGACTTTAAAGTTGTTGTAGAGGTCTAAATTTGGAAGCAAGTGTTTTATATTCCCCCGCCCCCGGTTAGTTTTAATATTTTGATGTCATTGACTCATTGCTTCTATTCAAATTGGTATTTATATTGTAATCACCTAATTTTGGCACAAAAATTCAATTTTTTTCTCAAATTGTTGTGTTTATTTGTTTGTGATCTATTGTTGTCTTTGTTAGATGTTTACACTCCATTTTAGCTAGTTTTAACTAATTAATTAGAAGAAAAAGTATGAGAAATACCAAAAATACTTGTCATATGTTCAATACCGATTTTACATTTTGATGATGATGATATTGCAATTGGTGTGGTTTTAATTCTAGCTTTGGCTAAAATAGTTTGGTCTTTAAGTGGCTACTTGTAAATTCAGTCTAACCCATTCCTAAAACCTGTCCAGCCCACTCCATAAGCCCAATACCCCTGACCCGATCCGGCCCATTCCCCTTTTAATTTCCCTAATTTCCTCTCCTACACTCAAAACCGATGAGACAAAAATGAAATGTGGCCAAGTCTCCACCTCCGCCTGAGCTCCTCGACGCACGGCGGATCACCTCTCTCCGGCAAAAAAAATACACCCCTTGGTTCGCCTTTTACCCCTCTTCCCCAATTACAGATCGATTTTCCCAAAAACTTAACGATTCGGCGTAGATTGAAGTAATGAAAAGAGGTCAAATCCCTAACTCCGGCGAAGGTAAGTTTTTTCTCCGGTCAATATATACGTCAATGGCTTCCCCTCACTGTCCTCGACTTGTTTTTGAAGCCATTAACTCCCGAAAACCCTCTACACTTTTCCCGGATCTCCCGCTGTCCCGTTGCTCCTATTTCTCATTGTTGCTTTGATTCCCCCGCTGATAATGGTGGCTTTAGGACGGGATAAGGCTGGTGATGTGTGTATGTGTGTGTGATGCTGTGGTATACTGATGGCGACAATGAGAAAATGATGCACTGGTGGTTTTCGTTTTGGCAAAATAACGCAGCAGTTTTGGCGACATCAGTGAGCTTCTGTGATGGCAGTGAATAGTGATAGCAGTCGTGGTTTGGAGTTCGAGCAGGGGTGGTGATGTGATGTTCGCATCGAAGCTAAGGTTACAGTAGCGATGTCGAGGCTATTTCTTTGGTGACTGTTTCAGTGTGACTGTGGTGGCTGTGTAAGCAGGAGGTGTGTGACATTAATTTTGCTAGCGAGGCACCTGGGCTCGTAGTGACGATTGGTGGTGAAGCCATGGTGAGGGCAGTGTTAATGTTGGCCATAGGCAGCCTCGACTTGATGGCGATAGTGATGGTTCAGTGGCGACTTGACACGATGATGGCAGTAGTGATGGGGTAAGCTTACTGGTGGTGATGTTTGTTTTAGCTTAACGGTTAGAAGAAAACCCCTAATTTCCCTTTTAATCTACTAGTTGTTTCATTGTTTAGAGTAGTATTAGCATGAGAAAGTTGTTGGAATTGTAGTCATCACTTTAGTAATGGTTCATTATTCAAGTTAGAATGAAATTGGTTGTTGCTCACGTAGTTAAAATGGTACTTAGCTGTGGTTTCTTGTTCAAGCATATCCTTTGTTAGTTCAGTGTTGATTAGTATATTTTGCCTTAAAGAGTTTTGTTTGAAATAAGTAAGGAACCTGGCTGAACATTGTAGGATTAGCTGTATTAGCAATAATTTTTCTCTAGACTTAGTAGTTAATCAACTCTTATGAATCTTTGTTCAAGTGCAATTCTTGCTTTGGTCAGTTTCATAGTTAATGTAGAAACTTGTTTAGACAAGTCTTTTGGTTTGCCTGTTGAAGCTGAAATTTCACAAAAGATGAAAGTCAAATAAAGAGTTAAAAGTGGCAGCATAAAGTAGTAGATTCCTTTCCACTTTGGGGGGTCTGGTACAAGCTATGCATGCCAAAGTTAGCTTTTCTGAAAAGTAAAAAAATGGTCACGGGTTGTACTTTTACCCAAGCTTTTTCACTTTTACTTTTGGCCTATTTATTGAGAGTTTTACTCTCACTTGATATACTACACATCTGAATATTCACTACTCCAAAAAAGAGAGTAGATCTGAGAACATCTGGAAAAAAAAAACACTCGTTCTCCTCTAAATATAGAGCAACTTTCAGATCTGAAGATGTCTTCAAGGGTTGAGAACAAAAACTGAGATAGAAAGAAAATGGAGTGTTAAAGGATAAAAAGAAAGGGTTAAGAAGAAAGGCAAAGTTAGCGAGTTTAATAGAAGTTAAAGGAGTAGTTCTTACTGTTGCTGGTTTTGGTCTCTTGTTGTTCTGCATTTGGCTGCAGCTGTTTTTTTGGACTTAAGCTTGAGAAAGTCATCACTATAGGTATTTACTTGAACCTTGCAAATTTTGTGCATTTAGGTCATGTTTTAAGTTTTGGAAAAGATGTATGAAATGGCCTATTTCAGGCCGGTGAAAGTTCGAAAACCAAGTTTAGCATAACTTTCTCGTTTTCTTTATATGTGTATATGCTTTTCTTACATATTGTTGCTACTCCATGGATAACAACAGGATTAAAAAAAAAAATCAGTAATAACTATTTATTGCAAACTTGGTACATATCTGAAATAGGTAGGCAAAGGTAGGATGTAAAATGCAAATTGTTAGAAATATTCCAAAGTTGAGCAGTAGATAGAAGTAAACTCTTCTATGTCATAACGTTTATCAATTTGTGTCGAACTTTGATGTTGAAGTGAGCTGGTGAATTGGAAACTTGGTGAAATGGTCATCTAGCTCAATAAACTAAAACTTGAAATTAGTAAAGAGTTGAAGTGAGCTGGTGAATTGGAAACTTGGTGAAATGGTCATTTAGCTCAATAAACTAAAACTTGAAATTAGTAAAGAATGACAGTGACCACGATTAGGCAAGTTTAGGCTGAAGCAAGTTTAATGTAAAGATTAGGCAATATTAATAGGTTGAAACAAGTTTAAATTAAGGATCAAATGTTCACATGAAACTCAAATTAAGTTAGAAGACTTCGTCTGAGCAAAGTGCTTGTGCTATTATATCTAACTGAGTTGTCATCAATGAACGGGTTTTAACATTCATAATTAGGTTAAGTGTAATAAAGGTTCAATGTTTACATGAAAATTTATTTATACCAAGATTCGAATGGACAACGCGTCCACGGTTAATCTCTGGTAGAGTTTTCGTCAATGAACAAGCGACTTCATCCAAATCAAAGCGTAACAAATAATAATTTGGCAATTAAACAAACAAACAATAATTCACAAACCCGGAGAGCGTCAATAAAGCAACTGTGCTTGCACAGGACTCGAGGGTGCCTAATACCTTTCCGAGAGTCAACCGAGATCCTTACCCGGAACTCTGATGCAGACCACTGAACGAGTCATAGGTGTTCTAAGGTACCTTTTTGGTGACTTGGCACACCTTTGAACTATGTCAAGTGGCGACTCCGTAATCTCGATAATTTTGTACCTTTAAAACACCTAAGTCACTGCACCTTTCACCTTGTTTATTTTTAGTAAATTTTAGGGGGCGTGACATATATCGTAGCGTATTATTATTGTATTTCTATCAATTCCTTTCCCAAACCCGTTTCCAAAAACTATTTTTCTCGAGCCGTGGGTCTATCTGAATCAGTTTCTCTACCTCACTCGAGGCAGACGTAAAATTTGCGTACACTCACCCTCTCTAGACCCAACTTGTGGGATTCATACTGGGTATGTTGTTGATATGTGTTTTTTTAGTGATAGGTTGAGTTCTTGTTTTTTAGAGTCTTTTTGGACGGGTTTATGAGTATCTAGTTTATGTTTATCGATATATATTCTGTTGAGTAATTGAAAGGTTTATGTGGGATACTTCTGTTATTACCAAATTTAAAGTGAAAAAATGGGACATTGGTATTGTGTGAAAAATGGGACATTTAGGATTGTAGTAATCCAAGAATAAGAGCCTGTTTGGCCAAGCTTCTAGGGAGCCAAAAGTGCTTATTTTTCTCCAAAAGTACTTATTTGGAAAAATCGAGGTGTTTGGCCAAGCTTCTAGGAAAAAATAAGTGCTTTTGAGTGGCAGCATAAGCTGTTTTTCTGCTGTTGGGAAGAAGCTGAAAAAAGTAGTTTTTCCCTAAAAGTGCTTTTGAGTAGAAGCAGAAGTTGTTTTTAATTTTTATGATTCCAAAAATATCCTTACCAAAAATACTTATATACTTAATTACCCCTATATATTTTAACCTAATGATTATAATATATAAATAGTACATTACTTTTTTAATCACTATTTTTTATATGTAAACCTACATCACTATTGTTACAAACTTTTAATATAATATCTTTTTTTAAGATATAGATCAAGAATATTCAATTATGAATGCTGTATTTTGGAAAAAATTTACTAAATAAAAAAAATTAAATATAGTGTTTGAGAATAAATGTTTAAAATCATTCATCTAGTTAAATAACTGTAAAGTGAGTATTTAAATGTCCTTACTCGTAATTTAACACTCAAAAGTACTTTTTCAAAAGCTTGGCCAAACACAAATTACTACTCAGCTGTTGACAGAACTGATTCTCAGATGAGTTGGCCAAACACAAACTGCTTTTCTCCAAAAGTACTTTTACGAAAAGCACTTTTGAAAATAAGCACTTCTCAAATAAGCAATTTTTAGAAGCTTGGCCAAACATGCTCTAAATCAGGAAAGCTCTCAATCACAGCAGCAACACAGCTGAGTGGATATATTAGTACTACTATATAAGCGCGGATGTAGAGGTGCTTCGTCCAGCCTATGGATTCGTGCGTAGATTTGCCAAAACAGCCACTTTTTATCATTCAGTTGACTACGTAGCCAGTTAATACAATATACTATTTTTCAAAACAGCCACTTTTTCGTATTTCAATTGATTAGGTAGCCAGTTTTTGTATATTTTATATTAAACTGATTAGCCACTTTTAGGTTAATGATTGAAACTATAGGTAAAACAGTGTCAGCTTTTGCAAAACAAGTGGTCACTTTAAATTCACTAATTGAATATAAAGTCATTTTTGCATAGCTTGTCAACTAAATACCTACTTTTGATGATATAATCAACTTTTTTTTACTGAAATTCATGAATTTTTAAGTTGTTGATCATGAACTTTGAAAATATTTTTATAATTTACAATGGTATAGGTAAAATTTTGAGTTAGTGTTTGAAAGCTTGCCAACTAAAGAACCACATTTACATATTACTTGAGCATGGGGCGTAGGACTCATTGGAAAAGATTCCTATATTTAAGTAACAAATGTGTACGTATATACTATATACTAATAGTTTAAATCATTGTCACGATTAATATAAAAAAATATCCTACTCTTAAATTTATAATCATTCTAGATGTAGCACGGAGAATTGAGTTTAATTCCTTGAAATCTGTCAGAAAGTGCAGTTAAACGGTTATTAAGGAGACTAAAAAATTAAACACTACCGCTAAAATATTTTATTTGTATAATTCAACATTTATATTACGCTTGGGCCCGGGCTGGCCCGGGCTGTCAGCCACTAGTAGGGAACAATAATCTGCAAATGTAGTAGAATGATGAGTTACGATATCACATTTCTGTATGTACACATTGCAGATGTCAAGCTCGATTCAGTAAGAGATATTTTCATTTTCCTTGGTAATGTTGATGAATATAACAAGGAGCTTGATCATAAGATCATGCAACAACCATCAAGAACCAAGCAAAAATTCCAAATACAAGGTGAAGCATACAGACTAGGTAAGATTACAAGATCAACGCAAGGAATTTTCTAAGAGTCAGAAGAGCTTTTATATATCCTTTTGACAACAATAAGTTGATAGCAGAGGATGTCCACTTTTTGTAATAGCAGTAGCCAGTAGTTAACAAGTGGTGAAGAGTACCTAGAAACCAGCCTAGCCCCCTCTGTCAATGCAATCTTTTTCACCATTCGATTTCTCCAGTTTAACCAGCAATGGTTCCTAGTAAGTTATTACCACTGTTTAACAGAAGTTTTATACTCCCTTTGGCTCATGAAAAAGGTGATCAAGAACAAATAAAGTTCCATATTTATTATCCCAATCAGTGGAGATATCATAGAAATTAAGCTAACGTTTGGACATAGATTCCCAAATAGTTTTTGGAAAACACTTTTTGGGTGAAGTTTGATATGAAAGTAAAAAAGTGTTTGCACATATTTTTTGAGAACAAATTTTTTTGAGTTTTTGGGAGAAGATTTGGTCAAATAGCATAAACAAACAGTTTTTGTCCCAAACACTCTCAAAAAATATCCCCAAAAACTATAAACAAGCGGAGGCTAAAGGTCTAGTCCGGAGGACAAACCCAGCATACTTCAAGGGAGGACGAAGACGACATGCTTCACCATACTTTTTAACTTTTGCCAAAAGATAGCCTGAAAAAGCTGTCTAACAACAATGCTTTCTTTTCTAGAGCTACCTTAGCCTTTTCTGACAAACTTTAGTGGCCTTATCTGACCATTTACTGTCAATTAAAAGAAAGGGTTAAGTTTATAGAAGTAAATTTCAAATTACTCAGCTAGATTTGAGTTTCATAAAACAGGTCTAAAAATATGGATGTTGGAAACAAAGGGATATTCCAGTAAACCAGCAATAAGATTACAATTCAATGCTGGTGCAAGAAACCTCGCTGAGATATAGTCCCATTTCGAGGATTTGCAACCAGCAACTTGATTAAACATGAACTATTAGGGTGGACAACATACTTCACCACCTCAAAACACGACATGATGAATACATTATTGTTCTTAAACCAGATTTGATGATTTGAGAATAAAATAAAAAACATGAACTAGAACAAGTTTAGCCTGTATTCTGCATTCCAGCAGCAATACCCTTCATGGTCAAGATGAGTGTGTCCTCCAAGCCAGGTGCATATTCACTTGTTGGGTTCAGCTTCACAAGTTCAGCAGCAGGCTTTGATTCCATATATTCCTTGGAAATGTGAGGCCTCAGTGTGACATGGTAGTTCGGGTCACGTATACGCTTTAGTGTGTAGGCTTGCAACACGTTTAAGGTTGTGATGTAGGAATCACGCAGCCTGAGTCGTTGTTTCAAGTAGGGGTCTCCCTCCAGAAGATCCTTGTGTCCAGCAATCTGTCAGGAAAGAACAGTTAAAGTGTAACTTGGAGAGACGAGTTGTCAAGCAATTACACATATTAAGTGATAAACAGATCCTTTCCAGAAAGGACATTCAAGAACTATACAGTCAGTTCCCTATTAACCAACACATTTATGAAAAATTACCTGGAGCAGGAGGCTCCTTGTCTCCTCGTAGTTTGACCTCAAAAGCTCACCAAAAGACCACAAATCTTCTGAAACAAGAAGCTTGTCGTACAGAGCCGCAATACCAGGGTCTCCCTTGGCAAACACCATCTCAACTAAATCAATAGTGACCCTAAAGAATGGCCATTCATTGTACATTTCATGCAGCATGCGTAGGTTTTTGATATCCTTGTCAACGGCATACTTAAATGCTGCTCCAAAGCCAAGCCAGACAGGGAGATGAAACCTAGTCTGCGTCCAAGCAAAGATCCATGGAATAGCTCTGAGTGATTCTATGCCTCCACTCGGTTTACGCTTTGATGGACGGCTGCCAATGTTCATTCGACCATACTCTAGCTCAGGTGTGGCCTGCGATAATTATCAAAACAAAGAATTAACAAATTATCTCAATGCAATACCTATCTATTATCATATCTACTGGTACCAATGAGTTGAAAACAGATAAAAGCAGCATTCTCCTCACACTTACCGAGCGGAAATACTCAACAAATCGAGGTTCTTTGAAAACAACTTCCCTATACTTCTCTGTAGCAATTACTGCAATTTCATCCATAAGTGCACGCCATTCTGGTTTTGGAGAGATTGGTGGATGCATCCCATGTTCAAGGGTAGCAGCAGTGAACCGTTGGAGAGTCCTAAAGCACAAGTGTTCCTCCCCAAATGATTGCTCAATAACCTCACCCTGAACTGTGACACGAAGAGATCCATGGATAGTATCAGGTGGTTGAGACAATATAGCAAGATGGGTGGGGCCACCTCCTCTTCCTACTGTACCACCTCTACCGTGGAACATAGTTAGCTTCACACCATGTTCTTTGGCAACTTTTATAAGCTCCTCTTGAGCCTTATATAGCTGCCAGGCTGCTGATAATCGACCAGCATCCTTGCCAGAGTCTGAATATCCAATCATGACCTCTTGTTTTCCATTGATCCGATTCCTATACCAGTCAATGGAGAAGAGACGTGCAACAGCTGCAGGAGCAGCCTCCAGATCAGCCAACTTCTCAAAAAGTGGAACCACTCGTAAAGGTTGCTTCACATGGCATTCACGCTGTAGGAGCTCAACAGCAAGCACATCAGATGGTGCTGTGGCCATTGAAATGATGTATGCCCCGAAGCAGTCTGATGGGAGTTCTGCTATGACATGGAGTGTATCCAAAACGTCAGCAATTTCTTCAGTTTTTGGAAGATCAGGTCCAAATAAAGGTCTCTTGCCACTGAGTTCAGACAGAAGCCACTCCTGTCTGCGTTCTTCAGACCACTCTCTGTATGAACCAATTTCTAAGTGCTGGGTAATGGCATCAAGGACGTCGGTGTGACGGTCTGACTCTTGTCTGATGTCAAGTCTCACAAATGAGAGCCCAAAGGTAGAAACTTGTCTTAGAAAATCCAAAAGGCTTCCATCAGCAATGGGACGATCCCCACAATCACAAAGAGATCTGTAGCAGAGCTCAAGAGGTTCCAAGAACTACATGAAACGTACAACCACATGAGCATTAAAAATTAGTGAGTACCCCTGATTAATTTCAGAATGCTCTTCATATGGAAAGGTCACAAGTGTTAGATACCTGCTCGATATTATTATAAGTTGCTTCCTCTGGAATATCAGAGATTCCATGGGCCAACAGTTGGCGACTACGCTCACGTGTCTGATACAGCTTATCTCTTATATCACCAAGAATTACACGATATGGTTCACTTGGAGGAATTTGTTTCCAAAATTCTACATCAAAAGGAAAGGCTGAATACTGGACGATTGCTCCATCAAGAGAGATTGAGACAGACTACTTGATGCAGTTTCTTAAAAACAAACACTAACCAGAACATAAAATGTGAAAAGAGTAGCCTTTTAAGTTACAGAACACCTTTGCTCAGTTGACATGGATCATGTAGGAGAGGATAATTAAAACCGGTAGTTGAGGCTGTCCTACTAAATTAAATGTAGTACTTGCAAACAGACTACTTGATGCAATTTCTAGATAACAAACATTAACCAGATCATAAAATGCGAAATTTAGTTATCTCTCAGTTGACATGGAGCATGTACAAGAGGATAACTAAAGCCAGCTCTATGTCCTACTAAATTAATTAATGTGTAAAACTCGCATGGTTTGTTTCTAATTGGAATTTTTGCAACATCCTAGAAAACAATTACACTACTTACCTATGTAGTGTTTTGCATCTCTTCTTGATGACCTGTAAAGGTCAGCTGCTCGAACACGAAGCTCATCATTGCAACGCCACATAGATAACTGAAAGAATATATGAGTTAGAATTTAGAAGCATGCACAAGATCTGGAAATGACATAATACTTCAAGATGGATCAAGAGCAAATTAGAAAAACGTTTCAGTTGCTGTTGGATACCTCAAACATGAGGTCCTCTATTTGCGAATAGTACAAATTTGCTGCCATCATTCTTGCTAATAAGCAGACATCTCTTGTGACCTCAGGAGTCACTCTTGGATTACCTACATTTAGTATCAGGCATTATGAAAGAGCATAGGTAATATTTTCTATCATCTACCCCATTAAAACTAATCTATCAGAACCGAATGTTCCAATATTCTCATACTTTTCTTTCTCAACTTCCTACTAGAATAATTAGAAACTAGCATTTTCTACGGGAAAGAAGTTTATACCATCACGGTCACCCCCCATCCATGAGGAGAATTGAATAAGAGGAGCATTGTAAGGAACTCGTTCGTTGATCCCGATGTTTTTAAGAGCTGTGTCGACACGGCGCAGGAACTTTGGAACACCCTTCCAAATAGTTTCATGGAAATAGCTCATTCCAGCTCTCATTTCATCTTGTGGAGTTGGAGCAGTCCTCCGAATCTCATCAGTGCGAAAAGCAGCTTGAATCTGCAAAATAGAGCAGCCAATTGTGAAATAAAACAACTAAGAGTCTTATCACTAGATAATTCAGGGAGAGTGTAACACATTTTCTCAAATCTGAAGCTTAATAAAACATATTTCGGGTTTACTCAAGTGATAAAACAATCACTATTGCCTTCATCAACCAATTTCACTTGTGTTATATACACCTGATTCACATAGAATAACTGTACAGTTCTAGAGAGAAAAAAAACAATATTTCATATATTTATCAAGTCAAAATGAAGAATAAAGGAGTAAAAATTGAATGGTCTCATTGCAAGAGGAAATAAAGAAAAATATGAGTACAAAATTTACCAATCTACATGAAGCATAAAAGTTTAGATATTGTTCAGTAGACGTCAATTCCTCTATTATAAATAACTCATTAAGTCCTGGACGGTAACTTATAACTAACCAAAGAGAACGACACTAAGTTTACAGAGATGACTACTCATTCCATTTTTCACGTCAGCAGTGCACAGAGCTTTAGAAATTTCAGAGTTAAAATGGCCCGATATCATAGGTATAGTGACAGTCTGACAATTATCCAGAGTAGTTAGCGAATCCATAGAAAAGCACTAGATATTAAGATATTGCAGGAACTCATTCAGGAAAAATTGAAATGGATCCAGTAGCTAAACCAATATTTACCTCCCTCTGCAAAGCCTCATCAAGCTCTTGTTTGTCATCGGGTGTAATGTCTTTAGCATACAGCTGAGCCAAGCAATCTCGGATCCTAAACATAAGAACAAGTCAGACCAAGACAAATAAAAGAACTGAATTAAAGAAAAGAAACAAATTTGGGCAGAGGAGAGGATTTCCATTCATTAACTAGGAACAAAACCAAAACACAAGCAAAATTAAGAACAATGATAAAAAGTATATCTGTAACCGCTTAAGGGAAGAACATTGGAAAGAAAAGAGCAAACCTTCCATGCTTTTGAAGCAAAGATCTTCTGACAGATTGAGTAGGATGAGCAGTAAAGACTAGATCCACTGTCTGATTTTTCAGAGCATCAAATATTTCTTGAGGAGACTTTTTCAAGTCCCCTACAAGTTTCTTCAAAGTTTCTTCAATATCTGATTCAGTTGTTGCATTGTTCTCATCAGCAAAGTCCCCCTTTTTCAACTTTTGTCGTCGACGGTAGGCAATCTGCACCTCCTCGGCCAAGTTGGCCAAACTGAGCATGTGAGAAAAAGCTTTAGCAATGACAATGGAATCGCCCGGATCCAAACTTGTTAACACACTACCAAGCTCATCCAGCTTCTTTGGATCATGCTTGCCTTCATACTCCGCAGAGAGCTCATAACACTCTTGGACCTAGAGTCAAATAAAGTATTAACTTTGATACTGACCGATCTGACGAGTAGTTATTTTTTGGATAACTGAGAGATCTATTCTTTTAAGTTTCGATTCATGGATAACGGTGCAGCCCTCTACAATTTTTCACTTAAATATTGGTTCATAGAAAGATTCAAACTCGTATGGTGTGCCTAACACACAAATCTCGATGACCAATTGATTTATGCAAATGAAGTGCAATATACTCAAATGACACTATAGTCAACAACAAGCTTAGGATCTTAAATGACTACAGAAATCCCAATGTTACCAACAACTCAAACAACAGCCAGTTTTATAAGTAATCCACCAATAAGTAAAGCATATGTAGATAAATACTAATTACCATTTAATCTACAAATAAAGACTGAAAAATTATGTTCAACTCCATCAAAACAGACATGAAGATCCAAGCTTTAACTTCAAACAAGAAAAAGAAATGCTGAAAAAGAAAGCAAAATCCATCTCCCCCTCCAAAAGAAAAGGGCAATTCAATCTTGTTTATCCAAAATCAAGTAAAATCACACAATTGTTTACATAATTCATCAAACAACAGAAGAATAATGTGGGATGTAACAACAAAAAGGGAATAAGGATAATGCACATACCGTTTCCTTAAGATCCTCGCCGTGCAAATCTTGAAGAATGTCAAGGAACCGATCCAAAAGCAAAGCATCATACTCAACCAGCTTGTCATCCTCTGATACCTTACCAGGTACCAATGCTCTCAACTGTGCATCAATTGATGCCAATTTCTCCAAATTCCGAGTAGCCATTTTTCACCCCTCAATCCTGCAAGAAAATCATTAACTTTTACAAATCACAGACACCATAATCTAAGATCATGATAAGGGCAGCCCATGTTCATGCATGGTCCGAGACATAAACAAATAAGAGCATATTTGTTGCAACCCACATTTTTGTATCAAATGGAAAAACCAAGATTGATTGAGCATTGAAAGTAGTAGAAAATAAGTGTAACTGTGAGAAAGAGATAAAAGGATTACCTGAATGTTGAGATGTGGAAGTAGAAGAAAATGAGAAGAAGAAGAAGACAGACCAAAGAAAGTTGTCTTTCTTACAACTTGTGTTTGAAGGAAGAGATGTGATCTAAAACTTTTGAGTAGTGTTAGCTATTTATAGATTGGAGAGAATCTCTCCACTTCTTCAGCTTACCATTATTACACTAGTACTAGTACTCTATTTTTATAATATTCGATTTTTTTGTTTTGCTGAATTATTTGATTGGCTCATTTCACGCCTCCATTTGAGTTTGAAGACAAGTACTTTTACTTTTTCGGTTTTAATTTAACTATGGGATATGGGATGGGATATGCCTAAACATAAAGATCCATTATTACCTTATTTTAACATTAGTAGACCTTCAAGAATCAAGAATGGTCTTCTTTTCCTACATTTTGAAAATAATTGTAAAATTTTAGGCTATAGATGTCATATTATTATTGTACCCACTACTATTTTGTGATAGTAATAGAAAACTCTACATAAATAATAGATATATTGTAATATAAATCTTTATTTTATTTTTGTTAAATAAGATATTTCAACTGCATAAAAAAAAACTACATACAAAACAAACCAAATACATAGTGCGCTCATTTGTTGTCCATACACTACATCCACCAGGATATAATGTGTATATATTATAAGGAAGAGACAAAAAGATAAAAAACAAATTAACAAAATGTTTACAAGTTTTAGAACACCTTTTAATAAAGCTAAGCCCATTGCTCAGATAAAGTTGCATGACCTTATAACTACAAATTATTTTCACAAAAAAAAAAAAAAAAAAAAAAAAAAGCAGGCCTGCCAAATTAAAGAAGCTTGCACTATTTTAAAATTAAGTCCAAAATTTTAAAATATTTGGAAGAAACTCTGGAAGTTAAAAATACCACCAAAAATTCTAAATTTTACTTGGCGAGCATTGAAATGAGTACTACCGATAGGGAACAATTTACTTGCCCGAAAGGTCATTCAACAAAATGTGTGTCCAGCATATGCCTTCAAGAAACCGAAATAACCTTTCATTGCTTGATGCAGCGAAGAAGGTATGGCTCAAATCTTCTTTGGGATGGCAGATGATAGGGACCTCGCTACTAGAGTGGTTTATATTGTTGGTACAGACTATGACACGTTATCAACTTCATGAGACTATCATGCACCTATGGGAGATATGGAATACTCGCAACAACTTGGTATGGAATGGAAAAAAGACGCGACCAAACACTATTATATATAGAGTCAATCACTTCTGGCAGGAATGGAAAGCTACACATATAAATGGTGATACTTATTTGGTGTATGAACCAGATTTTTATGTTAAATGGTTCCCTCCAGATCCGAGTACTTTGAAATGTATTGATGCGTCTTATGATGTACACTTTGGAAGAACATGGGCTAGTATGCTAATCCAGAACACTAAAGGCAATTTTGTTAGAGGATTTTTCTCACCATTGGAGGATACATTCGAAGCGCTAATAGCTGAAATTTTTACAGTCCGGGAAGCATTGAGTTGGTTAAAGAACTACTAACATACATCCCCGATTGTTATTGAAATTGATTGTTTGATATCCAAGCAAGCATTGGATAAATCTGAGAGCGACAATTCTTGCATTGATCTTATTGTATAAGATTGTAAAGTACTCATGTGTGACTTTACATCTATATCTTTGTCTTTTGTTAAATAGTCAACAAATCAGTATGCCCACGTGTTAGCTAGGGCTGCAAGTTCTATGTCTGGTGTTATAAGGTGGATCACGTATCCTCCATCTTTAATTCATGATGTACTAAGTCACGATTTGAATAATAATTGAGTTGATTGCTTTTTAAAAAAAAGGGTCCAAAATTTCCAATAGTCAGTCATTTGGTTTATATGTCGTTTGAAAACTTGTCTTGCACAAAAATATTGTGGATATTTTAGATGGTTGGTCGTCGAAAAATCAATTTTCTAGGGTGAAAATTATGGTACTCAGGAGTCTCGAGGAGTAGGAATGAGATAGGCATTTTAGTCGAGGAGGATCTTCGTAAGCATGTGTTTGGATGTTAAGAGGATAAATGACATGATGATGATGATTAAGACGGTAGTTTTTGGTGGAACTACTTATAACATCAGGCGGGACTGGACGAGGAGGCCAAAAAGCATTCTTGGGAAGATTTGGACGAGGTAGCTCGGGGTGTCACTCACACCTTTTCAATAGCCTCATTGGGACTACCTCAATGGGATATAATGATGTGCATGGCTGTTTTGGGTATGGAGATAGAAATGAAGTTGGGGTTTCTCTTTTGGATTTTGCTAAAGCTTTTGACCTGGTGATAGCTAATTCGAGTTTTCCAAAGAAGGAAGAACACTTGGTCACCTTTAGTATCACGATGGTAAAGATTCAAATCGACTTCCTACTTCTTAGAAAGAGACACAGAAGAGTTTGTGTGGATTGTAAGGTTGAATTAAGGGGGTGGGGGCCTTAACGAGTGAAAAAATTCAGCAATTGGGGAAGAAGCTGGTGGCTATGGGGCTTGGGAGAGCAGGGGAGATGCGTATAGTATGTGGACTTGTACAACTAATTATATTAGGGGAGCAACTAAAGAGGTGTTAGGGGTCTTGAAGGGTATCCCAAATAGATGCAAAGGGGATTTGTGGTGGAATGATAAGGTCCAAGGAAAAGTGGAGGCCAAGAAGGTTGCTTACAAGAAGCTAGTAGAGAGCAAAGACGAGGAAGAAAAGAGGACGAACAGAGAAAGATACAAGACTGCAAACATGCAAGCAAAGTTAGCAATTACCGACGCTAAAATGGCAGCTTTTGCATGCCTAAATATGGAAATAGCAGACAAAGGTGTGGGAAACAAGTTGTATAAGCTAGCCAATGTGAGGGAAAGACGGTCACACAACCTAAACTAAGTGAAGTGCATTAAGGACAAGGATGACACAATTTTGGTGGAGGAGACTCACATTAAGCGGATATGACAAACATACTTCCATATACTCTTGAATGAAGATGGGATTAGAAGTATTATGCGGGGTAATTTAGAGAATTTTGCAAGCTATCATGATTCTAGTTTCTATAGGTATATCGATATTGAAGGGGTGAAAGAGGCAATTCGTAAGATGAGAGAGGGTAGAGCGACCGGGCCCGATGAGATCCTAGTGAATTTTAGAAGAGTGCTGGCATGACAGGTATGGAGCAGCTAACTAGGTTGTTTAATGTCATCCTTAGGACAAGAAAAATGCCTGAAGAATGGAGGTGGAGTACCATGATTCTGTTGTACAAGAACAAAGGTGATATTCAGAATTACAACAACTATAAGAGTATCAAACTACTAAGCTATACTATAATAGTTTTGGAGAGAGTGGTAGAAAAGAGGATGAGGATGGATGTAACTATTTTCGAGAATCAATTTGAACTCATGCCTGGTCGGCCGACTACAGAAGTCATTCATATTCTGAGGAGGTTGGTTGAGCAATATAGGGATAACAAAATGGACTTACATATGATATTCATTAACCTAGAAAAGGCTTATGATAAAGTCTCAAGAAAGGTTTTATAGAGATGTTTGGAATCTAAAGGTGTATCTGTGGCTTTTATTAGAACAATTAAGGACATGTATGATGGAGTCAAGACCCGTGTGAGAAAAGTTGGAGGAGACTCAAAACACTTCCCAGTCGAGATGGGGTTGTATCAGGGGTCAACGCTTAGTCCATTTTTATGTACTCTGGTTATGGATGAATTAACAAGGAGTATTCAATGGGAGATACCATGGTGTATATTATTTGAAGATGATATAAATTTAGTTGACGAGACTCGCAGTAGAGTTAATAATAAAGTGTAGGTGTAGAGACAAACTCTTGAGTCTAAGGGTTTCAGTCTGAGTAGGACGAAGACAGAGTACATGGAGTGCTTGCTTAATGATGCACCATGTGATTCAAATGTGAAAGTGACGTTTGATATTCAAGTCATCCCCAATAAAGGAAGCTTTAAGTATCTTGGATCATCTCTCCAAGGAATGGAAAGATTGACGATGATATTGTTGAACCCCAAAAATTACCCTTTCTTTAAAGAAAAGATAGGTTTCGGGTATATTTCAACAAAATGGGACTCCAAAGGGTTTTCTTTGGAGTCGCCACCTAATTTAAGGATTATTAGGAACCTAAGTTAATTAAAGAGTGCAATTTTATTTCTTTATTTAAAAGAAAAATAAATTAAAATCAGAGATTCTTAGGTAAGTGGTTCTATTAAATCCGAAAGAAGGTCCCTTGCGGGAGCACTTTCGAAAATCCGCTAAAAGCGGTTAATCCGGCGGTTTTCACGAATTTGTTAAGGATAATAAAATTAATTTTAACTAGGATAATATGAATAATATAAATAAGATAAGATTTTAATTACGCCGATACTTAGATAAATAAATGATCCAATTTAAGATTAATTAAATAGATAAGGGAATAATAATCAATTAATTAATTAATAAAGTAAGTAAAGGTTAAACGAAGTTAGATAATTAAATAAAAACAAACTAAATAAATAATTGGATAATAATAAAGGATTAATTAATTGATTGAATGAATAAGCAGATAAATAATTTAATTAAATAAATGAATACTTATCAATTTTAATTAAATAAAGGAGTAAATGGATAATGATCGATTAATTAAATGAATAAATATTTAATTGATTAAATAAATAATTAATTGGAATTAAATAAATTAGATTAAGTAAATAAATAAATAAAGGATTAAAATTTAATTAATTAACTAAATAAATAAATAAATTAAATTAAATAAATAAATAATTGAATATTAATATAATCAATAAATAAGTAATTCAAATGCAAGTTATGACGAAGGTACGATTTTAATCAAATTTTATTTGCACTCATTAATTGACAAATGATTCTAAACATCCATAAATTAATTGGCGATTCGCAAAGAAATGATACAAGTCATTCATATAAAATAATTTAAGTAATTTACAATAATTATTCACAATTCAAATATCATTTCTATCTTATAGGGCTCTTGATCCGGTCTATGGGGAAATCCTATACAACATGCATTTTCTAAGGGAGCAGGGAAAGATGGAGTTTAGAAGATAGAACCCGGGAGCGCAAACTCAATCATTGAGCCTTGGACTTGGTGATTTTCGTTTTTTCTTTCTTTTACATTTTCGGGGATATCAAGTCCCGAAAATGTGGAGCGGATCGAATAACTTCAAATGCGTGTAGCCATCCCCGTTTGTGAGTTTAGTAACTCAAACTCATCCCAAGGTTTATGCATGTCAAAGAAACAAAGAAGAAAAGGATTAGCGCTCGTTCGATAGCAAATGACTTTTAGACAAAGGAAAATAATACACACAAACTGTAGTAGATCTTCTCTATTTGTTTCCCCATGGACTCTTACCAGTCCATTTTAATAGATTGCAATATTACACATCAATCAAAATTTATTGAAAAGGACAAAGCTTTATGGAATACTAGATTTATTAACTTTAAGGAGAGTCCTGATTGCTAAATGAAATTATAGTGTATGCTCCTTAACAGTAAAGTAGATCTTAGGCATTAAACATCATGCTAGAGTTTATCCCTTAATTCACCATCCTATATGCAAGGTCTCTAACCCCACTGCTTCCACTTATTTTAAAACAACCTGTTGCAACTAAACTCTTGTAACAGACGCCCAAACTCACGCAAACAATGAAATTCAACACCTTTACATGAATAAGAACTCAGAATTCTACTACTCATGGTTCAAAAAACACATAGTCTATTCATTGCCTGCTTTGAAGGGTCAAGAACTCTTATTTCAATTCGTACATTTCGTATCCAAGTAAAATCAATACAAAGTCTGTTCATGTCTTTACTATCGATTCATATAACAAGGCAGCAACTCGGATTGACAACCACTCCAATATTCATCCGACTTCTTATTCATTAGGAGCGAGCAACAGTAAAAGAAAAGATCACAGCTAAGTAAAGGCATACCTCTTTTTTTTTTTAAAAAAATAAAGTTACAAATCATTTGAACATTATAGAAGAGAAAGATTGAAGAGAAGTGAACAGCAGCTTTGATCTATAACAACTATGTTCATTAGAACCACTACTCCATCACACTCACAAACGACAAAAACCATCTGCACACAAACAACAGGAGCAACAGCTCCTCCAGACAACCAAGAACAATCTGGAAACCACCCTTGAACTCCATCCTCAATCACTACGAGTGCTATGCCAAACAGCCTCACCCTTGAACTGCCTTAAATCACTTGCCACTCTCTACCTCACAGCCTCACATAGCCAATAAAAACTAAACCAGAACTGAAACACCCTCATACCTGCTACTACCTACTACCCTCTTCTAATACTCGCTAACACAACCTGCAGCCAACACCTCTTCTAAACTGCATACATACATCTGATTTCACACACTGCATACCTCCAACATACACACACTGCATACATCATAACAGAGAGGCACACACACACACACCTGAAACTAACAGCATACCCACCTGAACAAGCTGGAAGCTTCACAAACCAATAGAAAAGAAACTCACCAATAACCTTTTCAGACAACTAGAAAAACAAAGCAGAACTAACCAACTTTCATTCATTGCTAGTTGCTGGCTATTAACTAAAAGAAAACGAAACCTTATATATTCATACATGCAGTTTTCAGGAAGGAAAGCAGCAACCAGAACTTAAACGAGATTTATGATCGAAACTGATTGCATTTTAGTCACTGAAGCAGACTCTGCTATACTTAATCTAGGATTTAGTCATTTAAACATCAAGACTAGATCAAGACTAGAGCTTTAACTTAGATTATCACCATAGCGAGGCATAAATAGACCAAGAGTTCAAACCTTTATGCAAATGAAAGCAGCCTCAAAGCAGTTTATAGACTAATAATCACTAGTTTTGAATGTCATTCACATAATATCCTTCTCATTAACAGTTGTTGCATACAAATCAGAAATAGAAAAAATAATCACTGAAAAACAGAATCATAGAAGAACAAAGGTTAGATCGAACCTTTTTACGAGCAGTGAACAAAAGCGAGGGTCTGAAGGAAAAGCGCGACTCGACTAAGCGACTCAAACCAAGCTGACGAAGCGACTCAAACCAAGCTGACGACTCGAACGATAGAGCGACAACACCAAACCGAAATAATGTTCTTAACCCAAACAGGAACAGTAATGCTATGTATATCTTCAAAGATTGAAACTAAGAAAAATATTATGCCTATCTATGTATGCTGCCGTTTTTTCATTACCCAGCCCCTAGAACCCCAGGCCTCCAAAACTTCGAACCCCCCAAAAAAATGAGCATAAGGATCAATATATACCTGGATTCTAGGGTTTTGGCTCTTCTTTGAAAATCCCAAATCGACCCTACTCGCTTTTTCTTTCCCTTTTGAAACCAGGGTCAAAATAGTATAATCCTTTGGATCGTACTAGTTTCACCCTGATTTTCAAAGGGAATCCAAACGTTATAGACATCTCACGGCTCGGATCGAAACCAATTCAAAATGGACGATTGAGATTGATTGAGTTTGTACTGGTGAGAGAGGGCTACCAGAGAGTACGATTTTTGGACGGATTCGAAGTTTGAATCCAATCGCGGGTCGACATCGAAGGCAACGGGTCGCGGGTGAAGAGGAATTGGGAACGGGTTTCTGGGTATGGGATTGACTGAAATGGTGAGGTGTGTGTATAATATGTATTGTATATGTGTTTGCACAGATAGACTGACTTCGGGATTTAGAGCAAAATTAGCCCTAATTTAGATTTTAATAGATAAGTAGAGGAATTGCGAGGGTCAACTGAGATTAAGGTTGCACATTACGCTTTTAGCCACTTTATTTGAAATTAAGCATTTGCCTTTAATTTCAAAAAAAATAATTTTAATTTTAGAATAATTAAACCTTTAATTTGAACACTTTCGGGACAAAATTGGGTGTCAACAGATATCACTCATCGTATCAGAGCAGATTGGATAAAGTGGAGGCTTGCTTCGGGTTTTCTATGCAATAAGAGAGTACCACCTAGACTATAGGTATGTTCTATAGAATGGTCGTTCGACCAGCTATGTTGTATGTGTAACGACCCTCAAATAGTCGTTACGGGATCCGGGACCTCGATTTGCATGTCGACAGTCCCAAAAGCTCCGTTAGGTCATTTATGACCCGTCTGTGAAATCTGAGTCGAAACGGAGTCCGTTTGATAGGTTTTCGAGAAAAGGATCCGTTTATGAAATTCCGGAAAGGAATTTGGGGTTTCGATAGGTCGTTTTGAGTAAACAAACCCCGATGGAAAATCCGAGCGCACCGTTAGGTCCGTCTCGTCATTTATGATATGTAGCAACCTTCAAAATTGAAAACGGACCTCGTTTGATAGGACTTTTGATAAAGTCCCCGTTTCGGAAGTTTAAAAGAGTTAAAAGAGGTTTCCGAGCTCGATTTGAGCAAATGAGCTCCGATGAGAGATCCGAAAGTTCCGTTAGGTTCGTATAGTCATTTTTGACTTGTAGCAACTTTCGGAATTGGATTCCGAGGTCGTTTGGTTAAATTTCGCTATTTTGGCGAAAGTCGAAAATTGAACCTTTGCCGTGGGACCCACTTTTTGAGTTCTGGAGGTCCGAATTGAGTTCCGTCTTGACGAGCATGTCACCCAAGTATTTTATGGCTTGTGTGAAAAATTTGGGATCATTCTGAGCTTCGTAGGGTCCCGTTTTGCCCCTAAAACAGTAGAAAATCTGGTGCGACTTTTCTGTTCTGTTTTGGCGCAAACAGCCGGATAAAAGCTGATATTCCGGCTAATCCGTAAGGAATTAGGAAAAACTTAAAACATGAAAGTTGTAGCCCTTTGAGTTGTGGTTCTAATGGCACCAGTTTCAGGTCATTTGGACATTTCTATCAAAAGTTATGATTTTTTTAAAAGAAGCTGTCACAGAGGCCAAAAAAAAAGAAACTGCTATAAAAAGGCCATTTCGGGCCATTTCGGTTCATAACTTATAAAAATCATTTGGTTAGCTCTTGAGGCGATTTTTGGGTATTTCTTGAAGATCCAATCATACTTACACTTAAGGTAAGCCCTTTCAATCCATCTTTATGTTGATTAACACAAGAATCAAAGGGTTGATTCTTGGAAATGGGTTAGAACCCTAGATTCTTAAGAATTGGGGAAAGACATCGAGCAAGGCTTGCATGTGGAATCTAAGTGTACTTTTGGACTCACGGGAGCGTGGGGAGTCCGGAAAAGTACATTTTGTAAATTTAGGGCTCGGCCCTACCCGGGGGCATTTTGGTAATTTTTACCCTAGGATGCCTATAGGCTTAAATAGCTATAATTGAGCACTCATATGTGCTATATCTTGTCTTAATAGACCTAGTGGAGAGTCCTTCGCGGACAAGGCGAGCGGGAAAGGAGATTCTTCCCGGCATTTGAGCCCGAATTTCGAGGTAAGTGAGACTTGACCTCTATTGTGCTTGTGGACTCTTCCTTCATGCTAGTATGCTTCATGTACGCATATATATACCTAACAATGGTTAGGATTAATGATGTGAATTATTTGCTATTATTGTTTGTTATAAATAGCGAGATTGTGACTCGACCGAGGTATGTGCCGGTCTAAACGCTACGTCGAGGTAGCTTAAATTTATATCGTAGTAACGCTTGCTACGCCATGCTTAGATAGCAAGAACTTGGGACATGGCCGAGGATGTTGCCGGCATGTCATGATAAATGTCTTGCCGAGGATTTTGCCGGCTTTTGTATGATATTGGTACTTGATTTGTTCACGTGCTGGGTTGGGTAGTGCTGTCTATACGTAACCTTGGGTTGGACGACATGGGAGTAGGGATTGTACCCCCAAACTGTGGTCGGGTTAACCTTCGCCTTACGTTCAGCTAGCATAACCAACCTGGGTTACGGTGACTGTGAAATATTATCGTTATTAATATTTCTGTTATTATTTCTGTTATTGTTATTAATGTCGTGGATATTAATACTGTTAGAGGGACACTTGACGGGGGGTATGGTGTCGCCTATACTATGAGATGTGTCACACTTGACAGGGGGTGTGGTGTGGACACTTGACCTTTGAGATGTGACACACTTGACAGGGGGTGTGGTGTGGTCACTTGATTTATTGAGATACGACGCACTTGACAGGGGGTGTGGTGCGATCGTAGACAGATTTGAGATGAGCCAACGACTACGGGTCGTTGGTCTACTTATTCATGATTGTGATAGTGACTACGGGTCACGGTATATGGTTGATACTTAGTAGTGGTGTTGCTAGTCCATCGTAGGTCTAGGTTAGTCGGCACGGGAATAGAGATTGGACCTCCAAACCGTCGCTGAGTTGACTTATGCCTTACGTTGGATGGGTATAATCCTTGAGACTTCTGGTTACTACTTGTGTGTATGGAATGTGTTGCATCTATTTGTGATTTCACTACTTTATTGTATGATTACTATAGTATGTTGTTGCTTATGATGCATGTAGCGACTTGTCCCGCAAGGGTACCTTAGCGGGCCTGTCGGTGATCTTACTGGGCTTCGGCTCATAACTTACTCTGCTACGTGCGCAGGTCCTTCATCCAGTCAGCAGCCCGGACGTTAGCGGTTCCCGAGGCTTCTGAGACTTTTGATTGAGGTGAGCCGACCACACAGACCGTGGTGGCATACCGCCGGAGTCACTTAGAGATAGGACTCAGATTTCTTTGATGTATATTCATACTTTATTGAGTCACTCTTAGAATGCTCCAATTCTTTTGTGGATATATTCTTTTGGACTTCACACTTTTATATATATATATATCCATTTATGATCTTTTCACATTATTGTTCTTTTCCGCATCTTGTTTCATTGGTTCGCCTAGGCAAATGTTGTTTAGGTGCCATCACGAGCCCTTGGAAATTGGGTCGTGACAGTATGAGGCAGAGTGTTGACAAGTTAAAAATACACACATTCAGAAGGTATGCGTAACAGAGATGAGAATGCTTAGATGGATGTGTGGGAATACTAGGCTATATAAGATAAGGAACGAGGTCATATGAGACAAAGTAGGAGTGGCTATAGTGGTGGAAAAGATGCGAGAAGTGAGCCTACGATAGTTCAGACATGTGAAAAGGGGCAACTCAGATGCCCTAGTGAGACGGTGCGAGGGGTTGGCAATGGTGGGTCTACGGAGAGGCAGAGGTAGATCGAAGAATATTTAGGGTGAGGTGATTAGACATGATATGACTCACTTGCAGATTATCAAGGACATGATCCTAAATAGGAAAGCGTGGAGATCGAGGATTAGGGTAGAAAGTTAGATAATAGTCGAGCAATTGCTGTCATATCATAGTTACATTTCTATATAGATTGTTTCTATTATATTCTTCATTTTTTAGTTATTAGGCGTGTTTTGTCTCTAGTGCATGCCCTTTAGTATTTATATCAGTATTTTTTTCCTATCATGGTATTTTTATTGTGGTATTTTTTATACATGTTCTCAAAATGTTTTCTTTAGCTGAAGGTCTATCGAAAAAAGCCTCTTCACTTTGATAGGGGTAAGATCTTTGTACATTTCACCCTCCCAAATCCCACTTGTGGGATATCACTAGGTATGTTGTTGTTACTTCCCTATCAGTAATTTGTCAATATTCGTTATTTTTCAATGATTTGGTACAAGAAACCATTGTTTTTCTAACAGTGTTTTGTCAACAATTCATTTGGGGGGGGGGGGGGGGGGATAGTAGTTTCATGCATTTGGTGTACGAAAAAAGATTAGACAATGGAATCTGTTAAGTGAAATCTTGAGTAAGTGTTTACGTAATATTCTTGTGTCCGAAGAAATGATTCATTAAAATAATGAGCCACCATTGATATCGACATATCTGAGAAATTGAAGTCAAAGAGGAAAGTTCCATCATGTCCTTCAAAGATCGACTCAAGTTATATATTTCTTCACCACTTTGTAGAAAATCGTTTTCATTTCTCATCTCATGAAAAAGCATTTTCGCTCTATTGACATTTTTAAATATACCATAAAATATAGCAAAAACAATTGAAACTCTAGTTAAAAGAAAATTTCTAACCCTAGTCTCTCCTTCCCTCTCTACACCTCCTCCACCTAACCATCCCTTGTCAATTCCTATTTCCATTCTCTAGCCAGCATCATAGATCCAGAGTCTTATCCAGCAATGTTCTTCTCCAGATCCAGCAATGTAGGGTGTCTTCTCGGACGATGTTCTTCTCCAGATTGCCGGAGTTCTCTTTTCCAGATTACAAGCACCACTACAGATATGGTGGTTTTCTGGCATCGTCTCCAAATCCGGCAAGAAACTCTCCACCGTTACATATTCGTTGCTTCTTCTCCTTTCTTTTTTAAGCGTCTCTGACGGCTGCTCCAGCTATATGATAATGATGGACTTTTTGGGGGGTTGTTATAGTGGTTTACTGGTGGTAGTTGAAGGTGGAAGGAAATGTGTGTCATACGTAGCGGTGTCAAATGAGCGGGTTAGGATGAAATTGGTCGGGTCAAAATGAGTTGAGTGATTAATTGGGCGGGTTATTGACCCGCCCAAATATTATTTGGGTCAACACCCAACCCGGCCAACACTTATCAAGCTTTATTTTATGTATTTTTATTTTTATTTTTAAAATTTGTCTAATTATCCAAAAAAATTAAAAAAAATTCTCTTTATTATGTTTATATTTGATATATCAAACTAACAAAAGAAGTTTTTTTTATAAAATATTTTGACAAATTTTCTAGCGGGCCAATTGTTGACCCAAATCAACTCACCATTCAAATGGGTTAAATTGGACTGGTTAAAATGGGTTAAGCCACTATAACCCGCCCAAATTTGGGCGGGTTGGGCGGGTCAAGCTTTCATGGGTCAATTTTGACACCCATAGTCATACGTGTATTGTAGAGGTTTCGATGTGCTTGTTTCATTGTTGTGTATATTTATACGAAGAAATTAAATTGTAAGCCTGCAAGACTACACTTTTTTTTATGAGTGAAAATGGGTTTAGTAAAATTAATAAGTAGATCTATTACCAAGTGTATTATTAGTGTACAAACAATGGATCATACTTGACATACAAGTATATACAATTGTAAAAATAACAAATAAATAAAATAACGCCGGTGACTATCGAGACCGGCCATGGTGGACAAAGGTGGCAAACAATAGGGGGTGGTTGGGGGCATTAGTGGGGGTGGCTAGTGGGTGGCGGGGATAGGAGGGGATCCAGGATTTTCTACCTTTTATGTATATTTATTGTGTTTTGAAAAAAAAATAACTATGTTTTGAAACTAGCGTAGTAATACTATTTTATATAAA
Source organism: Petunia secreta (assembly GCA_029990175.1). Taxonomy (NCBI): domain Eukaryota; kingdom Viridiplantae; phylum Streptophyta; class Magnoliopsida; order Solanales; family Solanaceae; genus Petunia; species Petunia secreta. Next base: position 9,534,885 of record JARKIP010000053.1, read on the forward strand.
GTAGCTTCTAATATTGCACAATTATGTAAATGACTGAAGAATCTCAATGGACTTTCTTGTTTCCTTTTAAAAAGAGTACTTGTATTTTGTCTCTTTTCATGAGTTGGTTAAGTATTTTTTACTATTATTTCTCTTGTAAAATAGAAGATTCTTTGCCTTATCTATACGAGTAACATTTTGGCTCGATCCCAGAATATTTGTCTATTGATACCAAGATAAATACAGTTGAGTACTTTTGGATTTGGGCCTAACTCCGCCCCAATAACTAGTTCAAAAGGAGAAAGATTGCCCAAACCTTGTAAAGAGACAAGTCATCCCTTTCCACACCGATGTGGATCAACTTCTCCAATATATAACTAAAATGACATTTATACAAAAGTCGAATCTCCAGTTCCCAAAAGAGAAAAAATTTGCAGGTACATAATTGATGTATGCTCCTTTGTGAATAAAATGAAGTGATTGCTTGTTTATATGTTTATGAGGAGCTAATTCTTTATTGAAAATTATAACGAAATATAAGTAGGAGGTATACATCTTCCAACTGTAATTAAAGCATATAGTGCTACATAGGGAAGCTTGAGCCCAGAACACCAACCAATCTTACTTTCTAATAATAGATTATTCTAACGGAAATTGTTTGATGCCAAGTCAAGGAAAAAAAAAAAGATAGTAGACGGTTCAAAGAACATGCTTAAGTTTGAGAACGACCCTACTTGACTTTGTAGGCAACGACAGAAGATGTTATACCCGTTAAATTAGAAAACCTCAATCTGTCTATTGTTTAACTAGTTCTCTTTTCTAGATGTAAGTAACAAAGTTTTTATAACATGTAAATGAAATAATCCTCCTAATTCAAGACACATAATTTCTTGTTTTTCAAGGTCTTCTTTAGATTTTGCTGGCCGTAATATGTAAAAAAAGTGAAACCGTCACTGATGAATTTGGAGTAGAAGCGTATTAAATTAATGAAATGATCTCATAGGCGTGGTCATGGTAGGTTGAAAAAGACAGAATACAAAGAAGTGGTATCAATTATATGCTTCTTGTCCGATATTGATCTTTTGACGTCGTCGAAACTAATAATTTAAATAAACTTATGTTTTCCACCTAACTAGAAATAAATTAAGCAAAATGATATTAGCATACAAGTAATCCTTGTAACTGATGAGACAAATAATTACACTTTTAAAAGGATTAGTGGTTGAGTGGTGAGTGACAAGTCATGCCTGTGTTTATTAAGAATATGCAATCTAATTGTTAATATAAGACCTAAAACAATTACTTAATTCTCTAGTTCAGTATGTAAGTTGCCATTGGGGCGTCTGATTTCTGCCTACGATGACAATATGAACAAGCTTATTTCTCCCCAATAGACAAGCAATATAAAGAAATTACAGTGTAAATGATAAAGTTATAATGTCATTAGTGTTTTCGAGTTACGAGTTTAAGTTTTAGCTGTCTAAATTTAAGGCTTTTGTGTTCGTAACTATTCTACAAAAAGGAGAAAACTTATTTTAATTTTAGTTTGGTACTAAGAAGAGGAGACCAACTTGCTAAGAAAACATTACAAAGACAAATACTACAGTTAAGTCAACTATGAAAATGACTATCAAAGATTGTAATGAAGGGTAATTAGTCATTCATTCTCAATTATAGGTCTTGAGTAAGAGATTTGAGTGTGAAGTTATTCTTTATAGGGAATATTTTGAACTTCCAAATTAGATTATACAACACAATTTCAAATTAGTCAGATCTCAGACATTGAACACGGCGTGAAAAAAAAAAAAACAATGAATATGTGCGAAGTTGCCCAAGTACTCTATCGGAGATGTGACATGTACTCTTCTTCAATTTCAAGAAATATCATTTTTTGCATACCGTCTACTGGAATCAGTTTCGGCATATGTTGATTCTAATTCTCTCTTCACCATTGTTGAAGACAAACGAAGAGACACAAGTACGGAAGACAAAGCAATTGAGTCAAAGAAGAAGAAGAGACTTCGGGCAAACCAAAGTCTTTGACTAAAAGAATATGCTGGACGGGCCGGGTCGTCTATTTTGGGCTCAAATAAAAAATGGTTTGTTGGGTTATTCTTGACAAAACATTCAGCATACATGTTGGTCTACTAAGGCCCACTACATGTTGGCCTACTAAGGCCCACTCCAGCAAGAACAGATGACACCATAATTTGTAAATAATTTACATAGAGTTTTGTAAATATTTCCCATAAATCATTCCTTGGAGAATAAGTAAATTTGTAAGAGAATCCTAGGGGAATTCTCTAGAATGTGATGACTAGGTTAGTTTGTTAATAGATTTTATCTAGTGGTTAGAGGTTAGAATAGTATTTTCATTACATTTGATCATTGTATAAAAGAAGCACATTTGTGCACAGTAATACATATAGAAAAGTCGATCCAATTTCTGTCTATTTCCACATGGTAACAGAGCAAATTCTTTAAAATTCAGCTCAAATTCACTCTCCTAAGCTTCAATGGCTGATTCTGTCAACAACCCTTCACTCACTGCTGCAGCAGAATCCTCACTAAAAGCTGTGGCAGTAATAGATCCAGCTAATCCACTGTACCTTCATGCTTCTGATTCACCAGGAATGAATCTTGTCAACTCAACCTTTGATGGTCGTGGGTATGGAGGATGGAGGAGGTCTGTCCTCATTGCCCTCTCTGCCAAGAATAAGCTTGGATTCATCAATGGTACCTATCAACCACCAAAAGAAGATTCATCAGAATTCAGCACCTGGAGTAGGTGCAATGATATGGTATTGGCATGGTTACTTAACTCTTTATCTAAAGATATATCTGATAGTGTTATCTATTCAAAAACTGCTAAGGATCTTTGGACAGATCTTGAAGATAGGTTTGGACAATATAATGGTCCTAAACTCTATCAACTTAGAAAGGAATTGAATGAACTTGTCCAAGGATCCCACAGTGTTACATCATATTTCACTAGGCTCAAGAAGATCTGGGATGAACTTGATGCCATCAGTACTACCATTCACTGCTTCTGTGCTTGTGACTGTGGTGGCAAAGAAAAGGTCACCAAGTCTATTCAAGATGAAAGAATGATCCAGTTTCTCATGGGTCTCAATGAGTCCTATGCATCAGTCAAAAGTAACATTCTAATGATCTCACCTCTTCCTAGTGTAAATCAAGCATACTCCCTAGTTATTCAAGATGAAAAACAAAAGGAGATCTATGTTAACTCACAGTACCCAACTGATTCCAGTTCTTTTTTGGTCTCAAACCCAACAAACAACTTTAAGAAATATGGGAACAATGATTTTAAAGGAAAGATGAATATGGAGGGAAAGAACAGTAATCTAAGTTGTTCCTACTGTAAGAAACCAGGTCACACAGTTGATAAATGTTATAGGATTATTGGCTTTCCCCCTACTTTCAAGTTTACAAAATCAAAGAGAGGCAGTATGGTGCATAGTAATGCAACACAATCAGGAACAGAGAACAACTCTGCTTTACTGTGTTCAGAAACAGGTTCTGCTCCTCAGACAAAACTCAGCCAGGAGCAATTGAACCAACTTGCTCAGATGATTATTCAGGCACAAATTATGCCTTCAGATACTGCAGCTAATGCTACTATTGCTGGTATACCATCAAATTCCTCCAATTGTATTTCATGTTTTACTCATATCAGTTTCAACTCCTGGATTTTAGATTCAGGAGCATCAGAACACATGACTTTTGATCAAAATCTACTATCAGATCTTAAGTTACTACCTAAGCCCCTCACTGTCAATCTCCCTAATTCATACAAAATAAATGTTACCCATGCTGGTTCTGTCTCTATTTTACCTGATGTTGTGTTGGAACATGTGTTATATGTTCCCAGTTTTAGGTTCAATCTAATCTCTATACAGAAATTGTGCTCCCAACTACATTGTACACTGACTTTTTCCTCTACCCATTGTGTATTGCAGGCCCCTTCAATGAAGAGGCCTCAGGTTCTTGGTAGAGTTAAAGGAGGACTCTTCCTGTTGGATACTCCAGTTTCAAGTTCAGTTTCCAGTTTCCATTCTCCTAAGGCATTAGCCAAGCATGAACCTACTTCAAATTACTCCAAGGCAGTAGCCAGAGATGTTTCTAGTCTAGTTTCTCATTCCAGTTGTAATCATAACAGTGCAATGCAGTCTAGTTTTGTTCCTATCTCTTCCTCTAGTACTAAGAACTTCAAATCTAATGTATTTTTATGGCATGTAAGGTTGGGTCACCTACCATTTCAAGCAATGAAACACATTCCTTTATCCCCAAATTGTTCTGATAGTACTAGTCATTTTCCTTGTGATGTTTGTCCTCTTGCTAGGCAATCCAGATTACCATTTAACTCTAGTTCTATTTCAACATCTCACAATTTTGAACTCATTCACATTGATGTGTGGGGACCTTATAAGGACCTAACCTATAATGGTTACAAGTATTTTTTAACTATAGTGGATGATCATAGTAGAGGTACTTGGACTTTTTTTATTGCCACAAAGAGCAATGCATTCACAGTTCTAAAGAGTTTCTTATTGATGATTGAGAGGCAATTTGGAGTCAAAGTTAAGAAGGTCAGATCTGACAATGCCTTTGAATTAGGATCAAGCACCATTTATGCAGATTTCTTTGCCTCTCAAGGCATCCAGCATCAGACCACATGTCCTTATACACCCCAGCAGAATGGGGTGGTGGAAAGGAAGCATAGGCACTTGTTGGAGACATGCAGAGCACTGCTTTTTCAGTCTCAAGTTCCAATCAAGTATTGGGGAGAATGTTTATTGACTGCAACTTTCTTGATTAACAGGTTCCCCTCTAGAATACTTCACAACAAATCTCCCTATGAACTACTATTTGGTAAGGCACCTAACTACTCATTTTTAAGGTGTTTTGGTTGCCTATGTTATGCTTCTACCTTACCAGTACACAGAAGTAAACTAGATCCTAGAGCATCACCTTGTGTGTTCTTAGGCTATCCTTTTGGTAAAAAGGGATATAAGGTGCTCAATTTGAACACTAATAAGATTTCAATTTCCAGAAATGTTATCTTTTATGAATCTGTATTCCCCTTTACCAAGACTCCATCCACTCCCCCACCCATATTTTCCACTTATACTCCTCCTATTCCTGATCAGTTTACCTCCTCTTCATTTCCAGATTCCATCAACTCCTCAGATCTACCTTCTTCCTCACAATCTATATCTCCTTCCCTATCCACTCCCCACTCTTCCCATTCATCCCCTGATCACCACTCTGTTCCTACCTCTCCTTCTCACACTCTCATCCCCTGCCTTTTTCCCACACCTACTCCCTCCTATCCTATAAGGAAATCCACTAGACCCCATAATCCCCCTCCTTACCTCAAGGATTATGTCTGTGGTTCTGTTCAGTTTGCTAATCTAGACAAGGCATGTTTTATGACTCCTGTCACTCCCTCCACATACTCATTTTCTGCTTTATCACCTTCTAACCAGCACATACTCACTACTATCTCCTCCATCAGAGAACCAACATCCTATGCACATGCATCCTTACATCCTGGCTGGAAAACTGCTATGGACAGTGAATTTACAGCCCTTATGTCTAATCAGACCTGGGAGGCTGTTTCTCTTCCTCCAGGAAGAAGGGCTTTACCTTCTAAATGGGTTTATAAAGTGAAACACAGGTCTGATGGTAGCATTGAAAGGCTCAAGGCCAGGCTGGTGGTTAGAGGAGACATCCAGAGAGAAGGCATTGACTTTATTGAAACCTTCTCCCCTGTTGTCAAAATGACCACCATCAGGTGCCTTTTGGCAATTGCTATATAGAAGGACCGACTTGTTTCACAACTAGATGTGAACAATGCCTTCCTCCATGGGGATCTCCAGGAGGAAGTATATATGAAATTCCCTCCAGGCTACTCATCCCCTGTTCCTGATCAGGTTTGCAGACTTAAAAAGTCTCTTTATGGTTTGAAGCAAGCTTCACGACAGTGGTTTGCTAAACTCACTGCAGCTCTGACTTATAAAGGATTTTCTTCTTCTCAGAATGATTATTCTCTCTTTTTCAAGAGAACAGGGGTTCTTATTACTATTGTTGCGGTTTATGTCGATGATATTCTTATCACAGGGGATGATCCTAATGAAATTGCTACCCTTAAAGAGTTTCTGGATACAGCATTTAAGATCAAGGATCTTGGTTCCCTACATTATTTTCTAGGCCTAGAAATTCTACGCGAATCTCATGGCTTCATCATTTGTCAAAGGAAATATACAGTTGAACTACTAGAAGAATTTAACTGTGCTCACTTACCTTTGGTTGCTTCTCCTTTAGATCCATCGGTCAAACTCAGTGCTTCTTCTGGAGACCTGCTTTCTGATCCCACCATCTACAGGCGCCTTCTTGGTAAACTCAACTATCTCACCAACACGCGCCCAGATCTATCCTTTACGGTCCAGCACTTGAGCCAATTTATGTCGACTCCTCGTCTTCCTCATTTTGAGGCAGCCATTCGAGTTCTTCGCTATCTCCTCTCCGATCCGACTCAGGGCTTATTCTTCTCTTCAAAGCCTTCTTTTGACATCCTTGCTTATTGCGATGCCGATTGGGCATCTTGCCTTGATTCTCGCCGATCTGTCAGTGGGTTCTTCATCAGTCTGGGGGGTTCTCCCATTTCCTGGAAATCAAAGAAACAACTTTCAGTTTCTTTATCATCCGCTGAAGCGGAATATAGATCTATGAGAAGGGTCGTGGCTGAACTCACCTGGTTATCACGCCTTCTTGTTGATTTGTCCATTACTCCGTCTCTTCCTATTCCGGTACTCTCCGACAGTCAATCCGCAATTCAAATTGCTCGAAACCCCGTTTTTCATGAAAGGACAAAACATGTTGAACTGGACTGTCATTTTGTCCGTCAACAGTTTTTGTCGGGTCTCATTTCCTTGTCTTATGTTCCTTCTTCCGTTCAACTCGCCGATCTATTTACCAAAGCCCTTTCAGGGCCGTCTCACAACACTTTGATTGGCAAGTTGGGGATCGGTTCCCTCCCCTCCAACTTGAGGGGGGGTGTTGATTCTAATTCTCTCTTCACCATTGTTGAAGACAAACGAAGAGACACAAGTACGGAAGACAAAGCAATTGAGTCAAAGAAGAAGAAGAGACTTCGGGCAAACCAAAGTCTTTGACTAAAAGAATATGCTGGACGGGCCGGGTCGTCTATTTTGGGCTCAAATAAAAAATGGTTCGTTGGGTTATTCTTGACAAAACATTCAGCATACATGTTGGTCTACTAAGGCCCACTACATGTTGGCCTACTAAGGCCCACTCCAGCAAGAACAGATGACACCATAATTTGTAAATAATTTACATAGAGTTTTGTAAATATTTCCCATAAATCATTCCTTGGAGAATAAGTAAATTTGTAAGAGAATCCTAAGGGAATTCTCTAGAATGTGATGACTAGGTTAGTTTGTTAGTAGATTTTATCTAGTGGTTAGAGGTTAGAATAGTATTTTCATTACATTTGATCATTGTATAAAAGAAGCACATTTGTGCACAGTAATACATATAGAAAATTCGATCCAATTTCTGTCTATTTCCACAGCATATTCTTAGTCAAACATTAATATGCCAGACTCTATGAAGAGCGTCCGTTTTGTTTGAAAAGTAAGGTCGGTGATCCCTTTTGACTTTGCGAATAAACTATTGATAAGTTGAATGAATTATTACAATCATGCGACTTATTTTATCGTTGAACTCAACTTATCAGTCCTGCTAGAAGCTTTTAAAATGACAAGGCACATGAATCATTGAGATGAATTATAATATCATCCCCTACCTCAACTCCATTCATCACCAATTAGATTCCTTTCAGTCCATTTTAATAAATTGAGAGATAGTTAGTCGGGTGGGGGTCGTGGTCGAGGTTGCTTTTCTAGTCAACATGACCTAATTTCACTTATATAATTTCAATGTAAATAATCTTTACATTATTAGAATAATTTAAGCTATTGTACAGATTATTCATCTTATTTAATTACCAATGTTACTTATTATGAGAAGTACATCGAATTCTCTTTTAGGAAATCTTTTACATTATCAATGTGAAAAAGATTCTTTTCTTTTCGGATGTAATAATTACAACATAAATTTCACTCAACTCTTTTTAACCTTTTTTATTTGAAAAATAATACCCACCCTTTCATCATCTTTTAAATGGGACAATAGCGCTCCTTGATCTTTAATCTAACGATAAAAAATAACCTTAGTCATTACATATGTATTCACAAAGTCAAAAAGAACTTCGATTCCTAATTATAAATTATAACATGTTAAGCAATACTATATTGTAATGAAATTAATAGATCAAAGTTATTTCCATTTATTCCAAGACATCATTTTACTTCAAAATTCATTTAGAGTTTGTCCATTATATTCAATTTCTGCCTTGATCTATTCGGTTACTTGTATTGTTGCAAGCACTAGATCATTACCTTAAAAAATTCAACATTATATTGGGTAAATTATTGTTTTCTATTTTCACGTCCTCCTTACATATTCCAAAATCTAATAATTTTTAGAAGGTTTCATTAATATCTACCTTGAAAATAAATAGTTATAAATTTAAATATTAAATGTAGTTTATAGGTGATATGGACTTCAATATTTTGAAAATTACATAAAAATGTTAATTCAGATGAGGTTTTTTACCATATGCAAAAATGAGTGATGTTAATTACCTCAAAATTAATGGGGTAGTAATGACATTTAAAAATGACTTTATATTCATTTATTGAATTTAAAGTGACCACTTGTTTTGCAAAAGCGAGCAGTGCTTTAATTTCAAAAGCTGACAGTGTTTTACCTATAGTTTCAATCAGTAACGTAAAAGTGGCTAATCAGTTTAATATAAAATATACAAAAACTGGCTACCTAATCAATTGAAATACGAAAAAAGTGGCTGTTTTAGAAAATAGTATATTTTATTAACTGGCTGTTTTGTCAATTTTGGCACGAATCCAAGCTATGCAAAAATGACTTTATATTCATTTATTGAATTTAAAGTGACCACTTGTTTTGCAAAAGCGAGCAGTGCTTTAATTTCAAAAGCTGACAGTGTTTTACCTATAGTTTCAATCAGTAACGTAAAAGTGGCTAATCAGTTTAATATAATATATACAAAAACTGGCTACCTAATCAATTGAAATACGAAAAAAGTGGCTGTTTTAGAAAATAGTATATTTTATTAACTGGCTGTTTTGTCAATTTTGGCACGAATCCAAGCTATGCAAAAATGACTTTATATTCATTTATTGAATTTAAAGTGACCACTTGTTTTGCAAAAGCGAGCAGTGCTTTAATTTCAAAAGCTGACAGTGTTTTACCTATAGTTTCAATCAGTAACGTAAAAGTGGCTAATCAGTTTAATATAAAATATACAAAAACTGGCTACCTAATCAATTGAAATACGAAAAAGTGGCTGTTTTAGAAAATAGTATATTTTATTAACTGGCTACGTAGTCAACGGAATGATAAAAAGTGGCTGTTTTGGAAATTTTGGCACGAATCCATAGGCTGGACGAAGCACGTCTCTTCCGCGCTTATATAGTAGTACTAATATACAATATTGTGTCGGTAAAAATACGCTACCTATAATTACAGGGATATTAGTCCAGTTGACGAGACTAGACTTAGATTACAAGTCACTGGACGTAGATGATACACGTTTGCTCCTCGAACCACGGCCGCTTAGCTGGTACGGGTCATAGGATGCAAAGTACACATTCCGCCGCATTAGGATTTGCAATCTCCTAGTTAGGGTTTAGCATATACCACCGTCTTGAGTAAATATGCCCATGACCTTATTAGTCTTTGTAATTTTCACCATAATTAGGACTAGGTAAGTCATAGCTATAAATACCACTCCTTACATTATATTATACAATTAAGCAATTCACACAGAACCCGGCTATTCTCAAGTAATACAATTTACTTTCTTGCTTATTACTTTTCTTTCAGCTTTTATTTACTTTTCTACGTATTTACCGTATTGCTTGTTACTCTTCTACAAATTTAATTGTTTAACCTATACGACCAATTTTAGGCATAAACAGTTTGGCGCCCAGACAATTGAAGGTTTCTATGAAGGAAAAGCACATCCATGTTGGACTACAACGATAATGTTCCAAAGAACACAGCTGATGCGGTAGATGACTCCCAAGGATCCCAGAGTTCCTAACGGACATCCAAAGGACCCTGCCAGAGATTTGATCTCTGTAGGCAGTGGCAACGAAGATGTGTCACGCCCTAAATTTACTAAAAGCAGTTACTTAGGTGTTTTAAGGTACACGAATTATTTAGAGATTTTTCGGAGCCGCCACTTGATATAGTTCAAAGGTGTGCCAAGTCACCAAAGTGGTATACCTAGAAAACCTATGACTCGTTCAGTGATCTGCGTCAGAGTACTGAGTAAGGATCTCGGTTGACTCTAGCAAAGGTGTTAGGCACCCTCGAGTCCTGTGCCAAGCACATTTGCTTTTTTACGCATTTCGACTCTCGTGAATTATGTCTGTTGTTTATTGCCAATTTATTATTTGTTACGCTTTTATTTGGATGAAAGTCGCTCGTTCATTGACGAAAACTCTACCAGAGATTAACCAACGCATTCCATTCGAATCTTGATATAAATGAGTTTCGTGTAAACAGTGGACCTTTGTTACACTTTTATTTTTAAGTTGAAATCATCCATTCATTCAAGTGAAGACTCGATTAGATATAATCGCGCAAGCACCTGCTCGAACAAAATCTTCTAACTTAATTGAGTTTTATTCACTCGTTCATTGATGGATACTCTATTGAAAATTAACCCTGAACACGATATTCGTTCGAATTTTCAATAAAATGAGTTCCATGTAAATATTTGAGCGTCTTGTTAATATTAATTGTCTCGGCCTATTAGTTTGCTTAATCATTTTTAGCTTTGTTCAATAGAGTGTTTGATAACACTTAGTGTTAGTTATTTGTTTAAAAGTACTTCAATACAAAGGAAAAGTCACGATGACATTTCCATGACAAAACGCTAATCCACCAAAGTGTTTACATAAACAGTAATAAATAGGGAAAATTTCAAAATTAGCCTAATATATAACATAGACTTACAATTTAATAGACACATTTAACATATACAGAATGGCTAGCCAAAAATATCCAACAAATTAGGTTCAGATTATCCTAAATCCTAAATAAGCTGTGTGTAATAAGGGATAACAAAACAATCTTAACAAAACTACAATTAAGGAAAACAGAACTATAATTAAGGAAGGCCATTAGTCATGGATACAGGGTAAATGATTTCCCCAATTTTCACATGTCATTCATCTACCATGTACTGCATATTCATTATTTCAAAATATATAATATTATTTATAAAATATTCTATTGATATGAGTGTGATATATTCTATATATTTATGATATTTATTTAAATATATAATATATTGATATAATTATACATAAAATATTTTGTTGATACAAGTGCAATATATTCTGCATATTTATGAGATATTATTTCAATAGATAATATATTGGTAATATTATACTTAAGATATTTTATTAATACAAGTGAAAATATATTTTGCATATTCTACATATTCTGCATATTCTATTGATATGAGTGTGATATATTATGCATATTTATGATATTTATGTTGAAGAAATAAAGCTTCCACTGAAAATGTGCCTTTGTTCCCCTAAAATCAAATAGGGAGATATTCATGTATATGTATTTAATTAGAAAATGTTATGATTAAGTAGAAATAGATAAAAGCGTGTAAAAGGAAGTTACTGAAAGCTTTTAATTAGATGAATGCAATAAAGACAGTTAGTTAACACGAATTCCCAACAAAATAGGCATTAATGAGAGAAATTGATCAGGTTTTTAAAAATGGCTATAAAAGTGGAATACCAAGGGATAAAGGTCTATAAACTATAAATTTCAATAAATGTGTCTATTTTATTTAAATAACACTAATATGTCTATACATTGTAAAATTTTCTAAAAGTTGGTCTTTAAAAATGGAAACAAACGGCCTAAATCTTTGATAATTCTTAAAGATAGCTTCCCACCGTTGAACATAATACTTGTGGCCTTAAACTAAAAGAGTAATTTTAAACTAGGCTAAGCTTGCAAATTGTCAAATTCTGTTCGTTTCTTTCTTTAACTGATTTGCATTTCATCTCTCACTTTTAATGTAGCTTGCATTAAATGTTCTATCCATATACTTGTTAAACTCTATTTATTTTAAACTAATAGGACAAAAGCTTAAATTGTACTAGTTTTGCAAATCTGGACTACTAATCCTTTCTGCCCGTTTCACTTTTATTTATTTCTGTAAGGCAAGTCTCTTTTGGTTTGCTCATTTCAAATCTAGCCTACTTATTAACAACTTCACCAAAATATGCAATAGTTCAACACATTCATCATTTCCATCTATATATAGCAAACATCATACATATGTAAAAGTAACAGAGAACGAAGGCAAAATATTAGCATGCTTTTGGGCCTGATTTTTTTTTTTTTTTTTTTTTTTTGCATTTTTAGGACCTTTAACGGCCCCCTTTTAAGTTTAAACATTAAAACATTCTAAATTTCATACCTCATGAACCATACGTCAAAGGATTTTAGAACATGTACCTATAAATTGAGACCCTTAGCAATATCAGCACACTCCAACAACTTTCAAGATCAGCCAATAACATGTAACCAACCTAGCAGCCCTTGCAACGTTAAACACAAAAACTTAACTCCTTTCTCTTTATTTTTTGTTTCTTTTTTTCTCCTCTCACTATATTTTTTCTACTAACTTGTAGTATTTATTTTTACTCAAAAAAAAACTTTTAACTCACTTTTGTTCACTCTTTTCTTGTTTCAGATCTAGTTCTCAAGTTGAGACTGGTAAAATTTTTTGTTTAAAGATATTGTTGGTGTTTTTTTTTGTTAAACACTTGTAGAAACAGTATGTCGTTCCATGGCAACTTATCCGGTACAATCCTGGCATGTTGTTTTTGTTGCTGAGATGCGACATAGTTGCCCATTTGGATCTTGACAATGATATGGTACAACTTTGAAACGTGTGAACAAATTTTGCCAAACTTTCTTTTTGCTTGTTTCATATTATCAAATGAAAGAAATTGAAAGAACAGTGAAAGAAGGATGAATTGAAGAAATTTAAAGAGGTGACATTGAACAAAAGATTTCCCTGAAAGATAGAAGGTATTTAGAGGTAAAATGACGACTTCAATGAACATGACATACATCTTGGAATAAAGTCTTGACCTTTTCAACACAGTCTGTCCTTGATTTTGCCCCAGTTTGACAATGTAGAGGCAACTTGCATGCTTGGTCCGATCACGATGAAAAATCAGACATCCCTCATTCAACTAGTGGTGCCCTTTCGGGTTTTCAACGACTAATCTCTCTCTTTTTTCTTTTTCCTGACTGTTGTCTTTTGGCGCCCTTCCGGGTTTTCACCAACAGGATTCATTTTTCTTTTCTCCCTTTTTTTTTTTTTCATTATTTTTCCAACGACCTCTTGCACATTCTTTCTAGTCTATCTATCGTTATAGCCATCGTGCTTGCATCTCTTGATTGCTTTGATCGAAGATAAAAATGCGTACTTTTGTAGGCCAACTTGTGTTAAAATGATACACGTGGGGTGACATTCTCAAAGTTCGGTCAGAAAGGCCTTTATTTGGACAGTTGGAATTTGGTTGGATTTTAAAATATTTAATCAAAAGACTTAAAAACATCTCATATGATGACTGGATGAACATCACAACCATTGAAACCATCTCTTTAAAAATTAAAATAAACTTCTGCCCCAATCTAGAATAAACTATGGATCTCTTTGGTATGAAAACATCTTATGAGATATTTTGGGTGTCTTTACAACCTTTGGAATCAATTATTAGAAAATAACAACAAAATATTGCCCCAGTTTAGTTGAATCTAGGGATCTTGATTTTATTTGATTTGGCTGCAGACTCAAAGGCAAGTCTTGCGTCGATTTCTGACCGAGGGACTTTTGAACTTTCATTGGATAAAACTGAAAAGGAGCGGAATGTTGAACTTCCTTTTTTTTGATATGAAACTAAAAAGCAGGGGGATATTGAATTTTTCCCTTGATATAAACAAAAAAGCAAGGCGACATTGAGTGTTTCCCCTAGGATAAACACGAAGAAAACAAAGAGGAATATTAAAATTTCCCTCTTTTCCTTAAAAATTTAAAAAATACTTCTGACCTAGTTTCGGATAAACTGGGCCTTTGATTTTTCTTTGTAGGGGTCGCAAACTTGGAGACAAGTCTTGTGTCAATGTGAAACAGGGAAAAAATGAACTTTCCCCTAGTATGACCGCACCCGAATGGTTTCCTACGTATCCTTTTGAGAAGAATCAGGTCAGACGTAGCTCTAGCAACTTAATGTTAGATTTTATATTGTTGTTTTCTTTGTCTTTTCAATTTTTTGTCTTTCTCTCTCTCTTTTTTTTTTCACAAGTACAATGTCATTGATTCCAAAGGAGGGTTTCTAAAATAAAAAATATACAAGGTTCAAAAGGCTGACAAATTAGTACAGTGTTTGGGTAGCAGAAATGAAAGTCGTTGGTCATCCCGACCCGAGAATGTCTCACACAAACACGAACCATAATAAGTTGACCTAGTATTGTGCAAAGACCAGATTAGATTCACTCAGCATCCTCGATTTCTGTTTCAATGATGATCTTCAAAGAAATGGTATTTCAAACTTCATCCGGAGTGATTGTGCGCAATTTGGAAACTCTCACGTATCTCCTTGTCACATTCGTCTTAATTGTCCAGTCGGTTCATTTAGAAAATGCTAGACTATGTGTTTTAGATCAAGACGTGAATTCCGCGCGCATGTCATGTTATTGAAGCCGGCAAAAAGTAAAACTACCAAAAAATCTAAAGAAACGAAATAGAAGAGATAGAGTGTTTTGAGGCGAGTGGAACTCGCTTTTCATTGAATCAAAGACATAAGGGTTTGAACATTAAAACAAGCAAAATAATGCACTTGGATTACAACCCTTGAATAATCAAGTGCACAGAAAGATTGTCAAAATAAGTTAACAAGTGCTTCTCAATTGCTCATTTTTATTTTGGTTGATGTACTGCACTCATGCCATGTTGATCCCTTCACCATATTGCGCCCCATTGGTGTCAAAGGTGTGCCTCAAACTTGACAACGTCTTCTTCCTTGCCTCATTTTCTTGAAATACCGGCGGGGTAGACTTGTTTTCTTTGGAACAGATGAATGACCAGGTAAGACACTGAATTGGCTCAATGACCACATATTGACTTGTTGTGTTGATAGTTGATGCATTTGGCCCACCGGCTGATACAATAATAGATGACTCGTGGCGTCTGGTGTCTGGGGAAGGACCAACTGCCACAATCTGCTTGGCATCATTCCTTTTCAAATCTTATTTTGTGAACACTGTCCCAACAATACCTGTGTCATCTGGAACATTATGAACTGGCAAAGGAACTTGGTTCACATATTGTGTCTCATCCCACACCACCCTTATCTGGTCGTTGCCTATCATCACTTCAATTGCTTTTTTGAGATCCCAAAAATTCTCTATGTCATGTCCAGGCCCTCCAGGGTGAAAAGCGCAACGATGCGAGCGATCCACCTTCCCAGTTGGATTCATGTTTCTTGAGATGGGTTCCAGCATGTTAGCTTGTTTTAGCCTTTCAAACAGCTTTGTGTAAGATTCTCCGATTAGTGTGAACCTAATCATCCCTCTTCGTCGCAACTTCTTATGACATGCACTTAGATTGGAGCATGGATTTTTCCTTTTTTGGGAGGGAAGGTTAGGCGAAGCCTGAAAGTGATTGTGAGGAGTGTTACATGTGGTTTGTGTGGCTAGTGCACGCCATTACGAATAGGAAGATGTTGGAGCATATGGTTGCACTTTGTGGCGTGGATGGGTGGAGTATTTTGGATCATATGGGGAGTGGTGGTGCTGATGATGCTTTTGTGGAGTTCGGGAGTATGAGTGAGGTTGTTTGAATTCTCTGTTGCTCCACTTTTTGGGATCTCGTTCCCTTTCTGTTTCACTGCGAAGACTCTCTAACCTAGCTAGGACAGTTAATTGTGGAGCAGAGGCTGAGGGTGGAGCAAGTGGAGATGGTGGTGCCAGAGGATACGTTGTGGAGGATCCCGCTACTTTTGATGCATTGTAGTAGTGAGGAGAGCTAGGGGAATATTGAGGGTCCTCAAATGTAGTAGGCATGCCATGTGCCTGATGCACGATGGTCGGTGCAAATCCTGAGGGATTAGATGTCATGAAAGGAGGTGCATGTCCCATGGTAATGGCATGACACAGTTCAACCACAAACTGTTTCAGATTTTTCACCTCTTCAATCGACCTCTCATTCTGCTCAACCACTAACTCTTTCATATCTTTTGCCTCTTTGGTAAACCTCTCATTCTGCTCAACCACCAGCTGTTTCAGATTTTTGACTTCTTCAATCAAGCTCTCATTCAGCTCAATCAAACGCTCATGAGCGTCGAACCCAGAATTCCCACCTTCAGACGTCATAATCATGGGTCCCATTTATTATGTTCTGTACGGGATATGATGCCAGAATGTCCTCTCAAGTTACCGTAGAACTCCAACCACTAATGGCAAACGAATTGGGTTAGCACAAAAAACACATACTGACAAGTGAAGGTTGTTATGCGTCATCCCGAAAAAGGTTCGCGGCATATTATTGAGTGTATCCCAGAAAAGATTGTCTACGTGTCGCATTGAGACAAGTTAGAACACAAAGCATAGACGACACGTAACTCGAGACAACAGACAAGCTTGGTTTTTTTTCTTTTATCCTTTTACTTTTAATAATTTTTCTTGAAACAACTGATATAACTTAGACAATGACCTGAGACAAAAGTCAAAAATAAAAACACGGCATCTGGGTATTTACAGAATCAGAGAAAAACGAGGATACAAAATGGCAGATATGAGACATAAGAATGATTAACAAAATGTTTCCATTACAATGGCGTAAAAAGGCGACAAATTATTCTCAAACCTTGGTTAAAATCAAGACACAGACTCGGACACAGGAACATTCCATAAATTTTTTCATTATAACGTAAAATGACGACCAAAAATATTTTTGAGACTCTTGAGTGAAACCGGACTCAGGCTTATGAAAACAGAAAGGATTTCAAAAAGATTGCCATTATAATAGCGTGACAAAATATTTTTTTTTAATTAGGGATAAATTCCGGACACAGACCTAGACAAACAGAAAGGGTTCCAAAAATTTCACCATCATAGTGACAACAAATTATTTTCAAAAACAAACTCGAGCCAAAACCCGAACATACAACTAAACGCAAGATTCTAAAAAAAAAAAAAAATCGTTACAATGGTTTAAATCACAACTATTTTTTGTAATTTTTTTTTGGAGACTCGAGACTCAAACCCCCATTCTTTAATTTTTTTACGACTCGGATAAATGTATAAAATTGACACAAATCCCGAATAATTCGTCATTATGACGACATTAAAATGATAGTTTATTTGACAACTTAAGACAAGATCCTTGACTCATATTTGGACAGTTGTTGTAACGATGTAAAAATCGGACAAAATTAAGGAACCATTTTACACACATTTAGACACAAAATTTCAAAAATTTCAAAAAAATTTCGCCATTATAACGACGTAAAAAATTATTTTTCAATATTTTAGGCTAGACTGTGAGTCTTGACTTAAACACGAATGATCTAAAGAAAATTCGGCATTATAACGATATATTTTATGACTCAAAGAAAACCTTTCTTATGGATTTTGACACAATAACATAAAAAGTTTACTATTATAATGGCGTAAAAATAATGATGACATTTTTTTTTTCATTTGTATCCATTTCAATATACACCGACCCCTCAAACCAATAACAGTCAGCATAACAACCTTTCGAACATATGCAACACAGAAAATACCATAAATGTGCCTTTCTGGGACGCGGGTCCCATCTTGACACAAAGGAGGTTAGCCTAGACAAGTGCAGTACCGGTGTATCGCACCTCACTAAGTCATCAAATGAAATGCCGATAAATCAGGCCAAAAGGTTTAACTTTAGGTGACGCAATTGACTCGGTGTCTAGACTGGCTCAAAACCCGGTGGACAAACCGAGCGGAAAGCGTATCGAGGTTGTTCGGCAACAGTGTCTCCGACCTAACCCCGACACACCGTCCTCCTAAATCATGGGCAATTTTGTGTAAGAAGGTTTCTCAGATGCTGAAAGCAATACTGGTATATATATATCAGAGACTAAGAGGGTTTCGCGAGAGGAGACAGTTTATATACAGTTCAGATAAATATTGAAGCAGTAACATTCAAAACATAGTAAACAAACAAACAAATATTCACAAACCTAAAAACCGACAATGATTAAAGCCTGAGATTCTAATTTTCCCCAACGGAGTCGCCAAGCTGTCACACCGTAAATTTACTAAAGGCAGTGACTTAGGTGTTTTAAGGTACACGATTTTTTTAGAGATTTTTCGGAGTCGCCACTTGACATAGTTCAAAGGTGTGCCAAGTCACCAAAGTGGTGTACCTAGAACACCTATGACTTGTTCCGTGGTCTGCGGCAGAGTTCTGAGTAAGGATCTCGAATGACTCTAGGGAAGGTGTTAGGCACCCTCGAGTCCTGTGCCAAGCACAGTTGTTTTTTGACGCATTTTGACTCTCGTGAATTATGTCTATTGTTTATTGCCAATTTATTATTTGTTACGCTTTTATTTGGATGAAAGTCGCTTGTTCATTAACGAAAACTCTACCTGAGATTAACCGTGGATGCGTTGTCCATTCGAATCTTGATATAAATGAGTTTCGTGTACACAGTGGACCTTTGTTACACTTTTATTTTTAAGTTAAAATCGTCCATTCATTCGAGTGAAGACTCGATTACATATAATTGCAAGCACCTGCTCGAACAAAATCTTCTAACTTAATTGAGTTTCATTCACTCGTTCATTGATGGATACTCTATTGAAAATTAACCCCGAACACAATATCCGTTCGAATTTCCAATAAAATGAGTTCCATGTAAACATTTGAGCGTCTTGTTAATATTAATTGTCTCGGCCTATTAGTTTGCTTAATCACTTCTGGCTTGTTCAATAGAGTGTTTGATAGCACTTAGCATTAGTTATTTGTTTAAAAGGACTTCAATACAAAGAAAAAGTCACGATGACATTTCCATGACAAAACGTTAATCAACCAAAGTATTACATAAACAGTAATAAAAGTTGGTCTTTAAAAATAGAAGCAACGGCCTAAATCTTTGATAATTCTTAAAGAATAGCTTCCCGCCGTTGAACATACTTGTGGCCTTAAACTCTAAGGCTAATTTTGAAATAGCTAAGTTTGCAAATTGTGAAATTCTGTTCGTTTCTTTCGTAAAAATTTCGTGCAGGGGCCTGTTTTGCGCGCGCTAATTGATTTGTAGCCGTCAAAATAAATTCGCTGAGAAATAGCCACCTCCGAACAAATCCCAGTATAAATACTGGGGCCTTGAACAAAACTTGTTCAAAGCCCCAGTATTTATACTGGGAAGCTTCAGTAAACTAATCCCAGTATAAAATACTGGGGCTTTGAACAAGTTTTGTTCAAGGCCCCAGCATTTTGTTATGGGACTTTGTATAAAGCTTCAGTCCTATAACAAAATGCTGGGGCTGTGAACAACCAACATTTTGTTATGGGACTGAAGCTTTATATATAAAGTCCCATAACCCATAATAAAATGCTAGGGGCTGTGAACAAAACTTGTTCAAAGCCCCAGCATTTTGTTATGGGACTGAAGCTTTATATATAAAGTCCCATAACAAAATACTTGGGCTTTGAACAAGTTTTGTTTAAAGCCCCAGTATTTTGTTATGGGACTAGTTTGGGGTATTTTTCCAACGCTAATAGAGCTTAAGTGTGCGCGCGAATTTTTGGCTATTCTTCAATGAATTTGGAAACGGTGGATAGTCCCCAATGAACGCGTCCAAAAATGGCTAGTGATCAAAATTTCCCGTTTCTTTCTTCAAACTGATTTGCACGTCATCTCTCACTTTTAAGGTAGCTTGCATTAAATGTTCTATCCATCTACTTGTTAAACTCTATTTATTTTAAACTAATAGGACAAAGCTTAAACTGTACTAGTTTTGCAAATCTAGCCTACTAATCCTTTCTGCCCTTTCGCTTTTTATTTATTTCTGTAAGGCAAGTCTCTTTTGGTTTGCTCATTTCAAATCTAGCCTACTTGTTAACAACTTCACCAAAATATGCAAAAGTTCAACACATTCATCATTTCCATCTATATAGCAAACATCACACATATGCAAAAGTAACAGAGAACGAAGGCAAAATATCAGCAAGCTTTTGGGCCTGAATTTTTTTTGCATTTTTAGGACCTTTAACGGGCCCCCTTTTAAGTTTAAACATTAAAATATTCTAAAATTCATACCTCATGAACCATACATCAAAGGATTTTATAACATGTACCTATAAATTGAGACTCTTAGCTATAGCAGCACACTCCAACCACTTTCAAGATCAGCCAGTAACAAGTAACCAACGTAGCAGCCCTTGCAACGTTAAACCCAAAAACTTAACTCCTTTCTCTTTATTTTTTGTTTCTTTTTTCTCCTCTCACTATATTTTTTCTACTAACTTGCAGTATTTTTTTCCTCAATTTTTTTTTTTTAATTCACTTTTGTTCACTCTTTTCTTCTTTCAGATCTAGTTCTCAAGTTGAGACTAGTAAAGTTTTTGTTTAAAGATATTGTTGGTGTTTTAGAACTTGTATGTGTTAAAAGAGTAGTAGTTGGTGGTAAATGAAGAGGGATAAAGACCCTATTAATAGAAGAAATAATGGGGGAAAAGGGTAAAAATTGGGGTGAAAGTGATGTAAAGAGGAGGAAGAAATAGATGGTGGGTGCAAGATCCTAAGCCATAAATACAAAGCTGAAAGTTACTATTTTTGTGCTAAATTTTTTTCTTTCGATTTGACTTTTGACTCTTTTTCTTAACTCTTCTTTTTTTTTTTTTACTCTTTTGAAATGAGAAATTAGATCTATAGTCAAGCTAATTAAACAATATTCCTCAATAATTAACTCTTCTTGAACATAAATAAATCCACACGCTTCATTATTTAGACTCACAAAAATTACAAGAAAATTAATTACTTAAACACAAAAGGGGAATTAGGCATTATAGTCTTCATTTTTTTTCTAATTAATCGACAAAAATAACTAAACAAAAATGATAAAATCTTGAAAAATAGGCAAAAATCTTTAGAAATTTAACCATGCCATTTTTGAGTAAATTTTGATTTTTTGTGCCAAAATTAGGTGATTACAAGATGATCAACCACGCGGAAACAACTCCAAACTCGAGGATATGCTTGCTGGTCTCTACAAAACCCAGGCATAATGGGCAAAGCTAAACTCGGCCAACTTGGTCGAAAGCATGGTTCAGATGTTAGAAGCGATCTTCGCTGGTTTGTCTAAGAGGTCAGAGTCCACCGGAGGACCCGTGCCCGTGAATGAGTCACCAGCTCCCATTCCTAATCAAAAGTCAACATGGAGGCTGTCCCTGGAAGCTGTATAGTGGCCAACAATCAAGATCTCGATGAAACACCTGTCATTCAGGACATCGTCAAAGAGCTGAAGGTCATCCACAGTCGGACCAATAACGTGCCGGGTATTCCACCCGATATTACTGCTGTAGATGAGTAAAAATTCTACAAACATCCATATAAAGCGAGTGCTGCACTTGATACAGCCCGAACCCGTGCTGATCAAGTATTCAACCAATCGAGGCCGTTGATAGGAAGACAAGCCAAGCTCTTGCATGATGTTCACATTCAGCTGGCATAGTCGGGAGAAAGCAACCATTCGGATGCTGAGTGGCCGAGCGCAAAATATGAAGGTTATATTTGCGAAGGAAGTGACCGAACACTTAACTTGACGCCAAGCATTGAAGAGACTGAAGGGCGAGCGTTCAAATTCAAATGTTCGAGGCTGAAGAGTGATCCAGCACAAGAGCGCCCGAACACTTAACTATCAGTCCTCCGTGGCTTGTTCTAATTGGCCGTCTGTGACCATTTCCTAGCTTACCCTTGGGGCTATATATATAAACCCCTTAATATTTTCATTTGAGACAATTAATTGTTGATGAATATTGAATATAGTGACTCTGTTGTGAGCCGAACCCCGTCGTGGGATTGTTATAAGAACATGGGTCAATTAGTGAAACCCGTTTGAACAACTTCTTCTCTGATCATTCAATTGCAAGAAGCATGAGTTCTTCTTGAGGATTGTTGCTTAGCATTAGGTGTGTCTTTTGCCTTCCAATTGTTTGGCTCCGAGACTAGTTCCTCGGATTCATTCGTTTGAATTTAAGATCCGTCTTGCTTCTATCTTTGTTCTTGTCATTTCCGCATTTCTTGTTCGATTGCTAAGCTTATCTCCGATTAGCTTGCATCATCTTGGTATCAGAGCACGGTTTTGGGTTTGTTCTTACAATCCCAATCCTGTTCTACATTATCTTTACTTTTCGTGAATTTGTATATTTTATTTCCGTTTCGTGTTCTTGTTTGTGTTCTTGTTGTTCACTGTGTGTGTGTTCTTATTTACCAAAAAAAAAAAGTAGAAAGAAAAAAATCTAAAAATTGATTTGATTGTTGGTTGTTTGGATTAAACAACCACAGATTCTTGTTTACCACAGTTGGGAGATATAAACAAGTACCCGTCGTATATCATCTATCGACTAAGGTTTCTTGATGTTTGAATTGTTCTTGAGGTACTGTTTCTGAACCCCAGTGAGTTTTGGTTGTTATCGTTGATGACTGGTGGTTATCGTTTGATTTAGGTCGAGTTTTTAGCTCAATATTTCGAAGTTCCGTTGTTTAGCCACCGTCTGTACGCTGGAAAATTGTTACATTGTAATAGTGTACGAACGACGAAGTTGAAGCCGATCAAAGCTTGGATGGAACCAAAGTTATTTCTGTTCGTTGAATGTTTTAACGAAAGAAAAATGACCTGAATCTTGTTGAGCCAGTGGATTGTGAACAAAGTTTAAAGGTGTCCGTACGTCGTGACCGTTGAGTTCACTGTTCCATTAAAGAAAAAAGGGGTAAAGTGTTACTGCTAAAACCGATGTAATGAAAAATACGTGGAAGCTAGAAATGATATGAAAATGCGGAAGCGATAAAGATAAAGATAAAAACGAGACGAGACGAGAACGATTACCTAAGTAGCAACGAGGAGCTTGTCTCGCTACGCCTCATGTGAATGTCAAGGAATCACCTACGCTATGCAACTATCCTCAAGAGTTACCCGACTCTTGCAAATATAATGATCAAAGACGGATGAAGTTCAAATTGGAATCCACCAATTGAATTCAAGTTCCCAACAAGGGTTTAAAGAGAGCATAGCTCAAGTTTCTTCAATATTCTAGGTGATGTAAATGAAATGAAAGCCTAAGGAAGACTTTTATAGTCTTCTACAATGCATAATGAAATGTCCTAAATACCCCAAAAGTGGGTTAAAACAATAGAAGCCACTTAGGGCCAAAGTTGGAATTACACAACAAAATAGAAAGATTTTCGGATGGCTTGCACAGGGAACTAGGCGCCCCGCCTCATTTGGATCTTTAGAGATTGGGATGTGGGGTAGGCGGTCCGCCTATTGCAAAAGGGCGGTCCGCCCTTTTTCATCTTCAGAAAGGCTGCCTCCAAATGGGCGCTCCGCCTGGTTTAGGAGGCGCTCCGCCTCTTGCTATAGGCTCTTGAAATGCCTCAAAATGTGTCTCTCAAGCCTCCCCTTTGTCGCCTAAGGGGTCCTCCTTCCATGGTGCTCTAATGTATGATCTTCTAGTTGCTTCTGGAGCCCTTTACTCGTACTCTTTGTGCTCTCGAGGTTGGTTCTTGATGGTTGTCGTATAGGCCCAATTTATATTGCATCATCCTCCTCTTTTTGAAAGGATTTCGTCCTCGAAATCAAACCATCAAAGCCTACATCCAAAGACTAACAAAACAAAAAGTTCCTACTACAAGAGTAGGTTTGTGCCAAAGGTGTGGGAAAACACACTCTTATGGTATAACCAAGTATCAATAGCAACAAAAAAGTTCATGTTCCCTACGGAAATAACAATTACTTGGTTCAACAAAGAAGTGCACCCAACAGTAGAACAAACAAAGAGATCAATAGTGCATGGTATGTGCAAGATCAAGCTGTCAAAATCCCTATCATCCCTAAGTTCAAGATTAGCACACCAAGAATTTGCACTACACGAGTAGGCAAGTCCAAGGCGAGTGAGTGCAAGTGATGAGGAAAATTCACTCTTGTGATAGAGCCAAGTATCAATACTAATGAAAAAGCTTATGTCTCCACAGGAAACAACAAGTTCTTGGCTCAATAATGAAAAGCACTCACAACCATAACAAACAAAGAGACCAATAGGACATAGAATGTTCAAGATTAAGCAATCAAATTTCCTATGACCCCTGAGCTCATGATCAACATACCAAACCTTCAGTGCAATACCTTCACAATGTGGCATAATGATTTTGGCATGCTCAATTCTCAAAGTGTGGTTAACATGTGGGATGGGATAGACAAAGTACAATTCACAATTAACATCAAATACCCCACTTCTCTTCTTAAAAGCTCTCATACTCACACTAAGAGATGCCTCCTCACCTCTAATTTCATCCTCAAGACAGCCCCTTCACAAGGTAAACTCTCAAGGAAGGCGTTAATAATGGACTCTTTATTATCATAACCCAAACCAACAAGAGTAGGGTCATTAGAAGAATCATCTACCTCACTCGAAGCTTCAAACAAAGAGTTGTCTATGGGATCAAATCCCTTACACCACGGAGGTTCTAGCTCCTTCTCATCCCTAGTCCGATACGATCCACTACCACCAATGAAATTGTCTTCACACAATGGAACTATAAAGGCATGCACCTCAATTTCATGGTCAAACAAAAGCATAGTATCAAGACTAGGTTCTTCACTCTAAATCGAGGAGTCATCACAGACAACCTTGTCCAATTCATGCAATTTGAACTCCTCAAGATCACTACTATCCTCACCATAACACATTGGTCCACCAAAGGCAATTACATCAATAAGGGCATGATCAAACAACTCATCTTCCCCTTTATCAAAAATTTGTGGTGTGCCATAACAAGGCTCACAAGTATAGTCAACTACCATTTCCTCACTAAAGAGAAGTTCATTGAATATTGAGCTCACATCATGATGTGGCTTATCAATCCTCTCAACTAGTAGTTCACATGCACACACAAGTTGACTAATCGACTCTACGCTAGTTGCAACTTCATTAAATGCATTACAAGTACCAACTAGTATTAAGTCTTCACAAGACAAGTGATTAACATGTTCATGAAAGGTTGAAGTAATACTTACATTTGAGTCGCTCCCGTGAGTACTCACATCGCTTGAAGTGTCGCGTTCAATTCCTCCTTCATGAAACTCACAATGATGATCTCCATCCTCTTGTCTTCCTTCCAAGGCAAAAGGTTGAGGCTCTAATAGCTTGCCTCCAAGAGTACCTACACAAAAGCTATAGCAAGAAGAAGAAGATAACATATGGCTAGGACAAAGGGTGTCCTCACTCTCAATTTTTTTTTCCTCTCCTCTTCTTTCTTTTAATTCGCTCTCATGTGCAAGTGCATGGGGATGAGGTCTAAGAATGTCATCACCTCGCTCACCACCTCCAACTCCCTCATTTGCCATTGGTTGGCTCATATGAGTAGTATAATTTCTCCAAGAGTGAGTAACTACATCATCTTGGGAATGCCCAAGCTGTGGGGAATACCCACTTGTTGGGGAATGCCCAACTTTCCTTCACTAATGCCTTCTACAACATCTTTTTGGATACTCGGGGTCCATTCCTCTTTGAGGCTATCAAGACTCGAGTTTATGGATCTCATCTCGGCCAAGAGGTAGGCCAAAGTGCTTACCGGGACCTTAATAGTATCATAAACGTCTCCAGCCATGTACCTACAAAAATCAAAGACAAGAAAAAGAGGTTAGAGTAAAAATCTTGCTCCCTCACTTTTGAATGTCACTCGGGTACACTCGTTTAGTGGTGGGGAATTTATCACTCAGACTTGATTCAATGGCTTTCTCGTAGTTGAACATCCTCCTCGATAACCAATCAAATTAACAAGAACCAAATATTCTTCGGGAAGAGTGGAGCTGATGGGACTCTATGAACGCTAGGCTATTAAGGTGCGCACTTGAAGCAAAATTAAACTACGAGTCTTCTTTGAGGTCTACTCTCCTCTAAGCATGAGAACCCTATATGCTCAATGAACTAGTACTAGTAAAGTAGGAGTGTTACTTGAAAAGTACTAGCCAGAAGGGATACAAGCCAACAAAAAGCGAGAACCTATGAAAAACAACTATCCGGACAGCTTCCAGAAAGAGGCGCTCCGCCTCACAAGGTGGGCGGTCCGCCCAGAGATTTCCAGAGAGCTGCACAGAGGGAGGCGGTCCGCCTCAAAATCTAGGCAGTCCGCCTACTTGGTTTTCCTGCAGCTTTGCACTCCGCATTTTTGATTCTTTAGAACCCAAATTTCCAACAAAAACACATTATTTTTCCAATCTAATAGTACCCAAAGGTGTATAGGATGATTACAAACAAACTCCAATAGTTTTTAACCCCAATCAAACAATAATAGATCGATTTCGATTCTTGAAGCAAAGTTTCGAGGGCTTTGAATTTTAAGATTTGATTCTTCAAATTTCGAATCACAACACCAAATCAAGATATTTTGGTACCAAAAGAACGAGAATCAAACATATATCAAACCCCAATGATTTTAATTGTTTGGGTGTTCGAATCCAACAAGTTTCACCAATTTTTTGTAGTTTTCAAATTTTTTTGTTTTTTCTTCCAAGTACGAACAACAAACAACAAGAACACAATAACAAAGATAAAAGATACGATGAACAAGGAACAAGGGTTTGTAAGAAGAAATCTCGGGCCTTGCTTTGATACCAACTGATGCAATGGAAAAATACACAGAAGCTAGAAACGATATGAAAATGCGGAAGCGATAAAGATAAAGATAAAAACGAGATGAGACTCGAATGATTACCTAAGTAGCAACGAGGAACTTGCCTTGCTACACCTCAAGTGAATGTCAAGGAATCACCTACGCTATGCAACTATCCTCAAGAGATACCTGACTCTTGCAAATAGAATGATCAAAGACGGATGAAGTTCAAATTAGAATCCACCAATTGAATTCAAGTACCCAACAAGGGTTTAAAGAGAGCATAGCTCAAGTTTCTTCAATATTCAAGGTGATGTAAATAAAATGAAAGCCTAATGAAAACTTTTATAGTCTTCTAAAATGTATAATGAAATGTCCTAAATACCCCAAAAGTGGGTTAAAACAATAGAAGCCACTTAGGGGCAAAGTTGGAATTACACAACAAAATAGAACAATTTTCGGATGGCTTGCACAGGGGACTAGGCACCCCGCCTACTCTAGTAGGCGCCCCGCCTCATTTGGATCTTTAGAGATGGAGATGTGGGGTAGGCGGTCCGCCCATTGTACAGGGGCGGTCCGCCCCTTTTCATCTTCCGAAAGGCTGCCTCAAAACGGGCGCTCGACCTGGTTTAGGAGGCGCTCCGCCTCTTGCTATAGGCTCTTGAAATGCCTCAAAATGTGTCTCTCGAGCCTCCCCTTTGTCGTCTAAGGGGTCCTCCTTCCATGGTGCTCCAATGTATGATCTTCAAGTTGCTTTTAGAGCCCTTCACTCGTACTCTTTGTGCTCTCGAGGTTGGCTCATGATAGTTGTCGTTTAGGCCCAATTTATATTGCATCATCCTTCCCTTTTGAAAGGATCCTCGAAATCAAACCATCAAAGCCTACATCCAAAGACAAACAAAACAAAAAGTTCCTAGTACAAGAGTAGGTTAGTTCCAAAGGTGTGGGAACACACACTCTTATGGTATAACCAAGTATCAATAGCAATAAAGAAGTTCATGTTCCCAAGGGAAATAGCAATTACTTGGTTCAACAAAGAAGTGCACCCAATACAAGAACAAACAAAGAGATCAATAGTGCATGGTATGTGCAAGATCAAGCTATCAAAATCCCTATCATCCCTAAGTTCAAGATTAGCATACCAAGACTTTTCACTACACGAGTAGGCAAGTCAAAGGAGAGTGAGTGCAAGTGATGAGGAAAATTCACTCTTGTGATAGAGCCAAGTATCAATACTAATCAAAAAGCTTATGTCTCCCAAGGAAACAACAAGTTCTTGGCTCAATAATGACAAGCACTCACAACCATAACAAGCAAAGAGACCAATAGGACATAGAACGTTCAAGATTAAGTAATCAAATTTCCTATGACCCCTGAGCTCATGATCAACATACCAAACCTTCAGTGCAATACCTTCACAATGTGGCATAATGGTTTTGGCATGCTCAATTCTCAAAGTGTGGTTAATATGTGGGATGGGATAGACAAAGTACAATTCCCAATTAACATCAAATACCCAACTCCTCTTCTTAAAAAGCCCTCATACTCATACTAAGAGATGCCTCCTCACCTCTAATTTCATCCTTAGGACAACCCCCTTCACAAGGTAAACTCTCAAGGAAGGCGTTAATAATGGGCTCTTTATTATCATAACCCAAACCAACAAGAGTATGGCCACTAGAAGAATCATATACCTCACTCGAAGCTTCAAAAAAAGAGTTGTCTATGGGATCAAATCCCTTACACCACGGAGGTTCTAGCTCCTTCTCATCCCTAGTCCGATACGATCCACTACAACCAATGAAATTGTCTTCACACAATGGAAATATAAAGGCATGCACCTCAATTTCATGGTCAAACAAAATCATAGTATCAATACTAGGTTCTTCATTCTCACTCGAGGAGTCATCATAGACAACCTTGTCCAATTCATGCAATTTGGACTCCTCAAGATCACTACTATCCTCACCATAACACATTGGCCCACCAAAGGCAATTACATCAATAAGGGCAATGATCAAACAACTCGTCTTCCCATTTATCAAAAATTTGTGGTGTGCAATAACAAGGCTCACAAGTATAGTCAACTACCATTTCCTCACTAAAGAGAGGTTCATTAAATATTGAGCTCACATCATGATGTGGCTTATCAATCCTCTCAACTAGTGGTTCACATGCACACAAGTTGACTAATCGATTCTATGCTAGTTGCAATTTTATTAAATGCATTACAAGTACCACTAGCATTGAGTCTTCACAAGACAAGGGATTAACATGTTCATGAAAGGGTGAAGTAGTACTTACATTTGAGTCGCTCCCGTGAGCACTCACATCGCTTGAAGTGTCGCGTTCAGGTCCTCCTTCATGAAACTCACAATGATGATCTCAATACTCTTGTTTTCCTTCCAAGGAAAACGGTTGAGGCTCTAATAGCTCGCCTCCAAGAGTACCTACACAAAAGCTATAGCAAGAAGAAGAAGATAACATATGGCTAGGACAAAGGGTGTCCTCACTCTCAATTTGTTTTTCCTCTCCTCTTCTTTCTTTTAATTCGCTCTCATGTGCAAGTGCATGGGGATGAGGTCTAAGAATGTCATCACCTCGCTCACCACCTCCAACTCCCTCATTTGCCATTGGTTGGCTCATATGAGTAGTATAATTTCTCCAAGAGTGAGTAACTACATCATCTTGGGAATGCCCAAGCTGTGGGGAATGCCCAAGCTGTGGGGAATACCCACTTGTTGGGGAATGCCCAACTTTCCTTCACTAATGCCTTCTACAACATCTTTTTGGATACTCGGGGTCCATTCCTCTTTGAGGCTATCAAGACTCGAGTTTATGGATCTCACCTCGGCCAAGAGGTAGGCCAAAGTGCTTACCGGGACCTTAATAGTATCATAAACGTCTCCAGCCATGTACCTACAAAAATCAAAGACAAGAAAAAGAGGTTAGAGTAAAAATCTCACTCGCTCCCTCACTTTTGAATGTCACTCGGGTACACTCGTTTAGTGGTGGGGAATTTATCACTCAGACTTGATTCAATGGCTTTCTCGTAGTTGAACATCCTCCTCGACAACCAATCAAATTCACAAGAACCAAATACTCTTCGAGAAGAGTGGAGTTGATGGGACTCAATGAACGCTAGGCTATTTAGGTGCGCACTTGAAGCAAAGTTAAACTACGAGTCTTCTTTGAGGTCTACTCTCCTCTAAGCACGACAACCCTATGCACTCAATGAACTAGTACTAGTAAAGTAGGAGTTTTACTTGAAAAGTACTAGCCGGAAGGGATACAAGCCAACAAAAAGCGAGAACCTACGAAAAACAACTATCCGGACAGCTTCCAGAAAGAGGCGCTCCGCCTCACCAGGTGGGCGGTCCGCCCAGAGATTTCCAGAGAGCTGCATACTTGGTTTTACTGCACTTTGCACTCTGCATTTTTGATTCTTTAGCACCCAAATTTCCAACAAACACACATTGTTTTTCCAATCTAATGGTACCCAAAGGTGTATAGGATGATTGCAAAAAAACCCCAATAGTTTTTTAACCCCAATCAAACAACAATATATCGATTTCGATTCTTGAAGCAAAGTTTCAAGGGTTTTGAAAATTTTCAGATTTGATTCTTCAAATTTAGAATCACAACACCAAATCAAGATACTTTGGTACCAAAAGAACGGGAATCAAACATATATCAAACCCCAATGATTTTCAATGTTTGGGTGTTCGAATCCAACAAGTTTCACCAATTTTTTGTAGTTTTCAAATTTTGATTTTTTTTTTTATTTTTTCTTCCAAATAAGAACAACAAACAACAAGAACACAATAACAAAGATAAAAGATGCGATGAACAAGGAACGAGAGTTTGTAAGAACAAATCCTGGGCCTTGCTCTGATACCAACTGATGCAATGAAAAATACGCGGAAGCTAGAAACGTTTTGAAAATGTGGAAGCGATAATGATAAAGATAAAAACGAGATGAGACTCGAACGATTACCTAAGTAGCAACGACGAACTTGGCTCGCTACACCTCATGTGAATGTCAAGGAATCACCTACGCTATGCAGCTATCTTCAATCGATACCCGGCTCTTGCAAATAGAATGATCAAAGACGGATGAAGTTCAAATTGGAATCCACCAATTGATTTCAAGTTCACAACAAGGGTTTAAAAAGAGCATAGCTCAAGTTTCTTCAATATTCAAGGTGATGTAAATGAAATGAAAGCCTAAGAAAAACTTTTATAGTCTTCTACAATGCATAATAAAATGTCCTAAATACCCCAAAAGTGGATTAAAACAATAGAAGCTACTTAGGGCCAAAGTTGAAATTATACAATAAAATAGAAGGATTTTCGGATGGCTTGAACAGGGAACTAGGCGCCCCGCCTCATTTGGATATTTAGAGATGGGGATGTGGGGTTGGCAGTCCATTGCACAGGGGCGGTCCGCCCCTTTTCATCTTCAGAAAGGCTGCCTCCAAATGGGCGCTCCGCCTGGTTTAGGAGGCGCTCCGCCTCTTGCTATAGGCTCTTGAAATGCCTCAAAATGTGTCTCTCGAGCCTCCCCTTTGTCACCTAAGGGGTCATCCTTCCATGGTTCTCCAATGTATGATCTTCGAGTTGCTTCCGGAGCCCTTCACTCGTACTCTTTGTGCTCTCGAGGTTGGCTCTTGGTGGTTGTCGTTTAGGCCCAATTTTTATTGTATCAAAAATCCCAGGTGAAAAGCTGTCGGCAAGAAAGAGAAAAAGTGGATAAGATCAAACCTTAATCCATACTAAGGAGGGACCACTTTTATCCGTACAAGGGTGACGTGTCCGAGGTTTCTAAAAGAGGAAACAAAGGTTAGATTCTCATAGGATATCTTCTTTTCTTGTGGTCGACGAATCTCATTAGTGGATCTCTAGAGTACTTCCTTCTACTCGAGGTCGTACTAACTTGTTTGAGCTTATAGGAACTCGTGCATGGGGTGACCTAAGTTCAAAATATCATAGACAATTCTTTGAACTCCCGTGCGCAGTTAAATAGCATCCGTTCAATCGAGTCGAATCAATTCACTCTTCCCGAAAGAGAGTATGACTTGTCAAATTCGAAGAGTCTTAGAAAATTGATCAAACCGATGAAGCCATTGGTAACAAGATCTTGAGTGACCGAACCTGCAAATTGAGTGGACCCGAGCACCACCTAATAAAAGTGAGGGAAAGTGTGAGGTGATTTCTAACCTTAATATTTTCTTGGTCTTTGATTTGTGCAGGTGCCATGGCTGGGAATGGAGGAAAAAAAGGGTGTTGAAGTGCCCGAGGTGCCGTTAGCCGATCTCTTGCTGCGATACAAGGCATCAGTGCCGAGGTGAGAGGAGTGAGTGCTCGAGCAGCAAACCTCGAGCAAGAGAAAGCGTTCATGGACTTGCCTGGGTCCGGCGCTGGTATTTGCAACTCGAGTCTTATGAAACCAGAGAAATTTGCTAAGCTGGTTCGTCAACAACGATTGAGGAACGAGGCTGTTCGAAATGAAGCTATGGGCAATCCTTGAGCTGAGCAATACTTGGGCATTTCCCAAGTTGGACAAAAAATTTTGGGCAATCCCCAAGCTGATCATCAAATCTTTGGCATTCCCCGAGGTTATAGAGTACCCACTTCCAATGGCTTGAAGACAAGCCGTGGTCGTTGATGAAGGGGTCGATAGTGGAGAGTTTCCCGAAGTCGAAGTTGAGTATGAGCCACCGTTCGTTCAACGAAGGCAGGTTTAACGAGGACGAGGAAACTACCGAGGTCGAGGCCGAGGCGCAATTGTTTACAGATATTTTGAGCGTGAGGCTAATGATTATTATGATGAGTATCCGGAACTGATCCAAGTCTCATGATTCAAACTTGAACAGTGTCAAGATCACTATTGCACCATTTAGAGGAACTAGTGATCTGGACCAATATCTTGAATGGAAGGTTCATTTGGAACGAATCATTGAGACAAATGAGATGACCGAAGAGAGGAAAGCTGCCCATGGTATTGCTTCGTTCGAGGCATATGCATCAACATGGTGGGAAGATGACAAGCGAATGAGGAGAAGAAATGTCTATCTTGAGATTCTCACTTAAGCACAGCTGAAGAGAGTGATGGATGCTAAATATGTAATTGTTAAATATCGGCAAGAGCAACTTTGGAAGCTCTATGATTTGAAACAGGAGTCCAAATCGATCGAAAAGTACTATGATGAGTTTGAAAAGATTCGATTGGCTCTTGATATGGAAGAAAATGATGAGCAAGCCATCATTCTGTTAAAAAATGGACTGACTCGAGAAGTGTCATCTCAATTGACGCTTCATGTGTATCAGACATTTGAAGATGTATTTCATGCAGCCATTGATACTGAGAAATCGGTGAAGGACGACAAAGCAAGATGGTACCGAGGACTCACTACTTCAACTCCTTTGAACCGAGGTAAAGATTGGAAGAGTCTGAATCCTACAAGTGCCAACACTGGCTGAGATCAAAAGAGACCCTTCGAGAGGGGAGTGACCGTTAATAACTCCAAGGAAGTGGGAGGTAAATTTCAACTCAATACTCCTAGTGCTTCAAATATTCAGTATCATAAATATAGGGTTTATGGTCACATGGCCAAAGAGTGTCCGACTTGCAAAGTTATTCTTTTTCTCGAAGATGGAACCGTTCATGAGCAAGCAAGTGACATCGAGGAAGAAAATGAAGAGGAGATGGACCGAGCTGAAAATGATGATGGTCGTGAAGCAGCCGAAGCTGACCATTTAGAAATGTTTCTTGTGGTTCGTAGAAACTTGAGTTGTATGACTCTTGAAGAAAAAGACAACCAAAGGGAAAGTTTTTTCCATGCGAGGTATCGAGTGAGGGGAAAAGTTTGTTCAATGATTATTGATTCGGGTAGTTGTGCAAATGTGGTGAGCCAAACCTTTGTTTCACAAATGGGATTGCCTACCTCGAAGCACCCTCATCCTTACCGTTTGCAATGGTTAAATGAATATGGAGAATTCAAGGTTGTCAAGCAAGTGTGGATCAAGTTCAAAGCAGTAGAATATCAAGATGAGATGATGTTCGATGTAATACTGATGCAAGCTTGTCATTTGCTATTGGGTCGACCATGGCAGTATGATCGGTCGGTTATATAACAGACGATCCAACACTTACATTATTAAGCTAGAAGGGGAGAGTTTCATCCTCAAACCATTGTCTCCGAAACAAGTCAGCGAGGACTATAAACGAATGAAGGAGCTGAAAGAAGCGGCCAAAGCAAAGTCTCCCATCAGGACACCAATTTTGGCCGAGGACAGACATTCACCGCCAGAGGTAAACAACATTTCTGCAATCATGCATATGGGTGAGTATTTACGAGGCAACGACAATGGTCGATTGATGATTTGCCTCATGCACAAGGGTATCTTTCTAAACTCTAATGATGATTTTTCTAACGATAACCCTTTGCCTAGTGATGTTCAAAGTGTTTTACAGGACTTTGGAGACATGTTTCCTGAAGAACTGCCAGGTAGATTGCCTCCGTTGAGAGGAATCGAGCACCAAATTGACTTCGTTCTGGGGTCTCAAATCCCCAACAAACCTGCATACCGATGTAATCCCAAAGATACTAAAGAGCTCCAGTGGCAGGTGGATGAATTGCTAAACAAAGGCCTAGTTCGAGAGAGTTTGAGTCTTTGCGCCGTTCCTGTTATCCTTGTCCTGAAGAAAGATGGAACATGGTGAATGCGTGTTGATTGCCGAGTAGTCAACAAGATAACGGTAAAGTATCGTCATCCTCTTCCTTGATTAGATGACATGCTTGATGAGCTGAGTGGTTCTTCTTGTTTTTCGAAGATAGACCTCAGGTCTAGTTACCACCAAATCCAAATGAAACCCGGTGATGAGTGGAAAACCGCATTCAAGACCAAATTCAGTCTCTATGAATGGTTAGTGATGCCTTTTGGCCTCTCTAACGCACCGAGCACTTTTATGCGATTGATGAACCATGTGCTTAAATCATTCATAAATAAGCTTGTTGTTGTTTACTTCGATGACATACTTGTTTATAGTAAGTCTGTGGATGAACATGTCGAACACTTAAGGCTAGTGCTTGATAAACTTAAAAAAGAGAAGTTGTATACTAACTTCAAAAAGTGTGCCTTTTGTGTTGAGCGTGTTGTCTTTCTAGGATTTGTTGTGAGTGCTAATGGTGTTGAAGTCGATGAGTCAAAAGTTGAGGCTTTCAAAGATTGGCCGACTCCAACCTCGGTATCTCAAGTTCATAGCTTTCTTGGATTAGCTAGTTTTTACCGAAGGATTGTTCGTGACTTTAGCACCGTAGCAACTCCTTTAACCGAACTGGTAAAGAAAGACCATCCCTTTGTGTGGGGAGAGTCCCAAGAGAGGGCTTTCCAAGATTTGAAATGGAGGCTAAGTTCTGCCCTGTTACTACAACTCCCTGACTTCGGCAAAGCGTTCGAGGTTGAATGTGATGCATCCGGAGTTGGGATTGGAGGAGTGCTTATGCAAGAATCGAAGCCGATCGCTTACTTCAGTGAAAAGCTTAAGGGTGCAACCTTGAATTACTCTACGTATGACAAGGATTTGTATGCCCTCGTTCGAGCACTCGCTCATTGACAACATTATCTATGGCCCCATGAGTTTGTGATTAAAATTAATCATAAATCTTTGAAACATCTCCGAGACCAAGAGAAGTTGAACCGGCAGCATGCCAAATGGGTAGAGTTCATTGAGAGATTTCCCTATGTAATTCATTACAAGAAGGGTAAAGACAATGTTGTGGCTGATGCGCTGTCAAAGAAGTTCGCCTTAGCGATCGCTCTCGCTTCGAGATTAATGGGATTCAAAAGAATCAAGCTGATGTATGAATATGATCCCAAGCTTAAGAGCGTTCGAGACGTTACCTTGAGCGGTCAAAGGGTAGAGAAGTATCAGTGGAACGATCGCTATCTCTTAAAAAATGGGAGAGTTTTTGTGGCTGTGTCATCGTGGAGAGAGCTTTTGGTTCGACAAGCTCACTCCGGGGGCTTAATGGGACACTTCGGTGTCGATAAAACTCTTGGTATCTTAACCGAGCAGTTTCACTGGCCCAAAATGCGAAGAGTTGTGGAAAAGATTTGCAGTGCTTGTATAGATTGCAATAAAGCTAAATCAAGGTCCAACCCTCATGGTTTATACACTCCTTTGCATGTACTTAATCGACCGTGGGTTGATATATCTATGGATTTTGTTATGGGGTTACTGAGGTCTGGGGGTGGACATGATAGAATCTTTGTCGTAGTCGACCGTTTTTCATAAATGGCTCACTTTATTCATTGCAAGAAATATGATGATGCCACAATATGTAGCCACTTTTTTCATTTCTAATGTGTTAAAATTTCATGGTGTGCCTCATAATATTGTGAGTGATCGAGACTCTAAATTCTTGAGTTATTTTTGGAAATGTCTATTGGGTGCCCTTGACGCCAAACTACTATTCTCGACGTCTCACCCTCCTCAGACTAATGGACAGACTAAGGTTGTCAACCGAACCTTGGGAGCTCTACTTCGAGCTATGACCAAAGGTAAGGTCGGAAACTGGGCTGATCGTTTGCCCGTGATGGAGTTTGCCTACAACCGTACTGTGCATCGAATAATTGGAATGACTCATTTTGAGTGTGTGTATGGTTTTAACCCTTTGATTCCACTTGACTTAACCCCATTGCCTCGAGATGCTGTTATTTATTTTGTAGGTACACGCCGAGCTACTGCCTTGCTCGAGCTCCATGCCAAAGTGAAGAAAAATCTTGAGAAAGCTTATGCCAAAGTGGAATCTAGGAAAAATAAGGGGCGTAAGAAGCTGGATTGGAAGAAGGGAGATTGGGTTTGGATTCACTTCAGAAAGGAAAGATTCCCGAACCAAAGAAAAGGAAAGTTGGCTCCTCGAGAGGATGGTCCATTTGCTGAGCAATATCAACAGCGTGTCCAGGTGCATATACCGTGTCCAACACCTTTAATGTTGCTGACTTAACTCCTTGTGTTGTAGGCCAAGCATTGGAGACTGAAGAGGGCTCGATTTCGGGGATGAAATCTTCTCAAGAAGGGAAGAATGATGCAGCCCGAACCCGTGCTGATCAAGTATTCAACCCATCGAGGCCGTTGACACGAAGCCAAGCCAAGCTCTTGCAGGATGTTCACATTCAGCTGGCATGATCGGGAGAAATAGCAACCGTTCGGATGCTGAGTGGCCGAGCACAAAATATGAAGGCTACATTTGCGAAGGAAGTTACCGAATGCTCAACTTGACGCTGAGCAGTGAAGAGACCGAAGGGCGAGCATCCGAATTCAAGTGTTTGAGGCTGAAGATTGACCGAGCACAAGAGCGCCCAAACACTTAACTATCAGTCCTGCATGGCTTGTTCTCATTGGTCGTCTGTGACCATTTCTTAGCTTACCTTTGGGGCTATCTATATAAACCCCTTAGTATTTTCATTTGAGACAGTTAGTTGTTGATGAATATTGAATATAGCTATTGCTATTATGACTCTATTGTGAGCCAAACCCCGTCGTGGGATTCTTATAAGAACTTGGGTCAACCGGTGAAACCCGTTTGAACAACTTCTTCTTTGATCATTCAATTTTCAAAAAACATGAGTTCTTCTTAAGGATTGTTGCTTAGCATTAGGTGTGTCTTTTGCCTTCCAATTGTTTGGCTCCGAGACTAGTTCCTCGGATTCATTCAATTGAAGCTAAGATCCGTCTTGCTTCATTCTTTGTTCTTGTTCGATTGCTAAGCTTATCTCCGATTAGCTTGCACCAGCACCGGTCCGTGTACCTAAGCACTTCCATTTGCAAAATAACCTCAAGTACGTGGAACCACTGATCCAGATAAGCACATCGCTGCTTATTATACAGCCGTCAAGAGCAACGAGATGTCCGAGGAAGAAACTCAATCTGCTCTGGTAAAAGGTTCGGCTCGATCTTAACTAAAGGTGCCCTCCAACTACCATTAGGATCAATTGAGTCATTCACCCAGATGTAAGATCTATTCTAAAAGGGCGCATTCCGAAGTCCGCATGCAAAAAAAGCATATGGAAGATATCTTTAAGATTCGGCAACGCGATGACGAGCTATTGAAAGACTGACTGGAGAGATTTCAGAGGGAACACATGGGGCTCCCTCCAATTCCCGATAATATCACTATGGTAGCCTTCGACAAGAGCCTAAAATCTAGATATTCACTAGCCACTTGAGAGTTACAATAAAGTCTTACTCAACACCCGGTGACAACATAGAATGCCCTACACCGGTAGTATAATGAGAAAATCCATCTCGAGCCTGAGCCACCTCTAGAGCCCGGCGAAGACGTACGGAAAAAGCGAGTAGGAAGCCCACCTTTAGAAGGGGAAGGAGGCAGAAGAAGAATGAAAGGAAGGACTCAGTATCAAACGGAGTCCGCGAAGGTATCATAAAAGCAAAATAGTTCCCGAGAAATCAGATCACATGAGAAAAATTCAGAGCAACATAGCTTCAAGGACTTTGGGCTACGGGTGAATGTAATGGAACTTGTCACCAATCACTTTGGGAAACTAGGTTCTAGGGTGCACTGCTTACTCACTATGCCACGATCGACTGGAAAGCTTTGATTCTCGAGATCGATCACTTGTTGAAGAAAGGACACCTTAAGGACCTAATCACAGAGAGGCGAGGCGATCTAGAGTTTATGTGGGGAAAATCGAGCCTAAGTAATTACCATCAAGAGCCGGGATTGGAGGATGCAAAGGACGAGAGGTCAAGAGCATCGAGGAAGAGTTCAGGAGCAGTTTGAAGATCAAGGATTTGGCTTCAGGCCTAGGCGCTCGGCCTACAAAGGCAGGCTCTCCGCCTATTGGGTTGCACAACCAGGCGCTCCGCCCAAGTGTGAGGGGAGCTCCGCCTCCTCGAGCTACTGGTCCAAATTGTGCCATTTTCAGGCGCTCCGCCCACCCCTAGGCGCTCCGCCTCTTTCCCAGCAAAACCAAGACAAGACTTCTAGTTTAGCCTAGTTAATTACTAGTTTAACCCTACATGGTCTTTATTATTTCACCCAACTTGTGGGGCATTTTCGGCATTAGTTAACATTAGGGAAATACCATAAATAGACCCTTAGCCTTTACATTTCATTAGCTAACTTTGATCTGAGAATTAGATGAATCAAGATAGGCAAGGCCTTCTTGAGAAACTAGAAGCTTCAATGTATCTCTTGCTTGAAATCTATGGTGGATCATCCTAGTATGACTCCGTGAATGGTTCAAGTCTCTTTCTCCCTTCGAATCAATCTATTTTTGTTAGTTTGATTCGTTCTTTCTTCTATTATGGTTCTTCCCCGTCCCTACTTTTCCCTTATCGTGTTTACTTCTTGCTTCCGCTACTTTTAAATTGCTTCCGCGTATTTACCCCGTATCAGTTTGGTATCGGAGCAAGGCTTGGGTGTTGTTCTTACAAACGCTCGTTCCTTGTTCATCTATCTCGTATCTTTACTTTATTGTTGTTGTTATTGTCCTTGAGAAAAGAAAGAGAAAGAAACAAAAAAGTGAAAAATTGAATAATACAAAAAAATTGCTAAAAATTCGTGAATATGATGACCCATTCGATGATATGTATTGGGGATTGTTCCTTAATTTTTACCCGTTGATTTGGTACATAGTTTACGTGATTTGGAGTTGTGAAACGAAATTTGAAGATTTGAATCCGAACTTTTGAAACCCTATCTTGAAAGGCTTTCAATCTTGATATTGGGTGTTTTATGTTAAAAATCATTGGGGTTTGTTGGGGTTAGTGCAATACAACTTTGGGTACCTTTGATTTTGAGAAACAGGTTGAAATTGTTTAAATTTTAGGTGCAAAAACCACCAAAACACGTTTTTGTGAAAGCTGGAAATAGGTCCAGGCGGACCGCCTAGTTTGCTCGCTGGTCATAGGCCAGGCACCGCCCACCCACCCAGGCGGACCGCCCACCCCTGTGTTGGGTTCGAGCAACTTTTTTTCGTAGTTTTTCGTGTTCTGTTTGCTTCTGTACTTCTTGGTTAGTTTTTCTAAGGTAATTGTCCTACTTTATTGACACTAACTCTTGAGCTTTTAGGGTCTTGTGTGTCTTGAAGTTTCCCATATAGTCGTAGAACTTTCTTGACTTCAACTGTGCACTTTAAGTAGCGTCCATACATCGAGTCATATTAACTCTACTCCGAACAAATAATTGGACGTACTAGTTGGTGATCTTACCATTGTGGTTCCTAAGAGGTAAGGGGCATCTTTGGTTGGGGGATTGAGAGTGTGAATCCTAAAAAGTGTGTTGAGTGCCACCACCAAAGGTAAGGGAGAACAAGTGAGGTTGTTTATACTAATCTTTGTGCTTTCTTAAAATGTCTTTTGCAGGTACAAGGAGCCATAAGGGAGGTTTGGATGGAAGTGGGAATGGTAAGGAAAGTGTAAGTGAGACCGAGTTAGTTCAAGCTTGCCTTCAGGACATTATGACCGAGGTAGAGGCAATGAATACTTGAGTTCAACACTTAGAGAACTATTAGGATGAGAATGAGACCGAGGGAAGGGATGATATGAGTAGTTCTATGGGTTGTGGAACCGAGGAGGGTGGATGAGGTTTCTACCAAACTCCTACTTCAAGGAGCTCCTATGGTTTCTATGATGAGACTCCTTCCTCGACTTTCAACAACACATCTAATGTTGGAACAGTGACGGGAAGTGGACACCATTCTTGTGGTGTTTCTAGTAATGGAGAAATAAGGAAGTACCCATCTTGTGGTAGCGGCTCAAGTGAGACTACTATTGATGGGATGTGTAAGGAACATTACTTAGATGATCTTTAAAGAAGAAGAGAGTGGTCCCAATTCATAGTGAGCCTTAATGAGAATTATGGGTATGTGCTTCAAGTGGATGAAGGTGAAGCAAGTTGGATTAGTCCTCTTGTGATGAGAAGGTTGGGAATACTTTGTGTTGATGGAGTGGCCCGGGTAGTTGTTTCGCAAAGGAACTTTGAAGAAGAAGTTGAGTATAGCGTGGGTCCTTTAGAGGGATGTGATGTTATGTTGGGAAAGCCTTGGCTTCTCTATAGATACTTCAAGTTCACCCACACCCTTGGCGAACATGAGAAATAGTGGGACACTATTGAGGAGAAGTCCTATGATTGAAATAGTGCAATCAAGAAGTCCTACAATCATAAGAGATGGTGGGACAAATGCTAGTAAAGGGCTGACAAGTGTCAACAAGGTGAACCCGAAACCACAAGCTCCAAAGCCAAGAGGTTCACCAACAAAGAAGAAAGAGATCTCAAGTGATGATTCTCTAAGTCCTAGATTCCAGGTTGATGTTAAAAGTCCACCTACTCCGGCTATGGGTATCCTTGGGCCTCGTCCTAACTCACCCAAATTTGAGAGGGAAAAGATTGAGAGGAGTAAGAGAGTTACCGATAACAACTCTCGAGTGAAAAAAGGAGAGGTTGTGTTGAGTGATGTGAGTGAGTTGTCACCACCCGAATCTACACCCGACCTTGAAAAGGAAATGAGGGAGAAAAGAGAGGGAAAAATAATCATTGAGAGTGGGGGCACCCCTTATTCTAGCACTTACTCTTTATCTTCTTCTTCTACTTGTGTGAGTACTTGTATAGTTATTCTTGGAGGCAAACCAATGGAGCCTCAATCATGTTCCAAGATGGAAGGGCAAAGTGAAGAAGATCTTCAATCTGAGCTTCAAGGTGGAGGGACTATCCATGACATTTCAAGTGCATTAAGCAAGAAAGATGGCCACTCAAAGGTATGTGCTAGTTTTCCTTCCCATGAGCACGTTACTTCC
Source organism: Petunia secreta (assembly GCA_029990175.1). Lineage (NCBI taxonomy): Eukaryota > Viridiplantae > Streptophyta > Magnoliopsida > Solanales > Solanaceae > Petunia > Petunia secreta. The sequence continues at coordinate 9,576,831 of JARKIP010000053.1, forward strand.
TTGTCTTGTGATGGTGCTAGTGAAAACTCCATTCTAGTTGATGATCTATGTGATTATAATGTATTTGCAACTAGTGTAGAGTCTATTGGTCAACTTGTGTGTGAATATGAACCACTAGTTGAGGGGGTTTGATAAGCCACATCATGATGTGAGCTCGGTTTTCATTGAACCCCTCTTTAGTGAAGATGGTGTAGTTGACCTTGCTTGTGACCCTTGTTATGACACCCCACCCATATTTGATAAAGGGGAAGATAAATTGTTTGATCCTATCCTTATTGATATAATTGCCTATGGTGGACCTAGGTATTGTAGTGAGGATGGTAGTGACCTTGAGGAGTCCCTAGTAGATGAGATGGATCGGATTGTATTCGATCACTCCTCAAGTGTGGATGATGACTCTAGTTTGGATGCCTCACCTTTGATAGGTAGTGGATTTGTTTTCACTAACCCTTTGTTTGAAGGGAATTTTAAAAGAGGTGGTGATGGGAATCAAACTAGAGAAGAGTTTGGATTTAAACCTCCATGGTTTGGAATGTTTGACTCTATAGACAATCCATTGTTTGAAACTCCAAGTGAGATGAGTGGTCTTTGTATTGGTTGTGTTGGACCATCTTTTAGTAGCCCTAACCTTCATTGTGTGGACTATAAGGATGAAGAACCTATTTTGGAGACCTTCCTTAGGAGTTTTTCTAGTGAGGAAGATTGTCTTAGAGGTGGATTTGGAGGTGAGAAGGTACCTCTTGGTGTGTGTAAGAGTGTTTTCAAGAAGGGGAGTGTCGTATTTGATGTTAGTTGCCAATTGAACTATGTTGCTTACTCCATCCCATATGATAATCACACCATGAGTGTTGAGCATGCCAAAGACATTGTGTCACCGTGTGATAAAAATGCATTAAAGGCTTGGTATGTTGGTTATGAGCTTAGAGATGATAGGGTTCTTGATTCCTTAATCTTGCATGTTCCATGTCCTATTGATCTCTTTGCTTGTTATGGTTGTTAGTGTTTGTCATTGTCGAGCCAAGAACTTGTTGTTTCCTTTGGAGACCTATACTTTTTGATTGGTATTGATACTTGGCTCTATCACAAAAGTGTGTTTTCCACATCACTTGCACTCACTCTTGTTGAGCTTGCTTACTTCGTAGTGGGAAGTTTTGGTATGTTAATCATGAACTTAGGGATCATAGGAATCTTGATGGCTTGATCTTGCATATTCCATACACTATTGATCTCTTGTTTATTCTTGTGTTGAGTACACCCATTGGGGAAGCCAAGTACTTATTGTTTTCGTTGGAAACATGCGCTTTATCATTGTAGGTCTTGATGGTTTGATTTCGAGGATGAAATCCTTTCAAGAAGGGGAGGATGATGCGGGGCAAATCGAGCCTAAGTACTTACCATCAAAAGCTGGGATTGGAGGATGCAAAGGAAGAGAGGTCAAGAGCATCGGGGAAGATTTCGGGAGCATTTGAAGATCAGGGAGTTGGCTTCAGGCCTAGGAACTCCCTTCTACAAAGTAAGGTGCTCCGCCTACTGGGTTGCACAACCAGGTGCTCCGCCCAAGTGTCGGGGCGCTCCGCCTCCTCGAGCTACTGGTCCAAATTGTTCTATTTTCAGGCGCCTCGCCCACCCCTAGGCGCTCCGCCTCTTTTCCAGCAAAACTAAGACGAGACTTCTAGTTTAGCCTAGTGCTAATTACTAGTTTGACCCTACGTGGTCTTTATTATTTCACCCAACTTGTGGGGTATTTTCGGCATTAGTTAGCATTAGGGAAATACTATAAATAGATCCTTAGCTTTTATATTTCATTAGCTAACTTTGAATTGAGAATTAGAAGAATTGAGAGAGGCAAGGCCTTCTTGAGAAGCTAGAAGCTTCAATGTATCTTTTGCTTGGAATCTATGGTAGATCATCCTAGTATGACCCCGTGAATGGTTCAAGTCTCTTTCTCCCTTCGAATCAATTTATTTGTGTTAGTTTGATTCGTTCTTTCTTCTATTTCTGTTCTTCCCCTTCCCTACTTTTCCCTTATCGTGTTTACTTCTTGCTTCCGCTACTTTTAAATTGCTTCCGCGTATTTACCCCGTATCAAGAGTGCCCTATCCCAAGGACAAGAGAAATGTCAATGTGATTTTCGCTACACCCGGGTTCAACAAAACTTGGAAAACTGCATTACCAGAACCGTTTGCCAGTCCGATCATGTTCAGGTTGGAGAACGGAGAGGGAAATCACAAAGAAGCACTCAACGTCTCGATCAAAGTGCTTGACTCTCAAGTCAAACAATCTCTGATTGATCCAGGATGCGATGTCAACATCATTCGCTGGGAGATAGTGCAGAATATGGGTCAGCATCACCAGATAACCCAAGCCCCTGCAAAGTAACAATCTTTAATAGCACATATAAAAAACCTATTGGGGAAATAGCTCCGCCGGTCTTTATCCTGGATGTGATGAGCATAACATCTTTTCAGGTAATGAATTGTAGCCTCTCATATGGTGTCATCCAGGGAGACCTTGGATACATGGAGTGAAGGGAGTACCCTTGACACTTCATCAAGTCTTCAGATACCCGACCCTGTACAGGATCGGTGACTTGCAGAGTGAGCGGCCCTTGCCTAAAGAGAATCAAACACCATTTAAGGACACTAACACAAGGCTGAAAGCGGAAGTAAATATGATCAAAAGGGAGCCACTATGGGACACATCCATTGAGCGGAGGGCCAGAATAGCAGTAGCAAAGGTCATAGAGTGGGTCTCCAGGATCAGTAACTTGGTCCCGCGAGCCATGGAACTGTGGTATCAACTCTCCTAGGTGCTGGTAAAGCATGAAGATCCTGAATGGCGAATACATTACTGCCAACTCCTGACACGAGTAAAGATGAACCTTATAAATCCTCCAATGATAATCAAACCGGTTCCGGGGAGCAACTGCTGCTGTATGTCATAATCTCGGAAGTAGCGTGGAACACAGTCTTTGCACGAGAAGAGGGTAGAAGGCTACTTCATATATAATATGCTAGTAAGGGACTTTTGGGAACAGAAGCACACCTTCCACTACCATCCCAGTTCGTGGCTGCAGTGGTAATGGCTACGCAGGAGTTGTGGTCGTATTTTCTGAATCATACGGTTAGTGTGGTTTCTTCTATCCTGTTACGGACCATTCTGTCTAAGCCTGGGCTCTAAAAAAGGTTAGTAGAGTAGGCTGTAGAACTTGGAGAATATGATATTATTTATCAGCCGCGAACGACCATCGAATCACAGGTCCTAGCAGAGAATTTTCTACAGATTTCAGCATAGAGTTGGCGTTAGAAGCTGAGGAGGTGATGACGAACTCAGAGACGGTTGGCCCTGGGCAGTGGATAATCCATACAAGTGTAGTGCTTGAAGCCGACCTCGATCTATGGATTAAAGCACCAACAAGGAGGATCTTTTGCAAGGCTGCAAGATGCCTGTGTGCCGAGCTTGAATTTGAAGCCATAATCCAAGCTCTTAATTTATTCTACATATTTGGGGCCAGGGAGATCAGTCTCTACAGCGGCTCCCGGCTGATCGTCAGTTGGATGAATGAAGTCTTCATATTTGAAGGTATCTACGCACCAGAATGGCTAGCTAAAATAAGGGAGTTTTTGAAAAATTTCCACCATTGGTTGTTTATTCATCGGAAGGAAGGCACGGAGGCCAACGCATCGGTCGAGGATGAAAATGCCAATTCATGCAGTTATGGGTCAAGATGAATCTAGTTCTCTATCGTACTTTTCTTGACTAGGGTTTGAGGCACGACCATACTTGTTGCAATGTAAAATGCGGAAGCTAAAACGATACAAAATATGCGGAAGTGAAAACAAGATAAAGTGATATCTAAGAAGATATCGAGATAAAAAGCAACACAAAGCTTGAACCGATTGCCTAAGTAGCATAGAGGAACTTGTCTCGATACACCTCGAGTGAATGTCAAGAATCACCTATACTACGCAACAACCCTCCAGAAGCACTCGGCTCTTGCAAATAAAATGATCAAAGAGATTCGATGTTCAACTTGGATTCGACCAAGTGAAATCAAGCCCGTTCACGGGTTCTTCGTTGAGATTCACTCAATTGTTCATCATTCTAATATTCAAGGTTTGCTAGTTACAAATGAAAAGCCTAAGGATGTATTTATAGACCCTTTTAAGACTAATGTGAAATGTCTAAAAAGCCCTCAAACTAAGTTAAAACAACATGCAACACTTAGGGGAAAAATAAGAAGTTTACACCAAAAGTTGGGGAATTCAGCATAGTAGGCGCTCGGCTTAGTCCTGGGCGCTCCGCCTAGTGGAGCTACTGAGCAACAGGCTGGGCGATCCGCCTGGTTGGCCTTGAAGCTGGGCACTCCGCCTGGCTTCTCAGGCACTCTTCTTCAGCTTGGTAATGGTCTTGGGCGTTCCTCTTTGTCTTGGGGCACTCCTCCTTGTGCTTGGGGCGCTCCTCCTTCACGGAATCCATAGTTTGTGGCCTTCAACTCATCTCCAAAGCTCTTGCCTTTGCTTCTTCGTATCCCCCTAGCTCAGCTCTTGATGGTTGGGTCCTATGCCCAATTTGGATTGCATCATCCTCCCCTTCTTGAAAGGATTTCGTCCTCGAAATTAAACCATCAAGAACTATAAGCAAAGACAAACACAAGCAAAACTTCCCACTACAGAAGTAGGTTAGTGAAAACCGTGTGGAAAATACACTCTTATGGTACAACCAAGTATCAATAGCGATGAAGAATTTAATGTTCCCAAAGGAAACAACACGTACTTGGTTTATCAAAGAAGTGCACCCAATACAAGAACAAACAAAGGGATTAATAGGGCATGGAAAATGCAAGATCAATCTATCAATAATCCTATGATCCCTAAGCTCATTGTTAACACACCAATCTTCAATGAAATATTTTCACAATGTGGTACAATGGTTTTGGCATGCTCAATTCTCAAAGTATGATCAACATGTGGGATGGAGTAGGCAAAGTAGTTCATTCTACCACTAACATCAATTACTCCATTCCCCTTCTTAAAAGCTCTCATACTCATATTAAGAGATATCCCCTCACCTCCAGGTTCACCCTTAAGACAACCCTTCTCACAAGGTAAATTCTCAAGGAAGACATTAATAATGGCTTCTTCATAATCATAACCCAAACCAACAAAAATAGGGTCACTAGAAGAATCATCTAGCTCACTCAAATCTTCAAACAAAGAGTTGTCTATGGGATCAAATCCCCCACACCATGGAGGTTCCAACTCAATCCCAACTCTAGTTCGATACAAATCACCACCACAATTAAAGATGCCCTCAAACAAAGGATTAGTAAAAGTATGCATCCCATTCTCAAGGTCAAATGTTGCTCCCAACGCACTCGCAAGTATACGTGGTCGACAAGTAATAAAGTGATAAGTAGAGTATCGTTCCCACGAGGACTATTTAGACTGGATTCCTAACAAACAATTTCTTAACACTATTCAGGGATCTTTTCCAATAGTGAGAATATTATCAACTACAAAAATAGTAATTAAAATGGTAGAAGTGAATTCAAACAATGGAGCAAAAATTGGTTGTAATCAGTAATAATGAGACGGTCCAGGGTTAGAGCTGCGACCAATCCAGTTGAGTTATCCTGTTGATTCCACTTTTTAAGTCCCAAGATTGCTAACTAACAGGTTAATTGTACCCGTAAAAACCTGTCGATTCTTCATGGTCTATGCAAGCTACTCTAACGCCTATATGTCTATGGAGTTAAATCACATGCACGTATTAACGAACTCTGTATTTAGCTAAGCAAGGTGAATAGGTATATGACTATCCTACCCACAAATTGATTCCCCGATGCCCAGGTTCACAATCAAGCCCTATTCTTTCTTATATGCGTTCATAAATTCCCTCTGTCGAGTTCAATCTAAGAACCGTAGATAATGTTCAATTATTCGGCCGTTATAATTGATACAACCCAAAACGAGCGGAAGCTAAACACGATACAAATAATGCGGAAGCGATAAAACAAGATACGAGATATCTAAGATATTGAGAAATTCAAGACTAGGAAGGCAAGAAATAGAAGAAAGAATCGAATTCAATTCATAAACGATGATTGAATTCAAAAGGGAGAAATGAAACTCGAACCTTACAATGGAATCAAACTAGGTGTCGATCGCCATAGGTTCCAAGTTAACGAGATACATGAAGCCTCGGGCTTCCAACTCGAAGGGCTCGGCCTCTTCTCTAATTCTCTTTTCTCAAGTGTTCATACTAGGTAAACTACTAATGAAATGAGCCAATGTGCTATTTATACATTTAGAATGATAAATGGACAAAATTGCCACTGAAGCTGATTCTGGTCTGCTGCTACACATTAACCCTTCGCAATCGCGCAAGGGAGAATGCCATCGCGCAGGCACCTCGTCAAAGCATCGCGATCGCGCCAAGGGGCTCGCGATCACGCAGGTCTCCAGCATTCCTCAGCTTCGCCTTTGCGTGCAGTGGTGCACTGTCGCGCAGGGCAATCAACTACTCTTCGTGATCGCGCAGGTGAGGTCGCGATCGCGCAGAGAAAATCTTCTTCGGCAGGAAGTGAGCTCCCAGTGTGCTCCCCTATTTTGCCTTGTTTTGCGCTGCCCTGTTTCCTGCAGTGTTTTCCTCCGTCATTGGCGCTCCAATGCATGATCTTCAAGATGTCTCCGGAGGCCTTGACTCATATCCCTTGTGCTCTCGAGCTTGGATTTTGATGGTTGTCATTTAGGCCGATTTATATTGCATCATCCTCCCCTTCTTGAAAGGATTTCCGTCCTCGAAATCGAACCATCAAAACCTAAAATCAAAGCAAGCACAACCAAAATTTCCTACTTCACAAGTAGGTTAGCTTAACAAGAAAGAGTGCAAGGTGTGTGGAAAACACACTCTTGTGATAGAGCCAAGCATCAATCCCTAATAAAAAGTGTATGTCCCCAAAGGAGACAACAAGGTCTTGGCTCGACAAGAACAAGCACCCAATTTCAAAACAAGCAAAGAGATCAAAGTCATGCAACATGTAGCAATCAAATGTCCTATGACCCCTAAGCTTACCATCAACACACCAAGCCTTCAAGTCAAGTTTATCACAATGTGCCACATTGGCTTTGGCATGCCCAACACTCAAGGTGTGCTCAACACATGGGATGGAGTAAGTAAAATAGTTCAACTCACAACTAACATCGATTACTCCACTCCCCTTCTTAAAAGCATTCTTACCTACACCGAAAGGTTCCTCCTCACCTCCAAATGTTCCTCCAAGACAACCCTCGCCACTAGAAAAACTCCTAAGGGAGGTCTCAAACAACGGATTATCTATAGAGTTAGGCATTCCGATCCAAGGAGGTTCAAACTCATACTCTACTCTAGTTTGATACAATTCACCATTTTCATTGAAGTTGCTCTCATACAAAGGATTAGTATAGGCACACTTCTCAAGTTCATTGGCAAGCAAAGGTGAAGTTCTCAAACTAGAGACAACATCGACACTTGAGGAGTCATCGAACACAAGTCGATCTATCTCATTCTCAAGAGACTCCTCAAGGTTACAACCTTCCTCACTACGACACAAGATACCACTATTAGCAAGTAAGCAATCAAAGGGAAGAATGGGATAATCATGAAATTCATCTTCACCTTTATCAAATATGGGTGGGGTGTCATAACAAGGCTCACACACAAGGTCAACCTCAACATTTTCACTAAAGAGAGGTTCAATGAAAACCGAGCTCACATCATGATGTGGCTTTTCAACCCTCTCAACTAGTGGTTCATTGGCACACACAAGTTGACCCAAAGGCTCTACACTAGTTGCAAACACATTATATTCATGCAAATCATCAACTAGCCTAGAGTTTTCACAAACAATGTCACAAGACAAGGAAGTATCATGCTTAAGGATAGAAGAACTAACACATACCTTTGAGTCGCACCCGGGCTCACTCAATGTACTTGAAGCATCATGGGTAGTTCCTTCACCTTGTAGCTCACATTTGGCATCGCCTTCACCTTGTCTTTCCATCTCGGAACATGGTTGAGGCTCCATCGGTTTGCCTCCAAGAATACCTACACAAGTACTCAAACAAGTAGAAGAAAAAGCTAAAGGGTTAAGGTTAGAATAAGGGGTGTCCTCACTCTCAATTTTTTATTTTTCCCTCATTTTCTTTTCAAGGTCGGGTGTAGATTCGGGTGGCGACAACCCACTCACATCACTCAACATAACCTCTCCTTTTTCCACTCGAGAGTTTTCACCGGTCGCTCCCTTACTCATCTCTATCTTTTGTCTCTCAAATTCGGGTGAATTGGGGCGAGGCCCAAGAATACCCATAGCCAGAGTAGGTGGACTTTTCACGTCAACCCGGAATCTAGGACTAGGAGACTCATCACTTGATGCCTCCTTTTTCTTTGTTGGTGAACCACTCGGCTTTGGAAGTGGCTTCGGGCTCACCTTGTTGACATTTGCCAACTCCTTTGTAGCACTAGTCCCATCATTGCTTGTGTTTGTAGGACTTCTCGTTTGCACCATTCCATCCATGGAATGAAGTTGTTGCTCCTTGCTCCTTTGCATAGCTAAGGAAGGTCTACTAGTAGGCACTTGGCTCTTCGCCCGGTAAGGCGCAAAGTCATAAACTCTTTGCCCTACGCCCACAAGATACGCATCCTTCACCACACTATATTGCACCCTTTTCCCCTCCAACCACGGCTCACCTATCCACACATCAACATGACGCATGGGATACACGTCACACCACACATAGAATTTATAACTCCCATGAGATATGAGTACCCGAGCCTCCTTAGAAACCCACATTCCATCATACTCATAAGGATGCTCTAGCTTATGGCATGGTATCCTAAGCCTATCAACAAAAGAGGTGCTAATACAATTGGCATCGGTATCACCAATCTTGAGCAAGTATCCTCCAGTACCATCTACCTCAACAACGAACCTACGCCTACCCAAGTATTGCACATTGGCATCCAAATGAGAATTCGGACGCCCACAAGTGTCAATACCAACAACTTCGGTCTTCCTTATCCCTCCACTAGTGGCAACACCACTAGAACAATCTCCACTTCCCGTCACTCTCCCAACATTAGAAATATTGTTGGAAGTCGAGGAAGGAACCTTGCCATGGAACCCATAAGTGCCTCTCGCCTTGGTCCCATAGCCCCATAGTACTACTCCTACTACAACCATCCACGCCCCTCACGGCATACAACCCCTTTGTAGCAAAAGCAACACCATCTCTCAAACCACCCTCCACATAGGAATTAGAAGCATTAGGTCGCTTAGCGTACCTAGAAGATGCAAGCTTCTTCTTTCCCACGGAACAACCACCACCACCTCCCATACTAATGGAAGGTCCTCTACTACTCCCTTGTACTCCATTAGCAACACCAAGAGAAGATGCATAAGAACAATTCATATACTCAACATCATCATCAACTCTATATATGTCACTATCATGCTCATATTCATCACAAGTAGAGTAAGTAGGATCAATGTACCTTGAAGCGTCACCATCTTCGATTTCTTGACTAGAAGCATAGGTATTATTACAATCTTCATCACAAGCCTCATAGTCTTCATCAATCTCACGATCATCATAGTGAACCGCTTTATCAACATAGGAGCCATGGTTTCCATCATCATAGTAATAGCCATCATCACCCTCGTAGGAACCATAGTCTCCATCATGACCATACGAGTCATAGCAACTCGCATCATCGCCACATGAGCCACAATCTTCTCCATCATCATTATCCGACATTGTTGCAATCACCAAAGAACAAAACCTCCCAAAAGTCACTCCCTCACGTGTATCACTCAATATATGTACACTTAAGAGCGAGGCCTTATCAACTTGGGAACCAAGGTAATCACAACTAGCATGTCCAAGTTAAATTTAGGAATGGAATTAATGAGACTCGATGTACGGATGGCTATTTAAAGTGCGCACTTGAGGCCAAAAGGAGTTCTACGACTCTTATTTGAATTCTAATCTCCTCTACGCACGAATACTTAATACGCTAAAGGATTAGTGTTTTTCAAGTAGGCCAATTACCTTCAAAACACTAACCAAGAGGTTCGGTAGAAAACTAGACATAAAAGATTTGACTCGAATTGGCACAAAACGAATTTGGAATCGGATGAAATTTCGTTTGTGATCTAAAAACTCATCATATTTAATGAACCAATTGGAGTCATGATGTTTGGAAACTGTTCGGAAGCCGTTGCGAACGTTCTGTCCCAAAACAGGAATTCTGGAATTTTTTTTGTTCTTCGCTATCGCGACCAGACGCGCGCTATCGCGAAGGGTTAATTTTCAAAAAATAATTTTGCTCTTCACTATCGGAGAATTGCTCTTCGTGATCGCGAAGGGTTAATTCCTGCAACTTTCACAGCAGCTCAAAAACGGGTTTTGGCGATTTTTGGCCAACATTTTGGCTCGATTTCAACCCGATACACAAAAACAACGATACCCAAAGGTGTATACAACTAATATCATCAATCCCCAATAATTTTTCAACCCCAAACAACAACAACAAGCTTCGATTAAAGATTGAAGCGTTTTCAAGAATTTTCAAACTTTTGGATTTTGATTTTCGAAAATTTTGAATCGTAACACCAAAACACGAGATATGGGTATCAAAACGATGAGAATACAATAAGGAACAAACCCCAATACTTTTTAACACCCGGGGATTTGATTCCAACCCAATCAACCAATTTTTTTCAACTTTTCTAGTTTTTCTATTTTTTTGTTTTTCTTCAAATTTCAAGAACAAACAACACAATCACAACAACGATAAGAACAAGACCGAGGCATCGTAAGAACGAAGCCTAGCCGTGCTCTGATACCAACTGATGCAACCCAAAATGAGCGGAAGCTAAACACGATACAAATAATGCGGAAGCAATAAAACAAGATACGAGATATCTAAGATATCGAGAAATTCAAGACTAGGAAGGCAAGAAATAGAAGAAAGAATCGAATTCAATTCATAAATGATGATTGAATTCAAAAGGGAGAAATGAAACTCGAACCTTACAATGGAATCAAACTAGGTGTCGATCGCCATAGGTTCCAAGTTAACGAGATACATGAAGCCTCGGGCTTCCAACTCGAAGGGCTCAGCCTCTTCTCTAATTCTCTCTTTTCAAGTTGTCATACTAGGTAAACTACTAATGAAATGAGCCAATGTGCTATTTATACATTTAGAATGATAAATGGAAAAAATTGCCCCTAAAGCTGATTCTGGTCCGCTGCTACACATTAACCCTTCGCAATCGCGCAAGGGATAATGCCATCGCGCAGGCACCTCGTCAAAGCATCGCGATCGCGCCAAGGGGCTCGCGATCGCGCAGGTCTCCAGCATTCCTCAACTTCGCCTTTGCGTGCAGTGGTGCGCTGTCGCGCAGGGCAATCAACTACTCTTCGCGATCGCGCAGGTGAGGTCTTCTTCGGCAGGCAGTGAGCTCCCAGTGTGATCCCCTGTTTTGCCTTGTTTTGCGCTGCCCTGTTTCCTGCACTGTTTTCCTCCGTCATTGGTGCTCCAATGCATGATCTTCAAGATGTCTCCGGAGGCCTTGACTCGTATCCCTTGTGCTCTCGAGCTTGGCTTTTGATGGTTGTCGTTTAGGCCGATTTATATTGCATCAATAATCAAACAATTATGATCAAGAAAGAATAAACAATCTGTAATTGGAATTCAATTCATGGAAATCAACATTCAAACCTCAACCTTCATGAATTCTCTCTAACATTAGAACGATATAATTAGCTACGCTTACTCATAATAACAACACAAAGGTTTGATGAAATAATAAAATAATGATGTAATAAATTAATGGAAGGAAGAAAAACCCTTGTTCAAGATGTTATGAGCTCTCAAATTTGCTCCAAAGTCTGGACCCCTCTCAAAAACTAAGTAGAAGAGTATTTATAATGTTTACAAAAGCCTAGCAATTAGTTACACCTAAGCCTAGACGAAATAGGACTTCCAAAACCGCTCCAGGGGTGCTCTAGCTGGCGCCCCGCGCCTCAAACCGTGTGGAACCTAGCAGAGGACATCGAATCTTGCACGTAACGGCCATGCCTCGCGTCCCAAAATGCGGAAGAAAGTTGGGCGCTGCAGTGGGCGCCCCGCGCCCCAAAACGCGCTCACACTAAGCGCTGTAGTGGGCGCCCCGCGCCCCAAAACGCGCCAGGCTAATTTCTCTTTTTCTTCGTCCGCAGCTTACGTCGCGTCGTGCCTTCGTGTGCTCGATCCAATCCTCAATCCAATTCCAGCGTTTTCTTGCTCGATCATGCTCTTTAAAGCTTCAATTTCACTTCATAACAACCTACAATCATATGACATAAAATTAGTGCAACATCATGCTCATCAACTAAAAACGTGCGAATAAAGTATCCAAACGTGAGGAAATATTAAGGAAGTATAGGCATAAAATGCCAATCATCACCACCCCACACTTGAACCTTTGCTGGCCCTCGAGCAATCACAAATAACATCCCAACCTAGGTAGAACAGGTCTGCCTATGACTATGGTTGATACCGACCATTGAACAATGCATACATGACTACTATGGGTCCAACAAACATGCCAATAATATAACAAACTCAAAGCACGAGAACAACCACCCCAAGACAACTCAAATGCACAAACTCGACTAATTGCAACCATGCTCCCACAAAGTCACCCCTACCTACTCAATCAAGAAACCGCGACTTCACCTATATCATGTAAACCGTGTGCCCTCACCAATAATGAAGCAAGAGAGTGTCCCCCAAATATCATACACAATAATGAATATCAAGAATAGAACGGGGACAATAGCATAGAAAGAATTCACTCACTCTCATGAAAAGCTCACATGTCACACATGATGTACCATAGGCTTGCCAGTAGTGTAGGACTCCACTAATGTAAGCTCACTCCAATCGAGATTAACTAGGACTTTAAAAGGGTTGTAATGTAGGCTAAGGGGCTGGCAGGATAAATATGGGTAATAGTGACTACCTCCCTAAGCACTTTAATACATCACATTCAATTTAAGCACATATCTCATCAAAGCCATCCAATTCACCACCCAACAAATTTCACACACACCTTTTTCAACAAGTAGCAATTTTTCTTTTAAGCACAACTCTAGCAAGGATGGATATTCATTTCTTTTTCTAATTTTTTTCAGCCTTTTTTTTCATTTTTTTTCTATTCAATTCTTTCTAAACCTTATCAATACTCCTTCAACTACCTCACAATTTATCAAGTATTCCCCTCACTGGTTCCACTCAAAAACCTCCCAATACTTCAACCACAAACTCCACAATAATATAAAATTATCACTTAAAGTGCTTAAGGAGTAAAGGGTCAAAAGAAAGCAATTTAGAACAAGTGGGTAGACTCGCGGTGTGGGTGCCAAAAAAAAGGTCAAAGGGATCACAACAATCAAGGGTGCATATAAGGGTAGGCACATCAAGGTAAAAAGCATATCTAAGAAGGCCTGTATCATATCCCGACTAGAGCAAACCTAGGATTTCGCTTTGCACACACACGAGGTAAGTTCTAGACACCAATATGCAAACATGGAACACAATAGAATATGCCTCACAATACACATTGCACACAGTCCACACAAAATGGCTCCATCACAACTCTCAATCAAGCAAATAGGGTGCAACTTGTGGGAATTTAAGCACTAATTCACAAAGGTTCACAACAAAGTCAAGTGAGTGGACTCAAGCATCTCAAGGGGTCATTCCATTTTTTTTTCTAGGCATGCATCACAATTTAAAACCAAAAGACACCACAAATAGCACATGCAATAAGTTCAAGTCCACCGGTATCAAACAAATCAAAGGCACCTAGCATTCTACCTATTTCTTTCATCTAGGCCCACCTATAACTAACTACTCTAATCCTAAGAAGAAAGAAAATAAAAAAATACCCGGTTCAAAGGCCTCCCCGTGGAAAAGAACCGAGGCTATAAGAAAAACCACAGGGTGGATGACATGTACCACTACAAAGCCTATAAAGAAAATCTTTTTGCATTTTTTTTCTAATAAAACAAAAGCAAATACTAAAAAGAAAAACAAAATGTCATGTGACCAAAGAAAAATCCTAACGGTACATGCATCCCTAACCTCAAAAATAAAAGGAATTTTCCCCACCTCACACTTAAACAATGCAATGTCCTCCGTGCAAAAATAATAAAGTGCAAGGTAGAAGAAACTTCCCTGGAGTGCGGGCCTCGTTCAAGCTTCCATACAGCATGGGGTACTCAGACGTCCCCTAAAAAGTCATCAACAATAAGCAGGGGTGCGGCCAATAACTCAAAAAGGAGTACAGAAATTGCGAAACCACACAAACCGCAGTTCCACCCGCGGCGCGCCACCAAGGCTCCTGAAAATTTTTACTTACTGCCACTGCAGGCGCGGGGCGCCTGTTCAATTTTTTCCGCACTGAATTCTTTTCCCTCGCGCGATACCAAGCGCGGGGCATGCTTTAAAGTGCCTCAAATCCCTGACGAGGTCCTCTTCGAGTGAAACATAGTACGATGTTAGTTCAAGGTGCAAACCAGACTAAAACACGTCGACTACATCTCGTTTCGCACTCCCAACACCTAAAAATGACAAAATAAAAACAAAAACTACGTGACACTATAAATAAAATAATACAAGTACAAACTCGGGTTGCCTCCCGAGAAGCGCCTTAGTTAACGTCGTGGCACGACGACACTTTTAGCTCACTTCCAGCATTTATGTCTTCTCTTCTTACGACGAACCTTTGCTTTCTTCCTTTCTTTGAGAGAACCCATCTTGAACTTTACATGTGATGTGCCATTGCTATCTTGTTCCACATTCTGCTCACACACGTCATTTGGTTTACTTCCATGTTCTTGTTTGAAGCATTCGATCATAGAGCACTCTTCAACCTTAGTTATGTGCTCCTTCTCAATATAAACCTTGAAAGTAACCTTTTCTCCATGCGCTCTAACAGTCATCTCTCCCAGCTCCATGTCAATAATTGCCTTCAAGGTGACTAAGAATGGTCTCCCCAAAATGATTGGAGCTTCTCGGTCCTCTTCATAATCTAGGACTACAAAATCAGCAGAGAATGTAAACTTACCAACTTTAAGCAACACATCCTCCAACTTACCATCAGGGCGAGTGAGTGATCCATCCGCCATCTTAAGAGTAACTGAAGAGGGCTTGATTGCTCCTAGCCCTAACCTTTTGCAAACAGATAGAGGCATGAGATTTATGCGCGCACCCAGATCACACAATGCACCAGTGATATTATGCCCTCCAATGCTTCAAGGAATAGTAAACCTCCCAGGATCTTGAAGTTTTGGAGGTAGCTTGTTCAAGATTGTGCTACACTCCTCGACTAACTCAACTGTATCTATCTCTTGAGGCTTTTTCTTCTTGACTAAAATCTCTTTTAAGAACTTCACAAAGGATGGTATCAATTCACAAACATCAGTCAAAGGAATGTTAACTTGAAGCTCTTTCAACATACTCACAAATTTCGATACTGGGCCACATCCTTCGATGATATAAGTCTCTGCGGGAATGGTGGAGGCGGCAGAGGTGCCTCTTTTTTCTCTTCTTTCTTCTTTACCTTCTCCACTTTTTCAACTTTTTCTATTTCAGCTCTCTCCTCAGACTTGGCCATTAGCTCTCCACCTTCAATTAAAGTCACTGGAAGACATTGCTTAGGCCCTTTTCTAACAGTACTCGATCCAGCATCACCAGGGGGTGCTCCATGTTGTCTAGAATTTGTAGCGCCCACCAACTGCCCCAACTGGTGCTCCAGGTTCTTTTGAGCATTGACAAGATCTTGTATGGCATGTGCATGGGCTGCAGTGTCAGCTATCATTCTCTGCTGTCCTGCCATTATCTGCTTTAGCATATCTTCAACTGAATTGCTAACCTGCTGTGGTGGAGCTGGAAGTGGTTGGTAATTATTTGGGGCTCTCATATCGCCTTGATAATAAGCATTACCAAACTGATTTTGACCTTGCGACCTGTTTTGATTACCCACGTAATAAACTGACTCTAGATTAGAAGAGCAAACCTCTGTAGCATGATCTTGACCACAAACCTCACAAAAACTCTGGAGTTGTTGCACTGGAGCCACTGGTTGCTGAGTCTTTAGCTTGCTGATTTGGTTGGCAATGGCGTCCATCTTTGCATTCAATGCTGAGATTTCATCTAACTGAAGTACCCCAGCAGATTTCTGCGTAGTAGCTCTACCATCTCCCTGCCAATCAGGATTGCTCTGCGAAAACTTGTCTAGTAATTCATAGATCTTGTCAAAGTTTAAGGCCAGTACTTGTCCTCCAGCAGCAGCATCTACCACGATCTTAGTATGCGCAGTCAACCCCTCAACAAAAGTATGTGCCAGAACCTCATTTGATTTGTTATGGTATGGACAATCTCTCAGTAAAGCTTTAAACCGCTCCCAGGCTGAATACAAAGACTCTCCTTCTCTCTGTCTGAAGGACATAATTTCACTCCTCAGCCGGGCTGTCTTGGCAGATGGATAAAACTTAGCTAAGAACTTCTTAGCCAAATCATCCCAAGTAGTGATAGACCCAAGCTTTTCAGCCTTTAACCACTTCCTTGCTGCCCCAATCAGTGAAAACGGGAACAATGTCAGGCGAACATAATCAGTAGGATCTTCCGTCGGTGTAAAAGTATCACTGATCTCCATGAAATTATGAATGTGTTGTTGCGAATCTTCATGAAGTAATCCACCATATTGCCCAGTCGCATGCAGCAACTGAATCATGCCGGGTTTAATCTCAAAGTGACCAGTGATTGCATGCTTAACTATGCTAGATGCTACCCCCTCCAGGCTAGGGAGAGCAACATCTCACACAGCTAAGGTGCATTCTTCTGCCATTCCTGTAGGTAAAGATCAATCAGGACCTAATACCTGAAACAGCACAAAACTCAAAAAAAAAAAAAAAAAAAAAAAAAAAAATTAAACCTGAATAGAAAATAATAAAATGTTCAAAAAGAAATCAGTCAATTGTTTAGTACCGGGCAACGGCGCCAAAAACTTGTTGCTCCCAACGCACACGCAAGTATACGTGCTCGACAAGTAATAAAGTGATAAGTAGAGTATCGTTCCCACGAGGACTATTCAGACTGGACTCCTAACAAACAATTTCTTAACACTATTCAGGGATATTTTCCAATAGTGAGAATATTATCAACTACAAAAATAGTAATTAAAATGGTTAAAGTGAATTCAAACAATGGAGCAAAAATTGGTTGTTATCAGTAGTAATGAGACAGTCCAGGGTTAGAGCTGCGACCAATCCAGTTGAGTTATCCTGTTGATTCCACTTCTTAAGTCCCAAGATTGCTAACTAACAAGTTAATTGTACCTGTAAAAACCTGTCGATTCTTCACGATCTATGCAAGCTACTCTAACGCCTATATGTCTATGGAGTTAAATCACATGCACGCATTAACGAACTCTGTATTTAGCTAAGCAAGGTGAATAGGTATATGTCTATCCTACCCACAAATTGATTCCCCAATGCCCAAGTTCACAATCAAGCCCTATTCTTTCTTATATGCGTTCATAAATTCCCTCTGTCGAGTTCAATCTAAGAACTGTAGATATTGTTCAATTATTAGGCCGTTATAATCAAACAATTATGATTAAGAAAGAATAAACAATCTGTAATTGAAATTCAATTCATGGAAATCAACATTCAAACCTCAACCTTCATGAATTCGCTCTAACCCTAGAACAATATATTTAGCTACGCTTACTCATAATAACAACACAAGGGTTTGATGAAATAATGAAATAATGATGTAATAAATTAATAGAAGGAAGAAAAACCCTTGTTCAAGATGTTATGAGCTCTCAAATGTTCTCCAAAGTCTGGACGCCTCTCAAAAACTAAGTAGAAGAGTATTTATAATGTTTACAAAAGCCTAGCAATTAGTTACGCCTAAGCCTAGACGAAATAGGACTTCCAAAACCGCTCCAGGAGTGCTCTAGCTGGCGCCCCGCGCCTCAAACCGTGTGGAACCTAGCAGAGGACATCGAATCTTGCACGTAACGGCCATGCCCTGCGTCCCAAAATGCGGAAGAAAGTTGGGCACTGCAGTGGGCGCCCCGCGCCCCAAAACACGCTCACACTGAGCGCTGTAGTGGGCGCCACGCGCCCCAAAACATGCCAGGCTAATTTCTCTTTTTCTTCGTCCGCAGCTTACGTCGCGTCGTGCCTTCGTGTGCTCGATCCAATCCTCAATCCAATTCCAGCCTTTTCTTGCTCGATCATGCTCTTTAAAGCTTCAATTTCACTTCATAACAACCTACAATCATACGACATAAAATTAGTGCAACATCATGTTCATCAACTTGAAAACGTATGAATAAAGTATCCAAACGTGAGGAAATATTAAGAAAATATAGGCATAAAATGCCAAACATCATCAAACAAAGGTGAAGTATCATAACTAGGTTCATCACCCAAACTTGAGGAGTCATCGAATACAATCCGATCCATCTCATCCTCTAGGGACTCCTCAAGGTCACCACCATCCTTACTACAACACATAGTTCCACCATGAGCAATTATATCAATAAGGGTGTGATCAAAGAACTCATAGCACTTGAAGTATCATGTTCAACCTCCTCTTCATGAAGCTCACAATGAATATCTTCATTTCTTTGCCTTCCTTCCAAAGCACATGGTTGAGGCTCCATTAGCTTGCTTCCAAGAGTACCTACACAAAAGCCAATACAAGAAGAAGAAGAAGAAGAAGAAGAAGAAGAAGATATAGCATGGTAAGAACAAAGGGTGTCCTCACTCTCATTTTGTCTTTCCTCTCCTCTTCTTTCTTTCACTTTTCTCTCAAGGCCAAGTGTAAATTTGAGTGACAATCCACTCACATCACTCCTCACATACTCTCCTTTTTCCACTCTAGGATTGTCATCGGTCACTCCCTTACTCCTCTCTATCTTTTGTCTCTCATTTTCAAGAGCAATGGGATGAGGTTCAAGAATTTCCTCATTTGGAGTAGACTGACTCTTAACTTGTTTCAATTCATCACGTTGGGGATTGCCCAAGTTGATGCCCACTTGTTGGGGAATGCCCAACTCACGATCACAAGTGCCTTTCCGGCATCTTTTGAGACACTATGGGTCTCTTCTCTTTCAAGGTTCTCAAGCCTCACACTTATGGCTTTCACCTCGGCCAAGAGAGTGGCCAAGATGCGTACCAAAATCTTAATGGTCTCGTCAACGTCTCCGCTCATGTACCTACAAAAAGCAAAAGCTAAAGAAAAAGGGTTAGAGTAAAAACCTCACTCGCTCCCTCACTTTTTGAATGTCACTCGGGTACACTCAATTTAGTGGGTAGGATCACTCAAGCTTGATTCCAAAGGCTTCCTCGTAGATGAACAACCTCCTCAATAACCAATCAAGTTCACAAGAACCAAATACTCTTCAGGGAAAGTGGAATTGATGTGACTCTATGGATGAACGACTATATAAGTGAGCACTTTAAGCAACAAAGTTCTACGAGTATTCTTTGAATTCTAATCTTCTCTAAGCACGATTAATCCTAAAGGCTCAAAGAACTAGTACTAATCAAGAAGGAATGTACTCTACAAGTACTAGTCGGAAACAATACAATCAAAGAAACATGAAACCCTATGAAGAAACACTACCCACGACTGAAACAGGGTTCAGGCGCACCTCCCAGAGGTTAGGTGCTCCGCCTGTGTGTTCAGGAACACCACCTGGGTGTCAAGCACACCGCCTGGGCTGTGAGGCATTGGCTTGGCTAGGCGCTCTGCCTAGGGGCCAGGCGCTCTGCCCAGCGCTGTGTTTCAGCTTTCCCACCACGTGTTCTTGGACGATTTTGACCCTAATTCTTCAATGATTTCAAGTTGTTTCTCAAATCAAAGGATACCCAAAGGTGTTTTCAACTATTACAAACAATCACCAATAATTTATATCACCAAACAACCAACAACAAGATCGAATCAAGCTTTGAAGTAAAAATTTCAAGGGTTTCAAGTTTTGGGATTTCAAATTTTTGATTTTCAATACGTAACACAAAAACACGTTATGAGGGTTTCAACTCAATGGGAATACATAATGGAACAATCCCCGATACCTTTTAACACTTGGGGATTCGAATCCAACCCGATCTATGAATTTTTTTGAAGTTTTTCAACTTTTCAATTTTTTAATTTTTCTTCAAGAACAACAAAGAGAACAACAATCACAAAGATAAAATTGCACAATCGAGGGTTTGTTAGAACAAAACCTATCTGTGCTCTTATACCAACTGATGCAATGTAAAATGCAGAAGCTAAAACAATACGAAATATACGGAAGCGAAAATAAGATAAAGTAATATCTAACATGATATCGAGATAAAAAACAAGACGAAGCTTGAAACGATAACCTAAGTAGCACCGAAGAACTTGTCTCGATACACCCCGGGTCAATGTCAATAATCACATGTACTACGCAACTACCCTCAAGAGGCAAAGAGATTCGATGTTCAACTTGGATTCGACCAAGTGAAATCAAGCCCGCTCACGGGTTCTTCATTGAGATTCACTCAATTGTTCATCATTCTAATATTCAAGGTTTGCTAGTTATAAATGAAAAGCCTAAGGGTGTATTTATAGACCCTTCTAAGACTAATGTGAAATGTCTAAAAATCCCTAAAACTAAGTTAAAACAATATACAACACTTATGGGTAAAATAAGAAGTTTACACCAAAAGTTGGGGAATTTCGCATAGTAGGCACTCAGTCTAGCCCTGGGCGCTTCGCCTGGTGGAGCTACTGACCAAGAGGCTGGGCGCTCCGCCTGGTTGGCCTTGAAGCTGGGCGCTCCGCCTGGCTTCTCAAGCGCTCCTCCTCAGCTTGGTAATGGTCTTGGGTGCTCCTCTTTGGCTTGGGGCGCTCCTCCTTCAAGGAATCTGTGGTTTGTGGCCTTAGACTCATCTCTAAAGCTCTTGCCTTTGCTTCTTCGTATCCCCCTAGCTCGACTCTTGATGGTTGGGTCCTATGCGCAATTTGGATTGCATCAGTACTTGATCCTAATCCTACTTTGCTTTCATCACCCTAACGGGATTTAAGGTGTAGGTTTATGGAAACTAGCGAGCATTTGAGTTATATTGGCTACGGTCTACCGCATCTAAAGGGAAAAGACGTAAAACGGTCATTCCCGCTCGAGTCCTTGGAATAGGGTTTCTCGTGCCCCATTATTGACCGTAACAAGCTTGATGAGGTAAATCCTCCTTATCCCTAACGGGTTTTCAGGAATACAATTGTGGTCCGGCCATCGATGTTACCCATATGATTTGTAAGGTTAAAACAAGAGTTTAATTAAAGGAATCTTGTCAGAATGAGTAAACCCTTAGCTCATTCTCCATATTTACATACATTTTAAAGTGTTTGAGTTGATTTTATGCTCTTAGTGTTAATCGTGATGGAATTCATTTTAAATCATTCTCCCTCATTGGCTTGCAGTTGTAGTTAATTCAATTTCTATCAATTTATATTTAGGAATATATGAACAATTCGTAGAACTCGTTACTATTCAATCTAAGTCTAATAGATTGCAAGCTAGCTCCCTGAGGAAATCGACCCCGACTCTTAGTTGGGTACTATCTTTTACGATGGCCCCACACCTTAATAGGTGAGTAGATTGAGCGTCGATCAAATTTTTGCACCGTTGCCGGGGAGTAACGATACATCTATTAGATTGAATATTTTGTGTTCTTGTCTTGTGAGTTATTCCTACCATTTTACCTCTTGCTTTGGTTATACCGTATGTAGATGACTATTAGCAATGAGAGAAAATCCAAATCGAGCTATGCGGAAACCCTCTACAATCGTGCAAATAAGAGAGCTGCATTTCCAAATGCTCCAATAGCTCCAAATAATTATGATAGAGAAACCGAGGAAAATTATGATGACACTTTTTTAATAAGAAGAGTTATGGAATTCATGATGTGTTTGAAGAGAATGATCAACCTCAAGTTGAAGATGGTGCCCCAATTGATGGGAACCCTATTGGCAACAATCAAGCCAATGAGGGAGTTAATGTTGGTGACAATATTGGTGTTGCAGGCAATGCACATCACAGAGTTAACAATGCTAACCGAGGAGGTCGAGGTACAAATCGAGGTGTTCGTGTTAATCAAGCTAATCAAAGAGCCAATCGCGTGAATGTTCGCAATGTCAATCGGAACTAAAGGAATCCAAGGGGTGCCCGAAATGCAAATCCACCGGTACAAGATGTGGAAGAGTCCAATGAAGAAGTGAATATGGAAAGTATTGCTAGTACAATTTTTCCTCCACCCATTCGTGGTAATGTTACTTTCAACACTCCACAAGTGATCTTACATGGGCTTGACCAAATTGGTAGTTTAGTGGAAGCAAGCATGAGGATTTAAATGAGCATTTGAGGAATTTTATTTAAACACACAATCTCTACAAGTCGGCCCATTATTCGGGAGAATCTTTATGCCTAAGGGTCTTTTCCTATTCTCTATCCGGGAAGGCCAAGGCATGGTTGAATAAGCTACCAAAGAACTCAATTCATACTTGGGAGGAACTTTTAAAGCAATTCTTGGCAAAAATCTTGCCTAAGGGTAAACAAGCTTCAATGAAGGACAAAGTTTATATGTTCAAGCAAGATACAACTGATTCATTGTCCGAAGCTTGGGAAGCTTTCCAAGACGTTTTACTACATTGTCCAACTCATGGTTTTGGAGATGATATGCTCCTACAATGTTTCTACCAAGGGCTCAACAAGTTCAAGCAATCGGCCGTGAATAATTTGTGTGGAGGTGCTATAATTGATAAGACTTATATGAAAGTCAAGAAAATTCTCAACAAAGTTGCCAAACAATCTCAAGATTGGCAATCTAGAGCCCAAAACCCAAACGGTGATAGTGGAATGAATCCGAACCCTGGAGTTCCACCTCTTGCTCTTCTCCAAAGAGGACAAGAAGAGTATTTTTCGGAACGATATTTCAATGTCCATGGTGAAGAAGAAGACAATTATGTGTCTAACCATCAAGGTGGTTATCAAAGGCCAATGGAGGCAAGATAGAGGAAGACAATATTGGAGCAACAATCAAGATGAGAGATGAGTTGGTGCCTCTCAAAGCTATGTACCAAGAGCTCAATACAAGCAAGGTGAGAATGAAGGAAAAGGTCAATCCAAGCTGGAAGAAATGATGGGAGAAGTCCTTAAGAATCAAGAAAGTTACTCCGGTGACATCAAAGATATCAAGCAAACGGTCACATCTCACAACACTTCCACCAAGGCTCTTGAATCTCTAATGAGTAGCCTATCTCACCAAGTAAATCAAAGACCTCAAAGAGCACTACCAAGTGACACGGTGGTGAATCCTAATAAGAATGGCAAAGATCATGTGATGGAAATTATAACCCGGAGTGGAAAAATATGGGATGATCCTAAGGCAAAAGATGATGGTGTGGAACTAGAGGTGCAAGATCATGAGCAAAACAACGGGGAAGAGTTGAATTAAGGCAAGGCAATTGATGTGGATGTAGAGATTCCAAGGCATGAAATTGATGATGATGCAGTCCACAAAAACCAAGTCCCGAAGTCACTACCACTCAAAAAGCCAAACCAAAGAAAACCCCACCACCAAAACAAAGCCCTCCTAGTCCAAGCTCCATTCCCAGAATTCCACTTCATTTCCTGCAAAAGAGTGTCAAGTAAAGACAAGCATCAAAAGGCAAGAAGATTTGGGATAAAATAGCAACATCTCTCAACCTCTCTTTGGTTGATGCATTAAGCCAAATGCCAAATGTTGCTAAACTCGTGAAAGATCTTGTTACCAAAAAGACCTATGAGGGTTATGAACAAACCAAGGTAACTCATCAATGTAGTTCAATTGTCTCAAAGCATATGGCAAGAAAGATGGAAAACCCCAGAGCCTTCACGGTCTCGTGTACAATTGGAGGGACACATTTCCCTAAAGCTCTATGTGATCTTGCAGCAAGCATCAATTTGTTGTCGTACGCAGTGTACAAGACTTTGAATACCAAGGAAGTTCCAAAAGCCACAACAATTCACTTGCAAATGGCCGACTGTTCCATGAAGCAACCAATTGGAGTTATCACTAATGTTCTAGTTATGGTGGAAAAGTTCATACTCCCAACGAACTTTATAATTCTTGATTGCCCAGTGGACTTTGATGTCCCTATTATTCTTGGCGTCCATTTCTAGCTACTGGGAGGGTATTATGTGGCGTGGAGAAGGGAGAACTCATTTTCTAATTCAATGGAAAGAAGGTTGTGTTCCATATATGCAAAACATTAAAACAACCTATGGATGAGGAAGCCACTTGTTCTTATGTGGATATGGTTGTGGATGCACTTGTAGAAAAAGAGAGTGTCCTAGTGAGTCAAACGGATGAAATAGTCGTGGAAATTTGGAACAGGGACATTGACAATGAGGGGAAGCCAATTGTTCTTATATGGATATGGTTATAGATACACTTGTAGAAAAATAAAGTGTCCTAGTGAGTCTAGCGGATGAAATGGCCGTGGCAATTTGGAACAGGAGTATTAAAAATGAAGAGAGTATTGCCGAGTGTGTGAAGCCATTGGAAGGATTTGGTACTAGACCCTATGTGCCCAAAAAGCTTTCCCTCGATCTTAAAAACCAAACCAGACCACCTAAAAAACCATCCATGAAGAACCTCCAACTCTTAAAATCAAAGTCCTACTAACCTACTTCAGATATACCTTCTTAGGGCCAAAATCCACTCTTCCTATAATCATTTCTTCCCACTTAACCGAAGAATAAGAAGACCAACTAGTTAAAGTGGTAAAACGGAGAATTAAAGCAATTGGGTGGACTCTTTCGGATATAAGGGGAATTGATTCGGGAGTTTTTACTCAAAATATTCTACTCTAAGAGAGTTGCAAACAAACGGTGTAGCATCAACGAAGGTTGAATCCTCCAATGCAAGAAGTTGTCAAGAAAGAGATCATAAAATAGTTAGATGCAGGGGTGATTGTTCTACTCTCCAATAGAGAATGGGTCTCACCCGTTTAATGTGTGCCCAGAAAGGAGGGATGCCAGTAGTTCACAATGAGAAAGGTGAGTCTATATCATCTTAGACCGTGATTGGTTGGCGAGTATGCATGGACTACCGTAAGCTCAACTATGCAACAAAAAAAGATCATTTTCCCCTACCTTTCATTGAAAAATGCTTGATCGTTTGGCAGGCCGTGCTTATTATTGATTCCTTGATGGATATTTGGGGTACAATCAAATCTCAATTGAAGCAAATCATCAAGATAAGATAACCTTTACATGCCCATATGGTACGTTTTCATTTCACAAGATGCCTTTTGGACTTTGCAATGCCCCGGCAACCATTCAAAGATGCATGCTTGCACTTTTACATGTTATGGTGGAGAACTTCTGTGAAGTATTCATGGATGATTTCTCAGTAGTCGGTGATCCCTTTGAAGATTTCTATCTTACTTGGAGAAAGTATTAGAGAGGTGTGAAGGGACAAAGCTTGTGCTAAACTGGGAGAAATGTCATTTCCTTATTCAAGAAGGTATAGTCCTAGGGCACAAGGTGTCCAAGAAGGGAATTGAAGTAAGTCATGCCAAGATTAAAGTTATCTCCTACAACCGTCAAAGAAGTGAGAAGCTTTTTGGGACATGCGGGTTTTTATCGCCGCTTTATTAAATAATTTTCCAAGATTGTGAATCCTTTGTGCAAATTGTTTGGAAAAGATGCCAAGTTTGAGTTCAATGAGGCATGCTTGAAAGCCTTTTTAGAGGTAAAGAAGAGTTTGACAACCGCACATGTGATAGTGATACCAAGATGGGATCTTCTATCTGAACTTATGTGTGATGCTAGCGATGTATCATTAGGGGCTGTGCTTGGCCAAAGAGTTGGGAAGACGTGTCATCCGATCTATTATGCTAGCAAGACCATGAATGGGACTCAATTAAACTATGCGGTGACGGAGAAGGAGTTATTGGCCATTGTATTTGCTTTTGAAAGATTATGATCTTATTTGGTGGGATCCAAGGTCATTGTGCACACCGATCACTCCGATATCCGGTATTTGATGGCAAGAAAGACTCAAAAGAAAGATTGATACGATGGGTGCTCTTGTTACAAGAATGAGGTGCTTGACAGTAAAGGGAACCGAGAATCAAGTGGAGGACCACTTATCTCATTTGGAGGAGGAGGGTCTCCCAAAAGAAACCCTTGAGATCAATGACATTTCTCCCGATGAGAGAATATTGGCGGTATCTTGGGAAGAAATCCCTTGGTACGTGGACTTAGCCAATTTTGTTGCATGTGGAGAGGTCCCGAAAGACTTCTCATTCAATCAAAAGAAGAAGTTGATGAAAGATGTCCGAAAATACTTTTGGGATGAGCCCTTTCTATTCAAAGTATGTGTTGATGGAATGATAAGAAGATATGTTTCCGAAGACGAGCAAAGGGCTATTCTTGAAGGATGTCACTCCGCTCCATATGGAGGGCATCCTGGTAGTGTTAGAACGGCGGCGAAAGTACTTGAATGTTGTTTCTTTTGGCCTACTTTATACAAGGATGCTCATGATTATAAAAGGAGTTGTGATCAATGTTAGAGAATGGGGGGAATCACAAAAAGGCACGAAATGGCTCAAAACCCCATTGTGGAAGTAGAACTCTTTGATGTATGTGGGATTGATTTTATGGATCCTTTCCCAAATTCCTATAGTATGAAATACATCCTTGTGGTAGTTGACCATGTTTCCAAATGAGTTGAGGTAATCGCCTTTCCAAACAATGAAGCTAGAAGTGTCACCGCCTTCTTTAAGAAAAGCATTTTCACAAGATTTGGCATCCCTCGCACAATCATAAGTGACGGGGGGAATCGACTTTTGCAACTGAGCTTTTAATTCCTTGTTGGAGAATTATGGGGTGAGACACAAGGTTGCTACACCTTATCATCCCCAAACGAGCGGTCAGTGGAAGTGTCAAATCGTGAGATTAAGCAAATTTTAGCTAAGTCGGTTAATGTGAACCGAAAGGATTGTGCTAAGAAGTTGGATGATACCGTATGGGCATATCACACGGTATACAAGACTCCGATTGAGATGTCACCATTCCGGTTAGTTTTTGGCAAAGCTTGCCAACTCCTCGTTGAGTTGGAGTATAAAGCCTATTGGGTATTGAAGAAGCTTAACATGAATTGGGAAGAAGCTTCCAAGACACGGGTGGAGAAATTGCATGAACTCGAAGAGATGAGATTTCTTGCTTATGAGAATGCCAAGCTCTATAAGGAGAAGATGATGATTATTCATGACAAGAAGATATGGAGCTGTGCATTCAAGGCGGGGGATATAGTGCTATTGTTAATTCAAGGGTGCACCTCTTTCCCAGTAAATTGAAGTCCAAATGGAGTGGACCCTACAAGGTGGTGGACACACCACCATATAGATGGGTCGAGTTGCAAGAGAAGGGAAGTTCCAAAACTTTTCAAGTAAATGGCAAAGGGTGAATCACTACTTGGGATGTGAAGCTGAACCTAGAGAGGTTGCTTGCATCTATCTCATGGACCCTTGATAGAATGAGGTAACACCGTCATGCCGCAACGTTAAATCAAGCACTTCTTGGGAGGCAACCCAAGTTTTACTTTTAGTTTTTAATTTTTTGATTTTAGCATTTTATTTAGTGTAAAACTTGCACATTAAGTTCTTTGATAGTTGCATTTGATCTTGGTTGAGTGGTGTTAGTGCAGGTACCATGCAAGGTGTGAAAAAGAATGATTCAACCCTAAGAAAAAAAGAAGGGAGTTGAAATGTGGGAAAGAACTACAGAAGGAAATGCGGAAAAAGTTATGCGGCCTTCTAAACTTGATGCGGGCCGCCGGTTCAAACAGAAAAGAAATTTTTTTCTGCAGAGTGGAAAAGCATCAACCCGGTCAATTGGACAGACACCGATCCCACTCCACAGAATATCATGCGGTTCACCCACCTATGCGCTTAAAAAGGGACTTGCGTCAACATCGGCAAGTCTTCGGCGACCTACCGAACAAGCGGCGACCCACAACTCTCATGGGCCAAGTCGGGTTAATCGACTATAAAAGGCCCCAGGTAAGCTTTACTTTCAGTTTTTACACACCACACTGGCACCCACTCGCCAGAACCACTATTCCGACCATACCCAACCAAAATCAACACTCCAAATCACTCACACGCACCGGATTTCACCAATCCACCACTGCTCCCTCAACCCGTTTTCATTTTTCAAGCAAAGCCGGTAGGTTTTAACCTCAATTTTT
The DNA here is from genome assembly GCA_029990175.1 of Petunia secreta. Classification (NCBI taxonomy): domain Eukaryota; kingdom Viridiplantae; phylum Streptophyta; class Magnoliopsida; order Solanales; family Solanaceae; genus Petunia; species Petunia secreta. The sequence goes on from JARKIP010000053.1 coordinate 9,605,210, forward strand.
ATTTCTTGTTATTTTAAGTGTAGGGTAAGTTAGAACATCATGTTAGGGGTGGGGTTTGGTGAATATCATGCCTTTTTACATGAACTTAGAGAAATCTAGTACCTTAGTTTTAGGGGTTGTTTTTAACATGATTTTGTGAAATTTTTATACCCCATGGTGTGTGATATTGTTTGAAATTGTTGTTGAGTGAAGAAATGGGTAGAAAAAGAGAGTGAAAGAGAAAATAATCAAAATAAACTTAAAATGGAACCTTGAATATACCTTGTTGTGCTTGATAATCTTGAAAAGAGTTGAACTTAGTATGACTCTTAGTTGATTTTTAATTGAAAATTGGTTAAAAATGTGGTCACGTTCTTAAGAAAGTATTTGAATGCAGTGAGAAGTTGAAAACACCACATAGGAGTGTGTTTGAGGGTGTTGAGGGATGTGAGAAGGACTAACTTGGAATTTGTGCACTGTAGTTTGAATTTGGCCAATGCTTCGGCGAGCCGCCGATGAGGATTGGCTTCGCAATTCAAAATGCGGAAAACACATGGCGTGCCTCCAATTCCATTTGCGGAACTGCCGGCGTTACTAGTTTGTTGGGAATTTGTGTAAGTGAGGCTTGACTCTCGCTTCTTAAGCGGCGCCCTACCTCTTCTAGTCAACAAGACTTTCTGTGAATCGCCGATAGGGGTTAGTGTCGCAAATTAAAGTGCGAAGAGCACACGGCTGGCCTGCAGTTCCATTTGTAGAGCCCCCGGTATAATCAAAATGTTTTTTAAATTGTGCGGCTGAGGCTATACTCTCGCACGTTGAGTTGCAGGCTGCCGATCATTTTCTGTCGCCTCTAATGTTTATTGTGCGGGCCTCATGAGATTCTGCAGGCCGCCGAATGTTGTGCTAAACTGAAAATTCCCTGAGATTTTGTAACTGTTTTGCGTCTTTCTTAGACTTCATGTGTAGTAGTTAGGCTTAGTCTTAATGTAATGTAGGAGTAGAATAGTGTAGCTAGTTTTTGTGCTAATATTTTGCTTTGAGATGGTCTTGTTCAGGCACTCATGGTGGGGAAACACGTAGTCCATAAAGGAGGGAAAAAGAAATCACTCACTAATGCGAAAAGAAAGGAAGCTGAACTTCAGAAAAAGCTAGAGCTTATCTAGCTAAGGTAAGAGAGGAAGAAGATGCATACAAGAAAGGGAAAGCAAAGGTAGATCCTAAACCATCAAAGCAGAAGTCAACTCTTGGACAAAGGCCTTCTAATCCTACCCATTCAATTGATGAAGGTGAGTCAGATGTAGAAGATTGGGGTGAGGAAGGGGTGAAAATCATGCTAGATTCTGAAAAGGAACACTAGAGAACAAAGAAGATCATGAATAACAGGTTCAACAAAAGCAAAGAAGCTGAGGAGATGTTCTATACAAAGAGAAATGTCAACCCAGAAAAGATGGTGCAAACTGAATGGGCCAAAAAATATGGTGAGGAGTTCTATGGTGAGATAAAGAGAAGAAAGTAGGAGTTTTTGCTAGAACCCCCGGGCAAATACAATGAAGTGATGATGAAGGAGTTCTATGCCAACCTTTCACAAGAAAAGAAAGATTCCTACCATTTCAAAGTTAGAACAGTGGATGTCTACTTCAGTAATGAAGAGATCAATGAGGCTTATGGGTTGATACCACCATCCAACCAAAGGGAATATGAGAGAAAAGACAAAATATGGAAGATTGGGGAAGAGTCAAGCTTGAGAACTTGGCTTGCAGCCATCATTGCCGCACCTGGAGCTTTACCAACTTGGTTATACCTAGCGATTGAAACTAAAAAGAAAGATCTGAGTTTTATCGCAAAAGGATGGAATGTTGTGATTAATAGAAGGTTCTTCCCATCTTTGAATTACACAAGAATCACCAATGAAAAAGCCGTCCTTATAGTTTCTATCATGCACTACTATCCCATTGATGTAGGCAAAGTCATCTGTAGAAGCATCAATGATAGAGCTCATCACAACCAAACTGCTATTGTTTTTCCTTTCTTGCTCACTAAACTAATGTAGGGTGTGCCCATGTTACTTGATATTGACTACTTGAAAGAAGACAAGGGCACTGTTTATCTCAAATGAATTCAAGATAATGAAATCAAAGAAAGGGAAGCTCTTGCCAAGATGGACAAGGATGAGATATCAGCTGCACCCCCTCAAAGAGGGAAGAAATCTCTAGTTCGAAAACTTCCAGTTCCTCATCCAACAGTAGATGAAGGCTCAGTAAGACAATTTGAACTCTTCAATATTCCTCAAGTACTAAAAGGCATCGATGACAAGCTGTTGGGACTTGACACAAATGTGACACACCTAAGGGGGTATGGATCGGCGTACTGGGACTCAAACCAGTTTGTATCGGCCCAAGCTTTAGCTGAATTAGAAAAATCCCTCAAACCTATGGTAGATGCCATGAAGGAGCTGACCCAAGCTGTTAAAGACAATATCGAAAAGCTGGAAGATATGAGAAAGAGAGTAGCAGACTTGAAGGTTTCTAACCTAAAAACAAGATTGGAGCTTAGGGCCCTGAAAATTAAATTAATGACAAAAAAAGGAGTTGGAACTAGCAAACCAAGCAAAGATGATGAAGAAGATGCTAGTAAGAGTGAAGATCATGAAGAATCCCAAGGTGAAAATGCGACAAAGGAACAACACTCTCCAATAATTAAAAAAGATCCAAAGGTGGTACAAGCTGAAATACAAGCATTTAGACAGACACAAATCAAGATGTGGCAAGAGCTAAAGAAAAGGGAGAAGCAAATGGAGCAAGGCAGTTAAGGCCCCATATTGAAAAAGCAAAAGACAGAAAGTGATGTGAAAGAAAAGGTGAGTGCAAATCCAAAAGAAAGTGACAAGGCAAGTGACTCTAAAGAGGACCCAAAATCATACGCGGGAAGAGAAAAGTGGAAGATAGTGCAAAGAAAGGTGAAAAGGAAGCAGAGGTGAAAGAAAGAGACAAAAAGAAAAATTAGAGTGAGGAGAAGAATGAAGGAGAAACAGAAGAAGAGAGGGCAACAAGGAAGGAGCAAGAAAGAATACAAAGGGAAGAAGACAAGAAGAAGATGAAAGATGAAAGGAGGAATGCTGATGCACAAGCAGCAGTGGCAGAAAAAGAAAGACAAGCATAACTTGCTAAATTAGATGAAGCAAATATGAAGGCCATGGCTGCCAAACCAGTTGCAACCATCCTTAGTTCCCACTACTACAATCCAAAGTCCGGTAAGTGAGAAAGCATCATCAAATGCTCCACTTAAGAAGGACAAGGCTCCTCCATCATCATCATGATCATTTTTAGGGAGAATCTCACCCCTTACCCATTATACTTTTGTTTTTTCTTTTGATTAGTTGCTTTGGGACAAAGCAACTTTTCATATTGGGGGTGGTGTAGTTAATTTTTGCGGAATGTCCTAAACTATGTTAATATTGGTACTTTAATTTAGGATGTTTGATTGCTTGTTTTAAAATTCTTGTCTTTAAATTCTTAGTGTAAATGTTTTTAGTTGTTAGAAAAAAATAAAAAATCCAAAAATATTGAAAAAGTGAAAAATCCAAACAAATTGCAAAAATGAAAAAATTTGAAAAATCCCAAAAAGATGCTATAGGTACTCCCATGAACTGTGCTTGGGATGTTGCCGTCTTTCCTCTGATTCGCACTCGTTGCGATACGTAGGCAACCCTTGTGAAACTTACTTTCACTTGGGCCCGAAATAACAACCACGTCCATTGTAAATACCATTTGTGTAAATAGTTTAGATGTAGTAAATAACCTTCTTGATTTTTCTTTGACTCGGTTTTTTTCTAAGAATGCAATTCTTTTGAACCGGACATTTTTTAAGACTTAATCATAGAAGTGCCATCCTTATCCTTGTTTTGTGACTTGTTTGATGCAAACATGTTAGGAGCTCACATGAGAAAGTTTAGAGGATTGTTTGTTGAGAGTTGCACCTATAACTTTTAGGTTCTTTTGATGACTCTATGCATGTGTAGTATAACCTAAATCCTTATCTTAAGTGCTTGAAAGTTGATGTTCTCTTCTCTTGTCCCTTATGCTAGTGAGGTGAGTCTTTGATTAAGCTTATTAATTGCATATGCTTGTTAGAACTTGGCTTGTGTATTCTTAGAAATGAATGGAGTGTCAAATTGATGATTGGATAGGATAATAGGCATTGCTTTGACCCGTTTGAGCCTTTCAAGCCTACCAAATGAAATTAATCCGTAGTTAGCCACCTTTGAGTCTTAATATCCTTTCTTTTGATAGCCACACAAATAGCCCGAGCAAATTCTAAGTGCTTGATAGCACTAACCTTCTCTTGGCCCTATCTCCTTGAAGTATTGAAAGACGTGCAACTTAGACTAAAGTCTAAGTTTGGGGGAGTGGAGCAAGGAAATGAAAGCTAAGCGGCTATTTAAGAAAAATGATTGTATAGAAAAGTTGCAAATGAGAAAAAGAAGAAAATCAAGAAAAAAAATACAAAAATAGAAAAATAGAAAATGAAAAGACAAAAATAGATAAAGAAAAGTAAAAAAAGAAATAAGAGCCACAAAGCAAAAAAAAAAAAAAAAATCAAGAAAGAAAATTGGGAATAAGAGCTAATGTGAAAAGAAAATCTCAAAGTGAAATGAATGAAAAGAAGATAATGTAGTGCCCATGAAGGGAGATTAGTCACTTTTTATCCAAATTATGCCCTACCTATGTCCAAAAGCCTAAATTACAACTGTAGAAGTCCTATTTGATCTTTCACTAATTGACATGAAAGAAATAACAAGTGAGACTAAGGCCAAGCCTATGATATTGTATGTGCTTAACTTGCATTCATTTATGAGAGTAAGAGGTTAGACTTGAGGGTCCTTTTTGTTTGAATTATATAGAGAGATAGGGACCCATTCCTTGCGGTAAGAGCATTAGGGGACTTGAGACTCGAAGGTGCAACTAAGAGAGCCTTAGGTGAGTTGAGAGAGTAATTGTACTATGCATTCTTTAGTCATCACTAGAAGCACCAGTAGACGTAGTTGTAACTTGGACGCTTGTGGATTGCTTGGTTGGATTCTCATGTGTGAAACTAAATGTTAGTATCAACCAAAGTCATGAACTTCCTCCTGTCTCTGTCTCATTGTTGAACTCAATCCCGGTGTTAAATTGTGAATTATAAGATAGTTCTTAATGTTGCTTGAGGACATGAAAAAACTTAAGTTTGGGGGAGTTGATATATTGGTCTTTTGCGCATATTTGCAACTCTTTTAGACTAGCTTTCACGTCCTAAAAGGTTTGTTATTTGAGTAAATGTTATGTTTATCACCATGTTTCAGGGTATCAAAGAGACTTAGTGTAAAAAGCCAAAAGAAGGAAGAAAAGAGAAAAAACAAGTTCACTTTGGCTAAAGTTTTAAGAACAGGGAGATAGGGCAGCAGCTTGATCGGAGCCTCACCGAATCATCGGCCGAAGAAGGAGAGAGTTCAAGAGCTTATCAAGTTCCATCGAAGCAAAGAGGCGGACTGCCGGTTGAATTGCTAAATCAATTCTGCGACGCTGCAGAAGTAAATGCGGCTCCGCCGATCATCACAGTGAGCTCAAGACATTTGCGGATTGCTGAAGTTGTCCGCCACTGGACCTGCACCGTAGAACAAGACAAAAAGAGGAGTTAGACTAGACTTTGACGGCCACACACTTCAATATGCGGCCCGCCGAATATCCGTCGATCTAGCATAAAACAGGGCAAAATGGCAAACTTGTAAATGCTAGCCTAGTTTTCAATCTCATACCTATAAATAGGTTGTTATGCCTCTGAGAAAGATATACTTTTTTTTAGCTTAGAATACACTTATTACACTTTTGAATATTCTTGGAGGCTAAGGAAGGGTTCTAAGTTGAATCTTTTATAAGGATTTCATTTGTTAATCTAATTCTTTGCATGATTCTTGCCATTTAATCTCTGACCATGTTTGTGTTAGACCCTAGTATGAGTAGCTGAACTCATACTAGGGGGTTTATTAATGATGACTTGATTATTTAACTTAAAACTTGTTTTTAATCTTGTAAAATCTATGGGTTAAGGTGAATCTAATACTCTATCGTACTTTTCTTGACTAGGGTTTGAGGCACTACCGTACTTGATCCTAACCCTACTTCATTTTCATCACCCTAATAGGCTTGATGAGGTAATCCTCCCCATTCCCTCTCGGATCCTTGGGCTAGGATTTCTCGCGCCCCATTATTGACCCTAACAGGCTTGATGAGGTAATCCTCCTTATCCCTAATGGGTTTTGAGGAATACAATTGAAGTCCGACCATCGATGTTACCCGTATTATTTATAAGGTTAAACAAGAGTTTAATTAAAGGAATCTTGTTAGAATGAGTAAACCCTTAGCTCATTCTCCATATTTACATACATTTTAAAGTGTTGAGTTGATTTTATGCTCTTAGTGTTAATCGTTAGTTGTAGTTGTAGTTAATTCAATTTCTATCAATTTATATTTAGGAATATACGAAAAATTATTAGAACTCGTTACTACTCAATCTGAGACTAATAGATTGCAAGCTAGCTCCCTGAGAAAATCGACACCGGCTATTAGTTTGGTACTACTATCTTTGATGATCACCCCACACTTTTATAGGTGAGTGGATTGAGCGTGGATCACATGCCATAGTTTCTTGAAAGGTGGAGCACCCCATGAAGACTCCAGGAAGAGGCGGAGTGCCTCCTACCATGGGCGGACCGCCCACACTTCAAAATCCACGGAAAGCTCCGAAATACGGCTAAGTATACAGTTGACGACTCTCTGAAGTTTTGCTGAGGCGGAGTGCCTCATTCTGTACCACTCTTAGGACTTCTGAGGTGGGGCGCCTAGTAGGAAGAGGTGGACAACCTCCCCCTATTATAGCAGTGACAGGATTTTATTAGACTTTAAGGCTATTTTCTATTTTGGCCCTGCATGGTCTTTATTATTTTGGGCCAACTTGTAGGCTCTTTGGCAGTAATAGTGCATGTGGGTGAACCTATAAATACCCCATTATGTCTTTTATTTCATGAGCCTACATTGAATATTGAAACTTAAGTGTATCTCAATGAAGAAACCCTTTGGGCTTGAATTCATTTGGTGAATCCAATTGAACTTAAATCCTCTTTGATCAAACTTGTTTGCAAGATTTTTGATAATCTTGAGGATAGTTTGCTTAGTATAGGTGTCTTCTAACTTCATCGGAGGTGTATCGAGACTAGTTCCTCGGTCCTACTTTGATTATTGTTCAAATTACGTATTGCTTATATCTTTTTCTTCCTTCTTTCTGTCTCTTTTCTATCTTGTTTGCTTCCGCGGGTTTTACTCTGCATCAATTGGTACCAGAGCATGGCTAGGATTTGTTCGTACAATTCCTCGTCCTGTTCTTCGTGCCTCGTATCTTTTAGATTTCTTGTTATTTTCGTTTTTGACAAAAGAAAAGAAGAATAAAAAAAGTGAAAAGTTGAAAAATCAGAAAAAAATTTCGGTTCAAGGATTGAAACGAATTCACCATTCATTGAAATTTATTGGAGATTGTTCTACTATGTTTTCCCGATCTTTTGGTACCCTTTAAACAAGTTTTGATGTTGTGGTTAGAATATTTGATGATTGAAACCCTCTTTTGATACCCTTGCTTGAATTGCTTCAAATCTCAAATCGAAGCTTGTTAGTGATTGATTTGGGTTGAACATTATTGGAGATTGTCGGGAATCATTATCTACATCTTTGGGTACCATTGGGAGTTTAAAACAAGTGGAAATCGATTGAAAAATTGGTGGAAAACGGATCAAAACCCGTTGTTGAAAGTTGTAGGAAATTGCAGAAGAACCAGCCTTGGGCGAACCGCCTCAGCACTTAGGCGGACCACCTCAGCCTGAAGTCCCTCTCTAAACTTTTCCAGGTGGAGCGCCTCCCTCCTTGGGCGGAGCGCTTCATCCTGTTTCAACAGTTGGGTAGTATATTTGCTAGGTTTTTGTGTGTTCTTTGTTTGCACTACTTCCGACTAGTACTCCTTGAGTAGCCTTCTGACTCACCTAGTAGTAGTTCTTTGAGCTCTTAGGATAACTCGTGCGTTATTGGATTTGACTTCAAAAAAAATCGTAGAAGTTTTTTAGCTTCAAGTGCTCACTCAAATAGCCATCCGTTCGTAGAGTCCCATTAACTCATTCTTCTCGAAGAGTACGTCACTTGTGTGGACTTAGTAGCTTATTGAGGAGGTTGTTCAATACGAGGAGCCTTGTTGAATCAAGCTTGAGTAATCCTACCTTACTATATTGACTGTACCCGAGTGACATTCAAAAGTGAGGGAGCGTGTGAGGTTTTTACACTAATCTCTTCTTTGTCTTTGATACTTGTAGGTACATGGCCGGAGAAGGAGATAAAACCGTTGAGGTGCTGGAACCACTTTGGCCTACCTCTTGGCCGAGGTGAAAGAATTGAGTACCCGGATTGCAAAATATTGAGAAGGAAAGAACCCCGAGGGTTCAAAAGGAGTCCGGAGAAGGCACTAGTGATGGGTCCATTGTGAGACCTGAACAGTTTGCGTAGATAGCTCATCAACAACGGTTGAAAGAAGAGATAGCCCGTAATGATAGGACGTTGGGCATTCCCAACAAATGGGAATTTCCCACAACTTGGGCATTCCCCAAGGCAATGTTCCACTACTTATGAGACCCTGAAGGAATGTGGTACCCATTGAGCAAGATGTTGTAGCTCAATAAAGGGAGCTACCCGAACATGGTTATGCCTATAATGAATATGAGCCACCTTGTCCCAATAGGAGGCTACGGTAAGGAGTTCGTGGTATACATAGAGGTCATGGGCTAGGTCGAGGAGCGTGACTATGATGATTATGGTGACTACTCTGGGGGTTGTCCGGAACCACCCCGTGGAGGTCATGACAATAATTTGAACAGTGTGAAGATCACAATCCCAACATTGAAAGGGACTAGTGATCCGGAGAAGTTCTTGGAGTGGAAGTTGAGTTTGGAACGGATATTTGAGATGAATGACATGTCGGATGAGAAGAAGGCTACCCATGCTATTGCTTCACTCGAGACCTATGCTTCCACTTGGTGGGAGTTGGTTAAGAGATCTAGAAGAAGAATTGGGTTGCCCGAGCACATTACTTGGGATGAGTTAAAGCAAGTGATGGGTGAAAAGTATGTTACCCCAAAACACTGCCAAAAACAACTCAAGAAGCTCTATGAATTGAAACAAAGCCTCAAATCGGTTAAGTAATACCTTGATGAGTTTGAGAAGAACCGGATGTCCTTTGATATGGAAAGGGAAGATGAAGAGCAAGCTATGATCCGGTTTAAGAATGGCCTAAACCGATATTTGGCTTCAGAATTGAGGTTGCTCATATTTCATTCACCCCAAGATGCATTCCCTGCTGCCATTGAAGCCGAGAATTGAGTAAAGAAGATAAAGCCACTGGCTATAGAGGTAACACTACATCTATTCCCTTGAGCCGAATTAGTAATTGGAAGAGCCCAAGTACCGGTGGCGCTAGTGTAGGCTGGGATGTGAAGAAGCCCCTTGAGAAGGTACCAACAAGGAGTGACTCTAAGGAGTCAAGAGGTAACTCTAAAACTCATTTAAACACTCCTAGTGCTTCTTATTTTCAATGTCACAAATGTAAGGGCTATAGGAACTTTGCTAAAGATTGTCCCAATCGTAAAACAATGATTATCATGAATGATGGGATGGTGTGTGAACAAGAAAGTGAGCCCTAAGTTGAGGGAATTGAGCGAGTTGAGGGTGAAGAGGAAGCGGCGGAGGGTTATGAGCTTAATATTTTTCTTGTGGTACATAGGAGTTTGAGTGCCATGAGTATTGAGGAGGAGGAGAATGTGCAAATGGAGAACTTGTTCCATGCTAGATGTAGAGTGGAGGGACAAGTGTGTTAAATGATTGTTCAATCCGAAAGTTGTACTAATGTGGTGCGCCAATCTTTGGTGTCACAATCGAAGTTGCCTACTCTTAAACATCCACAACCATATCGTTTGCAATGGTTGATTGAGTATTGGGAGTTGAGAGTGGTGAAGAAAGTTTTGATCAAGTTCAAGATAAAAGCTTATCAAGACGAGCTTATGTTTAATGTTGTGCCTATGCAAGCTTGCCATATCTTGTTGGGTAGGCCTTTGAAATATGATAGACATGTGATTCATAATGGACGAGCCAATACTTACACGGCCAAAGAGTTACACACTTAAGCCCTTTTCACCCAAGCAAGTGAGTGATGATTATACGCGTATGAGGGAGCTTAAAGAGGCGGCTAATGCTAAGTCTCCCATGGAGATTGAGCCCGAAGTCGTAAACCTTGTTGTTATGCCCTTTCGGGTTTAAAGGAAGAGTCTCTACTCTAAATGAGGGCATTCTTGGAGCTCATCCCAATTCACTTGTACATGAAAGACAAAAGATTGAGAGGAGTACGAGAGTGACCAGTGTCAATTCTAGAGTTGAAAAAGAAGAAGATGTGTGGAGTGATGCCAGTGGGTTGTCACCTAATCTACGCCCGTCCTTGAAAGAAAAATGAGAGAAAAGAGAAGAGAGGAAAGGAAAATTGAGAGTGAGGACACCCTTTGTTCTAGCCATTCTTTATCTTCTTCTTCTTCTTGTTATCTTGGCCTTTGTGTAGGTACTTTTAGAGGCAAGCCGATGGAGCCTCAATCTTGTTCCAAGAAAGGAAGGCAAGGTGATGAAGATCTTTATTGTGAGCTACATGAAGAGGGAGTTGATCATGACATCTCGAGTGCTTTGAGTGCTCAAGGAAGAAACTCAAGTGTAAGTGTTACTTCCCCTTTTTATGAGCATGTTAACTCCTTGTCTTGTGAGGACTCAAGGCTAGTTGCTGCTTGTATTGCATGTAATAAACTTGCAACTAGCGTAGAGTCGATTAGTCAACTTGTATGTGAATGTGAACCACTAGTTAAGAGTGTTGATAAGCCACATCACGATGTGAGCTTGGTATTCAATGAACATCTCTTTAGTTAAGAAGTTGTAGTTGACCTTGCTTGTGAACCTTGTTATGATATGCCACCCATATTTGATAAAGGGGAAGATGAGTTGTTTGATAATACCCTTGTTGACATAATTGATTTTGGTGGATTTGTGTATCGTAGAAAGGATGGTAGTGACCTTGAAGAGTCTCTACTGAATGAGATGGATAGGGTAATCTATGATGACTCCTCAAGTGTGGGTGATGAACCTAGTTTTGATACGTCACTATTGTTTGACCATGAGGTTAAGATGCTTACTTTTACTAATCTCTTGTTTGAAGGCATCTTTATTAGAGGTGGTGATTTGTATCGAACTAGAGTTGGGAGTGAGTTAGAACCTCCATGGTGTAAAGGATTTGATTCCATAGACAACTCTTCGTTTGAAACTTCAAGTGAGGTAGATGATTCTTCTAGTGACCCTACTCTTAGTTGTTTAGGTTGCGATGATGAAGAAGTCATTATTAATGCCTTTCTGTAGAGCTTGTCTAATGAGAAGGGTTGTCTTAAGAATGGATTTGAAGGTGAGGGGGTCTCTTTTGGCATGGGTAAGAGTGCTTTCAAGAAGGGGAATGAAGTAATTGATGCTAGTTGTAGGTTGAGCTATTTTGCTTACTCCATTCCATATGTTGATCACACCTTGAGTGTCGAGCATGCCAACACAATTATACGACATTTTGCAAAATATTGCATTGAGGGTTTGGTGTGTTGTTCATGAGATTAGGGATTATAGGAATTTTGATAGTTTGATATTGAATATTCCATGTCCTATTGATCTCTTTGTTTGTTCTTGTGTTGAGTGCACCTATTTTTTGAGTCAAGTACTTGTTGTTTCCTTTGGAGACATGAACTATATCATTGTTATTGATACTTGGCTATATCACAAGACTGTGTTTTTCCACACTATTCGCAGTAACCTACCCTTGTAGTAGGAAGTTTTGGTTGTGCTTATCGTTGTTTGTAGGCCTTGATGGTTTGATTTCGAGGATGAAATCCTTTGGAGAAGGGGAGGGTGATGCAGCCTGAATTGAGCTTTGGCATCAACCATCAAGAGTCAAGCTTAGAGGACGCGAGGGACGCAAAAGCAAGAGCTTCGGAGATGAGTTAAAGACCGCATGCCATAGTTTCTATGAAGGGTGGAGTGCCTCAGGACCAAGGTGGAGCGCCCCAAGATGACTCCAAGAAGAGACGGAGCGCCTCCTACGATGGGAAGACCGCCCACACTGCAAAATCCACAAAAAGCTCTGAAATGTAGCTAAGTACAAAGTTGACGACTCTCTGAAGTTTGCTGAGGCGGAGCGCCAACTTGGCAGAGGCGCAGTTCCTCATTCTGGACGGGCGCCTAGTGGTAAGAGGCGGAGCACCCCAAGAAGACTCCAAGAAGAGGCGAAGCACCTCCTACCATGGGCGGACCGCCCACACTTCAAAATCCGCAAAAAGCTCTGAATGCGGCTAAGTACAAAGTTGACGACTCTCTGAAGTTTATTAAGGAGGAGTGCCCACTTGAAAGAGGAAGAGTGCCTCATTCTGGACCACCACAAAACTTCTGAGGCGGGGCGCCTAGTGGGAAGAGGCAGACCGCCTCCTCCTGTTATAACAGTGACGGGATTTTATTAGACTTTAAGACTAATTCCTATTTTGGCCCTTCGTGGTCTTTATTGTTTTGGGGTAACTTGTGGGCTCTTTTGGCATTACTAGTGCATGTGGGTGAACCTATAAATACCCCCCATTAGGTTTTTTATTTCATGATCTTACTTTGAATATTGAATATTGAATATTGAAACTTGACTATATCTCAATGAAGAAATCCTTCGGGCTTGAATTCACTTGGTGGATTTAATTGAACTTCAATCCTCTTTGATCAAACTTGTTTGCAAGATTAATTGTAATCTTGAGGATAGTTTGCTTAGTATAGATGTCTTTTGACTTCATCAAAGGTGTATCGAGACTAGTTCCTCGGTGCTACTTTTATTATTGTTCAAATTATGTCTTGCTTCTATCTCTTTCTTCCTTCTTTCTATCTTTTTTCTATCTTGTTTGCTTTCGCGTGTTTTACCCTGCATCACTCCATGTGCAAACCTTTCGTATCTTCGTCTCTGGTTGCCTTATGTCTGTTTATGCCTAAAATTGGTCATATAGGTAAACAATTAAATTTGTAGAAGGGTCACAAGCAATACGTTAAATACGCAAGAAAGTAAATAAAAGCTGAAAGAAAAGTAATAAGCAAGAAAGCATAATTTGGATTCCTTGAGAATAACCGGATTCTGTGAAACGCTTGATTGTACAATAAAATGTAAGGATGAGTATTTATAGCTATGATTTGCCCAGCCCTAATTATAGTAAAATACAAAGACTAATAACGTCATGGGCCTATTTACTCAAGGCTGTGGTATATACTAAACCCTACCTAGGAAACTCAAGCCCTAAGGCGGTGGGATGTATACTTGCATCCCATGGCCCGTACCGACAGAGAGGCCTGGCTCGAGGAGCGGTCGTGTATCCACTGTTCCCGGTGACTTGTAAGCTAAGTCTAGTCTCGCTAGCTGGACTCTTATCCTCGTAATCATAGTTGGCGTATTTTTTCCCACACAGTCAGTCCCCCCCCCCCCCCACTTGCTGAGTGCTGTCATAAGCAGTTGGAAAGTGAAAGAGGTATGCAGAAAGGATGTTAAAGGATATCTCACTAACTCCTAGAAACTCGTAGTCTCTTTGACCGAGATTGACGCTTGATTTCTTATGGAATTGCATGCATCTTTATCTGATTGGCTTGCTTTCGATTCCATTTACCTTTCCCATAAATGCCTTTTGCTGCGTCGAATCGTTCCATATCTCCAGACCATAATTATATTGACCATTTCATGCTTCATCCTTATCCCATTCCGCCTATAAATAGGGGCTTCATTATAAATGAGAATCACAAATTTCTTTAGAAAATACATTATTTCTCTCAAAACTTCCTTATGAACGAATAATCGCTCTTCCTTGAGATTGTTTACCTTTGATCCTGGTTTGATTCTCCAACAATAACTCCTTCATTCGAAATGGATTGAATTTGAGGGTAGTGTAAATAATAAAACTCTGACAGTTTTCTTCCTCTATTTCTCCATCAATGACATGATGAACAAAGTCCCCCGAGTCATGGAATTTCATCAGGATTCTAATGATGTTCTCCAAAATGTCTTCTTTATGGTATATACACTGATTACGGTGCACTCATTTGCTAACATAGTGTTTGATGTGATATTCCTCTTGTCATGTCGAGCTGCTCAGCAGAGAAATGTCAACCAAGCAAAAATTCTGCATCTACTTCTTTTTTTGGCTCCATGGGACGAATAAACCAGAGATAGCACCAGCTGACGCGGTAGGGTCTTTGCTACGATATTCTCTCTTTCTCTAGGTGGTTGATATGTAATTAATTTCTCCAAAACCTTGGCATTCAGGGTAGTTGTATAGCTCTGCCCTTGTTTGTAGTTAGGAGGGTGCATGAGCTTCCAATTGTCTGGAGAAGAGGAGGAACATGGCCATTCCTGCATCCACTGGTGGTTCCATATTGGTTTCTCTCCATGTGATTCCAAATGAAACTGCTGTCTTACGCGCTGCTTCTTCCACCGTTCTACTGAGGGATTTCTTAGTTGTACTGGTTTCCCGTGGCGCAGTGTCACAAAGATGTTGCTACTGGAGGTATTATTTTGGTAGTGTCTCCTTTTGTGCGCCGAGAGAAACTTTGATGCAAGAGCTACAATCCAGATGAAGAATCTCCGGCCGTGCAAATTCAGAGGAACTTGCAGTTTTAGCCTATTGAAACCTTTTAGCTTCTTAGGAATAATTACAATGAATAGTATTGCATTCAAAAGAACTTGAATGTATATTGTAAGCCTACGGGCCTTTTAAACTAATGAAAAAGATGTTCATCAATATTACATACTTGCATAATTACTTGTAGTGTAGCCAAGCAGCATTGTTTGGGTGCCTTTTAGGGGTTTTTTCTTTTAAAGACGGGTGTGCACTCTGTTCGGCGCTGCTTATGAATCATTAAGTGATGGATGGCTTATATTGCATCTGCCATAGAGGGATTTTAGGGCAAGGCCCGTGCTCGCAAGGGAACGTCTTTAGCCCGTTGTATGTAATATGGCATTTTTTTGTTCAAGTTATAACGACTGTGCTTGTCCACTCGAGTGCTTAAGTCTTAAATGGCACGACGCGGGCGAGCGCCCCCACCGAAATGTTGGTGCAAGTGTTGAATTGATGATTTCAACATATGAATAATGCCTGGTAGCTTAACTAGAAGCGGTCTAGCTTTAAATGAGTAGTTTACTCTACTTTTTCTAGCGAAAATTGAGTGTATTTATTCAACTTTAATTTGCCTGGGCTATGAATATTTGGATCGTAGAAGGGTCTAAATGTAAGATTGACAAAATAAAATAGTCGTTTTATCGATAAGGAGGGTGCAGAGCTAATAAAAAGTTTAGCAAAACAATGACAGGGCTAAGTGCCCATTGGAAGTAAAAATAAAGAGCAAGAAAGAAGAAAATACATATCTCGAGTATACCGGTCTAATTGACATTTCAAGAGTAGTATTTCCTAAGTCGAGTGATAGTTGTTCCTACCGTGTCCCTATGTAATCATCTTCCAGATAATGCTCCCATGTGCTTGATGAATGATCGGCTTTTTAGAGGCTCAGAGGTGTTCTCCAAGGACCCTTCATTGGTTGGCG
The DNA here is from genome assembly GCA_029990175.1 of Petunia secreta. Classification (NCBI taxonomy): domain Eukaryota; kingdom Viridiplantae; phylum Streptophyta; class Magnoliopsida; order Solanales; family Solanaceae; genus Petunia; species Petunia secreta. The sequence goes on from JARKIP010000053.1 coordinate 9,620,932, forward strand.
CTGAACCCGGGCGCATGAAATATAGGTCGTTAACCACCATATGATACAACTCCCCATTAATCAAAAACTCATGAAATTCCTGCCTTTGCAACTGTATGATTTCTGTCTTGTTTTTAGAGAGTATTCCCTTGCCTAAGTACTCATTTAATGCACGATGCCAATTTGAAACGGATCGTGTGTTTGAAACTTCGAGGTTCATCAGGTCCACAGAGGTTAGCACGATCACCGTCAATCGACTGCCTAAATTGACTTTTGTATCCTTGACTGACGCGTCGGTCTCTGTGCCATCCTTCCGATGAATAAAGTTTCATCGGTGGAATTTTTTAAGAAGTACCCTTATTTTAGCTAGCCATTCTGGTGCGCAGATACATTCAACTATAAAGACTTCGTTCATCCGACTGTCTATCAGCCAACAGCCACTGTAGAGACTGATCTCTCTGGCCCCAAGTATGTAAGCTAAATCAAGAGCTTGAATTATGGCTTTATATTCTGCCTCGTCTCACGGGCATCTTGCAGCCTTGCAAAAGATCATCCCGGTTGGTGTTTTAATCCATAGATTGAGGCCGGCTTCTTCGTCTTCAAGAACTACACCCATATGGATTATGCACTGCCCTGGGCTAACTGTCTCTGTGTTCTTCATCACCTCCTCAGCTTCTGACGTGAACTCTACCCTAAAATCCGTAGCCAAGTCTGCTAGGACCTGTGATTCGATGGTTGTTCACGGCTGATAAATAATATCACATTCTCCAAGTTCTACGGTCCATTCTACTAAGCTTTTTGGCAGCCTAGGTTTAGACCGAATGGTTTGTAATGGGAAAAAAACCACACTGACCCGTATGATTTAGAAAATACGGTCGCAACTCCTGCATAGCCATTACCACTGCTGCCACAATCTGGGCTTGTAGTGGAAGGTATGCTTCTGCTCCCAAAAGTCTTGTACTAGCATATTTTACATGAAGTTTCCTTCAACCCTCTTCTCGTGTGAAGACTGCATTCCATGCTACTTCCGAGATTGTGACATATAACAACTGGTGCTCTATGTGAGCCGGTTCAGTTATCATTGGAGTCTTTATAAGGTTCATCTTTACTCGTATCAGTATTTGGCAGTAAAGTATTGGCCATTCAGGATCTTCATGCTCCCAAAAGTCCCGTACTAACATATTGTACATGAAGTTGCCTTCCACCTTCTTCTCGTCCTAGTACTGTACTCTATGCTACTTTCAATATTATGACATACAATAGCAGGTGCTCCACCCCGAACCTGTTCAGTTATCATTGGAGTGTTTACTCGTGTCAGTACTTAGCAGCAAAGTATTGACCATTCAGGATCTTCATGCTTTACCAGCACCTCAGAGAGTTGATACCACAGCTCCGCAGCTCACGTGACCGAGTTCATCATCCTGGAGACCCACTCTCTGAGCTCTACTATTGCTATTCTGGACTTCTGCTTAATGTATATGTCCAATAGTAGTACCTTTTTGTGTAGGGACCGTTCGCTTCGTAAGTCGTTGATCCCGCACGTGGTTAGGTGTCTTCCCAGGATGACATTATATGAGAGGCAACAAGTCATTACCTGAAAAGGTGTTATGCTCATCACGTCCAGGATATAGACCGACATAGCTATTTCCCCGATACGCTTTTCGTAGGTGTTGTTGAAGCTGGTTACTTTGTAGGGGCTTGGGGTTATCCACCGATGCTGACCCTATATTTTTGCACTATCTCCCACCGAATGATGTTGACATCGCTTCTTGGATCAATCAGAGCTTGTTTGACATGAGAGTAAAGCAATTTGATCGGGTCGGTGAAGGATTCTTGGTAGTTTCCCTCTCTATTCTCAAACCTGAACATGATCGGACTGCAGATAGTTTTGGTACTACAGTCTTCCAAGTTTTGTCGAACCCGGGTGTAGCGAAGATCACATTGACACTCTGCTTGTCCTTGGGATCAGGTGCTCTAGATGTTCTTTCCCCTTCTGTGATGAGGTCCTTAAGGTGTTCCTTCAAAAAGTGTTCGATCTCGAGCATCAAAGCATTACATACAATCATGGCATGGCTATTACTCCAATGAAAATCGCAGTAGGCCATTGAATGTTTTCTAGTCGCGCTCTTAATGGTGGATGGCCAGTGTTCCCTAGAACCTAGTTTCCCAATGTGATTGGTGACTAGCTCCACTACAATCACATGTAGCCCAAAGTCCTTGAAGATGCGATGCTCTGAGTTATTCTCGTGTGATCCGGTTCCTCGGGAACTATTTTGCTTTTCTGACACCTTCCCGGACTCCGTTTGATACTGAGTCTTTCATTTAATTCTTCTTCCATTGCCTTTCCCTTCCAGAGCCGAGCTTTATACTCACTTTCTTCATACGTCTTCGCCGGCCTCTAGAGGTGGCTCAGGCTCAAGACAGAGTTTCTCATCATACCGCTGGTGTAGGGCATTCTGTGTTGTCATTGGGTGTTGAGTAAGACTCCATTGTAACTCTCGAGTGGCTAGCAATCCTCTGAAGTTCAGGTTCTTACCGAAGGCTACCACAACGATATTATTGGTAATTGAAGGGAGCTCCATGCGTTCCCTCTAAAATCTCTCCAGGTAGTCTTTCAACAGCTCTACGCCGTGTTGCCAGATCTCAAAGATATCTTCCATGTGCTTTTCTTGCTTGCGGGCTCGAGAATGAACCTTCTTGAATAGATCTTGCATTTGGGTGAATGACTCAACTGATCCCAATGGTAGCTGGGTGTACCATGCAAGGACACCTTTAGTTAAGGTCGAGCAAACCTTTTTACTAGAGCAGATTGAGTTTCTTCCTTAGAAATCTTGTTGCTCTCGACGGCTGTATAATACGCAACAATGTGCTTATCCAGATCAGTGTATCTATCGTACTTTAGGTTATCCGGCAGCCAGAAGTTCTTAGGTACGTGGACCGGTGCATCACTCGCTTTATATGCATGTTTGTAGAAATTTTTGGTGGGCAATCTGGGGTGGAGTACCCAGCACGTTACCGATCCGATCGTGGATGGCCTTTAGCTTTTTCAGGATGTCCTGAATCTCAGGTGTTCCTTCGAGATCTTAATTGCTGGTCGCTGTAGAGCTTCTAGGGACGACCTCTATGTTGAGTCTTTGATTGGGAACGGAAGTTGGTGACTCGTTCACGGGTGGAAGTCCTCGTGGGGACGGTTGCCTCTTAGACGAACCAGTGAAGATTGCTCCCAACTTCTTAACCTTGCTTTCGACCAAGTTGGTCGAGTTTAGCTTTGCCCGTTCCGCCTGGGTTTCGAAGAGACCAGCAAGGATATCCTCGAGTTTGGATTTGGTTCAGCATTTTTGATCATCTTCACCATCACTGTCTACAGAGATCAGATCTTTGGTAGGATCCTTTGGCCGTCCGTTGGGATCACCGGGATCCTTTGTGGAGTCGTCTACCGCATCAACAGTGTTCTTTGGAACAATATCATTGTCGTACATGGTTGCCAAACTGATTATGTCTAAAATTGGTCGTATAGGTTAAACAGTTAAATTTGTAAAAGGGTCACAAGCAGTACGGTAAATATGCATGAATGTAAATAAAAGCTGAAAGAAAAGTAATAAGCAAGAAATTAGATAATTGTATTCCTTGAGAATAGTCGGATTCTGTATGAATCACTTGATTTGTACAATACAATGTAAGGAGGGGTATTTATAGCTATCATTTACTCAATCCTAATTATGGTAAAATAAAAAGAATAATAAGGTCATGGGCCAATTTACTCAAGGCGGTGGTATATACTAAATCCTAACTAGGAGACTGTAAGCCATAAGGCGGCAGGATGTGTATCTTGCATCCTATAGTCTGTACCAGCTGAGCGGCCACGAGGAGCATGTGTGTATTCTCTGTGCCCGATGACTTGTAAGCTAAGTCTAGTCTCGCCAGCTGGACTCGTATCATGCTAATCATAGGTGGACTATTTCTGTCCACCCAGTTTCCCTGACAGATTCTCACCAATGCATATAGCCCCCACTTCTTGAGTGACTGACAGACTGCTCGGGGAGTGGAATGATCTTGGCGAGAAGATGATGTGGCAGTTGATGATCCTTTTATTTCAAAAAGGCAGTTGTCACTTCACATTTTCATCCATTCTGAGTGGTGCTCGCCGAGTGGCCGTGACATCAATGCATATTCCTGAGGTAATCATTAATCTCACACTATAAAAACCCTTCGTTTGAGCCATCCAACCCTTTCACTTTCTTTTTCATCAACATTGTTGCAATCAAAATTCGGTGAAAAATCAAAATTTTCTGTTTAATCTTTGCCTTCCAAATTATCTGAAACTTCCAAACATCTGTTAGAAAAAATATCTTCAAAAAATTCTGCTTAAAATTTTACTAGTTATTCTGGTGGAGATGTTGTTGATACCGTTATGAGGGTCGCCATAGCCTCCTTGAACCTGATGAAGACCCCAAAAATTCAATCAACCAAGACGACTACTCTGGTTATTTGGTTGAGTGAAAGTTTTTTTTGGGGGGGGGGGGGTGGGGTTGAAGGAATGGGTCATTTTAAAGTACAACTCTTTTCAATGCTTAATTTAATTAGTTTTAGTTTCTTTTCAAATTTTAGTTATCGATTTATAGTATTTTCATGTTTATTTATGTTATGGGTTCTCACCCACAACAACATGGGCCCAGTGTCCTCTTTATCAATAAAGCTACTATTCTACTTAGTCAGTTTTACAATCAGATCCATCTACGATCCAACTATTTATAGCCCCGGCACAAATTAACTTGCACTAAAACACTCACTTTTCATTACAAAAGTAAAGTAAACTACTCGTTTAAAGATAGATAACTTCTAGGTAAGCCACCAGGCATTATTCATATGTTGAAATCATCAATTCAACACTTGCACCAACATGTCGATGGGGATGCCCTCCTACATCTTTCCATTTAACACTTAAACTATCAAGTGGACAAGCACAAGCATTCTAGATTGAATGCAAAAATACCCAACTGCGTATAACGGGCTAAAAAGGTCCCTTTGTGGGCACATGCCTTACCCTAATCAAAGTCGTCTATCACAGACGCAGTCTAAGCCACTGGGACACAATCAGTAGACGTACATGCCCAAGCAGCCTCATTATAAAATATTCTAAACATTAGAATTAATAGAGCATTCGTTACTTAATAAAAGCCACCTAAGTCCTTGGCGCATATGCCCATGTAGGCATGAATTCATAAGATAATTATTTAAAACTGTTTGCGACAAAAATTCAAGTCGTCATAAGCAAAATAACAGATAATTCAAGCCAGAAGCCTTAAAATGGGCAAAAACATTTCAATTACGCTCATCATCACAAAAGAAAAAAAAAAGGGAATACCAATTCTCCCTTGGGGGACTTCCTTCCATGAAAACACTCCGTGAAGGCCCTGCTTCACCAGCTGCAGGCTCCCCAGCTAACATGTCATCTTCTCTTTCACCATTGGCTTCCCAAAAGCCTTCCTCGAGGTTGGATCCTAACTGAGCATCTGCTTGGGTCACAATCCTGGTCAACAAAGCAATCTCAATATCTAGATGCAAGTTTGGGTTAGCACGAACCCAATGAAGGGTAGCAAGTGCAGCCGCCAGATTAGCACGGTCCAATTCGGCCATATGCTGGGAATTCATGGCATTTATCCTTTCTTCCATCTGGTAGGAGTCGTTGCAAAGCTTGTCACAGACTTTCCCCAGGGATGCAACTTTACATTGCAGCTTATCATTTTTGTCTTGGAGGAATGCAGAAAGGCTCTTGCCCTCAGAAGTGTCCTCCTCAGCGGCTTTGACCTTCTCCTCCATCTCCAATAACCTTTGCCGCAAGCCGACCTCAACTGCCTCCAAGTGAGTCACATTGACATAATGCACTTGCCTGGTGAGCCTTGCTTCCTAAAGGGCTGTCTGTAAGGCCATCTTTTTTGTGCTTGCGAACCTCAGTTCTCATTCCAGCATTAAGAATGTTGGCTTGTATCTGCTCTAAGGGGGATGGTTCGCACGTGGCGAAGAGTTTCTTATTATGTTGTTCTTCTTTGGTCAGGAAGGGTTGCAAGCTGGCGACCTATCCCCATAAAGAATCATTCTCCTATCTCAGGAGTTCATCTAAGCATCCTTGACAAATAATTTCATGATAGACCATCAACCATTGAATAGACGTCAAAAGGGTTGTACAAGGGAAGGTAAAGATTAAATTCGGAATATCACAACCAAATAAGCAAATGAGGCGTACCTGCAGGGAACACCATGTGGTGACCTTGAGAAAATGTTGGTGGCTATCACCAACAAGGTACTTCTGCTCAGAAGGGCCAATCCACTCGGCGGTATGATCAAATCACAGTGCCCGGACTCCCAAAAAGGTTAACCCTCGCAGCAATAGGGATGACAAACTCACACGATCCGCTAACGGGCTTTGTAGCAACATCAACATCAACGGCTACCTCCTTGCCAGGACGGTGCTGAGGAGGAGAGCTCGTCGTCATAGGAGCAAAGGTCACAGTAGCAGGTTCTGTACGTATCTAATGGGCAACTATTAGTGAACTGTGAAGAAAACTGGACCAGGAAAAAGCTAAGGCTAAACCAACCAGGTAACGGAGCTTCAAGGTGAGCCGTCAGGAGCATAACCTTATCTCCTTTACCACCCTCTTCTTCAGCTTCGGGAACTTTGTCAACAATATGTCTACACTTTCGCGTAACGGGACTAGACTCATGGGTGATAACAATGGAGGAAGGAGTAACAGGCTCAGGCTCAGGCACTTGGGGGACTCCCTCATTATCCGAGATAACTAGAGGCTCGTCAACAACCACAACGTTATCAAACTTTGTAGGCCTTTTTCGCTTTGAAGTACGAGAGTCGTTGGCTCTCTCAATAACCCTACAAATGGATGCTTGCACATCAAGAAGTGGAGCAATGTATGGAGGTGCAATTGGAATTTCCTTCAACTCATGCAATGTTCAGGAAGAGACTCCTGAAGTGATATAACACGTCAAAAAAGGCTGAAGTACGAAGTTATAAAATTACTTGGAAGAAAAAGCTTACCGTGATATTTTGCCCTACAACCGTTCATGCTAGCCAGGGCCGAAAAGATCATTAGTTTGACAAGATTTCTTCCGAAGATCGCGGTGACCCACATGGCCAATGCATCATGAATAAGCGCAAGTTCACTAATAGAATTCACTGTAAAAGATAAAAAATTAGCACAAGAGGGTGAGAGCAAAGGCGTACAAGGTTTAAAGTACATGAACTTACGCTTCCTAAGACCTCTGGAAAGGGGTAGGACGAAACTATGTCTTGAGTTCGCACTACTACATATAGATGGAACCAGCCACAATCCTTGCAATCTTCACTGTTCGAAACAATGCCTTTCTTCCCCCGTCTCTTATAAACCAACATCCCTACCGTGGTTAGCTAAGTGATCCAGCACGACCACTAAGCGCCAGACAGAAGGACCAACTTGGCCAAGACAAATGTTGTAATAATGACATAACTCTTCAACTATCGAGTGCACACATTTATTAAGGTGAAAAGTAAAAAGGATAAGTGTGTACCATCAAATATCCATCAGTATAGGTGGAAATCCTTTCTTCAGCAGTTGGAACTATGATGTCTACAACACACGCCACCCACTTACATTCAATTCTGATGCGGGTAATGTCATCAACGATGATAGTGGAAGGATAGAACTCGATGGAGATATTATCATTTTTATTCTCTTGCCTAGCTGTTTGATTTTGCATTTTGCCATCATTATCAAAACTAAAAATCTGAGGAAGGTATTCCTTGACACTAAAGTTCCCAAGAAGAAAGTTTGCTTCCTGAGCCATTGGAAAGGGAGTATATTTTTCTTTCTTGAGAAGATACGAGGGATTTCTTTTGAAAAAGCATTTTTGGTTTGAGTATGAGTAAAACGCTATATAATTACAGTGTACTTATACACATCAAAAAGAGTCCTAAAAGGAAAACAGATCATTTCAGACGCGGGATCATGATCAATTCTAGCTTACGTGATGAATCCCAATAATTACGGGATATGGCAGAGCGGTTGCAGTATTGGAAAGACGCATATAAAAAAACCCTCCAATCACAAAGTTGCACGTCATAGTACATGAGTACTAGCATTCAATGTGAAGCATGAAAGAGACAGAGGATGAGTATTAGGTACAAGCACATCTATACGTCTTCTATCATGCCTCTTTCACGTCTTGACTGCTTATTTCAGCACTCATCAAGTGAGGGGACTGACTGTGTGGGAAAAAATACGCCACCTATAATTACAGAGATACGAGTCCAGCTGGCAAGACTAGACTTAACTTACAAGTCACCGGGTGCAGAGGATACACGCCTGCTCCTCGAGCCACGGCCGCTCAACCGGCACAGGCCACAGGATGCAAGGTATACATCCCGCTGCCTTTTAACAGTCTCCAAGTTAGGATTTTGTATATACCACCGCCTTGAGTAAATAGGCCCACGACCTTATTAGTCTTTGTATTTTACCATAATTAGGACTGGATAAATCATAGCTATAAATACCCCCTCCTTATATTGTATTGTACGATCAGACAATTCACATAGAATCCAGCTATTCCTAAGGAATAAGATTACTTACTTTCCTGCTTATTACTTTTCTTTCAGTTTTTACTTACTTTCTTACGTATTTTACTTTATTGCTTGTGTCCTTTTCATAAATTTAATTTTTTAATCTATACGATCAATTTTAGTCATAAACACTCTCTTCAGCAGCAGTAGGGAGAATGATATCGACTATGGATGGCCAACGACATTAAATCCTGTGCGGGCGTCAGGTATAACAGCGAAAGGGTAACACTCGATGGAAACGTTATCATTTTCACCTTCCTGTTTGGTCGTTTCACTTGCATCTTTCCATCATTTTTGAAACTCAAGTTCCGGGGAAGGTATAACTGAACTCTGATGTTCCTAGCTAAAAAGTTGTTTTCTTGGGCCATAGTAAGAAGGATGTGTGTTTTGAAGATTAGAAGAGGTTTTCGAAAAATTGATTGTAGAAAGGAATGAGAATGAATAAAGATTCCTCAAAGTGACGATGTATTTATGTACGCAAAAGAGTCCTAGATGGACAATGGACCGTCTACAGGCATGTGATCGTGATAATTATGGCTTATGTGATAAATTCCCATAATCGCGGGATGTTGGATTGCAATTAGAGCATTGGAAAGGCACATACGAAATCGTTCAATCAAAAGGTCACAAGTCACTTTACTTGAGTACTATCATTAATGCGAGGCATGCAATAAGACAAGGAACGAGTACCAGGCACAGACAGGTCTCTACATTTCCTATCACGTCTTTTTCACTTCTTGACCGCTTACATCAGCACTCAGCAAGTGGGGGAATTGACTTTGTCGGTAAACATACACCATCTGTGATTATGGGGACACGAGTCCAAATTGCGAAGACTCGACTTAGCTTGTAATTCACCGAGTGCAGAGGATACACGACATCTCTGTGTGGGCGAAAATACGCCACCTATGATTACAGGGATATGAGTCCAGCTGACGAGATTAGGCTTAGGTTATAAGTTATTTGGCGTAGAGGATACACGTCTGCTCCTCATGCCACGGCCGCTCAGCCGGTAAGGGCGTACAATGCAAGGCATGCAACCCGCCACCTTAGGGTATACGATCTCTTAATTAGGATTTTGTATCTACCACCGCCTTGAATATATTGGCCCACGACCTTTGTTACTCTTTGTATTTTACCATAATTAAGACCGGGTAAATCTCTACTATAAATACCGTCCTTACATTGAATTAGACATCAAGCAATTCACACAAAATCCAATTATTCTCATGAAATAGGATTATTACTTGCTTCTTACTTTCTCTCAATTTTACTTATTTTCCTGCGTATTTACTGTATTGCTTGTGAACCTCTAGAAAATTTAATTGTTTTACCTAAACGACCAAATTTAGGCCTAAACATTTTGGCGTCCACCATGGGGTCCAGGCAATTGTAGGTTTCTACGAAAGAAAAGACGCAGTCATGTCAGACGACAACGACAAAGTTTCCAAGAACGCTAGTAATGCAGTAGACGATTCCATAAAGGATCCCAGTGATCCTAACAGACAGTTGAATGACCCTGCCAAGGATCTGATTCTTGTTGCCAATGATGGGAAAGATGATCAGCCACGCGGAGGCAACTCTCAGCTAAATAACCAGGAAGAATGGGCAGAGCAAAACTCGGCCAGCATTGTCGAAACCATGACCCAAAATTTAGGAGCGATATTCAGTAGATCGTCTCAGAGTCCGGCATCCCCGCGAGGACCAGCGCCCGCAAACGAGTCCCCAACATCTGTGCCTAATCGGAGACTCAACATGGATGCCGCCCATGCCAACTCCACAATAGTCAACAACCGAGATCCCAAAGGAATACCCATCATTCAGGACATTCTGAAAGAGATGAAGGTCATCCATGATCGGATCAATAACGTGCCGGGTGCTCTGTTGACACCCAATTTTGCCCCGAAATTTTTGAATTAATGTCTAAATATTTTAAACGAGGCTAATTTAAAAAAATCAAAAATCAGTTGATTATTTTGGAAGAAAAGAGGCTAAAATTGCAAGACATAACCCCAATTTCAGCCTACCCGTGCAACCACCCTCCATTTCTTAATTTATCCTAAAGAAGGATTAAATAGTTATTAGGCCTAAAATCTAACCTATTTCTGCAACACCTCATACGCACTATATATATAATCCTTTAATCAGAAAACCCCATCTTTTGTACACAGTTCTTTTTTTTTCTTTCCAACCCGCCCCTTTTTTTATTTTTCTCCAAATTTTTTCTCAAATTTGATTAAAAAGATCAATCAAAACCACCAAGAATTTCCATCAAATTCCCAGCTGTTAATTCGTACATAAAGCGAATCAAAATGCTCCAACTTTGTCTTTGCTTGTACCAGCGTTATCCTCAAAGAACAAATTAAATCGTCCAGCATTGAGGCAAATTTGAGCGTGCATTTTAAAATGAAGGGTTTGATTTATCTCGACACAACTGGGATTTGTTCAAAAGCCTGAATCCCACATCGTTTTGGCTATCTTTTCAAGTCCTAACATTCCCCTATAAATATCCCTTTCACTCACCGTTTTTGGCATCAGAAATATAGGGGAAGAATTGGGGACTTTCATTTTATTGAGGGACCCCTAAATTTCCTAAGTCATTTCTTTAGTATAAAACTTTTTTCTGAGGTTTGATTCGAGTCCCATCGCTTGGTCGTTCGAGTGGTTGATATTCTTCGGATCCCTTGCCTCTGTTCGCTGCTCATGAAGAGGTAAACACTATCTTCCTTTATCTCATTTTATGGGTGTCATTAGTAGTAAGAACAATAGTATGAATGATTTAGTGCTTCTCGATTTTTAAGACGTAAACTCTGTATTTAAGCTCAGTAGTATTGGAAGTTTAAAGTTACAGTTATATTTTTTACTTGTTTGCTTATTCACTGTTAATATTTAAGGAAGATGACATATGTTAGAACTATTTTTACTTGTTTAGTACTCGCTGTCTGTAGAATTAATAGAGTTAGGGTAAAAAAAAAATTTCTTTTATTGCTTATTCGTAGGTTTGTTTGATTGAAAGCGTGATATGCTGTGTAGTTTTATTTCTATTAATTGAATTCTTGGTTTTGGTTCCTATTAATTGAATTCATGATTTTTGTTAGTCTAATAATCTGAAGATCTCTTAAGTTATTGAGGCGTGTCTGAAGCTATGGAAATCTGTAATTTAAATGTCAATGAAATGTCTTTTAAGCTCTTGCATTTATCTGTTTTGTCTTTATAATGCTATGTGTTCTAGTTTGAAATTTTAAATAGAAAATGGTTCGTTGTTGAAAATGGAAGAATGGATTGAATCCAAGGCTCTGCTTGTCATGTTCCAATTAAAATCATGCTGTAAAACTTATGTACTTCATTAAGGGTGAATTCACTCATAGGACAAGAACTTCTTTATCCTTTTAGGATAGGTTTGTTAGAAGAAAGTGTTTAGTCCTTAATTTTAAAATTCATTGCAGCTTATGAGTTGTTTTATAACAGGACTAAATATTAAGATTTTTAATATTATTGTTTGGAAGTTCTGCTTCACTCTTGCATACTCTAGCTATGATTTTTCTTTTCTTTTTCTTGTCTTGTGTATCTTGTTTCCTTTTCGGTATTTAAGAAGTATAAAAGACTAAAGGTAAAAATTTCAAAGTTAGTTAATTCTTTGTAATGTTGAAAGTTCATTTCTACGCCAAGTTTTTATAAGCTGATGGCCTTTATATATATGAGTTAGCTTTATTCCCTTGAATTTAGTTATCTCTATCTGTCTCTATTTAGTTGAAATGCTTGGAAGTGAGCTTGTTCCCTTTCACGTGAATGACTTTGTGTTTTCACTGGAATGTCTTAAGTTATTGGTGAGATATAGATTAAAGGTTCATATCTTTGGTATTTTAGTTATCTGAGTATGTGTGTGTTTATTCGGTAAAGACATTCTAAGAACATGGTTTAAGATTCTACATGTGAGAAATATTAATGAAAGTTTCCTGATTAATACTCTCGCATGAAGTCATGATTAATTAAAATTTTAAAGGGTAATGTGTGATTCGTAGTCATCATCTTCGTACAGTCAATAAACTGTTGCTTCAGTCTAATTGTCTTATGATTTGATAAGTTTAGACCCTAGTTATATCTACTGTCCTTTTTCGATTAATATAAGGTAGGATTAGTTTAGCAGATGATGCAATACGAACCAGGCTCACCTGTTCGATTCATCAAGCAAGTCCACCGAGGAGTCACATGGCGCCCACGATCAAAGTGTGGCCGGAATGAAAGATACCGAAGACTGCCTCGCCGAGCAGCAACGATGGAAATCCACCGAGCAGACAACAAGTGACTGTGACCGTTGCTGACACTGACTTCGGAGTTGTGAGACCGAGGACAACTTATGGAAACTCAACGATCAAGCTCGAGCCCGAAGCTGAAAGCAACCGAACCAAGGAAGAACGACGCCGATCAAAGAATCGATTGAAGGGCTACAAATGTGTCCAAGGCAGGAGAGCGTTCAATTCCAAATGTGATCGAGGCAAACAAGCGACCGAATCCAACGTGTTCGAGCTGAGCTGCCGAACACATAAGCTACTCCAGCCCTGCGTGGCTTTATCTCATTGGTCACCTGTGACCACTTTACTATTTTGCCCCTTTTATTGTCTATATAAACTCCTAGCATAGCTCATTAGGAGACAGTTTTTAGTTGATATTGAATTGAGAGAATAGAGATAGAATTGGCCGAGCCATTCTTGTTTGAAGCCCGAGGCTTCGATTATGCCTTCTTAGGCTTGGAACCGAAATGGATTTCATCACTAGTATGAATCCTTGTTAGGTTCAAGTTTCCTTTTCTCCCTTGGATAATCAATCATGATTTGATCCGGATTATCCATTCTTTCTTCTATTTCTGTTCTCCCCCTTTCCCCGATTTCTTGTTATCTTTGTTTCTTACTGCTTCCGCATCTTTACTTCGTCGTTTCCGCGTCTTGTTTGTTGTCTCCGATTGCAAGGTGTAAACCCACGGGTTTGCTTGCATCAGTTTGGTATCAGAGCAAGGCTTGGATTTCGTTCCTACGAATCCACGTTCCTTGTTCAATCTATCTTTACTTTCTGTTGGTGTTCTTATTTTACAAAAAAAAAAAAAGTAAAAAGAAGAAAATTCAAAAATTTGAGTTGATTGTTGATTGTTTGGATTAGACAATCACATATTTGAATTCACCACTGTCTAAGGAATTGATCGAGTACCCGACGTACAACATTTGTAACTAGGGTTTTTCCATCGTTTTGGACCGTGTTCTTGACGTGGTGTTGTTGAAAATCGAACCCCAGTTGTGTTTTTGATTTTTACCGATGAAAACTGGAGGTTGTTGAGGTATTTGGGTCGATTTTTGTGCTTAAAATCGAAGTTCCACTGCTATAGACACTGTTCGTACGCCGGAAGCGTGTTGACATTGTTGACAGTGTACGGGCGACGTGAGCTGTGTTCTTAGCTTCGCTTGGAACTGGAGTGATCTCCGACGTTGCAAAACCGGAGACGACCCAAATCTTGAGCTTAATCTGTTGATTAGTGGACTGTGAACGAATCTTGATATTGTCCGTACACCGGAGTAAAAGTTCACTGTTCCATTGAAGAAGAAAGGGGGTAAACTGTCAAATCTAAAACCCCAGGTGAAAAGTTGTCGGCTAGAAAAGGGAAAAGTGGATAAGGTTAAACCCTATCTGAACCGAGGAGGAAACACTTGTACCGAGGTCACGTGTTCGGAAAATTCCGAAGCGGAACCGAGGAGGAGGTAGATTCTCTTAGGATTTCACTTTTCTTGTGTCCGAATATTCTCGATAGTGGATCTCTGGAGTAATTCTTTCTACTCGAGGTCGTACTATCGAATCTGAGCCTATAGGAACTCGTGCGTGGGGTGACCGAAGTCCAATTTCGTAGATAATTCTTTGACTCCCCATGCGCAGTTAAAATAGCTACCGTTCCATCGAGTCATATAAACTCCTTCCGAACCTAAGCGCGAAAGTACTAGTTGTGATTTATCACTTCGGTTTCCTAACAAGGAGGCAAGGCCAACTTGAGTGGAAAAAGGCTGAGTGGTGAGAACAATAGAGTGAGGTCACAAAAGCCAACGACCTTGAGTGTAAACACGAGTGGAAAGAAAATTGAGCGAACATCACTCGAGTGATACACGTGAGGGAGTGAACTTGTGAGGTCCTTTACTTTGTTTATTGCAGCTATGTCTTCGGATGATGATGACTACGGAGGGTATGATTCGTGTGGAGATGATGGAGACTATGGTTCCTACGGAGGTGATGATTGTTATAATGACACCGGGGACTATGGCTCTTACGAGGACGAAGCGGGTCACTATGGTGAATACGAAGACGAAGAAGACTACGAAGCCTGTGAAGATGAACGAGAAGAATCTTTTGGTTCGGGTCAAGAATACGAAGGTAGTGACGCTTCGAGGTACGATGACTCTACTTACTCTCATTGTGATGACCTTGAATACGACGAATGTGACATCGAGGAAGTCGATGACGAAGTTGACCGAGCAAACTATTTGATGTCTTCTTCCGTTGGTGTCTCGTGTGGAGCACAAGAGAGTGGTAGAACTCCTTCCTTCGGGATAGGAGGTGGTGGAGGTTGTTCCATGGGAGGAGGAAGATTTGCAACTTATAGTCGTGGCACACGATTCAATGCTTCCAAGTCCTATGGAAAGGGTGGCTCGAGGAGCACTGGTGGTTATGGACCCGAGGAGGGTAGAGGAGGATTCTACCGAACACCTTCTTCGAGGAGAAATTCTCACGGGTTCCATGCTAAAACTCCTTCCTCGACTTTCAACAAAACTTCTAAAGTTGGAAGAGTGAAAGGAAGTGGGAGTTACTCTAGTGGTGCTACCACTAATGGAGGAAATTCTGTACTTGGAAAGGTGCCAACGAAGAGTCCTACGAGCGCAAGAAGTGGTGGGAAAATTGCAAGAAAAGAGTCGACCGAAGTTAACAAGGTTAATGTCTTAAAGGGACATCGAATGGCGAGCAAGCCTCAGGTCACCGTGGCCGATGTTATGGCTGAACTAAAGGGGCTCGTAACCGAACTTCAGAGTTTGGATGGCCGACTTGCTAACCTTGATCCAGCAAGGTTCCCGAGGACACCAGCTTCGGAACCATGTTCGACAGCAAAAGAGGAGACCTCGGTTGATGAGTCTTCGAGTCCTAGACTTTGGGTCGATGTTAAAGGTCCACCTACTCCAGCTATGGGTATTCTTGGTCCCCGACCAAACTCACCCGAATATGAGAGACAAAAGATAGAGAGGAGTAAGGGAGCGACCGGTGACAACTCTCGAGAGGAAAAAGGAGAGGCTGTGAAGAGTGATGTGAGTGAGTTGTCACCACCCAAACCCACACCTGCCCGTGAAAGAAAAATGAGGGAAAAGAAAGAGGGAAAAAGGATCGATGAGAGTGAGGACACCCCTTATTCTAACATTAACCTTTTATCTTTTCCTTCTACTTGTTCGAAATCTTGTGCAGGAACTCTTGGAGGCAAACCGATGGAGCCTCAACCATTTGCCGAAGTAGATAGACAAGGTGAAGAAGATCTTTCATGTGAGCTCCACGAAGAAGAAACTACTTATGAGACTTCGGAGACAGTGAGAGAAACCGAAGGTCACTCCGAGGTAAGTGTTCGATTTCCTTCCCGTGAGCATGATACTTCCTTGTCTTGTGAAATTGTATGTGAAAACTCTATGCTAGTTGATGATTTGTATGATTACAATGTGTTTGCAACTAGTGTAGATTCGAATGGTCAACTTGTGAGTGAATGTGAACCACTAGTTGAGAGAATTGTTATGCCACATAATGATGTGAGCTCGATCTTCATCGAATCTCTCTTTAGTGATGAAGTTGTAGTTGACCTTACTTGTGACCCTTGTTATGACACACCACCAATCTTTGATAAAGGGGAAAATGAGTTGTTTGATCATACCCTTGTTGAAATTATTGCCTATGGTGGATCTGTGTGTTGTAGTGAGGAAGATGATACCCTTGAGGAGTCCTTAGTGGATGAGTTGGATCGGATTATATTCGATGACTCCTCAAGTGTGGTCGATGACCTGGGTTCGGATGCACCTTTGATGGGCAGTGAACTTATTTTCACTAACCCTCTGTTCGAAGGAGATGGTGATGAGCATCCGACTCGAGGGGAACCACCTCGGTTTGAAAGGCTTAACCCCGTAGATAATCCATTATTTGAGACCTTCTTCGGAAGTCTGTCTAAAGAGAAGGATTGTCTTGGAGTTCATTTGGGAGGTGAAAAGCTCTCTCTTGGTGTGAATAAGATTGCTTTTAAGAAGGGGAGTGGAGTATTCGATGTTAGTTGTCGAGTCAATCATTTTACTTACTCCATTCCACATGTTGATCACACCTCGAGTATAGTACATACCGAAGTCTATAAGCCCCATGGTGATAAAAGTGAATTTAGGGCTCGGTATGATGACTACGAGTTTAGAGGTGAGGGCCTTTGATCGTCACATCTTTCATATAAAGTGTCCTATTGATCTCTTCGTGTACTCATGTGTTCGTTACAGTTCCTACTTGAGCCAAGAACTTGTTGTTTCCTTCGGAGACATAGGCTGTTTGATCATTATTGATGCTTGGCTCTACCATAAGAGTGTGTTTTCCACTCGTAAATACTAACCTACTTTCGAAGTAGGAAGCTTTGTTTGTCTTTGCCTTGTTGCAGGTCTTGCCGGTTTGATTTCGAGGACGAAATCCTTTCAAGAAGGGGAGGATGATGCAATACGAACCAGGCTCACCTGTTCGATTCATCAAGCAAGTCCACCGAGGAGTCACATGGCGCCCACGATCAAAGTGTGGCCGGAATGAAAGATACCGAAGACTGCCTCGCCGAGCAGCAACGATGGAAATCCACCGAGCAGACAACAAGTGACTGTGACCGTTGCTGACACTGACTTCGGAGTTGTGAGACCGAGGACAACTTATGGAAACTCAACGATCAAGCTCGAGCCCGAAGCTGAAAGCAACCGAACCAAGGAAGAACGACGCCGATCAAAGAATCGATTGAAGGGCTACAAATGTGTCCGATGCAGGAGAGCGTTCGATTCCAAATGTGATCGAGGCAACCAAGCGACCGAATCCAACGTGTTCGAGCTGAGCTGCCGAACACATAAGCTACTCCAGCCCTGCGTGGCTTTATCTCATTGGTCACCTGTGACCACTTTACTATTTTGCCCCTTTTATTGTCTATATAAACTCCTAGCATAGCTCATTAGGAGACAGTTTTTAGTTGATATTGAATTGAGAGAATAGAGATAGAATTGGCCGAGCCATTCTTGTTTGAAGCCCGAGGCTTCGATTATGCCTTCTTAGGCTTGGAACCGAAATGGATTTCATCACTAGTATGAATCCTTGTTAGGTTCAAGTTTCCTTTTCTCCCTTGGATAATCAATCATGATTTGATCCGGATTATCCATTCTTTCTTCTATTTCTGTTCTCCCCCTTTCCCCGATTTCTTGTTATCTTTGTTTCTTACTGCTTCCGCATCTTTACTTCGTCGTTTCCGCGTCTTGTTTGTTGTCTCCGATTGCAAGGTGTAAACCCACGGGTTTGCTTGCATCAGTTTGGTATCAGAGCAAGGCTTGGATTTCGTTCCTACGAATCCACGTTCCTTGTTCAATCTATCTTTACTTTCTGTTGGTGTTCTTATTTTACAAAAAAAAAAAAAGTAAAAAGAAGAAAATTCAAAAATTTGAGTTGATTGTTGATTGTTTGGATTAGACAATCACATATTTGAATTCACCACTGTCTAAGGAATTGATCGAGTACCCGACGTACAACATTTGTAACTAGGGTTTTTCCATCGTTTTGGACCGTGTTCTTGACGTGGTGTTGTTGAAAATCGAACCCCAGTTGTGTTTTTGATTTTTACCGATGAAAACTGAAGGTTGTTGAGGTATTTGGGTCGATTTTTGTGCTTAAAATCGAAGTTCCACTGCTATAGACACTGTTCGTACGCCGGAAGCGTGTTGACATTGTTGACAGTGTACGGGCGACGTGAGCTGTGTTCTTAGCTTCGCTTGGAACTGGAGTGATCTCCGACGTTGCAAAACCGGAGACGACCCAAATCTTGAGCTTAATCTGTTGATTAGTGGACTGTGAACGAATCTTGATATTGTCCGTACACCGGAGTAAAAGTTCACTGTTCCATTGAAGAAGAAAGGGGGTAAACTGTCAAATCTAAAACCCCAGGTGAAAAGTTGTCGGCTAGAAAAGGGAAAAGTGGATAAGGTTAAACCCTATCTGAACCGAGGAGGAAACACTTGTACCGAGGTCACGTGTTCGGAAAATTCCGAAGCGGAACCGAGGAGGAGGTAGATTCTCTTAGGATTTCACTTTTCTTGTGTCCGAATATTCTCGATAGTGGATCTCTGGAGTAATTCTTTCTACTCGAGGTCGTACTATCGAATCTGAGCCTATAGGAACTCGTGCGTGGGGTGACCGAAGTCCAATTTCGTAGATAATTCTTTGACTCCCCATGCGCAGTTAAAATAGCTACCGTTCCATCGAGTCATATAAACTCCTTCCGAACCTAAGCGCGAAAGTACTAGTTGTGATTTATCACTTCGGTTTCCTAACAAGGAGGCAAGGCCAACTTGAGTGGAAAAAGGCTGAGTGGTGAGAACAATAGAGTGAGGTCACAAAAGCCAACGACCTTGAGTGTAAACACGAGTGGAAAGAAAATTGAGCGAACATCACTCGAGTGATACACGTGAGGGAGTGAACTTGTGAGGTCCTTTACTTTGTTTATTGCAGCTATGTCTTCGGATGATGATGACTACGGAGGGTATGATTCGTGTGGAGATGATTGAGACTATGGTTCCTACGGAGGTGATGATTGTTATAATGACACCGGGGACTATGGCTCTTACGAGGACGAAGCGGGTCACTATGGTGAATACGAAGACGAAGAAGACTACGAAGCCTGTGAAGATGAACGAGAAGAATCTTTTGCTTCGGGTCAAGAATACGAAGGTAGTGACGCTTCGAGGTACGATGACTCTACTTACTCTCATTGTGATGACCTTGAATACGACGAATGTGACATCGAGGAAGTCGATGACGAAGTTGACCGAGCAAACTATTTGATGTCTTCTTCCGTTGGTGTCTCGTGTGGAGCACAAGAGAGTGGTAGAACTCCTTCCTTCGGGATAGGAGGTGGTGGAGGTTGTTCCATGGGAGGAGGAAGATTTGCAACTTATAGTCGTGGCACACGATTCAATGCTTCCAAGTCCTATGGAAAGGGTGGCTCGAGGAGCACTGGTGGTTATGGACCCGAGGAGGGTAGAGGAGGATTCTACCGAACACCTTCTTCGAGGAGAAATTCTCACGGGTTCCATGCTAAAACTCCTTCCTCGACTTTCAACAAAACTTCTAAAGTTGGAAGAGTGAAAGGAAGTGGGAGTTACTCTAGTGGTGCTACCACTAATGGAGGAAATTCTGTACTTGGAAAGGTGCCAACGAAGAGTCCTACGAGCGCAAGAAGTGGTGGGAAAATTGCAAGAAAAGAGTCGACCGAAGTTAACAAGGTTAATGTCTTAAAGGGACATCGAATGGCGAGCAAGCCTCAGGTCACCGTGGCCGATGTTATGGCTGAACTAAAGGGGCTCGTAACCGAACTTCAGAGTTTGGATGGCCGACTTGCTAACCTTGATCCAGCAAGGTTCCCGAGGACACCAGCTTCGGAACCATGTTCGACAGCAAAAGAGGAGACCTCGGTTGATGAGTCTTCGAGTCCTAGACTTTGGGTCGATGTTAAAGGTCCACCTACTCCAGCTATGGGTATTCTTGGTCCCCGACCAAACTCACCCGAATATGAGAGACAAAAGATAGAGAGGAGTAAGGGAGCGACCGGTGACAACTCTCGAGAGGAAAAAGGAGAGGCTGTGAAGAGTGATGTGAGTGAGTTGTCACCACCCAAACCCACACCTGCCCGTGAAAGAAAAATGAGGGAAAAGAAAGAGGGAAAAAGGATCGATGAGAGTGAGGACACCCCTTATTCTAACATTAACCTTTTATCTTTTCCTTCTACTTGTTCGAAATCTTGTGCAGGAACTCTTGGAGGCAAACCGATGGAGCCTCAACCATTTGCCGAAGTAGATAGACAAGGTGAAGAAGATCTTTCATGTGAGCTCCACGAAGAAGAAACTACTTATGAGACTTCGGAGACAGTGAGAGAAACCGAAGGTCACTCCGAGGTAAGTGTTCGATTTCCTTCCCGTGAGCATGATACTTCCTTGTCTTGTGAAATTGTATGTGAAAACTCTATGCTAGTTGATGATTTGTATGATTACAATGTGTTTGCAACTAGTGTAGATTCGAATGGTCAACTTGTGAGTGAATGTGAACCACTAGTTGAGAGAATTGTTATGCCACATAATGATGTGAGCTCGATCTTCATCGAATCTCTCTTTAGTGATGAAGTTGTAGTTGACCTTACTTGTGACCCTTGTTATGACACACCACCAATCTTTGATAAAGGGGAAAATGAGTTGTTTGATCATACCCTTGTTGAAATTATTGCCTATGGTGGATCTGTGTGTTGTAGTGAGGAAGATGATACCCTTGAGGAGTCCTTAGTGGATGAGTTGGATCGGATTATATTCGATGACTCCTCAAGTGTGGTCGATGACCTGGGTTCGGATGCACCTTTGATGGGCAGTGAACTTATTTTCACTAACCCTCTGTTCGAAGGAGATGGTGATGAGCATCCGACTCGAGGGGAACCACCTCGGTTTGAAAGGCTTAACCCCGTAGATAATCCATTATTTGAGACCTTCTTCGGAAGTCTGTCTAAAGAGAAGGATTGTCTTGGAGTTCATTTGGGAGGTGAAAAGCTCTCTCTTGGTGTGAATAAGATTGCTTTTAAGAAGGGGAGTGGAGTATTCGATGTTAGCTGTCGAGTCAATCATTTTACTTACTCCATTCCACATGTTGATCACACCTCGAGTATAGTACATACCGAAGTCTATAAGCCCCATGGTGATAAAAGTGAATTTAGGGCTCGGTATGATGACTACGAGTTTAGAGGTGAGGGCCTTTGATCGTCACATCTTTCATATAAAGTGTCCTATTGATCTCTTCGTGTACTCATGTGTTCGTTACAGTTCCTACTTGAGCCAAGAACTTGTTGTTTCCTTCGGAGACATAGGCTGTTTGATCATTATTGATGCTTGGCTCTACCATAAGAGTGTGTTTTCCACTCGTAAATACTAACCTACTTTCGAAGTAGGAAGCTTTGTTTGTCTTTGCCTTGTTGCAGGTCTTGCCGGTTTGATTTCGAGGACGAAATCCTTTCAAGAAGGGGAGGATGATGCAATACGAACCAGGCTCACCTGTTCGATTCATCAAGCAAGTCCACCGAGGAGTCACATGGCGCCCACGATCAAAGTGTGGCCGGAATGAAAGATACCGAAGACTGCCTCGCCGAGCAGCAACGATGGAAATCCACCGAGCAGACAACAAGTGACTGTGACCGTTGCTGACACTGACTTCGGAGTTGTGAGACCGAGGACAACTTATGGAAACTCAACGATCAAGCTCGAGCCCGAAGCTGAAAGCAACCGAACCAAGGAAGAACGACGCCGATCAAAGAATCGATTGAAGGGCTACAAATGTGTCCGATGCAGGAGAGCGTTCGATTCCAAATGTGATCGAGGCAACCAAGCGACCGAATCCAACGTGTTCGAGCTGAGCTGCCGAACACATAAGCTACTCCAGCCCTGCGTGGCTTTATCTCATTGGTCACCTGTGACCACTTTACTATTTTTCCCCTTTTATTGTCTATATAAACTCCTAGCATAGCTCATTAGGAGACAGTTTTTAGTTGATATTGAATTGAGAGAATAGAGATAGAATTGGCCGAGCCATTCTTGTTTGAAGCCCGAGGCTTCGATTATGCCTTCTTAGGCTTGGAACCGAAATGGATTTCATCACTAGTATGAATCCTTGTTAGGTTCAAGTTTCCTTTTCTCCCTTGGATAATCAATCATGATTTGATCCGGATTATCCATTCTTTCTTCTATTTCTGTTCTCCCCCTTTCCCCGATTTCTTGTTATCTTTGTTTCTTACTGCTTCCGCATCTTTACTTCGTCGTTTCCGCGTCTTGTTTGTTGTCTCCGATTGCAAGGTGTAAACCCACGGGTTTGCTTGCATCAGTTTAGCATGAGGCTTATTCTCCTTGGAAAATCTTCACTAGGATTAAATTTCTATTTTAATTTGCTATATTGGCATAATGGCTATGGAATCAAACTTTATAACGTTGTATGTTGAATTTGCTAGCCCATCTCGTTTCCTTTCTTCCGTGAACCTCTGCTTGCTGCTCTTTACTTAGTTTTCTTGATTAGTTGTTTAACTTCTTTTAGTTGAAAACTCTTATGCATACACTAATCCTTATTCTCCTTGTTATCTTTCTTTTCAGAAACAATTTGGGACGAGTTTTGCTAACTCACAAATGGGGATAGTACATCGCATTGAAGTGACTTGGGGTCGAGTCCGGGCTCAAGCTTTCAAGAAGTGAAGATCTTAAGAAATTTAAAAATTCTTTATTGAGTCATGTGATGTTTAGGCTCATGGGTATATAATTGTAAAAACTAAAATATCAAGGCTCCCATGAGTTTGTCATTTTCCGGGTTCTTCTTCTAAACCTCATCTTTTTACTATTATCCTTAGAATTCATGCCTGTAGGAATTTCCCGTAGATAATTAATTATTGTAGAATAATTTATTTGATTGTTTATGAATGAAGGTTTATTTATTTATTAAGTTATTTTGTGAATATTTCATTTCTTTGGAATTTCCATCTTATTTAGGAATTTTGAATCTTTAAGTTAAAAAGTGCGTGCAAAACTAATAAATGCAAATTTAATCTAAAGTTTTTCAAATTAATTTAAGTTTTTATTCTTATAAAGTTAACTATATATTTTAGACTTTAACAATAATTCAAAGCTTTTAAATTAAATTTTGAAATTGCATTTAGAATTATTTTGTGAAAACTGAAGGATTAACTGTAATTTTACGGATTTTCGAAAGTGCTTTCAAATTGAAATCTTCTTTCGAGAATAATTGAACCTCTTACTTAGAATCTCTGAAAAGAAAATTTTCTTTAAAACGGAGGAATTACACGCATTATTTAATTAGTTTATTCCTAATTCTCCTAAATTAGGCGGGGACTCCAAAGAAAGCCCTTGGAATTACCATAATGTTGAAATATACTCGAAATCTATCTTTCTTTAAAAGAAAGATTATTTTTTGGGGTTCAACAGGTTGGCGAATCTACTGGGGATACCTTAAGGTTCTAACCACAAGGTTTTCACAAGATAGCTCTTTATTTGTTTTTTATTTGCAAAAATAGTATGTTTAGTTAATTTAATCTAATTATTTGCAATTCTTTGCCACTGAAAGCATGTCACTACACTTTATATGTGCACATATAAAATTGGCATTCCGTTCATATTTCTCCCACTCCTGGGAGCTTCTTAATTGTTACTTATACCCGCGAGGTGGATGCACATACACCCGCAACTCATAAAAAAATCCTTTAAGAAAAAGTGCGCGTACCTGCGGGGTGAGCGGATAATTTTACTACCGCGTGACCGCTTGCCACTCAAAACAGCCTTGTGTCTAGCAAACCCACTCTAGAGTTTTCGTTAGGAATATGCATGCATAAACCTTAGATTGGACCCGGTCCTTTGTACCGCCTCCATAGTTAGGAAAACCGCTCTTTTTCGTTGACGGGTCTTTAAACCCAACAACAATGCATATTATGTGTTTATGTGAAAAAGAAACTTCCAGTCCAAGCCAAGTTTTGCAATTAATTAAATTTAGAATACTTTTATTAATTCTGTAGATTAGAAAACACTTGAATTCAAGAGGTATTCAAATAGTTATCAAGTTGAAATGGAGAAGATACTCGCAAGAAGATAACAAGCTAGGGACAAGAGGCGTCGAAAGGACGATAAGACGTTTGATCTATTTGATTGATGTCTAATCCAAGCAAGTTTTTGGAGTAAACGACATTTGGGACAAGATGTCAAAAATTGTACTGATTGTAAAAGCAAGCAAGGATTGATCCTAGGCGGGCCCACACTTCAGTTTCATTTTCTCCTTGGGCCCTATGCAGCGTAGTTATAGTAGTTATTTATATTTTTCATTGTTATCAAAATGATGTATTTAAATTATGTCTTGCATTTTCTATTTTCGATGTAACAATGGTGTACTCAAAAGCAAGTTATAATGAAAAAAAGTTATTATTATCGTTATTGTCACTTACTTTAAATTTGATTATTGCAAAACTGGCTTAGACTATTTTTCATTATCACCTATTTAACGTCTTAGGCACACCTCTGGAACAAAGAGGCACCTTACAGGGTAGGACGCGTATGCATCTTTATTTTACGCTCAACTAATTGTGATTGCCACATGACAACTTGTTTAAAATGCAAAGCGCTATGTGACGCACGCTACGTGATTGTGTGCAATTTTGCCAATAACATGCAAACTAACATAGTTACCTTTTTGATTTTTTATTTTTATTTTGTTTATTCCCCAAAGAGAGAGTTTGATTCGTGTTGACTCCTGAGTTGGTTAAGCGTCTGATCCAAAGCGAAGTAAGAAATGGCCGATTTGACTGATGACCAGAGTGGTACCAAGAATGTCCCTAAACTGGCTGACCATCCTGAATCTTCAAATAAGCAAACAGTTGCCGTTTATGATGAACAAATTGCTAGAATGGCTAAACAAATGGAATGTATGCAAGCTGAGATGGAGAGATTGAAGGAACTGGGTTGCATGGCAACGCTAATTTATGGACCAAACCCGTCTCAGTCCTTAAACCAAAACACATCTATCATGCAATCCTCCGCAAATCCAAACTTCGGATCCTCTAGTTTGAACACTCCAATATTCCTAAATACCGCTCATGTACCTCACACCATGTATCTATACCCACCAACCATAAACACTTCTCACCCTGCACCGGCTAATGCTCCCATCCCAGTTGTTTCCACAGTGATAGCTGAACATGAATACATGTTTTGAAAAATGAAAAGTCTTGAACAGTCCATGAAGAACTTGCAAGGTTTGGGAGGTGGAGGAGGCAAAGAAGAACTTCTAATAGTTTACTTCAGTCATAGTTTTGGAGGGCATTGCAGCTGAGTGGTTTGCACGACAAGATATAAGCAAATGACATAAATTTGATGACATGGCCAATGATTTCACAAAGCAATTCGAATGCAATATCGAGATGGTTCTTGACCTTATAACCTTGTCCAATTTGAAGATGAAACCAACAGAAACCTTCAGGGAATATGCGCTAAGATGGCGAGAACAGGCTGCAAGGGTGCAACCACCCAATGGCTGAGAAAGACATGGTGAAGTACTTCATTCGGGCCCAAGATGATTCTTATAACATGCATTTTCTCCCTAGATAATGCAAATTATCAAGAGAAAGAACATAATATTAAATATTACTGTATAATCAAGATATAAACAGTGATGTTTTCACTTATCCGGATTTTGGAAGATGGATGCTTTATTTACAACAGCAGTAGTCAAAAGTATTATACTTCTCCCATATTAACATTAGCTATATTTACACTAAAGAATTAGTCTGATATGTCAAATTTCCCCCTCCAACAACAGTTGATAAATTCCAAAGTTTGCAGATGTAACAGTTTGTATTCTTGAGTCCGTAACCAAAGAACACTGCCACAATAAAACTTGATTATTTGTCTCTTAAATGAAAATGCTGATCTTCTGCCAGTACTACTTGATATTGATGCAGAACTTCCACATCTCCTCATACACTAAAAGATAGGCCCTGCTTGATAAATTCCTAACACGCAGAGCGCGACCAGAAAAAAAGTAAAAAATTCTGAAGAGAAGACAACCATTGCTCCATGTACTTCTTACCCTCTGCGAGAATAAAAAGAAATTTATAGAAGAAGGAAACTAAGATCTATTTGATCTATTCAGTCACCACCTTCTTCACGTCTCTCTCTCCATCCCCTCTCTGTCTAAGGTTATTTACATTCAATTTCTGCTACATGGAAATATGATACTCTCATAGATGATTTCCAGCTTCGGGAATATAAATTTTCAAATGCTTCCGGAGTTTGCCAGATAATATTGCTGGAAAAAATGTTAGATTTAGAGGGGAGAACTAGCTGAGGAAAACATGAGCTTTGCCGAAGAATAATTTCCTATCAACTCTATTTTTCTCGATGGATTCGCATTCATTCACTAATTTGGCTTTCCTGAGATCCTTTAGGGTGTCCTTAAATAGAAGGAAAGTTAAACTAATCCTAGTTTAGGTGGAAAAGTTATTCTAATCAAAAAAGGAGAAGTGTAACACATTCTAATAAGGAGCTTTTGGTTGAAAATTTGATAAAGGGAAGTATAAAAAACGTGGGGGATTTGGGAAAATATAGAAAAGTTGTCCAAAGTTGAATTAGAAAACAAAGTAAGAGGAAAAACTTCTCCAAAACTTATTTGGAGAACAAATAGGTGGGAAAACTTATTCCATTCCAAAATGGAAAGTCATAAACGTTTTTCTTAAGGGGAGGGATTAGTTTCTTCCTAGGATTTCCTTAATTCTTTCTAGGATTAATTCTAATTAGTATTTCTTGATTATTCTTTCTACTCAACTCAATACTAATTTTGAGCTTATAGGAAATTCGTGCTTGCTGAATATTTTCCAAACTCTCGTAGAACTTTCTTGACTTTAAGTGTTTACTTTAAAAGAGTCATCCATCCATAGAATCACATAAACTCCATTTCAAATCAATAGTTGGACATACTAGTAGGTAATTTTTCACCCTTGTTCTTAAGAGATAGCGGAAAATATTTGGGTAGTGGTATTTGGAGTGTGAATTCTAAAAATCGTGAGTACCACCACTAAACGTGAGGGAGTGCAAGTGAGATTTTTTATACTAACCTTTTTCCCTTCCCCATTTTCTTGATATGTCTTTTGAAGGTACACAGAGCCATAAGGGAAGTTTGGATGGATATGGGGACGGATTGGAAGAGGAGAGCTTTTACTATACTCTTACCACTAAGAGGAGCTCTTCTATATACCGTGAGGAGGGCTACCAATCTTGTGATGGAGCATCAAGGTATGAGACTACTTCCTTGACTTTCAATAGTACATACAATGTTGGAAGTATGAAGGGAAGTAGAAGCTACCACAATGAGCGTGGGGTTAAAAGAGCGTGGTGTAACTTGGTAGTGAGAATAAATGGGTGTAAAGGCTATGTGCTTCAAGTGGATGAGGGTGAAGTGAACTGGATTACTCCTTCCGTAGTGAAGAAATTAGGAATACCTTGTGTTAATGGAGAGGCCCGCTTTATCATCTCCCACGGGGAATATGCTGGAGAGGAGGTCCGCTGTAAGGTGTTTCCTTTGGGAGGATGCCATGTTATATTGGGAAGATGTTGGATTGACCAACATTTCTTTGCTTCTGATGCTGGCCACAGATTAAGTTATATTAGGTTAAATAGAAGATGACAAGAGCTTCATTTCGTGACCGAAGAAGCACAAGACAGAAACCCTCTAACTGAAGTTGTGCAAACAAGAAGTGTTATAAGTACTAGAATCAGTGGGACAAATGCAAGTAATGGGTTGAAAACTGTCAACAAGGTAAGCTCGAAACCGCACGACTCAAAGTCAAGTAGTTCATCTAAGAAGAAGAGGGCGTCAAAGGATGATTTTCTATGTCCCAGATTTTGTGTTAATATAAAGAGTCCACCTACTCCAGTAAAGGGAATTCTTGGGACTCATCCCAACTCGCCAGAACATGAGAGACAAAAGATAGAAAGAAGTAAAGGAGTGAGCGTTGACAACTTTCGAGTTGAAAAAAGAGAGGATGTGCTGAGTGATGTGAGTGGGTTGTCACCTTAATTTAAAGTTGACCTTGAAAGAAAAATATGAGAGACGAGAGAAGAGAAAATAAAAATTGAGAGTGAGGACACCCCTTATTCTAACAGTTCTTTATCTTTTTATACTACTTGTTTTACCTATTGTGCAGGGATTCTTGGAGGTAAGCCGATGGAGCCTCAATTATGCTCTAAGGTAGAAAGGCAAGGTGATGAAGATCCTCATTGTGAGCTGCAAGGTGGAGGAGCTTGTCAAGAAACTTCAAGTGCTTTGAGTGATCAAGGAAGCAACTCGATTGTAAGTGTTACTTCTTCCTTCCATGAGCATAGTTCCTTGTCTTGTGATAGTGTTAATAATAGTGTACTATCTGATGATTTGCATAACTACAATGTATTTGCAACTAGTATGGAGTCTAGTGTGAGCATGAATCACTAGTTGAGATGGTTTGTAAGCAGTATCATGATGTGAGCTATGTGCTCAATGAACCTCTCTTTAGTGAAGAAGTTTTAGTTGACCCTGTATGTGAGCCTTGTTATGACACACCACCCATACTTTGGTAGAAGGGAAGATGAATTTATTGATTATCCTGTTCTTTTCTTTGATGATA
This sequence comes from Petunia secreta, assembly GCA_029990175.1. Taxonomy (NCBI): domain Eukaryota; kingdom Viridiplantae; phylum Streptophyta; class Magnoliopsida; order Solanales; family Solanaceae; genus Petunia; species Petunia secreta. The sequence goes on from JARKIP010000053.1 coordinate 9,650,028, forward strand.
TATTTGACAATGGTGGTCTTGTGTGTCGTACTGAAGGTGATATTGGTCTTGAGAAGTCCTTAGTGAGTGAGCTAGATAGGGATAAGCAAAGTGATTCCTTCAATGATTATGAATCTAGTGTTGATACTACACCTTTGTTAGGTAATGAACTTGAGAAGTGTGCCTTTACTAATCCATTATTTGAGGGCATCTTCAATAAGCGTGGTGACTTGTATCAAACTAGAGTAGAGAGTGAGTTAGAACATCTCTGGTGTAGAGAGTTTGATTCTTTAGATAATCCTTTTGTTTGAGACTCCAAGTGAGGCGAGTGATTTTTCGGGTAATACTAATTTTTATTGTGTGGAATGTGATGATGATGAGGCCATTATTGAGGCTTTTCTTGGGAGTTCGTCTATTGAGGAGGATTTTCTTAGAGATGACTGTGGTAGTGAAGAGGTTTCTATTGGTGTGTGTAAGAGTGGTCCTAAGAAGGGGAGTGGAGTAGTTGATGCTACTACTAAGTTGCACTACTTTACTTACTGTACTCCATATGTTGATCACACCTTGGATTGTAAGCGTTCCAAAACTATTGTGTCAAATTTTAAGGGTATTATGTTGAAGGTTTAGTGTGTTAGTCATGAACATAGAGAGAATAGGTTCTTTGATTGCTTAAGATTACATGTTCTACGTCCTATTGATCACTTTGGATGCTGTTATGAGTGCTTGTTCTTGTTGAGCCAAGAGCTTGTTGTTTTCTTTGGAGACATGGACTTTGTCATTGTTATTAATGCTTGGCTTTATCATAAGAGTGTATTTTTCGGACATCATGCTCTAATATTGATTGAGCTAATCAGTCCTTGTAGAAGGACATCGTGTTTGTGTCTTTCTTTCTTGTATGGTACGACGGTGAGATTTCGAGGATGAAATCTTTTCAAGAAGGGGAGAATGATGCAGTCTGAAAATGAGGCACATGTTTGTGAGCTTTGGAGGAGCGGGAAGCATGTTAGAGATGGTGAGGAGCACAATGGTGAGCATTGGAGAAAGTGGGGCGTTGATGGAAGAATGTTGCTGAGAGTTGCATAACACAACGAGCTACCTAGCGAGCTGCATATTTGGGGCGTAGGATGACATGAGTTCAGGCAGAATTTTGGTGCTCTCGACGAGCACCTCAACGAGCTCGTACTTCTTATTTTTTATAGATAGTCCATAGTAGGACAATGGCAGTTTAGCTACACCTATATAAGCTATTGCCTTAGGCATTTTTCATGAGTTTTTAGAGAATACAGAATATTGAAAAACAAGCATTGCTTATGGAAGCTCTAAATCTTCATCTTTTATCTCTTACACTTAGAACTCATCGAAATCATCCCTAGCATGATTCCATCTATTGGTTCAAGTTTCTCATCCCTCTTGGATTAATCTTTCATCTTATTGTTAGTTCTAATCCTTTCTTTCTTCTAATTTCTATCTTCCTAGTCTATCCTTCTTGTTTGATTTTTGAATTCTCAATTCATCTTGTCTCCTAATTCTGTTTGCATCAGCCAGTTCACTATTTCCGCAGCTTTCTTGAACTTGATCACTTTTCTAAGGTAGTCTTGCTCTTTTGGTTTCTTCCTTTTCTTGTAGTATCTAACACCTGAAACCAAATAGAATTCATCAATCTTCCCTGTGGATTGGTCATTTTTGGATTCAAAAACAAAAGTTTAAGCGAGTTAAAGTAAGCAAAAGCAATTAGGCCGGACCAACCAAACCAAGAGACAACCTTGAACCACGAGCAGAGTTAGAGGTTGGTGACTCGCTAATTCGCTAATGGTGCAAGGCTACATCCTCTTGTCTTTTATGAAACGAAGTCAGGCATTGGAGCGTCAACCCACAATATCGAATGAGCTACCGGAATGCCAACGGCATCCTAGAAGAGAAGCCTCACGAAAGCTAAAAGAGCTAAGCATCCTGACCATGCATGACAAGAGGAATATCACAACAACCGTTGTGTTATAAGATGAGCACACCATAATCAGTGAACATGCCACATCAAATACATTTTGAAAAAAAAAATCATTAGAATCCCAATCAAACTTCATGAATCTGGGACTCCATTAATCTAATTATGTATAGAGAAACAAATGAAGAAAACCTGCAGAGGTCCTTTTGTTTGCAGTTTTCTCATACACCATCCATTCTAAATGAAGATGAGGTCCTTTTGTTTGCAGTTTTCTCATACACCATCCATTCTAAATGAAGGAGTTGTTCTGAGAATATATAATAAAAAAAGATCAAAGGCGAACATTTTGAAGAAGAAAAAAGACTATTATTTCATAAGGATGCTTTGCAAGAAGTAGTGTATTTCTCTGAAGAAAGGTTTGTAATTTTCGTCTATCACGAAGCCCCTATTTATAGGCAGAATGAGATGAGGATGTAAATAGGGGCAGAATGAGATGAGGATGAAGTATGCAACAGTCAACATAAATATGCCTTGAAGATACGAAACGATTTGGCGCAGTAAAAAGCATTTATGGGAAAGGTGCATAGAAGCAGCATAGACCAATTGAATTAAGACACATGGGTTTCTTGAAGATATCAAGCGTCAGTCTTGGTCAAGGAGACTGCGAGTTCAAGGAGTCAGTGAGATATTTTTTCACACCCTTTCGCATACCTCTATCACTTCCTCACTGGTTACAGAAGCACTCAACAAGTAGAGGGGCTGACTATGCAGACAAAATATGCCACCTATAATTACGGGAATACCAATCCAGCTAGCGATACTAGACTTAACTTACATGTCACCGAACATAGAGAATACATGCCTGCTCATCATGCCAAGGCCGCTCAGCTGGTACGGGTGTAGGATGCAAGGCATACATCCCGCCGCCTTAGGATTTACAGTCTCCTAGTTAAGGTTTCGTATATACCGCCGCCTTGAGTATACAGGCCCATGGCCTTTATTAGTCTTTGTATTTTACAATAATTAGGACATAGGTAAATCATAACTATAAATACCCCCTTCCCATTGTATTGTACATCAAGCGATTCTCGAAGAATCCGAATTTGCTCATGGAATACAACTATTTATTTCTCTACTTAATTCTCTAATTTATTACTTTTTTTTATATTTACCATATTGCTTGTGGCCCTCTTATAAATTCTTTCTGTTTAACCTATTAAGAAAATTTTAGGCATAGAAGTAATATGAATATTTAACAATATACTTACAGACGAGGATGTAAACACACAAAGAAAACATTAAAGAAGACCAAAAAAAGAAAGGGTTGCCAAGTTTGACGTTTGATCATGTCGGTCATGACCCATTCTTTCTTTGCCTCATAAACTCAGATTCAATAATGCTTTGCCTGATTTGTTAGCAACGGAAGAAACCCGCTTCGTCTCTTGTGTATTTCAGTGCCAGCGACGAAGACAAGCGAAGGGCCAATTTTGGACTTTCCTCCTTTCATGAAATTGATGGGGGGTTGTTGTAGAGGAGAGTCCAAAAACATAATTTTTCGGACGCTTCACCAATGGTAGTAGCTGGAAACTGCCAAGAACAGTGGCTATCTAGAGAGAAAAGGAGAAAGGGGGTGGTGGGGCTCTTTTTTGTGTAAGGGAGAAAATGTTTTTTTTTTGTTTCAAGGTTTTGGGGATAGGTTGTGATAAAAAAGGAACGAAATGACCTCATTGTTGGATCAAAGTGAAAATGGCCAATGTGATACCATGTACGCTGCCTTTGTTGAGTGTGCAAATGTGTGTTGAAAAAAGATAACGGCGTGGGAGCCTGTGCTTGGCTGGTTCTGTCTAGGTGCAGAGTGTAAATTGGTTATTAATTGAGTCAAAGTGCCTTGAAAGATGACAAAAATGGTAACTAAATATAGATAATTTTTATTTAAAATAGTAATCCAAAATTTACATATATGATAAATAATATGTACATTTGGCAAATAAATTCGTAAATGCACTAGAATGGATAGTAATTGCGTAAATAGTTCGAAATTGAAGTATGCATTTGGAAAATAGCCCATAGTGGCGTAATTGCTAAAAAGTTTATAATTAGAAAATTCAAATATGTATGTAGGGAAAAGAGATATTAGGTAAAATACTTTTGTCAATGTATTTGATGCGGTAAAAATTGTTTCGGCATTTTTAACTCAAATATAGCCAATTTAAGGTGGTGAGATACAAGAGGGACACAATTGGGTGTCAACAGGTGCTCTAGAGATATGTTCTTCAAATTTAGCGTCGAATTCTTTCTTCCATTTTTCTAGCTGGTCCAACAGGACGCTCTGTTGCACTGTGGGAGTTGTCTCAACTACTATGGGAACAATCCCTCACCCCCTGACCCAACTCCGTTTGGAGGTCCCCCATCATTGCACCCTGAGGTACAGAAGTTGGAGTGCCTCCAATAGGAATCATAGGTGGTGTAGTTGTAACCCTGAGACTCTCGGAGAGTATATGCAATGAATAGTTTACCTGCTCATTTATTCCTTCTTTCTCTGCCATGGCTTAGCGAGTTTTAACCATGAAATCCCTAAGCAATACTTGCCAGGAACCAGATCCTTAAGTACTTGCTCCTCCCATGTTCGTAGGGGGATTTGCTCATGCTCAGAATGAGCATCATTAATAGTCTCATTTTCTGCCCTTGGATTGTCTCCATGACCTTGTAGCCCAACAAGGCGTGTTTGAGTTGCTACCGTTTGTTTTTCTGTGTTGTCTTCAACTATTTTGAAGGACGACAATGCATGGACTGTAATAAGTATAGCAACTTTGGAACAATCTCAATTGCTTGAGCCCCATGGTGGGGCGCCAAATTGTATGGCTAAATTCGGTATTTAGGTTACAATTAAATTTGTAAAAGGTTTCAAGCAACCAATTATATCAAGAACGCAATAATCAAATACAAAGATGAAATAACAAGTAATATGAAAATGTGAACAATGATTCTATTATTGCTTTGTATTTGAGAGTACAACTTGACATAACTTTTGCATGTCATTTTGGAATGCCTTATACAATGGGGTAAGGAAGTATTTATAATGATACGAACTGAACCGTCCGTGAGCATTAATGAGGTCACTTCCTCCATGAGGAGACTCATAATCTAGTGCCCATTTAATGCGTGATCATGGGGCAGTTATGATCATAGTCAGTCCGTTCTGTTTGACTCAGACATTTTACGCTTCATTCCTCTCGGTCAGTATAGCTTCAATGTTTGTCCGAAGACTTAACTGTGAGACTCTCTGTGTGCAAACCTTCCTTGTCTTCATTTTCGGTTTCCACGTGTCCATGCCAGGTTCTCACAATACATTATTGTGTTTTACTTTGTTTACATTTTTTTTTTTATGTAAGTATGTTCTATTTCTTTGTAATTTCATCTTGTTTTTCTTTCAAACATATTTTTAAAAATGATTTTCTTGATCCAAGGGTCTATCAGAATAGATTCTCTATCTTACTCAAGGTAGGGGTGAGGTCTGCGTACATCTCACCTTTCTAAACCACTTGTCGGATAACATTGTGTATGTAGTTGTTGTTATGTTAAGTTTTTTTAGATAATTTCTTTCATTTTTGAAAAAAAAACGTATAATAGTCCATTATAATTTAAGGTCATTTTGATATTAATATATTTATTAATCCAATTCTTTTCATTGTCAATTTAAGATCTAGGGGATTTAGATCCTTTCAACTTAAGAAGGAAGCGAACTTGGCGGCCACGGACGCTAAAAGGGAAGCTTTTGAACGCTTGTATAAAAAATTAGAGGATAAAGGTGGAGAGAAGAAGGTGTATAGGCTCGCCAAGGCAAGGGAGAGGAGGTCATGAGACCTAGACCAAGTGAAGTGCATTAAAGACGAGGATGACACGGTCTTGGTAGAAGAGGCTCATATTAAATGGAAATGACAAATGTTCTCCCATAAACTCTTAAATGAAGAAGGGGACAGGAATATTATTCTGGGCCATTTATAGCACCCCGCAAGCTGTTGTGATTTTAGAGATTACATGTCTATAGAATTTGAAGAGGTTAAGGAGGCACTCCGCAAGATGAGAGAGGGAAGAGCTGCCGGACCGGCTGAGATCCTTGTAAAATTTTGAAAGACTGTAGACACAGTAGGAATGGAGTGGATGACGAGGTTGTTTGAGGTCATCCTTAAGTCGGCTTAGATGCCTTACAAGTGGAGATGGAGTACCATGGTTCCTTCGTACATGAACAAAGGTGATATTCAGTACTGCAACAACTACATGGGGTATCAAACTACTATATCATACTATGAAGGTTTGGGAGAGGGTGGTTAAGAAGAGGATGAAGAGAGATATAACTATCTCCGAGAATCAATTTGGGTTTATGCATGGTCGATCGACCTCGGAAGCCATTCATCTTCTGAGGAGGTTGGTTGAGCAGTACAAGGATAAGAAAATGGACTTGCATATGGTATTTATTGATCTTGAGAAGGCTTATTACAAAGTCTTGAGGGAGGTTTTGTGGAGATGAGAAGCTAAAAGTATACATGTAGCATACATTAAAGTGATTAAAGACATGTATGATGGAGCCAAGACCAGAGTGAGAACAGTAGGAAGAGACTCAGATCACTTCCTAATTGAGATGGGGATGCATCAGAGGTCAGCGCATTGTTCATTTTTATTTGCTCTGGTGACAGATGAATTAAGTAGGAGTATTCAAGGGGAGGTGCCATGGTGTGTGCTATTTACAGATGATATTGTTTTGGTGGGTGAGACTCGAGGTGGAGTTAATACTAAGCTTGAGGTTTGGCGATAAACACTGGACTCTAAAGATTTCAAGCTGAGCGGGAAGAAAACCGAATATATAGAGTGCAAGTTCAGTGATGCATCTCATGAGTCCGAGGTAGAAGTAACTCTAGATACATAAGTCATCCCTAAGAAGGGAAGCTTCAAGTATCTTGCCTCAATCATTCACAGTACTAAAGAAATTGACGATGATGTCTCACATCATATAGAGGCAGGGTGGATGAAGTGGAGGTTCGCTTCCGGGGTCCTATGCAATAAGAAAGATTTGTAGAGAATTAAAGGTAAATTCTATAAAGGGGTCGTTAGACCAGCTTTGTTGTATGGGGCCGAGTATTGGCCAGTCAAAAACACACACATCTAGAAGACGAGCGTCGTAGAGATAAGGATGCTGAGATAGATATGTGGGCATACTAGGATGGATAAGATTAAGAGTGAGATCATTCGTGACAAGGTGGGAGTGGCATCAATAGTGGACAAGATATGCGAAGCAAGACTGCAATAGCTTGGTCATGTGAAGAGGGGGAGCACCAACGCTCCGGCGAGGAGGTATGAGGGGTTGGCAGTATTGGGTCTACGGAGAGGTAGAGATAGACCAAAGAAGAATTGGGGCGAGGTGATTAGACATGATATGACTCTACTTCATATCACGAAGGAGATGATCCTAGATAGGAAAGTATGGAGGTCGAGGATTAGGATAGAAGGTTAGGTAGTTCGAGAGATTTTGTTATATTAGCATTAAGATGATTCATATATACTTGATATTCCTGTCTTATTCTTCTATTAAGTTGCTTTGGTATTTCTTGTGCACATATGTTATCTTTAGTTTCTATTTTTGCTTGCCATTTTGTTTTTATCCTTTTTTTTCTTTTTAAGCATGTTTACGGATATTTATCTTTAGCCGAGGGTCTATCGAAAATAGCCTCTCCACCTTGGTGGGGGATAAGGTATGCGTACGTCTCACCCTCCCCATACTTTTTTTTTCTCAGGATTCGGCTTCACGTTGTATTGCCTTATAACAGCGAATGCTTCTCTCAAATGGCTTAGGTGGTCCTCTACCCGAATAGATTTGATCAGCATGTCGTATATGTAAACCTCCATAGACTTCCCGATGTAATCTTTGAACATGCGACACACCAACCGTTGGTATTTCGCCCCGGCGTTCTTTAGCACGAAGGGCATCACTTTGTAGCAGAAAGTACCTCGGTCAGTGATGAACAAGGTTTTTTCTTCATCCTTCGGGTCCATGAGAATTTGATTATACCCCGAATAAGAATCCAAGAAAGTTAATAGCTTATTTTCTGTCGTGAAGTCTATTAACCTGTCTATCTGTGGCAATGGGTAAGAGTCCTTAGGGCAAGGTTTGTTTAGATCTGTATAATCTACACACATTCTCCATTTGCCATTCTTTTTGGCACAACAACGACACTAGCCAGTCATTCGGGATACTTCACTTCTCTTATGAAGCCATTCTCCTGCAGCTTCATAGTCTCATCTTCGATTGCTTTCTTTTTGACATCTGTGTGTGGCCTTTTTCTTTTGTTTTACCAGGGTAAAATGTGGATCTATATTCAGCTTGTGAGTCATGATCTTATGATCGACGCCAACCATATCTGAATGAGACCAAGCAAAGCAATCATCATTGGACTTCAAGACTTCAATTATAGCTTTCTTCGACTCCGAGTCCAACTCTGAGCTGACAAACACTTTTCTTTCTGGGAAATCTTTCAATAGCATGAAAGATTCCAACTCCTCGATAGCTGAATCCTCGGTTTTTGCTTCCGAGGTTCTTGAATACATATCGGGATCTTCTCCATTGCTCCTCGGAGGTCATTTTAGGAACTTGACTCTCCCTCTTCGTTTGACCCCGGTTGTATTGGTTACTATTTCTTTGGTCCTGACGGGACGACTCCACTCTTCAATGCAACCGAGGAATTTATCTACATGATAAAATATGTATCACAAGCACTAAGGGCTATAGCTCAGTTGGTAGAGCACCTCGTTTACACACGCGCCAATGTTTTTCAAGGGAGTTCATCATACAATCAGAAAATTTGATCTTATTGAGAAATCGATGTCTTACTCCATAACTTTGAGGGAACCATAGCCTGACAAAAGGTTCGGTCCAATTTGGACGCCCATTTAGGAGGTGCCAAACAGACCCCATCATTGATTTGAGATCTTGATAAGGTGAATACCCAGTCTATTCAATGCTAGGCATAATGAGTATAAGGACCTCAAAAAAATCTCTTTTCGTCATATGAACTTTAAGGTGTATGAAGTTTCATATTTAATTTTTTAAGCAGAACGATAGAGACTTCATTTAACTTAGGTTGATCTAGGCCAGAGACAGACCTACGTCAAGATAATCCCACCCTTGAAACACTTTGGTAATGCTCCCAAATAATGAATCAGAGCACATGGAGAACAATGAAAAAAAAAAGATACTCTGTAACGAAAACTATAGGGGGCTGTATTGGGGAGATCCAACGGTGAACAGCTGCCCAAAAGAAAAACCGCCTGGAAGTCCGAGGACCTTTAGTACTGTACTCTACCCCCGAACCAGCAGCCTTCGCGCCAAGCAAGACCGCCCTTGTCCCATTCCTTTCTCCATTCCTGGATTTGAAAAAAAAAAGAAACAACTTTGCTGACAATTACATATTTTTTATTTTTTCAGAAGAGTCCTCCGAATATTTTGGTTTTACGTTAGTTTCGATATCTTTTTGGAATATGAACAAAGAAGAGAAGATAGGCTCATTACATTCATAAAAAAAGATATGAGAATTTACCTTAAGTAATTAAGTAATTGAGCGTTAGAGCCAAATGAATCGAAAGATTCATGTTTTGTTCGGGAAGGGATTATGGGATTTTGGAAAGGAATGGAAAAATAATCTACTTTCATTAAGTGATTTATTAGATAATCGAAAACAGAGGATCTTGAATACTATTCGAAATTCAGAAGAACTGCGTGGGGGGGGGGGGGGGGGCTATTGAACAACTCGAAAAAGCTCGTTCCTATCCGTTATTCCCTTTTAATTGAACGAATTCCCCCATTAGGTTGGGAATTTGATGACTTGATGAAGAGTGGATGGAACAGCTTCCATGGAGTGAATCCATGGTCTATCGAGGATAACATTATATACCATATCCTCGGGCAAAACTTGAAACAGTGTCTCCTTGCAAACTCCTTCGGCATATGTGTTGAGCTTAATTTTGCCCAACGTTTTTTCAGTGGAGTTGTTGAATCCAGTCAACACAGTTTCCTTTGGGATAACCTGTTACACCCCGTACGTCTAAATTGACGTATATCATTATAATATCATGTTAAGAATGATTTAAGTAAGTTTAAAGTAATAATATGACCATATATGATGTTTATATGTTGAATATAAAGTTTGAGAAAAATCAGATTTAAGTGGCGAAAAAACCGACTAAGGAATTGCCTTGTAACGGAGCTTTTTTAGCAATTAATTTTATGTGTTATATGAGGTCTTTGGGGGACATATCATATATCAAATTGAAGGTCTTGGAGTGTATTTTCCAATACTTTTAACTTTTTGTTCATACAACATATGAATAAAAAGATATGAGCATCAGAAGTCAGACCAGAAGAAGGGACATAAGCGCAAAAGAGGGCTGGAACTGAAATATTTCGAGTATAAAAGGACAAACATGTATTATTTTCGTCATATCCAGAACATAAACCATAGAAACAGTTCTCTCTTGAGTTTGAAGCTAATTTTTATGATTTTGAAGAAACAACATCAATCTTAACTCGAAATTGAAGACAGATTGCGTCAAAACGCTCTACGCGATTAGGGTAACATTATGCTACCTTCAATTTCTTCTATAGTTTGAGTTTTAGAATTACTTCATGGCTAAGTAAAGTACCTAAATGTTGTATTATAGCTTGTTTAAGCTTTAGAAGGTGTTGAATTCAAGGGAAACAAGGTTTAGAAGCAAGAAACATCAAAGGTATGTAAGACTAAACCTTTCTTTATGCAAGGCATGTATCTTTTAGCTTTTGAAGCTTTTCTTAGTTCTAATCTTAGTGTTTTTGGTGAGAAACTTGTATGGTACCAAGAAAACCTTGTATATACTTAATTTGGTACTAAAAGCCAAGGTGAAAGACGTCCAAATCAGCAAGACAAAATGTTTCAAAATCTGGAAAATTGTTTTGATCTTTGGACAGTTGTTAGTATATTGATCAGGACTCCTCGTAAACAATTGATATTTAGATGCTTTAAGAATCTTTAGAATCCTAAGACATATATCTACAAGTTTCATGAAGACCATGAGGTCTATAACTTTTATCTGCACCCTCAAAACTATGATGCAATACAGGACGCTGGTACTGTCTAGAAATTCTGTACATCCGTGGAATTATTACGCCACTCTCATCTTGTTATCCAGTTAATTTGTGTATGTTATCATTTTATCCGGGTATCCATTCCCGTGTGTAGTATAGTGGTGGTTCTGTTTTGCGGATCATCCAGTTTCAGAGGAAACTCTGCCGAAATTTTTATAAAAGTCAAAGAGTTAGACAAATCCTAAGTTTCAGGTTGTGTCTACAATTCCATCCAGAGTTTTCTTATCATTCCTTCGAGTCCATATATATTGTTGCCACATGTGTTATGCCTCATACATGCTTATGCTTATATTGTGATCATGTTATGTGTGATATGGAGTCCCCCATGGAGGCTGGACATTGGACACACAGTCCGGTCACGTGTGATACTACCCATCTGGGGATACAGCCCCTCTGGTTCAGGCGGGAGTTGAAACACCTAGTGTGACCGGGTGTCATTCACACACTCTGACCAGAGAGACTAGATATTACTGTCTGGGGGGGGGATATAGCCCATAACACCCACCAGGTTTGTTATATACGCGTATATAGCCACAGTATGCACTGCATGATTATACATGAGGCTAGTTCTGGTTTTCAGTTACCTGATTTGGGGGGATACAGCCCATAACACCAGACAGGTACTAGTTCAGATGTTCAGTTACCTGATTTGGGGGGATATAGCCCATAACACCAAACAGGTACCAGTTCAGATAACAGTTCAGTTTTAGCTCAGTTGACAGTTATCAGTTCTCAGTTATCAGCCACCAGTTCTTAGCGTCAGGATCAGTTGACAGTTATCAGTTCCAATTTCTAGTTACCAGTTATCAGTCATATTACAGTTATTTATCAGTATAGTTCAGTTCATTCTTCAGGTTCAGATTCAGCTAGACTTCAGCTTATATTCATATCATGTTTAGTACGCTCTTCAGATTTCCAGCTATATTGCTATGCTCCTGCTCATGTTTACATATTTATATTCCAGCCTACAGTTTCATTCAGCTATGACATATTATATGCTCATGCCTTACATACTTGGTACATATCGTACTCACGCCCTTTTCTGGGGTGCTGCGTTTCATGCCGCGCAGGTGCAGATAGATCAATGCTTGCACCACGTTAGTAGGCCATCTATCAGCTACTGGAGTCACTCCGCTTACTCCCGGAGTTACTTATCTTTTGGTATATGTACAGTCAGCCAGCTTGGGTAGGGCAGAGCCTTATCTCGTCCTTTGTATATTCAGTTCATCACTCTTAGAGGCATGTAGATATGTCCCTGTGTGGTGCAGTCAGTATGTCAGCTTATGTTAGCCTTGTCAGCTTTTTGCATTGCATACTCCTTATCAGCTAGGTTTTTGCTTATTCTGTTTATCAGTTATAATGGTTAGCAGATTATCAGTAGGATTAGTGATGATCGACACTTAGTGTTGGTCATCCGTCGCGGCCCTAAGTTGGTTCGTGACAAAAGTGGTATCAGAGCAGTTCAGTCCTAGGGTGTCTACAGGCCGTGTCTAGTAGAGTCTTGTTTAGGAGTATGTTGCGCGCCATACTTTTGAACAGGAGGCTACAAGGCACTTCAGGACAGTTGTCTTTCTTTTTTCTCTAGATCGTGCGATAGAGCCATGATTATAGAGTTCAGCCCTCTAACAATAGTGTTATCAGCAAAGCGATGTCGCTGGAGAAACTAACAGCTGCCCAAAAAGGCATGGTTATTGCCGGCCAGGGTACTAGTAGAGTGCCACCTGAGGTGGATGAGAGTGAGGAGTCCAGACATGAGGCTCCATCTGAGGCCTCACAGATCCCTTCAGTTCAGGGCGATATTAGAGGTACCGCAGCTACTGTACGTCCAGCTCCTCTACCCAACAGTCAGGGGCTGAAAATGAGGGATGCCATCAGATTATTGACCAGTGTTGTAGTTGCTCAGACTAGACAGCACAGTCCAGATGCCCAAGGAGATGTTGGATCCAGGATCAATGCTTTTATCACGCTAGAGCCTACAGTCTTTACCGAATTCCTTACAGGAGAGGACCCTCAGGATTTTCTAGTGAGGATAGCCAGAGTGTTGAGGGTTATGCACGTGGCAGACACAGAGTTGGTAGAGTTGGCTGCATTCAGATTGCATAACCTAGCAGCGGGGTGATATCAGATATGGGAGCTATCTAGACGGCCTGATGTTACTCCCACGACTTGGAAGTAATTCTCAGATGCCTTCCTTCATCAGTATATGCCCATAGAGACACAGAGACCACGTGCTAATCAGTTCCTGACCTTGAGACAGGGAAGTTTGAGTGTAGAAGAGTATAATTATCGCTTTAATTTCTTAGCAAGGTTTGACCCTAATAGCCAATATGGAGGATAAAATTCACAGGTATATAGTGTGACTAGGTCCACACCTGGTGAATGAGTGTATGATCGTTGCTATGCAGCCAGATATTATATCACGCATTCAGGCATTTGCTTTATCACTTGAGGAGAGGAAGCAGAAACAGAGAGCCGACAGGGATAAAGTGTTACACAAAAAGGGGCAGATTTTCTGGTTCGTTTGGAGAGACGTCTAGAGCAAGTAGATAGCAGAGTGTTAGACAGCCACCGGCTAGTATACCTCCACAGTCATGTGGCCCGAGATCTGATAGACCTCCTCAGTCCAGAGCTAGTCAGACACCACAAACTTTAGGATTTCAGCATCATGGTACTTTTCTACAGGCCAATCAGACATATTCCAGATGTCCAGATTGTGGTAGATGCCACTTGGGCTCATGTCAGTTAGGAGTTGATACTCGTTGTATTTGTCAAAAGGCAGGCCTTTTTATGAGAGGTTGCCCGACTAGGGGTGGTAGTTGTACAGCCCAGCCAGCTAGATCAGTAGTTGCTTGCTCAGCACCAGCACGTCATCAGGGGCATGTTCTTGAGGATGGCACCTGCATAACAGAAAGAACTTATGGAGAAACTGAAGGATTTGTTAGATAAAGGCCTCATCAGACCCAACATTTCCTCGTGGAGAGTCTCAGTATTATTTGTGAAAAAGAAAGATGGTTCTCGACGCATGTGCATAGATTATAGACAGATAAATAAAGTCATAATATGGAATAAATACCCCCTTCCCAAGATTGATGACTTGTTCGACCAGCTTTAGGGTGCCAAATACTTCTCGAAGATAGATTTGCGATCAGGCTACCATCAGGTTAGAGTTAGAGAATCTGATATACCTAAGACTGCATTCAGGACTAGGTATGGCCATTATGAGATTTTAGTGATGTCGTTTGGACTCACTAATGCCCCTGCAGTATTTATGGATCTGATGAACAGCGTATTCAGGCCTTATCTAGATTTATTTGTGATTATATTTATTGATGATATTCTCATCTATTCAAATTCTGAATCAGAGCATGCGGAGCACCTGAACACAGTATTGGGTACTCTTCGGGACTAGCAATTATATGCTAAGTTCTCAAAGCGTGAATTCTGGTTAGATTCAGTGGCATTTCTTGGCCACATAGTTTCAGCAGAAAGAATTAAAGTAGATGACCAGAAGATCGAGGCTGTGAAGAATTGGCCCAGACCTACGACGCCAACTGAAGTACGTAGTTTTCTGGGTTTGGCAGGTTATTACAGAAAGTTTATAGAGGGTTTTTCCTCCATTGCAGCTCCACTGACCAAATTGACAAAGAAATCAGCTAAATTTGAGTGGTCTGATTCTTGCGAGCATAACTTCCAAGAACTAAAGAACAGGTTGATAACAGCTCCAGTACTTACACTTCCAGAGGGATCTGAGGGCTATGTCATTTACTGTGATGCTTCTCGAATTGGTCTTTGTTGTGTTTGATGCAGCACGGAAGAGTAATTGCTTATGCTTCTAGGCAGCTGAAAAAGCACGATCAGAACTACCTCACCCATGATCTGGAGCTTTCAGCAGTCATTCATGCATTGAAGATTTGGAGACATTATTTTTATGGTGTTCATGTTGATATTTATACGGACCACAAGAGCCTCCAGTACATATTTAAGCAAAAGGAGCTAACCCTATGATAGAGGCGATGGCTAGAGTTGCTGAAGGACTATGACATGGACATTCTTTATCATCCGGGTAAAGCGAACGTTGTTGCTGATTCCCTTAGTCGCAAGCCTATGGGTAGTCTATCTTATTTACAGCCAGAGAAAATAAAGTTAGCTCATACACTCCACCAGTTGGCCAGCATGGAAGTCAGATTAATAGATTCAGAGGACGCAGAAGTTACAGTTCAGAATGCAGGCACTACTTGCTTAGTGATAGAAGTAAAACAGCGTCAGTATGAGGATTCAGTTCTAGTTGAATACAGACAGATAGCTAGAAGAAAACCGGAGTCATCATACAAGGTTACTAGTGACGGGGTTCTCATGTATAAAGATAGACTTTGTGTTCCAGATGTTGCAGATTTATGTGGACGGATTATGAATGAGGCACATTATTATAGGTACACTGTTCACTCAGGTTCGACTAAGATTTATCATGACCTTAAGCAGATTTATTATTGGGACGAAATGAAGCGTGACATAGCAGAATTTGTGGCTTAGTGTGCTAACTGCCAGCATGTTAAAGTCGAGCATAAAAAAAAAACCTAGTGGCTTGTTACCGGAAGTCGAGATTCCATCATAGAAATGGGAAGCAGTGAATATGGACTTCATTACAGGCTTGCCCCGTATGCGGAGCAGATATGACTCTATTTGGGTTATAGTTGACAGGATTACTAAATGAGCTCATTTCTTTCCTGTTAGAACTACATACACAGCAGAGGATTATTCTAGACTTTATATCAGAGAGATAGTACGCCTACATGGTATTCTAGTATCTATTATTTCAGACAGGGCGCACCAGTTTACAACTAATTTCTAACGATCATTCCAGATAGGTTTAGGGACACAGGTGTATCTCAGTACAGTATTTCATCCATAGACAGACAGACAGGCTGAGCGGACCATTCAGACATTAGAAAATATGCTTAGAGCTTACGTGTTAGATTTTAGAGGCAGCTGGAGTGATCACCTACTGTTGATAGAGTTTGCATATAATAATAGCTATCATTCTAGCATACAGATAGTGCCATATGAAGCTTTGTATGGGCACAAATGCAGGTTTTCTATAGGATGGTTCGAGGTTGCCGAGTCTCAATTGATAGGTCCAGACTTAATCCAACAAGTAATTGATAAAGTCAAGTTGATCAGGGAAAGATTATTAGCAGTGCAGAGCAGACAGAAGTCCTATGCAGATAATCGACGTTGAGATTTAGAATTTCATATTGGCGATTAGGTATTCCTGAAAGTATCACCTATGAAAGGCGTTATGAGATTTGGAAAGAAGGGAAAGCTTAGCCCTAGATTTATTAGTCCATATCAGATTATCAGGCGAGTTGGGCGTGTAGCCTATGAGTTAAACCTTCAAGCAGACCTTCAGGAGGTACATCCAGTATTCCATGTTTCCATGCTCAGAAAATGTGTCAAAGATCCTTCTAGAGTTGTACCAGTAGAGGATGTACAGATCACAGAGCAGTTGACTAATAAGGAGGTGCCAGTTGCAATTTAAAGAGGCAGATTCGTCGACTAAGGACGAAAGACATTCCTTTAGTTAAGATGCTATATCAAAGCAATAATATAGAAGAAATAACTTGGGAAGCTGAAAATGGCATGAGGGCCAAATATACACATCTCTTCATTACTTCGAGTATGTAACAGATCGTTGCTTAATGCTTCTACATACTTTATTTAACATTCGAGGACGAATGTTCCTAACGGGGGAATATTGTTACACCCCGTACGTCTAAATTGACGTACATCATTATAATATCATGTTAAGAATGATTTAAGTAAGTTTAAAGTAATAATATGACCATATATAATGTTTATATGTTGAATATAAAGTTTGAGAAAAATCAGATTTAAGTGGCGGAAAAACCGACTAAGGAATTGCCTTGTAACGGAGCTTTTTCAGCAATTAATTTCATGTGTTATATGAGGTCTTTGGGGGACATATCATATATCAAATTGAAGGTCTTGGAGTGTATTTTCCAATACTTTTAACGTTTTGTTCATACAACATATGAATAAAAAGATATGAGCATCAGAAGTCAGACCAGAAGAAGGGACATAAGCGCAAAAGAGGGCTGGAACTGAAATATTTCGAGTATAAAAGGACAAACATGTATTATTTTCGTCATATCCAGAACATAAACCATAGAAACAGTTCTCTCTTGAGTTTGAAGCTAATTTTTATGATTTTGAAGAAACAACATCAATCTTAACTCGAAATTGAAGACAGATTGCGTCAAAACGCTCTACGCGATTAGGGTAACATTATGCTACCTTCAATTTCTTCTATAGTTTGAGTTTTAGAATTACTTCATGGCTAAGTAAAGTACCTAAATGTTGTATTATAGCTTGTTTAAGCTTTAGAAGGTGTTGAATTCAAGGGAAACAAGGTTTAGAAGCAAGAAACATCAAAGGTATGTAAGACTAAACCTTTCTTTTGGCAAGGCATGTATCTTTTAGCTTTTGAAGCTTTTCTTAGTTCTAATCTTATTGTTTCTGGTGAGAAACTTGTATGGTACCAAGAAAACCTTGTATATACTTAATTTGGTACTAAAAGCCAAGGTGAAAGACGTCCAAATCAGCAAGACAAAATGTTTCAAAATCTGGAAAATTGTTTTGATCTTTGGACAGTTGTTAGTATATTGATCATAACTCCTTGTAAACAATTGATATTTAGATGCTTTAAGAATCTTTAGAATACTAAGACATATATCTACAAGTTTCATGAAGACCATGAGGTCTATAACTTTTATCTACACCCTCAAAACTATGATGCAATACAGGACGCTGGTACTGTCTAGAAATTCTGTACATCCGTGGAATTGTTACGCCACTCTCATCTTGTTATCCAGTTAATTTGTGTATGTTATCAGTTTATCCGGGTATCCATTCCCGTGTGTAGTATAGTGGTGGTTCTGTTTTGCGGATCATCCAGTTTCAGAGGAAACTCTGCCGAAATTTTTATAAAAATCAAAGAGTTAGACAAATCCTAAGTTTCAGGTTGTGTCTACAATTCCATCCAGAGTTTTCTTATCATTCCTTCGAGTCCATATATATTGTTGCCAAATGTGTTATGCCTCATACATGCTTATGCTTATGTTGTGATCATGTTATGTGTGATATGGAGTCCCCCATGGAGGCTGGACATTGGACACACAGTCCGGTCACGTGTGATACTACCCATCTGGGGATACAGCCCCTCTGGTTCAGGCGGGAGTTGAAACACCTAGTGTGACCGGGTGTCACTCACACACTCTGACCAGATAGACTAGATATTACTGGCTGGGGGGGATATAGCCCATAACACCCACCAGATTTGTTATATATGCGTATATAGCCACAGTATGCACTGCATGATTATACATGAGGCTAGTTCTGGTTTTCAGTTACCTGATTTGGGGGTACAGCCCATAACACCAGACAGGTACTAGTTCAGATGTTCAGTTACCTGATTTGGGGGGATATAGCCCATAACACCAGACAGGTACCAGTTCAGATAACAGTTCAGTTTTAGCTCAGTACCAGTTATCAGTTCTCAGTTATCAGCCACCAGTTCTTAGCGTCAGGATCAGTTGACAGTTATCAGTTCCAGTTTCTAGTTACCAGTTATCAGTCATATTACAGTTATTTATCAGTATAGTTCAGTTCATTCTTCAGGTTCAGATTCAGCTAGACTTCAGCTTATATTCATATCATGTTTAGTACGTTCTTCAGATTTCCAGCTATATTGCTATGCTCCAGCTCATGTTTACATATTTATATTCCAGCCTACAGTTTCATTCAGCTATGACATATTATATGCTCATGCCTTACATACTTGGTACATATCTACTCACGCCCTTTTTTGGGGCGCTGCGTTTCATGCCGCACAGGTGTAGATAGATCAATGCTTGGACCACGTTAGTAGGCCATCTATCAGCTACTGGAGTCACTCCGCTTACTCCCGGAGTTACTTATCTTTTGGTATGTGTACAGTCAGCCAGCTTGGGTATGGCGGGGCCTTATCTCGTCATTTTTATATTCAGTTCATCACTCTTAGAGGCCTGTAGATATGTCCCTGTGTGGTGCAGTCAGTATGTCATGTATGTCAGCTTATGTTAGCCTTGTCAGCTTTTTGCATTGCATACTCCTTATCAGCTAGGTTTTTGCTTATTCTATTTATCAGTTATAATGGTTAGCAGATTATCAGCAGGATTAGTGATGATCGACACTTAGTGTTGGTCATCCGTCGCGGCCCTAAGTTGGGTCGTGACATAACCTTTCCCTTCAACCACATCTTTTGATAGCCCCGTAGCTGATTATGTTGACAGAGCTACCGGGATTGATCAAGACTTGTTTAATATCCAAGTCGTTTATCCTTAGCATGATGACCAAAGCATCGTGATGGAGAAATATCATCCCATCATAGTCATCGTCGTCGAACACTATCTCTTTTCCCGAGCCTCCAACTCGAGTTCTTTTCTCCATAGTTATTGACAACTTTGCAAACTTCTTGGCAGCTACTTTGTTCACTCCATTCACCTCTGAACCCCCGGTGATCACATTCACAAATACTTCGGGGGGTGGTGCCCTAAGTGGTTGGCCATCACCTCAGTTCTTTGTATAGTTTTCCTTCCCCTTAACCGTGAGGAATTCAGCCAGCACGCCCTTCTTCAGCAAATGCGCCACCTCTAGGCGTAAGGCTTTATAATCCTCGGTGCGGTGACCCTAGTTTGCGTGAAACTCAAAGCATAGACTTTGATCTTTGTCTGCATGAGTCCTCGTATCCTTCGGTACTTACCCCAGCCATCCTCTTCACTACATTGACCAATTCTAAGGTAAATATGTTAAAGTTATAGTCGGTGGGATCTGAGGTAACATCTTATTGTGTTTGTGTCTTGCTCTGATACCAAACTGATGCAGGGAAAATAGGGAGTCGATAAAGTAAAGATGAAAGTGAGTCGTGGCTCAAACGAATAACCCAAGTAGCACCGAAGAACTAGTTTCGATACACCCCGGGAGATTGTCAAGGAACACCTACACTAAGCAACTGCCCTCGAGTCACACAAGGAACTCGCAAGTAGAATGATCGGGGAGGTGTTGAAATTCATCTAGATGTGCTAGAAGAAAACAAGTCCCAAACAAAAGGGTTTTTATTCACCAAAGGAGCCATGCTCTCAATTCATCAATATTCAACAATAACTAACTAATAAAATAAGCTAGGCTTGGCTATTTATAATGTTTTCCAAGCTTACACAATGACCCAAATACCCTTACTAATAAGGTTCATTAAATAGGCCACGTAGGGTAAAATAGTAATAAAACATAAGTTGTAAAAAGTCTTCAGTGTTCCAGGCGGGGCGCCTGGAACTTAGGCAGTGAGCTAGGAGGCTGAAGGCTAGGCGGGCGGAGCCAGGCGGGGCGCCTGGGCTAGGCTTGTGCCAGGTGGGGCGCCTAGCCTGTGCTTGTGCCAGGTGGGACGCCTAGGTGCTAGGCGTGGGGCCTAGAGCTGAAACCATCCGGAATACTTCCAAAGCTCTTGACTTCTACTCCTTTGCATCCTCCAAGCTTGGCACAAGTTTGGAAACTGTCTTGGCTCGATTTGCCCGACATCATCCTCCCTTTCTTGAAGAGATTTCGTCCTCGAAATCAAGATGTTCTCGTCCATGGCGTCATCATCTCCTCGGGGTTCCCAATGCTTTCCTCCCTTGTACTTCTTGATCGTCACTTTGACATAGGCTTCTTCCAAGATCTCCCTTGCCTTAACATGGAGCTTAGGACCTACAAGCAATGATAAGCAAACACAAAATCTCCTACTTTGAAAGTAGGCTAGTGCAAGAAGTGTGGAAAACACACTCGTGTGGTATAACCAAGCATCAATAATAAGCAAAAATATCAAGTCTCCAAGGAGATCATCAAGTACTTGGATCAATGAAAACATGCACTCAACACAATAATGAGCAAATAGGTCATGGGGACATGGGAATGCAAGATTAAGCTATCAAAATTCCCTTGAACCTTAAGCTCAAGATCAACACACCAATCCATCCTCAATGTGTGATCAACATGTGGAGTGGAATGAGTCAAATAACCCAACCTACAAGTAGCATCAAGTACTCCACTCCCCTTATTTACTCACACCAAGGGCTTCTTTTTCACCTCCAATTTCATCACGTAAGCAACCCTTCTAAAAAACAAGCTATCAAGGAAGGGGTTGATAATGACCTCTTCTTCATCATAACCCAAACAAGCAATAGTAGGGTCACTCGAAGGATCATCTACCTCATTCAAATTCTCACACAATGGGTTGCATAAGGAGTCAAGTCCTTCCCACCAAGGAGGTTTCATTTTACTACCCACCTTTGTCCGACACAAGTCACTACCACAAAAGGAGATGCCTTCAAACAATGGATTAGTAAAAGAATGCATCTCAATGTCATGATCAAGCATAGACAAGATATTAAGACTAGGTTCATTACTGTCACTTGAGGAGTCATCATAGACAACCTTGTCCAATTCATGCAAGTTGGACTCCTCAAGGTCACTACCATCCTCACCAAAACACATAGACCCACCAAATAGAAGCATATCAATAAGGGTATGATCAACTATCTCATCTACCCCTTTATCAAATATTGGTTGTGTGTCATAGGAAATGTCACAATCATTGTCAACTATCAAATCTACATTAGTGAGAGATTCATTGAACAATGAGCTCACATCATGATGTGGCTTAGCAAGGCTCTCAACTAATGATAAACAAGCACACATGAGTTGACTATTAGACTCTTCACTAGTGGAATATTCACTAGATGCATCACAAGCACCAACTAGTGTTGAGTCATCACAAGACAAAAACTAGTAGGCTCATGGAAAGATGAGGCAACACTTACATTTGAAGTACTTTCTTGATCACTCATAAGGCTTGAAGTGTCATGTGCAACTCCTCTTCATGAAGCTTACATCGAAGATTTTATCCCTCTTGTCTTTCCTTCCAAGCACATGGTTGAGGCTCCAATGGCTTGTCTTCAAATGTACCTACACAAGAGCAATCACAAGAAAAAGTAGAAGATGAAGAATTGTTAGAACAATGGGTTCTCCCACTCTCAATTTTTCTTTCCTCACCTCTCTTCTTTCTCAATTTTCCCTCAAGGTCAAGTGTAGTTTGTGGTGACAATCCACTCACATCACTCCTCAAATCCTCTCCTTTTTCCTCTCTAGGATTGTCACCGGTCAGTCCCTCACTTCTCTCTTTATTTTGTCTCTTATTTTCAAGTACATGAGATTCAAGATTATCATCATTTGGAGTAGAGTGACTTTCACTTCCATCATGCAATGGCAAGACAATAAGATTGTTTGCATCGGGCTCAAGTATAATAGGTGATTTAGCTTTAGCCGCTTCTTTCAACTCTCTCATACGCTTGTAGTTTTCCCTTACTTGCCTTGGGGTCAAGGGTCTAAGCACATACTTCCTTCCTTCTTGCTTGATCGTATAGGAGTTGGTTCGGCCATCATGTACCACACATCTATCATATTTCCACGGTCTCCCAAACAAAAGACGACAAGCTTGCATCGGGACCACGTCAAACATGATTTTGTCTCTATAGTTCCCAATGCTAAACTCGATCAATACTTGCTTCACCACTTTTAGTTCCCCACACTCATTAACATTGCAAACGATAAGGATTGGGATGTTTCAAAGTGGGTAATTTCAATTGGGAAATCAAAGTTTGGCTCACTATGTTGGCACAACTTCCCGAGTCAATAATCATGGAACAAACAACACCCATGACTCGGCATCTAGCATGGAAGAGATTCTCTCTTTGCAAGTTCTCCATCTCCTCTTCCATCAATATGGTACTCAAGCTCCTCCTAACTACCAAGAATAATTGAGGATCTTCTTCTTCTTCTATAGCCTCTTCACAAGCAACTACTTAGCCCTCCTCATTTTCGGGTTCACTATCTTGCTCATACACCAAATTACCTACCACAACCATAGTCCTTTTTGTAGGACAATCTCTAGCAAAATTCCTATACCCTTTGCATTTGTGGCATTGAATAGAAGAAGAAGTAGGATTGCTCAAGCGAGTTTTAGAATTACCTTCCACATGTGGTGTAGACTTCTCATACGGATTCTTCACATCTTTGCTAACATTTGCACCACTTGCACTTGGAAAATTTGCATTTGGAGTCTTCCACTCCTTCGGCTTGCTTGTGGAAGTATGAGTGTTTCTCTTATAGTTGGTGGATTTCTCTCCCTTAAGCCATTCCTCAGCCTCAATTGCGGCTTCAAAGATGTCTTGAAGTGAAAGATAAGCATGCAACCTCATTTGAGAAGCTATACCATAGCTCAAGCCATTCTTGAAACGGATCACGAATTGTTCTTCACCTTCGGTATCCATATCTAATGCAATCCGGGTCTTCTCAAATTCATCATAGTACTCATGAACCGACTTGACACCTTTCTTTAGATCATAAAGCTTCTTAAGTTGCTCTTGACGATACCTAGGAGTCACATACTTGGTTTACATGAGTCCTTTCCATTCATTCCAAGTCACATTCACATGTGCTCCCATTCTTCTTCTTGACCTCTTTATGGACTCCCTCCAAGTAGAAGCGTTGGCCTCAAAAGATGAAATAGCATAGGTGCCTTTCTTCTCCTCGGTCATTTCATTTGTTTCAAACACTCTCTCCATGAGCAGTACCCATTCCATGTATGCCTCCGGATCATAAGTTCCGTTAAAGATTGGAAGATTAAGCTTCACACTATTGAGATTATTATTGTCACGACCTCCATGATAAGGCTCCGGCTGGCCTCCATAGTGGTCACCATACACACCATAATCCCTCCTAGCATTCCGTCCAACATATCCCATGGGTGGCCCTCGACCTCGGCCTCTACCCCTATCCACATTACGACCCCAATTCATACCTCGCCTCGGTTGATGGTGATCTTCATACCCATAGGCCTCATCACCATACTCGGCTTCCACTACTCCTTGAGCTTCAACAACTTGCTCAAAAGGTGGCACATATCTAACGGGTCTTGGAAGTGGAGCATTTTCTTGGGGATTTACCAAGTTGTAGGGATTGCCCAACACTCACTCTTGTGGAGCTCCATCATTCTTTAGCTCATATTTCTTGGCTATCTCCACAAAGTGTCCGGGAGTCATAGGAGTGCTATGACTTGTGCCTTCTCCGGATTCAATTTGAACGCTCGAGGTCCCTCTTTCAACGGTCTCAAGCCTCAAGGTTATGTCTTCCAACTTGGCCATGACGGTAGCCAAGGAATTTTTCACGATATCATCTCCTTCGGTAGCCATTGTACCTACAAAATGAACAAACGTTAGTGAAATCACCTCACACAAACCCTCACTTGTGTTTCACTCAGTTCACTCATTTAGTGGTGGTGGATATTTCACTTGAACTTGATTCTAAAAGCTTCAAGTAGATGAATAACAATCCTCAATTCAATCACTCAATCCACAAGTCAAGTGTACTCTAGGGTGAGTAGAGTTTATATGACTCAATAAATGATAAGCTCTTTAAAGTGAGGACTTGAGTCAAAGGATTCTACGAGTCTTCTTCGAATTCTACTCTCCTAACTAGGCACGAGTTACATAAAAGCTTCAAAGACTAGTACCAATTAAGTAGAAAAGGTTACTTAAAGTAGTACTAGTTAGATGTTATGCAAGCAAAGAAATAGGAAAACTTAGGAAAAAACTACCCCAAACAACAAGCTTCAGCAGCAGCAGGGGCGCCTAGACGCAGGAGGGGCGCCTAGGCTTTCTTCAGTAAAGCAGGCGAGGGCCTGGCTAGGCAGAGCGCCTGTGCAATTTACACTTCTTAGGCAGTAGCCAAGCTAGGCGGGGCGCCCAGCAGCCCTGGAGCAATTTCAACTCATTCCAAACTTGCTCCAATTCGATTTTCAATCCACAAATCTGATGTTTTCACAATCCAATGATACCCAAAGTTGCTTTTGATCTTCTATAACAAACCCCAATCAAATTAACATCCAAACAATCAATCAATTCAAGATTCAAAGCCAAGAAACTCAAGAACAAGGGGGTTTTTCAAAGGGTTTTCAAAATGGATTGTAATTCTTCAATTGCGGTGTTATACAACTTCAAATCCCAAAAAACTTGTAACAAATCGTTTGTTTTTCAAGATAGATAAATTTCCAATATCAAGTTTTCAATCAAACACCCATTCAACCCAAGAATCAAGCCAAGAACATCAAGAACAAAGGTTTATCAAGGGTCTAGAAAATTTTATGGTTTGAAATCTTCAATTCCGTAGTATCAATCCAAACCACGAGATTTAGGTATCAAAACGTTGGGTTTTCAAAAAGGATCAACCTCCAATAACACCCATAACATGAATCAAACACACCAACAAAATATGCCAAATTTTTGGATTTTCAACTTTTTCAATTTTTTTGTTTTTTCTTCTTTCTAATAACTTCGACAAAAAGAAACTAAAGAAAAAAGATACTAACCACGAAGAATCAAGAGTCGGAGGTTTGTAGAAACAAAACTCGAGCCTTGCTCTGATACCAAACTAATGCAGGAAAAATAGGGAAGTGATAAAGTAAAGATAAAAGCGAGACGTGGCTAGAATGAGTAACCCAAGTAGCACCGAAGAACGAGTTTCGGTACACCCCGAGAGATTGTCAAGGAACACCTACACTAAGAAACTACCCTTGAGTCACACGAGGAACCCGCAAGTAGAATAATCGGGGAGGGGTTGAAATTCATCTAGCTCCGCTAGAAGAAAACAAGTCCCAAACAAAAGGGTTTTCATTCACCAAAGGAGCCATGCTCTCAATTCATCAATATTCAACAATAATTAACTAGTGAAATAGGCTAGGCTTGGCTATTTATAATATTTTCCAAGCTTACACAATGACCCAAATAACCTTACTTATAAGGTTCATCAAATAGGCCACGTAGGGCAAATAGTAATAAAACATAAGTTGTAAAAAGTCTTCAGTGTTCCAGGCAGGGCGCCAAGGCCTAGGTGGGGCGCCTGGAACGTAGGCAGTGAGCTAGGACTCTGAAGGCTGGGCGGGCGCCTGGGGAGCTGGGCGGGCGCCTGGGCTAGGCTTGTGCCAGGCGGGGCGCCTAGCCTGTGCTTGTGCCAGGTGGGGCGCCTAGGTGCTAGGCGTGGGGCCTAGAGTTGAAACTATCCGGAACACTTCCAAAGCTCTTGACTTCTAGTCCTTTACATCCTCCAAGCTTGGTACACGTTTGGAAAGTGTCTTGGCTCGATTTGCCTGGCATCAGTTTCGGGGCAAATCGAGCCAAGACATTTTCCAACGTGTGCCAAGCTTGAAGGATGTCAAGGACTAAAAGTCAAGAGCTTTGGAAGCAATTGGAAGATGTTTTGGATGGTTCCAGCTCTAGGCCCCACGCCTAAGGAGGAGGAGGGACGCCCAGAACAGTCAGGTACCCCGCCTGGATGATACACTGCCTAAAGAGCCAGGCGCCCCGCCTGGCACAAGCCAAGTCCAGGCGCCCCGCCTAGCTTCATGCGCCCTGCCTGGCCAACAACCTCCCCGCTCACTGCCTCACTTCTAGGCGCCCCGCCTGGAACTCTGAAGACTTTTACAACTTATGGTTTTATGACTATTTTTCCCTACGTGGCCTAGTTAATGAACCTTAGGAGTAATGGTATTTTGGTCATTATGTAAGCTTGGGAAACATTATAAATACCCCAAGTCTAGCTTATTTTATACTTAGCTTATTTTGAACGATGATGAAACTTGAGCCATGCTCTTTGTGTTGAATGAAAGCTCAGTTTGGGACTTGAATTCTTCTAGTGGATGCTAGTTGACCTTCGATCACTCCCTGATCATTCTACTTGCGGGTCCCGAGTGTGACTCGAGCGTAGTTGCGTAGTGTGGGTGTTTCTTGACAATCACCCAAGGTGTATCGAAAAAATTTCTTCGGTGCTACTTGGGTCATTCGTTCGAGCCACGTCTCACTTTTATCTTTACTTTATCGCTTCCGTATTTTTCCTGCATCAGTTTGGTATCAGAGCAAGGCTCAGGATTTGTTTTTACAAACCCTCGATCCTTGTTCATCATGCCTAGTATCTTTTATCTTTAGTTTCTTGTGTTTGAAGTTATTAGAAAGAAGAAAAAACAAAAAAAATAAATTGAAAAGCCAAAAATTTGGCATATCTTGTTGGTGTGTTTGATTTTTGATATGGGTGTTATTGGAGATTGATCCTTGTTGAAAACCCGTTGTTTTGGTACCTAAATCTCGTGGTTTGCATTGATATTACGGATTTGAAGATTTGAAACCCCAAATTTTCTTAAACCCTTGATAAACCCTTGTTCTTGATGATCTTGCTTGATTCTTGGGTTGATTGGTTGTTTGATTGTGGATTTGATATTGGAATTTGATCTAGATTGAAAAAAAAAACTTTATACCAATTTTGTGAGATTTGAAGTTGTATAACACCAAAATTGAAGAATCACAATCCATTTTGAAACCCTTTGAAAACCCCCTTTGTTCTTGAGTTCCTTGGCTTTGAATCTTGAATTTGATTGATTGTTTGGGTGTAAATTTGATTGGGGTCTGTTAGAAAAGATCAAAAGCAACTTTGGGTATCAGTGAATTGTGAAAAAAAGTTGAAAACATCGGATTTGTGGATTGAAAATTGAATTGGAGCAAGTTTGGAACGAGTTGAAATTGCTCCAGTGCTAGGCTCCCCGCCTAAGCTAGGCGCCCCGCCTGACTTGGCTACTGCCTAAGAAGTGTAAACTGCACAGGCGCCCCGCTTAGCCAGGCCCTCCACCTAGCCAGGCCCCCGCCTAGCCAGGCCTCTGCCTGCTTTACTGAAGAAAGCCTAGGCGCCCCTCCTACATCTAGGCGCCCCTCCTGTTTGCTGAGAGTGTTGTTTGGGGTAGTTTTTCCTAGGTTTTCCTATTTCTTTGCTTGCATAATATCTAACTAGTACTACATTAAGTAACCTTTTCTACTTAATCGGTACTAGTCTGTTAGCTTGGATAAGCTTGGAGTTTTGACTGATGACTGAGGAACGGATTCAAAGGACCTGTTACTTTGAATCACTGTAGCAGAATAGATAATTCATGCAAAATTGTTTAATTGAGATATTATTATTTATCCTAGAACAGACGCATATCTTGATAATTATGCAGGTCTAAATGGATATGAAAAGATTGCATAAACTAAAGGATAATGATAGGAGATCCGGATTCTCAAGAGAAGAATCCAATTAGAACTCAAAGTCAAGGGAGCTTTGGAGTTCTAATTCATCGAGACTTCTTGGCTGCTGGAAGCTATAAAACGTGGAGACTATCAGCCATAGAAGTGTGCACAAATACAGAGAGCATCGAGCAAAAGCTGAGAAGAATTATTAGCTTATTTGTGTAATCAGTTAGCTACAGTAGAACTAAGTGAGAACCTGTTCCTTAGATTGAATCTTGTAAAAGTTCGAGTCTTAGTTCAATTGTAGTAAGCAAAAATCGAGTTGTAAACTTTCTGGTTCAAGTCGTGGACTTGACACAACTTCACTGATCGTGAGAAAGATCACTAAAGGATTAGAGTTAGTCCTAGGTTAGTAAGAGTGAGTCTTGTAACCAAGTGGGTCTTTTTACATAGTGAAGTTGAAATCCTACTTGAGAAGTAGGTCGTGGTTTTTTGATCCCGTGTCAAGGGGTTTTTCCACGCTAATATCTGGTGTTCAATTACTTACAGTTTTAATTCCGTACATCGTAGAGTAAAGGAACACATTTTAATGAATTGGTCCTTAAAATAGTAAAGTGGTGTAATCGTGGGAAATAACAATTGGTATCAGAGCGGGTTATCCTTGAAAAGGCTAACACCTAGGATTAGATGAGTACATCACGAGAGAACAGTGAGGGCCAGTCAATGGTTAGAGCACCTTATTTCAATGGGAAATACTATTCATGGTGGAAAGAGAGGATGCGCGATCACCTTCAAGCAGAAGACTATGAATTGTGGGACATAGTAACTGAAGGTCCCATGATCCCAATGAAGAAGGATACTGATGGGAAGGATGTTCCCAAAACCAGGAAGGAATGCAATGCTGAAGACATAATGCAATGGGAAAAGAATGAAAAGGCAAGGAAGTGGCTGGTTGGTGGACTTAGTCCTGACGAATGCACTAGGATCAGAGGGTATGCCACTGCAAAGGAGATTTGGGATGCTCTACAAGTTGCACACGAAGGAACAAGTTAGGTAAAAGGTCCAGAGGTACACTTCTTTATGCTGAATATGAAAGCTTTAAAATGAAAGAAGAAGAATCAATTTCTGAAATGTATACTAGATTTAATGCCATTGATTCTGAACTTATCTCTTTAGGAAGGGTTTTAACTGTGGAAGATAGGGTAGAAAAGATTTTAACTAGGGTTCTTCCAGATTCTTGGGAGATCAAAGCTTGTGGTATCATTGAAAGTAAAGATTTAACCACTTTATCCTTAGATGAGCTTATAGGCAATCTAAAGACTTATGAACTGAGGAAAAAGGTTAAAAACATAGGAGCACCAGTTTAAACTGAACCTAACCTAGCCTTGACTGCTGGTGATAAAATCATTGATGATAAGGAACTGGTCCTTATCGCTAAAAGTGTTTAGAAATATTTGAATAAGAAAAGGGAAATTAGTGGACAGGGTAGGTGTACTAACATGAAACAGGCTGGAGAATGCCACAAATGTGGAAGCTCGGAGCACTACATCAGCAAATGTCCAATTATGGAAGGAGAATGGAGGAAGAAATTCATTGATGAAAGGAAGAAGGCTAGGGAACAGGTCCATAAGAGAAGTGGAAATCCCAAAGCGCTGGTCGCAGGATGGCAAGACAGTGAAGATGAAATAACTGATGACGATCTGGATGAGGATCTTGCTCTAATGGCACTTGGAGATTCAGAAAATGAAGAGGATCCTGAGGTATTTGTTTCTAAACTTAAAGAAGATGTAAAAAGCATGTATAGAGAAAAGTTGGTTAAAGTATTCCATATTGTGCTAAATGAATTTAAAACTCTAAGGGATGATAATCACCAACTGCATGATAAAGTTGACTGTTTAGAAACAGAATGCAAATAGGAAATAATTAAAAATGATTTTCTGGAAAGGAAGATTAGCATGCTTGAGGAACATGTCCTCACACTTGAAACAACTGCTCAGGAATTAGAAAATGTTAAAACAGTTGTAAAAGGTAAAGGTATTACTAATTCTCATCAGATCATTGCTGAAGAGAAACTGAAAGACACAGTTGATGAACTGTGTAAGAAAGATGAAAGGATAAGATCTTTAGAAGAAGACGTGGTTAAAACAAAAATGGAATTAAGAAAAACTGTAGAATGGAACAAGTCTTCTGAAGCACTAGAATGGTTACAGGAAAATCATAGTAGTAACAGGAAAGGTATTGGATTCATGAAAGCACAGAGTTCATCCAAATGGAATCCAAAGAGTAAGTACATATCATTTCCTGAAAACTGGCTATGCACTCACTGTGGGAACACTGGTCACCGGAAAGAAAATTGTCAATCTTTAAAAAGGGCTGCCCAGAGAAACAGGTCCTATAAACCTGTTCAAAATCCTGTGAAACAGAAGAATAGGTCCTGCAAACCTGTTCAACATTCTGTAAAAAAGGAAAATGTTCACACAAAGAAACCATTACCATTCTGGGCTAGGAGAGATCTGATTCATCCTTTTTCAAAAGGAAAGGAACCCAAACTAGTTTGGGTTCTTAAAATTAACCCCTAGTTTTCTTTTGCAGGCTAGAGTGAAGGAGATAAACCACAAATGGTACATGGACAGTGATTGCTCAAGACATATGACAGGGCATAAGGAACTGTTCCTTTCACTCTCAGCCTTCCAAGGAGGAAATGTTTCCTTCGGTAATGGTAAGAAAGGGGAAATTATTGGAATTGGAAAGGTAGGTAGGTCTGATTCACACTGTATAGATAATGTATTTCTAGTAGATGGGCTGAAGCATTGCTTATTGAGCATATCTCAATTGTGTGACAAAGGTAATAATGTTAATTTCTCATCTACTGGATGCACTGTGACTAATCAAGCTTCTGGAGAGGTTATTTTGCAGGGAAACAGACATGGAAACATCTACAAAGTAGACTTGCTGACATTATCTGATGGAAGCTTGAGCTGCTTAAGTGTGGTGCAAAATGATCCCCTCTTATGGCACAAAAGACTAGGACATGCTAGTCTTTCACAATTGAACAAACTTGTGTCAAAGGACTTGGTGATAGGTCTTCCTAACATCAGGTTTAATGAAGAAAAAGTATGTGAAGCATGTGCCAGAGGGAAGCAGGTAAAATCCTCCTTCAAATCGAAGAAACAGGTAAGTACCACTAAACCTTTGGAACTGGTCCATATGGATTTATGTGGCCCTATGAGAACAATGAGTCGTGGAGGTAAGAAGTACGTTATGGTATTGGTGGATGATTACTCCAGATTTACATGGACTATATTTCTTGCATCTAAAGAAGAAGCATTTAATGCATTTTCAATTTTTGCTAAGAAAGCTCAAAGAACTCTAGATAACCATATTGTTGCCATTAGGTCAGATCATGGAACTGAATTTGAAAATCATATGTTTTCCAATTTTTGTAATGAAAATGGCATTAATCATAATTTTTCCTCACCCAGGACTCCACAACAAAATGGTGTAGTGGAAAGGAAAAATAGGACTCTAAAAGAAATGGCAAGGACTATGTTGATATCTGGAAATCTTCCACAGAACTTTTGGGCTGAGGCTATTAATACTGCATGCTACATAATAAATAGATGTATGATAAGACCTTTAATAGAAAAGACCCCATATGAATTGCTTAAAGGAAGAAAACCAAATATTTCTCATCTTAGGGCTTTTGGTTGCAAATGTTTCATACACAACAATGGGAAGGATGCCTTAGGAAAATTTGATCCTAGAAGTGATGAGGGAATATTTGTTGGTTATTCTTTAAATAGTAAATCTTATAGGGTGTTTAACAAGAAAACATTGAAAATTGAAGAAAGCATGCATGTTAAATTTGATGAAACTGATAGTCTCACTCAAGAACAGGTACAGGAGGATGAAGAAATTGGAATGCTGAAAGAGTTTGAACTTAATCCACAAGTGCAGATTCTGGATATGAGAAGTGAACTGCAAGAAACTGTTCCTCAGGATAGAACTGAGAAGAGTAGCACTGAAACAGGGGGAACAAGTGTTGGTTCCACCTCACAAACTGGAAACACTACTCTATCAGGAACTGTTCCTCAGCAGAGGACTTCTGACAATGGATTGACACCCCAGCCTTTCAAGTATCAAAGGTCACATCCTGTGGATCAAATAATCTCAGATAAGGTTGCCGGAGTTCAAACTAGATCAGCAGTCAAGAATCACAATCTGTGTGCCTTTAGTGCCTTCTTATCTCTTGTTGAACCTAAAAATGTGAAAGAAGCACTGAAGGATGCAGATTGGATTAATGCTATGCAGGAAGAACTGAATCAATTCCAAAGGAGTCAAGTTTGGCATCTGGAACCCAAGCCAAGGAACAGGTCCATAATTGGAACAAAATGGGTTTTCAGAAACAAACTTGATGAGGATGGCATGGTAACAAGAAACAAGGCCAGGCTAGTTGTTCAGGGATATAGTCAAAAGGAGGGCATCGACTATGATGAGACTTTTGCTCCAGTTGCAAGACTGGAAGCAATAAGACTTCTTATAGCCTTTGCTACATACATGGAATTTACTCTACATCAAATGGACGTTAAGAGTGCGTTTCTGAATGGTTACTTGAAAGAAGAAGTGTATGTCAAGCAACCTCCAGGTTTTGAAAGTGAACAGTTCCCTGAATATGTGTACAAGTTAGACAAGGCCTTGTATGGGCTCAAGCAGGCACCAAGAGCATGGTATGAGAGGCTATCAAAATTTCTACTCCAGCATGGATACAAGAGAAGTAAAATTGATAGTACTTTGTTCTTAAAAGAAAAAGGTAAGGATCTCTTAATTGTTCAAATCTATGTAGATGATATAATTTTTGGTGCCACTTGTGAAAATTTAAGTAAGGAATTTGCAAACTTGATGGGGAGTGAATTTGAGATGAGCATGATGGGTGAACTCAATTTCTTTTTGGGTTTACAAATTAAGCAAACCTCAAATGGGACTATGATCCATCAACAAAAGTATGTTAAGGAATTACTTAAAAGATTTGATATGGATAATGTTAAAGAAATTGACACACCTATTGCCACTGCCACAAAATTGGATCTTGATGAACATGGAATATCAGTTGATCAAAAATTGTATAGGGGTATGATAGGTTCTCTACTTTATCTAACTGCTAGTAGACCTGATATTGTGTTCAGTGTTGGTTTGTGTTCTAGGTTTCAATCAGATCCTAAGGAATCTCATCTGAAAGCTGTTAAAAGAATATTGAGGTATCTGAAAGGAACAGGTCCCTTAGGACTTTGGTATCCAAAAGGTGGTAGTTTTAATCTTGTTGGATATACTGATGCTGACTATGCAGGTTTCCTTGTTGATAGAAAAAGTACCTCAGGTATGGCACATTTTCTTGGTGAGTGTTTGGTTTCTTGGGGAACCAAGAAACAAAATTCAGTGGCACTTTCCACTGCTGAGGCTGAATATTTGGCAGCTACTTCATGTTGTTCACAGTTGTTATGGATCAAACAACAATTACAGGATTTTGGTGTTGATGTAGGAACTGTTCCTATTTATTGTGATAACACTAGTACTATTAATATGACAAAGAATCCGGTGCATCACAAAAGGACTAAACACATTGACATAAGACATCATTTCCTAAGAGACAATTATGAAAAATGTTTGATCACCATAGCATTTTGTCCCACTGAAAAGTAGATTGGTGACATTTTTACAAAAGCTCTAGATATAGATGATTTTGAAAGAAATAGATTAGAATTAGGGATGATTAAATTCACATAAAATCATCAATGCTTTACTTCATAATTGGCTAGAAAATTGCTCTTAAAATGAATTTTATTCTAGTCATTATGAATAATTCAGTCCAGTTTAATACTTAAATGTATACTCTTATGCCATATATCTTATTTAGAGTTGCTAAAATTTAATGATGTTACCCTTATGCTCTTAGAATTTCAGATGATCAAAATGTTGCAAATTTGAAGGACACTGAATTTTTGTGTTAAAAACAGGTATGTACTCGTTATTATTCAGTTAATTTAGAAGTATAAAGGCTATAGGTAACTTAAGATTAGAATAAATCCCAGTAAGTTTCCTATCCATATCCAAATTGTAAAAGAGTCCCATCGGAGGAACAGTTCCTATTCTGAAAAGGTAATCTGCAGCCTAACGGCTCTTTTTCCCCGGGAGACTCCCAAGAGTCCTTAACCGTTGCATGTTGTTGCTGAGGTAAGTTGATCGTTTTTCACTCAAACTCCACTACTTATTTCACTCTATAAATACACTTCTTCTTCCTCATTATTCTTTTACATTGTTCATCAATTAAAAATTTTCACAATTTTAGAAAGAATAGTAAATTATTTGTTAATTCGAATTGCAAAGATGTCTCTTGCTTCTGATAATTCTTCCACTGCACCTATTGATGACCAACCACAAAATCTTAATCCTCCCTCACCCATGGAAACCACTAACCTAAACCTTGAAGTTCCTGATCCAATTCCAGAAATACCTGAACCTGAAATTCAGGGGGAAGGACCAGTTCCCACGGCTGAATCAATTGCTGAGCAGGCTGAAGATTTGTCACGTGCTATGGTGTTGTATCAGTATGAGGTAAACTTCACCTACCCTTTGAATGTGGTTATAGACGAGGAAGAAAAGGGAGAGGGGTCTGGGGTTGCTCTTGAGGGGGAACCTATTAAGAGTTTGGAAGCACCCATGCATGGGTCATCGGGGTCTCCAGAGGCTGCTCCTAGAGTACCCATGGAGGATGTGATCGATGTTGATGAGGCTATCAGTGATAGTGATAGGCCCTTGGTAGACTTGATCAAAATTAGGAGTATGCAAAGAAAGTTGGCTAGAAAGGGACCTATTGATGCTCATGTAACTACTGAAATTGCTGCTAAGTTGAAGAAAATAGGTGATAGTTATAAACCCGGAAATAGGAAGAAAGTTGAGAGTTCCTCTAAGGCAAAAGGACCTATTCCTTCTGCCTCAACCCCTGCTTCTGGGGGTAGGAGGACAAGAAGTGCTGCCAAAGCTGCTGATGAACAACTAGTTGCTGCCTTGGAAAAGAGCAGAAAAGGGAAAGGAAAACAGGTGGTTGAGGAGGAAGAAGTGGATGATATTGATCTTGCTGATTTTTCTGAAGATGATGAGATGGTAGATGCTGAGGAAGTGGTGCCTCAGTCCAAGAAAAGAAAAGTTCCTGAGAGAAGGGTAACAAGAAGCTCAGTTAAAGCTGCTGAGAAAGTTGCTAAGAGGACCAGGTCCTCCAAAAGAGTGGTTGTTTCTGAAGACTCTGCTAGTGACAGTAATGAGTCTGTTGCCGGGGATGAGAGTGATAGTGATGCTGAAGGTGATGAGTCTGTGCACTGTGTTCATGATGACATGTTGACCAGGAAGGTTTTGAAAGGTCGGGTTATGTCTGATGTGCAAGAAGAAGGAATGTTGTGGCTGCTGCAAAAACTGCATGCTCAGGGTTGGAGGGACATGGTCCTTAAGATCTCTAGGAGGTGTGCAAAGGGGATGGTGCAAGACTTCTACAAGAACTGCTCCATCAGAGAGGATAGACTTACTACATCTGTCAATGACAATGTAATTATGTTTGACACAAGGGAACTTGGTGAGCTGCTGGGAATTCCTGCTACTGGGTATGCTAGCTATGTCAAGAAGGTCTGCCCTGACTTGACAGACTTGCCTACTGATCTGGAGATCACTAGGAAGTTTGCTGAGAATGATGGTGAAGAGAAACCCAGGGCTGTGCAGAAGAGTGAGATGCACCCACAGCACCAAGTATTGTTCGAGTTTGTGAACAAGATTGTGATGCCAAGGTAGGAGAAAAGAGGAGTTGCCAGTTTCATGGACCTGGTCCTTATGGAACTGTTGGACACTGAAAAGCAGATCAATTGGCCCAGCTTTATGATCCACCTGATAAAAAGGGTGATTGCTGGGAAGAGAAAACACTCCCTGCCGTTTGGTTTTATTCTGACTGATATCTTTGCCAAGTTGAAGATTCCCTTGGAAGGGCTTGTGAAGGCTACAAAGAAGAAAAAGTTTGGTTGTGCCACTTTGATAAGCTGTGACTTGCCAGTTCAGGCTGATCCTCCACAGGCTGGTGTTGGGAGGCAGCCACTGAACAACAAAGTGAGGGCACTTAGGCAACAGGTTGCTATTCAGGCTGCTGAGATAGCAAGGTTGGAAGAGGAGAAGAATTTCTGGAAGGCAGAGGCCTCAAAGGCAAAGGAGACCAATGTGGGAATGCTCAAGCAGATGTTTGAGTTGCTTAACAAGTCTCAGGGACCTGGTCCTTCCACATCCTGACAACCTTAGCCTTACCCTTTAGCCATCTTATGTCTAGTGGGATCTAGCCTAGCTTAGTGCCTTAGCCTTTTTCTTCTTTAATTTTTGGATAATTCTGTAGTATGTGCGTGTATCCCCTGGTTTCAATGATTGATTTAATGAATTGTCTTGGATGGCTAATATCATTGTTTTGCAGTTGCTTTAATTTAAGTTATATTTGCATTCTGAGTTGCCTCAATGGCCATGTGCTGATTAATTCTAACACTTGAATTATATTTTGTATGCAACCTTTTCAATGATGCCAAAAGGGGGAAGAGTAAGTTCTGATTTTGCATGGTTTTATCCCTAATGAAAATCTGTTCCTTAATGATGAATTAATTCTCCACTGATTGAGTGTCTTTTTGAGCTGAAATTGTACTTCAGGACATTAAGGAGATGAAGCTATGAGTATGAATTTGTCAACATCAAAAAGGGGGAAATTGTTAGCTTGGATAAGCTTGGAGTTTTGACTGATGACTGAGGAACGGATTCAAAGGACCTGTTCTTTTGAATCACTGTAGCAGAATAGATAATCCATGCAAAATCGTTTAATTGAGACATTATTATTTATCCTAGAACTGACGTATATCTTGATAATTATGCAGGTCTAAATGGATATGAAAAGATTGCATAAACTAAAGGATAATGATAGGAGATTCGGATTCTCAAGAGAAGAATCCAATTAGGACTCAAAGTCAAGGGAGCTTTGGAGTTCTAATTCATCGAGACTTCTTGGCTGCTGGAAGCTATAAAACGTGGAGACTATCAGCCATAGAAGTGTGCACAAATACAGAGAGCATCGAGCAAAAGCTGAGAAGAATTATTAGCTTATTTGTGTAATCAGTTAGCTACAGTAGAACTAAGTGAGAACCTGTTCCTTAGATTGAATCTTGTAAAAGTTCGAGTCTTAGTTCAATTGTAGTAAGCAAAAATCGAGTTGTAAACTTTCTGGTTCAAGTCGTGGACTTGACACAACTTCACTGATCGTGAGAAAGATCACTAAAGGATTAGAGTTAGTCCTAGGTTAGTAAGAGTGAGTCTTGTAACCAAGTGGGTCTTTTTACATAGTGAAGTTGAAATCCTACTTGAGAACTAGGTCGTGGTTTTTTGATCCCGTGTCTAGGGGTTTTTCCACGCTAATATCTGCTGTTCAATTACTTACAGTTTTAATTCCGTACATCGTAGAGTAAAGGAACACATTTTAAGGAACTGGTCCTTAAAATAGTAAAGTGGTGTAATCGTGGGAAATAACATAGTCTTTAAAGCTTTTAGGTAACTCGTGCCTAGTTAGGAGAGTAGAATCCGAAGAAGACTCGTAGAATCCCTTGACTCAAGTCCTCACTTTAAAGAGCTTATCGTTTATTGAGTCACATAAACTTCACTCACCCCGGAGTACACTTGACTTGTGGATTGAATGATTGAGTTGAGGATTGTTGTTCAACTACATGAAGCTTCTAGATTCAAGTTTGAGTGAAATATCCACCACCACTAAACGAGTGAACCGAGTGATACACAAAGTGAGGGCGTGTGAGAGGTGATTTCACTAACGTTTGTTCATTTTGTAGGTACAATGGCTGATGAGGGAGATGATCCCATGAAGAATGCCTTGGCTACCATCGTGGCCAAGTTGGAAGACATAACCTTGAGGCTTGATAATGTTGAATGGAGGACCCCGAGCGTCCAAATTGAATCCGAAGACGGGACAAGCCGAGGTTCTACTATGACTCCCGGACACTTTGCGGAGATATCCAAGAAGTATGAGCCAAAGTATGATGTGTCTCCACAAGATCGACTGTTGGGCAATCCCCAACAAGTGGGAATTCCCCCACAACTTGGGAAATCCCCAAGGAAATGCTCCACTTCCAAGACCCATTAGACATGTTCCACCTCTTGAGCAAGTTGTTGAGGCTCAAGAAGGGGAGGAAGCTGAGTATGGTGATGATGCCTGTGGGTATGATGCTTATTATCAACCTAGGAGGGCAATGAATTGGGGTCGTAATGTGGATAGGGGTAGAGGCCGAGCTCGAGGGCCACCCATGAGATTTGATGGAGGGAATGCTAGGAGAGATTATGGTGCTTATGATGACCACTATGGAGGCCAATTGGAGCCTTACCGTGGAGGTCGTGACAACAATAATCTCAATAGTGTTAAGCTTAATCTTCCAATCTTTGAGGGAACTTGTGATCCGGAAGCCTACATGGAATGGGTACTACTCATGGAGAGAGTGTTTGACACCAATGAAATGACCAAGGAGAAGAAAGGTACCTATGTTATTTCATCCTTTGAGGCCTATGCATCTACTTGGTGGGAGTCCATGAAGAGGTCAAGAAGAAGGATGGGAGCACATGTGAATGTGACTTGGAATGAATTGAAAGGTCTCATGAATACCAAGTATGTGACTCCTAGGCATCGTCAAGAGCAACTTAGGAAGCTTTATGATCTAAAGCAAGGTGTGAAGACGGTTCATGAGTACCATGATTAATTTGAAAAGATCTGGATGGCTTTGGATATGGATACCGAAAATGAAGAACAAGTCGTGATCCGTTTCAAGAATGGCTTGAACTATGGTATAGCCTCTCAATTGAGGCTGCATGCTTATCTTTCACTTCAAGATATATTTGAAGCCGCAATTGAAGCCGAGCAATGGCTTAGGAAAGAAAAGTCCAACCGTTACAAGGGTAACACTTCTACTCCCACGAGCCAACCAAAAGAATGGAAGACTCCAAATGCAAACTTTCTAAATACAAGTGGTGCAAGTGCTAGTAAGGATGTGAAGAAGCCGTATGAGAAGTCTACACCACAAATGGGAGGTAAATCTAAAACTCGCTTGAGCAATCCTATTTCTACTTCAACTCAATGCTATAAGTGCAAAGGGTATGAACATTTCGCTAGAGATTGTCCTACTCGAAAGACTATGATTGTGATAGGTTATTTGGTGTATGAGAAAGATAGTGAGCCGGAGGATGAGGGAGTAGAGGGGGGATGAGGTTGTTGATGTGGAGGAGGATGCAGTTGAGGAAGGTGACCCTCATGCATTCCTTGTTTTGAGGAGAAGTTTAGGTGCTATGGTTGTGGAGGATAATGAAAATGCACAAAGAGAAAACCTCTTCCATGCTAGATGCCGAGTCATGGGTGTAGTTTGCTCCATGATTATTGACTTGAGAAGTTGTGCCAATATTGTTTGTCAAACACTAGTTTCCCAATTGAAGTTACCTACTTTGAAACATCCCAATCCTTATCATTTGCAATGGCTTAGTGAGTGGGGAATTAAAGGTGGTGAAACAAGTAATGATTAAGTTTAAAATGGGGAACTATGTGGATGAACACATGTTTGACGTAGTGCCTATGCAAGCTTTCCATCTCTTGTTTGGTAGGCCTTGGCAATTTGATCGACAAGTGATGCATGATGGCCGAGCTAACACTTACACGGTCAAGCATAAAAGGAAAAGGTTTGTGCTCAAACCCTTGTCGCCCAAGCAAGTAAGTGAAGACTACAAGCAAATGAGGGAATTGAGAGAATTGAGGGAAGTGGCTAAAGCTAAACCACCCGTGGTACTTGAGCCTGAAGCCAACAATCTTATTGTCTTGCCATTGCATGTTGAGAATGAGAGTCACTCTACTCCAAATAAAGACAATCTTGAGTCTCAATCTATTGTACTAGAACATGAGAGACAAAAAAAAGAGAGAAGTGAGGGAGTGACCTTTTACAATCCAAGAGAGGAAAAAGGAGAGGATTTGAGGAATGATGTGAGTGGATTTTCACCACAAACTACACTTGACCTTGAGGGAAAAATGAAAGAAAGAGAGGTGAGGAAAGAAAATTTTAGAGTGAGAGCACCCATTGTTCTAATAATTCTTCATCCTTTACTTTTTCTTGTATTAGCTCTTGTGTAGGTACATTTGAAGACAAGCCATTGGAACCTCAACCATGTGCTTGGAAGGAAAGACAAGAGGAGGAAAATCTTCAATGTAAGCTTCATGAAGGAGAAGTTGCACATGACACTTCAAGCCTTGTGAGTGGCCAAGGAAGCACTTCAAACGTAAGTGTTGCTTCATCTTTCATGAGCCTACTAGTTACTTGTCTTGTGATGACTCAACGCTAGATGGTGCTTGTGATGCATCTAATGAATATGCCACTAGCAAAGAGTTTAGTAGTCAACTCGTGTGTGCTTATGTCACATCATGATCTGGGCTCATTGTTCAATGAACCTCTCTCTAGTGTAGATTTGATGGTTGACCTTGATTGTGACCTTTGCTATGACACACCACCAATCTTTGACAAAGGGAAAGGTGAGATAGTTGATCATACCCTTATTGATATTCTTCTATTTGGTTGGCCTATGTGTTATGATAAGAATGGTAGTGACCTTGAGGGGTCCAAAATACATGAATTGGACAAGGTTGTCTATGATGACTCCTCAAGTGAGAGTGAAGAACCTAGTCTTGATACTATACCTTTGATTGACTATGAAATTTAGGTGCATGCTTTTACATTTCCATTGTTTGGAGACAATTTCATTTGTGGTAGTGAATTGGATTAGACTAGGGTTGGTAGGAAAATAGAACCCCCATGGTGTGAAGAGTTTGACTCCTTAGGCAACCCATTGTGTGAGAACTTGAGTAAGGTAAATGACTCTTTGAGTGACCCTACTATTGCTTGTTGGGGTTATGATGAAGAAGAAGAAGTCATTATCAATACCTTCCTTGAGAGCTTGTCTTTAGAGAAGGGTTGTTTAGGTGATGAAATTGGAGATGAAAGGGAATCCCTTGGTGCGAGTAAGTATGCTCTAGAGAAGGGGAGTTGAGTACTTGATACTACTTGTAAGTTGAGTTATTTGACTCACTCCATTCCACATGTTGATCATACCTTGAGGATGGATTGGTGTGTTGATCTTGAGCTTAAGGTTCAAGAGGATTTTGATAGCTTTATCTTGCATTTTCCATGTCCTCGTGACCCATTTGCTTATTATTGTGATGAGTTCATGTTTTCATTGAACCAAGTACTTGATGATCTCCTTGGAGATTTGACATTTGTTATTATTATTGATGCTTGGTTATACCATAAGAGTGTGTTTTCTACACTTCTTGCACTAACCTACTTTTAAAGTAGGAGGCTTTGTGTTTGCTTGTCGTTGCTTGTAGGCCCTAAGCTCCATGCTAAGGCAAAGGAGTCCTTGGAAGAAGGCCATGTTAAAGTGATGTTCAAGAAAGTCAAAGGAGGAGAGCATTGGCCACCGCGGAGAGATGATGAGGCCATGGACGAGAACGCCTTGATTTCGAGGACGATTGGGATACCAAACTGATGCAGGGAGGGGTTGAAATTCAACTAGCATCCACTAGAAGATCCAAGTCCCAAACTACGGGTTTCATTCAACACAATGCTCAAGTTTCATCATTCATCAAAATAAGCTAAGTAATGAAATAGGCTAGGCTAGGCTATTTATAATGTTTTCCAAGCTTGCACAATGCCAAAATACCCTTACTAAAAAGGTTCATCAAATAGGCCACGTATGGAAAAATAGTAATAACACTTAAGTTGTAAAAAGTCTTCAGTGTTCCAGGCGGGGCGCCTGGAACTTAGGCAGTCAGTTCGGAGGCTGAAGGCTAGGCTGGCGCCTGGAGAGCTAGGCGGGGCGCCTGGGCTAGGCTTGTGCCAGGCGGGGCGCATGGGCTAGACTTGTGCCAGGCGGAGCGCCTGGCCTGTGCTTGTGCCAGGTGGGGCGCCTAGGTGCTAGGCGTGGGGCCTGATGTGGAAAACATCCAAAACATCTTCCAAAGCTCTTGACTTCTAGTCCTTTGCATCCTCCAAGCTTGGCACATGTTGGAAAGTGTCTTGGCTCGATTTGCCCGGCATCATCCTCCCCTTCTTGAAGAGATTTTGTCGTCGAAATCAAGATGTTCTCGTCCATGGCGTCATCATCTCCTTGGGGTGCCCAATGCTCTCCTCTCTTGTACTTCTTGATCATCACTTTGACATAGGCTTCTTCCAAGATCTCCCTTGCCTTAACATGGAGCTTAGGACCTACAAGCAATGACAAGCAAACACAAAACCTCCTACTTTGAAAGTAGGTTAGTGCAAGAAGTGAGGAAAACTCACTCTTATGGTATAACCAAGCATCAATAATAAGCACAATTGTCAAATCCCCAAGGAGATCATCAAGTACTTGTTTCAATGAAAGCATGCACTCACACAATAATGAGCAAATGGGTCACGGGGACATGGAAAATGCAAGATCAAGCTATCAAAATCCCCTTGATCCTTAAGCTTTACTATCAACATACCAATCCATCCTCAAAGTGTGATCAGCATGTGGAGTGGAGTAAGTCAAATAATTCAATCTTAACATCAATTACTCCACTCCCCTTCTTTAGAACATACTTACTCACACAAAGGGATTCCCTTTCACCTCCACTTTCATCACCTAAGCAACCCTTCGCAAAAGACAAGCTATCAAGGAAGGTATTGATAATGACTTCTTCGTCATTATAACCCCAACAAGCAATAGTAGGGTCACTCAAAGAGTCATCTACCTCAATCATATTTTCAAACAATGGGTTGCCTAAGGAGTCAAACCCTTCACACCATGGAGGTTCCATTTTACTGCCAACCCTAGTCCGATACAAGTCACAACCACAAATGAGGATGCCTTCAAACAATGGATTAGTGAAGACATGCATCACAATATCATGATCAAGTATAGACAAGTTATCAAGACTAGGTTCATTACTTTCACTTGAGGAGTCATTGTAGACAACCTTGTCCAGTTCATGCAATTTGGACTCCTCAGGGTCACTTCCATCCTCACCATAACACATTGGTCCACCAAATAGAAGCATATCAATAAGGGTATGATCAACTATCTCATCTTCCACTTTATCAAAGATTGGTGGTGTGTCATAATAAAGGCCACAATCATTGTCAACTATCAAATCTACACTAGGGAGAGGTTCATTGAACAATGGGCTCACATCATGATGTGGCATAGCATCCCTCTAAACTAGTGTTACACAAGCACACTCTAGTTGACTACTGGACTATTCACTAGTGATATATTCACTAGATTCATCACAAGCACCAACTAGTGTTGAGTCATCACAAGACAAATAGCTAGTAGGCTCATGAAAAGATGAAGCAACATTTACATTTGTAGTACTTCCTTGATTACTCACAAGGCTTGAAGTGTCATATGCAACTCCTCCTTCATAAAGCTTACATTGAGAATTTTCCTCCTCTTGTCTTTACTTCCAAACACATGGTTGAGGCTCCAATGGCTTGTCTTCAAATGTACCTACACGTGAGCTAACACAAGAAAAAGTAGAAGATGACGAATAGTTAGAACAATGGGTGCCCTCACACTCAATTTTTCTTTCCTCACCTCTCCTTTCTTTAATTTTTCCCTCAAGGTCAAGTGTAGTTTTTGGTGAAAATCCACTCACATCACTCCTCAAATCCTCTCCTTTTTCCTCTCTTGGATTGTCACCGGTCACTCCCTTACTTCTCTCTTTCTTTTGTCTCTCAAGTTCAAATACAATGTCATGAAGCTCAAGATTATCATCATTTGGAGTAGAGTGACTCTCATTTTCATCATGTAATGACAAGACAATAAGATTGTTTGCCTCGGGCTCAAGTACAATGGGTGACTTTGCTTTAGCCACTTCCCTCAACTCCTTCATACGCTTGTACTCTTCCCTTACTTGCCTTGGAGTCAAAGGTCTAAGCACATACTTCTTCCCATCTTGCTTGACCGTATAGGAGTTGGTCCGGCCATCATGTACCACACACCTATCATATTGCCATGGTCTCCCAAACAAAAGATGGCAAGTTTGCATTGGGACCGCATCAAAC
Source organism: Petunia secreta (assembly GCA_029990175.1). Lineage (NCBI taxonomy): Eukaryota > Viridiplantae > Streptophyta > Magnoliopsida > Solanales > Solanaceae > Petunia > Petunia secreta. Next base: position 9,694,497 of record JARKIP010000053.1, read on the forward strand.
ATTATTTTGTCCATATAGTTTCCAATGCTAAACTCGATCAATACTTGCTCTACCACTTTCAACTCACCACACTCACTTAACCATTATAAACGGTAGGGGTTTGGATGCTTTAAAGTGGGAAATTTCAATTGGAAAAGCAAGGTTTGGCTCACTATGTTGGCACAACTTCCCGAGTCAATAATCATGAAAGTAACTACATCCATGACTCGGCATCTTGCATGGAAGAGATTCTCTCTTTGCAAGTTCTCCATCTCTTCTTCCATGAATATGGTGCTCAAGCTTCTCCAACTTACCAAGAACAATTGAGGATCTTCTTCTTCTTCTATATCCTCCTCACAAGCAACTACTTCACTCTTCTCATTTTCGGGTTCACTATCTTGCTCATACACCAAATTACCAACCACAACCATGGTCTTTCGAGTAGGACAATCTTTAGCAATATGACCATAGCCCTTGCATTTATAGCATTGAGTAGAAGTAGGAGTAGGATTGCTCAAGCGAGTTTTAGAATTACCTTCCATATGTGGTGTAGACTTCTCATACGACTTCTTCACATCTCGGCTAGCACTTACACCATTTGTGTTTGGAGACTTCCACTCTTTTGGTTGGCTCATCGGAGTAGAAGTTTTACTCTTGTAACGGTTGGGCTTTTCTTCCTTGAGCCATTGCTCGGCTACAATTGCAGCTTCAAAGATATCTTGAAGTGAAAGATAAGCATGCAACCTCAATTGAGAAGCTATACCATAGTTCAAGCCATTCTTGAAACGGATCACGGCTTGTTCTTCATTTTCGGTATCTATATCCAAAGCCATCTGAATCTTTTCATAGTCATCATTACTCATGAACCATCTTGACACCTTGCTTTAGATCATAAAGCTTCTTAAGTTTCACTTGAAGATACGTAGGAGTCATATACTTGGTATTCATGAGACTTTTCAATTCATTCCAAGTCACATTCACATGTGCTCCCATCTTTCTTCTTGACCTCTTCATGGACTCCCACCAAGTAGAAGCATAGGCCTCAAAGGATGAAATAGCATAGATGCCTTTCTTCTTCTCGATTATTTCATTTGTGTCAAACACTCTCTCTCCATGTGTAGTACCCATTCCATGTATGCATCCGGATCACAAGTTCCCTTAAATATGGGAAGATTAAGCTTCACACTTTTGAGATTATTGTTTTCACGACCCCCTTGGTAAGGCTCCGGTCGGCCTCCAAAGTTGTCTCCATAGTCACCATAATCCCTCCTAGCATTCCCTCCAACCTATCCAATGGGTGGCCCTCGACCTCGGCCTTTACACCTATCCACATTACGACCCCAATTCATACCTCGCCTAGGTTGGTAGTGATCATCATACCCATAGGCCTCATCACCATACTCGGCTTCCTCCCCTTCTTGAACCTCAACAATTTCCTCAAGAGGTGGAACATTTCGAACGGGCCTTGGAAGTGGAGCATTTCCTTGGGGATTGCCCAAGTTGTAGGGAATGATCACTTGATGGGAATTTCCCAACACTCGCCCTTGTGGAGCCACATAATTTTTTAGCTCATATTTCTTGGCTATCTCCGCAAAGTGTCCGGGAGTCATAGGAGTGTTATGACTAGTGCCTTCTCCGGATTCAAGTGAGACACTCGGGGTCCTCCTTTCAACGGTCTCAAGCCTCAAGGTTATGTCCTCCAACTTGGCCATGATGGTAGCCAGGGCATTCTTAACGGAATCATCTCCTTCAGTAGCCGTTGTACCTACAAAATGAAAAAACGTTGTGAAATCACCTCTCACACACCCTCACTTGTGTTTTCACTCGGTTCACTCATTTAGTGGTGGTGGATATTTCACTCGGACTTGAATCTAGAAGCTTCACGTAGTTGAAAAATAATTCTCAACTCAATAAAACTATCCACAAGTCAAGTGTACTCCGGGGTGAGTGGAGTTTGTGTGACTCAATGGACGATAAGCACTTTAAAGTGAGGACTTGAGTCAAAGGGTTCTACGAGTCTTCTTCGAATTCTACACTCCTAACTAGGCACGAGTTACCTAAAAGCTTCAATGACTAGTACCAATTAGGTAGAAAAGTTACCCAAAGCAGCACTAGTTAGATGTTATGCAAACAACGAAATAGGAAAACTTAGGAAAAACTACCCCAAACAACACTTTCAGCAAGCAGGAGGGGCGCCTAGATGTAGGAGGGGCGCCTAGGCTTTCTTCAGTAAAGCAGGCGGAGGCCTAGCTAGGCGGGGCGCCTGTGCAATTTACACTTCTTAGGCAGTAGCCAAGTCAGGTGGGGGCGCCTGGCTTAGGCGGGGCGCCTTGCCCTGAAGCAACTTCAAATCGTTCCAAACTTGTTCCAATTTGATTTTCAATCCACAAATCCGATGTTTTCAACTTGTTTTCACAATCTAATAATACCCAAAGTTGCTTTTGATATTTACTAACAAAACCCAATCAAATTTACACCCAGACAATCAATCAAATCCAAGATTCAAAGCCAAGAAACTCAAGAACAAAGGGGTTTTTTCAAAGGGTTTCAAAATGGATTTTGATTCTTCAATTTTTGTGTTATACAACTTCAAATTCCACAAAATTGGTACCAAATCATTTTTTTTTCAATCTAGATCAATCCCCAATATCAAATCCACGATCAAACAACCAATCAACCCAAGAATCAAGCAAGATCATCAAGAACAAGGGTTTATCAAGGGTTTAAGAAAATTTGGGGTTTCAAATCTTCAAATCCGTTATATCAATCCAAACCACAAGATTTAGGTACCAAAACAAAGGGTTTTCAACAAGGATTAATCTAAAATAACACCTATAACAAGAATCAAACACACCAACAAGTTATGTCAAATTTTTGGATTTCAACTTTTTTTTTCTTCTTTTCAATAACTTCAAACACAAGAAACTAACAAGAAAACTAACTAGGCACGATGAACAAGGATCGAGGGTTTGTAAAAATAAAACCCGAGCCTTGCTTTGATACAAAACTGATGTAGGGAAAATGCGAAAGTGATAAATAATTGTCAAGGAACACTTACACTAAGAAACTACCCTCCAGTCGCACTCGGGACCCGCAAATAGAATGATCGGGGAGGGGTTGAAATTCAACTAGCATCCACTAGGAGATTCAAGTCCCAAACTAAGGGTTTCATTCAACACAAAGAGCAATGCTCAAGTTTCATCATTCATCAAAATAAGCTAAGTAATGAAATAGGCTGGGCTTGGCTATTTATAATATTTTCCAAGCTTGAACAATGACCAAAATACCCTTACTAATAAGATTCATTAAATAGGCCATGTAGGGTAAAATAGTAATATAACCTAAGTTGTAAAAAGTCTTCAGCGTTCCAGGCGGGGCGCCTGGAACTTAGGCAGTGAGTTGGGAGGCTGAAGGCTAGGCGGGCGCCTGGAGATAGGCGGGACGCCTGGGCTAGGCTTGTGCCAGGCGGGGCGCCTGGAGCTAGGCGGAGCACCTGGCCTGTGCTTGTGCCAGGTGGGGCGCCTAGGTACTAGGCGTGGGGCCTGATGTTGAAAACATCCAAAACATCTTCAAAAGCTCTTGACTTCTAGTCCTTTGCATCCTCCAAGCTTGGCACACGTTGGAAAGTGTCTTGGCTCGATTTGCCCGGCATCACTCCTTATTCTTGGAAACCAGAGTTGGGCTCGAGGGTTCCTTTGGTTCGTGCTGGGGTAAGCCTTCCCACCGAGCCGTTGGCTCACATGCGAATTTCAAAGCCTTTGACTAACAGGCTGTCTCGAGTAAGAGTAAGGTTCGTATCTTCCCTTTCAATTTTCTTGCGGCGCCTCGGCGCGATATGAGGATTCAGATTGATTCATATAATTGAAGCCTCAGCCATTGTTCTTCCACTCGGCTTCCTCAAATCTTATCTTGGTGTATGCCCTGTTATGCAAGTCATCCCACGTCAAAGTCTGGTATTGCTGGAGCTCTTTTCTCAGAGCGGCAGCAGCACCGGAGTTGTGAATATTGATGTTCTTTTCAAATTCCATGATGGCAAAAGTGTCATCCATAGGAGGTAGCTCCATCCGTTCGGCGTGAAAACACTCGAGGAAGTGTTTGATGGGCTCGCCGGGTCACTGTTTTACTTTGAAAATGTCTTCTTTCCTTTGGAGGATTTTCTGTGCCCCGGTGTGAGCTTTAACGAACGCATCAACCAAGTCTTTAAAACTAGAAATTGACCCTGCAGGCAAACGCATGTACCAACGTAAGGCCCACTTCCCCAAAGATTCGCCGAACTTTTTCAAAAACATCGACTCCTTTTCTATCTCTGTTAAATCATTACTCAATACCATAGATAAGTATTTGGTCACATGCTCAATGGGGTTGGTAGTCCCATCATACTTTTTCGAAAATTGGATTTTGAAAGTTTTTGGAGTTGGTGCTGGAGCAGCCTCAGGTTTGTATGGCAATTTCCTGTACTGATCAATATCAAGTGCCCTTTGAGTCTTCGTTACTCTGGGGACACTTTCAAGCCTTTTTTCTACTCACGCCTCAACTCTGGCTTCAATCTCCTTGCTTAGTTTTTCAACGTCCACCGAGGAGTTGGCTTTAGCCACAGTGGGAATCATCCCGAAGTAGAGCGTAGTGCTAGGTATTGTGCCCGAACCTCCAGATGTGGCTCCATTTTGAGGTCCCCCTATTATAGCACCAGTAGGAATGAAAGGTAGGATGCCTCCACTTGGAGCCACAGGTAGAACTCCATTCAAAGCTGAACTATTCCTCGCTTCCAACGAGGCACAAAATTCAGCATTGATGATAGCTTGTTCGGCTTGCTGTTCTTGAAGCGCTTTCAAGGTTCGGACGACAAATGCTTGGAAGGCTTTGTTGGACCGCGAAGAGGAGGGGTCCGCTACTGGTGGCACTATGTATTGGTGTTTGGGTTCACATGAATGCCAGTTTGTCCATCGGGAGTTGGTTGAGGTTCAACGGAATTTTCATCACTGTTAACCATCTTTTCAGGTAAAAACAAGAATTCGAACGAAAAGTATGTTCATCTTTGGAACAAAGCGTTAATGCTTGTATTCCTACAGACGGTGCCAATTTGTATTGGCCTAAACTGATCTTAGATCACAAATCGAATTTTGATTGCGCATATAAGGAAATTAATGTATCAAAGTCAAAATTATAACAACAAAGACGATAATTATGCGTGAATAATTGATATTTCAATATATGATCTTGAGTATAAAATTTGGCAGAGTTTTGGTATATATTTCTGAATGATTACATTGTGGAATGAAGGACTATTTATAGGGTACTGAATACGTAAGCCATGACCCTATGTTTTCCACTAAGCTATGCGTGTCTCAACTACTTAGATAATGGAGTTAGTGGGCCGAAATAAGGGGAATGTCTTTCCGCTGTGGATAGACTGATTCACCGAGGCTTGAGCTGTTAGCCTTGGGAGAATGACTTCGCAAAGAAACTGAGGTGGCGTTATACCGAGGTAAATATATTAACCCTGATCGTCGATCGTTGACTTCGGCGACCCACCGCTCACCTTGGCCCATGGTTTGCCAACCCCTATTCGGTCAGCTCCGAACCATGCCGCCGAGGTGCCACGTGTACAAGTCAATTTTTACCCAATACAAAATATATTATGATGATATAGTATCCAAATATGAAGAAAGCATGCATAATTCAAGCAAGAGTTGGTTTGTTGAATTGGATCTTAAAACTGTACATGTAACATGCACTTGCAAGAAGTTTAAATTTATGGGCATTTTATGTGCACATTGTCTATTGATTTTCAATTCTAGTAAAGCGTGTGAAATTCCTGAGGAGTATATCTTGAAGAGACGGACCAAGAATATGAGGAAAAGAATAAACAATTTTCCAAGTAAGAGTTGTTCCACTCCTAATTCAGAACATGAGATTGTTTACACTAATAGATTTTTGCGGACTTGTTATAATCTTACTCATCTTAGCAAATCTAATTTTGAGTGTTAAAATTTTTTTGCAAAGATACCTCAAAAATGGTTCCATGGAGCTAGATGACTATCTAGCAAAATTGAATACTAATGATGTCCTTAATTCGGAAAAAATAGTAAGAAAAATATAGAAGACAAGATATTGGATCCTCTTTATGTGAGAGCACCAGGTGTCTGTAAAGAGCGTATTCAAAGCCACTGGGAGAAAACCAAGGAAAGAAAAATTACACAACCAACTTTTCGTGGGAGAACTAGTAAGTGTTATACATTTCTTGAATACTTGATTTTATTTTTTGGGACATTCTAATTAGTCTGTTTGTTCACAGAAAAATTTGAAAAAGTTGTTGCACCGCCATAAAAAAATTGTTTGAGGACAATACATATACTCCGGATCAAATAATATCTCCTTTACCGGAACACAATTTTCAAGTTAGTATTTTTTTACGACAGTTTGTTATGTTAATTAATTGTTTCATTATTAATTTATCATGATTTTATTTTTGGCTAGGATGCTGGTTTTGATTTGTAATCAAATGTCCCACTTTTAAATTTGTTACAAATTGTTGAGAAGACAACACATGTATTTTAAAAATACTTTTTCGTATAAGAATTATGCAATTATGATTAGTATATACTCAAGAATTTTCATTATTCTGATTTTTCATATAGCATTCAACTACAACTATGTCGCCATCGGGACTAAAGTACAAGTGAAGTGTTGTAATGTGGGTAAATTCGGATGATACGCTGCTGCATTCAGTTTTAAAAAGCTTATGATGGGTCGGAATTAGACTATTTTTTATGTGTAATGATTGGATAATAGTATTTTTGACATTTGAAAATGAAAAGTTAGTGAATTATGTTTCTTTAAAATTCAAACAGATGTAGCATTTTTAAATTTGAAGAAAACCTTCTGTAGCTACAGAAATAATTCTAATAAAATAATTTAAGTAGTGTTCTTGACTTAATTTTATTGCTTGTCAAGTTAATTTATCACGAAGATGTTGAAATGACCTCGGTCAGTCGTTTCGGAAGTTAGGACCCCGATTGGCGTGCTGATAATTTTAAAATATTCGTAAAGTCCATTAGGACTTGTCGGTAAAATTTGAGCTAAATCAGACCTCGTTTGGTAGGCATCGGAAGAAGGTTTCAGTTTTTATTGTCGATAAATATTAAAAAGAGATTTTTGAGCTCGGTTTTGGCGAATGAGCTCCGATTCGAAATCCAAAAGCGTCATTATATTCGTATGATTATTTGTGACTTTTGTGATTTTTCGAGTGAATTTCGATGTTGTTCGGCTAGTTTCCGCTAAAATGCCGAAAGTTAAATAATTTGACCTTTTTTCTTTAAATTCGCATCTAAAGTTTCGGCAGTCCGATTTGAGATCCGTCTTCGCAAGTATGTTACATATATTTTGTATAACTTACTTAAAAAGTTTGGGATCATTTCGACTTCTCTAGGGTTCCATTTTAATTTTAATCATCATAGCGAATTTATTAAATATATATATATATATATATATATATATATATATATATATATATATATATATATATATATATATATATATATGGCATGGTCGGTTTGCTCAGGGATTAAATCCCTTAGCAGCGGCTACACACGAGATGGAGGCAGAAACATTAGAACAAAATAGAGAAAAGAAAGATTAGAAAAGAAAGAGGAAAAAAGAGAAAAAGATGTGGAAAAATATTGGAATTTCTACCCCAAATCTTCAGGTAATGATGTTAACTCATTATCTTAGCTTATTACGTGTGTTTGAATATATTTTTACGGTAAAAATAGGGATATTAGACATCGCCCTAATGACTTAAATTGATAGTTTGAAAGATCAATTGGACCCTGATGATGGAAATGATTATATATTCATACTCAGTGAATTATGGGCAACATATAAATGTAATTTATTTAGGGTTTGCTTATGGGACTTGTTGAACCCCAAAAATTACCCCGAAAAGGATAAATTCCGGAATATCGACAGGATGGACTAATTCTTTTGGAGGTTTTAGAGTCGCCACCTAATTTAAGGAAAACAGGGAACCACATTAACAAATGCGTGCAAAACTCCATTTTTATAAAAGACGGTCTTTTCAGAGATTCTAAGTAAGAGGTTTTATTAATTTCAGAAGAAGGTTTTTAAGGCACTTCCGAAATTCCGTTAAGAACGGTTAATCCGACAGGTTTCCAAAACATTTGCAAAATATGCTTTTCTAGAAAATTTATCTAAAAATAATTAATTGAAATAAAACTTGTTTATAAAAAATATTTGATCTGCACGCATTTTGCTAAATGGCCCCAGTTTGCAATAAATTAAATAACGACTTTAAGATAAAAGGCAATGAACATAAAGTAAAGCAATCAATCAAATAATCATATATAATCAAAGGTTCATTTTACAAATAAATTGTACAAATTCTATCAAGTCTAACTATATAAATAATGTGAATAACTTCAAAAGGTAGAACCCGGGAGCGGCATATTCATTCAATCAAAGGTACCTCGCAAAACAAACAAAATGAAATTGGGTTAGTACGATAATAAAGCGTAATAACCAATGAAAATAAAATACTAATAATAAATTAATAAAGTAATAATAATAATAATAGTAATAATAATAATAATATATAATAGTAGTAATAATAATAATAATAATAATAATAAAAGGGGGTTTGTTTTTGCAAAATTTAGGCTCAGGTTTGTATGGCGCGTCGAATAGAGGCTCGGGATTTAGTACGGCTGTAAACATGGAGCCCGGGCCGGTTGCCATGCCAAGTACCAAACTCACCACTCTATTCGACTGGCTTTGCATTAATTTCATATATTCATCATCGCCTATTTATTCGTAGGGGCAAGGGACGGGACTGTTCAAGTGTAGTATCATGTTCAAATCAATCCCGAAGTCTCAATACGTGTATATGTATTTTTTCATTGGCCAGCATCACGGTATAGTATCCGTTCAAAATCAGTAAAGTCCATTAGAGTCAAAGCATCAGTGCGAATGAATCAACTTCAATGTGATAATCTTTTCAGAGTAGAGCCATTCAATCTCAAAATCAGTTCCCCACAAAACAATATCACTAGTCGATTCACCATTAAAGCCAAGAGACCACCAGGAACCCCACTGGGGAAAACACATCCAAATTCTGGTGGGACAAAATTAGACAGTGAACAAACCCCAGCTCCAAAAAAATGTGCAGCCAGAATAAACTCTAAACAACAGAACAACACAGCAATGCCCAAGCAAATGACAAAGGATCTTTGGACCAAAGCCAACGACATACGAAGCAAGGGAGGAGCGACAGCAGGCTCCTGGCGGCTTCGCTACCAACTCCACCAACACCGTTTCAATTCAATCACAAATCAACAAGGAGGAAAGTGATTCCACTGAGGCAACAGGACAACCAATAACATCAAAGGGTAAAACACAGGACAAAAAAAAATCAGCGAGGGCACCACTGGTCAAAATTCGACCGGATTCTGGTGAATCAAAGCAGTAGAAACATCAGAAAATCATCCAAGTAGTGATAAGGATCCAAGACAACAAATCTCAAAATTTTCCAAATACGTCAAACAGATTAAATCGTTAACATAACCGGGTCAATCACGAATCTGAAAAGGGCACCGATAAAATCCTTAAGTGAACCGAACGGAGGAAACAACAGCGAAGATCGAGTAAACCAGAACAAATTTTGGTGAAACGAAACAGTTGCAGCAGCGACAACAAATGATAGAGCAAGCAACCAGAGAAGGGGTGGAGGAACGACGCCGACGCGATTTCTGGTGGTGTCGCTGCAGACTCCACTATGCCCTTCTAATTTCAACAAACGATCGAAAAGATAGAAGCGACAGAGGAGAAATAGGTCTCCACGATGGTGAAGCTTTTTTTTTTTTGACAAATGATGTTGTCGCCGGTGGTGCCGCTGCTGACCCCACCATTTTCCGATCTCCCTTTTCCCAATATATCGCTGGCCTTTTCCCTACCCCCGATGTCCCCAGTTTTAGATATGTATTTGGGTTTGTAAGGTGTAAAAGAGGAGGTAAGGAGAAGATCCCCAATAGTGGTGTAGGGTTTTAGAATTTATAGGGAGGGGATTAGGGCTTTTTAGAATTTGGGCTACGAAAATTGTAAATGCGAATTGCGTAAAATAGGCCGGGACTTAAAGCGAAAAACAATTATGACCCTTTTTTCATTAAAATTGTGGACTTAATTTATTCTAAAAATTAACCTTATTTTAAACATAATTAGACGTTAATTGAAAAATCTCGGGACAAAATTGGGTGTCAACAGCTGCCCTTCTTTACTCGAAAAGGATGAAAGAGTTTTCAGGGTAAAGAAAGTTGACGTGAAAGCCAATTTTGTCACGGTAAAGCCAAGACTCTGATTCCTAGGATCAAAATGCGAGGCTTATGGAAATGGCCGAGCTCCGGTCTCCGAGTTGCCTACATATCTCGGGCTGAAAGAGAATCAGGCCATATGTAGTTCGACGCGATTTGAAAATCAAAGACGAGATAGTAACGACTATTCAAGCACGGGAAAAGAGGCTTGTAATCACCCAAGTTATGAAAATGTGGTCGACGACACACCCATAAAGAGGGGTTTACACGGACATAGCTTCCACTGCATCTATATAACCGAGCCATCTTGTCTTCAATCTCAAACCTCAGACTCAGGGTAAACAAGAGACTTACCTCTAGGGTTGATGACTTATACGGGTACGATTCTTCAGGTCTTCGTTGACGAGTCTAGCTCATATCAACGATTGCTCCGGTTCGTCGCTAAGAAAAGCTCCATGTTATGCTCCAAACGCTGCTGCGGTGCTGCTGAAAATCCTATAATAATCTCAACAAAGGGTAAGCGTGCTACTGCAAATAAACTGTAATAATTGGAATAAGAAATAGATAAAGTGATAAAATTGTAAATACGGGTTGCGGTATCATCGATAAGTTCTTCCTTCGATCAACTGACAAGGTACTCCGCCCGGAGAACCTCTAAGCTGATCCTTATTCTGAAACAGTAAAGCAAGACAATAAGTAAAGCGAGAACGAATCGTAAAGTGCAAGGCTTCCATAAGATAAGTTGACTAACGAGACATAATATCTCTAGTCGACTTGGCTAACCTATATCCTACGCAGGTAACATAACGTTCATTTATAAGGCGAACGAGCCCAAAACATTCAATTGTAAGGCGAATGATCCTAAAACGTTCAATTATAAGGCGAACGAGCCCGAAACGTTCGATTATAAGGTGAACGAGCCTAATTTTGATAGCAGCCTGCGAAATAAAGTTGCAAATTGGATTAACTAAGGCAAAATAATGCAAAACAAATAAGTAAAGCTGGGTAATGTTGCTTGTATTGATAGTGTTGCAAAGTGCTGAATGCTGCCTTCAGTTCATATTGAATCTGATGTTCAATTCCTGCAAATTTAAAATATATTAGAAAACAAGTGAATAATAAAGCAAAGGCTATAATGAAAAAGAAAGAAATAGATTTGCATTGCATATGCGACAAGGCGAATAATCTTCGAGAAACTGATGGTTGACGGTAGGAACAATAACAAAAGAACCTTCAATTGCCTATGATAGGTTTCATAATAATGCCTCCAACTGCTTATGGTAGGCTTCAAATGATAACGATGTCTTCGCTTGCTCACGATAGACTTGATAATAAGACCTCTGATTGCTTACGGTAGGATCAATAACAAAAGAGCCTTCAATTTCCTATAATAGGCTTCAGAATAATGCCTCCAATTGCTTATGGTAGGCTTCAAATGATAATGACGTCCTCGCTTGCTCACGATAGACTTGATAATAACACCCCCGATTGCTTACGGTAGGACCAATAATAAAAGCACCTTCAATCATCTAATGCCTCCAGAATAATGCCTCCAATTGCTTATGGTAGACTTCAAATGATAATCCGAATTAGCACTTCTCAGATCAGGCTAGGCCTCTCCAGCTGAGCTGGCTCTAAAAGAGTTTTCTTCGAGCGAGCGGTCTTTCTATCTTTTTGGGTTGCATGCCCAAGGCAATGCTTTTTGTAGATTGAGATGATGTCTTCGCTTGCTCACGATGGACTTGATAATAAGACCCCCGATTGCTTACGGTAGGACCAATAATAAAAGCGCCTTCAATTATCTATGATAGGCTTCAGAATAATGCCTCCAATTGCTTATGGTAGGCTTCAATGCTAATGATGTCTTCGCTTGCTCACGATAGACTCGTAATAAGGTCCCTGATTGCTTACTGTAGGCATGACGTAATTTGTATGTGCAAGCTGCAATATCTTTGATAAATTGTCTTCCAATCAATTGGCGAAGCAATAAAGCAAGTGCGAAGGCATAGTGCAAATCCTTTTCAACAATCATGACAAATCAACTGGCAAGCCAGTCGGGCCTGAAGCAAGGAGGGTCTTGGAGTTGATTGTTTACAAATCAGCTGGTGATCCGATCCGGCACAAAGCAAGGAGGGTCTCAGGGCTGACCTGTTAACCTGTTAAACTAAAAGTAAAGCAAGTGTAAAGGCATAATTGAAAGCAAGTGCAAAGCAATTTAGCGTGAAACGTAAAGCAACGCAAAAGCGATTTAGCGAATCAACAGGCGCGAAAATCCAACAAGATAGAAGCCCCGCCTGGTGGTCAACCTGAAGAATGTAAAGCAAGGCATCAGTTTTAAAGCAAGTGCGATGACATAATTTAAAGCAAATGCAAAGAAAAGCAGTGCGGGAATGCAGAGCAATGCAAGAGCCATTTGGCGAATCAATAGGCGAGATAGTCCAACAAAGGGAATCCTCGTAGCCGACGGTCAACCTGAAAGAGTAAAGCAAGGTGTTAATTTTAAAGTAAGTGCGAAGACATAATTCAAAGCAAGTGCAAAACAAAGTAATGCGGAAATGTTGTCAGTGCGATAGCCATTGATAAATCAATTGGCGAGACAATCCGGAAAGGATGGCCTTGTGCGGATTATCGCCTGAAACCAAGCGATGCCCTATTTGACTTAATTTTGAAAACACAAAACAAGCCTCGGCTTTGTCGCCTATTAGGAATGAAAGTCGTAGGGGTAGAAATGCCGCCTGTTCGGCAATAGCTCATGACAAAGCATAATGCTTTAAGTTATGAAAGACAATGCGACGCAATCTGTAAGGCAACTTTGGATGCGTGTTAAATAAATTGTTCATCCATAATGCGAATGATCCTTTCATTGCAGGCTTTCATGTTCCTACTCTCAAAGAAAAATTGTTAGTTTTGGGAATGGAGGCGGAAGCGTTTGACTTATGCAGACTTCATCCTGATCTTGCTGCTTCTGCTGCTTCCTCGTCTTCATTGGACTTGGATTTGCGAATTGCTTTCAGAAACTTGGCTCATGAACTCAAATAGCATGGGAGTTTGAGAAAAATAGAGGCTAGGATAAATTAATTTAATGCAATATAGTAAGTAAAGCAAGCATGCAAATAAAGTCATGCATTTTGAAGATTTTTTGCCTTGACTTAAACTTGTGACATATCTTAAAACAAACTGAACGTCCTTTGCCTTGGACTTTGCACTGTTCGCTTAGCCAATTATAGAGTTCTTGCCAACTCATCTTTAACAACCAACGCTGCTTCTTGCAAAATTCTTCCCCAGTTATTGTCTTTCGCATCTCCAACTCGTTTTGCAAAAACTGCCCCAGTTGTCCTTCTTGGAGGAAAATAAAAATATAAATGCTAAAGGGTCGAGCCCGATGTGGGAGCCTACGTATCCCTCCTTGGGAATCAGACCATGCGCAGTTCTGCATCACTGCTTCAACGCCATATACCAACAAATAAAAGCTGCCCCAGTTGAAGTTCTAGCAGATAGTGCGATATCCAAAGAGCGTAGACAATAACTTTTCAGTGCGTCGATTTAAATTGTTCAGTTGTTTTGCCATATGTTACAAGCAAAGCTTTCACAGGTTTATCAATTTTAATTTTGAAATGGAAACAAGTGCAAGCGTAAATAATATAATAAGAATGAGGTGCATTTTATTTCAACTTTCATGAATTCAAAATGAGTTGATTCAGATTAACATAAGCTTTAAAGTACAATGCAATTCAGGGACTCAATCTGAATAAAATTGAAAATAATGCTACTAAGTTCAATTGCCAAGTTCTTTCAAACAATGCCATTAGCTTCTGGTGCTGCATTGTTCACGAGCTAGAGCATCTACCATCAATCAAATCTTGAATCCCTTGCGTGGTGAATGGTCAGCCACTTCACAAATCCAACATTTTCTAGAGAAATAAACAAAATAAAAGAAACCTCACAAAGGGTAACTAAGATAGTTTGCATGTCATTCATAGGATTGCATACAAGCAAGCAACACCTAGTATTTAAAGCATTTTGAGCAAACAAAGCAAGGCAAGCAATTAACATGTGACAATCACAAGCAGTTGAGCGTAAATAAATATGCAAACGTGTCCTACCCTGTAAGGTGCCTCTTTGCTAGAGGTAAGCCTAATCGTCAAGTTTCACGCACATGCGGTTATTATAACGACACAAGCCATTTTTCAATACAGCATCTGAGATAAAATTAAACCGACATAATTGTCAACCTCTCAAATTTGACATGGCAAATGGTTTGGGATTCGTTATAATATCCACACGATCACATAATATGCAGTGTCGTTGGGATTCAATAACCCGTCAACAAAAGGGCAGTTTCTTAATTATTGGAAACTAGGGCTGTTCATTTTTCGGTTTAAACCGATAAACCGAACCGATAAAAAGTTAATGGTTTATAAATATTGGGTTATCGGGTTATCGGTTATTTAACAGTTTGCAAAATTTTTTTATTGGGTTATCGGTTCGGTTGTCGGTTTTGTACATTTTCTTATTGGTTAAACCGATAACCCAATAAGTTTTCAAATTTACTATGTTGCGCTTATGTGCATAAAAGTAGTATACTTAATTACTATTAGTTGGAACTTGGAAACCTCAAACTCTAATCTTCTTTTACTTATGTAGTTTTTAAGTCGCCCTATCCATTTCAACCACTGATTTACTATTTCACTTCTTGCCTCCTCCATTAGTTTATAGAATAATAAAGTATATTTGAATCTGTTGTTGGTTGCTTTTTTTAATATGGCGAATGCTATAAGAGGCATTTGAATTCGCTGTGAAAATAAAGCCGATTTTGTATTGGATGCAATCGTTTAAGAGGTTTTTTTTTAACACTTGTTAGGCCTAAATTTCTTAATGATTAAACCGAAAACTGAACCGATAAGAACCGAAAACCGATAACCAATATCTTATTTGTTCGGTTATTGGTTTAGTACTTTTAAAAATCGAAAACCGATAGTCCAAACCGATAAGGTGCAAAACCGAACCGAACCGACCGATATATACCCCTACTGGAAACGGTGCCAAAGACCGGGTCCAAACTAAGGTGTATATGCATGCATGACCTAATCTCCTTCTAAGAGTTGGCTAACGGTTAAGGCTGATTCGACCTATGCGGGATAAACCTGGCCCCATAAACCAGTAAAACCGGCCATGACAAAACCATGCAAACCATACCCCAACTAACTTTGGTGACACGAAATAAATTCAAAGAGTTAGGAAGGACAATGCCCTTCCTGTATTATTGCCCGTCAAGCGGGCCCCCGTGATGAAATCGAGGAGATGAAAGAGAATTCACAGGCTCCATGAGGGAGGAAATATTAACGGATTGAAGACTATGCACAAATAAATATAATACAAGCTTTATAAGGCTAACAAAACAAACAGATATAGTAAAGCAAATAAATTAGACATGCTAATTGCAAATAATTGGAAACCTTTATGGTCAAAACTTTTATTGCTCCCCAGCGGAGTCGCCATGCTGTTGAATTTCAAAAATTACCCCGAAAAGAATAAATTCCGAAATTTCGACAGGATGGACTAACTCTTTTGGAGTTTTTGGAGTTGCCACCCAATTTAAGGAAAACAGGGAACCACATTAATAAATTCGTGCAAAACTCCGTTTTTATAAAAGACGGTCTTTTCAGAGATTCTAAGTAAAAGGTTTTATTAATTTCGGAAGAAGGTTTTTAAGGCACTTCCGAAATTCCGTTAAGAACGGTTAATCCGACAGATTTCCAAAACATTTGCAAAATATGCTTTTCTAGAAAATTTATCTAAAAATAATTAATTGAAATAAAACTTGTTTATAAAAAATATTTGATTTGCACGCATTTTGCTAAATGGCCCCAGTTTGCAATAAATTAAATAACGACTTTAAGATAAAAGGCAATGAACATAAAGTAAAGCAATCAATCAAATAATCATATATAATCAAAGGTTCATTTTACAAATAAATTGTACAAATTCTATCAAGTCTAACTATATAAATAATGAGAATAAGTTCAAAAGGTAGAACCCGGGAGCGGCATATTCATTCAATCAAAGGTACCTCGCAAAACAAACAAAATGAAATTGGGTTAGTACGATAATAAAGCGTAATAACCAATGAAAATAAAATACTAATAATAAATTAATAAAGTAATAATAATAATAGTAATAATAATAATAATAATATATAATAGTAGTAGTAATAATAATAATAATAATAATAATAATAATAATAATAATAATAATAATAATAATAATAAAAAGGGGTATGTTTTTGCAAAATTTAGGCTCAGGTTTGTATGGCGTGTCGAATAGAGGCTTGGGATTTGGTACGGCTTCAAACACGGAGCCCGGGCCGGTTGCCATGCCAAGTACCAAACCTACCACTCTATTCGACTTGCTTTGCATTAATTTCATACATTCATCATCGCCTATTTATTCGTAGGGGCAAGGGACGGGACTGTTCAAGTGTAGTATCATGTTCAACTCAATCCCGAGACCTCAATACGTGTATATGTATTTTTTCATTAGCCAGCATCACGGTATAGTATCCGTTCAAAATCAGTAAAGTCCATTAGAGTCAAAGCATCAGTGCGAATTCTGGTGGGACAAAATTAGACACAAAACAATATCACTAGTCGATTCACCATCAAAGCCAAGAGACCACCAGGAACCCCACTGGTCAAAACACATCCAAATTCTGGTGGGACAAAATTAGACAGTGAACAAACCCCAGCTCCAAAAAAATGTGCAGCCAGAATAAACTCTAAACAACAGAACAACACAACAATGCCCAAGCAAACGGCAAAGGATCTCTGGACCAAATCCAACGGCATACGGAGCAAGGGAGGAGCGACACAAGGCGCCTGGCGGCATCACTACCAACTCCACCAACGCTGTTTCAATTCAATCACAAATCAACAAGGAGGAAAGTGATTTCACTAAGGCAACAGGAAAACCAATAACATCTAAGGGTAAAACACAGGACCAAAAAAAAAAAATCAGCGACGGCGCCACTAGTCAAAATTCGACCGGATTCTGGTGAATCAAAGCAGCAGAAACATCAGAAAATCATCCAAGACGTGATAAGGATCCAAGATAACAAATCTCAGAATTGTCCAAATACGTCAAAAAGATTAAATCGTTAACATAAACGGGTCAATCAAGAATCTAAAAAGGGCACCGATAAAATCCTTAAGTGAACCGAACGGAGGAAAAAATAGCGAAGACCGAGTAAACCAGAACAAATTCTGGTGAAACTAAACAGTTGCAGCAGCGACAAAAAATGACAGAGCAAGCAACCAGACAAGGGGTGGAGGAACGACGCCGATGCGATTTCCGGTGGTGTCGCTGCAAACTCCACTATGCCCTTTTAATTTCAACAAATGATCGAAAGGACAGAAGCGACAGAGGAGAAATAGGTCTCCATGATGGTGAAGCTTTTTTTTTTTTTTTTTTGACAAATGATGTTGTCGCCGGTGGTGCCGCTACTGACCCCACCATTTTCCGATCTCCCTTTTCCCAATATATCACTGGCTTTTCCCTACCCTCTATGTCCCCTGTTTTAGATCTGTATTTGGGTATGTAAGGTGTAAAAGAGGAGGTAAGGAGAAGATCCCCAATAGTGTTGTAGGGTTTTAGAATTTATAGGGAGGGGATTAGGGCTTTTTAGAATTTGGGCTACGAAATTTGTAAATGCGAATTGCTTAAAATAGGCCGGGACTTGAAGCAAAAAACAATTATGACCCTTTTTTCATTAAAATTATGAACTTAATTTATTCTAAAAATTAACCTTATTTTAAACATAATTAGACGTTAATTGAAAAATCCCGGGACAAATTGGGTGTCAACAGGACTTTGAACCCTGTACATAGGCCTGGCCTGTGTATTGCGCATGCGAATAGGGTATCAAGTTCCCAACTAGATTGCCCAAAGAATAAGAAGGAAGCCTTTAGTTTTATTTGATATAATTTTTCTGCTTATTGAATAGAGCGGGATCGTTTGGCAGTTAATCCAAAGGAAAAAGCAGTTGTTTAGTAGCAGGGCTAGCTTTGGAATACGGTAAGTGTTTATATCAATTTCTTTGGAGGCACTTGGCCTCGTGGATTTTCTACCACGTGTTCCTTACGTGTGTAGCTGCCGATAGGCGTACTCATTACACCTTAGCTTTGGATTTACATTCTATATTATATGTTATGTCCTGTTGTTGGTATTGCATTGATGATCTGAGCATTGTACTCTGGCTGTGAGTTGACTTATACTTCCCGGCAGTCGATGAGAGTCCCACGCCGGTGAAGGGTTATCATTGCATCATATTGAGGGTAGGAGGATTCCGCTCCATTGCATCATATTGAGGGTAGGAGGATTCCGCCCTCGGAGCAGGAGGATTCCGCTCCATTTCATCATATTGAGGGTAGGAGGATTCCGCCCTCGGAGCAGGAGGATTCCTCTCCATCGCATCATATTGAGGGTAGGAGGATTCCGCCCTCGGAGCAAGAGGATTCCACTGCATTCATTTGGCACATGTGACCCTTTGCATCTCATTTCATTTCATCTCATTTCATTTCATTTCTTTTCATCTCATTCCATTTCGTTTCATACTATTGTGTAGATTTTCTGTACATGACTACTGTTCTGCTTATATGTGCATTGCTTATTTTTTTATTGTTGTCTGGTTCCGTTTCCCTTACTAGCGTATCTATATTTTGAGGTTGCTTAAGCCTCGTGAGTTTCTTAATCAAGGTCAGCATATCTTAGAGGCCCTTGGATATCTTGAGAAGTGTGGAGCTGATTATACTACCTTCCAGCTTGAGGATCCGGCTTTAGCTTGGTGGACCGCACTCCGATCAGCTAGGCAGGGCTTACCTAAGTTGACTGGAGTGAGTTCTCCCATCGATTCATGGGGAACTTTTTCCGTCACAGTCAGCAAGATGAGAAGAGGAGCCAGTTTGAGAGGATTGGACAGGGTAACCTGTCAGTCACGGAGTACGAGCTTTTGTTTTTCAGAGATGCCCAGATATGCTCCAGATCTCGTGTAGGAGCCCTCTGAGAGGGTCAGATGTTTTATTGATGGGCTTTCTCCTTATTTGTGGTCCCATATGGCTCGTGAGATTGAGGCTGGTACTCTATTTGATATCGCTGTTGATATTGCCAGGGAATATGAGGCCTATCATAGATTGGAGATAGAGGAGTTAGAGCGGGAGAGTAAGAGATCTCATGGTCCAGGGCATTCTACTACCTCGTATGGAGGTAGGAGTTATCAGCAGCAGAGTAGGCCTCCTGTCAGACCAGCTCAGTTTCTAGCGCGTGGTTCTTAGAACGCGTCTACTTCTTCTCAGGGTTAGTTTGGGTTTTGCCCGCGAGATCAGTCTCAGTTTGATCAGCGTAGATTTTCTCCAGGGTGCTTTATTTGTCAGGATCTAGGGCATCATAAGAAGGATTGCCCTTATCTCCATCAGCAGGGTAGTAGCCGCCCTTTACCTCGCCTTCCAGCACCTATGCAGAAGCAGCCTCAGGGTGCCCCTCCAGGGTCTCATCCAGTTAGAGGTGCACCACCACTCGGTAGATGTCGTGGGCGTGGTCCTAGTGGTCCCTCTAGAGGTCGTCGTCAGGGTAGCGGCTCAGCTCAGCCGCAGAGACAGCTCTATGCACTACCGGCCAGGCAGGATGCCGAGGCATCCCCAGCTGTTGTTAAAGGTATTTTATCTGTTTGTGGTCGAGATGCATATTCTTTGGTGGATCGGGGGTCTACATATTCATATGTATCTCCTTATTTTGCTTCGGGCTTTCATGTTGATTATATGCGACTTCGTGATCCATTTTGTGTTTCCACTCCTATTGGAGACATTATCATTGTGGATCGAGTTTATCCAGTTTGTACCATATCTTTTGGGGGTCGTGAGATACTAGTAGATCTTTTAATTATAGATATAGATGACTTTGATGTTATTATTGGCATGCATTGGCTGGCGTCGTGTCATGCCACATTAGATTTGTCATGCCAAGTCTCTTCAGTTGTCTCTT
Source organism: Petunia secreta (assembly GCA_029990175.1). NCBI lineage: Eukaryota > Viridiplantae > Streptophyta > Magnoliopsida > Solanales > Solanaceae > Petunia > Petunia secreta. Next base: position 9,714,830 of record JARKIP010000053.1, read on the forward strand.
CCTTGTTCAGCACCGGTGGTGTGGCTTGGCTCTTATTTTCCACCCATAGGGCTTATTTCTTTCCTGAAGGCAAAGCGGATGATGGGTAAAGGGTGTTCAGCGTATCTTGCCATGGTTCGAGATACCACTGTGGAGATTCCATCTCTTGATTCTATTCCTGTCGTTAGGGAGTTCCCTAACGTGTTTCCAGATGATTTGCCAGGACTTCCTCCTGATCGAGAGATCGAGTTTGGCATTGATATTGTGCCAGGGACTCAGCCTATTTCTATCCTTCCTTATCGCATGGCCCCATAAGAGTTGAAGGAGCTGAAGGAGCAGTTGCAAGATTTGCTTGATAAGGGGTTCATCAGGCCGAGTATTTCTCCGTGGGGTGCTCCTGTTCTATTCGTGAAAAAGAAAAATGGGACTATGCAGATGTGTATTGATTATCGTCAACTAAATAAGGTCACCATCAAGAACAAGTACCTGTTGCCTCGCATTGATGATTTATTTGATCAGTTGCAGGGTGCCAAATTCTTTTCTAAGATTGATCTGTGATCTGGTTATCATCGGCTAAAGGATCGCGAGTCAGATATCTCGAAGTTTGCTTTTAGGACTCATTACGGCCATTATGAGTTCATCCCCCTGCAGCCTTTATGGATCTCATGAACCGGGTGTTTAAGCCATTCCTTGATTCCTTTGTCATTGTCTTCATTGATGATATTCTTATTTATTCTCGTAGCCGCGAGGAGCATGATTATCATCTGAGGGTGGTTCTTTAGACCCTCCGTGGTCGTAAGCTGTATGCCAAGTTCTCGAAATGTGAGTTTTGGCTTGATTCTGTGGCATTTTTGGGTCACGTGGTATCTAGTGAGGATATCAAGGTTGATCCGAAGAAGATTGAAGCAGTGTAGAAATGGCCTCGTCCTATCACTCCGACCGAGATTCGCAGCTTCCTTGGATTGGCAGGTTATTATCGGAGGTTTGTGGAAAAGTTCTCTACTATTGCAGCTCTCCTGACTCGCATGACGCAGAAGGCGGTTCAGTTTCGATGATCCGATGAGTGTGAGGCCAGCTTCCAGAAGCTTAAGGCCTTATTGACTTCAGCTCCAGTGTTATCCCTTCCTTCGGGCACTGGTGGATTCGTAGTTTATTGTGATGCATCTCGTGTGGGCCTTGGTTGCGTTCTTATGCAGCACGGGAAGGTAATTGCTTATGCTTCCAGACAGTTGAAGCCGAATGAGAAAAAATATCCGACTCATGATTTAGAATTGGCAGTTGTGGTCTTCACTTTGAAGATATGGAGGCATTATCTTTATGGCGAGCCTTATGAGGTGTATACGGATCATAAGAGTCTGCAGTATCTTTTCTCTCAGAAAGATCTTAACGGCCGACAGCGGAGGTGGCTTGAATTAATTAAAGATTATGATCTCACCATCCACTATCATCCTAGGAAGGCGAACGTGGTAGCAGATGCTTTGAGCAGGAAGTCCATGGGCAGTATGGCTTTTTTTTATGCTGACATGAGACCATTGGCCTGAGAATTGCAGTCCCTTGGTGACTTTGGCGTGAGATTTCTACTTCCAAACTCCAGTAGAGTCTTAGCGTCTATTGCGGCTCAATCTTCCTTAGTCAATCAGATTAAGGGAAGACAGTTTGAGGATCCTCATCTGCAGGAGCTGCGTGGTCATGTCCTAAGTGGAGGAGTTCCCTCCTTCGAGCTTGATTCAGATGGAATTCTTCGGTTTAATGGTCGATTCAGTGTTCCTGATGTTGGGGATTTGAAGCAGTCAGTGCTCGGTGAAGCTCATAGCTCGCGTTATTCCATTCATCCTGGTATTACAAAAATGTATCAGGACCTCCGAGAGCTATACTGGTGGAAGGGGATGAAGAAAGATATATTTGATTATGTATCTTGTTGCTTGAACTGTCAGCAGGTTAAGTTCGAGCACCGGAGACCAGCAGGGTTAGCCCAAGCATTGCCCATTCCCAAGTGGAAGTGGGAGCACATCACAATGGATTTTATAGTTGGTCTGCCAAAGACCCTGCAACGCCACGATTCAGTCTGGGTCATTGTCGACAGACTGACTAAATCAGCTCATTTTATCCCTGTAAAGACTACTGATTCAGCTCAGAGAATGGCTCGGATTTTCATTCAGCAGGTGGTTAGATTGCATGGTACTCCTGTATCTATTATCTCAAATCGTGGTTCCCAGTTTACCTCTCAGTTTTGGAAGTCTTTTCAGAGAGAGTTGGGGACCCAGGTGACTTTTAGCACAACATTCCATCCTCAGACTGATGGTCAGTCCGAGCGGGTTATTCAAATTCTGGAGGACATGTTGAGGGCTTGTGCACTGGACTTCGGGGGTTGCTGGGATGATTATTTGGCGTTAGCTGAGTTCTCTTATAATAATAGCTACCTGTCTTCCATTCAGATGGCTCCATTTGAGGCCTTATATGGTCGACGATGTCGTTCTCCTATTGGCTGGTTTGAGTCCCAAGATGTCGAGGTGATGAGCTCGGATATGGTTCGTTAGACTCTTGATGTTGTTTGTGTTATTCAGGATCGTTTACGGACCGCCCAGAGTAGGCAGATTTCATATTCGAACCGGAGGAGCTGAGAGTTAGAGTTCGAGGTCGGGGACATGGTATTTCTGAAAGTGTCACCGATGCGAGGTGTAAAGAGATTTGGTAGGAAAGGAAAGCTTAATCCCAGGTTCATTGGCCCTTTCCGTATCGAGAAGCGTATTGGTAAGGTAGCTTATTGGCTCGACTTTCCAGCTTCTATGCCAGTTCACCCAGTTTTCCATGTATCGATGCTCCGGAAGTGTATCCGAGATCCTTCCGAAGTGATCGAATTAGACCCTGCTCAGCTAGATGTGAATCTAGGTTACGAGGAGTTCCCAGTTGCTATAGTTGCGCGTGATATCCGGAAACTTCGTTCGAAGCAGATTCCGATGGTTCGAGTGCGATGGAATAATCGTCCTCGTGAGGAGGACACTTGGGAGCTTGAGTCCAGTATGCATGAGAGGTATCCATTGTACTAAAAGTTCTTATCATTGTATATGATTTTGGTTTCGTAGTAAATGTAAATGAAAAATTGGTGTACGCATTCTCATTAGAGGTGTGAAATCTATTTTAGACTCTTGCTCGTTCGAGGACGAACGAGAGTCTAAGTAGAAAAGAATGAAACGACCTCGGTCAGTCGTTTCGGAAATTAGGACTCCGATTGGTGTGTCGATAATTTTAGAATATTTATAAGGTCTATTAGGACCTGTCTGTAAAATTTGAGCTAAATCGGACCTCGTTTGGTAGGCATCGGAAGAAGGTTTCAGTTTTTATTGTCGATAAATATTAAAAAGAGATTTTTTAGCTCGGTTTTGGCGAATGAGCTCCGATTCGAAATCCGAAAGCGCCGTTAGGTTCGTATGATTATTTGTGACTTTTGTGATTTTTCGAAAGTGAATTTCGATGTTGTTCGGCTAGTTTCCGCTAAAATGCCGAAAGTTAAATAATTTGACATTTTTCTTTTAAATTCGCATCTTGAGTTTCGGGAGTTCAATTTGAGATCCGTCTTCGCAAGTATGTTACATATATTTTGTATAACTTACTTGAAAAATTTGGGATCATTTCGACTTCTCTAGGGTTCCATTTTAATTTTAATTATCGTAGTCGCTACGACGATTAAGGGATTAAATCCCTTAGCAGCAGCTACACACGAGATGGAGGCAGAAACATTAGAACAAAATAGAGAAAAGAAAGATTAGAAAAGAAAGAGGAAAAAAGGGAAAAAGAGGTGGAAAATAGTGGAATTTCTACCCCAAATCTTCAGGTAATGATGTTAACTCATTATCTTAGCTTATTACATGTGTTTGAATATATTTTTACGGTAAAATAGGGATATTAGACATCGCTCTAATGACTTAAATTGATAGTTTAAAGTGTCAATTTGACCCTGATGATGGAAATGATTATTTATTCGTACTCAATGAATTATGGGCAATATATATATAATTTATTTAGGGTTTGGTTATGAGACGTTGAACCCGGTACATAGGCCTGGCCTGCGTATTGCGTATGCGAACAGGGTAGCAAGTTCCCAACTGGATTTTCCAAAGAATAAGGAATGAAGCCTTTTGTTTTATTTGATATAATTTTTCTGATTATTGAATAGAGTGGGATCGTTTGGCAGTTAATCCAAAGGAAAAAGCAGTTGTTTAGTAGCAGGGCTAGCTTTGAAATATGGTAAGTATTTATATCCATTTTTTTGGAGGCACTTGGCCTCGTGGATTTTCTACCACGTGTTCCTTACGTGTGTAGTTGCCGATAGGCGTACTCATTGCGCCTTATCTTTGGATTTACATTCTATATTATATGTTATGTCCTGTTGTTGGTATTGCATTGAGGATCTGAGCATTTTACTCTGGCTGTGAGTTGACATATAGTTCCCGGCAGTCGATGAGAGTCCCGCGCCGGTGAAGGATTATCATTACATCATATTGAGGGTAGGAGGATTCCCCTCCATTGCATCATATTGAGGGTAGGAGGATTCCGCCCTCGGAACAGGAGGATTCTGCTCCATTGCATCATATTGAGGGTAGGAGGATTTCGCCCTCGGAGCAGGAGGATTCCGCCCTCGGAGCAGGAGGATTCCGCTCCATTCATTTGGCACATGTGACCCTTTGAATCTCATTTCATCTCATTTCATTTCATTTAATCTCATTTCATCTCATTCCATTTCATTTCATACTATTGTGTAGATTTTCTGTCCATGACTACTGTTCTGCTTATATATGCATTGTTTATTTGTTGATTGTTGTCTGGTTCCGTTTCCCTGACTAGCGTATCTATTTTTTGAGGTTGCTAGTTTGTTCTCACTTATTGAGTCCTTATGACTCACCCCCTATTTGTCCTTGTGTTTTCTTTTCGTTCGGCAGATTCTGCTCCAGGACCCAGCCAGTCGCGCCGTTATTGAGGAGTAATACGTTCTCAGCTGTCTACGGTGAGCCATCCTGTTCATTGCGGCCACCAACTTCAGATATTATAATTTTCCTTACTTTTTCTCCGTTCGGGAGGTGTGTATATCTTTTGGCCTTCTTAGATGTCTGATTTGGAAACCTTTAAACCTGTGTATTCTGGGTAGTTAGTTGTTTTGTCCAGACAGTTTGTATATATGTCTATCCTTGAGAGTTATTTTATATTTTTAAGGTCATGTTTAATTTTATTTTCAAGGTAATTTTGCGCCGTTTTTATCGATTTTGTCTATAGGGTTCGCCCGACAGGTCTAGAGAAGGTGGGCAGGTGCCCGCACGGCCTAGCCGAAAATGCAGGTCGTGTCAGAAGCTGAAACTGGGGTTGAACCGCCCTCAACCGAAGGTGGGAATAGGTGGGACCTTCGGGCCCAGTGATTCCCCTCGAGCAAGAGCTCGAACCTCACCAAATTATCCCTTCACACTTCGACAACAGCAAAGACCTCAAGCTGCAAGTAAAATCTTCTGATCAGGAGGAAAATAATAGGAATATACCGGTGAACACAACGCCGACTCGCATAACACGGGCTCGCATTGAACGAGTTCGGAGAGATTGTGGATTTGGACCCGGGGTGAAGGTTGTCATCCCCGACCCAACTAGTAGGGTGTGCCAACATGCGGAAGGGCTATCCTTTGCATACACTTACCATTTTACCCTCGGCTTCACCCTTCCTGTTCATAGGGTTATCGACAATTTTTGCCGAGCGTACAACTTATGCTTGGCTCAGCTCGGCCCCGGCGTTTGGAGGGTCGTTGAGTGCATGGATTGGCTGAGCACAAAAGCCGGGGTGGATTTCACCTTGCAGCATCTCATCTCTCTCTATTACCCTTATTTTGTCAAAGCCGAGGTTGTGGCTCTGAACAACCGAGGTAAATATGCGCTTCTCCATAAGAGCGAGGATCATGGGGACCGAGGCTGGAGTGATCGCTACGTCCTTTTGGAGACCAGCGTCTTATCCGCCGAACCCAATTTCCCAGAGAAGTGGAACAACACGCGTAAGTGTCCCTTCGCTCTTTATTCATTCCTCGGTGATCTTTCATGTTTGCTGACCCCGCTTCATTTTTTTTTTCAGCCAACAAGGTTGCTATCGTTCCTCCCAAGGGGTTGACAGAATGGGTGAGGGCTGTGATTGGGGCTCGTGAGCGCCCAATTCGAACGTGGATGAAGATGGCTGCCGATTTTGGTTGGCAGTGTAAGAGGCATGGTAAGTTTTCTACGGTGTTTCATTTGGTGTGTTGTTTTAAAGTTTTTGCTTCAGTTGCTAACCTTCCTCTCCTCGGTGTTAGGTTTTCCGAATCGTACCATCAATACGAAGAAAGATAAAAAGAAAAAAGGAAAAGGCAAAAAGAAAGATGATGAGGATACCGAGTCAGATGATGAACTGGCTTCGGTAACAGGTCTAGCGGGTGACCTGAAGGAGTTGAAGGCTTCAAAGTCTTGAAAGATTTCAAAAGGGGCCTCAGGTCAGGGGCCCTCTAAAGGTAAATACTATCCTCGGTTAACTCACTGGTTCTTGCTTCTCTTCATTCTTTTGTTTAAAATTCTTCTATGTTGCCCTTTGCAGGCGTTAAAAGAAAGAGGACGGTTTCCTAGAAACCGTCTCATTCTGTGGCTCCTCGCACCGAGGTAGCAACTTCTCCTCAGCCCAAAGTGGTGGCGGAACAACGCCAAAGACTGATTGATGAGCCTGATGATGAGGCTGCCGAGGGCTTAGAAGTTCAAAGGAAGGTCGAGGTGATTGACCTTGAGGATCAGGAGCATCACTCCGAGGCGGCAGTCTCCAGGGCCAAAGGCAAGGCCAAAGTTGGAGAAGCTGGGACTCCTGCCATCGAAGAGGGGGCCGACTTAGCCGCGGTTAGGGCACAATCTATGCCCGCGAGGATTTCATCCTCAGTGGGGTCCTTTCGGAAACTTGAGGTGTCATCTTCTTCGAACCTTCTAGCCTGCGACCGAGGTGACATCTTGAGTCTTACGCCTTTCTTTGGCCCAGTGGAGGACAAAGTTATGCAGGCTTTCTCTCGAGGCCAGCTATACAACACCATTGCTGCAAATGCTAGAGAGTAAGTTTCGTCGTCTTTTAATTTTACCTTTACCTTTGTCCTCGGTCTGTTGCTGACAATTGATTTTCTGATTGATCTTTATTCAAAGCTTTGTTCTGTCATTGAGGGCTATCGAGGTTGAGACCTCGAGGGATGAAGAGGTTCAGCGTGTCACCTGTGCATGGGATAGGCAAAAGGACAGCTTCAAAGCACAAATAGCGGAACTGAAGGCTAAGTTCTCCAAGTCCCAGTCCGATTTGCACGAAGCCGAAGCTGCTTTCGAAGCGAAAATTAAAGCCCTTGGTGATGGCTTCCAGGTTGAGCGCTTGAGGCTAGAAGCTGAAGTTGCAAAACTCGATGCCGATCTGATTCAAGCGAAGGGCAAGTTTGATGTGATGGCCAAGAAACACCACGAGCAGCTGAGAAAGCATGTTCTCCATATTCAAAAGTTGGAGGGTGAGACCTCCAAACTTTTAGCTCGTGAGGCCGAGGTCAAATCTCTTGAGAGGAAATCGGTGATCACAAAGACCGAGCTAAGATCAAGGCCAAGAGGGCGGAGCTGGATAAGCAATGTGATGTTATCATGTCTTGGCTGAAGCTACTCAAACAGTGTCGTGCTGGTGAGCTCAATTCGGAAGAAGAAATTTCCAAAGCCGAAGAGAAGGCAGCAAAAGCTCAAGCTATCATCGACGACCTCTTATCAAGTAAAGCTTCGAGTGATGATGAAGAAGAAGATGCCGAGGGGGATTCCGAAGAGGGAGGTGACGCCCCCGAGGCTTAAACTTTTGTTTACATTTTTTATTTTCGTATAAGCCTTTGGGCTCTCTTCTTTTATTCATTCTTTGGACCTTCGGGTTCTTTTGATGTATAAATTTGCGGCCTTCGGGCCTAATGAAATGAATTTTCACTTTTTATCTTAAATGTTAGTTTTTGCATGAACCGAACACTTAAAATCGATAACTTTCTTGCAAGACTTAACTGAATCAAACCGATGAACGATGTCTTATTCTCGAGTCAATGCATTTGAAGTGCAACTTCGAAGTGCAAGATTAAAGAAACAAATAGATGTGAAATAAAGTTTATTTCATTAATCATATCAACGAGCCAAAATTGGCTTTTTACATAAAGCCAAGTCGAAGTAGACCTTGGGTGTAAAAATAAATTGATAACATGCCACTATCAGGAGTAATTACGATGTACTAAGCTATTCCTCAGGTGTCATGTTACACCCCGTATGTCTAAAGTGACGTATATCATACTAATGACATGTTAAGAATAATTTAAGTGAGTTTAAAGTCATAATATGGCCATATATGATGTTTATATATTGAATATAAAGTTTGGGAAAAATCTGATTTAAGTTGCGGAAAAACCGACTAAGGGATTGCCTTGTAACGAAGCTTTTTCAACAATTAATTTCGTGTATTATATGAAGTGTTTTAGGGACATATCATATACTAAATGTAAGGTCTTGGAGTTTAGTTTCCAAAACTTTTGACGGTTTGTTCATACAATGTCTGGATAAAAAGATATGAGTATCAGAAGTCAGACCAGAAAAAGGGACATAAGCGCAAAAGAGGGCTAGAGATAAAATGTTTTTGTTAAAAAAGAGAAATTCTTCATTTTCTCGAAATTTTCCAGAAAACCCACGATATAAAGAGACCTCTCTGGAGTTTGAATCCATTTTTTTTATTTTGAAGAAACAACATCAATTTTAACTCGAAACGGAAGACGGATTGCGTCAAAACGCTCTACGCGATTAGGGTAACATTATGCTACCTTCAATTTCGTCTATAGTTTGAGTTTTAAAATTACTTCATAGCTAAGTAAAGTACCTAAATTTTATGTTATAGCTTGTTTAAGCTTTAGAAGGTGTGTAATTCAAAGGAAACAAAGTTTAGAAGCTAGAAACATCAAAGGTATGTAAGACTAAACCTTTCTTTTGGCAAGGCATGTATCTTTTAGCGTTTGAAGCTTTTCTTAGTTCTAAACGTAGTATTTCTTCTGAGAAACTTGTATGGTACCAAGAAAACCTTGTATATACTTAATTTGGTACTAAAATCAAAGGTGAAAGACGTCCAAATCAGCAAGACAAAACGTTTCAAAATTTGGAAAATTATTTTGATCTTTGGACAGTTGTTAGTATATTGATCATAACGCCTTGTACAAAATTGATATTTAGATTCTTTAAGAATCCCCAGAACCCTAAGACATTTATCTAAAACTTTCATGAAGACTATGAAGTGTATAACTTTGATCTACACTCGGAAAATTAGGTTGAAAGTCAGGACAGTGGTGCTTTCCAGACATTCTATCTGCGCATTTGTTATGTCATTCAGTTGTCCCATCTTGTTATCCGTTTAACATGTTTATGTTATCAGTTTATCTGGGTATCCATTCCCGTGTATAGTATAGTGCTGGTTCTATTTTTGCGGATCATCCAGTTTCAGAGGAAACTCTGCCGAAAGTTTTATAAAATTCAAAGAGTTAGACAAATTTTAAGTTTCAGGTTGTGTCTATAATTCCATCCAAAGTTTTCTTATTATTCCTTTGAGTCCATATCTATTGTTGCCACATGTGTTATGCCTCATACATGCTTATGCTTATATTGTGATCATGTTATGTGTGATTTGGAGTCCCCCATAGAGGCTGGACATTGGACACACAGTCCGGTCGCGTGTGATACTATCCATCAGGGGGATACAGCCCCTCTGGTTCAGACGGGAGTTGAAACACCTAGTGTGACTGGGTGTCATTCACACACTCTGACCAGAGAGACTAGATATTACTAGCTGGGGGGGGGGGGGACATAGCCCATAATACCCGTCGGGTTTATTATATACGCGTATATAGCCACAGCATGCACTGCATGATTACCCATGAGGCTAGTTCAGTTTTTCAGTTACCTGATTTTGGGGGATACAGCCCATACCACAAGACAGGTACTAGTTCAGATGTTCAGTTACCTGATTTGGGGGGATACAGCCCATAACACCAGACAGGTACCAGTTCAGATAACAGTTCAGTTTTAGCTAAGTACCAGTTATCAGTTCTCAATTATCAGCCACCAATTCTTAGTGCCAGGATCAGTTGACAGTTATCAGTTCCACTTTCTAGTTACCAGTTATCAGTCATATTACAGTTATTTATCAGTATAGTTCATCTCAGTCTTCAGTTTCAGATTCAGCTAGACTTCAGTTTATATTCATATCATGTTTAGTGCGTTCTTCAGATTTCCAGCTATATTGCTATGCTCCAGCTCATATTTACATATTTATATTCCAGCCTTACAGTTTCATTCAGCTATGATATATTATATGCTCATGTCTTACTTACTTGGTACATATCGTACTCACGCCCTTTTATGGGGCGCTGTGTTTCATGCCGCGCAGGTGCAGATAGATCAATGCTTGGACCATATTAGTAGGCCATCTATCAGCAATTGGAGTCACTCCGCTTACTCCCGGAGTTACTTATCTTTTGGTATGTGTACAGTCAGCCATTTTTGGTATGGCGGGGCCTTATCGCGTCCTTTGTATATTCAGTTAATTACTCTTAGAGGCCTACAGATATGTCCCTGTGTGGTTCTGTCAGTATGTTTTGTATGTCAGCTTATGTTAGCCTTGTCAGCTTTTTGCATTGCATAATCCTTATCAGTTAGGTTTATGCTTATTCTGTTTATCAGCTATATTCATGGTTAGCAGATTATCAGTAGGATTAGTGATGATCGACACTTAGTGTTGGTCATCCGTCGCGACCCTAGATTGGATCGTGACAAAAGTGGTATCAGAACAGTTCAGTCCTAGGGTGTCTACAGGCCGTATCTAGTAGATTCTTGTTTAGGAGTATGTTGCGCGCCATACTTATGAACAGGAGGCTACAAGGCACTTCAGGACAGTTGTCTTTCTTTCTTCTCTAAATCGTGCGTTAGAGCCATGATTATAGAATTCAGCCCTCTAACAATAGTGTTTTCAGCAAAGCGATGCCGCTGAAGAAACTAACAGCTACCTAGAAGGGCAAGGCTATTGCCGGCCATGGTACTAGTAGAGTGCCACCTGAGGTGGATGAGAAAGATGAGTTCAGACCTGAGGCTTCATGTGAGGCCTCACAGACCCCTTCAGTTCAGGGCGATATTAGAGGGACTGCAGCTGCCATACCTCCAGCTCCTCAGCCTGATAGTCAGGGGCACGAAGTGAGGGATGCCATCAGATTATTGACCAGTGTTGTAGTTGCTCAAACTAGACAGCATAGTTTAGATGCCCAGGGAGATACTGCATCCAAGATCAGGGATTTTTTCCGACTAGAGCCTCAAGTATTTACAAGATCTCGTACAGGGTATTGAGGGTCATGCACATGTCAGACACAGAGACAGTAGAGTTAGCTGCATTTAGATTGCATGACCAACAGTAGGGTGGTATCAGACGCGGGAGCTACCAGAGGGCCGGATTCTTCTCTGGCGACTTGATAGGAATTCTTGGATACCTTCCTTCATCAGTATATGCCTATAGAGACACATAGAGCATGTGCTGATCAGTTCCTGACCTTGAGACAGGAAATTTTGAGTGTAGAAGAGTATAATTATCGCTTTAATTTCTTAGAAAGGTTTGACCCTACTGTGATAGCCAATATGGAGGATAGAATTCACAGGTATGTACTTTGACTAGGTCTACACCTCGTGAATGAGTGTATGACTGTTGTTATGCAGCCAAGTATAATCATATCACACATTCAGGCATTTGCTTTATCACTTGAGGAGAGGAAGTGGAAACAGAGAGCCGATAGGGATAGAGTGTTACACAATAGGGGCATATTTTCTGGTTTGTTTGGAGAGATGTCTTGAGCGAGTAGACAGTAGAGTGTGAGACAGCAACCAGCTAGTTTACCACCACAGTCTCGTGGCCTGAGATCTAATTGACCTCCTCAGTCCAGAGCTAGTCACGCATCACAGACTTCAGTATTTCAGCGCCGTGGTACTTCTATACTGGCCAGTCAGACACATCCCAGATGTTCAGATTGTGGTAGACGCCACTTGGGTCCATGTCAGTTAGGAGTTGATACTCGTTATATTTGTCAAAAGGCAGGCCATTTAGTGAGAGGTTGCCCGACTAGGGGTGGTAGTGGTGCAGCCCAGCAAGCTAGATCAGCAGTTGCTTCCTCAGCACCAACACGTCATCAGGGGCATGTTCTTCAGAATGGCACCTGCATAACTGAAATAACTTAAGGAGCAACTGAAGGATTTGTTAGATAAAAGCCTCATCAAACCTAATACTTCCCCGTGGGGAGCCCCAGTATTGTTTGTTAAAACGAAAGACGGCTCTCTACACACGTGCATAGATTACAAACAGATGAATAAAGTCTCAATCAAGAATAAATACCCTTTGCCCAAGATTGATGACTTGTTCGACCAGCTCTAGGGTGCCAAGTACTTCTTGAAGATAGATTTTCGATCAGGCTGCCATCAGGTTAGAGTCAGAGAATCTGATATATCTAAGACTGCATTCAGGACTAGGTATGGCCATTATGAGTTTTTAGTGAGGTCGTTTGGACTCACTAATGCCTCTGCAGTGTTAATGGATTTGATGAACAGCGTATTCAGGCTTTATCTAGATTTATTTTTGATTATATTTATTAATCTATTCGAAGTCTGAATCAGAGCATGCGGAGCACCTACGCACAGTATTGGGTACTCTTCGGGGCCAGCAATTATATGCTAAGTTCTCAAAGTGTGAATTCTGGTTAGATTCAGTGGCAATTCTTGGCCATATAGTTTCAGCATAAGGAATTAAAGTAGATGGCCAGAAGATTGGGGCTGTGAAGAATTGGCCCAGACCTACGACGTCAACTGAGGTACATATTTTTCTAGGTTTGGCAGGTTATTACAGAAGGTTCGTAGAGGGTTTTTCCTCCATTGCAGCTCCACTGACCAAATTGACACATAAAATAGCTAAATTTGAGTGGTCTGATTCTTGCGAGCACAGCTTCCAAGAACTAAAGAACAGTTTGATAATAGCTCCAGTACTTACACTTCCAGAGGGATCTGAAGGCTATGTCATTTACTGTGACGCTTCTCGAATTGTTCTTGGTTGTGTTTGATGCAGCACGGAATAGTAATCGCCTATGCTTCCAGGCAGCTGAAAAAGCACGAGCAGAACTACCCTACCCATGATCTGGAGCTTGCAGCAGTCATTCATGCATTAAAGATTTGGATACATTATTTGTACGGGGTTCATGTTGATATTTATACAGACTACAAGAGCCTCCAGTACATATTTAAGTAGAATGAGCTAAACATGCGACAAAGGCGATGGCTAGAGTTTCTAAAGGACTATGACATGGAAATTCTTTAACATCCAAGTAAAGCGAATATTGTAGTTGATGCCCTTAGTCATAAGTCCATCAGTAGTTTATCATACTTACCTCCACAAAACAGAGAGTTAGCTCATGCACTCCACCAGTTGGCCAGCATGGGAGTTAGATTAATTGATTCAGATGACGCAGGAGTTGCAGTTCAGAAAGCAGCCACTACTTGCCTAGTTACAGAAGTAAAACAACGTCAATATGAGGATCCAGTTCTAGTTGAATACAGACAAATAGCCAGAAGAAAACCGGAGTCACTATACAGGGTTACTAGTGATGGGGTTCTCATGTATAAAGATAGACTTTGTGTTCCTGATGTTGCAGATTTACGTGGACAGATTATGACTGAGGCACACTATTCCAGGTACACTGTTCATCTAGGTTCGACTAAGATGTATCATCACCTTAAGTAGATTTACTGGTGGGACGGAATGAAGCGTGACATAGTAGAATTTGTGGCTCCATGTCCTAACTGCCAACAAGTTAAGGTGGAGCATCAAAAACCTAGTGGCTTGTTATAGGAAATCGAGATTCCATCATGGAAATGGGAAGAAGTGAACTTCATTACAGGCTTGCCCCGTACGCGGAGCAGGTATGACTCTATTTGGGTTATAGTTGACAGGCTTACTAAATCAGCTCATTTCTTGCCTGTTAGAACTACATATACAGCGGAGGATTATGTTAGACTTTATATCAGAGAGATAGTGCGCCTACATGGTATTCCAGTATCTATAATTTCAGACAGGGGTGCACAGTTTACAGCAAATTTTAGGCGATCATTCAAGACAGGTTTAGGGACACAGGTGAATCTGAGTACAGCATTTCATCCACAGACAGACGGACAGGCTGAGCGGACCATTCAGACATTAGAAGATATGCTTACAACTTGCGTATTAGATTTTGGAGGCAGTTGGAGTGATCATCTACCGTTGATAGAGTTTGCATATAATAATAACTATCATTCCAGCATACAGATGGCGCCATATGAAGCTTTGTAGGGCACAAATGCAGGTCTCCTATAGGATGGTCTGAGGTTGGCGAGTCTCAATTGATAGGTCCAGATTTAATCCAACAAGCCATTGATAAAGTCAAGTTGATCAGGGAAAGATTATTAGCAGCGTAGAGCAGACAGAAGTCCTATGCAGATAATCGACGTCGAGATTTAGAATTTCAGATTGGCGATTGGGTATTCCTGAAAGTATCACCTATGAAAGGCGTTATGAGATTTGGAAAGAAGGGGAAGCTTAGCCCTAGATTTATTGGTCCATATCAGGTTATCAGGCGAGTTGGGCGTGTAGCCTACGAGTTAGACCTTCCAGTAGACCTTCAGGAGGTACATCCAGTATTCCATGTTTCTATGCTCAGAAAATGTGTTGGAGATCCTTCTAGAGTTGTACCAGTAGATGATGTACAGATCACAGAGCAATTAACTTATGAAAAGGTGCCCATTGCAATTTTAGATAGGCAGATTCGTCGACTAAGGACGAAAGACATTCCTTTAGTTAAAATGCTATGGCGAAGCAATAACGTAGAGAAAATAACTTGGGAAGCTGAGAATGATATGAGAGACAAGTATCCACATCTCTTCACTACTTCAGGTATATAACAGATCCTTGTTTAATGCTTTTACATACTTCATCACATTTAAGGACAAATGTTCCTAAGGGGGGAAGATTGTTACACCCCGTATGTCTAAAGTGACGTATATCATTCTAATGATATGTTAAAAATAATTTAAGTGCGTGTAAAGTCATAATATTACCATATATGATGTTTATATATTGAATATAATGTTTGGGAAAAATCGGATTTAAGTTGCGGAAAAACCGACTAAGGAGTTGCCTTGTAATGAAGCTTTTTCAACAATTAATTTTGTGTGTTATATGAAGTGTTTTGGGGACATATCATATACCAAATTGAAGGTCTTGGAGTGTAGTTTCTAAAACTTTTGACGGTTTGTTAATACAATATCTGTATAAAAAGATATGATTATCAGAAGTCAGACCAGAAAAAGGGACATAAGCGCAAAAGAGGGCTAGAAGTGAAATGTTTTTGTTATAAAAGAGAAATCCTTCATTTTCTCGAAATTTTCCAGAATACCCACGATATAAAGAGACCTCTCTGGAGTTTGAATCAATTTTTTTTATTTTGAAGAAACAATATCAATTTTGACTCGAAACGGAAGACGGATTGCGTCAAAACGCTCTACGCGATTAGGGTAACATTATGCTACCTTCAATTTCGTCTATAGTTTGAGTTTTAGAATTACTTCATAGCTAAGTAAAGTACCTAAATTCTATGTTATAGCTTGTTTAAGCTTTAGAAGGTGTGTAATTCAAAGGAAACAAAGTTTAGAAGCTAGAAACATCAAAGGTATGTAAGACTAAACCTTTCTTTTGGCAAGGCATGTATCTTTTAGCGTTTGAAGCTTTTCTTAGTTCTAAACGTAGTATTTCTTCTGAGAAACTTGTATGGTACCCAGAAAACCTTGTATATACTTAATTTGGTACTAAAATCCAAGGTGAAAGACGTCCAAATCAGCAAGACAAAACGTTTCAAAATTTGGAAAATTATTTTGATCTTTGGACAGTTGTTAGTATATTGATCATAACGCGTTGTACAAAATTGATATTTAGATTCTTTAAGAATCCCCAGAACCCTAAGACATATATCTAAAACTTTCATGAAGACTATGAAGTCTATAACTTTGATCTACACTCGGAAAATTAGGTTGAAAGTCAGGACAGTGGTGCTGTCTAGACATTCTATCTGCGGATTTGTTATGCCATCCAGTTATCTCATCTTGTTATCCGTTTAACATGTTTATGTTATCAGTTTATCCGGTATCCATTCCCCTGTATAGTATTGTGCTGGTCCTATTTTTTTGGATCATCCAGTTTTAGAGGAAACTCTGCCGAAATTTTTATAAAATTCAAAGAGTTAGACAAATTTTAAGTTTCAGGTTGTGTCTATAATTCCATCCAAAGTTTTCTTATTATTCCTTTGAGTCCATATCTATTGTTGCCACATGTGTTATGCCTCATACATGCTTATGCTTATATTGTGATCATGTTATGTGTGATTTGGAGTCCCCCATAGAGGCTGGACATTGGACACACAGTCCGGTCGCGTGTGATACTATCCATCTGGGGGATACAGCCCCTCTGGTTCAGACGGGAGTTGAAACACCTAGTGTGAGCTGGGGGGGGGACATAGCCCATAACACCTGCCGGGTTTGTTATATATGCGTATATAGCCACAGTATGCACTGCATGATTACCCATGAGGCTAGTTCAGTTTTTCAGTTACCTGATTTGGGGGGATACAGCCCATACCACAAGACATGTACTAGTTCAAATGTTCAGTTACCTGATTTGGGGGGATACAGCCATAAAACCAGACATGTACCAGTTCAGATAACAGTTCAGTTTTAGCTAAGTACCAGTTATCAGTTCTCAATTATCAGCCACCAATTCTTAGTGCCAGGATCAGTTGACAGTTATCAGTTCCACTTTCTAGTTACCAGTTATCAGTCATATTACAGTTATTTATCAGTATAGTTCATCTCAGTCTTCAGTTTCAGATTCAGCTAGACTTCAGTTTATATTCATATCATGTTTAGTGCGTTCTTCAGATTTCCAGCTATATTGCTATGCTCCAGCTCATATTTACATATTTATATTCCAGCCTTACAGTTTAATTCAGCTATGATATATTATATGCTCATTGGTTATCCGTCGCGACCCTAGGTTGGGTCGTGACATGTCAATTCCCGGTTATCAAATAGACGGGCTTCGGTCTGGAGGCTCAGTATCGACCTCGATTGCGAACCGCCCCTTACTCCCCCCAGTGTTCGGCTGTGAATCTTGATGAAGATCCGAGCACTGGAAATCGTTTTATGTGCTTCCTGAAAAGGTCAAGCAAAACGAAACGAGGAGCAAGTTAGTACATTTCAATAGAAGCTCTAGTACATTTCAATAGAGGCCCTAGGAGCGTTTTTTGGCTCGAGGCTGAATATAAGTTTTAAGTCATAGAGGAATGCTTACCTCGATATCAGAAGTAGTACCGCTTTAAATGTGAGATGTTCCAATTTAAGCGTTCGGGTGTGCCCTGCAGATCTTCAATTTGATAAGATCTTTTCCCAACAATTGCTTTGACTCTGTAAGGTCCTTCCCAGTTTGCGACGAGGTTTCCCCCGTTTTTGTCCTTTGTTGATTGGTTCGTAACTTTTAGCACATAATCGCCAACTTTGAAATCTCTAAGTTTGGCCTTCCTATTGAGATATGCCTCGATCTGCATTTTTTAGGCAACTAGCCGAACCAACGCCAACTCTCTTTTCTCCTCGAGCAAGTCCAACTCTATGTGCATGGCTTGCTGATTCGCGTCTTCGGTGGTGTGAGCGTACCGAAGGCTTGGTTCGCCCACTTCCACGGGGATAAGAGAATCCATACCATAAGTAAGTGAAAAAGGGATATCACTAGTGCTGTTCTTTTCTGTTGTTCGCATGGCCCACAACACACCTGGCAATTCCTCGGGCGAAGGACCTTTCTTCTCATCGGGCCTTTTCTTGAGATTTTCAATTATTATCCTATTTGAAGACTCGACTTGGCTATTGGCACTTGGGTGATAGAGGGTCGAAGCAATTCTTTTGATCCCCTATTGTTTGAAGAAATCTGTGATGGCTGCTCCCATGAACTGTTTACCATTGTCGCAAGCGATTTTCCTCGGGACACCGAACCTATAGATGATGTTCTTCCTAACGAAATCAATTACTTCTTTCTGTTTAACCTCGGTGAGAGCTCCTGCTTCCACCTATTTTGTAAAGTAATCAGCTAAAACGAGGATGAACCGAACACCACCTTTTCCCTTTGGCAAGGGACCAACAACATCTATCCTCCATTTCATAAAAGGCCATGGTGACACGACAGAATGTAAAGGTTCGGCTTGTTGATGAATCATTCGCACATGGTGTTGGCATTTGTCACACTTTTGCATGAAGGCTTTTGCATCTTCACTGATGGTGGGCTAGTAGTACCCAGCTCTAAGTATTTTGCGCACCAAAGATTTTACCCCAGAGTGGTTGCCACACTCGCCCTCGTGCACTTCAGCCATCACATATCTGGCTTCGTCTTGATCCAAACATTTGGCCATCGGGCCGTAATACAATCTCTTATACAAGTTTCCCTCGATCATATGATATGAAGCCGCTTGGGTCCTTAACTTTTTTGCTTCTTTCTTATCTTGGGGAAAAGTCCCCGAGTCGAAGTAAGAGATAAACTTACTCCGCCAATCCTATTTGTGGTCCACCGAATTGACTTGTAATTTCATCTCTCTCATTTGCGCAGAGAGCAACTGAAC
Source organism: Petunia secreta (assembly GCA_029990175.1). Taxonomy (NCBI): domain Eukaryota; kingdom Viridiplantae; phylum Streptophyta; class Magnoliopsida; order Solanales; family Solanaceae; genus Petunia; species Petunia secreta. Next base: position 9,733,594 of record JARKIP010000053.1, read on the forward strand.
CACTGAGTCAGTCCCCGAGTGTGTTTCATCTACCGCCAAACCCAAGTTTGGTAGGGCATCGACCTCGGTATTTTCCTCTCGAGGCACTTGTTTAATTCGCCATTCTTGGAATTGGGCCAAAATCCTCTGTGCTCGGTCAAAAAATAGTTGCATTCTGGGCTCCCGAGCCGTGTATTCACCGAGCACTTGATTTACTACTAGCTGTGAGTCGCATCTCAACTCAATCCTTTCCACCACTATTTCCTTAGCTAACTCCAAGCCTGCTAAAGCCGCTTCGTACTCGGCCTCATTATTGGTTTCTTTTTTTAACCGACCGGAGTGCCTGATTTTCTCCTCGGTGGTTGCTTTCAACACTATGCCTAATCCCGAACCCTTGGAATTAGTTGCCCCATCGGTGTGAAGTATCCATAGTCCCGAAGCCGTTTTTTTCGACATTGAATTTTCCTTTTCGGTTTCGGATAGGATCCCAATACTAAAATCTGCTACGAAGTCGGCCAAGACTTGGGATTGATGGCTGTTCGGGGTTGATATGTGATGTCATACTCACTTAATTCTACTGCCCACTTCGCTAACGTCCCCGATAATTCATGTTTATGCAATATACTTCTCAAGGGGAAAGTTCAAACTACCGCTATTGGGTGATATTGGAAATAAGGTCGTAGTTTCCGAGCAGTAACAATTAAAGTGAGTGCTAGTTTTTCCAATTGAGGGTACCTGGTTTCAGCATCGAGGAGTGTCTTGCTCACATAATAGATGGGCTACTGCTTGCCATCTTCCTCCCGAACCAGCACAGCGCTTACTGACACCTCGGACACCGCCAAGTAGACCAGCAATGTTTCACCATCTTTTGGCTTGGCAATCAACAGTGCGTTAGCCAGATAGAGCTTCAAGTTTCTTAGCGCTTCTTTGCATTCCGGCGTCCATTCGAAGTGGTTATTCTTCCTCAAGGCAGAGAAGAACTTATGGCATCGCTCTGAGGACCTTGAAATAAATCAACTCAGGGCAGCGATTCGGCCAGTTAAGCGCTGAACTTCCTTCACCCTGGTCAACTCTTCGGGGATCTCTTCGATAGCCTTAATCTTATCTGGGTTGGCTTCGATTCCTCGTTCGGAAACAATGAATCCCAAGAATTTGCCTGACCCGACGCCGAAGGCACACTTCTCAGGGTTTAATTTCATGCCATATTGCCTCAGAACAACAAAAGCTTCCCTCAAATGATTTAGATGATCCTCTATTCGAATTGACTTGATAAGCATATCATCTATGTAGACTTCCATAGATTTTCCAATATACTCCTTGAACATGCGACACACAAACCTCTGGTATGTCGCCCCAGCATTTTTCAAACCGAAGGGAATCACTTTATAGCAATAGGTACCTCGGTCAGTGATGAACGAGGTTTTCTTTTCGTCCTTCGGATCCATGAGGATCTAGTTGTAGCCCGAATAAGCATCCATGAAGGTTAATAGTTTGTGTCCAGCCGTGGAGTCTATTAACCTGTCTATTTGTTGCAATGGGCAAGAGTCCTTGGGGCAAGCCTTGTTCAAATCAGTATAGTCTACGCACATCCTCCACTTGCCATTTTTCTTAGGTACGACGACCACATTAGCCAGCCATTCGGGATACTTTACCTCCCTTATGAAACCATTTTCTTGCAACTTTGTGGTTTCATCTTCGATCGCTTTCTTTTTAATCCCAGCGTGAGGTCTTTTCTTTTGCTTCACCGGGGTGAATTTTGGGTCTACATTTAGCATGTGGGTCATGATCTCCGGATCGATACCAATCATGTCCGAATGGGACCAAGCGAAGAAATCGTTGTTGGACTTTAAAACTTCAATGATTGTTTTCTTCGACTCCGGGTCCAACTCCGAGCCGATAAATACCTTTTTCTCAGGGAAATCTTTCAATAAGGTGAAAGATTCCAACTCCCCTCGGCCTTTTGTTTCCGAGGCTCTTGAATGCATATCGGGATCTTTTCAACTTCCACTAGGAGGTCTTCCTCGCTTGACCCCATTTGCATTAGTTGCTATTGTTTTGGCCCAGTCGGGGCGACTCTACTTCTCAGCGCAACCAAATAGCATTCTCTTGTTACTCGCTGCTCTCCCTTTATTGACCAAACCCCCCAAGGTGTAGGGAACTTGATCACTTGATGAAGCATAGAGGGAACAGCCTCCATGGAGTTGATCCACGGTCTGCCGAGGATCACATTGTATGCTATGTCCTCGGGCAACACTCGAAACAGTGTTTCCTTGCTAACTCCTTCAGCAAATGTTTTGAGTGTGATTTCACCCAATGTTTTCTCCGTAGAGTTGTTAAAGCCAGTCAACATTGTTGCCTTGGGAATTACTTCCCCTTTGAGCCACATCTTCTTAATGGCCCCGTAGCTGATTATGTTGACCGAGCTACCGGGATAAATCAAGACTCTCTTGATATCCGAGTCGTTGATTCTCAACATGATGACCAAGGCATCGTGATGAGGGTACATCATCCCATCACAATCATCATAATCAAATACAATTTCTTTACCCGAGCCTCCCACTCGAGTTCTCATTTCTATTGTGATCGACAGCTTGGCGAATTTCTTTGCGGCTGCGAAATTTACCCCGTTCACCTCAGACCCCCCGGTGATAACATTTACAACCCTCTCAGGGGGTGGAGCCCGAGGTGGCTGTCCATCACCTCGGTTCTTGGTGTAGTTGTCTTTTCCCAAGTCGGTAAGGAATTCGGCCAACACACCCTTCTTTAGCAAATGTGCCACCTCGAGGCGCAATGCTTTGGACATAATCCGCATGGAACTCGCAGTGAAAATTCTGATCTCTTTTGTCCGCTGGAGTTCTCATGTCTTTGGGTACTCTTACTCAGGCAGTTACGTTAACTACGTTGACCAGCTCCGAGGTCGATATATTAAAGTTGTAGTCAGGGATCCGAGGTAATTCTTTCTTTGAAGCCGAAGCTGGCCTGAGGTATTTCTTTGGTTCGTGTTATAGTGAACCTTTCCTCCGAGCCGTTGGCTTATATATGAGCTTACAACCGAGTTTCCAAAGGAATTTCCCAACCTTTGGCTGGCAGGCTGCCTCGTGGAGGTATATGGTTCGTACCTCGCCTTCGAATTTCCTCGCGACGCCTCGGTGCGGTACGAGGATTCGCCTCGGTTCTTGTGATTATAACCTCGGCACTTAAACTCAGCTTCCTCCAACCTTATCTTGGAGTAGGCGCGTTTTTGTAAATCTTCCCACTTTAGAACTTGGTATTGTTGAAGCTCTTTTCGCAACTTAGCGGCAGCGTCAAAGTTGCGAACATTGATACCTTTTTCAAATGCCATGATGGCTAGGGTATCATCCATTCGATGTAGCTCGATGCGCTCAGCATGAAAGCGCTCAAGGAACTCCTTAAGTGGCTCACCGGGTCGCTGCTTGACCTCGCAGATATCCTCCTTTCTTTGGAGAATCTTTTGTGCTCCGCTGTGGGCCTTAACGAAGGCGTTAACCATTTCCTTGAAGGTGGAAATTGACCTCGCTGGTAAGTTCATGTACCAACGCAGCGCTCCTTTCTCCAAGGATTCGCCAAAATTTTTCAAGAACATTGACTCGAGCTCTATCGCCGTTAAATCATTGCTTTTTACCATCTCCATGAACTCAGTTACATGCTCTTTGGGATCGGTGGTCCCATCGTACTTCTTTAGGAAGAGGAGCTTGAAATTTTTGGAAGTTGGAGCTGGTGCTGCTTCGGGCTTGAATGACAACTCCCTGTATTGGTCTATATCAAGCTCGTCTTCGGTCCTAGCCACCCCTTGGACGCTTTCGAGGCGCTTTTCTACGCGAGCCTCGATGCAGGCTTCAATTTCTCTGGTCAATCTCTCAACATCGACCGAAGATGTAGTTTTCGCCACGGTGGGAAGCGTTCCGAAATGTGGCGTTGTGCTCGGTATATTGCCCGAACCCCCAGACGTGGCCCCATTGTGAGGTCCCCCTATTATCGCGCCCGTAGGAACGAAGGGCAGGATGCCTCCATTTGGAGCCGAAGGCTGAGTGCCGTTTGGTGCTAAGCTATGTGTCGCCTCTAACGAGGCGCGGAATTCGGCGTTAATGTTAACTTGCTCATCATGTCGCTTTTGAAGAGCTTTTAGCGCATTAACAACAAAAGCTTGAAAGGCTTCAGTTGTCATTGGAGATGAAGACTGTTGGTTCGACGGAACGTCAGTCTGTTCATTAAGATTTCTAATGCTGTCAGCCATATCGTCGTCAAAAAGTTATGAACTCCAACGAAAAAGAGCGTCTAACTTCGGAACAAAGCGTTCTGCTTGAATCCCCACAGACGGGGCCAATTTGTATGGGCCTAAATCAGTTTAGGATCACAAATCGAATTTGGGTCGGAATACAAGCAAATCTTCATATCAAAGTCGATAAAAATGCCAGGAATAATTGTAAAATGTAAGGAAATAACTTGATTTTAATATATCGCAGCGAGTACAAATTTTGCCAGAGTTTCTGTATATATTTCTGAATGCGTACAATGAAAAATGAAACGCTATTTATAGACATAGGAGTCTGCCCCACGTTCGCCATGACTTGTTAGTGGCCAAACCCACGTCTGGAGCATTCATGGATGATGTTAATGGGCAAAGTAGTGGGCTGCAAAGCCGTTTGACTCGAGGCGCTTCACCGAGGTTCAAGTGTATGACCTCGGTGGCATGGCCTTGCTGCTTGACCGAGATTAACATCACCGAAGCTCAGCTTACGGCTCGCCTTCGGTGATGACCTCGGTGCCTGACTTCGACGATCCACTCACTTGCTTCGATTTCCAGCTTGTCATCGCGTGCCCGGTTGCTATCAGATCATGTTGCCAAGGCGATTCATAGTGAGCCGATTTTACCCATTACACATTTCAATGATAGTGACAGAAAAACTAATGCATAGTATGTTAAGAACTCAACTACTAGTGTAATGTTGGAGACAAGTTTTGAATTAAAGTAATGATAATATACTGCTCGTAACTCCACCAAAACTGGCCTTTTTAATGAAATTTAAGGTAATGGTGCAAAGTCAACGCAATTTCGTGAATATTTTTGTATGAATCTGTCAATCTAAGGTATGATCTTATTGTAAGATTAATATTTTAATATTGCTAAGATCTTATTGTAAGATTAATATTTTAATATTGCTAAGTTACAACACAAGGTTAAAAAAAGAAAGAATAAGTTGAAAAAAAAAATCAAAAAACGGAAGAATGTAAGTTACCCAGAAAAGGCCTTTCATTGGGGTCACGGAAAGTTAGATTAACTTGACGTTAATCTCACGGACATAACGGAATAGTAAGCTACACTTATTGAGTATTTTATATTAGTATTTTTGTGCAAAATATAAAGTGTTAATTATGGTTAAGGATTAATAGTTATAGTAAAATAGGAGGTGTAAACACTCCGTGCAGGTAAATTTTTTCCGTGCTCTAATTAGACTTTTTTTTTTCTCTAAAGATTGCTTTACATAACCACAGGGGTGGACCCACATGCTAACTTACGATGCTCGAGCACCCATTGAACCCGATGTAGAATATGCATAGGTATATAGATAATATGTAGAAAACGTGTATATATATATAAGGAGCACCAATAAAACAAAAGATACAATTGGTGCTTTAGCTGAGCTATAGGTGCTAAAGCTTGGACACCCACATCCTCAAGGTCCTAGGTTCAAATCCAAGTAGCAGCAATAAATAGTTTTTTCTTACAACAAGAGAAGTGAGCACCCACAACATTCAAATCCTGGATCCGCCACTGCAATATTTTAAATATGTTTGGTCAAGTTACCGATCAGCTTATCTTTGAAAAATAATTTTCTTCAAAAGATTTATTAAAAATGGTTTGCAACAATAACAATTTGTATTATACCAAATTATTTAGAAAGTGCTTTTGTAAATAGTAGAGGAACTAAATCAATTAAGCAATGCCAAACATATTTTTATACATTGTGATAAGAAAATAACACTACTAGAGAGAGAAACTATACTAAAAACAAACAAAATGATAAAAAGCAGATATTTAAGAAGAAGAGAAAATAATTAACCATAAGCAATTCAATTCACACTTAGAATAATTCAATGCACTTATTAAGCAATTAAAGATACTCGAGCTAATTCACTTAATTATGTTTGTTGAAGACTAACTAGCTTAACCCAAATTAACTCTTTTACTAAATGAGCTTCATTAAGCAAAAGTACGGTTATCCGTATTTTCAGTTCCACCCTATTATATAGGAATAATTGATACATCAAATTATGCAAAATCCTTGTTAACTACTGATTCAATTCCAAAATCATATTTTCAAGTATAAACTAGGACAAAGGTAATAATAAATGTTTGTGACTATGAATATATATTCAATTCACAATTTGAAGGAATAAACTCGTAAAAAAATATCATGGTATAAATAAAAGACTCAAAATTAAGAATTTCTCGTAAAATTATTTCATAGTACCAAAATATATTGATTAAATCAAATATAGCAATTACGATCACAGAAATAAATAAATGAATACAAAAATACTCATTAAAGTGTTATAACCTTCACTTCCAAGATTAGGTTTCCAAGTCATAAAATTTTAACTAAAAATAACTAAAATTTGTACAACAGACGTATTTATATCATCCCTTACTTAACCACTTTAAATTACAATACAGCCCCTGAAGCTGTCAGATGTGCTACAACATAGGCCCCGTTTGGGTGAGCTTATTTTAAGTAGCTTAAAAGTAAAAAGTTATTTATAAGTCATTTTTGAGAAGTTAGGAAATTCTAACTTCTTACTTTTGGTTTCTTTTAAGCACAGAAGTGCTTATAAGTAATTTTTTTTAGTTACCAAACACCCACTTTTTACTTAAAGGTACAAATATATTTTTAAGTAGTTTTTTAAGCTTGCCCAAACGAGCTCATAGTTAGAAGAAATCTCACATGATTGCGCTGAAGAAATGTCAGGTATCCTGTTCTATCGGACCATATCTTTTGCGGTTGCAATGAACAACCACCTAGTGAAATTCTACAATTCTTTATTTTGGCTCCTTTTTTCTTGTTTCACTCTATTTACTTTTACAACAAATAAACATATAGTACATATACACTATCATAATAAGTGGACCTATTTCACCAATTATACACAACAAAAACTTAAGTAAGAGCATATGATGTGTGGTAATTTGGCCGAGAGAATGATATAAACTGGGGTGACTTGGCTAAAAGACCTCTGCAATGAAGAAAATAGAGGGAATAACCCTCAAGTCTTAAAAATTGGGTGTATAACCTTTTAATTGCTTAATGACCATTTAACACTAATGATCTTACCCAAGTTCTCTAGTCTCAAACCCCCAGCCCCGAAGTTACAAAAACTACACTTTGGTCTACTATATAAACAATTATTATTTACCTAAAATAGCAAAAAAATAATTAAATCTTCCCACCAAAACCCCTAGACCCCCAGTTGCCTTCTTCTTCCCTCCAAGCTTTCCCGCCCAGAACTACCTGCGCCTTCAATGGCTATTTGAGCTTCGTGTTTTGCTCCATTTCACTCATCAAGAACTGCGTCATCTCGATCTATAACTGTTTTATATTTTGGAACCCGTTTTTCTTGAAATTTCTTGTTGCGGATGTAACGTCTCGATGCGATTAATGTGGATGGAAATCTGAGGTAAATTGGTCTGGGCTTCCGTCTTTGCACATACATCCTTTCATTTCTTCAACTGGTAAGAAGTTCAAGCTGTTTTTTATTCGTTCGCCATTGTTGCAGAACTACTGCATTATTTCATCGACCATCGACCACATTTGGTTGATCATCGACTTCGTTGAAGTAGATGGGGGTTTTCGTAGTAGTAGGTGCTGACTTTATGGGTGAATGGATTGAGACCCCAAAATACTGGAATTGGCAATCTAGGACAAAGACAACAATCCCTATTGCATTAAATTTGGAATGTACCTACGATCAGTTAATTGACCAATTAATCGATCGCGGCAACTTAACGTGCCATCGCAGCGAGGTTCCAATTAGCTATTTTTTTAGTGCTGCTCCTACGAGGGGTAAGATGGCTCCTTTTATAAGGAATGATAATGATTTGCATATCTATATGCTCGATGTTGGAAATAATGGTAGCAGGCCTATTTTAAAGATATTTGTTGGCGAGAGCTCTCAAGCAGGCTCAAATGCTGCCACTAATGGTGCAGCTGATTCTGCAAGACCACCACGACCACCACTATTCAATGAGAGTACGGATTGAGTTCGCCACGTTGTTCGGGAGCGAAGACGGCTTCAGCTGTCAGGGTGAGCCAACTTTTATTCCGGATGGCTACCAGTTTATTGTTTATTATTTCAACTGCATTTTGCTCTCTTCAGGAGGTATCTGTCTTCTTTTGTACTCTTAGATGTCTAGTGATCATGGCAGTGATGCTGGAGTTGGTGATGCTGCTGGTGATATGGATAGTGAAGAAGAAAATGCTATTGAAGATCCAGAGGTTGGAGAACCCGCTGTAAATGGGAGGAACTGTGTTGCCGAATCTGCTCCCACTCAAGGCAGTAACTTGGGTGATGTGGCTGATGATTGCACAGGTTTTCATACTGGGAAAACCTTCGATACCAAGAAGAGCCTGGTTGTGGCTTTGAAGATGGTTTCAATGAAGAAGCCATTCACATTCAAAACAAAGAAGAGTACTAAATCCCTGTATGTCGTGGCGTGTGTAGAAGCGCGCTGCAGGTGGATGGTGCGTGCCATGAAGTATGTTAATTCCAACAGGTTTGTGATCACCAAATACTTTAAAGAGCACACCTGTGGGGTGCAACATCTACCAAGCCATCCTCCACATGCTTCAGCGGATGTCATCGGAGAATATTTCAAGAACAGGTTTATTGAAGGCAAAGGGTTGACGACAAAAGATATCAAGAGTGCTTTGGATCAACAACTGAATAGTAAGGTAAGTTATTGGAAGTGCTGGAAAGAAAGAGAAATTGCAAAGGCTTTAGTTAGGGGCAGTCCGGAGCACAGTTACGCAATTTTAGATGCATACAGTTTTGTGTTGGAAAGCCTAAATCCTGGCAGCAAGACTGGGTTAAGGGTTGATGAACAAGGGAGGTTCAAGTATTTCTTTTGTAGCTTACGGAGCTTGGGTTAGAGGGTTTACATATATGAGGAAGGTGATATTAGTCGATGGGACACATTTATCATCCACCTACAGCGGTGTTTTTTTGACGGCTGTCGCGCAGGACATGGAGAACCACATTTATCCATTGGCTTTCTGTGTGGTAGACAAGGAGTGCCATAGCTCATGGCAATTCTTTTTTGAACAGCTGGCTCACGTAGTCCCCAATACACCGGACCTGTGCATAATTTCCGATCGCGCCAAGGCCATAGCAAATGGGATTAGAAGGGTGTATACCTTAGCATCTCATGGCTGTTGCACCAAGCACCTTGCTGAGAACATGCGTGTAAGGTTCAAGTGTGGATCATTTTTTAAGGATTATTACACCGCTGCGAAGGCGTACCGTTTTGAAGTGTTCAGCGATGCTTTTAACCAGCTCGCGTCAAAATGCCCTGCTGCAGCTGCTTGTCTTAAGGATGAAGTGGGCTTCTATAGGTGGACGAGAGCATATTTTCCAGGAAACAGGTACGATGTAATGACCACAAACCTTTCCGAGTCCCTCAACGCAATGTTCAAGGACGAGAGAGAATACCCCATCCTGGGACTGTGCAATGCTATTCTCGCAGGTTTACTGACAAGTTCATTGAGAGGCGTGAGGAGATGAAGAAACACAACACCATTTTGGTGCCCAGTGCTGAAACAAAATTGAATCAGAATATGCTTGAAGGAAACAAATTGATTGCTTATCATACAGGCGGGAACGTGGAAGTACTGAAGTACACTGTGGTTGGAAATGGCCTATCCCACACTGTCAATCTTCATTTCAGAACGTGTACATGCCGGGAGTTTGACCTGGACAAGATACCATGCAAGCATGCATTTGCAGTGTTAAGGATTAGGTATGGAGATGAATATGGTGCTAGCGCGTACCATTACACTTGTCCATTTTATAGGCTTCAGACTTACATGTGTGCGTATGAAGAAAATGTTTATCCAATGCCACCGGAGCAAGAATGGATGGTTCCTCCAGAGGTAGTTCATAGAAGAATTCTTCCGCCGATGGTCAATTCCAAAAAGGGTAGAAGGAGAATTAATCGTTTTCCCTCAGTTGGTGAAACGTTTTTCTCAAGGAAGAGGCAAAATAGATGTTCAAACTGCAAGAGAAGTGGCCATAAGAGGACAACCTGCTCTGCTTTGGTACGAGGTTGATAATCAACCTTGCAATTCTGATTTGGTGTATTAGCTTAAGTTGTGATAATTTGGTGTGTTTAAGTAGTGTTAGATGTGGTTGTCTTAATTTGGTACTGTGTTATTTGTTGGAACAATTTGAACTGATTGTAATAGTTTCGTTAATGTATTTTATTTCTATTTTAAGTGTCTTTTATAAAAATGACTATTATTTAAGTTCACCAAATGGTGGACATATTTACAACCAGTTGAGTATTTGCATTTTCGATTAATAGACACTATATGGGTTGATTATTGAAAAAAAAATAACATAGATTAATTGACCCAATGCAGTTGATAAAGTGATTGAACGCATTTAATACACGCGTGCGCCCCGTCATTGAAAGCAGCCGGAATTTGGTTAGACGAAGTGGCTGTTCATAATTGCCACTTGAAACGATGAGACTTTTCTGGGAACACCAAAGGTTGCATTGATTTGGAGCCTATAAATAGAGTCATAAGATCCAACAATCCACAACACAACTCAAGAATCACTCTCATCTTATAATGGCAAGAGCTCCAGGCACTGCAAGTAGAAGTGGAAGTGCCACCAGAAACGACAACAACAAGAATGGCAATGGAGAATTCTCAATCTCAGGAACAACGACCAAGAGGTGCTGCTGATTCGTGCTGACATAGACAGGCTTATCCGCCTTCTGTGTGATGATCGTAGGAGGCAGGAGATGAACATCCGCCGTACTGCTAGGATGTTGAGGGTGCTCATGGAACGAGCAGGGGAGGATCTGGACAACTACATCACCCCTCCCCCCTCCCCTCGTAATAATTAGTTTTTTTTTTAATTTTTAAATGTAAAAAGAAAAGAGTTTTCATTGTGATTGCTCTTTTCTTTAAAATTATTATAAATAAAAAGCCCCCTGGCATTATTATTATTATTATTATTATTATTATTATTATTATTATTATTATTATTATTATTATTATTATTATTATTATTATTATTATTATTATTATTATTATTATTATATCTGATTGTTCATTTAATTTCTCGTTCAATTTCCCGCTCCCCTTTTTTTTTTTTTTTGCGTATTCTTGATGAACTGTCCATACTCCATTTTGGTGTATAATCAACCAACACCAAGTAGATAAATCGATAGATAGGTTCGCAAAAATGGAAATAATCAGAAAATGACAAAAAACAAAAATATAAATAGAAAAAGATAAAAGTAAAATAATAAATTACGATAATAATATTTACTGGAAAATGTAAATAAAATAAATATTAAGTAATACGAAAAATATTTAAGCAACGGGAAAATTTTTTGAAAAAGGGAAACGTATCAGAAAAATAAAAAGTCGGGACTTGACTGGACAAAGGTAATCGACTATTAACCAAATCAACTAATCGACTATTAACCAACTCAACCCCGAAAAGGTTGATTATCGACCTAGTGTAATTTCAAATAAAATCAAAAAAAATCATGACTAATATGTGTTGTTACAACTCATGCGTTGGTATATGGACCCCATTTGAGTATTATAGCTCATATTGATACATTAAAACAACATATTGATGCCTAAAAGGGAAAATCTCATGTATATATAAGCCTACTACGTCTATTCTTGTTAAGCAATGCCTTAGTGTTACGACTCATATGTCTTGTTACACCATATGTGTTGGTATATGGACCCCATTTGAGTATTATAGCTCATATTGATACATTAAAACAACATATTGATGCCTAAAAGGGAAAATCTCATGTATATATAAGCCTACTATGTCTATTCTTGTTAAGCAATGCCTTAGTGTTACGACTCATATGTCTTGTTACACCATATGTGATGGTATAATGTGCCCATCTAACATTATTGACCACTTTAATACAGTATAACAACTCATTGATGCCTACAAGGGAAAATCTCATGTATATATAAGCCAACTATGTCTATTCTTGTTAAGCAATGCCTTAGTGTTACGACTCATATGTCTTGTTACACCATATGTGATGGTATAATGTGCCCATCTAACATTATTGACCACTTTAATACATTATAACAACTCATTGATGCCTACAAGGGTGTAACTCGTCAATACATAAGCCTATTACGTCAATTCTTGGTAAGCAATGCCTAGTATTGCGACTCATATATCTTGTTACACCATGAATGATGGGATAAATACTACATAACTTAAGTATAAGCATGTATTAAGTTAGTGCAGTTCATTTATAACATTATTTATACACTTTTCGATGAATAATTACAGTATTACCCTTTTTGGATTCGAGAATAATTTCATATGTTAATTTTCAAGATACAAAGTTGATTATCGACTACTATATGTCGATTATCGCTAACCCTAACCCTAAACCCTAACCCCAAACCCCAAATCCCCAAACCCCGAACCCAAAGACGGAACACGTCACGCCCCAGGTCACGTGGCTTAGGTAAAAGTCAAAAAATTTGAGCGGAAAATGGAGCCCAAATTTCCCGCCTCACTTAAACATTAACTTTAATATTTTAAAACAAATCCCCAAATATATAAAAGCTGATTTAACAATTCCCCAAACAATTTCTAGAGAACCCCAATTTCTATTTCACAAATCTAACCTAACCCACTCAATTCTTCAAAACCTTCTCTTTCACCAGCTGAAAAATCAAACAACTCAAAGAACATCATGAGTCAAGATTCGTCCAGCTCCAACATAGCAGCGGAAGCCGATATCTGTTTTTGCGGCAAAAGCACGAAGCTGAGGACCTCTCGCACTAATACAAACCCTGGCCGCAGATTTTGGAGTTGTAAAACTCCAAAAGTGTGCTACTCATACATTATAGTTCTGTTTTTGTTTTTGATTAATTGTTAATGTACTGATTTTTTCTTGGGTTTTGTTAAATAATGCAGTCAAGTGGTGGGTGCGACTACTTTTGGTGGTTTGATGGTGGACCACTGCCTGCAGCAGCATCGAGTGTGATTGGGAACCTGGTTAGAAAGCTTAAGGATACCGAAGACAATTGTGTTTTACTGAGACAACTACTGAGTGAATGTGAAGAGCAGAATAATTTTCTGAAAATCATGCTGAGGGAAGGTGAAATGAAGCTGAAAGAAGATGAGAAGAAGAGGGAAGAAGCTGAGCAGAAGAGTCATCGACTGAAGATGTTGATTAAGTTGATGGTAGCTGGTTGTGTTATCTGCTCTGTTTTTAAATGGATCTCCTAGTAGTTCGCTTCTTTTAGTATGTGTATTATTTTGACACTGTGTAAATTTTGTTCATAATCCGGATATGTGTATTATTATTTTGACGCAGTGTAAACATAAGGTCAATCGTTTGGCCATTTTTGTATAAAGGCCAATAACTTGGCCGTTTTTTTATAAAGGCCAATAACTTGGCTGTTTTTGTATAAACTTAAGGCCAATAATTTGACTGTTTTTGTATAAAAGCATCGATATTGTAATGTAGTCGGGAAAGCACTGTTTTGTTTTTGTTATAAAAGCTTCGTTATTGTTTGAGTTGCGAGCACATAAGGAGAAATATGTTATTAGTTGCAAACCATAATTGAAACATTGAACAATGAATGAAATGAGTTCTCTCCTAACAAGTACCCTGCATTAATAAACCCACAGTTCATGTCCAAAAACAAGGTCAGCCACCATACACTTGTCTATGACTAACCAGGAGATAACCAGAGATAACCATAATAGAATATACTAGACTGTCATCAATAGAATATACCTTAACAAGTTTAAAGTTAACCATCAACTACTGTCATAAACTACTAGTTCAACATTCAACTTATACAAAACCAGGAAACCAATCATTAATACTGGAACCCGTCAAACATTATCTGTTCCAATATTCTCTAAAGGAAACTGAACATTCAGACTTGCAAGAACTTCATTCACAGCAACATTAGCTTCATCCACCTGCAATGCCGCTTGTGTCTCGCGATTTTCTTCAACAATCTCTTTATTTCTAGCTTCTTCAACAATCTCTGCTTTGTCTCCTTCTTCAGACATCTCTTCATCTGCTCCATCAACTTGAGCTTCATTTCTGGTTTCTTCTGCATCTGCAGCATCTGCAGTCATCTCTTCATCTGCTCCATGAACTTGAGCATCATGGAAAACCTCTTCTTCTTCATCGACTGCCGCATTTTTTTCTCTCACATCTTCATCATTCTCTTCATCACTATTCCCTTCATTCACTACAACTAAAAGGAAATACTTAGAAACTGACAAAAATAATCAAATTATCATTAAAATGAATATAGATACCTTTCTTTTTTCTCTTCACAAGCTTCCTTTGCTTGAACAGATTCCTCTTCATCAAGTTCCTGGACTTTGTTTTCCTTTCACTGTTCACCTTTTTCTCTTTCAACAATTTTAAAATCTCCTCACTCACCTCCAACATTCTTGACAGCACACCTTGCACATGCCCACAGTGCCTGCAAGTTCCCCTGCTACCACCATCAACACCATCACCAGCACCAGCATCATCACCATCATCAACATCATCACCCCTATCTTCCTGGCTTTCAGTTTTGTGCATTTTATCAACATACTCCTCCACAATGTACTTAATGCCAGTGACCCCCTCCAGCATAGCCCTTACCATGTCCAGTGCAGGATCCTCGACCTCATCAGCATGAGGGGAGACAAATTTTTTGCAACCCTCAACTTCTTGCACTGTTGGGATCAAGAAAGGGTGCAAAACCTGTCATCAAATGATAAATTAATTAATCATTAAATGATAACATAATTAATAAATTGAATTGGTACATACCTGTCTAGCTCCTTGATGGCCTGCATCAACATCTCCCAAATTTTTTCTTGTATGCTGCCACCTCAGCATCCTTGGGATTGGCAAGGGGGACTGTTCAGATTTGCCAGCATTACGGCCAACCAAGGGCACAACCTTATATATCCATGCCTGTCATGAATGCCACAGTCACATTACTTATGTTTTCACACAATTATTCTTAATAAAACTGGAAAATAAAATAATAATACTTACAAGGAAGGCCCATGGGAATCCAAACAGTGCATACCCGGCAGTTTTTCCCTCTACATGTTGTCGATGGGTCTTCGCAAAATCCACTTTATTGTAGAGGTAGTCCACTATCAAGTCGTAACAAAGCCTACCCCAGGGGTACTTGCTGAAAAAGTCCAGGTTATCCACACATTGGATCCACCATTTCTCAACATTTTTAGTTTTGTTCCTGGCCATCAGAACAGTATGGAGGAACCACAGGAGAGCCAACTTTAGCTTCTCTTCCTTAGAGAACTATCTCTGCTCCATCAAGTACAGTAGATTTTCTGCCCTCACTTCCCCACCACCACAGACCTTCTCTAGAAATCCTTCACCATTTCCCAAGAACTTGGCCTTCAATTTGGTATCTGGCTCTTGACAACAGTTTAAGCCAGTCATCAAGTAGAACTCCCTCAAGCCAAAACAGACTGGCTTACCATCTATTAAGAACCACATCTCATGCTTTTTCTTGGACTGCCTAATAGTCCTCAAAAGCACTGAGTGCACCAGCTGACCATTGAAGGTCCAACTCTCAGAAAGGTTTAAGAAATCCCCAAAAACTGATCTCCTAAACATCTTTTCAAGCCCCAATTTTGCCAGCTTAGTTTTGAAGTCATAAAATTTTTTCACTGAAGATCTCACAGAGATCTTTGCATTAAATGATTCAAACCTTGACAACCAGGTTTTGAACCTAAAGGTACTGACATCAATGTCAATCACCTTCTGTGGAATACTTAATCTGTCAAGAGGATGCACATCCTCTTCATCATCCTCATCTCCCTCTTTATCAACTCCATCATCTGCTCCATCATCCCTTGCATCAGCCTGATCCCTATCAACCCCTTTATCAACTACATCATCCCTTGCACCAGCCTGATCCTCCT
Source organism: Petunia secreta (assembly GCA_029990175.1). Taxonomy (NCBI): domain Eukaryota; kingdom Viridiplantae; phylum Streptophyta; class Magnoliopsida; order Solanales; family Solanaceae; genus Petunia; species Petunia secreta. Next base: position 9,749,800 of record JARKIP010000053.1, read on the forward strand.
CTCCAGCACTCTTCCTAGTTGCCTCCCCAAAATCATCCTCATCCTCATCATCATCAATAACAACAGTCTGTCCTTTTCTTTTTGCTGCAGCAGCAGCACTACTACCAACTCCATCTTCAACTTGAAATCTGTCTATCTGATCAAAGGTATCAGCAGATACACCTTTTGAACTCAAGTTGTCACCCACCTCTGTTTGACCACCACCAACATCTTTATCAGTGGATGTGGCATCACTGTCATCATGTTCTTCCTCCGCACTTCTTCTTTTGCATTTGACAAAATCTGTGGGGATGTTCGAAGACACCCAAGCTTCTTGTGCTGATTTACGCATGGACCACCTACGCGTACGTATATTTTTTTCCTTAGCTCTCTTGTATTCTAAAAGCTCCGCTCTACGCTCTTCCCAAGTTCGCGGACCTTTTCCTTTCGGAACGACGTGCTTTACCCTAGGTATTTAATCACCTAAACAAAACACAATTTTACAACGAAAGTTAAAGAAAAAACCCCCAAAAATTACACCTACACAAACCACATTTTTATACGAAAGTTAAAGAAAAACCCCCAAAAATTAAACCGAAAACCAAAATCGAAAATTGCGTATAAACCGGTAAAATAACAAAACCCATTACCCGAAATCAAGATGTAAAGATGCAGAATAGCCATTAATCGAAGAAAATACAGAGTTAAATTTCAAATAAAAATCCTAACAAAATCGAGTGCTTACCTGTTTATGCTCTTCGTCGATAATGTGCTTAACCCACAGAGATCCTTTAAATAACTCAAAAAAGACACTCACAGCAGTTATGAAGTCGTGCAGGCAGTTGATAGAGAGAAAATATGAGAAGTTGAGAGTGAAAATTGGAATGGCACGCAGTAGTGTATGATCAACCAAATAGAGTAGATGTAGTATCCGTTATGTTTTAAATTACCCGGGTACTTTTTTTTTATTTCAAAAGAGTTCACAAGTTTTTTATGTTTTGCACCCTAAGAAATTATTGTTTTGCACCCACAAGTTTCTAAGAATACTAATCCAGCCCTTGATCCCCACTTAAACCCACTTAAGTTTTTCTCTCTCTAAAAATAAGTCAAAAAAAAATGGAAAGGTTAAATTTTTTATTCAACACTTTGAAGGGTCTTTTAGCTAATTCTTCTCTATAAACTGTCCCTTAGTTATGGAAGTAGGTCCGTTATAATCATTTACATATAACTCTGAGCATTTTTCATCCCTTAAGTTTACAATACTTGAGCACTTTTAGTCTAACAAACAAAAAATCTAACAGTTTCTACCAACTACCGGTGCATAACCACTGAGCTACACATGACCCCCTCACTATTACCGAGAAACAATCTTTTCTTTTTGAATATCATGATCCTGCACTTTTGATCAAAAAGAACGAAAAATTCAAAAAAAAAAATTTACTCGCTTCATACTTCAAATATTCATTTGAAGAAATCAAAGAAAAAAATAAATAAAATTTTATATTTTTCTCTCTGTAAAAATGAAAATTAAAAGCGATGGCCAACGAAAATGTTCACTAGAAACGTGATTGACGGTTGTCAAGAGAATTGAGCAGGATGACTAAGCTCAAAGTGAATCACTGAAGGTTTTCTTCTAGCTCTCCACCAAACACCCTAAACTAATAACAAGGAAAAGGCAATAATTTTTTTCTTTTAGCAAAACAAAGAGATGAACTTTTACTAATTATGAAAAAATATTAAAAACTGTGAATCCAAGAAACAGAAAAGCTCTCTTCTTTCTCTAAAATGTTAATGAGTGTTCTCCTATCTGCAAAGCAAAAAAAATTTGGGAATTAGTCAGTTACTGGTTATTGTGCTCCTAGTCATCCCTCTATAACTCATTCTTGGTATGTTTGATCAATAAATTTTGCTCGAGATCAAGGTGTAACTGGTCAACGACTTTATTGATGAGTGCACGAGTTACAAAGTTGTAAGAGTACTGAAAACGAATTAAGATTTTTTGTCTCGCTTCATTTATTTCACCTTTTGTTTGTTGGAACATTAATGTCAGAGTTCTTGCTGGAGACGTGGACGAAATGGCGTTGAGAAGAAACCATTGGCTTATTCATCTGCTCACCATGTGATATTCAGTCTGTTAGTTTGAACTGACGGTGTTAGAGTTTTTTCAACGGAGACTAAAAGTGCTCAAATTTTATAAAATTAGAGGATCAAAAGTGCTGGACAATATTGGACCTACCCCAATAGTTAAGGGATAATTTATGTCATTTTCTCTAATTTAGCCAAATATTACATCTCCAAACTTGAACTTTTATTTATCCTCAAGAAAAGAAGACATATTACTTTCTATTTTTCATTTCTAACATTTCAAGCACATATACATGGGGCAAGAACAAGTAAAAATTTTAGTTTTAGCTCAACAACGATGTCATTGATTGTTACCAATAATTAAATCAAAACATGTGAACTACAGTATGTTTTCAAGTACTAAAACATTAAAACAAATTATGAGATGATCAAATCATGACACAAGAGCTTTGAAATTTGACTCTTCTCACAAGAATTCAACTCATCCTCAACTCAACATCTTAAGTGCCCTCACAACAAGATAGTATTTCATACACACAATATGAATATACCAAACAGAAATAAGATATACAATAGGAAGACTCCCACTCTAAAAAAAAAAAAATCAACGCACATGAAAAATACCATAGTCTTGGCCTTCATGAAAATTTTCACTAATGTAGGAATACCCAGTTCAAAATAATTTAGTCTGATAGGATCATAATGTAGGCTTTTCATTAAAAGTATGATATATTTTTTATAAAGAGTGATGATATTAGGTAAAAGTGCACGTTCATAGCCTTTGTCCCCCTCACATTTAGCTACTTTACTTGTTGTTTAATGAATTCTCTAAGTATTTAGTGCTTATATGGTTTGTTTTATTGAGTAGGAATTAAATGAGCAAAGGATGACCGTTCTGGAGCTTAAAAGAGGAAAAATTGGCTTTTAAGTTTGAGTAGAGACATGATGCAAGAAAGGAACGAATTGGAGACAAAAATTCTAAACCAGTGATGAAAATGGCCTATCACGCAGCTCCGTGTGTGGATGAAGTAAGCCAAAACTGCAAAGAGTCAATAAATCTGAGAAACATCAAAGCTACAGAAAAAGTGGCTTACCACAGTGCGCCATGCGTAGCTACATGCTTATTTTCCTAGTCCGGTTTCATATTGGTTTTGGACGGGTTTTTCCAATTCAAGGTCGGTCCAAGTCGTTCTAAAATAATAAATAAATTCTAGAACATCTTTTGAAGGGTTGAACAAAATTTTGGAGGCAATGGAGTAAAAACATCAAGTCCAGATGTCCGAAAACAAAGGATTTCAAGAGTTTCTTCTACCTCTATCTTATAATTCTTGTTGTAATTATGCTTTTACATTGAACATGAGTAGATAAACTTATTTCTTGGGATATGATATACCTTTTTATGGGTGGATTTCAATAAACAAGTATTATGATTCAAATAGTTCTTTCATGAATCTATTTATACTTCTCTATCTCTACTTGGGATTAATTGCACGACTGCGTTAGTTGCTTGATCTAGAGTTACTCGGAGGAGAACATAGTGGTAGGTTAGAGTTGAATATAATTATTATCTCTAATTTATTAGAAGATAATTAGTGTGACGTTAGGAGGGGTTAAGAATTATGAATCTGATTGTGGCACGTAATAACTATCTAAACGCCTAGCCTTAGTTTAGAAGAATTAATCTAGGTTAAAAAATATAATTGCCTGGAAGAGAGTTGTGGTAGTGCTCCCGTTCAAGAGGAGGGGACAACGTGATTTTAAGAACTTGTCTGCATTTCATCCTGCTAATCAGACATAACCTTTAGGCTCTCTTATATTGACTGTCACCGTTTATTTATTCTTCATTTTCCATTTATTTTAGCTTTTAGTTATTTCGTAATAACTTCTATTATGTCTTTTGGAATTGATTGAATCTAGAGACTTGACTAGTAAAATTATTACTTTCCAGATGCACGCTTTCTATGGGATTCAAATCTAGACTTAAACCGGATATATTTGCGACAACTGCTTAGTTCTTTTTATCGGACATAGTTGAGCGTTACAAAATTTTGCAGCCATTGCCGGGGAGTAAATAGATCTGGTATTAGTAGAAATATATGAGTTTCTAGTGAATTTCAATTTCCAATAATTGTAGATATACATATTGCTAAATTTTTAGTTTGATTATTTCCTTATTAGTCTTGTACACATTTGTTTGTTTATGTATAAAATGCATAAATATGGCATTTGGAAATTATGTTTGGCTAGGTAATGATTATTTCTATTGTGCTCTACCTTCTTTTAATAACAGAGAAAACAACATGTGGTAAAATTGTGAATCTTATCTTTGGAAAATGTGCAATATGTATGGTGGGCAATGCAGTCATTTTATTTGTTATACCTATATATCTTACCTTTCCTCAAGCCCTATTATGATGGTTCTAGTTTTTCTGGTGTTGCTAATAGGAGCAAGTGGAGAATGCTGAGAGAAAACATAAGGCTAACCTAAATGAGATTCAGGATATGCTAATATATCTAGTGGAGAAATATAAGTGCTTATTGGAGAAGGATAATGAGCAACAACGACAGATACAAAGCAATGAAGAGTTTGATTTTGAGAAAGAAATCGATGTTCTACTTGAGGAGCGAAGAGTTGAATTTCGAATGGATGAGTCATTAGTTGAAGGACAACCATCTAGCCAAATGGTGTTTGTTGAAGAAGCGGTACTAGAGTCAACCAATGATATGGATGACGCGATTTTAATTGACTCTAGTTTGTGTCAAGAAGAGGATGTCAAAAATTGCTTGAGGTTTGAGCGTGTTGCACAACTATCTAAACAGTTCTAAACATTGTGTTTGGATGGAGATATAGAAATCGATTCTTCTGAGCCAAGAAAAAATTGAAGGAATTGCATCATACTTATATTTTGAATTTACCTTGTCGCCTAGGCAAGAAGACATTCCTCGGTTAAAGGCTAAAAAGTACAAAACACATCCTTCTGTTTCTGGCCAATTTGAATTTTTACTACCACCGCAAGAATATTATTGTAAACTTGAGTCAAGCTTGGGGATCCAATTTATTAGCTCAAGATGGAGGCAAAAAGTACAGTGAATTGGAGAGTTGACATCGTGCGATGACGTAAACTGAGGCGTTGTGTGGGAAGCACTGCACAAGCATAATGAAAAAAATCAAATATATATAGAAAATAAAAGAGAAAAAAAGAAATGTATGTCACTTGTTTGTTTCTTTGTATAGGATCGAGACACTTGAGTTTGAGTGTGGGTGGACGTATCTCATACCAATGATGAAAATGGCTTGATTAGTGGAAGTCCGAGTACCCAACCTACGTATTTGCAAGAGAATCCAATACAAGTGTGTAAGTACTTCGCGCTATCGAGTTCAGGGAGTTTTTTATTTACCTTATCTCTTTGTTTCTATGCACTAGGGGCAGCACATGATTTTAAGTATTGGGTGAGAACCTTTCCATGTTATCTTTGTATTAATAATCCCCTTTGGTTTTTATTAATGCATCGGATCTTTTTCGAGGGATGAGTCTTTTGAACCAGGTATAGTGAAACGACCTTAGGCCGTCGTTTTAGGAATTAGGACTTCGATTTGAATGCTGACAGCCATAAAAGTTTTGTAAGGTCCATTAGGACTTGTCTGTAAAATTTGAGCTGACTCGGACCTCGTTTTGTAGGATTTTTTAGAAGGTTTCCGTTTCAATCGTCGGTAAAGCTTAAAAGAGGTTTTCGAGCTCGATTTCAGCAAATGAGCTTCGATTTAAAATCTGGAAGTTTCGTTAGTTTTGTATGATCATTTATGAACTATAGGAACTTTTGGAAGCAAATTCCGAGGTTGTTCCATCTGTTTTGCAAAAATTCCAAAATTTAAGAAATTGACCTCTTTTCGTGGGAGCTGTGTCTTGAGCTTCGGAGATTTGATTCGAGTTCCGTCTTTGCGAGAATATCACACAAGTCTTGTATGACTTGTGTACATAATTTTGGCTTATTCTGAGCCATGTACGCGCCCATTTGGACCCGAATTGTAGACCAGCTGTTGCTGGTGCAAAAATCTGCATTGTAGCAACTTGTTACAGGCAGGATAAAAGCCCTTTTTGGGCTGATTTTTCTTCTCATTTCATTTCCAACCTTTACAAGTCAGCTTTGGGTGAGAATTTCACACTAGTTCATCTTCGACACGTCAGGTAATGTTATTTAATCCGTTAATTTCGTTAATTCATGATTCTTAAGCTAGAATTTTTTTAAATTGAATTGGAAAATTAGGTTAGGAAATTTAATTCGGATATGAAAACTAATAATACCATTGGAGTCATGGGATTATGAGGAGTCCAAAAATGTATGGATTTTCGGCTAAGCCCGGCTCAGGAGTATTTTGAAAGTTTTGTTCTTTCTCTGTCAAAATATTAAATAATCATCTTTCGAGCACTTATATGTGTGTTTAAATTTATTTGGACAGAGAAGAATATGTCTAAGGACGTCGGGCCAGAAAATAGGTTGTAGAGTAGCATTATCGGCCCAGGACTAGAGGTAGGTGTTTTTATCCTCTCTTTTTTTTACAGCCTTTGACCTTTTGGATGATCTATTCACGCAATTTACATGTGCTTTATGTGAATAGCTTACGATAAGACATACTTACTATGCCACAACCTTGTTATGTATTTTCTAATTATGTTTCTTATTTTCTGGGTTGTTATATTTTCTGAGGGCAGGAGAATTTCGCCCTAAGAATAGGAGGACTCCTCTCCTATCATCATATTGAGGGTAGGAGGATTCCACCCAGAAGTAAGAGAATTTTGCTTCATATATTGGGCACATGTGATCCCATTGCATTATGATTTCATTCATTTCATATCCTTATGTATGTCGTATATGATTGTTACTTGCCTATCTGTACATTTTTATCTGTTATATGTCGTTACTTACCATTTTCCTGACTAATTTAACTATTTTTCGGGTTAAGTTGTTATTCCTCACCTACTGAATCCTTATGAATAATTCCTTACATGTTTCATGTGTTGTATTTTCGTTTTGACATATTCCACTTCTGGACCCAGTCAGTCGCAGCGTGATTAGGGAGCAGGACCCCTTTATAGCTATCTACGGTGAGCCAGCTTGTTTATTGAGGCCATCGGTTGTAGATATTCTGGTTTTATCTAGTCCCTTTGGGAGATGTACTTATCTTTTGGACTTCTTAGGTATTATCTCTGGTAACATCTAGACTTTTGTATTTTGGGTAGTAGCTGTATTTATTCAGGCAGCTTGTAAATATGTCAGTTTATATATAATATGTGTCTCATACACATTTTTACATTATTTTAATTGATTCTCTAATATTTTCAAATAAAGTTTGTGTTATGTAAGTCATTTCAAATCGTATGTCTTGGCTTAAGCGTCTAGGGTTCGCTCGATGGGTCTAGGATGTAGTTGGGTGCTCGCATGGCCTAGGCAAAAAAATGGGCCGTGTCAGTTGGCATAAGAGCACGATCTAGTGTCTTTTCAGATTATGAAAGTGTCTAATACAGTCTCGCTGATTTGAAGGAGATGTCAGTAGCTATCTACGAGAGGCTATGACAGCATTTAGGTAGTTGTCTTTCTTTTTTTTCCTGCCGTGCGTGAGTCTTCTTATTTGGAGTTAAATATCTTTCTTAATTCATTTGCAGTAAATAGTGAGAATTCGCGCGACTGCTCAGTGAGAGGTGGAGGAGCCTGAGTCAACCCCCATGCCAGCTGCTCCGCAAGGAGGAGGTGTTGGCCGATGTAGAGGTCGTGGTAAAGGTTAGGGCTGAGGCTGAGGTAGAGCTACCCAGGCCGCGAGGAGGGTGGATCATGTTGATCCAGTTGCAGAAGCTCCAGCAGTTCCAGCTCCTGGTAGGCAGAGGGAGCAAAGTTTTTTCATTCTCTGACACTTCATAATGCTTTTATGAGATTCTTGGCGACAGAGATACCTCAGGGACCTCAGATACCTCAGTTCCAGATCCAGGATCTATACATTCATACGTCTCTCCTTATTTTCCTTCGTGTTCTCGTGTTGATTATATGCGCCTCCGTGATCTATTCTGTGTTTCTACTCCTATCGGAGACACTATTGTTGTGGATCGAGTTTATCTTGCATGTACCGTATTCTTTAGGGTTCGTGAGACCTTGATATACTTTCGGGTTTTGGATATAGTCAACTTTGATGTCATTATCAGCATGGATTGGATGGCGTCATGTTACACCATTTGGATTGTCATGCGAGGTCTGTTCAATTATCTCTTCCCGGCTCAGCGCTGGTAGTGTGGCAGGGTTCTCAATTTCCACCTACTGAAGGTGAAATGAATGATGGATAAAGGGTATTCCGCGTATCTTTCCATGGTTCGAGATACCACAATGGAGATTCCATCTCTCGATTCCGTTTTTGTTGTGAGGGAGTTCTATGATGTGTTTCTAGATGATCTGCCAGGACTTCTTCCTGATTGCAAGATCGAGTTTGGCATTGATATATTGCCAGGGACTCAGCCTATTTCCGTTCCTCCTTATTGCATGGCTCTGTCAGAGTTCAAGGAGCTGAAAAAGCAGTTGCAGGCTTTGCTAGATAAGGGACTCATTAGGTTGAGTATTTCTCCGTGAGGTTCTCCTGTTCTATTCGTAAAAAAGAAATATGGGATTATGCGGATGTTTATTGATTATCATCAGCTAAATAAAGTCACCATCAAGAACAAGTACCCCTTACCTCGTATTGATAATTTGTTTGATTAGTTGCAGGTTGCCAGATTCTTTTCTAAGATCGATTTACGATCTGGTTATCATCAGCCAAAGATTGGGGAGTCAGGTATCCTAAAGGCTGCTTTTAGTACTCGTTACGCCATTAAGAGTTCATGGTTACGTCTTTTGGGCTGACTAATGCCCCTGCAGCCTTTATGGATCTTATAAATCGAATATTCAAGTTATTTCTTGATTCCTTTTTCATTGTATTTATCGATGACATCCTTATCTATTCTCATAGCTGTGAGGAGCATCATTATCATTTGAGGGTGGTCCTTCGAACCCTCTATGATCATAAGTTGTATGCCAAAATCTCAACATGCGAGTTTTGGCTTGATTGTGGCATTCTTGCATCACGTGGTATCCATTGAGGGTATCAAGGTTGATCCAAAGAAGATTGAAGCAGTGCAAAAGTGGCCTCGTCCTACCACTCCGACGGAGATTCGTAGCTTCCTCGAATTGGTAGGTTATTAACGGCGGTTTGTTGAAAAGTTTTCCACTATTGCAGCTCCCCTGACTCGCTTGACCTAGAAGGCGGTTCAGAAGCTCAATGCCTTATTGACTTCAGCTTTAGTGCTATCCCTTCCTTCTGACACTAGTGGGTTTGTAGTCTATTGTGATGAATCTCGTGTGGATCTTGGATGTGCTCTTATGCAGCACGAGAGGGTGATTGCTTATGCTTCTATACAGCTAATGTCCAATGAGAAGAATTATCCAACTCATGATCTAGAGTTGGCAGTTGTGGTCTTCGCTTTGATGATTTGGATGCACTATCTTTATGGCGAGCCTTGTGAAGTATATACCAATCACAAAAGCTTGCAATATCTCTTGTCTCAAAATGATATTAATAGCGGAAAGCGAAGGTGGCTTGGGTTAATTAAAGATAATGATCTCACCATCCGGTATCATCCTAGAAAGGCGAATATTGTAGCAGATGACATGAGCGGGAAGTCTATGGGCAGTATGGCTTTTCTTTATGTTGACATGAAATATTTGGTGCGAGAGTTGTAGTCCCTTGGTGACTCCGGCGTGATATTTCTTTGCCAGAGTCTAGCCGAGTCATGGCATGTAATGCAGCTCAGTCTTTCTTAGTCAGTCATATTAAGGGAAGATAGTTCGAGGATCCGCATCTGCAGAAGTTGTGTATTTGTGTCCTAAGTGGAAGAGTTCCCTCCTTCAAGCTTGATTCAGATGGTGTTCTTCGGTTTAATGGCCGACTCTGTGTCCCTGATGTCGGGGACCTGAGGCAGTCAGTGCTCTATGAGGCTCATAACTCTCGTTATTCTATTTATCCTAGAATTACTAAGATGTATCAGGATCTCCAAGAGCTATATTGGTGGAAAGGGATGAAGAGGGATGTGTTTGATTATGTGTCTCGTTGCTTGAATTGTCAGCAGGTTAAGTTCGAGCACCGAAGCCTTCAGGGTTAGCTTAGGCATTACCTATTCCCGTGTGGAAATGGGAGTAGATCACTATGAATTTTGTGGTTGGTCTGCCAAAGACCCTATGACGCCATGTTTCGATCTGGGTTATTGTGGACAAACTGACTAAATCAACTCACTTCATCCCTGTGAAGACTAATTATTAAACTCAGAGATTGGCTCAGATTTTCATTGATCAGTGGTTAGTCTGCATGGTACTCCAGTGTCTATCATATCCGATCATGGTTCCCAGTTTACTTCCCAGTTCAGACAGTCTTTTTAGAGGGAGTTGGGGACCCAAGTGCAGCTTAGCATGACATTCCATTCTCAGACTGATATATGGTTAGTCCAAGCGGGTTATTCAGATTCTGTAGGATATACTGAGAACTTGTGCATTAGACTTCAGAGGCCACTGGGATTACCATTTGGCTTTAGCAGAAGTTTCTTACAATAATAGCTATCAGTCCTCCATTCAGATGGCTCCATTTGAGGCCTTGTATGGATATAGATACCGTTCTTCTATTAGCTGGTTGAAATCTCGAGATATGGAAGTGATGAGTTTTAAGATGGTTCGGCAGACTCTGGATGTTGTTCGTGTTATTCAAGATCGTCTGCAGACCGCTCAGAGCAGGAAAATTTCATACTCGAACCGGAGGAGCTGGGAGTTAGAGTTCGAGGTCGGCGACATGGAATTTCTAAAAATATCGCTGATGCGGAGTGTAAAGATATTTGGGAGGAAAGGGAAACTCAGTCCCAGGTTTATTAGCTATTTTCGTATCGAGAAGCGTATCGGAAAAGTGGATTATCGGCTCGCTTTTCCAAATTCTATGCAGTTCATCCGGTTTCCATGTGTCAATGCTTCATAGGTGTATCCAGGATCTTTCCGAAGTAATTGAGTTAGATCCTGCTGAGCTAGATATGAATCTAGCTTATGAGGAGTTTTAGTTACCATAGTTGCCAGAGAGGTCTGGAAGCTTCATTTGAAGCAGATTCCGATGGTTCGAGTGCGATGGCATAATCATCCTCCCGAGGAGGATGCTTTGGAGCTTGAGTCCAATATGCGTGAGAGATATTCCTACCTCTTTGATGATTCATGTTTGATCTTAATCTCTAAAGCTTAAGAAATATTATCGTTATTTATTATTCTGGTTCTGTAATAGTGTAGTAATATCTGATAAAAAGTCATTGAAAGTTTGTGTAAGCATTCTCATTAATTATGTGAAATCTACTCTAGGCTCTGGCTCGTTCGAGGATGAACGAGAGCCTAAGTGGAGGAAAATGAAACGACATTAGGCAGCCGTTTTGAGATTTAGGACTCCGATTGGCATACCGACAGTCTTAAAAGCTCTATGGACCTGTCCGTAAAATTTGAGCTGATTCGGACATCATTTGGTAGGATTTTTGAGAAGGTTTCGTTTTAGTTGCTGGTAGAGCTTAATAGAGGTTTTCGAGCTCGATTTGAGAAAATAAGCTTGGATTCAAAATCAAAAAGTTTTTTTTAGGTTTGTATGGTGATTTATGACATGTAGAAACTTTCGTAAGTGAATTCCGAGGTCGTTCAGTCAGTTTCGCTAAAATTTTAAAAATTAAGAAATTGAGTTCTGTAGATGTGATTTCAGTTCCGTCTTCGCGAGCATGTTACTCAAGTCTTATACGACTTGTGTACGTAATTTGGGGTCATCTAAAGCCTACAAGTCTCCCATTTGGACCCAAATTACAGACCAGTTGTTGCTGGTATAAAAATCTACATTGTAGTAGTTTGCTACAGGCAGTATAAAAGCCATTTATGGGCTGATTTTTCATCTCATTTTATTTCCAACCTTTCCAAGTAATTTTAGGCTGATAATTTCACAGCAATTCATCCTAGAAACATCAGGTAACGTTATTTAATTCATCAATTTTGTTCATTCATGATTCTTAAGCTAAATTTCTTGAAATTGAACTAAAAAATTGGGTAAGGACCCTAAAAAATTATGAAATTGGAAAATTTGATGTTGAATTCGGATATGAAAACTAATAATTCATTGGACTCGTGGGATTATGAGAAGTCCGAAAATGTGTATTTTATAGGTTTTCAGCTAAGCCCAGCTCAAGGGTATTATAGTAATTTTTCTCTCTCTATCAAAATGTTAAATAATCATCTTTAGGGCACTTATATGTACATTTGAACTTATTTGGCTCAGAGAGGGATATTTCTAAGGGATGACAGGTAGGAAAGGAGGTTGCAAAGTAGCATTATCAGCCCAGGATTAGAGGTAGGTGATTTTATCCGCTTCTTTGACGGCCTTTGATCTTTTGGATGATCTATTCACGTATGTTTTACGTGAATAGCTGCCGATAGGGCGTACTTACTACGCTGCAACCTTGTTATGTATTTTTTTGGTTATGTTTCTTATTTTCTGGGCTGTTATATCATCTGAGGGCAGGAGGATTCCGTCCTAGGAGTTGGAGGATTCCGCTCTTTGCATCATATTGCAGGGTAGGAGGATTCCGCGCCGAAGTATGAGGATTTTGCTCCATTCATTGAACACATGTGACCTCACTGCATTATGATTACATTCATTTCATATCCTTATGTATGTTGTATATGACTACTATTTCCCTATCTGTACATTTTTATTTGTTATATGTCGTTACTTTCCATTTCCCTGTCTAATTTAACTATTTTTCGAGTTAAGTAGTTATTTCTCACCTACTGAGTCCTTATGACTCACTCACTACTTGTTTCTTGTGTTGTATTTTCATTTCAGCAGATTTCGCTCCCTAACCCAGGCAGCCGCAGCGTGATCGAGGAGCAGGATCTCTTTCTAGCTGTTCACGGTGAGCTACCTTGTTCATTGAGGCAACCAGTTATAGATATTCTTGTTTTATCTCATTTGGCTCCCTTCGGTAGATGTACTTATCTTTTGGACATCTTAGATGTTATATCTAGACTTATGTATTTTCGGTAATAGCTGTAATTATTCAGGCAGTTCGTAAATATGCCAGTTCATATATAATATGTATCTCATACGCACTTTCTATGTTATTTAAAGTGATTCTCTAATATTTTTAAGTAAAGTTTGTGTTATGTAAGTCGTTTCAAATCGTATGTCTTGGCTTAAGCCCACAGGGTTCACCCGACGGGTCAGAGAGGTAGTCGGATGCCCGCACGATCTACGAAAAATGCTGGGTCATGTCATATAGGTTAGATTTTTTTTGTAAAGGTAGTTGCTCATGTCCCTCTTTTCCTTATAAGGATGGTTTAGATATTATTGAGCTTGATCTCTGTGCTTTTTACGTGAATCTCTTATTTTGTGTATGCCGTGAGATTATGGAGTAACGTTAATTGTACATTCAAATAAAGACCTTCTTAATTCTAGACTAAGCTAGTTTGCATGAGGACAGGTTCTAGTTCATCTTGGGGGTCATATTAAATTCTTTGTGATGGTGAGTGAATTCTTCTATTCTTAAGTTCCAAGCTTTGTTGTTATACTTTAATGTGTGTGGAACAATATCTTTTGTTGTGGTGAGAGCAAATGAGTCATGAAAGATAGGTGGAGTTATTAGATATCTCGACTAGAGTGAGAGGGAATGTCTAGAAGGGTTGGTATTAGAGACTCTGATCTTGAGACTAGGATGTTACGAGTTGGATGGATAGAGGGATGAAGTATGAGGAGTACTTTAATTGCATTCTAAATTTCCAAAAATATCTCTAGAGTCTCCTATGAAATTGAACTATTAGCAAACTCAAAAACAAACCTCAAAAACAACCCATGGATTCATAACTGGCTCAACCATATAAAAAGCAGTTAAAACTTAATAAGGAGAATCCAACAATATAGAAGCAAAGATCAAGATCAAAGAACTATGAATACACCAAAAGTCTAAAAAAAAGTAAAAAATCATATTAGAAAAGCCAAGCTAGCTTGAACATATTATCCACGTGTTTGCCTCTAATACTCAAACTATATTTTCAAGCAACTAGACCCACCATGACACTTTCATCCGAAAAAAACCACCTTTTACTTCAAAAGGACGAACTCGACCGACCGACATGGCTATAAAAACTTCTCATATACTGAAATCTTGTCCAGTTGGACTGCTTCAAATTGTGAAACTTGCACGAAATTTGCAGCATTACTCTCAGGGCATCGATACAAGGAAATCTGGATACATGGCTATAACGAAATATGCATTTTTCCAAATACCAATTTCTTGAACACACTCAGACCCCCCGAACAGACTAAATAATTCTCAGGTTGGATTTGTCAAACTCAAAAGCACTGCTCTAAGGCATTAGCCTCTAAGAAACAAAACTCCCCAAATTAAACATTTCATTTTAGCTCTATTCAAAAAAAAAAAAAAAAAAAAAAAAAAAAAAAAAAAAAAAAAAAAAAAAAAACTGTTATCCACATGAACTGGCTAAATTCTATTTGACATAACTCGAACCTCCTCTAAAGACTGTTGAACCAACCCACTGTAGAACAATATTAATATCAACATAACACTTCAACTTGACTATCTGAGCATACATATGATAATTAGAACCATAAGCAGCCCCTACTATGACTTATAATCACAATAGTGACCTCAAAGGTCATATTCCCAAGGTCTCAATAATTACTTTTGAATCTAAGTGATTGGATTGGCTTTAATCCGAGAATAGCTAAAGATTGAACATCCAACAAAAACTAAATAAACTAAATCTCAACCTAATAGAAATGCAATAATTACATTATGTTACCAGATATCCTTACTGTTGAAAACCCGAGCGAATTGCTCTACTGAATAGTTGATCTGGATCAGTATGAACTTTACAAACTCCATACGTTTGCCGAAGCTTTGCTACATTGAATCACACAGTCACAAATAAGTGCAACAAGCCAATATGCAATCCAAAGACTTTGTACTCAATTTTCTCATCGAAATAGATAATAACTTTCAACCCTTCGATTTTTGAAATTTGCGCTGAAGCTACTAATCAAACAATGAATAAATTCGCTTAGGAGTCTCCTCTCATATTATTTTCACCAAGGAAACTTCTCATAAGGTCTAGATACTACAAAAATTATTAAAGTTTATCAAATATGTGCCTTGAGAATTACCGAAGCTTCACGCATCCCAAATCACAAGCATTAGGTTCACATAGACAATCACGATCATGAAATTCATAAAATTTCACCAACACAAGAGTACCTAGTCCCCAACTTAGGATCTGCACTCAAGGACCCCAAATAACAAAACTTTCTCATTGCTTTCCATGATATGTATGACTAAGGATAACAGAATCACAATACATATAAAACTACACACCGTACTCAACAACTATATCTAACCTCCCTGTTAGTCTAGAAATTATATGACCAAACTATATCATTTCCATGGCCAAGTTATCCATGCCATATAAGGACTTCTCCTCAAGGTAACTATCACAATGACCACCTTTATGCTCGATAATTAATTAAAAAAGTTGAAACATTCCAACACTTTAAATATTTACATAAACTCAAATCCTAGTCTCTCTAACTAAATATACTTTGAACCCTACTAGTTGTTATAGCCTCACATGGCTTGCCATGCCAACATACTTTTACTTTTTGAACCATTCATTACCACTGCAAATGCTATGTGCAAAATTAATTGTTCTATTCCTAAAAACCTCAATAATCTCACCATATGACATATCACATTGCAATTTCACATGAGATCACAGTAAAAGCTGCTAGAAGAAGCACAAACATACTGATGCTATTTTGATCTTATATGAATTATCCAAAATTGATACTAAAGCCACATGGAGATCTCGAACACCGTAGGCTCTCTTCTCAACTATCCAAACACTTAAATTGACTCTTTTATGATTCAATATAGCCCATTAGGCTCAAATACTAAAAGCCATATACAACTAGTTTAAGAAAAAAAATTCTTTCCATTAAGGATATATAAACCCCTATCATTAGCCACTATATGGCTCTTTAAAACATCGTATCATTATAGATTATCTCACTTAGATAAATAGATTATAATCAAATTTCTCCTTCCATCTAACAAATCATTATCATTTGATATTTATGATTCCCCCAACGTTTGAAATAAGTCAAGTTAACGATGATGAGTACTTATATTGTTAGATTCACGATAAGGCCCAAACTTACCATTCACAAAACCAATTGAGCCACCAAGTCAAATAAAAACTCGATAATCATATCCAAGATCACATATCAACCACTACTAATACGGAGATCCAACTTACAATCATCCTCCATTCTCAAATTTCAGTTAAAGATATCTTAATATTAATTCAAACAACCAAAGATCAAAGCACACCCTAAACCTGACCCACAATTCATCTATACTAGGCAGCTGGTTTTGATTGATGATCAAATCCTATTATCTATACTAGGCAGCATATACTCTAGAACTCATGAAGTCTATATCAAGGAAAATCTCAAATTTATTGCACATGCTTACTACGCTAGAGCTAAATCAAAGAAAAAATATAGAACAACTTAAATCCTCCAGCAAGAAAGCCTTTACAACAGCTTAATCTTCTATAATAAGGGTAAACTTAGCAAATCACCTAAAAATATATTCGTATTCTCATGGATAATTTGGACATTATCAAGGGTAGCATCATCTACCAAATATCTAAGGTTGAGGTACCAATACCAATCTAGAATCATTTCTTGAACTTCTACAAGGTACCCTCTTAGAAGTAATCATCATTCACAACACCAACTTATCATCAAACCATTCTCGTCACGGCCTTGCATTACCATCAAGCATCGCTAGATATAATGCTAAATTTATAGCAAACTAAACATCAAAGTTCCACAAAAATCTACAGGACAATATTAGCTTAAGCGACTCACCATAAAGATAGTAATCACACAATTCTCTTCCTATATCATCCATGATAACCCCCTCCCTCACTTGGGTTGCACCCAAGTTTGTTAGTTTTCTGAGAATCCGAAGGTCTCTATGTTGTTTCATTTATCATGCCCATCCTTATATAGTACCAAGTAGTATGCATATTTCACAGACTATGAACAAAATGAGATACAAATGGTGAATTCTCATGTTACAACAATGTAAAAGCTACAACTCTTCTTTAAATCTGACCATCACGAGGGAAAAGCAAAATCTGTAGTTTATGCACTCCTTAATCATACCAAAAAAGAAATATTTATGCCCAACTTCTGATTCTTTATGGAATCCACTATAAACTCTATTTTGCACATACATGATAAAAAAGGGCAGCCTGGTGGACAAAGCATCCCGCAGGATCCGTGGAAGAGCCGCATCCCAAGGAGTGCAATGTACGCAGTCTAACCAGTCTCCATGGCTTGAACCCCTGACTTATAAATCACATAAAGATAACTTTACTAGTTGATCCAAGGTTCCCCTTCCGCACACGCATGTTTCATACTCAAATAACTAGTGAAAGTAAGAAATGCTCAATGCAATTATATGTGGTGATGACACACCAAGTTGCGTTGAACCTCCAGCTAACATCTTACACAATATCTCATCTAAATGCGCTAAGATCAAGGTTGATCATCTTACATGCTATATCATGTTGTGCTGACACTTATCCCAACTGAGTCATGCTAAAAGTACAATAAAATGAAAACTATCATGATAATGCAATAAGATGCAACAATATGATGGATCTTGACCCAAAAGTCTTAATTTCTCAGATAATACATCAAGCCCTCTATCGGCTCAAAATTTCACCTAAAAAAATTAATCAAAGGTATGATCATTTCAGGAAATCATGTCATGATTGAATATGTGGGAGAGGAGCACATATACCTTAGTGAGAAGGTGCAAGAGTTTTCTGGTACTAGATTTATAGAGATGAAAAGGTAGACCTATGAAGAATTGGGGTGAGGTGCTTAGGAAATACATGACACATTTTTAGTTCACTGAGGACATGACCCTAGATAAGTAATTAGGCTAGAAGGTAGGCCAGTGATTTCCCTCGGTTCTGTGGGAGAGTAGGGTTCTAATTAGGGGGTTTATAGAGCACCCTATCCGCTACTTTATCTCATTATCAATTATTGTTAGTATTCTATTAGTGTCATACTCTTCGCTTTGCTTACTATTGTGGTTTTCCTTACTTTTGATATCTTTACTATTTTGATGTTATTACTTTACTTTATTTTGAATTTTATCTTAGCTTTTACTCTTGTATTTTTCAAACCTATATTCAAATATGCTTTTACTTGAGCCGAGGCTTTATCAGAAATAACCTCTCAATCTTACTCAAAGTAGGGGTAAGGTCTGCGTACACTCCACTCCCCTAGACCCCACTTCTGGTATCGCACTGGCTATGTTGTTGTATTGAATCAAAGATTAGGTGCATGGAATACCCCATTACGGAAATACACATTCATTAACATATACTCCCTCCGTCTCAAAATATTTGTCCAATGGTCGTCGCAAAATAATTGTCCAGTTAGGAATTCAAGGTAAAATTTCTCACGTTTTTCCCATTTTATTCTTAGTAATAATTGTTCTTAAAAATACAACTAGAGATAACATTTATTGAAGAGAGAATAATAAGGTGGGTAAAATAATCCCCCTCATTAATAATTTTTTAAGGGGGCGTGTAAAAGTGAAGAGGACAAATAATTTTACACTGAGGGAGTATGATGAAAGAGAGATATAACATCAACTCAAACACTTTGCACGAGCATCGGGTGAAAGAATGAAAAAAATCCTTAATGTCTCTATATCCTCCTATATATTTATAAGTATGACAAAATTCTCATAAATAAAAATTTACTAAGACATTACAATATACTCCCTCCGTCCCTATTTGTTTGTCATAGTTTGACTTGGCACAAAATTTAATAAAATAAGGAAGACTTTTGAAATTTGTGGTCTAAAATAAGTCATGAATATTTGTGTGGCTATAAATGAGTCAAAAAGTAACTTTAGAGTTGAATTATTACCAAATTTAGAAGTATGCCAATCTTTTTGGGACAGACTAATAAGGAAAGTATGACAAACAAAGTGGGACAGAGGGAGTAACTTCCTAAGATTTGTATAATAATCTTTACCTCTGACACTAAGTTTTCATGAAAACTATCCTTAAGCGAACAAAATTTATGAAAACGATATTATTTAAACTTATTCGAAGAAAATTAAAGTTTCGGAAGGAAAAAAAACAAGTAAGGTGAAAGAGTTATACAGATCAATTGGTAACATTATAAACACAATAGTTGAAATACAATGATAGAAATTAAATGACACAATCCAATATCATACATCTCACATGAGCATCTACAAAAGTATAAATACAATATTAGGCTAAAACCTGAAATAAAATCCAACAAAGAAAAAAAATTAGACAGTACCACAAATTGTGCAATAACATCACCACTATAACGCTTGAAGGCAGCCATGAATAAATCCAAGAATTCTCGTTGTGTCTCAATCTATGAACCTACACACCTAAATAGCCTTGACCCAGTAAGATCCTCAACAAGGCCTTGTCTCCTTACCATTTTTGAACTAGTCTCAAAATACCAGTGAAACATCTTCATATGATAAATATTTATATAATAACTCAATTCTTATATAAATCGAGAATATCTTAAATTTTTGAAATAACATATAATAATGTATATGTAACAACAATTGTAATCTCAGACATATGTAATAGTGATGAGAGCCTGATCATATGCCTATAGTCATTCTATACAACAGTAATAGGAATCCAAACATGTCCATCTGGTCTTCCCATATGCAAAGTGATGTGAATCCATACATATCCATCTGATATTTCCTCACAAGCTTGGCCAACTGTAATCTTAGACATATCCGACAATGATGGAAACCCAGGCATTCCATCTGGTCTTCCCTTATAAACTCCATGCTTAGAGCAATAGTTGCTCAAAGGTATAACGAGTTCACATACAATTATAAGCATAACAACATACAAAATCACGAGATATATGTCAAATATGAACTCAATAATCAATTATGTTTATAAAGTACATCAAACAAACAGTAATGCATGAAAGTAAACATTTTCCCAGAACCCCAACATGATCAAACTATCACTGGAATATAGTAAGATCATCTAACCATCAAAGTTTAAAATATTTCGAAACCGTTTAAATACTTAAGCAAGTTAATTATACATTGTTTATAAAAAGCAAGCTAGTAGATGTTCAAGTCTTTATCAATGCGCATCAAAGCACTACTGTCAACTAAGTCGAAAATGTCGACGAAAACGATCTACAATTGCTCTAAATTATCCAAAAATATCATCAACGCATTAAAATCAACTAAAGGTTCCATTTTTATAATCTTCAAATAAGGCCATATGCTAGCACCTTGGTTTTCGAACCCTAGTCAAATTTTTGGTGACCCATTTGAATTATGAATTCAACAGTATAATATTTGTCCAAACGAACCTCATTTCAGCCACTACTCATTCAAAAGTATATTGTTAAGTTTATATGGAAAACTCCAAATTCAACTTATGAATCTCATATTTTAGTGATAAAACTTACACTACTAGAAAATGTTTCATTACTTAGGAAAGAGGTAGCGGGAAAATTCCCTCTCTGAACACCTAGAGAGGGAATTCCCTCGCCAACCCACAATTTTTCTTAGTTGAATTAAAAATAAAAAAATTCACTCACTTTAAAATATTGTTAGACTTGCTTGGCTAGAAAATTCCCTCTTGGATACCCTATTTTAAGTAAAACAACAACCACTCAGTCTCCAGAACAAACATACCTCCTCCTTCTAAAATCAAACCCCGCCTCCTTAAAAAAAAAAACTCCCACCCTCGCCGGCGAACCAGGTAATCCCCACCCCATTAATCCTCATCCCTTATTGCCCTATTTTCCCTACCTTCGTTATGCCACACACCCCCGATTTTCTCCAACCCTGATTTTCCACACTTTTTCCTTGTTTCTCTTTTAACGAGTTTTTTTTTTTAGGAAACACGTACTATTGCCAACAGTGACCTCCGAAAAGGTATGTTTTTTAATTTTCAGTTTATTTAAGTGTATTAATATTATTTTTAGTAAAAATTTAACTAAATTAATTTAGTTATAAGTAATAATGAGGTCATATACCTTCGGATGTCCTAGTAAAATATTCAAAGTGTAATTGAAATTTATTTATGCTGGAGAGGAGTTGGGGTAGGTGGGATGGTGGTTTGTTTATGAAATTTGATATCTTTTGTTACTTTGTTATTCGCTTACACTTTATGATCATATGAAAGTTTTGTGCTTTAATAGTGATGAGCGATATTGTTGTGTTATAAGTATTGTTGTTCTATTTTCTTTAGTATAACAGATTGTTAACTGAATTTTGATGGAAATATTTGGTAATTGATATTCTGACTATAGACGCGGTACAACAAGAGTTAGTGTCTTTAGCTGGAAGGAAAAATAGAGCCAGATAATCTGCCAAGAAAGCTCAAATCTTGTTAGCGCCATGGGAAATATTATTCTTAATATCTATTGATCAATTATTTAAAGCTGAATTTAAACTCAATCAGTCAATCCTAGCAAAGAACTGTTGAAATCATCATATCTGGGAGCTTACTCTGTGATTAAATATAGAAGTGCTCTTGATATATGTTGCTTAATAAAAAATAATAATATATGTTGCTTAATATTTGTTTGCAACCTTTGTATAGATGGAAAATGATGAAAATCGTAGTTGGATGTATAATAGGTTTCATGAAAATATGGGTTTGATGAAAACTTTTGTAGATGGGGTTGAGAGATTTATCGCTAAAGCTAAATTGCTTCCTGAATATATGGTGTGGGTTAATGCAGACACTAGTGAAGGAAATTTTGACTATTATGGTGTGATCAAGGAAATATTAGGGCTAGATTTTAATGCATTACATTCTGTGTGTTTGAAGTAACGTATATTGCACTAATAACATGTTAAGACTGATTTAAGTAAGTTTTAAGTCATAATATGACTATATATGACGTTTATATGTTGAATTTAAAGTATGGGAAAATCGGATTTAAGTTGGGGAAAAACCGGCTAAAGATTTGCGTTGTAATGAAGCTTTTTGAGCAACTAATTCTATGTGTTATATGAGGTCTTTTGGGGACATATTATATACCAAATTTAATATCTTGAAACCTAATTTCCAAAGTTCCCAACCATTTATTCATGCGACATCAGGGTAAAGGAATATGAATTTTTAAAGTTGGGAAGCCAAGTCACGTTGTCGTATTATGGTTAAAGCAGGTAGGTTAATGGGTCATATTGCGATGCAGGTTTTTC
The DNA here is from genome assembly GCA_029990175.1 of Petunia secreta. NCBI lineage: Eukaryota > Viridiplantae > Streptophyta > Magnoliopsida > Solanales > Solanaceae > Petunia > Petunia secreta. Next base: position 9,772,293 of record JARKIP010000053.1, read on the forward strand.
CCAATCTACTGATAGTTATGGGAAGATCTATATATGGAATTAAAGCACCATTTATCTACTTTCTAACGCCACAAACCGTTCATCAATATAACATTAGATTAGGAAGATACAAGCATTCAAAGTCAGACGGCTCAAGCTGCCAAGCTGGTTGCTTACCCACCTGCTTGGACATTGGCGGTGGCTATACATATCTCGCTTTGGGATGAGATTTTCTTATTTTTAAACAAAAAATAAAACTAAAACTTAAACTTAAACTCTCTTCTCCTCAATATATCTTTAGGTTTTAAATACCATTCGATCATCCACAACTCAAAATCAAGAAACGATAACATTAGAACGATCCCTACGACGTAAGCATCAATATACCGCCTCTCTTTTCCTTTGTAGTTTGAGTTTTGGAAGGTACTTCATTGCTAAGAAAAGTTTCTAAATTATTTTTTATAGCTTTTTTAAGCTTTGGAAGGTTTAAAATTCAAGGGAAACATGGTTTAGAATTAAAATATCAAAGGTATGTATGGCCTATCTTTTTCTTTCGACTAAGTCATGTCTATAGTAACTTTCCAAGCTTGTTTTGCCTTCAAAATTATAGCATTTCATGGTGAGCTTGTATATCATCATTGTACCCTTGTATAAGTAGATTTTGGTGAAAAAGACTCAGGTATAAGGGTCTCAAATCAGTCCCCAAGAGCAGCACAAAAGATAGCTCAAAACTGGAAAACCTATTTTTCACTTAGACAGTTGTTAGTAGTTTGAGCATAACTTTTTGTAAGAAACTGATATTGGGGTGATTTAGGATTCTATGGAACTCCAAGAGAAATATCTAAAAAATTCGTTTAGACTCTAAAGTCTATATTTTTCATTTAGGCCCTGAAAACTATAATGCAACACAGGACAGTGGTACTGTCCAGAAATTCTATGCAGTCATGGAATTGTTTCGTCGTCCAATCGTTTTGTTTTGTTGTTCGTTCAATATTTTATGTAATCCATTAACCTATACATATCTTATAGCATCCCTTATAAATGTGTAAGCTAATATAATATGTTCAGGTGCTCAGTTTTATACTAAATCAATAATAGAATCTTTATAAAATGATTGGCCGACATTACGTTCATAATTCTGCTGTGTCGCTTGTTTGTGGATAGCTGAACTTCCTTTTGCTCGACGTTATCATTCTGACTGGGTATGCATTCCCGTGTATATTGTAGAGCTGGTTTCTATTTTTACGAATCATCCAGTTTTAAGGGAAACTTTGCTGAAATTTCTATAGAAATTCAAAGAGTTGGACAATTTCTGAATTCTAGGTTGTGCCTATAATTTTATCCAGGTTTTTCTATCATTCCTTTGAGTTCATATCTATTGTTTCCACATGTTTTGTGCCTCATCTTATGCTTATATTTTGATCATATTATGTGTGATTTGGAGTCCCACAAAGAGGCTGGATATTGGACACACAGTACGGTCACCTGTGATACTACCCGTCTGGGGGACACATCCCCTCTGGTTCAGGCGGGAGTTGAAACACCTAGTGTGACCGGGTGCCATTCACACACTCTGGCCAGAGAGACTAGATATTACTGGCTGTGGGGGACATAGCTCATAACACCTGCCAGGTTTGTTATATACGCGTATATAGCTATAATATGTACTGCATGACTATACATTAGGTTAGTTCAGATGTTCAGTTACCTGATTTGGGGATACAACCCATAACACCAGACATGTTGAGATGGATGATGCATTGGATGAAGCATACAAAAATGACATTTCCACTGTTCAGGATATTGTGGATGAAGAATTACTCGATGAGTTGCATCAGGATGTGGATTATTTTAAAGAATTTGATATGTCGGTGTTCACCCAAACTATGGAAACATCTTTGGCAGACGAAGAGAAAGATTTTATTGATGAAAACGAATCAACTTAGGATGAATTAATTGATGAAACCAAAGAAAGCGAATGACTGATGTTAGTAGTAGTATATTTATGCACAATATTTGTTTTAAAGTTCTTCAGTTTTTTTTTAACAATTGATTAAAGTAATGCATAGTTTTTATAATATTCTTTGATTATACACTTGAGTTTTTATTGATTTTAATTTTTTTTTCCAGATATGGCATCTTGGGGTAAGAAAGGTCCCAATATCCGTGGTGGTCGGACTACGAGTTATACAACATCATCTTTAGCTAGGCATACTACATCTCCACTTACAGTATTGACCCCGATTTCTGACCTGCTCGGCTTAGTAGGTACATATCCCCTTAATTTTTTTGTCGGTCCCCCGAGCACACCACTATTCTATCATATACATGCACCTGGCACATCTTTTAAATCTATGCCACCGACGGGCCCCCACTATCCGTTTGGCAGCCTGCTGGCCTCTCTTTCTTTTCATGCCTCCAGTAGGGTGCTCCCCTCAGCCAGTGCGTGTACGGGGACCTTCACTTCAGACATTAGCAGTACTGGGCACTTCTAGGATGATGATGATACCTACCCTTAGCATGCATCCGTAGAGTATTCCATCTGCATCCCCTTCTACGTCCAGTAGTGTACCATCTCTATCACTATATACATGCCCGAGTTCGAGTACTTCTTCAGGTAGTGGGTCTCCTGTTCCACAGACTCAGGCACAATCTTCTCCATCTGTCACCACTACTGCACGCAAAGGCAAGAAGATACGTACTTCAGACTGTATACCTTTACCTCGTGGTATTGGAACGCTCGATGCCAGTGGTAGGTTGATTATCAGGCTTGACGGCTAAGACAGGTAAGCAATGTTCTATAAATTTTTAAGCAAGAATGACCGCTTGATAGATGGGATAACACATAACGCACGTTTATCCTTTAAGCATTGTACAAAGACTTGACATCTTTGGCATGTCAAAAGTCCATTAGCAATTTCCGTCTAAAAGTGTCTTAAGGGTTCTCAAACCATAACGACACATCTCTTCATATCCTTTGTCATATTGTTTTCTAAAGCTTGTGCCACATGTTGATCGTTTTGCTCGCAATAAAGTGGATCTTAGGCATTTTTCTTCCCCCTTTTTCTACCGTCCTTCACCTTTTCCAAAAGATCACGACCAATAGAATATTTGACATGGTTGCTGAAATTCCTCAGTTAGAATCTTCTGGGATGGATCAGCACGAAAATGTTCGCAAGACTATGAGCCAATGCAATAAAGTCCTAACAGTATTTAGTCTTTTTCTTCTCTTACACTGTTTCAATATGAGCCAATGCAATAAAGTCCAAATAAATGCAATTCTCCTTTAGGCTCCACATTTTGTTAGCAAACGAAATGATGCATGTGGCACAAAGCGCTTCTCAAAATCATCGTGCGTAAAATGGTCTTTTGCATTATAGGATGCATTTTCTTCTTTGATGTGTGTGCGCATTACATGAACTTGTATGTTTCTCTAGGTCTCCAAGGGAATCCATTCCCAAATCCCATCTCCTCTCCGGGCATGCATCTACTCTACACCCAAATTCTGATATCTAAAATCTTTCACATGACCAAACTATCTCTAACTCACTACCCAACTCAAAACCTATTATCCAAAGGATATTTTCAGTCGAATACCTAGGCAAAAGATATTTTCTGTCGAATACCTAGGCAAAAGATATTTTTTGTCGCACAACACAATCTATTCCTTACACAACATCTTTTACACTTTGCATTAACATCCAACTTCTCAACTCACTTAAACAAGCATCGGTCGTTTGATCAAAATCCTTGACTTGACTGCTACATAAAGCACTTGAGCAATCTCTTGTGATACCTATGCATTCTATCACAACCTCCAAATTCAAGCGCTAATCCATTATCCACGGTCTAGGCATTCTCTAAAGCTTACATGCCATTTTTTCTTCAAGACTTTGCTAATGTGCCCACATAGTTTTGTGCATTTCACCACTTTGTTACGGTTTCTTCGTACTTGAACACCGAAGTTGTTCAAGAATTTGCATTTAGAAAGCCAAAATGGCAAGCCAAGCTGAAAATACCTTCCTCTGCAACGACGTCCTTTGGACAACCAGCATATGACACCAAGAGCATTCAGAAAATTCCATTCCCATACAATTTACACGAGAGTCACAACAAAGAAATCAGGTCACTATACGACCGAGCTCACAACCTCACACTGCACCCAACTTACACAATAAACAACCTCCCCTCTATCAAGACTTTCAACGATAATCTTAGCGAACTCAACATACAAGACCTCGCACCTTTACTCCTTAGCCCAATTAAAAGATATTGCACCAAACAGACAAACTACTTCCTAGATACCCATTTCTCAATTCGATCCCAACAAGATCTACACTCTTCTTCCAGCTCTAAAATACAAAGTTCAGGGTCCTGATTGACCCAAAGCAAAACAGTGGTACAACAAAAACCAACAAAGGGAAATTGCAACTCCCAAACCACAAATACACTTTTACAAAGACCAATCCATCAAAGTTAGCTCCATAACTTTTGAAAAGTACAAAGCATGAAAATATCCCAATAAAACCTAAGACAAAGCACAATTTTGGGTTATCTCCAAATCCAGCAAAATCCAAATATCAAACCCCAGTCTGAGTATGCAAATATCCACGTATTCATAGTCATCAGTACACCCAATCGTCATACTAAAGGACGAATGCAGACTCTAGCCAATACATTGGTGTTCAGTGCAATGCAACCAACTTCTCTTGGTGATCTGGTATAGGCGATAAACTGGGCAGAATTTTTTAGGACCCCCTCAAAAATTCCAAAAGGCACAAGCTTGATACTGGGGCAGAAATTTTTGAGATCCCCTCAAAAATTTCAAGAAAGGCATTATAAGATCAACATGATAGCCTTCTTAGCACATTTCATGAAGTAACAATGGCATTCTATTTTTCACACTTTACTTTACTTTTGTTTGCAAGGTATACAGCCCGAAGGGTAGTGATAAGGTGAAAACCACCACGAGGTCCTTTACGAGAAGCCAAGCCAAAGCACTTTATGATGCTCACTTATACTTGATTCGGAAGGGCGTTGATGATGCAAGCTCCGGAGATCATTGGAAGATTATGCACTTGAGCTAGTTGGAATAAGGAATGGAAGACCACAGGGCAGTGGCCGGAGCGCCTAGCCCAAAGTCAGAGCACCTAAGTACAACAGCCACCAAGCGGAGCGCCTAGCCATAGGGCGGAGCGCCTGGGTCATGGCTCCACCAGCCGGAGCGCCTAGCTAGCCCAGGCGGGGCGCCCAAGTTGCAGAGTTTCCTAGCATTTTGTGTGAACTTACTATTTTAGCCCTAGTCGTTCTATTGCATTTCTACCTAGCTAAGGGCTTAGTAGACATTTTATTGGGTTGTAGAAGGGTGATGTAAATAACACACTTCATAATTTATTGCCATTAACACTCCTTGAATATTGAACATTGATGAGCATTGCTCTCCAAAACACTTGTAAACTTTTTGCTTGAATCAATTGGATGAATCCAAGTTGCTCTGCAATCCTCTTTGATCATTCTATTTGCGAGAGCCGGTGTCTCTTGAGGATACTTGCTTAGCGTAGGTTCTACTAGACTCGATCGAGGGTGTACCAAGACATCGTTCCTTGGTGCTACCTTGTAAGTGTTCTTGTCGCGTCCCGCTTTATGGTTACTTATCGCTTCCGTAGTTTGCCCCTTATCAGTTGGTATCAGAGCAAGGATCGGGTGTTTTTTCTACAAACCCTCGTTCCTTGTTCGTAGTGTTTTTAGCGTGCCTTAGTATTATTGTTATTGTTGTTCTTAAAAATTTGAAAAAAAAACAAAAAAAATCAAAAACTGGAAAATCCCAAAAATTTGTTAGAAATTATTGGTTGAATCGATTTTGTTGGTGTTAGTTATCGGGGATTGTTTGTTTATGTAATCCTGTTGATTGGGTACCATCGAAACACGATTTGAAGTTGTGAATCAAAAATCTTGAAAATCAAATCTTAAAGTTGAAAATTCACAAAATTTGTCAGAACTTGTTTGATGTTATGATTTCTTGGATGTTTGGTATCGGGGAATGTTCTACATAGTTAACCCGTCATTTTGATACCCCCATAATATCATTTGGTGTAACGGAATGAAAATCAAAATTTTTGATCTTGAAAATTTTGAAAATTCTTGAAGAACTTGCTCCAAATTCTTGAAACAAACTTGTTGATTGTTTGTTGGATTAAATCATTGTCGTTTGTTATAATATAAAACAACTTTGGGTATCATCAAATATCAAAAACACCTCGAAATCGGTTGAAAATTTTCTTGAAAATCGTCAAAACCGTGCTTTGGTTGAGCTGAGGCGCCAGGCCTAGGCGGACCGCCCAAACCCAGGCGCCCCCCCGCCCACAAAATTTTATGCTGATTTTGGTAAAATTCCTAGGCGGACCGCCTAGTCTCCTGAAGGGTTCCGGGTAGTTGTTTTCTCTAGGTTTTCATGTTTTTTTTGTTTACGTTGCTTCCGGTTAGTACTTTGAGGGTAACACTCCTGCCTAATTAGTACTAATTCATTGAGCGACTAGGATATTCGTGCCTAGAGGAGAGTAGACCTTAAAGAAGACTCGTAGTTAATTTTTTGCTTCAATTGCGCATTAAATAGCTTAACGTTCATTGAGTCCTATCAACTCCACTCTTCCTGAAGAGTATTTGGTTCTTGTGACTTGGATTGATTATCGAGGAAGTTCGCAACTACGAGGAGGCCATTGATCTCAAGCTCGTGTGAATCTACCCAACTTGAGTGAACCCGAGAGGCAATCAAAGGTGAGGGAGCGAGTGAGGACTTTTACTCTAATCTCTTTTGCTTGTTTTTTATTGTTGTAGGTACAATGGCCAACGAAGGAGATGATACTACGAAGAATGCCTTGGCTACTATCCTTGCCAAATTGGATAGCATGAGCCTAAGGATTGAAAACTGTGAGAAGGGGACTTCAAGTGTCCAAACCGAGAAAGGGACCCCGAGTGTCCAAGTTGAGAAAGGGACCCCGAGTGTCTAAGTTGAAGCCGGTGAAGGCACAAATAGATCAACCTTTACCCCGGAACAAGTTTTCGAATTACTTAGGCAACAAAGAGTAAAGGAAGATCGTGATAGACATGAACAAATATTGGGCAATCCCCAACGAGTGGGTATTCCCCACCTTTTGGGTAATTCCCAAAGAAATACTCCACTTCCAAGACCCATTCAGAATGTTCTACTTCTTGAACATGTTGAGCAAGCTCAAGAAGGGAGGAAGATGAGTATGAGGATGGTGATGATGGGGCTCCCTATCCAATTAGGAGAGCCATGGATAAAGGTCGAGGTTTGAATAGGGGTAGAGATCGAGATCGAGATCGAGGTCAACCCATAGGGAATATTTAGAGAAATTGAATGAGGGATTATGATGGTTATGGGGACAACTTTGGAGGCCAACCGTAGCCTTACCGAGGGGGTCATGATAACAATAATCTCAATAGTGTAAAGCTTACTATTCCTACCTTCAAAGGGAGTACTGATGCGGTTGAGTACATTGATTGGAAGTTGACCATGGAAAGGGTGTTTGACACCAATGACATGACCGAGGAGAAGAAGGCCAAATATGCTATTTTGTCTTTCGAATCCTTTGCTTCTACTTGGTGGGAATCGGCCAAGAGGAATAGAAGGAGAAATGCTATGGCCATCAATGTTACTTGGGGTGAGTTGATCCGTGTGATGGATGAGAAGTATTTGACTCAACAATATCATCAAGACCAATTCAAACGTCTTTATGAGTTGAAGCAAGGTTACAAGACGGTTGGGGAGTACTTCAATGAGTTTGAGCAAATCCAGATGACCCTAGACATAGATGGGGAGGAAAATGAACCGGCCGTGATTCGATTTAGAAGTGGTTTGAACCGAGAGATAGCATCTCAATTGAAGTTCCACAAGTATGACAACCACTATGATCCCTATGATGACGCAGTTGAAGCTGAGAAATGGCTGAAGGAAGAGAAATCCACTCGCTACAAGTGTAGCACTCCTACTCCCGTGAGTAAGCCAAAGGAGTGGAAGACTCCTGCACCAAATGCAAGATTTCCAAATGCAAGTGGTGCAAGTGCTAGCAAAAATGCGAAGAAGCCATATGAGAAGTACACACCAAATGTGGGAGGTAATTCTAAAACCCAATTAAATACTCCAACTTCTTCTTCTATTCAATGCCACAAATGCAAAGGGTATGGTCATTTGGTAGAGAGTGTCCCACAAAAAAGACCATGATTGTGATTGGTGAGAATGCTTATGAACAAGATAGTGCACTGGAGGATGAGGGAGAAGAGGGAGATGAGGTGGTTGATGTGGAGGAGGATACGGTTGAGGAAGATGATCCTCACGCTTTCCTCGTTGTGAGGAGAAATTTAGGTGCTATGCTTGTGGAGGATAGTGAGACCTTGCAAAGAGAAAACCTCTTCCATGCTAGATGCCGAGTCAAGGGTGTAGTTTGTTCCATGATTATTGACTCGCGAAGTTGTGCCAATGTTGTTAGTGAAACACTAGTTTCCCAATTGAAATTACCCACTTTGAAACATCCCAATCCTTATCGCTTGCAATGGCTTAGTGAATGTGGGGAACTAAAGGTGGTGAAGCAAGTAATGATTAAGTTCAAGATGGGAAACTATGTGGACGAACACATGTTTGACGTAGTGCCTATGAAAGCTTTCCATATATTGTTTGGTAGACCATGGCAATTTGATAGACATGTGGTTCATGATGGCCGTGTCAACACTTATACGGTCAAGCATGAAGGAAAGAAGTTTGTGCTCAAACCCTTGACTCCTAAGCAAGTAAGTGATGATTACAAGAGCATGAGAGAGTTGAAAGAAGCGGCAAAGGCCAAGTCGGTTTTTGAGACTAAGCCTTTGGCCGAAAGCTTGGTGGTGACTCCACCATCTTCTACCGGTAGCATTTGTGCCATGATGAAATCGGGTGAGCTTTTGAAAGGGAATGATGCCAACAAACTACTCATTTGCCTAGTGCACAAAGGTATGATTATTACTTCCGAATTTGATTATTCTTCTAACCCTTTGCCTAGTGCTTTTGAAAATGTTTTGAAGGATTTTGGAGACATGTTCCCGGATAAAATGCCAAATGTTTTACCTCCTGTTGTTTGCTACGATACACCACTTTACTGTTTTAAGGACCAGTTCCTTAAAATGTGTTCCTTTACTATACGATATGCGGAATTAAAACTGTAAGTAATTGAACACCAGATATTAGTGTGGAAAAACCCCTTGACTCGGGATCAAAAAACCACGACTTACTTCTCAAGTAGGATTTCAACTTCACTATGTAAAAAGACCCACTTGGTTACAAGACTCACTCTTACTAACCTAGGACTAACTCTAATCCTTTAGTGATCTTTCTCACGATCAGTGAAGTTGTGTCAAGTCCACGACTTGAACCAGAAAGTTTACAACTCAATTATTGCCTACTACAGTTGAACTAAGACTTGAACTTTTACAAGATTCAATCTAAAGAACAGGTTCTAACTTAGTTCTGCTGTAGCTAACTGATTACACAGATAAGCTAATGACTCTTTTAAACTTTTGCTCGATGCTCTCTGTATTTGTGCACACTTCTATGGCTGATATGCTCCACGTTTAATAGCTCCAGCAGCCAAGAAGTCTTGATCAATTAGAACTCCAAAGCTCCCTTGAGTTTGAGTCCTAATCGGATTCTACTCTTTAGAATCCGGATCTTCTATCCTTTATCCTTTGTTTATGCAATCTTTTCGTATCCGTTTAGACCTGCATAATTATCAAGATAAACATTAGGATTAGGATAATTAATAATATCTCAACTTAAACGATTTTGCATGAATTATCTATTTAGCTGCAGTGATTCAAAGGAACAGGTCCTTTGAATCTGTTCCTCAGTCATCAGTCAAAACTCCAAGCTTATCCAAGCTAGCATTTTCCCCCTTTTTGATGATGACAAATTCATAAGCATAGCTTCATATCCTTAATGTCCTGAAGTACAACTTAAGCTCAAAAAACAGTCAGTAGAGACTTTATTCATCATTAAGGAACAGATTTTAATTAGGTATAACTTCATGCAAAATCCGACTTACTCTTCCCCCTTTTGGTATCATTGAAAAGGTTGCATAAAAAAATATAACTCAAGGTTAGAATTAATCAGCACATGGCCATTGAGGCAACTCAAAATGCAAACAGAAATCAGATTAAAGCAACTGCAAAACAATGATATTAGCCATCAAAGACAATTCATTTAATCAAAAGATGAAACCAGGGGATACAAGCAAGTACTACAGAATTATTCAAAGACTAAAGAAGAAAAAGACTAAGGAACTAGACTAGGCTAAATCCCACTAGGCAATAGATGGCTAAAGGCTAAGGTGGTCAGGATGTGGAAGGACCAAGTCCCTGAGACTTGTTAAGCAACTCAAACATCTGCTTGATCATTCTTTCATTGGTCTCTTTTGCTCTTTTGCCTTTGAGGCCTCGGCCTTTCAGTAATTCTTCTCCTCTTCTAACCTTGCTATCTCAGCAGCCTGAATAGCAACCTGTTGCCTAAGTGCCCTCACTTTATTGTTCAATGGCTGCCTCCCAACACCAGCCTGTGGAGGATCAGCCTGAACTAGCAGATCACGACTGATCAATGTGGCACAGCTAAATTTTTTCTTCTTTGTATCCTTCACTACCCCTTCCAAGGGAATCTTCAATTTTGCAAACACATCAGTTAAAATGAAACCAAACGGCAAGGAATGCTTTCTCTTCCCAGCAATCACCCTTTTTATCAGGTGGATCATAAAGCTGGGCCAATTGATCTGCTTTTCAGTGTCCAACAGTTCCATAAGGACCAGGTCCATGAAACTGGCAATTCCTCTTTTTTCCTGCCTTGGCATCACGACTTTGTTCACAAATTCAAATAGTACTTGATGCTGTGGGTGCATCTCACTTTTCTGCACAGCCCTGGGTTTTTCTTCTCCTTCATTCTCAGCAAACTTCCTAGTGATTTCCAAATCAGTCGGCAAGTTTGTCAAGTCAGGCCAAACCTTCTTGACATAACTATCATACCCAGTAAAAGGAATACCCAACAGCTCACCAAGTTCCCTGGTATCAAACATTATCACATTTTCATTAACAGAGGTAGTAATCCTGTCTTCTTTGATGGAGCAGTTCTTGTAGAATTCTTGCACCATCCCCTTTGCACACCTGCCAGAAATCTTAAGGACCATGTCCCTCCAGCCCTGAGCATGCAGTTTTTGCAGCAACCATAGCATCCCTTCTTCTTGCACATCAAACAATACTCTACCTTTCAACACCTTCCTGGTAAGCATGTCATCATGAATACAGTGTACAGACTCATCACCTTCAGCTTCACTATCACTTTCATCTCCAGCAAAAGACTCATCACTGTCACTAGCAAAACTTTCAGACACAACAACTCTTTTGGAGGACCTGGTCCTCTTAGCAGACTTTTCTGCAGCCTTAGAAGAACTTCTTGTTACCCGTCCTTGAACAACTTTTCTTTTCTTAGAATTAGGAGCAACCTCCCCAGCATCTGCCATCTCATCATCTTCACCAAAATCATCAAATTCAATATCCTCCACTTCTTCCTCTTTAACAACCTGTTTTCCTTTCCCTTTTCTGCTCCTTTCTAAAGCAGCAGCTAATTGTTCATCAGCAGCTTTAGCAGCACTTCTTGTCCTCCTAACCCTAGAAGCAGGGGTTGAGACAGAAGGAACAGGTCCTTTTGCCTTAGAGGAGCTCTCAGCTTTCATTTTAATTCCGGGCTTATAACTATCACCTATTTTCTTCAACTTAGCAGCAATTTCAGCAGTTACATGGTCATCAATGGGTCCCTTTCTAGCTAATTTTATTTTCAGACTCCTAATGTTGATCAAATCCACCAAGGGCCTATCACTATCACTTATAGCTTCATCAACATCTATAACATTCTCCATGGGTGCTCTAAAAGCAGCCTCTGGAGACCCCGATGACCCATGCATGGGTGCTTCCAACCTCTTAACTGTTTCCCCCTCAAGAACAGCCTTAGACCCCTCTCCCTTTTCTTCCTCATCTATCACAACATTCAAAGGATAGGTAAAGTTTACCTGATATTGATACAAGACCATAGCGCGTGACAAATCCTCAACCTGCTCAGCAATTGATTCAGCCGTGGGAACTGGTCTTTCCCCCTGAATTTTAGGTTCAGTTTTTTCTGGGATTGTTTCAGAAATTTCAGGTTTTAGGTCAGTGGTATCCATGGGTGAGGAAGGATTGAGATTTTGTGGTAGTTCAGCAGTGGGTGCAGTTGAAGAATTATCAGAAGAAAGAGACATTCTTGCAATTCGAATTAAAAGATAATTAACTATTCTTTCTGAAATTTTGAGAATTTTAATTGATGAACAAGGTAAAAGAATAATGGGGGAGAAGGAGTGTATTTATAAGGTGAATTAGGTAGTAGAAATAGAGTAGGAATCGATCACACTTACTTCAGCACAACATGCAACCGTTATGGATTCTTGGGAGTCTCCCGGAGAAATAGAGCCGTTGGGCTGCCAGGTTACCTTTTCAGAGTGGGAACTGTTCCTCCGATGGGACTCTTATGCAATTTGGATATGGTTAGGAAACTTAGTGGGATTTATCCTAATTATAAGTTACCTATAGCCTTTGCACTTCTAAATTAACTGAACAATAACGAGTACATACCTGATTTTAACACGAAAATTCAGTGTCCTTCCAGTTTGCAACATTTTTTATCATCTGAAATTCTAAGAGCATAAGGGTAACATCATTCAATTTTAGCAACTCTAAATAAGAAGTATGGCATAAGAGTATACATTTAAGTATTAAGCTGGACTGAATCATTCATAATGACTTGAATAAAATTCATTTTAAGTACAATTTTCTAGCCAATTATGAAGTAAAGCATTGATGATTTTATGTGAATTTAATCATCCCTAATTCCAATCTATTTCTTTCAAAATCATCTCTACCTAGAGCTTTTGTAAAAATGTCAGCAATTTGCTTTTCAGTGGGACAAAATGCTATGGTGATCAAACCTTTTTCATAGTTGTCTCTTAGGAAATGATATCTTATATCAATGTGTTTAGTCCTTTTGTGATGCACTGGATTTTTTGTCATGTTAATAGCACTAGTGTTATCACAATAGATAGGAACAGTTCCTACATCAACACCAAAATTCTGTAATTATTGTTTGATCCATAATAACTGTGAACAACATGAAGCAGCTGCCACATATTCAGCCTAAGCACTGGAAAGTGCCACTGAATTTTGTTTCTGGTTCCCCAAGAAACCAAACACTCACCAAGAAAATGTGTCATACCTGAGATACTTTTTCTATCAACAAGGAAACCTGCATAGTCAGCATCTGTATATCCAACAAGATTAAAACTACCACCTTTTGGATACCAAAGTCCCAAGGGACCTGTTCCTTTCAGATACCTCAATATTCTTTTAACAGCTTTCAAATGAGATTCCTTAGGATCTGATTGAAACCTGGCACACAAACCAACACTGAACACAATATCAGGTCTACTAGCAGTTAGATAAAGTAGAGAACCTATCATACCCCTATACAATTTTTGATCAACTGATATTCCATGTTCATCAAGATCCAATTTTGTGGCAGTGGCAATAGGTGTGTCAATTTCCTTAGCATTATCCATATCAAATCTTTTAAGTAATTCCTTAACATACTTCTGTTGATGGATCATAGTTCCATTTGAGGTTTGCTTAATTTGTAAACCCAAAAAGAAATTGAGTTCACCCATCATGCTCATCTCAAATTCACTCCCCATCAAGTTTGCAAATTCCTTACTTAAATTTTCACAAGTAGCACCAAAGATTATATCATCTACATAAATTTGAACAATTAAGAGATGCTTACCTTTTTCTTTTAAAAACAATGTACTATCAATTTTACCTCTCTTGTATCCATGGTGGAGTAGAAATTTTTATAGTCTTGCATACCATGCTCTTGGTGCCTGCTTGAGCCCATACAAGGCCTTGTCCAACTTGTACACATGTTCAGGGAACTGTTCACTTTCAAAACCTGGAGGTTGCTTGACATACACTTCTTCTTTCAAGTAACCATTCAGAAACGCACTCTTAACGTCCATTTGATGTAGAGTAAATTCCATGTATGTAGCAAAGGATATAAAAAGTCTTATTGCTTCCAATCTTGCAACTGGAGCAAAAGTCTCATCATAGTCGATGCCCTCCTCTTGACTGTATCCCTGAACGACTAGCCTGGCCTTATTTCTTGTTACCATGCCATCCTCATCAAGTTTGTTTTCGAAAACCCATTTGGTTCCAATTATGGACCTGTTCCTTGGCTTGGGTTCCAGATGCCAAACTTGACTTCTTTGGAATTGATTCAATTCTTCCTGCATAGCATTAATCCAATCTGCATCCTTCAGTGCTTCTTTCACATTTTTGGGTTCCACAAGAGATAGGAAAGCCCTAAAGGCACACAGATTGTGATTTTTGACTGCTGATCTAGTTTGAACCCCAGCAGTCTTATCTGAGATTATTTGATCCACAGGATGTGACCATTGATACTTGTACGGCTTGGGTGTCAATCCATTGTCAGAAGTCCTCAGCTAAGGAACAGTTCCTGATAGAGTAGCACTACCAGTTTGTGAGGTGGAACCAACATTTGTTCCCCCTGTTTCAGTGCCACTCTTCTCAGTTCTGTCCTGAGGAACAGTTCCTTGCAGTTCACTACTCATATCCAGAGTCTGCATTTGTGGATTAAGTTCATAATCTCTCAGCATTCCAATTTCTTCATCCTCCTGTACCTGTTCTTGAGTGAGACTGTCAGTTTCATCAAATTTAACATGCATGCTTTCTTCAATTTTCAATGTTTTCTTGTTAAACACCCTATAAGATTTACTATTTGAAGAATAACCAACAAAGATTCCCTCATCACTTCTAGGATCAAACTTTCCTAAGGCATCCTTTCCATTGTTATGTATAAAACATTTGCAACCAAAAGCCCTGAGATGAGAGATATTGGGTTTTCTTCCCTTAAGCAATTCATATGGGGTCTTTTCTATTAATGGCCTTGTCATACATCTATTTATTATGTAGCATGCAGTATTAATAGCCTCAGCCCAAAATTTTTGAGGAAGATTTCTAGATATTAACATAGTCCTTGCCATTTCCTCTAGAGTCCTATTTTTCCTTTCCACTACACCATTTTGCTGTGGAGTTCTAGGTGAAGAAAAATTATGATTAATGCCATTTTCATTACAGAAATTAAAAAATATATGATTTTCAAATTCAGTTCCATGATGCGACCTAATGGCAACAATATGATTACCTAGAGTTCTTTGAGCTTTCTTAGCAAAAATTGAAAATGCATTAAATGCTTCTTCTTTAGATGCAAGAAATATAGTCCATGTAAATCTGGAGTAATCATCCACCAATACCATAACATACTTCTTACCTCCACGACTCATTGTTCTCATTGGACCACATAAATCCATATGGACCAGTTCCAAAGGTTTAGTGGTACTTACCTGTTTCTTCGGTTTGAAGGAGGACTTTACCTGCTTCCCCCTGGCACATGCTTCACATACTTTTTCATCATTAAACTTGATGTTAGGAAGACCGATCACCAAGTCTTTGGACACAAGTTTGTTCAATTGTGAAAGACTGGCATGTCCTAGTCCTCTGTGCCATAGGAGGGGATCATTTTGCACCACACTTAAGCAACTCAAGCTTCCATCAGATAGTGTCAGCAAGTCTACTTTGTAGATGTTTCCATGCCTGTTTCCCTGCAAAATAATCTCTCCAGAATTTTGGTTAGTCACAGTGCATCCAGTAGATGAGAAATTTACATTATTACCTTTGTCACACAATTGAGATATGCTCAATAGCAATGCTTCAGCCCATCTACTAGAAACACATTATCTATACAGTGTGAATCAGACCTACCTACCTTTCCAATTCCAATGATTTCCCCTTTCTTACCATTACCGAAGGAAACACTTCCTCCTTGGAAGGCTGAGAGTGAAAGGAACAGTTCCTTATGTCCTGTCATGTGCCTTGAACAACCACTGTCCATATACCATTTGTGGTTTATCTCCTTCACTCTAGCCTGCAAAAGAAAACTAGGGGTTAATTTTAAGAACCCAAACTAGTTTGGGTTCCTTTCCTTTAGAAAAAGGATGAATCAGATCTCTCCTAGCCCAGAATGGTAATGGTTTCTTTGTGTGAACAGTTTTCCTTTTTACAGAATGTTGAACAGGTTTATAGGACCTATTTTTCTGTTTCACAGAATTTTGAACAGGTTTATAGGACCTGTTCCTCTGGGCAGCCCTTTTTAAAGATTGACAATTTTCTTTCCGGTGGCCAGTGTTCCCACAATGAGTGCATAGCCAGTTTTCAAGAAATGATAAGTACTTACTCTTTGGATCCCATTTGGATGAACTCTGTGCTTTCAAGAATCCAATACCTTTCTTGTTACTACTATGATTTTCCTGTAACCATTCTAGCGCTTCAGAAGACTTGTTCCATTCTACAGTTTTTCTTAGTTCCATTTTTTGTTTAACCAAGTCTTCTTCTAAAGATCTTATCTTCTCATCTTTTTTACACAGTTCATCAACTGTGACTTTCAGTTTCTCTTCAGAAATGATCTGATGAGAATTAGCAATGCCTTTACCTTTTTCAACTGTTTTAACATTTTCTAGTTCCTGAGCAGTTGATTCAAGTGTGAGGACCTGTTCCTCAAGCATGCTAATCTTCCTTTCCAGAAAATCATTTTTAAATATTTCCTCTTTGCATTCTGCTTCTAAACAATCAATTTTATCATGCAGTTGATGATTGTCATCCCTTAGAGATTTAAATTCATTTAGCACAATATGGAATACTTTAATCGATTTTTTTCTAGACATGCTTTTTACATCTTCTTTAAGTTTAGAAACAAATACCTCAGCATCTTCTTCATTTTCTAAATCTCCAAGAGCCATTAGAGCAAGATCCTCATCCAGATCCTCATCAGTTATTTCGTCTTCACTGTCTTGCCATCCTGCAACCATTGCTTTGGGATTTCCACTTTTCTTATGGACCTGTTCCCTAGCCTTTTTCCTTTCCTCAATGAATCTCTTCCTCCATTCTCCTTCCATAATTGGACATTTGCTGATGTAGTGCTCCGAGCTTCCACATTTGTGGCATTCTCCAGCCTGTTTCATGTTAGTAGACCTGCCATGTCCAGTAATTGCCTTTTTCTTAATCAAATATTTCTGAACACTTTTAGCAATAAGGACCAGGTCCTTATCATCAATAATCTTATCAGCTGCAGTCAAGGCTAGGTTAGGCTCAGTTTTAACTGGAACTCCTATGTTTTTAACCTTTTTCCTTAGTTCATAAGTCTTTAAATTGCCTATAAGTTCATCTAAGGATAGAGTGGTTAAATCTTTGCTTTCTATGATAGCACAAGCTTTGATCTCCCAAGAATCTGGAAGAAACCTAGTTAGAATCTTTTCTACTCTATCTTCCACAGTTAAAACCCTTCCCAAAGAGATAAGTTCAGAAGCAATGGCATTAAATCTAGTATACATTTCAGAGATTGACTCTTCTTCTTTCATTTTAAAACTTTCTTATTCAGCATAAAGAAGTGTACCTCTGGACCTTTTTACCTGACTTGTTCCTTCGTGTGCAACTTGTAGAGCATCCCAAATCTCCTTTGCAGTGGCATACCTTCTGATTCTAGTGCATTCGTCAGGACTAAGTCCACCAACAAGCCACTTCCTAGCTTTTGCATTCTTTTCCCATTGCTTTATGTCTTCAGCATTGCATTCCTTCCTTGTTTTGGGAACATCGTTTCCCTCAGCATCCTTCTTCATTGGGATCATAGGACCTTCAGTTACTATGTCCCACAATTCATAGTCCTCTGCTTGAAGGGGATCACACATCCTCTCTTTCCACCATGAATAGTATTTCCCATTGAAATAAGGAGCTCTAACCATTGACTGACCCTCACTGTTTTCTCGTGATGTACTCATCTAATCCTAGGTGTTAGCCTTTTCAAGGATAACCCACTCTGATACCAATTGTTATTTCCCACGATACACCACTTTACTGTTTTAAGGACCAGTTCCTTAAAATGTGTTCCTTTACTATACGATATGCGGAATTAAAACTGTAAGTAATTGAACACCAGATATTAGTGTGGAAAAACCCCTTGACTCGGGATCAAAAAACCACGACTTACTTCTCAAGTAGGATTTTAACTTCACTATGTAAAAAGACCCACTTGGTTACAAGACTCACTCTTACTAACCTAGGACTAACTCTAATCCTTTAGTGATCTTTCTCACGATCAGTGAAGTTGTGTCAAGTCCATGACTTGAACCAGAAAGTTTACAACTCAATTATTGCCTACTACAGTTGAACTAAGACTTGAACTTTTACAAGATTCAATCTAAGGAACAGGTTCTAACTTAGTTCTACTGTAGCGAACTGATTACACAAATAAGCTAATGACTCTTTTAAGCTTTTGCTCGATGCTCTCTGTATTTGTGCACACTTCTATGGCTGATATGCTCCACGTTTTATAGCTCCAGCAGCCAAGAAGTCTTGATCAATTAGAACTCCAAAGCTCCCTTGAGTTTGAGTCCTAATCGGATTCTACTCTTTAGAATCCAGATTTTCTATCCTTTATCCTTTGTTTATGAAATCTTCTCATATCCGTTTAAACCTGCATAATTATCAAGATAAATATTAGGTTTAGGATAATTAATAATATCTCAACTTAAACGATTTTGCATTAATTATCTATTAGCAGCAGTGATTCAAAGGAACAGGTCCTTTGAATCCGTTCCTCAGTCATCAGTCAAAACTCCAAGCTTATCCAAGCTAACACCTCCCTTGAGGGGCATTGAACATCAAATCGACTTTGTCCCGGGATCCCAAATCCCAAATAAGCCGGCCTATATAAGCAATCCCGAGGATACAAGGGAGTTGCAAAAGAAAGTGGATGAATTGCTTAGAAAAGGCTTGGTGACAGAGAGCTTGAGCCCATCTGTCGTTTCCGTCATTCTTGTACCAAAGAAAGATGGCACATGGAGGATGTGTGTGGATTGCTGAGTGGTCAACAAGATCATGGTAAAGTATCGACATCCCATACCTCGTTTAGATGATATGTTTGATGAGTTAAGTAGTTCTAGCATCTTTTCAAAGATAGACCTTAGGTCCGGTTACCATCAAATCCAGATGAAACCCGGGGATGAATGGAAAACCACATTCAAGACAAAGTTTGGTCTATATGAATGGATGGTGATGCCCTTTGGCCTCTCCAACGCACCTAGTACTTTCATGAGGCTAATGAATCATGTGTTGAAGCCATTCATCAACAAATTCATGGTCGTTTACTTTGATGATATTTTGATATATATTAAGTCATTAAACGACCATGTTGATCACTTAAGGCAAGTGCTTGAAGTGTTGAGAGTTGAAAAGCTCTATGCTAATTTTAAGAAATGTGCCTTTGGTGTTGAAAAGGTAGTCTTTCTTGGGTTTGTTGTGAGGTCCCAATGAGTGGAAGTGCATGAGTCCAAGGTAGAGGCCATACGTGATTGGCCTACTCCAATTACCGTATTTCAAGTTAGAAGCTTTCATGGTCTTGCTAGTTTCTATAGGAGATTTGTGAGGGACTTTAGTGCGATTGCCGCTCCCCTCACCGAATTGGTGAAGAAAGACCAACCTTTTGTGTGGGGAGAGCCTCAAGAGAAAGCCTTCCAAGAATTGAAAAGTAGGTTGAGTACCGCCCTTCTATTGAAATTGCCTGACTTCGGAAAGGCATTTGAGGTTGAATGTGATGCCTCGGGGATGAGAATTTATGGTGTTTTAATGCAAGATGGAAAACCCATAGTCTACTTTAGTGAAAAATTGAAGGGTGCAACCTTGAACTACTCTACGTATGACAAGGAGTTGTATGCCCTAGTGAGAGCTCTTGCTCATTGGCAACACTACCTTTGGCCTAGAGAATTTGTGATTAAGAGTGATCATGAGTCACTCAAACATCTTAGGGGCCAAGAGAAGTTGAACAAAAGGCATGCCAAGTGGGTAGAGTTCTTTGAGTCTTTTCCCTATGTCATTCAATACAAGAAGGGGAAAGACAATGTTGTGGCGGACGCACTTTCTAGGAAGTTTGTTCTTGCCACCACTCTTACCTCAAAGCTCATGGGTTTTGAGAGCATCAAGTTGATGTATGCTCATGACCCTAAGCTAAAGAGCATCTATGAAGCTCTTGAGAAAGGAGAAAGAGTTGAGAAATACCAATTGGTAAATGGCTATATCTTTAAAAATGGTAAAGTTTGCATACCCGAGTCCTCTTGGAGAGAATTGTTTATGCTAGAAGCACATTGTGGAGGTCTCATAGGTCATTTTGGGAAAAAAAAAACCTTGGCAATTCTCAAGGAACAATTTCATTGGCCAAAGATCGGGGTGCAAGTTGAAAAGCTTTACAAAAATTGCCTTGAGTGCAAGCATGCTAAATCCAAAGCAAACCCCCATGGTTTGTATACTCCTCTCCCCGTACCTACTAGCCCATGGATGGATATTTCTATGGACTTTGTTATGGTATTACCACGGTCTAGGGGGGACATGATAGCATTTATGTTGTCGTGGATAGGTTCTCCGAGATGGCTCACTTCATTCCATGCAGAAAGTGTGATGATCCACAACATGTTGCTTCTTTGTTCATTGATAATGTGTTAAAGGTGCATGGTGTGCCTCAAACAATTGTGAGTGATAGAGACACCAAGTTCCTTAGCCATTTTTGGAGAAGCTTGTGGGGTGCCCTTGGCACCAAGCTATTGTTCTCTACGTCCCACCACCCACAAACTGATGGGCAAACCGAGGTGGTGAACCAAACTTTGGGTTCTCTTCTTAGAGCCATGACCTGAGGTAAGGCCGGGACTTGGATTGAAAAGTTGCCTCTTATGGAGTTTGCATATAACCGAACATTGCATAGCATGTTTGGTATGACTCCATTTGAGTGTGTTTATGGCTTTAACCCATCGATTCCCCTTGATCTAACCCCTTTGCCAAGGGAAATGGTTGTTAATTTTAAAGGTAAAACCCGAGCTAAGCCTTTGGTTGAACTCCATGCTAATGTGAAGAAGAACTTAGAGGAAGCTTATGAAAAAGTGGCCTCCAAGAAAAACAAGGGAAGCAAGAAGGTGGAACTCAAGAAGGGTGACTATGTGTGGGTACACTTTCGCAAAGAAAGGTTTCCAAACCTTAGGAAAGGGAAGTTGGCACCCCGAGGAGATGGACCCTTCCAAGTGCTTTCAAAGATAAACAACAATGCTTATGTGGTCAACTTGCCAATTGAGTATAATGTTTCTGATACATTTAATGTTTGTGACTTGGGGGAAACCACCAAGAGGTAGTGATACAGCCCGAAGGGTAGTAATAGGGCGGAGCGCCTAGCACCATGGCCAGTGGTGCTCACAAGGCGGAGCGCCTGACCCATAGGCGGAGCTCATGGGTCATGGCTCCACCAGGCGGAGCGCCTAGCTAGCCCAGGCGGGGCGCCCAAGTTGCTGAGTTTCCTAGCTTTTTGTGTAAACTTACTATTTTAGCCCTAGTTTGTTCTATTGCATTTCTACCTAGTTAAGGGCTTATTAGACATTTCATTGGGTTGTAGAAGGGTGCTATAAATAACACCCTTCTTCATTTATTAACATTAAACCCTTCTTCATTTATTAACATTAACACTCCTTGAATATTGAACATTGATGAGCATTTCTCTCCAAAACACTTGTAAACTTTTCGTTTGAATCAATTGGATGAATCCAAGTTGCTCTTCAATCCTCTTTGATCATTCTATTTGCGAGAGCCGGGTGTCTCTTGAAGATAGTTGCTTAGCGTAGGTTCTACTTGACTCGATCGAGGGTGTATCAAGACATCGTTCCTTGGTGCTACCTCGTAAGTGTTCGTCGCGTCTCGCTTTATCGTTACTTATCTTTTCTGTGGTTTTCCCCTTATCAGGTAGACAGCCCGATGAAGAAACAACATGACAAGGGGACAATTATACAAGATATAGCAGCAGAGTGCAACACAACAACTATGCAAGTCGACCTCCCTTAGAAAACTCACAAATTTTATTTGATCGCAGGTTTACACAGGTACCGAGTATACCTAACAATTCTTGCAAAGCAACATCCATCAATTTGACAAAGCATAGAATCCATGTCGGTAGATATATAGGGTCCGCATCGATGGACATGACATAAATTGCAGAGGCTTAGAGTCCATGACGGTAGATATATAGGGTCCGCGTCGGTGGACATGACATCAATTTGAGAAGCATAGAATCCATGTTGGTGGATGTATAGGGTCCACGTCGGTGGACATGAAATCAATTTGAGAGGCATAGAATCCATGTGGTGGATATATAGGGTCTGCGTATGTAACAGCCCAAGCCCGCTAGTGATACTGTCTGTTTTGGGCCTTGGCCTTGGCCCGTAGGACTTTAAAACGTGTCACTAGGGTCTAAGGCTAGTTAACTTATATATCCAGCATCTCTGTGTTATGCCGATGTGGGACACTTAACCCTTAGCTGGGGTGTTACATACACCCCCTCTTATGGACTCAGCGTCCTCGCTGAGGTTTGCCCCGCATACCGGGATTTGCCTAGACTCGCCACGGAGGTTTGCCCCGCGTATAATGATTCGCCTACACTCAGCATTGAACTCTGACCTACATCGATAAGGCTGATATGAAGTGGCTCTGATACCATCTGTAACAGCCCAAGCCCGCTAGTGATACTATCCGCTTTAGGCCTTGGCCCGAACGGCTTTAAAATGCGTCACTAGGGTCTAAGGCCAGTTAACTTATATACCCAGCATATCTCCTATGTTATACCGATGCGGGACACTTAATCCTTAGTTAGGGTGTTACAGCGTCGGTGGACATGACATCGATTTGAGAGGCATAGAATCCATGTTGGTGGATACATAAGGTCCACATTGGTGGGTGACGAGCTCTGGGCGTATAGAAAATTACTGCTCGTACTCTGTCAAATTATAGTATAGTTTAAGATATCGTCCACAGAGATTGGAGAATCTATCCTACAAATTTCTATTATCGATCCTACTATTTAAGAGAGTCAATTTCAGGTGAAAAGAGTTGGATTTATAATCTACTTGACAACAAGAAAATTTATTTTTGATTTTCTTAAAATAAAAGAGTTGGGATTTCATGAATTCACTTGGTATAAAATTATAATGAAAGTCTGGTATTTCATTTTCTATTCCACATATCAATCGCTCAATTATGCCTCTTTCGATTAGCATAACAAAAGCAATTAATACTACTATAAGTTTCTAAATTAATTATACCTCTTTCGATTAGCAGAATAAATTGATTAACTTATAGTATTGGAGTAAAAAAAAAATACTTTTCTTGAATGAGTACATTGTATAAACAAAAACCTCTTTCGATTAGCTTTTGTTAAATTCCAAAACTTGGCTAAATGATTTTCTTCTCTCGAATGAAAAGCTCAAATATCAAGATAAAGAATTTTGAGTGATTAAATATAACTATTTCAAATTATCACGAGAATATATTTAGTTATCACTATTTCAAATTTAATTTTTGTTTCTTTCGATAACAAAAATTAGCAAGAAATATTATAACATAAATATATAGACTTGATAAAGTTGAATAACATAATATTTAATACTCTGATGTAAGAATTTGACAAAGTAGGATTCTCACTCAAGAATAATAAAAATACCGAATATTTTATTATAATAAAATACCAAGCTTCAACACTGATCCCAACTTAAAAGAAATTACTCCATGGAGAAAATACTAAATACTACAAAAGTTGAAATACTTAGGTATTTTAGAAAGGAAAAATAAAACTTTAAAACTTTAAAAGCTTAAGCCAATATCATAGAGAGTATTTGGCTTTTACAAAGACAAAGGATGATTTTTACAATGAAACTTAGGTAGCTATTTATAGAAAATGCTTTGCCGATGTCTCGGTGAAATCTGGCGATGGCTCGGTGAAACTTTTGCCGATGTCTCGGTGACCTTTGTCGATGGATCGGTGGAACTTGTCGATGCCTCGGTGAACTCTACCGATGGCTCGGTGGAACTTTTGCCGATGTCTCGGTGACCTTTGTCGATGGATCGGTGGAACTTTTCCTGATGTCTCGGTGAAACTTGCCGAAGGCTCGGTGAAATTTATCTTTTTGTCTTATTTTTCTTTTCATTTTCTTCCATTTCCATTTTCTCGTTAACCTGCAATATTAACTAAATATATGCACACAAATAAAATATAATCACATATATTTTAACATATTTACTTAATTAATATTATATAAATTACAACTATCAAATTCCCCCATACTTGAATTTTTGCTCGTCCTCGAGGAAAATAGAATAGTAGTTACTTTTCATTATCATTGCTTCTCTGTAAAATAAAAAATCTAGGCAAATAAAATTTTTTCACTACGTCAAACAATTTACTTTTCCATTTTTATCAAATCTTACCTTGCTTTTGACTTTGTATTTGCTTAACAAAAACCAATATCTATCACTTTATGTCTCAATAAAAATTGATCATTTTATGATCTTATAAACAAAATGTAACCATTTTTCGTTCATAGACTTGCTCCTTATGTCATTCTCAATAACTCAACACAAAACCCATAATATATTTATGGCATTTATTTGGCTGGTGGATTGGTTTGGATTTTTTATAATATGGAGAGAAATATTATAAGGTGACTTTACATAGCTTTGCTATTCTTGAGCAATAGAATTTACAACTCTTTTATTTCATTTAAGGTGGCCTGCGTGGGTCACCCCTTTTCTTTTTTTTTTATTTTTCTGCTCCAACTTTTTTTTTTTTTTTTTAAAGTCACCTTATATCACAATATTCTCAGAACCACAATGCTATATCTTGACTCTTTTTTTTTTCATTTTCTGAAAGGATATATATATGATAGGTAAAAGGAAGCATGCCTTTCAGGATTTAGTGTTTGTCTGTACTTTTATTTTAGAAAGACATTTAGGAGCAAGTTCTACTAAAAGATATAGGTTTCACCTGTTTTAGACCATAAAATTTCTCAAGTTGAATGATTCTTTAAGCTTGAGATATTCGCTTTTGCCTTCACAAATGAAAATCATCAGCTTAGAAGTTAGATGATAAAAATCAAAGAAATAAATGTTTGTAACGAGTGAAAAAACTTTAACTTGTAGATTTATTATATACAAAGTGCAACAACCAAAAGAGTAACTATGTATGATTGGCTAAAGCAGAAGACTGCCAAAGTAATCAATATGCATGAACTCAAAGGGCATATGTCTCCTGAAACTCGAAGACCCAATTAAATATCACATGGAAAAATTTCATATCAACATCAAAAATTTAAAGGCAAGCAGTGAATGTCTTGTTATATTTACTCTAAGGAGGAAAGCACATGACACAAGAAGAAATAAAAAAGTTCACTTCACTTGACATAGGAAATAATTATATTTTTATGATGCAAAACATCAATCCTTGAAGAGACAGAAAAAGATTAAAAAAAAAAACTTTTAGGTTGTAGTATATATATAAAAGCACATATATAATTATATTATATCAAGTATGTAAATAAGATATATATCCAAAAACTAAACTCTTTTTTTTTAAATAAAAATATTATACCATCAAAACAATATCAAAGACATAAAACTGTTAGTGAGCCAAACATTAGTAGAAATAATCCAAAATACTAAAACACAAGAGATTTAGATAAGATAAGAAAATACTAATATTGCATCTAATAATTTACAATACTTGGGGTAGTTTCACATTTTAGGCATCTATGTGGGCCCGCAAAAAAAAACTTTAATATTTAATATTGAAGGGTACTGTCTATTACCTATTTACTAAACAGTAGCGATCAATATTTCCAACATAGATTTTTCTTCTATCTCCCCCAACCTGAATATTGTCATTCTCCAGGATGACCAAAGTCTCTTAAAGACTTTGCAAAATGACTTCCTACAGCTTCTAAGTTCTTCTCCTTCAACACTTCAACTTTTATTTACAAACTAAAAGCAACAACCAAAAGCATCAAACATAAACCACAACTCCAGCATAGTCCTATCTTTTCTTATAATATATTTTCTCACATGTAAAAGGATTACACTTAAAATATATTAGTAAAAAAAAAAATCCACTTAATCATAAATTTAGCTATAAACTAGAAATATGAAAATATTTTTGGCTTTCAAAAATACAGTCACAGAAGAAAGCTTGAAAGAAACTGTGACCACACATATTCTATGTGCAATAGGCTGGAAAATTTTTAGACCTTACCAGTCATAGGTCCTAGTTTAATATAAACTAGAAAATTACCTGTGCCTATATTAGATTAACATAAGCAAATAGTTAACCAACCAGTTACTCAGGCATACCGATCACCATGGAATTGCTCCTGTGTAGGTGACACTGTTTTTGTAGAGGCCATCATTTACAGTTCCGGTTGTCACTAACCTGGATATTAACCAGATCAATTGATTAAGTATTTGATCAAACAAATCTATATTGGACTTATAAGGCTCCAATGCTTCACCCTCAATGGCTACGGGTTTGAAAAGTAGTTCTGAGTTTAACGTCGTCAGCTCGACTTATTTTGGTTCATGCTACATCACCGAATTTCAATAGCAAAAGCTTGTTTTTCATACTGTCCTCCAAAATATAACTTCAACCTGTGCCCGTTCACTTTGAATTTCTCACCTCCATTGAGTCTTTGAATCTCAATTGCTCCATATGGGGTAATATCAGTTACTACAAATGGACCAGTCCAGCGGGATTTAAACTTTCCAGGAAATAGTCTTAATCGACTATTATACAGAAGCACTTGATCCCCAGTCTGAAACTCTTTGTGGCGAATCAATTTGTCATGCCACTTTTTCACCTTTTCTTTATACAACAAAGCATTTTCATAAGAATTCAACCTAAATTCATCTAACTCGTCAATTTGGAACAATCTATTTTTACCAGCACTGATTTCTTCCATATTTAATCTTTTTACTGCCCAGAAGGCTTTATGCTCAATTTCAACAGGTAAGTGACAAGCTTTCCCAAAAACAAGCCTATATGGTGAAGTCCCAATGGGTGTTTTAAATGCAGTTCTATAGGCCCACAATGCATCATCTAATTTCAAAGCCCAATCCTTACGTGAAGTACTAACAGTTTTTTCCAAAATTCTTTTTAGTTCTCTGTTAGAAACCTCAACCTGACCACTTGTCTGTGCGTGATAAGGTGTGCCAGTTTTGTGTGTGACCCCATACCGAGACAATAAAGTGGAAAATTGCTTATTCATAAAATGTGTGCCTTGGTCACTGATTATCACTCTAGGAGTTCCAAACCTGGTAAAAATATTTTTCTTAAGGAATTTGCACACAACCTTAGCATCATTTGTTGTTGTTGCAATTGCTTCTACCCATTTTGAAACGTAATCTACTGCTACCAAAATGTATTGACAGGATAATGAGGAAGGAAATGGACCCATAAAATCTATACCCCAAACATCAAATATTTCACATATGAGTATAGAGTTTAAAGGCATTTCATCCCTTTTTGAAATGTTACCTGCCCTTTGACATTTGTCACATGTCAAAACATATGACCTTGCATCTTTAAACAAGGTAGGCCAGTAGAATCCTGCTTCCAAAATTTTAGAAGTTGTTCTGTTGGAACTGTGGTGTCCTCCAACTGCTCCGTCATGACAATGACTCAGGATATCCTTCATTTCTGTTTCTGGTACACATCTTCGCACTACATTATCTGCACAAAATTTAAACAGGTAAGGATTTTCCCAAAAATAATGTCTAGCATCAGTCCTGAGCTTCCTTCTTTGTTGCGGAGAAAATTCCTTTGGTATCCAATGTCCAACCAAATAATTTGCAATGTCAGCAAACCAAGGTGCCTGTTTAGTGATCACAGAGATAGAGAAAATATGTTCATCTGGAAATTCTTCTCTGATTTCTACAAACTCCACAGGTGGTATCTCCAATCTAGACAAATGATCTGCTACTTGATTTTCAATTCCCTTTTTATCTTTTATTTCAAGGTCAAATTCTTGCAACAAAAGTATCCATCTTAACAATCTAGGTCTAGCATCTTTTTTTGTCAAAAGATATTTTAATGCTGCATGATCTGTAAAAATAATGACCTTGGTTCCAATTAGATAGGAACGAAATTTATCAAAAGCAAATACTACTGCTAGTAGCTCTTTTTCTGTGGTAGCATAATTCAATTGAGCTTCATTTAAAGTTCTACTAGCGTAGTAAATTGGACGAAAAATTTTGTCCTTTCGCTGTCCTAACACAGCTCCAACAGCAGTGTCACTTGCATCACACATAATTTCAAATAATTGATACCAATCTGGAGAAACAACAACCGGCGCATTGGTCAGTTTTTCTTTTAACAACTCAAAAGCTTTCATACAATTTTCAGAAAATTCAAAAGGCACATCTTTCATTAAAAGATTTGTGAGGGGTTTTGAAATTCTTGAGAAATCTTTTATGAATCTTCTATAAAAACCAGCATGTCCCAAAAAACTTCTAATGCCTTTCACAGTTGTTGGAGGGGGCAATCCTGCAATTAAATCAATTTTTGCTCTATCTACTTCAATTCCTTTAGAAGTGATTTTATGCCCCAAAACAATTCCCTCCGTAACCATAAAATGACATTTTTCCCAGTTTAAAATCAAATTTGTCTCTTCGCACCTTTCGAGTACAAGAGTCAAATTATGCAGACAATTTTCAAAAGTTTTTCCGAACAAAGTAAAATCATCCATAAAAATTTCCAAAAACTTTTCTGTCATATCTGAATAAATGGCGGACATGCACCGTTGAAAAGTGGCCGGTGCATTGCATAATCCAAAAGGCATTCTTCTGTAAGCATATGTACCATGAGGACAGGTAAATGTTGTTTTTTCTTGATCCTCTGGGGATATTGGAATTTGGTTATACCCTGAGTAACCATCAAGAAAACAATAAAAAGCATGACCTGCTACTCTTTCCAACATTTGATCGATAAAGGGTAAAGGAAAATGATCTTTTCTGGTAGCATTATTTAATCGTCTGTAATCAATACAGACTCTCCACCCTGTGACAGTCCGGGTAGGTATGAGCTCATTATTTTCATTTTTCACGACAGTCATACCTCCCTTTTTGGGTACTACCTGTACTGGACTTACCCAAGAGCTGTCAGAAATTGGGTAAATGATACCAGCTGCCAATAATTTTACCACTTCTTTTTTCACAACTTCCTGCATTGCTGGATTTAGCCTTCTTTGTGGCTGGACAATTGGCTTGTAGCTTTCCTCCATCAGTATCCTGTGTGTGCATATAGCTGGGCTGATTCCCTTGATATCTGATATTTTCCATCCCAAAGCTTTCTTATGCTCCCTCAGCACTTTGATCAATTGCAATTCATGTTCATTGGTTAACAAAGATGAAATAATTACTGGAAAAGATTCTTTCTCAAGATAAACATATTTTAAATTAGAGGGAAGAGTTTTGAGTTCAATTTTTGATTGGATTGTTTCTTCCGGCTCATCTTCTCCCTCGTTTTCTAAAGTTTCAGCTTCTTCTCTAATGGAAATATCCTCATCAGTAGTTGTGCCTGATTTTACCAAACACCTCTCCAATGAGTCTGAAAGTAATTGGTCATCCTTGTACTCATCTGTAAGATCATTAAGGAGGTCAATAGTAAAACAATGAGATGATGAGTCATCATCAGGATATCTCATCATTTTCTGCATATCAAAGATTACTTTCTCCTCATCTACTCTCAAAATCAATTGCCCTTGATGTACATCTATTATCGCTCTTCCTGTAGCTAGAAAAGGTCTTCCCAAAATGAGAGGCACATCAGTATTTTCTTCCATTTCAAGGACAATAAAGTCTACTGGAAACACAAACTTATCAACTCTCACAAGAACATTTTCAATTATTCCTTTTGCCTTTTTTGTACTTTGATCAGCTAGTTGCAAAGAAACAATTGTATTTTTAATATCCCCAAGTTTCAATTTTTGAAAAATAGAAAATGGCATCAAATTGATGGATGCCCCTGAATCACACAAAGCCTTTTCAAAATGAGTTCCTCCCACGGTACAAGGAATGGTAAAACTGCCAGGATCTCCAAGTTTTTGTGGAAGCTTATTTTGTAAAATAGCACTACATTTTTCCGTAAGCTTAACCACTGAAATTCCTTCAAGTTTTCTTTTGCTGGACAAAATTTCTTTTAAAAACTTGGCATATGACGGCATTTGAGTTAAAGCATCCGTGAAAGGAATATTAATATACAATTGTTTCAAAATTTCCAAAAATTTTGAAAACTGCTGATCAAGTTTTTCCCTTTTTAATTTTTGTGGAAAAGGAATTGGCTCACTAACAGTATTTTCTTTATTTTCATGAGCAATCTTTTCCTTTGTTTCAAATGCAGGTTTTTCCTTACCATTATCAACAATTTCACCTTCTGTTTGATCTTCCTGTAACTTACCCTCCCTATTTGGGTATGGATTATCAAGATTCTTACCTGATCGCAAAGCAATGGCTTTGACTTGTTCTTTTGGATTTTTCTCAGTATTACTGGGCAATGGTCCTTGAATCTTTCCTGAAACAAGAGTAGCCAGTTGACTTACTTGAGTTTCCAGGTTTTTGAGGGCTGCATTTTGACTTTCCATTTTTTCATCAGTTGTTTTGATGTATTTGTACATCAAATCCTCCAAAGTTGGTGCCTGCTGTTGTGGTCTGGGTTGATATGGCCTAAAATTTTGTTGTATCCTATTTTGTCCTTGGAATCCCGGTGGTCCTTGTGGTGACTGTTTCTGAAAATGTTGAGCATTTTCTGCTCCATTAGGATTACTCCACTGAAAGCCAGGATGCTTTTGGGCCAAGGAATTACCAAATGGATACGCTCTGTATCCAATTTGGTTTACCTGTTCATCAACTTGATTACCAGCTTGACACTCATGGTTCTGATGATCTCCTGCACATATATCACAATTGTCAGATGAAGTAGGTTGGTGAGAACTTATCTGAAAAGTATCAAACTTTTGAGTCAGAGAAGCAATTTGTTTTGACAAGGTAGCCAGAACATCAGATTGATTTATGGCTGCAGCTTTCTTAAGTATCACTCTTTCAGATGGCCATTGTACTGCATTCTCAGAAATCTCATTAAACAACTGTAGAGCTTCTGCAGTGGTTTTTCCC
Source organism: Petunia secreta (assembly GCA_029990175.1). Lineage (NCBI taxonomy): Eukaryota > Viridiplantae > Streptophyta > Magnoliopsida > Solanales > Solanaceae > Petunia > Petunia secreta. Next base: position 9,803,526 of record JARKIP010000053.1, read on the forward strand.
ATTATGGCACCTCCAGCTGCAGCATCTATAACATTTCTCGCCGATGGTTTTAGACCATGGTAAAAAATATACAGTTGCATGTGCTCAGGGATGCCATGATGTGGACATTTTCTTAACATAGCTTTCAGTCTTTCCCAGGCTTGGTATACTGACTGTGAGTCAGTTTGCACAAAATTGGTTATGTCTTGCCTCATTTTAGTGGCTTTGGCTGGGGAAAAATATTTGCTGAGAAATTTTTGGGTCATCTGATCCCAAGAGGTAATAGATCCTCTAGGTAAACTACGCAACCATAATTTTGCTTCTCCTTTTAAAGAAAATGGAAACAGTCGTAACTTAGTTGCATCTGGTGAGACGCCATTATACTTTGCTGTTTCAACCAATTCTAGAAAATCAATTAAATGACTATGAGGATCCTCACTGGCTTCTCCATTAAATACACAATTTTGTTGTATGGCTTGAATTAAGCCAGTTCGGATTTCAAAGTTATTAGCGGCCACTGGTGGCCTTCTAACACTTGACTCACAATCAAAAGGATCTGGTCTAGAGTAATCCCTTAGGATCATGTTAGCTGGCCTGGGGACCACTTCATCAAATTGGTCCTCAGCAATTGGTGGGTCTGGTGGTGGTGGTGGATTATTTTCATGTTCCATATTTGTAGATGATGAAGAGAAAGAGATGGAGTTTTGACCCTTTTTACTTTTTCGCAATAATCTTTCAACTTCAGGATTGTATTCAACAAGCTCCCTTGAAGAGGAGCGGGTCATATACTAGCTGAAATCTCTACAAAAAAGTAACAAGACAAAATAAAAAAAAATAGTTTCCTAAATTAGTAAGAAGATAATTAATCTGAAGTAGACAACTGCCAATCCCCGGCAACGGCGCCAAAAATTTGACGAGCTCTGGGCGTATAGAAAATTACTGCTCGTACTCTGTCAAATTATAGTATAGTTTAAGATATCGTCCACAGAGATTGGAGAATCTATCCTACAAATTTCTATTATCGATCCTACTATTTAAGAGAGTCAATTTCAGGTGAAAAGAGTTGGATTTATAATCTACTTGACAACAAGAAAATTTATTTTTGATTTTCTTAAAATAAAAGAGTTGGGATTTCATGAATTCACTTGGTATAAAATTATAATGAAAGTCTGGTATTTCATTTTCTATTCCACATATCAATCGCTCAATTATGCCTCTTTCGATTAGCATAACAAAAGAAATTAATACTACTATAAGTTTCTCAATTAATTATACCTCTTTCGATTAGCAGAATAAATTGATTAACTTATAGTATTGGAGTAAAAAAAAAAAATACTTTTCTTGAATGAGTACATTGTATAAACAAAAACCTCTTTCGATTAGCTTTTGTTAAATTCCAAAACTTGGCTAAATGATTTTCTTCTCTCGAATGAAAAGCTCAAATATCAAGATAAAGAATTTTGAGTGATTAAATATAACTATTTCAAATTATCACGAGAATATATTTAGTTATCACTATTTCAAATTTAATTTTTGTTTCTTTCGATAACAAAAATTAGCAAGAAATATTATAACATAAATATATAGACTTGATAAAGTTGAATAACATAATATTTAATACTCTGATGTAAGAATTTGACAAAGTAGGATTCTCACTCAAGAATAATAAAAATACCGAATATTTTATTATAATAAAATACCAAGCTTCAACACTGATCCCAACTTAAAAGAAATTACTCCATGGAGAAAATACTAAATACTACAAAAGTTGAAATACTTAGGTATTTTAGAAAGGAAAAATAAAACTTTAAAACTTTAAAAGCTTAAGCCAATATCATAGAGAGTATTTGGCTTTTACAAAGACAAAGGATGATTTTTACAATGAAACTTAGGTAGCTATTTATAGAAAATGCTTTGCCGATGTCTCGGTGAAATCTGGCGATGGCTCGGTGAAACTTTTGCCGATGTCTCGGTGACCTTTGTCGATGGATCGGTGGAACTTGTCGATGCCTCGGTGAACTCTACCGATGGCTCGGTGGAACTTTTGCCGATGTCTCGGTGACCTTTGTCGATGGATCGGTGGAACTTTTCCTGATGTCTCGGTGAAACTTGCCGAAGGCTCGGTGAAATTTATCTTTTTGTCTTATTTTTCTTTTCATTTTCTTCCATTTCCATTTTCTCGTTAACCTGCAATATTAACTAAATATATGCACACAAATAAAATATAATCACATATATTTTAACATATTTACTTAATTAATATTATATAAATTACAACTATCAGTGGGCATAGCATTGGAAAGATACTTGGTTCGCATATGTGGATGAGACATCAATCAAACAAGCATAAGACAAGACAACTACCCAGCCAACAGGGAAGTCTCTTTATGCATTTACATACATATTATTTTTCAAAACTCACTTTTGTCGTAGGACATACAATTCGGCGCTGCACTGGCAAGATGATCCAACGACAGCTCGGCAATTGTTCCTTGACGAGAAGCACTAAGCACATGGATATCCCCGGAGGAGAGGAATACATTCCTGAGCACCTGAAAGCAGACTGGACAAGTACACGACAAAGGAAGGCTCAACTCAACAGGGGAGTTTGCTTTATCTTCAGCTTTATCTTTATTTGCATTTATCCTGGTTTTGCTGCAGGGTACTCCTTAATCTCTCGACAAACTCCCGCGCCATACTCTCACACGTGCTCCTAAAATCACTACCAATTGCGCAACCACAAAACCTCAAAAAAATACAAAACATCATCCCAAAACCCACATCAAAAAGTTTAATCCCACAGACCATGCTTTTGCTACACCCGCAAGCTAACTATTTTTCCAAGTTCCAAAGCGCTCAAAGCTACAGTCTCATACTCGCACCGGTGATCTACCTAGCCTTTCCTCGCCGATTGGGTACCAGCTTCGTATTCCTTCCTATTCGTGCCTGCCTATTTGAATCGTGCGCATTTATAAAACTCGCTCCCCAAATATCTCCCAGCTCAGGCAGGGCAATATTAAAGACGAGATTACTCATTTGTCGAGGTGAAGTGGAAACTATGTACGTATAAACTTCTCTCTATGGGTGTGTAGCACACCACATTTTCATAACTAGGATGATTATAAGCCTCTTTTCCCACGATCGATCTATTGAGGTTATCTCACCTTCGCTAGTGCCTTGGCTTCATCCTTCATTTATCTCGCCAAAACGCAACACATACACGAATCTAGACTTTGCATACTTGGATAATTTTGGTCTTTAAATCCAAAATCGTGTGTCATAAGCATCCCACACAGGCAACATGTCATTCTAGAACTACACATGGTCTGATTCTCGTGAAACCCCGATATATGTAGGCAACTCAGAGACCGGGGTTCGGCCAAAAACACCCCCAAAACTCCCATTTTCCCTTTTCAATCATTTTGCATATCAGTCGTGAAAAAATTGGCTACTCCGTCAACTATCTTTGCCCCGAAGACTCTTTAATCATCCTCGGACAAAGAGGGACAGCTGTTGGCACCCAATTTTGTCCCTCTTTTTTCTAAAATTGGCCATAATTTAACTTAAAGGTGCAATGTTGACTGTTTGAGTAAATTTGCATTAGAAATCATGTATTTACGTGTGCTATCATCTATTTATATATTACATACCTAAATATGGCTATATTATATAATTTTGCATCATTTAGATTATTTATCAAAATGTGACTGTTTGTGCAATTTTAATGCAATTATAGCATTTAATAGATAATTGTGACTTTTTGTGCAATTTAATGCATTTAATAAATATTTGTGGTTATTTATGGTTGCTCATATTTTATTTATTCTTGTCTACTTTACGGAGGAACCCACTTGTGAGAAAATTGTCAAAAATCAGATAACCACTGACGTCGCCTGAAAAGCAGAGGAAATGGATGAGACAGGGGCGGAGTAGAAGTGATGCCGTAAATCGATAGTCGCTCCTTCGTTTCTCATTGTCTGTTGGCTATCATCCCAACCTATATCATCTAGGTCATCTAATTCCTCTACTCCTGATTTTGTTATGCATATTTTGACTATGTTGCACTTGATCTCTCGTGTTTGTTTGTTTAATTTTACAGATTGCAGAATTGCGGTTTGAATCATCACAGTTTGGTTTCATCGGAAAAACCCATCGTCAGGGACCTCTTGTTCTTATTTTTTCTTGATGATTTGTTATCACGATACAAAAGGGGGTTGGGGTCGCAGCGACGCCATCAGTTTCTAGGGTCGGCGTCGCTCCTTCTTCTCCGACTGCTCGTTGTTCTATTGATTCCCATGCCTTGGATGATGCTCGTTTACCGTTGCTTTCACTCGCTGTCTTTACTGATATTCCGAAACTAATTCCATTCTTAGACTTTGATAAGCCTCATGGCATTTCTTACTCTATCTATGATGACTCCTTATGTTAATATGTTATTGTTATCTTTGTGTCTATTATTTTATTGAAATGCTGCTGACGTATTTCTTTGGAATAAGTTTCAACAGATCCCCTTTAAACGCTATATTACCGATACTGGACAGATGCTATGTTATACACGGCCAATGAAAAAATATATATACATATATTGAGGCCTACGGACTGATTTGAACAGATACTACAACGCCAATGACGTTTGGAGGCCTAAAATCAGTCTTGTTACACTTCCCACGTCCCTAAAAACAAATAGGCGATGACTGTTGACACCCAATTTTGTCCCACCTTTTTCTAAAATTGGCCATAATTCAACTTAAGGGTGCAATATGACTATTTGTGCAAAATGTGCATTAGAAATCATGCATTTACGTGCGTTATCCTCTATCTATATATTATATACTTAAGTGTGGCTATATTATGTAACTTTTGCATCATTTAGGCTATTTGTCAAAACTGTGACTATTTGTGAAATTACTACATTCATAATATTAGTGGCTATATTATATAATTACGTCATTTAGGCTACATGTCAAGTTTATTTTAATTTGTGATTATTTGTGCAAATTAGTAATTATTTGTGATTATATATATTTAAATAATTTAAGTTGAGTTTATTTAATATTTATTTGTGCATTTTATAATATATGTATATCTATATTTACACCTTTAAGTTAAATATTGGCCAATTGAAGTGTCCAAATTCCTTTTTATTATTAATTCTTCCATATTTCAAAATTACTACCCAAAATTCTTTATTTATCTTTATTTTACTCTGAACCTAGCCAAATTTCCTAACCAAATGCATCCTTATTATTTGAACTTTTAAATCTCAAACCTTCTTCCTAATTCTACCTTGAATCTAGACCAAATAATAGTCTAGATACGTCTTCCCGTTCAAGTTCATCCCCCCAAATCTTTTCCTAAATATATCCTGATCTTATTCTTAAAAATTCCCCAATGTCCCTACCCCACTTTTAGTACCAAGTTCATTTTCCAAATCTAATCCCCAATTTTTCTCCAATCTCCCTAAATCTCTCCCTTGATTCACTCCCATTCACAATCTCCCTAATTCCTCTTCTTCCTAATTTTTGGTCACCCTTTTCCCCACTTTCAAGTCTACATACATTATTGAGGAAAATCATTCAAATCTCACTCAAATCATTCCCCTTAATCTTATCCAATCAAATCCCTCCCATTAAGCCTAAATTCCCCAATCACCTCCCATTTTCCTTAACCACTCTTTTTCAAAAATAATATAAATACACCTACTTCTCACATTCATTCATCACTTACTCTCATCTTCTCCTACACACATCTTCTAACATATTGATTCATCATCACTTGCAATTACATCTTCTATACACATTCCAACATTCTCACTTCTCACAACTTAACCACATATTTCTCTACACTTCTTTTATCCTTTAACACACCACTCTATTTTTCATTATTTTATTGGGAGCCACATTAAAGACTTGTCGAGAAGCTCGTATTGGCAAAAGTTATCCATTCATTGGAAGGTAACTTGTATTGAACTTTTCTTAGTATTTTGTGCTAACGTTGCAGGTACAACTACAACTATATATAAGTTACTGCTATGTAATGTGAATATTTAGTTAAGCAGGGGCCACCTTCTACCCTCTATTTATTTGTTGTGTGTTGAAATGAGTGAAATCATAAGATATGTTGAGAATGTGAAGTGCTACTTGAAAACTGAAATATTTTGCGTGAATCTGGAAATCTGAGTTTTACTTAGTTAATGCATGACAGGTTTTTTTTAGATTAAATTAGTGCAGGGAGCTGGCTTATTTCTGCAAAATTGAGTATTCTGAAAAATTTAACAGTAGCATGAAGGCTTTGCATCTTTATTACAACTTAGTTGTTTTAATTTGGAGGCCTACTTTTAAAGCTTTTAAAATTATTTTGCTTACATGATATTATTTGACTTGTGTGATTTGCATGACCGTACTCTTTATGTGACGACTAGAAGAGTCTAGATTGGGGCATTAACACAATTAGGGAATCTAAACATTTTACATTTATATTAGTAGTCTCAATGGCCTCCGAGATATTAAGTGGGACGCTAGTAAACCTTTAGGACGTTTAAAATATTAGCTAGCGCTTTAGTTAAATACTTAAAGAGGGTATGGGGGTTAAAGGGAACTAAGCCCCTCGGAAGTGATGAAATTACCCGAGCTATATATTGATAGTGGATTTTGAAACTATCATCCCTTACGAATGTCGGGTTCTGATCCGAATAGGATAATAAAACCTAGGGTTATTCAAACGTTTAATTAGTTACCTATTTATTATTTTGTGGCTATTTGTACAACATGATTACTGTTTTAATTTGTTTATGCAATACATTAAATTGCCTATTTTACTTACTTTGTACTCCATATCTCTTTTGTCTATTTTAATTAGATTTTATCCTTTTATAAGCAATATGTTAAATCCAATATAGTAATCGGCCGGGAACCACGTTTAGTGGAACTTAGGAGGTTCCTAACCCTTTCCTTCTAGGTTATTTTGAACACTTACCCGAATCCCTGACTCGTAGACCAACCCGGAGTTAATTCTTTAAATGAAATTAGAAATTAATAGGTGACCTAGTACGCCTAGGAAATTTATTAGGTGGCGACTCCAAAACTCTAACTCCAAACGAGTTCACCCAGTCAAATCCGAAACCCGACTCGCCTCGAGTTGAGTCCAAAATCGGGTGCGACAGAATGGCGACTTCACTGGGGAATAAATATTCTAACCATTACGATTTTTATACTGGGTTTATTATTGCTTTTATTATTTTATATTCAATACTAACTTTTTCTCTTTGCAGGTGGGTAGCTTTTTTTTTTTTTTTTTTTGTAATTTTTGATTATATAATATTTAGTATATTATTGTACTATTTGTTGCATTTCGTTCATACTCCTCCACTCCTGGAAAATTGACATTTGCACACACAAAAATGATTACGTGGATCTCAAGGTCGTTTCACTCTCAAAAAACCCTTTAGGAGGAACGGTTAGAATCTAGTTGGTTCGTGGTACAACCAACAATTCTAAACGTTCCCACCCCTTGGTTGTCCGCCTTGAGGAACCATGTCCTTGTCTAGATTACCCCACTCTTAGTCTAGAATTCATGCATCATGTCATATTTAGGACCATTTTGACTTCGGCTCATGTCTAAGTCTACTACTTCACCATATTGGAATGAACCAAACGGGATTTCGACCCTAAGGGATATTTAAATGTGTTATATGTGCATCTATTTAAAGTTGAACGTGTCTAATGTAGATTATTTGTTCTCAAAGTGTGGATCGTCCAATTATTTATTTTTGTTGGAGGATGTCACAAGCCACGAAAATTTGGAAGATCAAATAAAACAGACTTTAAATTGATCTTTCTACTTTTGTGTAACAAAATCAATTAATTATTTCTGTAAATAGAAATTGTTACAGAAAATCAATTATTTATTTCTATTTACGTTTGAAACTTTTTATTTCTACATTCATACAAAACCAATTATTTTATAAAACTATTTTTGGGTTATGAACGAGAATAATTTTTCTATTTTTGAAAATCAAATCATAGATTTTAAATTAATTTTTCTACTTTTAATGTAGCAAGATCAATTAGTATTCCTATTTACCCAAAAGATATTATTCTACATTTATACAATAAAATTGATTATTTTATAAAATTATTTTTCTACTAATTTTAGGTTATGAGAACAAACGGGATGACACACGATACACATCCAATTTTAAATATCATACTCCAACTTAGGAAGACTTAACATCCTTGGCATGTTAAAGTCCATTAGCCAACTCCGTCCAAATGACGCCTATCGTGCATCTTATATGTATTGGTCTTGTTAGGCCTACCACCAATACAAGAAAGGTCCCTAGCATTATAAAGAGTGATATATTTTGTATTTAGTAATTATTACCTTGACACTAACTTATTGTTCTCGTGTTTAAGTTTACTCCCACTCCTGAGGTTGACTTGTCCATTCTGGCCGAGCATCAGTACTAGACGAGAACCAAGGGACCAGTTACAACTCCCCCCCCCCTTCACAAACTAGAAGAAGAGGAAAGCGAAACATCATGACTGAGTTGATAAATGCTGCTCTTAGTGACGATAACATTGGGAATAATGGGACACCCCGCAAACTTGCTTTGGTTGGGTATGATGAACATGTTGCTACTTTAGAGCAAAGAATTAAAGAACTTGAAGAGAAACTGACAATGGCCAGTTTACCCGTTGGAAACTCCGCCCATTCAAGGGAATCAGTCGATCAAAGTGGGTAAGCCCGCCCTAATGGAAAGGACCCTACACGCCCAACTGATCACCTTGTTGTTTACCAAACAACACAACCAGCTCCTTACCAAACAGCGGAACCTGCTAATTACCAAGCAACCCTACCCACCACTTATCAAGCACCACTCCCTGCATATCCTATTTACCCAAACACGAACTTACCTCACACCAACACCGGATACCCACAGCCTTACAATCCCATGTTCACTGCTGAAACCAAATAACTCACTTCGCCAGTCAAAAACTATGAAATTATGAATGGGCGGAGGATGAAGCCAATGATGATGGGACAAAAGAGAAAGTTCGTAAGCTGGAGGCAGCCTTTTAGAAGTTTGAGTTAGGCAAGACCACTAAAGGTTTAGCTTATGAAGACTTATGCATCTATCTTACTTTTAAACTGCCAGACGGATACAAGATACCAAAGTTCGACCTGTTCAATGGCACTGGAGACCCTATGGCACATCTGAGAGCATATTGTGACAAGTTGATTGGAGCAGGGGAAGACGAGAAAGTACGAGTAAAGCTATTCAGTCGGAGCTTGACCGGAGAGGCTTTGAGTTGGTTCTCTAAGCAGAAGCCTGGCACATGGCTCGTTTGGGAAGACATGGCAGCAGATTTCATAGAACAATTTAGGTACAACACTAAAATGGTACCAGATCATTTCTACCTGGAAAAGTTGAAAAAGAAACCCACTGAAACGTTTAGAGAATATGCTACTAGGTGGAGAGCAGAAGCTGCCAAGGTACAACCCGCTATGGATGAAAAAGAAATAGTGAACATATTCATCCGCATTCAAGAGGACGTCTATTATGATAAGCTGTTGCATATGAAAAATCAGAAGTTTGCTGATGTAGTATTTATGGGAGATGACGTAGAAGAAGGACTGAAAAGTGGAAAGATTATTAGCCTAGATGCACTACAAGCTACTAATAAGTCTATCCAGTCAGGAAATGTGAGTCTCTCCAAAAAGAAGAAAGATGAAGTCTCTTTTGCTGCAACCATTCAAGACTCTGCTTTAACCCACTATTACCAAACACCACCACCATACCATCACATACCACCAGAATATCCCATTTACAACACTCGACCCACTCGGCCTATATCCCACACCCTAGCACCAAGCCGTCCATCATACCAGCAATATACTCAAACCAACTACCGAAATGCATCACCATACCCTCCTAGGCCTCGCCCTGATGCAAACCAAAGACCCAAAAGAAACTACACTGCATTAGCTGAATCTCGCAACCAATTGTTCAAGAGATTGAGAGCTACTGGGCTTATTGTCCCAATCCCTCAAAAGGTGCCAGACAATCCTTCACCACACTTTGATTACAGCAAGAGGTGCGCATACCACTCAGGTGGACCGGGGCATGAGATAGAGAGATGTTTTGCATTGAAAGATAAGATTCAAGACCTAATAGATGAAAAGGTCATTCACTTGAAGACACCAAATGTGCACAATAATCCACTATCAAATCATGGAGATTAGAAGGTGAATATGATCGACTTCGGCGAAGAATGCAATCTGGAAGGCACGATTATAGAAGCAAAAACAGTGTTTGATAAACACAAGTTTGGCATGGGGTACGTCTTGGTTTGCAAAGGAAAAAGTATTACAAAAGATACAAGAGGTTATCATTCACTAGAGCAGTTTGTTCCAACTCTGAAACAAGCATCCATCTTTTCAAGCTGCATGAAAACTCTCAAGGGAGAAGGACTTGCCGAAGGTGTTCACGGTATAGAAGATGAGCTGACCGGTCTAAAAGAGCTATTCATGGAAGAATATGATGCAGCTCTTGAAAAACATACTGAAGCCCTGAACATCTAGAAAGCTGAAGCTGAACAACTGAATCTACAGCACATTCCGAGCATGCCGAGAACTTTAGTGGAGCTGGGGCATTAGTTATTTTCTTAAATAAAACACAACTCCGAGTCGTTAGCTTTTGTTCTCTTTGTTGTTCAACTTTGTTGCATCGTTGTTTCCTTTCGAAGACTTTTTCTCAAGTCCAATAATAAAATCATTTCCATTTCTATTTTAAGCATGCAGCATTCACTTTCAGCAAAATTATTTTAATTCCATTGAATCTGCGATTGCGATGTGAGGAAGCAGTCCAAAACGACGAGTACAAACCAGGCTATGGTGATTTGACAAAAGACATTTGAGGAACTTCATGAAAATCTTATAGCAGACAATTGAAGCAAGAGCATCAAGAAGATATTGAGAAAATAACTTAAAGCGACACAGTGAAATACATATAAGGAGCAGAATCTGACAATCCCAAATGGGCCAAAAACATACTGGAGCAAGTGACGGACAAAACGAGAAATATAAAGGCAAAGGAATTTAACAAGGAGTTTAGCAAATTATAGTTGGCCCTGAAGTAGAATTCTCTAAATCGAGAAAAATGAACAAGATCCTTTGAGATACAATCAAGAGATACTACAAATCGAGCAACATTCATCTTTATTGGATTTGAACTACGTAGCGACCTGATTCCCAAAAGGGGATACGTAGGCAGCCTACCCAAGGCACGGTCACATCATATGAGAATTTTATTAGACACTGGGGAACTCAAAAAATTCAAAGAGTACATTACAACATACTGGGGCAGAATTTTTGAGGGACCTCAAAAATTCAAGGAAAATACAAGCAGCACACTGGGGCAAATATTTTGAGCTACCCTCAAAATTTCAAGATGAAAGATCTTTGAACAACAAATTGATATAAAGGAGATTATGTCCAAACAACACGTCGCAGTCTATGATTCAATGGAATAAATTCACATTACTCTTTAAACATTATCTTTCTCAAAACACATGCATATCCCCTTTTGTTCTCCATTTTTGCCCACCGCTCGACTAAGGTTTGATGCTCGAAAAGAGAGATATTACAAGGAGGTCATGCAAGATGCAACAACAGAGTACAACACAACAAATGCGCAAGTCAACCTCCCCCGAAAATACTCACAAATTTTCTTTGATTATAGGATTACACAGGTACCGAGTATACCTGACAACTCTTGCAAAGCAACATCATCTTGACAAGCATAGAATCCATGTCGGTAGATATACAGGGTCCGCAGCGGTGGACATGACATCAATTTGACAAGAATAGGATCCATGTCGGTGGATGTATAGGGTCTGCATCGGTGGACATGACAAGCATAGGATCCATGTCGGTGGATATATAGGGTCCGCAGTGGTGGACATGACATCAATTTGAGAAGTTTAGAATCCATGTCGGTGGATATATAGGGTCTACATTGGATGACATGACAATAATAGGATCCATGTCGGTGGATGTATAGGGTCTGCATCGGTGGACATGATAAGCATAGGATCCATGTCGGTGGATATATAGGGTCCGCAGCGGTGGACATGACATCAATTTGAGAAGTATAGGATCCATGTCGGTGGATGTATAGGGTCTGCATCGGTGGACATGATAAGCATAGGATCCATGTCGGTGGATATATAGGGTCCGCAGCGGTGGACACGACATCAATTTGAGAAGTATAGGTGCTGCTCCCAACGCACACGCAACTATACGTGGTCGACAAGTAATAAAGTGATAAGTAGAGTATCGTTCCCACGAGGACTATTCAGACTGAATTCTAGCAAACAATTTCCTAAGAACTATTCAGGGATCTTTTTCCAATTGTTGAGATTTTACTAACTAAATGCAGTAATTAAAACAACTAATTGAGATCAAGTAACAGCGCAAATTCTAGGTTGTTATCAATCAACAAAAACGGTCCAGGGTCAGAGTTACGAACAATCCAGTTGAGTTATCCAGTTGATTCTACTTCTTTATTTCCTAGCTTGCTAACTAACAGGTTAATTGTACTCGTGAAAATCTTTCGATTCTTCACGGTCTTTGCAGGCTACTCCAATCCCTATATGTCTATGGGTTGAATCACGTGCACTCATTAACGAATTCTGTGATTAGTTAACCTAGGCGAGCAAGTATATGTCTATCCTACTCACAAATTGGTTCCCCGATGCCCGGGTTTACAATCTAGCTCTACTATTTCTTATTGCGTTCATAAATTCCCTCTTTCGAGTTCAATGTAAAAACCATAGATAGTGTTCAATTATCAGGCCTCAATAATCAAACAATTATGATCAAGAAAGAATAAACAATCTGTAACGGTAAATCAATATATAGAAATCAACTTTCAAACCTCAACTTTCATGTATTAACTCTAACCCTAGAACGAATAAACTATAGAATTAAAGAGAAAAATAAGAGAAAGAGAGAAAGAACTTGTTTAGAAGACATCTAGGGCTCCTCCCCCTCTCCTCTCAAACTTGCTCCAAAGTCTGAACTCCTATAAAAAAACTAAGTAAAAGATTATTTATAGGGTTTACAAAGGCCTAGTAATAAGTTACACCTAAGCCTAGACGAAATAGGAAATCCAAAATTGCTCCAGGGACGCTGTAGCTGGCACCCCGCACCCACGACCGCGCTTGGACAAGCAGAAGACGTCGAACATCAGGCGCTTTGGCTCTGCAGCGCATTGGAAAATGCGCCAGCAGTGGAGCGCTGTGAGAGGCGCGGCGCGTGGCTAACCGCGCCAGGCCAATTCCTGCACCTCCTTGCTCCGCAACTCGCCTCGTGTCGTGCCCTCGTGTGCTCAATCCAATCCTCAATCAATTTCCAATCATTCCTTGCTCGATCATGCTCTTAAAAGCTCCATATGCACTGCATAACAACCTACATACATGCGACATAAAATCAGTGCAAAACCACATTCATAAACTATAAAACGGGCGAATAAAAAGCTCAAACATGCGGAAATATTAAGGAAACATTGGCATAAATTGCCAAACATCACCACCCCACACTTGAACCTTTGCTCGCCCTGGAGCAAGTCACAACTAACTTCCCAACCTAGGTAGAACAGGTCTGCCTATGATTATGGTTGATACCGATCATTGAAAAAATGCACACATGACTACTATGGGTCCACAAACATGCCAACAATTTAACAAACTCAAAAATATGAGAACAACAACCCCAATACAACTCAAATGCAAAAACTTAACTCATTGCAACCATGCTCCCACAAAGTCACACCTACCTACTCAACCAAGAAGCCACGACTTCACCTATCTCATGCAAACCATGTGCCCTCACCAAAATGAAGCAAGAGAGTGTCCCCCAAATATCACACACAACAATGAATATCAAGAATAGAACGGGGACAATAGCATAGAAAGAATTCACTCACTCTCATGAAAATCTCCCATGTCGCACATGATGTACCATAGGCTTGCCCGTAGTGTAGGACTCCACTAATGTAGGCCTCCACTAATGTAGGCTCACTCCAATCGGGATTAACTAGGCCTTTAAAAAGGTTGTAATGTAGGCTAAGGGGCTGGTAGGATACATATGGGTAATAGTGACTACCTCCCTAAGCACTTTAATACATCACAATTAATTTAAGCACAAATCTCATCAAAGTCACCCAATCAACAACTTTCACACACACCTTCTCAATAAGTAGCAATTTTTCTTTTCTTTTAAGCACACACTAGCAAGGATGGATATTCTTCTCTCTTTATTTCTTTTTTCCAATTTTTTTTCAACTTTGCTCTTTTTTTTTTTCTTTTCAACTCATTACTTTCCAAACCTTGCCAATGTTTTTCACTACTTCACAAATTATTTCAAATATTCCCCTCATTGGTTCCACTCAAAAACCTCCCTATATCTCAACCACAACTCCACAATAATATCAAATTATCAATTAAAGTGCTTAAGGGGTAAAGGGCCAAAAGAGAGCAATTTCGAACAAGTGGGTAGGCTTGGGGTGTGGGTGCCAACAAAAAGGTCAAAGAGATCACAACAGTCAAGTCCAAAGTGTATATATAAGGGTAGGCAAATCAAAAGAAGGCCTGTATCATTTCCCGACTAGAGTAAACCTAGGATTTCGCTTTGCACACCCACGGGACAAGTTCTAGACACCAATAGGCAAACATGGAGTATAATAAAAATATGCCTCACAACACATATTGCACACAATCTACACAAAAAGGCTCCATCACAACTCTCAATCAAATAATTAGAGTGCAACTTGTGGAAAATTAAGCACTAATGCACAAAGGTTCACAACAAAGCTAAGTCAGTGGACTCAAGCATCTCAAGGGGGTCGTTCCATTTTTTCTCTAGGCATGCATCACAATTTAAAACCAAAGGACACCACAAATAGCCCATACAACAAGTTCAAGTCCACCGGTATCAAACAAATCAAAAGCACCTAGCATTCCACCTATTTTCTTCGTCTAGGGCCATCTAACAACTAACTACTCTAATCCTAATAAAAAAAACTACCCGGTTCAAAGGCCTCCCCGTGGAAAAGAACCGAGGCCATAAGAAAAACCACGGGGTGGATGACATGTACCACTAATAAAGACTAAAAAGAAAATCTTTTTGAAATTTTTTTCATTGGTTTTCTAATTTTTTTTTTCATTTTTTCAGATATTAAAGCAAGAAATAAATAAAATTAAAGTCAAGTGACAAAGGAAAAATCCTAACAGTACATGCATCCCTAACCTCAAAAATAAAGGGGAGTTCCCCACCCCACACTTAAAACTAAGCAATGTCCTCAGTGCTAAAAATAAAGTACAAGAGGTAAAGGAACTTCCCTGAAGGCCGAAAAGGGCCTAGCCTTTGGCGCTAGCAGTGGCACCATCTCCATTACGAACCTACCAAGCGTCCGTAGAGCATGAGGTACTCAGATTTCCCCCAACAGGTCATCAATATTAGGCAGGGGTGAGGACACCCCACACTTAAGCTCGACATTACATGAACCTGCAATCCAAAGAATCACCCAAAGTAACATACAACCATAAAAATACTAATAAAAATAAATAAAAGTAAAGCAAGAAAATTGGGTTGCCTCCCAAGAAGCGCTTGATTTAACGTCGCGGTACGACGAAGACAACTTCATCACTTTTGTCTCCACCTAGAACTAATGAATTAAATCCCCAACTTTGTCTTAAGCTTACGACTATTGTATTGGGGTGGTGGCAAAAATACAAAAGGACCAAGTAACCATTGTCGCATTTTACACTTCTTGGCTTTTAAATGAGGGATGTCGTTTTGTTTCCTCGGCATCACAAACTTTAAAATATAGGCACCTTGTTCCTCCTCCTTTGATTTCTTCATAGGCTCGGGGGGCTTAATTTTCATGTCACCATCCAAACACAATGTTGAAAAATGATTGGAATGAGGTCTATTGCGCTTCAATTCTAAAATTGCATTACTTTTGACACCCTCACTTGCACAAACACTAGAGTCCTCAAATATGATGTTTTCTATTTCTTCACTCGACTCTAATGTAATTTTTTCAACCTTGGCATGATCAACTAATATTGGGTCGAATGGTAGGAATTCCACTTTTTGCTCCTCAAATTGGCTTCTAAGCTCTTCTATCTCAAATCTACTATTCACGACAACTGATAATTGGACATTAGAGACCTCAACCAAATCACTCAAATTCGCCTCTAAGTCGTGAATAGCCAAGACAAATTGGTCGATCTCTTGTCCGAGCTCCACTCTTTCTTCCATAATTTGCATCGTCATATTTGTAAGTTCGCTCCTGAAATCCCCATAAGCTTCTAAGAGTTTGGCTTGCTCCATTAGCCAAGTTTCGCTAACAACCTGTACTTTATCGCTCCTGTCAAACTCACAAACATCATTAGAATCATCAAAAAAATTATTGGGGGAAAGAGCATGACACTTAGGACAATTATTCCACCGACCACCACACAATTTACAAAAACTCCAATCAAAGGTGGTAGAAAATTCACATAACCAGTCTCGTAGGGTTGAAAGAGTTGGACAATTTTCCCATAAGTGGGTTCCTCCGCAAAGTAGACATAGATCCTTAAAATTTGAGCAATCATCATTCGACCAATTTTCATTAATAGATGACCAAATTTCATTAATAGATGACATAATAAGACAAGTAACACAATACTAAACTAAACAGAAAATTAAACCTGAATAGATAATAAGTAATCGCTCAAAAAGAAATCAGTCAATTATTTAGTCCCCGGCAACGGCGCCAAAAACTTGTTGCTCCCAACGCACACGCAAGTATACATGGTCGACAAGTAATAAAGTGATAAGTAGAGTATCGTTCCCACGAGGAATATTCAGACTAAATTCTAGCAAACAATTTCCTAAGAACTATTTAGCGATCTTTTTCCAATGGTTGAGATTTTACTAACTAAATGCAGTAATTAAAACAAGTAATTGAGATCAAGTAACAGAGAAAATTCTAGGTTATTATCAATCAACAGAAACGGTCCAGGGTCAGAGTTACGAACAATCCAGTTGAGTTATCCAATTGATTCTACTTCTTGATTTTCTAGCTTGCTAACTAACAGGTTAATTGTACCCGTGAAAACCTTTCGATTCTTCACGGTCTATGCAGGCTACTCCAATCCCTATATGTCTATGGGTTGAATCACGTGCACGCATCAACGAAATCCTGTGATTAGTTAAGCTAGGCGAGCAAGTATATGTCTATCCTACTCACAAATCGGTTCCCCGATGCCCGGGTTCACAATCTAGCTCTATTCTTTCTTATTGCATTCATAAATTCCCTCTTTCGAGTTCAATCTAAAAACCATAGATAGTGTTCAATTATCAGGCCTCAATAATCAAATAATTATGATCAAGAAAGAATAAACAATCCGTAATGGAAAATCAATATATAGAAATCAACTTTCATGTATTTACTCTAACCCTAGAACGAATAAACTATAGAATTAAAGAGAAGAATAAGAGAAAGAGAGAAAGAACTTGTTTAGAAGACATCTAGGGCTCCTCCCCTCTCCTCCAAAACTTGCTCCAAAGTCTGAACTCCTATAAAAAACTAAGTAAAAGAGTATTTATAGGGTTTACAAAGGCCTAGTAATAAGTTACACCTAATCCTAGACGAAATAGGAAGTCCAAAAACGCTCCAGGGGCGCTGTAGCTAGCACCCCGCGCCCACGACCGCGCTTGGACAAGCAGAAGACGTCGAACATCAGGCGCTTTGGCTCCGCAGTGCATTGGAAAACGTGCTTGCAGTGGAGCGCTGTAGGAGGCACGGCGCGTGGCTAACCGCGCTAGGCCAATTCCTGCACCTCCTTGCTCCGCAACTCGCCTTGTGTCGTGCCCTCGTGTGCTCAATCCAATCCTCAATCAATTTCCAATCATTCCTTGCTCGATCATGCTCTTTAAAGCTCCATATGCACTGCATAACAACCTACATACATACAACATAAAATCAGTGCAAAACCACATTCATAAACTATAAAACGGGCGAATAAAAAGCTCAAACATGCGGAAATATTAAGGAAACAGTGGCATAAATTGCCAAACATCAATAGGATCCATGTCGGTGGATGTATAGGGTCTGCATCGGTGGACATGACAAGCATAGGATCCATGTCGATGGATATATAGGGTCCGCAGCGGTGGACATGACATCAATTTGAGAAGCATAGGATCCATGTCGGTGGATATATAGGGTCCGCAGTGGTGGACATGACATCAATTTGAGAAGTGTAGAATCCATGTCGGTGGATGTATAGGGTCTGCATCGGTGGACATGACAAGCATAGGATCCATGTCGGTGTATATATAGGGTCCGCAGCGGTGGACATGATATCAATTTGAGAAGCATAGGATCCATGTCGGTGGATATATAGGGTCCGCAGCGGTGGACATGACATCAATTTTAGAAGTGTAGAATCCTTGTCGGTGGATGTATAGGGTCTGCATAGGTGGACATGACAAGCATAGGATCCATGTCGGTGGATATAAAGGGTCCGCAGCGGTGGACATGACATCAATTTGAGAAGCATAGGATCCATGTCGGTGGATATATAGGGTCCGCAGCGATGGACATGACATCAATTTGAGAAGTGTAGAATCCATATCGGTGGATATATAGGGTCTGCATTGGTGGACATGACAAGTATAGGATCCATGTCGGTGGATATATAAGGTCCGCAGCGGTGGACACGATATAAATTTGAGAAGTATAGAATCCATGTCGGTGGATATACAGGGTCCACAGCGGTGGACATGACATCAATTTGAGAAGTATAGAATCCATGTCGGTGGATACATAGTGTCTGCATCGGTGGACATGACATCCATAGAATCTGCGTCGGTTGATATATATATAAGATCCGCGTTTGTGGACAATTCAGCAATTGAAGGTATAGGGTCCGCGTTTGTGGGCATAGTTCAGCGATCTGAAGCAGAATAAGAATCTGCGATTGTGGATGATTGGGTCCGCGTTTTTAGGCAGTTCAACACAGGATCCGTGCATGTGGATACAGTTCAACATTGAAAGCACCTTAAGTATCGAAGAGACATATGATCTGTGTCAGTAGATAGAAAGTTTGGAGTCCATGTTTGTGGACGAGATATCAATCAAACATGCGTAGGGTCCGCGTTTGTGGGCATACTTCAACAATTTGCAGCAGAGCAAGGTCCGCATCGGTGGGCATAGCATTGGAAAGACATTAGGATGAGACATCAATCAAACAAGTGCAAGACAAAACAACCACTCGGCTCAACAGGGAAGTTTACCTTACTTTATCTTTATATCCACTGCATTTATCATGATTTTCCTGCAGGGTACTCCCCGATCTCTCGACAAACCCCTGTGCCATACTCTCACGCCTGTTCCCAACATTACAACCAATTATGCAACCGCAAAACCTCAAACACATAGAAAGCAAAGCCCAACCCTACAGACAATGCCTTTTGCTACACCCGCAAGCTACCTATTTTGCCGAATTCCAAGCTACAAGTCCATACTCAAACCAGTGATCTACCTAATCTCCCTTGCCGATTGGGTATCAGCTTCGTATTCCTTCCTATTCGTGCCTGCCTATTTGAATCGTGCATATTCATCGTGCTTTACTTCTCAATATCTCTCAGCTCATTCAAGGTAATATTGAAGGCAAGATGACCCATTTATCGAGATGAAGTGGAAACTAGGTACATATAAACTCCTCTTTATGGGTGTGTAGCGCGCCACATTTTCACAACTAGGACGATTATAAGCCTTTTTTCCCACGATCGACCCACTGATGTTATCTGATCTTCGATAGTACCCTTACTTTAGTCATCATTCATTCCGCCGAAAAGGCAAAGCATACGCGAATCTAAACTTTACATACTTGGATAAGTTTAGTCTTTACATCCAAATCGTACGTCATAAATATCTAACACAGGCAACATGCCATTCTAGAACTACACACGGCTTGATTCTCGTGAAACCCGAGATATGTAGGCAACTCAGAGACCGGGGTTCGGCCAAAAACACCCCCAAAACACCCATTCTTCCCCTTTCAATCTTCTGCCTACTGGTCGTGACAAAATTGGCTGTTCCGTCAACTATCTTTGCCCGAAGACTCTTTCATCATCCCCGGGCAAAGAGGGGCAACTATTGACACCCAATTTTGTCCCTCCTTTTTCTAAAATTGGCCATAATTCAACTTAAGGATGCAATGTGACTATTTGTGCAAAATGTGCATTACAAATCATGCATTTACGTGCGTTATCCTCTATTTATATATTATATATTTAAGTGTGGCTATATTATATAACTTTTGCATCATTTAGGCTATCTCTCAAAACTGTGACTATTTGTGAAATTAGTACATTCATAATATTAGTAGCTATATTATATAATTACGTCATTTAGGCTACATGTCAAGTTTATTTTAATTTATGATTATTTGTGCAAATTAGTAATTATTTGTGATTATATATATTTAAATAATTTAATTTGAGTTTATTTAATATTTATTTGTGCATTTTATAATATATGTATATCTATATTTACACCTTTAAGTTAAATATTGGCCAATTGAAGTGTCCAAATTCCATTTTATTATTAATTCTTCCATATTTCAAAATTACTACCCAAAATTCTTTATTTATCTTTATTTTACTCTGAACCTAGCCAAATTTCCTAACCAAATACATCCTTATTATTTGAATTTTTAAATCGCAAACCTTCTTCCAAATTCTACCTTGACTCTAGACCAAATAATAGTCTAGATACGTCTTCCCGTCCAAGTTCATCCCCCCAAATCTTCTCCTAAATATATCCTGATCTTATTCTTAAAAATTCTCCAATGTCCCTACCCCACTTTTAGTACCAAGTTCATTTCCCAAATCTAATCCCCAATTTTTCTCCAATCTCCCTAAATCTCTCCCTTGATTCACTCTCATTCACAATCTCCCTAATTCCTCTTCTTCCTAATTTTAGGTCACCATTTTCCCCACTTTCAAGTCTACATACATTATTGATGAAAATCATTCAAATCTCACTCAAATCATTCCCCTTAATCTTATCCAATCAAATCCCTCCCATTAAGCCTAAATTCCCCAATCACCTCCCATTTTCCTTAACCACTCTTTTTCAAAAATACTATAAATACACCTACTTCTCACATTCATTCATCACTTACTCTCATCTTCTCCTACACACATCTTCTAACATATTGATTCATCATCACTTGCAATTACATCTTCTATACACATTCCAACATTCTCACTTCTCACAACTTAACCAAATATTTCTCTACACTTCTTTTATCCTTTAACACACCACTCTATTTTTCATTATTTTATTGGGAGACACATTAAAGACTTGTCCAGAAGCTCGTATTGGCAAAAGTTATCTATTCATTGGAAGGTAACTTGTATTGAACTTTTCTTAGTATTTTGTGCTAACGTTGCAGGTACAACTACAACTATATATAAGTTACTGCTATGTAATGTGAATATTTGGTTAAGCAGGGGCCACCTTCTACCCTCTATTTATTTGTTGTGTGTTGAAATTAGTGAAATCATAAGATATGTTGAGAATGTGAAGTGCTACTTGAAAACTGAAATGTTTTGCGTGAATCTGGAAATCTGAGTTTTACTTAGTTAATGCATGACAGGTTTTTTTTAGATTAAATTAATGCAGGGAGCTGGCTTATTTCTGCAAAATTGAGTATTCTGAAAATTTAACAGTAGTATGAAGGCTTTGCATCTTTATTACAACTTAGTTGTTTTAATTTGGAGGCCTACTTTAAAACTTTTAAAATTATTTTGCTTACATGATATTATTTGACTTGTGTGATTTGCATGATCGTACTCTTTATGTGACGACTGGAAGAGTCTAGATTAGGGCATTAACACAATTTGGGAGTCTAGACATTTTACATTTATATTAGTAGTCTCAATGGCCTCCGAGACATTAAGTGGGACGCTAGTAAACCTTTAGGACGTTTAAAATATTAGCTAGCGCTTTAGTTAAATACTTAAAGAGGGTATGGGGGTTAAAGGGAACTAAGCCCCTCGGAAGTGATGAAATTACCCGAGCTATATATTGATAGTGGATTTTGAAACTATCATCCCTTACGAATGTCGGGTTCTGATCCGAATAGGATAATAAAACCTAGGGTTATTCAAACGTTCAATTAGTTAGCTATTTATTATTTTGTGGCTATTTGTACAACATGATTACTGTTTCAATTTGTTTATGCAATACATTAAATTGCCTTTTTTACTTACTTTGTACCCCATATCTCTTTTGTCTATTTTGTTTAGATTTTATCCTTTTATAAGCAATATGATAAATCCAATATAGTAATCGGCCGGGAACCACGTTTAGTGGAACTTAGGAGGTGCCTAACCCCTTCCTTGTAGGTTATTTCGAACACTTACCCGAGTCCCTGACTCGTAGACCAACCCGGAGTTAATTCTTTAAATGGAATTAGAAATTAATAGGTGACCTAATACGCCTAGGAAATTTATTAGGTGGCGACTCCAAAACTCTAACTCCAAACGAGTTCACCCAGTCAAATCCGAAACCCGACTCGCCTCGAGTTGAGTCCAAAATCGGGTGCGACAATGACGATGCATATCACTTTGCAAAGTAAGCAATAGTGCAGTGGTGGGATTGGAGGTGCTTGGCATGGCAAACCAGCCCGGGATCTGTGTTTGCAGCCGTACCGACATCCCTAATCTCTGCTTGGTGCAATACACTTTTCTGAGCCTGCACTTTTATTTAAAAAAACCCTTTCCGCTTTATTTTAAATTACTATTATTATTTTTATTATTATTATCATTATTATTTACCAACTTAACTTTATTTATTTTTTGCGAGGTACAATTTTGAAGACGACGCTCCAAAAATGTCTTTTAATCGCACTACCTTTATTAATCTTCATTTTATTATTATTATCATTAATTTATTTTGATATGCTAACTAATCTGTTTTATTTTTCTAGGTGTAATTCTCTAAGGAAGAAAATTAGTAGAAAAGACTATTTTAATTTACTTTTAATTTTTATGCCTAACTTATACATTGTTTAGTTCCAGTTTGAATCCTAATTATAAAGTCCGGCAGGTAACCACATTTTGTGGAGCTTGAGAGATGCCTAACCCCTTCCTCTCGAGTTAACTTGAACCTCTTACCTCGAATTTCTGGTTCATAGACTAAGTTTCGGGGGTTAATTGTAAAACTAGCTAGAAACAAAATAGGTGCCCTAATACGCCTAGTTAAAAATTATGTTAGGTGGCGACTCCAACTCTTTATCCGTGAGTTACCCAATAAGTCGAGCCCTATTTCGAACTTTAACCGGTTCGGGTAAAATAGGATGTGACAATAGATTATCAAAATACAGAAAGCAAGAAAAAGTTTCAGGCTGGATTTACCCTCATAATTGAGAAAAACTCAAAAAATATTGGCTGACAGTAGAATTCATAGCAGAGAGTGAGCAAGCTAAGAAAAACCGAGCCTCGGTAAAGAGTGGCTCGTTGCATACTTGTGGTTTAGTTATTTTGGCGACCCATCGAGAAAGATAAGTAAGTCTGTATAAATTTTGTTCAAATTATAAACTAATTAAATATTATTTTTAGTTTTTCTTAATCCGTTTGCATTGTGTAGGAAGCGGAACACGGACCTGTAAGCAATATTGATTTTTATCGCTTTTTTTGTTATGTATATGATAAACATGGAAATGTAGCCAGATGGGTCGAGCAACGTGCACAACAGCTAAATGTTAGTATTCCTTAACAATTTTTGAATTATTTAACTTAATTCTTAAAGTAATTATACTAATCTTAAATTTTGTTATAGAAAAACTAAAACGCTGCATATGAAGAATGGGTTAAAAGTCAAGGATGGGTTGAAAGCCAAGGATCAAGGATCGAAGAATGCCCTCTTAAACCCACACCGGAAGAAGCTGCAATGTTCGTTAAGGCGGGTGGTGGCTACAATATCAAAAATCGAGTCTATGGCCTTGGTCCATCGTGTTACAAAAAGCCTTCTCGAGTAGGTATTATTAATGCTTACACTTCTTCATCTTCCCGTGCTCCACAGAATGTGGATCCTGCTATGCAAGCTAAGTTGGATGAGATGGAGAAAAGGCCAGTGGACCAAGAGAAGGAACGTGAAGCTGACCGTGGAAAGATGTCAAAATTAGAGTCCATTCTGTCGAACTTTATGTTGGAAAAGGGACATGAAAATGACTCTTAGAGGACGGAGTACTCTCATGGTTAGTTAAGTGTTTTTAAAAGGGTTGCTTAGTAATGGCACGTGTTAAGTACTTTTGTGAATGATTTAAGTGTTTTTGTTGTTGTTTGCGTTGAACAGTTTATGGAACAAGTATGTAGAATAGTTTAATTGCCCGGTGATGGCTTTGTTGTTATGTTAGACAGATTATGGTGCCATTTTAATAGCTATTTTAGTTTTTGTTAGATGATTTATATGTTGTTTCTAACGTTTTTATTTTGGTGAAAATTTGCCCAAAATGGCCAAACCAGAGACCTCTAAAGACCCAATTAACAAAATTTTGTGAAATGGAGCGTATATGCAGGTAACAGTTGAATTAGTTGCACGCCATGTTGGTCATATCTGTTGGGGAAAATAGATAATTTTTCCCTCCCCTCTGGACCGCTTTCAAACAGAAAATAACAGAGAATAATGACACAAAGATTTAACGTGGAAAACTCCCAAATTGGAGAAAAAACCACGGACACTTCAGAAAAATATTCACTATATGAAAATTGTTACACCATACAATATTTTTCTCACCCTCACTTTCTAACTATACTATCTCCAGAAAGATCACCAAGAGAAATAACTCTATACTATCTCCAGAAAGATCACCAAGAGAAATAACTCTATACTATCTCCAGAAAGATCACCAAGAGAAATAACTCTAGATCTCTCAAATAGTATAAAAGAAATAAAAGAAGGAATTTTTGGGATACTAAAACTAAAGGAGCAAAGCCTCCTTATATAGTAAAAAAACAAGGAGCAATTTCTTGCTCCAACCGATGTGGGATACCAAGGTATTTTCTTTCTTCAAAACCGACTTCAACAAATCTCCACCTTTTGAAGAAGAAAAAGCAATCCGTTGGCCCTTACAGTTGTCCAGCAACACATAGCAGAATCAGTTTTCCACCTGACTCAAACATGGCCAAACCATGCGCAGCTGCAACCTTCACATTGTCGGCTACCGACAATCATAATTCTCATATCAAGAATTATCATACTCCACCATAAAGAGTACATCCACCTAGATTGAATTTCACCAATCCAGGAATTTTCACTTGAAATCTCTCTCAATTTCAAGAATTTCATTTTTCAGCACATGTCGAAAAATCTGCTAATAATTTATGGTGCAACTCTCTTGTTGACTTCTTGAGAATTCATTAGCCATCGACATATTTTCCACCACACACCTTGCATCACCTGTCAACCAATGCCCATGTGCAAATTTGTGGACCCGCTACCAATACTCCGTCCTCTTCCATGGCATCTCAATACGTAGCAATCATGCCAAAAGGACACACATCTCTCAATTCTAGAGAGAACTCATCATCTCCTTTGCCACAGGAGATCCATTGGCAGCAACAAACGTTAGAGCTCTAGCCGAATCAGCTCCACCGTTTCAGCAATCTTCCCTTGTCCGAGTTTACCGGCCATTAAATCAAAATTCTCGGTCTCCAAAGATTCCAATCTTAAATCTTAAACCTCTTTTGATCTCTACCTGTGTTAACAAAGAACCGTAAAAGTCTCAAAGCTACATCCCCACTGCGGATAATTTTCATCAGCAACTTTTACTTTCTCACGCAACCAGCTCCAAAACTCATTCTCTAACCAAACTTCTCAAACCTTGTCCCCATCTTGCTTATTAGTACTTTTGCAAGTACCCCAAAGCAACTCCACCAGAATAGCAGGCTCCACCGAAATCAAACTCTACCTGTTACTCCACCAGAATAACAAAACTCCACCAGAATCTGACTCTGCCTACTACTCCACCTAGACAAAACTTCTGCTTGAAAATAACCCAAAGTTTCAAAATAACCAAAGTAATTCTTTTCTGATGTGGAAGATCAGACTAAGCTGCAACCACAGAGCATACTCAGACAGAACCCAAAGTTTCAAAATAACCAAAGTAATTCTTTTCTGATGTGGAAGATCAGACTAAGCTGCAACCACAGAGCATACTCAGACAGAACCTTGGCTCTGATACCACTTGTTGGGGAAAATAGATAATTTTTCCCTCCCCTCCGGACCGCTTTCAAACAGAAAATAACAGAGAATAATGACACAAAGATTTAACGTGGAAAACTCCCAAATTGGAGAAAAAACCACGGACACTCCAGAAAAATATTCACTATATGAAAATTGTTACACCATACAATATTTTTCTCACCCTCACTTTCTAACTATACTATCTCCACAAAGATCACCAAGAGAAATAACTCTATACTATCTCCAGAAAGATCACCAAGAGAAATAACTCTAGATCTCTCAAATAGTATAAAAGAAATAAAAGAAGGAATTTTTGGGATACTAAAACTAAAGGAGCAAAGTCTCCTTATATAGTAAAAAAATAAGGAGCAATTTCTTGCTCCAACCGATGTGGAATACCAAGGTATTTTCTTTCTTCAAAACCGACTTCAACAATATCAACTTCATTAACACCAGTGGTCTTTGCAACATCCTCTAGAAAAAGTCCATAAAGTTTGCAATAAAACTGCAATTGATGAATTTTTTGAAGTGTCGGAAGCGAAACTCGAAAGGCTATAATTTAACATAAAAAATCATGGAAGAACCCTTTTTAATATGAGAGTTGTATACTTCCAAATTTAGGCTATGTACGACTTTGGACCTCCCTTGCCATCTAACACGAACTCACTTCCTCTTCGGATTCTACAAGTCCTAAATCACCTCACTAACCTCAACACCTCGCCAAATGGAGCTTGTTTACTCAATGTGACATGGTAAGTTTATAATTTGATTGGTACAGACTCCTAAAACGCATCATTTTTTTTTAAAATCATCAAATGACGTCTAATTGGTCTCACATTTTACAGGCAAGTCATATTTGACATAACAAAGGTACCAGAATTTCAAAAGCAATGAGTTGGCATAAAATTTCTTTGATTTCCAATAGTTAATACTACAATCAGTTTCTTTCACACCCAAAAAAAAAAAAAGGATCAAAATATCAGTATGCACTAAGCAGTATTTATTCAGTTATCGTGTGCTCATATCGAATTTCCCCCTTTTTTGCTGAATTTTGAGTTGTCATAACTTGGATTTATAGTTCAAAAACAACATCGTTTCACATAATGAGAGAAGCCATAGCAAAACTAACTTCCGTGGAAAGCTTGATTTTGTGGTGGGGTTGGGGATGAGTTCAAATATTGCATGGAAAATCCGAAATAATTGTTTTTTACCATATACTCCCACCGTCCCAAATTAGTTGTCGCTTTAGGAAAAATGGTGTGTCCCAAATTAGTTGACACTTTAGGATTTCAAGACAAAAATTGTTAGTCTTTTCCAACTATACCCTTAATAATTAAAAAAATTCTCAACAAAATTTATAGTCAAACATTAAATAGGGGTAACATAGTAAAATACACACTATATTTAATGATTTTCTTAATGGGCGTGAAGAAGCTAAAAGCGACAACTAATTTGGGACGGAGGGAGTATGTTTCTAAAGAAAATAGTCGTGACTTGATCCCCTAAAAGAATTTAAAGTTCCAATTCATTACCTTGTTTTGCGCTATGTTAAATTTGGAAACTGTTTCAACTGAAATGAGATGATAGCCTCATACATGTACAAAGCACTCACGGCAAACAATTTGACAAGTTAGCATGAAATCAGGAAACAGGAAGCAAATTAATTAGGGCAGTTAATCATTCAAAAACTGTGTGATGACTTATGTTTGTGTATGTAAAAGTTACAAAAGTTGCTTCATGTAATTAACTCTATTTAATATACATTGATTGACAACTTAAGAAAGAATTTAAGTTATATACTCTCTCGGTTTAAGTTTACTTGTCCAAATTCAACTTTGCACTACAACCAAAACAAAATAAGAAAAATTAAACTTGACAAATCTACCTTTATTTATTATACTTTGTTGTAGTTTCCAATTAATTGGAAAGAGATTTTGAAGAATTTGACCATTTAATGTCAAGGGTAAATTAGGAAGAACATAGCTAATTTTATCTTGAATTGCTAAAAGGATAAGTAAATTAAGAATTTGACTTTGCTAAATTTGGACAAGTAAACTTAAACGGAGGGAGTACAATATTAGTGTAATAAAGTTTTTATTCTATCCAATCACCTAAAAGATAATTGCTCTGTAATCGAAAAAATAAAGCAAGTTATCTGTTACAATATGTGAAGGTGACTTACTAGTATAAAACAATGGGTGAAAATTATTTACACCCTTCAAACTTTACTTTAAAAATCAAACTCCCTCCTCAACTATAAACAGTTGTCATTCTCCCTCCTTTATCTCAATTGACTTTTAAAAATATCTACTTTATCCTTTTGATTATCATATCTTTATATTATAATGATAAATATTATTTTTAAATAAAAAAATAGTGAGAAATGACAATCAAGTATATAAGTAATGACGTTCAATGTATTAAATGAGCAAAATACAAAAGCTAGGATAAATATAATTTACTTGTATCAGTATTTTTATTAATTAAAATAAAAACTAAAATACTAATCTATTACACGATAAAAATTAAAATAGAGTGTCCGTCATAAACATATAACTAATGTATGCAACACAAAAAGAAAATTAAAAAGTTAGTTGATTCTATAACAAATTTCAAAATATTATCCCTTTACACTTTAAATGAATTTCAAATTGAAATTTATATTTTATTTTATAGTCAAAACTCAAAAATCTATATAGACGCTGAAAAATAAGAGAGTAAATTTTTAAACAAATAAAAACACCCCTCCCCCACCATGTAAGTATATGCATCTCACCCACACATTGAGAGAGAGAGGGAGAGAGATACTTGATTCACTTAAAACTAAAATAATAATCATGTAATTAAAATAGTGATAGATTTTGTAATAAATTCATATTATCCTATTTATTATGCTAATGAACATAAATTTGTATGACAAAAAAAAAAATATTATCTTTAATTGTCGGTAAAACATCTGTGTAAAAAAAATTCATATATAAAAATATATATTACATAGATGGGGATAAAAAATATTAAGGGCAAATCAGACAATGTGTTGGGTAAAGGGAGGAGATTGACTATTGTTCATAGTTGAAGGGGGAGTTTGATTTTTAAAGTAAAGTTTGGGGTGCAAATGATTTTCGTCCATAAAAAAATTCTATGCTGACAATGTTTATAATTTAAACTCTTTAAGAAATACTTAGTATGTAAATTGATATAACATGTTAAATGATATTGATGGTGCAAAAGATTTTTGAGACTCTCAGTATAAATATGTACGTAAAAGGTTACAAATGAAGAAAGTGACAGAGCGGAACTAGGCAAACTACAACATAACCATGGGAAGATCAAATCAAAGGAAAAGAAAAGGAAAGAGGCACAAACAAAAACAAAAACATCAGTGACAAGGCACAGAAGTATTAGTTGGATAATACTATCATTTAGCATTACGAGCAGTGCAGGTGAATGGTCATGCTAGTGACCCTGTCTTGCCAAATTAACATATTATGTATTAGAGAAAATATAGTATTAGTGCCACAGCTGTAATACTCAACGAGGTTAATATTTTAATTGCATTAATTATACGTGTCAACTGTGAGTAAGTTCTTTTGCTTGATTATATGTTGAGCAGAATTTACTTAATCATAACTGCTTATTACATAAGCAAAGATCTAGGGAGTCAACCAAATGAAATCCCAGATATGATATTTTCCTGCCTTTCCACTACAAGAGAATTCTTGGTTATTATTTTCAAATACTTGTGGCATAGAAGAGTGATTCTCTAGAAGTTAAAGGATTATGCTTGGAATTGCAAAATTGCATGTCACGAGTTCGATTTCCGTAACTTTTTAGCCATTACTAATATGGGTCAAAATCAGTTTAGGATCACACATCGAATTTGGGTTAGAATATAAGCAAATATTCGTATCAAAGTCAGGAAAATGCGAGAAATAAACGTAAAATGCGAAAAAAGGACTTGATTTCAATATATCGTAGTGAGTACAAATTTTGACAGAGTTTCTGTATGTATTTCTGAATGCGTACAATACAAAATGAAGTGTTATTTATAGATTCAATAGCCTAGCCTACATTTCCCATATCTGGTAGTGCTCAAACCCACGTTCTGAATGCTCATTAATGGAGATAGTGGGCTAAAGTAATGGGCTGCAGCGCCGCTTGAGCCGAGGCGCTTCACCGAGGTACAAGTGTGTGACCTCGGTGGTAGGGCCTTGCCGTTCGACCGAAGTGAATGTCACCGAAGCTCAGCTTGCGGCTCGCCTTCGGTGGCGACATCGATGTTTGACTTCGGTGGTTCAGTTGTTCGCTTCAACCTTCATCCTTCGGAACATCGGTTCGATTTCTCTTCGGTTTGTCATGTTGGGATGTTATCCGAGCACGTCAGTTTTTGCCCAATACAGATAGTTCCCCCATTCCTCGGTCAATTATCGAAGTTACCGAGGAGTGGAGTGATATTCCGCGGGAAAGTGATGTGGCCTGATCTTATCCACGTGTTTCAAATTTTGTCAACGGTTCGCGTCTCTTCAGGTTACTATTCATCGACACGTGTCACTCGTCTGCTGGCTAATCGAACGGTCACGCCGCTTTTTTTGTTTCTTCCAATGTTACAATGATGACTTATGCCACTTGCCTCTTCCCACACCTATAAATACTCCTTCCATAACTTATTTTCATCACTTTCAATCTTGGCAATCAACAGTGATAAGTAAAAAACAAGAACTTCCATCCTTCACTCTAACCATTTCTTGCCTGTTAAAGACTTCAAACCTCTAAACAGTGACTCTGGGGAGAGAGCAACGGTTTCGCGCTATGCCGCCGCTATAGCCAGTGGTAATTTCATCACCACCGTGCCGGCGTTGCACGTAATAGAAGCAGAGGGGCGGTGAGGTGACCTCAAGCGCTAGTGGCTCCAAGCGGCGTAAAGAGAGGGTCAGGCGTGACACCGCTGCGATAAGCGGAGATGTCAACATAGAGGGTGATGATGTCGTCGGTGATGACGACATAGTGGTTGGTGGAGCTGATGATGTCATCAATAGGGATAACGATGGTGAGGGCGACGATGCCGAGGGCGCCCGAAGTTGAACTGGGGGTGAGCTGCCCTCAATCGAAAGTGCTCATAACGCCGAGGTGGGACCTTCGGGCCCACCGATTCCCCTCGAGCAAGAGCTAGAACCCCATCAAGTTATCCCCTCTCATTTCGACAAGAGCAAAGATCTCAAATTACAACAACAATCTGCTGACCAAGAGGAGAAGAATAGAAACATACCCGTGAACATGATGCCGACTCGCATAACACAAGCCCACATAGAGCGGGTTCGGTTGGATTGTGGGTTTGGGCCCGAGATAAAAGTGGTCATTCCCGACCCCATTATTAGAGTCTGCCAGCACGTGGAGGGGCTTTCCTTCGCCTATACTTACCATTTTACCAACGGTTTCACCCTACCCGTTCATACGCTTATCGACGATTTCTGCCGAGCCTACAACTTGTGCTTGGCTTAACTAGGCCCTGGAATTTGGAGGGTTATTCAATGCATGGATTGGCTGAGCGCTAGAGCCGGGGTAGACTTCACCTTGCAGCATCTCATATCCCTCTACAACCCTTATTTCCACAAATCTGGGGTTGTGGCTTCGAACAACCGGGGCAAATATGCGCTCCTTCATAAGAGCGAAGATCATGGGGATCAAGGTTGGAGTGACCGCTACGTCCTTTTAGAGACCAGCGTTTTGTCTACCGAACCCAACTTCCCAGAGAAGTAGAACAACACACGTAAGTGTCCTCTTTGCTTTTTGTTTCTCCCTCGGTTGATCATTTATGTTTGTTAACTTCGCTTCATTTTTGCTTTTCAGCCAACAAGGTTGCCATTGTCCCTCCCGAGGGGCTAACTAAATGGGTTAAGGCTGTGGTTGGGGCCCGTAAACGCCCAATTCGAACGTGGATGAAGATGGTTGTTCACTTTGGTTGGCAGTGCAAGAGGCATGGTAAGTTTTCTGTGGTGTTTCGTTTAGTGTGTCGTTTTGAAGCTTTTGTTTCGATTGCTAACTTTCATTTCCTCGGTGTTAGGTTTTCCAAATTGTGCTGTCAACACGAAGAAGGATAAAAAGAAAAAAGGAAAAGGCAAAAAGAAGGGTGATGAGGATACCGAGTCAGATAATGAACTGGCTTCGGTGGCGGGATTAGCAGGTGACTTGAAGGAACTGAAGGCTTCCAAACCTTCAAAGACTTCAAAGAGATCCTCAGGCCAGGGATCCTCAAAAGGTAAGTGTCATCTTCGGTTGCCTTACTAGTTTTCATTTTCCTTCGTTGCCTTACTTGAAATTCTTCCATGTTTCCCTTCGTAGGTGTGAAGAGAAAGAGAGCGGTTTCTAAGAAACCCTCTCGTTCAGTGAATCCTCGTGTCGAGGTGGGTACTTCCCCTCGGCTCGAAGAGGCGGCGGAATCGCACCGAAGTCTAATTGATGAGCCCGATGATGAAGCTGCTGAGGGCTTAGAGGTTCATCGGGAGGTCGAGGTTGTTGACCTCGAAGATCAGGAACACAGCTCCGAGATAGCAATTGCCAAAGCCAAAGGCAAGGTGAAAGTCGGAGAGGTTGGGACTGTTGTCGCCGAAGAAGGGGCTGGCATCGACGCGGTCAGGGCACAATTCGAACCCGTGAGGATTTCCTCCTCGGTTGGATCTTTTCGAAAGCTGGAAGTACCATCTTCTTCGAACCTCTTAGCGAGCGAACGAGGCGATATCCTGAGCCTTATGTCTTTGCTTGGCCCCGTGGAAGACAAAGTTGTGCAGACTTTCTCTCAAGGCCAGCTACACCACACCATCGCGGCCAATGCTCTCAGAGTAAGTTTTGTTGTTTCTTAATTTTGTGCCTCTGTCTTCGGTCAACTGCTGATAATGATTTCTTGGATGATTTCCTTTTAGGGCTTTGTTCTGTCATTTAGGGCCCTCGAGGTCGAGACTTCAAGGGACGAAGAGGTTCGGTGTGTTTCCCGCTCGTGGGACAGACAAAGGGATAGGTTCAACGCGGAGATAGCGGAATTGAAGGCTAAATTGTCCAAGTCCCAGTCCGATCTTCATGAAGCTGAATCGGTTGTCGAGGTGAAGATTAAAGCCCTCGATGATGGCTTCCAGGTTGAGCGCTCGAGGCTAGAGGCTGAGGTCGCCAAACTTAACGTCGAGCTAACTCAAGCGAAGGGCGAGTTTATGGAAATGGCCAAGAAGCACCACGAGCACCTGAAAAATCATGTGCTTCATATTTAGAGGTTGGAAGGTGAGAACTCCAAATTCTCAGCTCGTGAGGCCGAGGTCAAAGCTCTTCAAGAGGAGGTTGTTGATCGCAAGGCCAAGGCGAAGATCAAGACCAAAAGGGCGGAGCTGGACAAAAAATAGGCCGTCATCAAGTCTCGGTTGAAGTTTCTCAAGCAATGTCGCGCTGGTGAGCTTAACTTGGAAGAGGAGATTGCTAAAACCGAGGAGAAAGCGGCTCAAGCTTAGGCCATTATTGATGCAGCCCGAACACGTGCTGATCATGTGTTCGATCCACCGAGGCCAATGACACGAAGCTAAGCCAAGCTGCTACACGATGTCCATATTCACTTGGCTTGGCCGAAGGAAAGCAATTGCTCCGAAGCTGAGTACCCGAGCTCAAGAACCGAAGGCATCATCTACAAGCTTGAGCTCGAAAGAGGGAGTGACCGAACCCCACCCGAACACTCAACATCGACGCCAAAGTAAAAGGAAGAGCGATCGATGTCAAATATGAGCAGAGCTGAGAAACCGAGCACCGAAGTGAAGGAACTCGAGCTCAAGTGTTCAAAGTCAAGTGTTCTGTTGAAGGAGTAACCGAACACTCATTGGACAGCCCTGCGTGGCTTACTCCTATTGGTCACATGTCACCATTTACTGTTTTATCCTTACCATAGCCTATAAATACTCCATTTACATTTCATTTGTAGGCATTAGTTTGTTGAATATTGAACATAGCAGTTGCTATTAAAGTGTCTCCGATGGAGCCGAAGCCCGACGTGGGCTTTTAAAGAACTTGTGTCAATCGGTGTGAGTCGTTTGAACATTTTCTTCTTGGTCATTCAATTTGCAAGAAGCGTTGTCTTTCTTGAGGATTGTTGCATAGTATATGTGATTCTTTGCCTCCAAATTCATCGAGCCCGAGACTAGTTCCTCGACGTTCTTTGAATCGTAGCAAGATTTTTCTTGCTTCTATCTTTACCTTTCTGTTGTTCTTCCGCGTTTTCATCATGTCTAGCTTTCCCTCGGGTTTGCTTGCACCATCTTGGAATCAGAGCAAGGTTTGAGCTTGTTTTTACAACCTCAAATCCTGTTCGTTTATTCGTGCTTGTGTCTCCAGTTTCAACTTTCTTCCTTATTGTGGATTGTTGCTGTGGTGTTTACCAAAAAAAAAAAAAAAAAAAAAAAAAAAAAAAGTAGAAAAGCAATATTCAAAAATTTTGGTTGATTTGTTGGTTGTTTGAATCAAGCAACCATTGATTTGTGTTCACCACTGTCCAAGGATTGATTTGAGCACCCGACGTACAACGTTTGTGACTAGGGTTTCTCGATAAAATTTTGGAGTGTTTGAGCTTAGTGGTGACTGATTTCGAACCCCAGTGTGTTTTGGTTGTTACCGATGGAGATTGGTGGTTCTTGATTGATTTGGGTGAGTTTTGTGCTTAAATTTTCGAAGTTCAATGATTTGAATCGTGTCCGTACGCCAGAAAATATTACTGTTGTAATAGTGGACGAACGCGAACGAGCTGAGTCTTAGCCCAAAGAACTTTGAACAAAAATTCCTCCTTTGTTGTTATCGGAGTTGAAAGAAGCAACTCAAGTTCTGTTAGCAATCATGGAGTGAAAGAAGTTAAGTTGTCCGTACGCCGGAGCAAAAACTTCATTGTTCCATTGAAGAAGAAAGGGGTAAAGTGTAAAGATCAAAACCCCAGGTGAAAATTTTGTCGGCTAGAAAAGGGAATTGGATAAGGTAAAACCCTATCCGTACTAAGGAGGGACCACTCTTGTACGGACAAGAGTTGGTGTGGTCGAAAGGGATTTCGAAGAGGAATCGAAGGGTAGAATCTCCGAGGTTTTCACTTTTCTTGTGTTCGATAAATCTAGTTAGTGGATCTCTAGAGTAATTATTCCTACTCGAGGTCGTACTAACTCATTTGAGCTTATAGGAACTCGTGCGTGGGTGACCGAAGTACAAATTTCGTAGAAAATTCTTTGACTTCCGAAGAGCAGAGTAAATAGCGTCTGTTCCATTGAGTCATATCAATTCACTCATCCCGAAGGAGACATTGTAACTTGTCAAATTCGAAGGAACTGAAAGAAGTTGATCAACCGAGGAAGCCATTGGCTAGAAGTTCTTGAGTGACCAAAACCGAACCCATAAATTGAGTGGACCCGAGTGCCACCCATCAAATGTGAGGGAGTGTGTGAGGTGATTTCTAACCTTAAATATTTTATTTGGTCTTTGATTTGTGCAGGTACTATGGCTGGGAATGGAGGCGATGGCAAAGACATTGAGAAGTCCGAAGTGTCGTTAGCCGATCTCATGGCTGCGATACAAGGCATCAGTGCCGAAGTAAGAGGAGTGGGTGCTCGAGTAGCTCAACTCGAGCAAGGAAGTGTATCCGTGGCCTTGAATGGGACCGGTGCTGGAACAAGCGACTCCACTCCGATGAAACCTGAGCTGTTTGCCAAGCTTGTTCGACAACATCAGTTGAAGAGCGAGGCTGTTCGAAAGGAAGTTTTGGACAATCCCCGAACACAAAAAAACTTGGGCAATCCCCAAGCTGAGAATCAACACTTGGGCATTCCCCGAGGCGAGAGAGTACCACTTCCAATGGCCCGAAGAAAAATTGAGGTCGTTGATGAAGAGGTAGACGAAGGAGAATTTCCTGATGTCGAACCTGAATATGAGCCACCATTCGTTCGACGAAGGCAGGCTCACTGAGGTCGCTGAAATTTTCGAGGTCGAGGTCGAGGCCGAGGCACAAATGTCGAACGACATATTGAGCGGGAGGCTGACGACTACTATGATGAGTAACCGAACCTGTTCGTGGTGCTTGAGATTCAAACTTGAGCAGTGTCAAGATCACTATTCCACCCTTCAGAGGAACTAGTGATCCGGATGAATATCTTGAATGGAAGCCTAAAATGGAGGGAATCTTCGAAACCAATGAGATGTCCGACGAGAGAAAAACTGCCCATGCCATTGCTTCGTTCGAAGCGTATGCATCTACATGGTGGGAAGCTGACAAAAGAGTGAGACGAAGGAATGCCTATCACGAAGTCACTACTTGCGCACAGTTGAAGAGAGCAATGGATGCTAAGTATTTGAGTGCTAAGTATAAGCAAACTCAATTACAAAAGCTCTATGAGTTAAAGCAAGGGTCAGAGTCAGTCCAAGAGTATCATGATGAGTTCAAGAGAATTCGATTGAATCTTGATCTGGAAGAAGATGAAGAGCAAGCCACTATTCGGTTTAAAAATGGCTTGGCTCGGGATGTGTCATCTCAATTGAGGCTACACGAGTACCACACGTTGAAAGATTTGTTCGAAGCTGCTACCGAAGCTGAGAAATTGGTGAAGGACGATAAGGCAAATCGGTATCGAGGAGTCACTACTTCAACTCCTTTAAACCGAGGTAAAGAATGGAAAAGTCCTAATCCAACAAGTGCTAACGCTGTTCGAGATTCGAAGAAACCCTTCGAAAGGGGTGTGACCGTTAACCAACCAAGAGAAGTGGGAGGTAAAGTTCAACTAAACTCTCCTAGTGCTTCAAGCATTCAGTGTCATAAATGCAAAGGTTATGGTCACATGGCAAAAGAGTGTCCAACACATAAGGTTATGCTTATGCTCGACAATAGAGATGTTTGTGAACAGGCAAGTGACACCGAGGAGGAACTTATCGAGGAGACTGACCGAGTTGAACAGGATGATGGTCGTGAAGCTGCCGAAGCTGATCATCCGGAAATGTTTCTTGTGGTTTGAAGGAATTTGAGCTTCATGACTCTCAAAGAAGAGGACAACCAAAGAGAAAATCTTTTCCATGCCCGATGTCGAGTGAGGGGGAAGGTGTGTTTGATGATCATTGACTCATGTAGTTGTGCAAATGTGGTGAGCCAAACCTTGGTTTCACAAATGGGACTGCCTACACGAGTTGATCATGTGTTCGATCATGTGTTCGATCCACCGAGGCCAATGATACGAAGCCAAGCCAAGCTGCTACACGATGTCCATATTCACTTGGCTTGGCAGAAGGAAAGCAATTGCTCCGAAGCTGAGTACCCGAGCTCAAGAACCAAAGGCGTCATCTACAAGCTTAAGCTCGAATGAGGGAGTGACCGAACCCCACCCGAACACTCAACATCGACGCCGAAGTAAAAGGAAGAGCGATCGATGTCAAATATGAGCAGAGCTGAGAAATCGAGCACTGAAGTGAAGGAACTCGAGCTCAAGTGTTCGAAGTCAAGTGTTCGGCTGAAGGAGTAACCGAACACTCATTAGACAGCCCTGCGTGGCTTACTCCTATTGGTCGCGTGTGACCATTTACTGTTTTATCCTTAGCATAGCCTATAAATACTCCATTTACATTTCATTTGTAGGCATTAAGTTGTTGAATATTGAACATAGCAGTTGCTATTAAAGTGTCTCCGATGGAGCCGAACCCCGATATGGGCTTTTAAAGAACTTGTGTCAATCGGTGTGAGTCGTTTGAACATTTTCTTCTTGGTCATTCAATTTGCAAAAAGCGTTGTCTTTCTTGAGGATTGTTGCATAGTATAGGTGATTCTTTGCCTCCGAATTCATCGAGCCCGAGACTAGTTCCTCACCGTTCTTTGAATCAAAGCAAGATTTGTCTTGAATTTATCTTTACCTTTCTGTTGTTCTTCCGCGTTTTAATCATGTCTAGCTTTCCCTCGGGTTTGCTTGCACCAATTATTGAGGATCTCCCATCAAGTGAGGCTTCGAGCGAAGATGAAGAAGAGGATGATGATGAAGAGGAGGCCGAGGGGGTTTCCGAAGAGGGAGGTGACGACCCCGAAGCCTAGATTCCCGCTCCCATTTCTTTTTATTGTAAGCCTTCAGGCACTTTTCTTTTGTTCATACTTTGGACCTTCGGGTCCTTTTGATGTATAAATTTGAGGCCTTCGGGCCTAATGAAATGAATTTTTATTTTCTTTATCTTAAATGTTAGCTTTTGCACGAGCCGAACATTTAAATCGATAACTTGCTTGCAAGACTTAACTGAATCAACCTGACGCAAACTTAGAACGACGTATTGTTCTCGAGTCGAAGCATTTAGAGTGCAACTTCGAAGTGCAAGATTATAGAAACAACCAGTTGTGAAATCAAGTTTATTTCATTGATAATATCAACGAGCTGAAATTTGCTTTTTTACATGAAGCCAGTCGAAGTAGGGCTTGGGCGTAAAAAATAAATTGATGACATACCACTACCGGGCGTAATTACAATGTACTAAACTATTCCTCGCGTGTCAGTCCCCGGTTATCGAATAGATAGGCTTCGGTTGCGAGGCTCGGTATCGACCTCGGTTGTAAACTGCCCCGTACTCCCCCTAGTGTTCGGGTGTGAATCTTGATGAAGATCCGAGCACTGGAAATCGTTTTATCCGCTTCCTGAAAAGGTCAAGCAAAATGAAACGAGGAGCAAGTTAGTACATTCAACAGAGGCCCTAGGAGCGTTTTTCGGCTCGAGGCTGAATGTAAGTTTTGAGTCATCGAGGAATGCTTACCTCGATATCAGAAGTAGTACCGCTTTAAATTGGAGATATTCCAATTTAGGGGTTCGGTTGTGCCCTGCATATCTTCAATTTGGTAAGATCATTTCCCAACAATTGCTTTGACTCTGTAAGTTCCTTCCCAAATTGCAATAAGCTTTCCTCCGTTTTCTTCCTTCGTTGATTGGTTCGTAGCCTTCAGTACATAATCGCCAACTTTAAAATCCCTAAGTTTGGCCTTCCTATTGATGTATGCTTCGATCTGCCTTTCTTGTGCAACTAGCCGAACCAAAGCCAACTCTCTTTACTCCTCGAGCAGGTCCAAATCTATGCGCATGGCCTGCTGATTCGCATCCTCGGTGGTGTGACCGTACCAAAGACTTGGCTCGCCCACCTCCACGGGGATAAGGGAGTCTATACCGTAGGCAAGTGAAAAAGGAGTCTCACCGGTGCTGTTCTTTTCTGTTGTCCGCATGGCCCACAACATGCCTGGCAACTCCACGGGCCAAGGACCTTTCTTTTCATCGAGCCTTTTCTTGAGGTTTTCAATTATAATCCTATTCGAAGACTCGGCTTAGCCATTGGCACTTGGATGGTAGAGGGTCAAAGCAATTCTTTTGATCCCCCATTGTTTGAACAAATCGGTGATGGCTGCTCCCATGAACCGTTTACCATTATCGCAAGCGATTTTCCTCGGGACACTGAACCTATATATGATGTTCTTCCTAATGAAATTGATCACTTGTTTCTGTTTAACGTCGGTGAGAGCTCCTGCTTCCACCCATTTAGTAAAGTAATCAGTTAAAATGAGGATGAATCGAACACCACCTTTTCCCTTTGGTAAAGGGCCAACAATATCTATCCCCCACTTCATAAAAGGCCATGGTGACACGACCGAATGAAGGGGTTCGGCCTGTTGATGGATCATTGGTGTGTGGCGTTGGCACTTATCATTTTTGCATGAAGGTCTTTGCATCTGCGCTGATGGTGGGCCAATAATACCCAGCTCTTAGTAATTTGCGCACCAAAGACTTTCCTCTCGAGTGATTGCCACACTCGCCTTCGTGCACCTCGGCCATCACATATCTAGCCTCATCTGGACCCAAGTTGGCCATCGGGCCGCAATATAATCTCTTATACAAACTACCCTAGATCATATGGTATGAAGCCGCTTGAGTCCTTAATTTTTTTGCCTCCTTTTTATCTTGAGGGACAGTCCCCGAGTCGAAGTAAGAGATAAACTTACTCCGCCAATCCCATTTGTGGTCCACCAAGTTGACCTGTAATTTCATCTCTCTCATCTATGCAGATAGCAACCAAACCACTGAATCAGTCCCCGAGTGGGCTTCATCAACTTCCGAACCCAAGTCTGCCAGGGCATCAGCTTCGGTATTTTCCTCCCGAGGCACTTGTTTAATTTTTCATTCTTGGAATTGGGCCAAAATCCTCTATGCTTGGTCCAAGATTAGCTGCATTCTGGGCTCTCGAGCCGTGTATTAACCGAGCACTTGATTTACCACCAGCTGTGAGACACATCTCAACTCAATTCTTTCGACCCCATTTCTTTAGCCAACTCCAAGCCTGGTAGAGCCGCTTCGTATTCGGCCTCATTGTTGGTCACCTTTTTTAACCGAACCGAGTGCCTGATTTTCTCCCCGGTGGGTGCTTTCAACACTATGCCTAATCCCGAACCCTTGGAATTAGTTGCCCCATCAGTGTGAAGTATCCATAGCCCCGAAGCTGTTCCTTTCGATATCGAGTTCTCCTTTTCAGCTTTGGGCAGAATCCCAACACTAAAATCAGCTACGAAGTCAGCCAAGACTTGGGATTTGATGGTTGTTCGGGGTTGATAAGTGATGTCATACTCGCTCAATTATACCACCCATTTTGATAGCCTCCCCGATAACTCAAGTTTATGCAATATACTTCTCAAGGGGAAGGTTGAAACTACTGCTATTGGGTGACATTGGAAATAAGGTCGTAGTTTCTGGGCAGCAACAATTAAAGCAAGTGCTAGTTTTTCCAAGTGTGGGTACCTGGTCTCAGCATCGAGGAGTGTCTTGCTCACATAGTAGATGGGTTATTGCTTGCCATCTTCTTCCTGAACCAGCACAGCATTGACTGACACCTCGGACACGGCCAAGTAAACTAGCAATATTTCACCATCCTTTGGCTTGGCGAGCAACGGCGCGTTAGCCAGGTAGCGTTTCAGATCTTTCGGCGCTTCTTTGCACTCCGGTGTCAATTCGATGTGATTGTTCTTCCTCAAAACAGAGAATAATTTGTGGCATCGCTCCGAAGATCTTGAGATGAATCGACTCAAGGCAGCGATTCGGCTAGTTAAGCGCTAAACTTATTTTACTCTGATTAACTCCTCGGGGATTTCTTCGATGGCTTTGATTTTATCTGGGCTGGCTTCGATCCTCATTCAGAGACAATAAATCCCAAGAATTTTCCCGACCCTACACTGAAGGTGCACTTCTCAGGGTTCAATTCCATGCTATATTGCCTTAGAACAGCAAAGGCTTCCCTCAGATGATTCAGATGATCCTCCATTCGAATCGATTTGATGAGCATATCATCTATGTGAACTTCTATAGATTTGCCAATATACTCTTTGAACATGCGACATACTAGTCTCTGGTATGTCGCCCCCGCATTTTTCAAACCGAAGGGCATCACTTTGTAGCAGAAAGTACCTCGGTCAATGATGAACGAGGTCTTCTCTTCGTCCTTTGGGTCCATGAGGATCTGGTTGTATCCCAAATAAGCATCCAAGAAGGTTAATAGTTTGTGTCCAGCCGTGGAGTCTATTAACCTGTCGATTTGTGGCAATGGGCAGGAGTCCTTGGGGCAAGCCTTGTTCAAATCAGTATAGTCTACGCACATCCTCCACTTGCTATTTTTCTTAGGTACGACGACCACATTAGCCAGTCATTCGGGATACTTTACCTCCCTTATGAAACCATTTTCTTGCAACTTTGTGGTTTCATCTTCGATTGCTTTCTTTTTAACCCCGGCGTGAGGTCTTTTCTTCTGCTTCATCGTAGCGAATTTTGGGTCTACATTCAACTTGTGGGTCATGATCTCCGGATCGATACCAATCATGTCTGAGTGAGACCAAGCGAAGCAATCGTTGTTGGACTTTAAAACTTCAATGATTGCTTTCTTCGACTCCGAGTCCAACTCCGAGCCGACAAATACCTTTCTTTCAGAAAAATCTTTCAATAAGGTGAAAGATTCCAACTCCTCAATAGTTGAGTCCTCGAATTTTTGCTTCCGAGGCTCCTGAATGCATACCGTGATCTTTTCAACTTCCTTCGGAGGTCCTCCTCGCTTGACCCCGGTTGCGTTAGTTGCTATCGTTTTGGCCCAGTCGGGGCGACTCCACTTCTCAACGCAACCGAATAGCACTCCCTTGCTACTCGTTGCTCTCCCTTTATTGATCGAATCCCCCAAGGCGTAGGGAATTTGATCACTTGATGCAGCATGGAGGAACAGCCTCCATGAAATGGATCCATGGTCTGCCGAGGATCACATTGTATGTAATGTCCTCAGGCAACACTTGAAACAGTGTTTCCTTGCTAACTCCTTCAGCAAATGTTTTGAGTGTAATTTCACCCAAAGTTTTCTCCGTGGAGTTGTTAAAGCCAGTCAACACTGTTGTCTTGGGGATGACTTCCCCTTTGAGCCACATCTTCTTAATGGCCCCGTAGCTGATTATATTGACCGAGCTACCGGGGTCAATCAGGACTCGCTTGATATCGGAGTCGTTGATTCTCAACATGATGACCAAGGCATCGTGATGAGAGAACATCATCCCATCACAATCTTCATCATCAAATACGATTTCTTTACCCGAGCCTCCTACTCGAGTTCTCTTTTCTATTGTGATTGACAGCTTGGCGAATTTCTTTGCAGCTGCGAAATTCATCCCATTCACCTCTGACCCCCCGGTGATAACATTTACAACTCTCTCAGGGGGTGGAGCCTGAGGTGGCTGTCCATCACCTCGGTCCTTGGTGTAGTTTTCTCTTCCCTTGTCGGTAAGGAATTCGGCCAACACACCTTTCTTCAACTAATGCGCCACCTCGAGGCGCAATGCTTTGCAGTCCTCGGTTCGATGGCCATAATCCGCATGGAACTCGCAGTGCAAATTCTGGTCTCTTTTGTCCGCTGGAGTTCTCATGTCTTTGGGTACTCTTACCCAGACAGTTCCCTTGACTACGTTGACCAGCTCCGAGGTTGATATGTTAAAATTGTAATCAAGGATCCGAGTTAATTCTTTCTTTGAAACCGAAGCTGGGCCTGAGGATTTTCTTTGGTTGGTATTGGAGTGAACCTTTCCTCCGAGCCGTTGGCTTATATGTGGGCTTGCAAACGAGTTTCCAAAGGAATTTCCCAACCTTTGGCTGACAGGCTGCCTCGTGGAGGTATATGGTTCATACCTCCCCTTCGAATTCCCTCGCGACGCCTCGGCGCGATACGAGGATTCGCCTTGGTTTTTGTAAAATTATAACCTCGGCTTTTAAACTCAGCTTCCTCCAGCCTTATCTTGGAGTAAGCTCGTTTGTGTAAATCTTCCCACTTCAGAACTTGGTATTGTTGAAGCTCTTTTCGCAACTCAGCAGCAGCGTCAGAGTTGCAAACATTGATACCCTTTTCACATGCCATGATGGCTAGGGTATCATCCATCCGAGGTAGCTCCATGCGCTCAGCATGAAAGCGCTCAAGGAACACCTTAAGTGGTTCACCGGGCCGTTGCTTGACCTCGCATATATCCTTCTTCCTTTGGAGAATTTTTTGAGCTCCAGTGTGGGCCTTAACGAATGCGTTGGTCATTTCCTTGAAGGTGGAAATTGATCCCCCCAGTAGGCACATGTACCAACGCAGTGCTCCTTTCTTCAAGGACTCACCAAACTTTTTCAAGAACATTGACTCGAGCTCTATTGCCGTTAAGTCATTTCTCTTCACCATCGCCATGTACTCCCTTACATGCTCTTTGAGATCGGTGGTCCCATCATACCTTTTTAAGAACATGAGCTTGAAATTTTTAGGAGTTGGAGCTGGTGCTGCCTCGGGCTTAAATGGAAACTCCCTGTATTGGTCTATGTCAAGCTCATCTTCAGTCTTTGTTATCCCTGGTACGCTCT
Organism: Petunia secreta; assembly: GCA_029990175.1. Taxonomy (NCBI): domain Eukaryota; kingdom Viridiplantae; phylum Streptophyta; class Magnoliopsida; order Solanales; family Solanaceae; genus Petunia; species Petunia secreta. Next base: position 9,847,734 of record JARKIP010000053.1, read on the forward strand.
TGAGGCACTTTTCTACACGTGTCTCGACGCGAGCCTCAATTTCTCTGGTCAACCTCTCAACATCGACCGAGGATGTATTTTCTGCCACGGTGGGAATCGTCCTGAAGGGTGGCGTCATGCCTGGTATGTTTCCCGAACCCCCAGACGTGGCCCCATTGTGAGGTCCCCCTATTATTGCGTCCGTAGGAACGAAGGGCGAGATGCCTCCATTTAGAGCCGAAGGCTGGGTGCCGTTCGGTGCTGCGCTATTCGTTGCTTCTAACGAGGCGCGGAATTCGGCTTTAATGTTAACTTGCTCATCCTGTCGCTCTTGGAGAGCTTTTAGTGCGCTAACAACAAAAGATTGAAAGGCTTCCGTTGTCATTGGAGAAGGAGACTGTTGGTTCGACGGAACGTCAGTCTGTTCGTTAAAATTTCCACTGCTGTCAGCCATATCGTTGTTGAAGAACTATGGGCTTTAACAAAACAGAACGTTGAACTTTGGAACAAAGCGTTTCTGCTTGTATCCCCACAGACGGCGCCAATTTGTATGGGTCTAAATCAGTTTAGGATCACAAATCGAATGTGGGTTAGAATATAAGAAAATCTTCGTATCAAAGTTAGGAAAATGCGAAAAAAGGACTTGATTTCAATATCTCGTTGTGAGTACAAATTTGACAGAGTTTCTGTATGTATTTCTGAATGCGTACAATACAAAATGAAGTGCTATTTATAGATTCAAGAGCCTAGCCCACGTTTCTCATGTCTGGTAGTGCTCAAACCCACGTTCTGAATGCTCATTAATGGAGATAGTGGGCTGAAGTAGTGGGCTGCATGGCCGCTTGAGCCGAGGCGCTTCACCGAGGTATAAGTGTGTGACCTCGGTGGTAGGGCCTTGCTGTTCGACCGAAGTGAATGTCACCGAAGATCACCTTGCGGCTCGCCTTCGGTGGCGACATCGATGTTCGACTTCGGTGGTTCAGTTGTTCGCTTCAACCTTCATCCTTCGGAACATCGATTCGATTTCCCTTCGGTTTGTCATGCCGGGGTGCTATCCGAGCACGTCAGTTTTTGCCCAATACAGTCACATCAGCCTAGGAGTAGTTAATTAGATTTTCTTTATCAAAATATTACACACCAGGGATAAATTATTTTCATTAACACAAGAAAAGTTTCTATTATAGAGGTGATCGAATAGAGTTCAAAACTTATTTTGGGTCATGGCTTCGACTTCTAAGTTGTGACATATTAACATGTTTTACCTTGTTGTCTCTCAGCACTGTGCCTTTCCCCTCCTTCCTGTACTAAAGAAAAAGGCGCACAATGACAGAGGAGTACTATTATTTAATAGAATTCCTTCTATGTTTTTGTTTACAGTAGCTAGTTTCTCCCTTTACCCGTATTGGAAGGAAAATCTATAGAAACCAATAATAGTAGTAGTATCAATTTGAAAGAAGATAATCAAATGGGACCATGGCCTTTTCCAAAATAGAAGTAGCCATCGCTATTTACATCTTTCATGATTGTCACTTTCTGAAATACTAGAAAATGATGATCTTCCGGGCGTAACAGACTCTCATTTGTCTGATAGAAAATAGCCTTATTGTAGCAGCTGCTTTTATGTTACCAACGAGGGTTTTTGGGATCCTTCGAGTTTTCAACTTCTATATATTCTAAGACAACTCATTGGTTGGAGTTTTCCTAAAATCTTGCTTTATTCTAGTATTGACATAGTTTACACCTATCCCCTTTTTTACCTTTCTATTCACCTTGCTCTTTTTCTCTTTTCCGGAATGAAACTATTTATTTATTTATTTGATTCTTTTTGGGGAGTATGAAAGATGCTACCACACAGTAAGTACTCGTATACTATATCCGTTTGAGTAAGGAAAGAATCACCAACATCGAATTCTCTAGTTTTCATACTTCATATGATCTAAAGATTAATATTAGCCGTTGCACATGGAGCCTTTACTCTCTACAACTTGTTCTTGATTAAGAATATTTTGTAAGTTGAACACATAATTTTAATTTTCAATTTGTCGAAAATAAAATGGTGATCAAACTCAGTGTCAAGTTTCATTGAGATTAGAAGAAAAACAAGCTTGTTCATCACCTTAAGAAATTAATACTCCATTAAAAAAAAATTTATCTCTTGCTTTGTGGGCTCTTCTTTTAATATTTACATGTAGAAGTCATATTAACCGTATTCACACGATCTTATACGTCACTTTACCATAGCTAGTCACTAGGGTTAATTTAAAGTGGTGGATTTTGCTAATATTCTTGATAATGATTGCATGTATGATGGTAGCAGAATTATAAATAAGGAAAATTTTTAAAGGCCATACTTATTGCTAATAGTACAATTAAAGGAAGAAAACAACTTGGTGTAGGAAGAAAAGAATAGCTAAAGCACTTTCATTGGACCCATTCCATGTCTCCTCAGTGCCCCCATTATTGATTTCCATTTTTCTCCACAGCACTTCTTTTCATCTCATTTTCTCTTCCCTCAATAACGCTCTCATGTCTCTTAGATGAAACAAAATTCACAAAAAAATTGTCTTCACTAAAATTAAAAAACAAGAATTGTCATCCTAATAGTACAAATTTTCGTTAGTTTCAAACTATGATGTCAAGTGAGCAAAGAAGAGAAGTTGGAGAAGGATCATCTTCAAAATCATCAGCTGCTATTGTATTAGCACCATCTGATCATCATCATCATCATCATCAACCAGCACCACCACAATTGAGTCGTTACGAATCTCAAAAACGTCGCGATTGGAACACTTTTGGACAGTACTTGAAAAATCAGAGACCCCCAGTACCATTACCCCAGTGCAACTATAACCATGTGTTAGATTTTCTTCGATACCTCGACCAGTTTGGAAAGACTAAGGTTCATTTACATGGCTGTGTATTTTTCGGACAACCTGAACCACCAGGACCATGTACTTGTCCACTTAGACAAGCATGGGGAAGCCTTGATGCTCTTATTGGTAGGCTTAGAGCTGCTTATGAAGAAAATGGTGGGTTGCCAGAGACTAATCCGTTTGCAAGTGGTGCTATTCGTGTTTATCTTCGTGAGGTAAGAGATTCTCAATCTAAAGCAAGGGGAATTCCTTATAAAAAGAAGAAGAAGAGGAGGATACAAATTAAGGCAAGTAACAATGATAATCCTGCTGCTGCTACCTTTCAACTGCAATCTTCTTGATTGCTTTGAATTTCAAGTTATAAGAAGGGGTAATGTTTTAAGCTTTTCTAATAAGATTGTTGCTTTGTGTTTTAATTTTCTCAATATAATTAGAAGGTACGTACTTCATGTCGAACTTATGTAAAATATATATAATGCTACGTATAATACTCTGAATTAAGGTAATTAGTTGCTCTGTGCTGCTTGTATTAGAATATATTATAGTAGCTATTACGGATCATTATACTCATTTAATGAGCTTGGTTCTTTATTCGATTGTCTAAAGGATCGTCAGGTCATACTTTCACGGTCCATATTTGTACTTGAAATCGTTATAGCTTTGTCAGTAGACCCTAAACTAGAGTTCAAAACCCTAAATTTACATAGCTTCTTTAGAGTTCCTGAGTGGAAAAATTGGATTCTTCCCTCAAAGTTTAGTTCTCTCTCTAGACAAGCACACAGACGCATGGTGTAGTATTGGATTTGAGGGGTCTTATAATTTTTTATTTTTAAATATCTTTGTGTTTGCTTTTATAAGATCTTGTGTCATATTGGATTCTGCACGATGTTTTGTAACTTAATTCCTTGGGTACCCATTACGCATAATTTATAAGACATAGCTTGTATAATTCTGTATATAAAAATAAATTGTATGTATGAAGGAGTTGTCTTTTGGTATATATATGTAACAACAGCTATAACATTATACCAGTTCCATCTTCAAACAAGAAACAAGTCACTTTCTTCTGCATCTTTGCGCGGAGGTCTACCTTTCCATTTTTCTACTCAAGCAGTGTATGTCAATGTCATTTTGTTCGTTTAATTTTCCGTACCTGTTCTAAATAGCTGAAAGTTTGAAACCATGTGTAGTATTTTGTCTCTTTCTAGAAAAGTGTAGATTTTATCTTTCTTTTAACCCCCTCTTTGTGCATGTTCCGAACCAAACCACACAACTTATACTTCATCTGTTGATCACGATTGATCTCAACAGTAAACTATAGCTTTCATGAGAATTCTAGCAGAAATGGGCCTGCTCGGGATTAATAAGACATTCTTCTGATTAATTAAATTAGGAGATGGATAATATCATGCCAGAGAGTGGATGTAGGTTTGCTATTTGGATTTGTAGTGAAAAGTTGAGGTCCATTATATTGCTCTTGCTGACTTGTTCTCGCTTCAAGTATTCTTTCATAAGTACTGCTGCTATACAGACACCTCAGTAGGGAAATGTATTGAGCTTTATTTTATTTTTTTCATGCAAAGTAAATTAATCAAAATCCCTTGAACCATCTTCGAAAAGTATAACATTTCAAGGATTCATATGTAACAGTCGTACATTAATTAACTATGATGTTGCTTAGTTATACACATATATGTAGTACGAATTCTTTGTATGCTTCCCGTATCATGATATATTCCGATTTCATAAATGAGTTGGATATGTATTTACAACCCTCTCATGATGTGCTTTAATTAGGTGTTTATATATTATGTACATCTTCTCATTATCTTTCTCTTCTTTTCTTCAAGCTAATGCTTGTTTTCTCGTATCACAAGCTATTGCCTGTTGAAAATGAAAGATACAATAAGTATATGGATTTGGCAGTTTTCACATTGTTTCAAGAGTCTGTTTCCAACAGCAATAGTACAGTGAATTACAAAATCTTGCTTCAGTAACTTAATTGTTGCTTCTTTTTGTTGTTGATGATCATCCCTCATAAAAACCAGCTGTTTTTTTTTTTTTTTTTTTTTGCAAAGAAATGTAGGAACTTCAAAATTACTCGCTTGATTGCTGGTAGAATTTCTTGCACAGATCACTAACTTATAGAGTTAGTTTATACAGTACTCTAATACGTACTACTCTTGGTAGTGCCTTCCAATATCAGTTAGTTTCTCTTTCTCCACCCGCAACATGCTCTATACACCACATCATCATATTAACAATGGTTAAATGATAAATTGAGCTGAGCATATGTCCCAATTTATCATGATCTTATGATGAAAATGAATATGCAAATGCATGTATTTACATTTATAATTAGTTCAGTGTAAATATCGGGCACAAGTTCCACCTTACCTACCCATGGATACTATATCACGTCCTAATACTAGCTAATGAAGAATGATTTTTTTTCTTCATACCTATATGATATTTGATAGCTATATTGACCTTTGATGTGATAACCAACATTATTTGTAGTTAGCTGGGTCCACTCCATAAAGAGATTTCTTCGTTAAGCAAATCTTATATAGGGTAAGAACCACCATAGCCCCTAGCTATGAAAAGAAAATAATCAAGCTCATTATACATGTATATACCTTAGTGTCCTTTTATCTATTGAATAGACGTTCTGGTTATTCGACGGATTTGAAAGATCATTCGCACAAAGATTAGGGAAATAGTCATGAAAAAATGGCTTCACATCAAAGGACTATATAGATAATAATCTTGCTCATTAAACATGCATATACTTTACTGTCCTTTCAATTTGTCTACTGAAAGAATTCAATCCTCACCATCTCTTTCCCCCTTCTTATATGTAATATAACATTTTCTTTTAAAAGAAAAAAATATGTAGAATTTTGAGGGAAGGACCTCTTTGACTAATGAGAGAGATACTTCTTAACCATGCTTTACTTTGGTATACGGTGTTTCATTCCTGTAAAGATAAAATATTCCAAAATCATCTTTTCAATTAATTCAATACCTTAATATCTAGGGTCTTGGAAACCAACTATTTCCTCCATTTCAGGACACTTTATTATTAGTCTTTTTTTTTTAAAAAAATGATAGTTTTTTAAATTTGAAAATAATTTAACTTTACAATTCTACTTTAACCTTAATCCGTATAAACATCTCTGAAGGATATGTAAGAACCTCCAATCTCCTTTTATACAAAAAATTAAAAAAAACGTCCGTCTCACTGCATTTTCTTTTATTATGTCGAAATATGTGACCATATAAAAGCTTAATCTATTAGAGAAATACCCTTTTCATTTAATCAATTACTATTATTTTCAACACACCCCTCACAAAGAATTTTTTTTTTTTAATTATGGGAGGTGACTCCGATCACTTCCCAGTCGAGATGGGGTTACATCAGGGGTCAGCGCTTAGTCTGTTTTTATTTGCTCTGGTGGTGCGACGAATTAACTCAGAGCATCCAAGGGGAAATACAGTGGTGTATGTTATTAGCAGGCGATATAGTTTTGTTGATGAGACTCGCAGCGGAGTCAGTGATAGGCTAGAGGTCTGCAGGCATACCTTAGAGTCCAAAAGTTTCAGGCTGAGCAGGACGAAAACAGAGTACATGGAGTGCAAGTTTAGTGATGCAATTCAGGAGTCAGAGGTGGAAGTGATGCTTGTCTTAGGTCATTCCATAGAAGACAAGCTTCAAGTATCTTGGCTCAATCCTTCAAGGTAATGGAGAAATTGATGAAGATGTCACTCATCGTATAGGGGCAGGCTGGATGAAGTGGAGACTCGCATATGGTGTCCTATGCGATAAGAAATTTGCACCTAAACTCAAAGGTAAGTTCGATAAAGTGGTCAGCTATGTTGTATGGAGCAGAGTGTTGGTCAGTCAAGACCAAACACATCCGGAAAGATGAGCGTAGCAGAGAAGAGGATGCTTAGATGGATGTGCGGGCATACGAGATTGGATAAGATTAGAAATGGGGTCATTCGTGAGAAAGTGGGAGTGGAATCAGTGGTGGTCAAGATGCGAGAAGCGAGGCTGTGATGGTACGACCATGTGCAAAGAAGGAGCATAGAAGCTCCAGTGAGGAGGTGCGAGAGTTTGACGGTGCTGGGTCTACGGAGAGGTAGAGGTAGACCAAAGAAAGATTGGGGTGAGGTGATTCGACAGGACATGGTTCACCTCCAGATCACCAAGGACATTACCCTTGATAGGAAAGTGTGGAGGTCGAGGATTAGGGTAGAAGGTTAGGTAATAGGGGAATGATTGATGTCATATTAGCTTTATTATTCTTATATACATAGTTCTTTTATCTTGTTCTCCGTCTTTAATGCTATTAATGTCTTCTATTTGCTTTGATTTTTGTAGTTTTTAGGTGAATATTTGGGCTATATTAGTGTTTCTTACCTTGTTTTTTTAAAATATATTTTCTAGTCGAGGGTCTATGAAAAACAGCCTCTCCACCTTGGTAGGGTAAGTTCTGCGTACATCTCATCCTCCCCATACCCCACCTGTGGGATAACACTAGGTATGTTATTATTGTACTGGTGAGATTTGAACTCAGCACCTCTATTTGTCGTGATAACATGTTAAAATGTGTGACTATTTCATCTAAAATTATAAATATCTTGCTATTAGAGAGAATTCACTTTTTATTTAATCTAACTACCGTTCAACATACTGCCACAAAGTTTACCTGATGCATTCATAGTGCTAACAAAACTAAATTATATAAATAACATGGACTTGGTGTTTCTAATATTAAACTGATCATATCCTCAATAACTTGGAAAAACTATGTCAATATTACTTTTACAAATGTGTTCTCAAAGCTCGAAACAAAAAGAAAAAGGGGAACGGGTGTTGATAAAAGAAAAAAGACTGGTTTGATCAAAAGATTATGCATAAAACAATTTAAAAAATTATTGTACAATAAGCAACGTCAACTACTTTATCCATATAATATGATTCAACGTATCGCATAAATTTCTCTTTATTTCCATACCTAGCTAGTTTTTCGGCGAATAAGTTTTCTCGGATTATACGGGTTTATTTCACCAAAATCAAATCAAGTTCTCTATATCATTGTGAAAGTTTGCTTAGTAATCAAGCAATAGTGGAAACTTCTAGAGAAAAGAAAGTGAGAATAGAAAAAGTCGGCTGAACTCTCATTCCCATAATGAATATCATTGTTAGGGTTACATAATACAACTACCTATATATATATATATATATATATATATATATATATATAACGAAAGACGGTATGGTAAGTGTAAAAGTAATAAATATGGACCGAATGAACTAACTAATGCGCTGATGGGACTACTAAACTAACCAAATTAAGGTGGATCAAATTTAAGCCCAACCCCCTCCCCCTACCCCCTCCAATTCAAGTTGGAAGAGGGTAGAGAATCCATGCCCAACTTGGATAGCTGGTTCATATGAGCAGGGTCAGGCAAAGGCTTTGTAAAGATGTCATCTAGCAGGGCACCAGTAGGAAAATAAGAAAGAGAAATAAGACCATCCAAAAGTTTCTCCTGGACAAATGGCAATCCAGCTCGATATGTTCTGTTCGCTCATGGAAAACTGGATTTAGCAATGTGAATACCAGATTGGCTATCACAATGAATAAAGATAGGAGTAAGCCCAACAATAGACATAACATCCAAAAGTTCGCATAACCAAGTAATTTCAACTACCGGTCTTCTGATATACCTATACTCTGCCTCTATAGAGGAAAGAGACATAGTGGTATGCTTCTTAGGCTTTCAAGAGACAGGGCTACCTCCTAGCAGAATGAAGAAGCCACTAACAAATCTCCTAGAATCTGGGCAAGAATCCCAATCATAATCACAGTAAGCATGAAGTTGAAAACCAAGAGAGTCAGCCATATAAAGACCCAAACTAGGAGAACCCTTCAGGTATCTAACAGTGTGCAAAGCAGCTTCAACATGACACTGCCTGGGCTGCTGGAGAAACTGAGACAGATGATGCACAACAAAAGCAATGTCAGGGCGAGTATGAGTCAAAAACTTTAGCTTGTCAATCAATTTTCGATAAAGAGTAGGATCGAAAATAAGAATGCCAACATCTACACTAATTTTTACCCCCGAATAAAGAGGACTAACACAAGCACTCTGCTCCGAACTACAAAATTCAGCAGTAAGATCCAAAGTGAACTTCCTTTGATTAAAAATAACTCTATTAGCAGTATGAAGAACTCCAAACCCAAAAAATAGTATAGTAAACCAAGATTCTTGATCTTGAACTGATTTTCCAAATGAGATTTCAAATGCATTGGTATCACTACCTGTGATGAGTATATCATCCACATAAACAGCCAGAAAAACACTCCCGGAAGTAGAGTGTTTAAAAAATAAAGAATAGACATTCTTATACTGCTGAAAACCAAAGAATGTAAAGATTCATACAACTTGGCATAACATTGTCTGGATGCCTGTTTTAAACTATAAAGAGATTTTCTTAACCTGCATACCAGATCAGGAGATGAAACAGATAAACCCTGGGGAACTTTCATATAAACCTTCTCATGAAGGTCACCATGCAAAAAAAATATTATTCACATCCAGTTGGACAAAGTCTAATTATGTATAACAGCAGAAGCAATAAGGCACCTGATAGTAGTCATTTTTACCACAGGAGAAAATATTTCAGTATAATCCAGACCCTCTTTCTAAGTACTCTCCTTATGACTAACCTTGCTTTGAATCTTTCAATAGAACCATCAGCTTTATGTTTAACTTTATGGACCCATTTGCATGGAATGCATTGTTTGCCAGGAGGTTAGGGTACTAAAGTCCAAGTATGATTGGCTTCCAAGGCATCAAATTTCTTGGCCATGGCCTCTTGCCAACCTAGATTGAGTGCTGCCTGATGGTAGGAAAAGGGCTCTTACATAGAAGGAAGAGACTGAAGCGAGGACTAAGAAGAAGCTGTCAAAGTAGAAATAGAATAGAACTTTGGAGAAAATGTAGAAGTGGAAACAAAAGAAAGAGAAGGAAGATAAATAGGACCTACAGCGATGCATACAAAATCATTCAAATGGACATGTACTCTTCTTGTCCTAGTAGACTGTCTAGTAGGAAGAAGTGGTGTTGGTAGTGCAGGCAGGTGTTCATAATGAGAAGAGTCATGGGATGAAGAAAAAGATAAGGAAGAAGAGGAAGAAGAAGATGAAGGTGACATAGGATGTTGTAAGACTGGTGAAATAGGTGGGGAAGGAGATAGATGTGGTGATGGTGAACTAGGTGAATGAAACGACCTTAAGTAGTCGTTTTGGGAATTAGAACTCCGATTGGCGTGCCGATAATTTATATCTTCGTAAAGTCCATTAGGACTTGTCTGTAAAATTTGAGCTAAATCAGACATCATTTGGTAGGCATCGGAAGAAGGTTTCAGTTTTCGTTAGCGATAAATATTAAAAAGTGATTTTCGAGCTTGATTTTTGGCGAATGAGCTCCGATTCAAAATCTGAAAGCGTTGCTAGGTTCGTATGGTCATTTATGACATATGTGAATTTTTGAAGTGATTTTCGAGGTTGTTCGGTTGATTTCGGCTAAAGGTCCGAAAGAATTAATAATTTGGTCCTTTTTCCTTTTAATTCGTATCTGGAGTTTCGGGAGTCCGATTTGAGATTTGCCTTGGTGAGTATGTTAAATATATTTTGTATAACTTACTTGAAAAATTTGGAATCATTTCGACTTCTCTATGGTTCCATTTTAATTTTAATCGTTGTAGCGAATTTAAAAAAAAAATAATATTTAACTAGGTCGGTTAGCTAAGAGATTAAAATACCTTAGCAGCAGCAAGACATATAGAGGCAGAAGCATACAACAAAGATGACGAGAAAGGAAAAGCTAGAAAAGAAAGAGGAAAAAAGGGAAAAAGAGGTGGAAAAATAGTGGAATTTTTACCCCAAATCTCCAGGTAATGATGTTAACTCATTATCTTAGCTTATTACGTGTGTTTGAATATATCTTTACGGTAAAAATAGGGATATTAGACATCGCCCTAATGACTTAAATTGATAGTTTAAAGGGTCAATTGGCCCCCGATGATGGAAATGTTTATATATTCGTACTCAATGAGTTATGGGTAACATATAAATGTAATTTATTCAGGGTTTGGTTATGTGACTTTGAACCCTGTACATAGGCCTGGCCTGCGTATTGCGTATGCGAATAGGGTATCAGGTTCCTAACTGGAATGCCCTAAGACATAAGGAATGAAGCCTTTAGCTTTATTTGATATAATTTTTCTGCTTATTGAATAGAGCGGGATCGTTTGGCAGTTAATCCAAAGGAAAAAATAATTGTTGAGTAGCAGGACTAGCTTTGGAATACGGTAAGTATTTATATCCATTTCTTTGGAGGCGCCTGGCCTCGTGGAGTTTCTACCACGTGTTCTTTACGTGTGTAGCTACCGATAGGCGTACTCATTATGTCTTAGCTTTGGATTTACATTGTATATTACATGTTGTGTCCTGTTGTTGGTATTGCATTGAGAATCTGAGCATTGTATTCTAGCTGTGAGTTAGCATCTACTTCCCGGCTGTCGATGAGAGTCCCACACCGGTGAAGGGTTATTACTGCATTGCATTCATATGCATTACAATGCATATCATATCGGGTGCAGGAGTATTCCGCCCCAGGAGAGTGCAGGAGTATTCCGCCTCTGGTTTATATCATATCGGGTGCAGGAGTATTCCGCCCCAGGAGCAGGAGTATTCTGCTCCAGTTGGTTATCAGATTGGATTCCCTCGAATGCAGGAGTATTCCACTTCGGGATGGGATTACGGGCACATGTGACCCTTTGCATCATATTTCATTTCATCTCATTTCATTTCATTTCATACTGTTGTGTAGATTTTCTGTACATGACTATTGTGCTGCTTATATGTGGATTGCTTATTTGTTGATTGTTGTCTGGTTCCGTTTCCCTGACTAGCGTATCTATTTTTTGAGGTTGCTAGTTTGTTCACACTTATTGAGTCCTTATGACTCACCCCCTATTTGTTCTTGTATTTTCATTCGTTCGGCATTTTCTGCTCCAGGACCCAGCCAGTCACGTCGTGATTGAGGAGTAGTACGTTTTCAGCTGTCTACGGTGAGCCATCTTGTTCATTGCGGCCACCAACTTCAGATATTACAATTTTTCTTACTTTTGCTCCCTTCGGGAGGTGTGTATATCTTTTGGCCTTCTTAGATGTCTGATCTGGAAACCTTTAAAACTGTGTATTCTGGGTAGTTAGTTGTATACTCAGACAGCTTGTATGTTTGTCTATCCTTGAGAGTTATCTTATGTTGCTAAAGTTTAGTTCATTTTCATTTCAAGGTAATTCTTCATAATTTATATTGATTCAGTCAATAGGGTTCACCCGATAGGTTTAGGGGAGGTGGTCGGGTGCCCGCACGGCCTAACCGAGAATTCGAGTCGTGTCACTGAATCAGAAGAAGAGGTGTTATTAGGTGGTTGAGGATAGGCAGGGAAGTGAAAATGATAAGATGGGGATGTGTATATGGGAAAGAAATGGGAAGGGGGTAAGGAAAGCCTAAAGGGAAATATGCGTTCAATAAAGTGAACTTTTTTTGAAACAAGGTATTATTTGGAAATAAAGTTGAACAATTTATATCTTTTTTTCCCCCATAGGGATATCCCACAAAATACAAGGATGTACCCTAGGGGTAAATTTATCCATATGTCTTTTCAAAGTGGATGCATAGCATAAACAACTAAAGCCATTGAGATAAGAATAGTCAGGGGACTACCCAAACAACACTTCATGTGGAGATTTATTTGATAAGGTAGTAGTAGAAAATCTATTGATTAGATAAGTGGCAGTCAACACACAGTCTCCCCAAAAATGAATAATTAAATTGGATTAATAAAACAGAGGTCTGGATGTTTCTAATAGGTGTCTATGGTTCCTTTCTACTACCTTATTTTGTTAAGGGTACCTACATAAGAAGATTGATGAATTATGCCTTTAGATACATAAAAATCATAAATGACTTTGCCGGATCCAAGTTCAAATGCATTATCAATTTTCATGACTTTTATTTTCAAAATGAACTGGGTTTTAACCATAGATATGAATGCTTCTATGACTGCAAAAGCATTAGAATTAGCAAAGAGTAAGTAAGTCCATGTACATATAGTAAAATCATCCACTATACTGAGAATATATCTTTGTCCAGCAGAAGTAGGTGTGTGATAAGGCCCCCACACATCCACATGAATCATCTTAAAAGGGCACACGGTTTTAATAAAGCTCATGGGAAAAGGGAACCTAGTTTGTCTAGCAAGTGGGCACACAAAACAAGTAAAATATTGCTTTGTAGGAAATAAGATAGAAATAACATCAGACAGAGAATGCAATTTATGATAGGGAAAATTTCCCAATCTATTATGCCCCAATGTGTGTACATCAAGAGAAGATGTGAAATGAAGATGCTAAAGGTTCAGGACACTTATTCAGACAATCACTACTTACATAAACATGAGAAGAAGAGAGAGTGGAGATAGGAATCAGATTTTCTTAGAGCAAGTACAATTCATGAGAAGCTCTACCAGCTTCTAGTTGCCTCTTCATAGAAGGGCCCTGTAGAACACAATTAGAGGGCGTGAAATAAACTGTACAATTCACTTGTGTGCATAACTTATTCACAGAAATTAGGTTGTACAGGAAGCTGGGTACATGAAGGTGTAAGATAATGTATGTGGATAAATGCAACTCTCCAACATATTCTACCTTCTTTTTGTAACCATTTGGCAAAGCAAATAGGTTGGGTGTGGACAAAGGCTTAGTGTTGTGTAAAAGAGTTAAATCGGAAGTCATATGATTAGAAGCACCTGAATCTAATATCCAAGGTTTATGGACAGATGAGACAAAGGGAAAGGAATGTGCAGAGTATTGTCTACCATAGTAACACTACCTCCTAGGCGTGCAGAACCAACACCCTCAGAAATATGAGCACCCTGAGAAGGCCAACTTTCACAGCTTGAGTGAGTTGCATCACCTGGTTCAGATTTTCTACTGTAATACCTGGTGGTCCCCCATTGAACTCAGTAGAATCTGACTCAGTAGCTTCAGAACCCTGAACAGCAGCAGATCTCCTTCCTTTTTGATAATTCCGCTTTCTTTGTTGGTTCTAGTTTTGGCCCTGGCTTTTGAGTACTTTAAGCTTGTTACAGTTTTGAATTACATGCCCATTCTTCTTACAATATCTACATAATAGATTGGATTTTTGATAAGATATTTGAGAAGACCTTGCACCACTAAAGTTGTTATACCCATAAGATCTTTGACCATTGTAATTACCACCTCCAAATTGGAAATTATAGTTAGATCTATAACCAGACTGATTTTGTCCCTGTGAACCCCTGGACCATTGATTCTGAACTTATGAGGAGTTTTTGTTGTTATTAAAACCCTGATTATTAATCCCGACATTCAGAGATACAGAATCAGTTATGAATTGACTTCCAGCATGAACTTTCCTTTGTTTTCCCTCATGAATCAATGGAGAGTATGCCTTCTCAACAGAAGGAAAGGGTTGCATCATTAATATGTTCCGTCTGGACTAAGTATAAGATTTATTTAAACCCATAAGGAACTGCATAAGCTTGTAGTATTCAATCAAGTCTTGATTATGAACCCTTGCTCCGCATTTGCACTCACATACACATACAGTAGGAACAAATTAGTGAAGATTCAAGAATAGCCAACTCATCCCAACACTTTTTCAATTTGGTATAATATGTAACAATGTCATTTGTCCCTTGAATCATGCCACTAAGCTCCTTTTTAATTTGAAAAGTGCATCATTAGGTTGTCCATACCTATTTTTAAGGTCATCCCATATCTTTTTTGCAGTGGTTGAATGTATGATCATGTCTGTTATTTCTTTTGACACTGCCCTCATAATCCAATAACCAACCATACAATTACATCTCTCCCAAGCCTTACAGAGGCTTGAGATAATCTCTGGCCTAGGATAAGTTCCATCAATGAAACCAATTTTGTTCTTAATAGACAAACTCATCAACTTAGCTTTATTCTAGTTCACATAACCAGTCCCATCAAAATATGTACCAACCCAATTCACTCCAGGTCCCTCAGAAATATGAACATAGAAAGGATGAGCAGGATCAGTAACCCCTATTACACTAGTTCCTAACTCCAGTCTATTGCCAAAATCAGATCCAATACCAGTACCAACATTTTCAACAGCAGCAACGGGGTCAGTGCTTGTAGAAGTAGAAGGTGCTGCCATCGCTTGGGAGAAGCTCACAGAAAAGAGAATCCAGGGTCCTGGGAAAGAAGTAAGAATCGAATAAAAACCAGTGACAGTTTCCTAAGAAATTTGTAGATCTCCAGACAGGCTTAGTATTTTATAAAATTTTCTTTAAGGTCATAGGATATTGACCAGAACGGGAAAACCCTAACTAGTTTCCCTAATGATAAACAAAGAATACGAACAGGATCAAACCGACGCATGAGAGATATGAACAACTTTAACAATAAACATATAAATCTGGTGAAATCAACAAGTATAGTATGGAAATATAAGAGAAAACACATAAATCTGAGCAGATCTGGCAAATTATACGGGCAAATGTATATAGAAGACGAAGTCGGAATAGATCAAAAGAGTATTACCGGCCTTATTCAAACTTGAAGAAGTAAAAGCCTTGAGGCATAGGAAAACTCCGGTACAGAACTCCGATAAGAAAAATCCTAATCGTCTCCACAATTCCACGGTAAGAAACCGTCGTGTTAAAACTTCACCGTCGTGAGAAAATTTCATCGTCGTGAGAAAACACCGTGATAGATCGACTCTTGCTCTGATACTTTGAAAAATTGCTTAGTAATCAAGCAATACTGAAAACTTCTAGAGAAAAGAAAGTGAATAAAAGAAGTCGGTTGAACTCTCATTCTCATATTGAATATTATTGTTATGGTTACATAATATAACTATCCATATATATAGACGAATGACAGTATGATAAATGTACAAGTATTAAATATGGACCGGATCAGCTAACTAATGGGCAGATGAAAAGCCCAACAAACTATGATCATACATACATATGTGTGTGAGAGAGAAAGAGAGGCAGATAAAAAAAATATGAATAGAGATTATTGACAACTTGGAAAATCTTCATGACATTCTCACCGCGTTAAAGAAGGTGATGTTCTTATAAAAATATTCGGATGGTAGTAATTTAACCATGGTTAATTCTTGAACAACCAATGAGATTATCTACAAATAATCCTAGAATAAAGCGAAAAGAAGAGCAATAACAAATAAACATATAGAGGAAAAAGGACCTTTGTCTTGCGAGACATCAATCAAAGTAAGAGACACCATATCTAGAGAATATTAATAATCTGTAGGAGGCCCTACTGCTTTTCCAACTTTAATCTTTCAACTTTTCATTGATAGGGACGATTGACCTTTAAGTATAATTAGATTTAATTGGTAATCTTATCTAGTACTCCTACTCTCCTTTTATGGTGAAGTCTTCCTGGTTTATGTTTTATATATATAAACGTAATCTCTTGTGTCAGAAATAGGAAGAACAGTTTGTGATTTCTCGAAACGAATTAAAATGGCCAAGTCTTCACAGAAATCTGGAAATTCTCCCTAATGGTGATCCTCTCTCATTTTTTTCTCTTTTTCATTGAACTAATTATGGTGAAGAATTGTTAGACAAATTTGGCTTTGCATTTCCAAACTATTTTACTTTTGTTATAACTATTTCAGCTTTATTGGTGTTTCATCATTCTTTTCGAGAGATTTCCGAACCCGACTCTCCTTTCTGTCTTATTCCTAAATAGCATCGCGTACTATGTACTTTTGCCACGTTAATTCAAAAATCAAAGCTACTGTAAAATACTCCCTTAATAACATACTTTTTCAAAAGGCTGAACGTCCAAGTTAACTCGGAAATACAAGTAGTTTTTTCCTCTTTCTTCATGCTAAATGTAATTGCTATATCATATATTTGATTCCTCAGGATCCAAAGTCTTTCAAAAAAGTACCCACATTCAATATAAATATTGGAAAATATTAGACTAACATACATATATAAATTACTAACTATTCATTTCATTTTGGATTTTTTTTTTTTTTTTTTTTTTTTTTTGCTTCTGAAAACTCGTCTTATTTCTTTGTCCGGCTATTCGGTGAACCATCCTCCTTGTGTATTTGCGCGCCTAACAGACGCGTTATCCCCAGAAAATGAACTCCGGGAATGTAGAGTTATTCATTTGATTGTAGACAAACTTTATGTTGTTGAAGAAGGAAAAATTAGAAACATCATACTATAGTCACTCTAGTTTTTCATCTTTACTTTTTTCTTTTTTCGACGATCAAATTTTAGCTTTAGTTTTAGTTTTATCTCATCGTGCTTAATGATGCACTACAATAATAGTGACTCGTACCTAATTTGATAAAAGTAATAGATTGAGGAATTCATGCATGTATAGTATTCCTTTCATCCCAATTTATATGACGTAGTTTGACTTTATACAAAATTTAAAAAATAAGAAAATTTTCAAAATTTGTAGTTTTGAAATAACGGAAAAGAAACACACCATACCAAATTGCCACACCCAACGTGGCCCGCATATATAATAACAAAAATACCCTCGAATAGTATTTTGTTTTTTTCCGCGCGTGCTTCAAGATAGCTTTTTTTGTAGTCTAGTATTGGTTGATTCATCAACCAAGGCAAAATCAAGAAGTGGATGCCAAAATGGCTTTGGTTGATGGTTCAATCAAATGTTAAGCTAACAACTTCTCATGGCCCCACTTTTCACTTCATTTCTTTCTCTAGCCATTAGGTAATTTATAATTAATTCACTCATTTTATAAATTAATAAACATTGTATTTTTATCCTTTAATTTAAGAATTTAGTTAAAGGTTCTTTACCTAAATAGCAGCGCATATGAAAATATTTACTATCCTTCTTACTTTTTGTAGCCACAACATTGCACTAAAATAATGAAAAAAAGTTCTTAGTGTTAATAATTATTCAATACAATTTTTCTTAAATAAAAGATATATAATATTAAATACTTGTATTGATATTTAATATTTATTTTTTCTTAAATTTAAGGGATATTATTCAATTCAAAATAATATGCCATGAGATAAATTTGGTATATACCAACAGACACTCATGTTTTAAGAACGATTTTTAGGCGATTTTTTTCTTTTTCTTTTTCGTTTTCCTTTTAATTGTCATGTTTAATATTTTCATAAATGAAATACATATCACCTAAAAATAAGAATAACAAATAATAAAACAAATAAATATTAAATACACAATAGATTCAAAGAGTGATATATTGTATTAAAAGGGTATTAAAATTTATTTATTAGATATTGAATATTTTTTATTATTATATTTTTTAAATACCTAAAATAAAGTTAACAAATATGAGATCAACCTTAGAAAAGATGCCCAACTTTTCACTCCTTTTCTTTCTCTAGCCATTAGGTAATTTATAATTAATTCACCCATTTTATAAAATCAATAAACACTATATTTTTATCATTTAATTTAAGAATTTAGTTAAAGGTTCTTTACCTAAATAGCAGCGCATATGAAAATATTTACTATCCTTTTGTCCTTACTTTTTGTAGCCACAACATTGCACTAAAATAATGAAAAAAAGTTCTTAGTGTTAATAATTATTCAATACAATTTTTCTTAAATAAAAGATATATAATATTAAATACTTGTATTGATATTTAATATTTATTTTTTCTTAAATTTAAGGGATATTATTCAATTCAAAATAATATGCCATGAGATAAATTTGGTATATACCAACAGACACTCATGTTTTAAGAACGATTTTTAGGCGATTTTTTTCTTTTTCTTTTTCTTTTTCGTTTTCCTTTTAATTTTCATGTTTAATATTTTCATAAATGAAATACATATCACCTAAAAATAAGAATAACAAATAATAAAACAAATAAATATTAAATACACAATAGATTCAAAGAGTGATATATTGTATTAAAAGGGTATTAAAATTTATTTATTAGATATTGAATATTTTTTATTATTATATTTTTTAAATACCTAAAATAAAGTTAACAAATATGAGATCAACAAATAATAATTTTAAATACCTAATATATATATATATCAAATAAATAATATTAAAATATCATGCATATATCGTATATCTAATAAATATTAAATGTCATACATATTCGTGTATCTAATAAATATTAATATATAAAATATTAATTACAATATTAATTACATATGTAAAAATATTAAGTGATTAAATATTAAATATACAATATGTAATATATAAATAATATTAAAATATCATACATATATCGTGTATCTAATAAATATTAATATAACAAGAATTATGAGTGAATTAAAAAATAAATTTTGTTTATCTTTAATAAAAGTGGGAAAAAGATCTTGGTTGACCCATCAAACAACAACAATAATCTTTTTTGTAGTGTAGTATTGGTTGATGACCCATCAACCAAAGGCAAACTTGAAAAGGCCTAATTAATTCGTGTGGGCCAAAAGCCAACTCAGCCAAAATCAAAACATTGCCCACTCTCAGCGAGTGGAAGTGAAGTTGGAAGCCCAAGTGCATTTAAGACTTTTCGTATGTGGGCCACGTTGGGTGTGGCAATTTGGGCGGCAAAATGGAATGGTGTGTATCATTACCCTTAAAATAAACCATAAAAATTTGTGTAGTTGAGAATCTTCTCATAAAGTTGAATACTTACTAAATATAAAAATATATTATTCTTTTTTAGACTAACAAAAAATATATATTGCATAAAATGAGACGGATGGAATATATATCCGGTCAAATAAATGTAAGGCCTGTACTCTCTCTCTCTTAACGTGAAAATTTTAAAATTTAATTTTGACAGTAAATTCACAGAGTCTTAAATTTTTACAGGATTAATACTCTGTATGTGAGTTGGGGGGTGGGGTATCATACTTGTCTCATATATTTTTAACATTGATGGGAGTTGGGGTACCCACTGATTTGATTTGTTTTGCTAGTTTGCTTATTCGCAACTTTCAATGCCATGCGTCCAACTTTCAATGCCATACGTCTTTGCTACTATCAAATTATTAAGAATCTAATGCTGAGGTGTCGATGTACAAAACATCTCGTATTTACGTAGGATCTGAAAAAAGATCGCAGTGTGATGTATGCAACTTACTCTAATATAAATATCAGTGGCTAATTTCTAATACAAAAAATAAGTGATAAAAAGAGAATTAGTGTTTAAACATTAGGGAAAGCCAATTTTTTTTTCTTATTAACGGTCATTCATTGAACATTGAGAAGTTGGAATGCTAATGGCAAAGAAAATAAAAAAGTTAGCTATGATAGCATAAACGTGAAATACAAATAAGCAATAGAAAATTCGTAGATTTATAATGTCATCGAGAGATGACATAGATGTAAGGTGGAAGGATTTGTTGAAACCTGTAGATTCTGACTTTGGCTAATAAGAAAATGGCATTCTGGTCGCATAAGAACTCATCGAACTGAACTTCAAGTTTCATTTAGAGGACAAAAAGCAAGTGCAAATCAACATAATAGAGTTGGAGCCGAAACCACTATTATAGTTGAATGCTAGTGAGCTTCAGTGGAAGATTATGAGTAGTTAGTTATAAGAAGAGAGAATGATGGAATAATACAACAAATTAGCTCAATTATTTCCAAAAAGAAGATTAAATTAACGATGCTAGTTCATTCACAAGCATTAGTCTCTTGGGTCTTAACTTAAAAGGACCTGAGGTGAATCATTGAACCAGCATTCTAACCAAGCTACGACCAAAGACCTGCTCTGCATATTTTCTAGGATTCACATGGAAATAACAAGCTGCTGGTAAAAAGGCTTCCAGCTTGCTTTACAAAATTAATGTTTTCAAGCTACAACTTTAGATATATGATCCTCAACTTCGTCAAAATTGAAGCTTTTAGCAACATCAAAGAAGTGAGCAACAGCTTCTTCAGGTGTACCTACGAGCACACCATGGCCAAGATTGAGAATGTGACCCCTCGGCCCTGCACTCTTGACAACCCTGCCGAAGAAAGAGCGTCAGATTTTCTTACCAAACTAGAAAAACTTGAGATATTGAATTTAAAACCAACCCCTCCCTCCTACAAATTTTGTTCTTAATTGGTTTGATCTAAGAGTGAAAAAGATGAACTTTTACATGCCATGTCCTCTATTCCACAAATCATCGAACCGCAGACAGTTTTGGCATCAAGAACAAGCGGTACAGTTGAAAACATGAACACATCTACATTCTGTTTAACATACAGTTCAAATTTCAAAACATATTGTATGAGTAAAATGGTCTTTAACAATTAACTGTATGGTAAACATAGGGTACATTTATGATAGTAATCTAATGTGCTTCGCACAGGCATGCAAGTTAGTAGATGTAACATATGGTACTGATTCTAGCCTTCAAAATTTGCAGAGAAGTCATTTTCAGCAATGTTCTGCTACCACTTGGAACCTTTAAAGCAGCAGTTGGTCGTGCGCAGAAACAAATTGATCAATTATTACAACACATCAGTATTAGAGTCCCAGGACATTATGTACCTCTTAAATAATCCCTAGGACAGCAGCAAAGTTGGATAAATAAGCATACAATGTACTCCCTCTGCCCCTTTTTGATTGACATGCTTTCTATTTTTATCCGTTTCCAAAAGATGTCATTTTTAAAGCCAAACTACAATCTTGAAAAGTCAAATTGTCATATAATATTGCAATTTGAAATCACATTTTAAAGCCTTTTTCACATCTTCCCACTATTACCTTAACATATCTATAATAGACTCAAATGTAATAACTCATTCAGACATTGTTTTCTCGATTTCATCAGTCACTTGGGACAGAGGAAGCAAAATTTGAGGTTACATTTCCAAATTAAAGTTCTAAACCTATCAAATAAGTAATGCCTAAAGGTTCAGTTATGGAACAAACCTTTTAATTTCATCTGTCAATGACGAAAGAGGACAAAATAAGCTAGCAGGATCCACATTCCCCTGGATACCGATATCACTTCCTAGTCGCTTCCTTCCATCTGCCATATCCACCGTCCAATCAAGTCCAATTACATCAACTCCAGTTGCTTTCATCCTTTCCAGAAGTCCACCATTTCCATTAATGTAGAGCACAATAGGTGTTTGTGGGCACTTTCTTTTAGTTATAGCTACTATCTGCATTCAAAACTCTGAGAGGTGTTCAAAAGGGAAATAGAATGAAAGAACTTTTACTTAATGAGTAATAGAACAAGGGAAATCCAACAAAACCAATTGACGATTAAAACACTCAAAGAATCCTCCTCTAATCCACACATCCACCATTATATGTAACAATATGACCGTAATCAATGAACCTTATTTCCGAGCCTAATCCACCAAAGTTTTGTAATTGACATGTAATGCTTCAAGACATGTATCGGTAATAGTTCCCGAAAGGACAAATGGTAGTTTCCCTGACAAAGAAAACAAGATCTAGCTTACCTCATCAATATAAGGCTTTGACCAGCAGTCCCACATATGAGGAGGGAGTTGTCCACCCCACGAATCAAATATCTGGATACAATGAGCTCCAGACTCCACTTGGAAAACAATATACTCAGCAATTGCTTTTGACAAATGAGATAACAGAGCTCTCAATACATGCGGAGCAGTATGGCACATGTCCTTAATTGTTGTATACGTGCGAGTTGTACCTCCTTCAACTATGTAGGTAGCAATTGTCCAAGGAGCTCCAACAAAGCCCAAAACTGCAGCTTGCTCTCCAACCTGACATTTTTGGGGAGGGGAAGAAATCCTTTAGCATTTATTTCTTTGTCTCATTACACTTTGCTTCAACACTATGTAAAAGGGAGGCATCATAGTAATCTCGTCAGCGCAAGTATCATGGAATTAATAAAGATACCTCTTTCCTCAAAATCCTAAGAGACTCTCCCACAAATTGTAGTTTCTCCAAGTCAAGGGAGTGCAAAGTTTTCAATCCCTCTTCAGAACGAATGGGAGACTGAATGACTGGGCCTCTCACGTCTTCAATGTCAAATTGGACACCAAATGCAGGTAGAGGGGTAAGTATGTCAGAAAAGATGATTACTCCATCTGGATGAAAAGCTTCCCAGGGCTGCAAAGAAATTTCCACAATGAGATCAGTTGTCTCTGATCTCTCTCTGAAGGATGGATGTTTCTTTGCAAGCTTTCTGTAAACAGCCATATACCTTCCCGCTTGGCGCATCATCCATGCAGGAGGGCGACTCACCGGTTCTCTTCTTGCAGCCTTCACCAAAAGTGGATCTGTAACACATACAATTGAAAGCATAAAGTTGACCGCCTCAAAAAGAAGATGAACTGAACTAAAATGCCACAAAATCTGATAGCTTGACCTAAACCCCTCCCCCCTCCCATGCAAAGGAGGAAGAGCTTATAGGCACATAAACACCATGCACTTTTATAACGAGAAAGCTGTTGCATTCTGCAATGCAGTTATAGGATTTGATGAGACAAATTAAATCAATAGCAACATGATTCCACCACTAGCAGTTAACACCTTGAATCAGGAACTAACCCTTTTAATATCATTTCAGTATTTGCTAACTATTGAAGAGAGAAATTAATTTTTGTTATCAAGTAAAGTGATAGAATAGAGAAATTAATTAGAACTCCTAAGAAAATTCCTTCAAGACTATGATCTCAAACAATCTAATTCTAATTCTTTGACAAGGCTCAACAAAATATAATCTATTCATACCAGAGGTACAATCATAAGCTAGGAACCAGAGGGATAAAAGAAGTTATACGATTGTCTCTCTCAAGAGGAAATGCAATATATTCTCTATTCCAGTGGCGTAAGCACCTTATAGGAAGGGGTGTCCCGTGACACCCCTTCGTCGAAACATTTTATTATGTATATGTATGTTAATATATGAAAAATCAAAATATTTAGTACAAATAAAGAAAGTGACACTGTTTTAAATATCAAAGTTTCGGGATTTAGTAGTTAACCACCTTAAGAAAATTTAGAATGGTGAGGGTTTGGATTCCGATTGTGGCATAAATTATCTTATTTTAATAAAAGTTTTGAACATTCATCGCTTAAAGTATTAGACGTTAGTAGGAATTGAACCTATGATATTCTTCTAATTTAAGAAGTACATAATTGTTTGTGCTAGACTCCCTTACTTATTAAACCTAGAATAATCAACAATAAACTTCTTTAAAAGTGACACCGCTTACAAAAAATCCTGCGTACGCCACTGCTCTATTCGATAAGGAGGTAATGACATAAAATATTCAATACAGATGTCATAATCATCAAGATATACTTGTAAAGGAACTCTAAATTGTTTAACACCAAGTTTCAAGAGTGATGAAATTATTTGAGAAAATGCAATGCTACACAACGATGATAATATTAGTACTATTTCCTAATACGGTAAATCTGACACAACAGAAACCCCCAATAAGCGCCACAAGATAAACATAACCCACAAAAGAAAGTATTCATAAGATCTGCTAGGAATCCAGACTGAAGAAGTTGCAGGTTGCTTGTAACAACATTTTAAGACAGCTGAAGATAGTGATACATCTTTTTTTTTTATAACCGAGAAATTCCCAAGGGGCAGTGGCGCACGATTCAAAGCTTTGTGGATAATGAGTCCGCCACTCAAGTGCTTGTCTGCGGCAGGATTAAGACCTTTGCGTGTGCCTAACTCAAATCACAAGTCCCGCTCCTAACACTAGACCAGAGGCCCCGGGGACTGAACAAAGTGATACATCTTCTATCAACTTCTCAAGCTTCTCATCTTTTCCGTAAAGAGCTGAATTAAACACTAACGTCAATTTTCATTAAAATATCCACCTGTAGCGTGCACACGCACACACCACTCTATCTATCTATCTATCTATCTATCTATCTATCTATATATCCATCTATATCTCCCTCTTTCTCACACACACTCTCTGCCTTTGATTTCTATGCTAACAATCTGTTGCAGTGAATGCATGTCTTCTTCTCTCATGGTTGGATCTTTCTTCCTTTCCATTCATCAAACATGATACACAATCCGATCCACCTCTAAATAAATTCGCTAAGATGTAAGTTTGTCTATAGCAAACAAGAACCGTAGTTTACTAGGTGTGAGTTTCTTATCAAACTTCAAAACCATATAGTCAACAAATATTTACTCCCTCCATCCTGTTTCACATAACACAATTTCTATTTACATTCAAGCATACTTTATTCGCCTTTGAAAGACTAATGATGTATAATAGTACCTTCATATAGTTCCTAAATAAGTACTACTTCCTCCGTTCCAGTTTACGCGACCCTATTTCCTTTTTAGTTCACTCCAGAAAGAACACCTGCTTCCTAAATTTGAAAACAACTTAACTTCAAATTTACAATAATACCCTTAATAAGAAGATTTATAGCCACAGAAATACCAATAATTAATTTTAAACCACAAGTTTCAAAAGTCTTTGTTTCTATATTTAAATTTTGTGACAAGTCAAACGGGTTCACAACGGAGCTGAGTATCAAACAAGAAAGTAAAATAAAGAAATACCAGAAGAGGAGCAGGCCCGAAAGACTTTATTAGAATAGAGGTTAGTGGGTTTAGTAGAAACCCCTTTTGAAAGAAACCCAAATTGCACAAACAAGCTTGAGGATTTCCAGCCTAGTCCACCAAGATTGCAATAATTACTGCACAACAAAACCCACAAATGAATTTATGTAAGGAGAAAGAATTGACTAAAGAGAAATGGAAATGTTGGAAAAAGCAGAGACCTTGTTGTTGTTGTTGTTGTGGTTAATGGAGAGAAACCCATAGCGATGCTTTTGAGGGAGAAACGAGAAGCTGTTGTTTTCCCGCTCTCCTTATCTTTCCGGATCTCCCTCACCCTTTTCAAGTGGTTAACTGCCAAAAAAGGACTATCATGTGTAGGGGTGGGCGTTCAGTATTTCGGAACGGTTTTATCAAATACAGTTCGGTATTTCGGTATACGGTTTCCAAAGGGTCGATACCAAATACCATACCAAACTACTTCAGTACAGTTCGGTATTTTATATTTCGGTTCGGTTTTATTCGGTGCGGTATACAGTATACCAAATAAAAATTGACTTGCAATCTACATCAACGAAACAAATTCACAATGTCTGCTATGCATAAATTCTACTACTAGGATTCTAGAAAACACAATTATCGTAACTTATTAATATATTTACAGTTTTATTGTAGTGTTTATCCATGATTTTTCTTATTTCAGTTTCTTTTAGTATCGTCTATGTTAGTCTAACAATTAATTTAATTGACAATCCTGGTAGTAATTTGGAGTTCTTAAATTGGCTAATTTAGTCAATCTTAAGCTTAAAAGTAATCATTTAATGGAAGATATGCAACAGAGAAAGCTAGAGCCTTAAGAGTTCTACCACCATTAGTAATATTTAATTAGGGAAGAGGAAAGATAGAAACTTTAAAATTTTAAAATATGACATTAAAGTTACTTTTTCTTAATGTTGATTCACAATAAAGTTTCATGAGAATGAACTCACATATACAAGTAGAATTAGATCATATTCATCGTCGTAAGAATTCTTCTTTCCTACTTACAAGTTACATCAAAGTGATGGTCAAAGTGGTTTTGGTCTAAAGAAATACGGTCAGAGTTGGAGAAGAAATAGTAGCTTTGATTTTGATTTAGGATTTAAGATTAAGAAATAAAAAGATAAAGTGTGAATCTTTATTGAAATGGGTTAGGTTGGGGCCGTTGGGCCATTTGGATTTTGGTATGATGATTTAGAGTATTATACAAATTACATAACATACCCAAAAAAGTTCGGAATTTCGGAATTCTGAAATTCTGAAACCCTCTTACCATATTCCGAACTGAAATTCTGAAATACTGAAATTTCATACCGAATTCCGTACCGAATACCGAAATACCGATACTGAAATACCGAACTAATTCGGTTCGGTGCGGAATTCGGTATTTCGGGCTATATGCCCACCCCTAATCATGTGTAATGCCATTTCGCACTTCAATTATTGTTAAAAATATTTGGAATTTTTCAAATAGGAAATAGAGTCGCCTATAGGTATGATTTTACCTTCAAACTGAAATTTCCTGTTGATCTAAGCAGAGGCGGACCCAAGATTTTAACTTAGTGTGGCACAAGATAAAAGATAAAATTGAAGAAAAGATATAAAAGAAATAGTACCAGTGGGTGCCCGTGCACCCATCCCGCCATGTAGGTCCGCCCCTGGACCTGAGATTATTAACTGTTTTTACTTAAACCTAATGGTTAAGCATACACTTACCATTCAACCTTTTCTTATTTTTCTAATTCTAATATCTCACAGATGAGGTCTGAGGAGGGTGAAATATACGGACCTTAACCGCACCAAAATTGAGAGGTTGTTTTCAAATTCAACAATTTGCATATTCAATTTCTTAATTTATCATGGTAAAGAAATGGCACAATGCATCTTACACCTCAACTTGGCTGAAACGACCTTGGCTAGTCGTTTCAGGAGTTAGAACTTTGTTTGGCGAACCGACAGTGTTAAAAGTTTCGTTAATCGAATCTTGTTTGGTAGGTCTTGTAAGATGTTTTCAGTTTCTAGTGTCAGTAAAGCTGAAAAGAGCTTTTAAACTCGATTTGAGTAAATGAGCTGTGTGTTTCAAATCTGAAGGTGTCGTTAGGTTTGTATGGTCATTTGTAACATGTGTGAACTTTCGGAAGTGAAATCCAAGGTCATTCAGATAGATTTTTATTTATGTTCAGGAAGTCGGAGTTTGGTCTCCTTCCGTTGAGACCTCATCTTGTGTTTTCGGGATCTGTTTCGAGATCCGTCTTCGTGAGTATGTTATATATGAGTATTATGACTTGCATGCAAAGTTTGGGGTGATTCTGAGCATCATAGGGTCCCGTTCGGACCCAAATTACAGCACCAGCTGATGCTAGTGAGCTTTCTGAGAATTTCTCTTCGTGATAGCGTTAGGTCTATCGTGATAGCACTGAGTAAAATCATTTGTTCAGCGCGATAGCACTGAGTCGGGGTATAAAAAGACCCCCTTTGCTCGGTAACATATTTTGATCAAAATTTTCAATTCCAAGTCGATTTGGAGTAAAATCAAAGTACCAAATCATCAATCTTGCCCAGGTAACGATCATAAGCTATTCTATACTGTAAATTCATGTTTATGGAGTTAGAATCTCATGAATTTAACTTGGGAAAGTTGGGTTTGAACCCTAGGCTTCATCAATTGAGGAATTCAAATTAATTGAACTCATATCTGTAAATCAATAGCGTGGTCGTCATAGTGCGATAGGGAGGATTCCAAAAATGTATAGTTTATGAGATTTTGGCTAAGCCAGACCCAGAGGTAATTTCGTAATTTCCTTCTATGCTCTGTCTAAGAGTTAGTTATCCCTCTTATGGGCACTTATATATGCTACTAAACTTCCTAGCTTAGAGCGTAGCAATTCTGAGAAGATTCAGAATGGAAAGAAGATCATTCAGTAATCGATTGGCCCCAGACATAAGGTAAGTGGTTTCATCCTACTCTTTGACGGCCTTCGGCCTATGAATGTTCTACCCACGTGCTTCTTGCGTGCGTAGCTGCCATTAGGCGTACTTTCTACGCGATGATTTTGGTTGCTTGTATCTTTGTATTATGTTGAACTATAATATGTTGCATTACATTAGGCTCGGTGTCGAGCCAAAAATAAAAGAATTTTTTTGTGGACATAAATATCATATGTTAAGCTATAAGCATAAATGTCATATTGCGGATTAAGTGTTGTTATTATTATGGATATATGTTGTTAGGCTTTAATTACAAGTGTTATACCAAGGATAGAGATTTCGTGGATATAATGGATTTAATTGGGGAATAGAAGCACTTTATTAGAGTTTGAATGTTAAAGTAGTAGTGTATTAGGAACTGAGGTATTCTGCCATGATTATGACTTCATCATCATTCTCAATGCAATCTAGAGTTTGCATCATTCTCAATGCAATCTGGAGTTTGCAACACCTTCGGTACAATATGGAGTTTGCACCACTTCCGATGCAATATGGAGTTTGCATCGCTCTAGAAACACATGGATCCTGTTCCAACAGGGTGCTCGGGCACATATGACCCCACTACATCATACCACATTTATATCATATTGTTATATAAGTTGTTGCGTGATGTGTGACTATTTGTTCTATGTTGTTTATTTATTTGTATATGTTGTTGTTGCTATCTGTTTCTTAGTTCTCCTCGGCTAGCTTACCTGTTTCTTCGAGGTAGCTAGCTAGCCGCACTCACCCTTGCCGTTTTTTGACTGTTTATTCTGTTTCGGTAGGTTTCGCTCCAGGATCGAGTCCGAGACGCGATTGAGAAGCGGAAACGACTTCAGTTGTGAGGGTGAGCCGGTCCTTGTCTGTGATGGCCATCAGTTCTAGTTCTATTGTGTTAGACATAATTTGCTCCCTTCGGGAGGTATATATATGTTTTCTTTGTACTCTTAGATGCCTGGTCTGATAACCCTAAACCCCTAGTGTATTGGGTAGATTGATGTAGTTCCTACTATAAAGCTTATATATATAAGGATGTCTATATTTTTTATCCTTGCTTCTTGTTTTAAGATTATTTGTACGTTTATTTTGTTAATTTAACTGAAAATGGTTCACTCGATGGGTTTATGGGAGGATGTTGGGGTGCCCGCACGACCTAGCTGGAAACCCGGATTGTGTCATTGACACGTTTATCTTGTATAGTCCCAACGAGTGTGTTTTTTAAATTTTCTTTCTGAATATAAGCAGGGGCGGATTTAGGGGGTACAGGGTGGTTCATGTAAACCCATGGTCCGCAGAAAAAACTGGGTATATCATGTATATATTTCTAAAATTGAGTCAAATAATACTTGTGTGCATCATTGTCTGAAATGCTTAATTGGTTTGCTGGTCGGAATACTTTTTTACCTTGAGCACAAAAGTTCGAATTCCAAAGGTAACAATTCTTTTTTTTGTTTTTGTAAAATTTTATATCATGGTGAACCTATGGTCTTGAAATCCTAGATCCACATCTATATATAAAAATATATTAAGCTAACTTTGTACTTTTAAAATTTATAGTTTAAATATAGTGACTATTTATTTCATCAATATATTTTTCGAACCAAAGCAATAAATAAAACTTTGTAAGAGGTTTTTTATTCACATTAAACTATTTTAGCAAAGTAATAAAGTTCCTACTCTAAGAGTTTCTTCTTAGATGCAACTCCTATTTATTTCAAACGCATATATGTTTTTTTGGGTCAAATCCATAAAAACTCTGTCTAAAGCTATATTTCTTAGTCAAAATAAAAATTTTAACCAAATGCAATGAAGTTTTAACTGGATATTTCATTTTATTTCTTTTTAGATGTAATAAAAAGTTTGACAGTGCACGTGTCAAATTATGTAATCAAGTTTTAACTGGATATTGTTAGATTACTTAGAGCCTATTTTGGTTTGCTGCCAAAAACTGCTTTTGGATAATAAGTAGTTTGTGTTTGTACAACTCATTGGAGAAGTACTTTTAATTTATGTTTGGTTAATCTTTGAGAAAATTACTTTTGAGTGTCAAATTACGAAAAAGATATCCAAGTTCATTTTACATTTGGATTATTAGAAACAAAAAACTAATTTTAAATATTTATCATAAAAGATTTTAATTAAAAAAATTAGTTATAATGTAAATAAAAAGTAAAAAATATAAATATAAGTTTTTGAACAATATAAAATATAGTTTAATCAAAGTGATAATGGAATTAGGAATTTCTAATAATTACTATTGAGATAAGCTCTAGTTTTAGTAATTGGTTATGTTTAGACTTCTAGTTTAGTTATAGTATTAGTGTTCTATTAGTACTTATTTAGATTTGCTCTTATCTTATTCCTAACTTTTCTATCAAGTCACATACACATGTATTTATAGGAGCTGTCTTGGCTAATAATATCATGGTTCAATTGCTCCTTCTATTGAACTCTTTATGGTAACAGAGCCCTTGTAAACTCTCACGAGTCAGATCCAAATTTTTTCCTCTCTCTCATTCCCTATTATTTGTTCCTTCATGGCTCTAGCCCCTACTAATGGCGGTACTCTAGCTGCAGTTTCACCTACCACTCACGTGGTACAGTTCAATCTGGCTGCCCAGTTACCTATCAAACTACAAGGTAACCTAAACTTTGCAACATGGAAAGCCCAACTGATAATGCTACTGAATGGTCACAAGCTCATAGGCCACCTTGATGGTACAAAATCTGCTCCACCGCAAACTATCACTGACAACAATAGCATTGTCTATAATCCTACATATGAGACCTGGTTCTGTCAAGATCAGTTAATCCAACAGGCAATGATGGCATCTGCTGATCCTACCATTGCTCCAACTGTTGCCATTGCTTCCTCGGCCAAGATGGTTTGGGAACTACTCCATACGGCTTACGCAACTAAAAGTCACACTCGCATCTTTAGCTTGCGGGATCGGTTGCAAAATCTTAAAAAATCCTCCAAGACAGTTGTTGCGTACATGCAGGATATTAGATCTATTGTTGATGCCCTCAATGTAGCTGGTTCCCCAGTTGCTAATTATGAAGTTGGAGTTAAGATATTGAGTGGACTAGGTCGGGAGTATCGTGAAATCTCGGCTGCTATACAAGCACGCGACTCTCCTTTATCCTTTGAGGAACTATTTCACAAACTTATAGATCACGAACTTTTTCTTACACCTCAAGATCTTGACAAAGCAACTACTATGATCACAACTGCTGTTGCACAGAAGACAAACTCTCAAAAACAATCTTACAGAAATAATTGTGGCAATCAAAACTCCCAATGGCAGCCATCCTCTCAACGTCAACAATACTCGGGCAATCAACAATACTCTGGCAATCAGCAACGACAACCTAGACACGCTGTAAAGTGTCAGCTATGTCAAAAAATGGGATACACTGCAGATGTGTGTCACTCGAGGTCCCACAATCATTATGAAGCAAAGGCTAACTTTGCAGCTAGCACTTGCTCTAGTGAAATTCATGGATTGTTGACTCTGATGCCACTCATCATGTCACTACAGATCTCACCAACCTTCCAGCATACTCAGGCACTGAGTCAATTTCAATGGGTGACGGTAAAACTATTCTTATTTCCTATGCTGGTTTAACTCATATAAAATCATCTAACTCTGCATTCAAGCTTTCTGACACTCTTTATGCACCTTCCATTAAAAAAAACTTAGTTTCTATTGTAAAGTTTTGTTGTGATAATCTAACATCCATTGAATTTTTTCCATCAAATTTTATTGTGAAGGATTTGCGCACCCGAAAATTACTGGTACAAGGTCAGAATAAGAATGGACTCTATGAGTGGCCACCTGCACCGCCTTCTGTCAACTTCACCTATACCAAAGTCTCTCGTCAGTTGTGGCATAGTCGCCTGGGTGATCCTCATCTTAAAATTTTAGATCTTATTTTAAATAAGTTTTCCCTTCCTGTTTCTACTAGAGAAAAGTTTGAATTATGTAATTCTTGTTGCTCCAATAAATCACATCGGTTGCCATTTTAAAGACTCACTTTATTCAGTAATACTCCTCTTCAAACTTTGTTTAGTGATTTATGGGGACCGTCCCCCGTACTATCTATTGACAAAAAATTATACTACTGTATTTTTGTTGATCAGTACACTAAATATACTTGGTTGTACACAATTAAATATAAAAGGGAAGTCACATCCATTTTTGAGCAATTTTGTCCTCTCGTAGAAAATTATTTTAAAACAAAAGTATCCTCTGGAGGGGGTGAATACACTAGGCGTAGGCACCACTTAAATAAAAATGGCATTGAGTACTTAGTTTTTCCGCCGTATACACCTCAAAGAGTTGCTATGGCTGAACGCCGACATCGACACATTATTGAAACGGCCAAAACACTCTTACATGAGGCGTCTTTACTGCCAGAACTATGGTTCTATGCTTGTCACTATGCTATTTATTTAATAAATAGACTTCCTAGCCCTGTTTTACATGGTGCCTCCCCATTTGAAAAATTATTTGGTCATCCTCCTAAATATTCCTCTCTTAAAATTTTTGGTTGCCTTTGTTATCCCTGGCTCAAGCCATATGCCCAAAATAAACTACAATCAAAATCCGCTCCATGTGTCTACCTAGGAATTTCACAAATGCATCATGCCCACATTTGTTATGACCCTGTGTCATCCAAGATATTTATCAGTCGTGATGTTCAATTTTTTGAACACATTTTTCCTTTAAAAACAATGTTTTGTTATTTAATAAAAAATTATTCCACAATTCATTGGGAAATAATTGCACCTAATTCCAGTTCGGATGTCACAGGGAATCACGACAAGTTGGACTCTAATATTATTTCCATTGGTCCACAAGTCGTAGTTTTTCCTAAGGAGAGTTCTAATTCATCCAAGTCTTCTAGCAATGGTGCAACACTTAAAGAGTCCATACTTCATGACAATGTATCAACAACTTCCGCTCCAGGTAAGCAAAGTTCTTCTTATTCTAATACTTATCCACATGATAATACCACTTCTATTCAAATTCAACACCTAAATTCTCACCAATTAAATCCCTCCTTATCCACTTTTCCCTTATCCCCACCGCCCACTAAGACTCCCTTCTCATTACAATTTTCCAATCCTAATGTAACTAATCAACCTGCCCATTCTACACGTGAATTGCACTCCAACTCAAATACTACTCCCACATCCTCACTCCCTTATACTACGTACCAGCACCCCCTCTATATAATACCATACCCCAATGCACCACACAAATCCCTTACTCATCTCCAAAATCGCAGCTACCTCCCTCCTCTGAAACAATGGTTTCCTACACTAACAAACATGTGTCTTCCTCTCAACCACAACGCAGCACCCCTGTTGCGTTTTCACCACTATTTTTTGCTGTCCCTACCCTCGTACCAGACCCCAATACTATCTACACCACCAATCCACCACCTCACACGCAGCCGCTGAACCCTGACCAACAACCTGCCTTGTTACCGGCTGCTAACTCCAGCAGCGAACACGACCAATATGTTCCCTCTTCGATCCAAGCTGCTGCTATCCCTCCTTCCTCCATTGTCACTCGCGCACAACATGGCATCTCTAAACCAAATCGAAAGTTCTTTCTGTCCCAACTCTCCACTACACCATCGACATTCAAACAAGCTAACAAACACAAAGAGTGGCGTGAAGCCATGGCTGCTGAATATGATGCTTTTCTGAGAAATAACACTTGGGAATTAGTTCCACGTGACCATGCTACTAATGTTTTTGATTGTAGGTGGTTATATCGCATCAAACAAAAGGCCGATTGTTTTATTGATCAGTACAAGGCGCGTTTGGTGGCGAAGGGATTCACTCAAAGTCCGGGGTTGGACTCTCATGAAACTTTCAGTCTGGTTGTCAAGCAGACAACTGTACGTCTTGTATTGTCTATTGCAGTTCAGAATGGTTGGGATATTCGTCAACTTGCTGTGAACAATGCTTTTCTTCAAGGGAATTTGAAAGAGCAAGTCTTCATGGCTCAACCAGTTGGTTTTGTTAGCACTGAATTCCCTTCGCATGTTTGTCGTCTCCGAAAGGCTATCTATGGACTTAAGCAAGCTCCCCGTGCTTAGTATGAAGCCCTTCGCTCATACTTGAATTCGATTTGCTTCATTAAGTCGGAATCCGATGCTTCCTTCTTTATCTTCAAAAGCTTGGCTGTCACGGTATATCTTATGGTGTATGTTGATGACATTCTCATTACTGGGAATCACCCCGGCCTAGTCTCACATATTATCAATTCCCTGGCAAGTCGTTTTTCGCTAAAGGATCTTGGAAAACTTAGATATTTTCTTGGAGTTGAAGTTAAGTATGTTCCAGATGGCATGTTTTTGTCGCAGTCCAAATACATCTTAGACATTCTTTCAGAGTTAGATATAGTTGAGTGCAATGTGATTCGACTCCAATGTGTTCGAGTGAGGCGCCATGGGATTTGGATGGCTCACCACCCGCGGATAGTACTTTGTATCGTCGCACTCTTGGTAAATTGCAATATTTCACTACAGAAAAAACTCTATCAACGGCAGTTGGAAAGTGGAATTTGTAGCGATTTTAACTGCCTCTAATGAAATTTGACGGCGGTCTCGGAACACCATCTGTAACGGCGTCATTAAACTATCTTTTGGCGGTTTTGCTCAACCGTTGGCATAAGCGCCATTATCCAAATTTTTTGGGGCGCTTCAAGTAAACCACCGTCCTACAACATCCAGATGGACTTCTCTAATCAAAATTAAATTTGTATACAAATAACCCCCTCGAATACACAGTTCGACGTGGCAACCACCTCCCCCGGGGACCACCTGTGACTAATGTCCACCTCACCTGTCACAATTGCACTAATACAAATCCACGTGGCCATTCTGGACGTTAAATGATTCTAAGGTGGCTCAACGACTTTCAGTCAACAATATTTTCTTATTCAATATAAAGTAAAAATTTGTGTTGTTCAAGATTGGTGTGGGACAAGGTTCTGTAGAAAACTTTGTCTCTGTTCTACTGTCGTCCTTAATATGTTGCATATCTGTTTTCATTCAAAGTACATTATATATATTTTATAGTAAATATATCTCTACTTGCTGATCAACATTATACTGAATTATTTTTTTGGTAACTGATTATATTGTATTACTTAAATTAGTTTTACATGATTTACTTATTATTGTGTAATTAAATCAGATTAATCTAACTAGATGATAGTTTAATTAGGAAAGTCAGATTGAAGTATCTTTTTCAAATTTCTATTGTTTTCAAAGTTATTTCTCATTTATTAAAAATTATTTTATACTAGTATTTATTTCAGTTTATTATAAAAAATTTCTAAAATTTTTAGTAATTTGAACCTTTTGAACTCAAACCACCCAAAGATTAGATTAAGAAAAAACTACAGTGGCAGAAACCACAACAAAACTCCTAGAAACCGCGGCAAAATATTTGAATGTTGCTAAGAACGCCGCTGATCCACTAAACCGTCGTAAACATCTTCATATCTCAAGCCATTCGCTGAACCGCTGCTAGATGCGATTGAACAGCCGTTATCTTCTTCTCTTAGAGGCTGTTTTTCGAACCGCCACTCAAACCGCCAGTAAAGCAATTTTAGCGGCAGCTTCCCTAAACCGGCGTGAGATAACCGCCGCGATGCACCTGTTTTTTTGTAGTGTTTGTCATTTACTCGTCCCGATATTTCTTTTGCTGTGAACAAGCTGTCGCAATTTATGCATGCCCCAAGTATGGATCACTGGAAGGTCGTTAAGCGAGTTCTTCGCTATCTCAAGTTTACTTCATCCTCTGGGTTGCACATCATTCGGCATTCTGATTACAATTTATATATGAATGCTAATGCTGACTGGGCTGGTGTCCTAATGACCAAATTTCTACTTCTGGATATATGTTTTTCTTGGGAAAAAATCCCATCTGTTGGTCTTCCAAGAAACAAACTGTTGTTTCTCGGTCGCCTACGGAGGCTGAATATCAATTCGTGGCCAATGCTCTAGCCGAGGTTATATGGGTTCAGAATTTATTGGATGAGTTGCGCTATCGCATCGCTGATACGCCCACACTTTTTTATGATAATGTTGGTGTTGCGTATTTGAGCAAGGAGCCTTTCTTCATAGCAAAATGAAGCACATTTCTTATCTTCGCAACAGTGTGCGATCTAGTCGAGTTATTGTCAAACATTTATCTACACATGAACAAGTTGCAGACCCTCTTACAAAGCCGCTACCTAAACCAGCCTTTATGGAGTGTTTGGACAAGCTGTATGTTGCTGCTCCGAACTCTCGCATCAAATCGGATTTTCTTTGTTGTTTGGACAAGTCGTGTTTGTCTGCGCCTCACTCAACTTGAGGGGGTGTATTGAGATAAGCTCTAGTTTTAGTAGTTGGTTATGTTTAGACTTCTAGTTTAGTTATAGTATTAGTGTTCTATTAGTACTAGTATTTAGATTCGCTCTTATCTTATTCCTAGATTTTCTATCAAGTTACATACACATGTATTTATAGGAGCTCTCTTGGCTAATAATATCATGGTTCACTTGTTCCTTCTATTGAACTCTTTAATTACTTACTTTTAAAATATGATTTAAATATATCAAAAAAAAATCATTCAAAGTAAATTGAGAGGAAAATGATTTGAAAAGGTACACAGAAGGAAAACATATGAAAAAGAGAAATGTAATTTTATTTTGAGAAATATAAGATTAATTAATATGGAATACTTTGGTAAATAATGATTTTTCGTAAGAATATTTTGTCTTGAAAAAATTAATAAACTGTTTCTGCTCCAAGAAACAGATATTTATAGCTTCTCCCAACAGCAGAAAAACTGCTGCTGCTTCTGCCTAAAAGTACTTTTTTTTTTGTAAGCCAAACACCTCAAAATTCTAAAAAAATATTTTTTTTAAGTTTAAGCACTTTTAACTTTGGAGAAACAATGTGGCTATTAGTTAAAATTTAGTTTATTTGACTACGGTGTCTTCATGGAACTTTTACTTCTGAGAGAAAGTAAAAAGAGGTGGACAAAAATACGAGAAAAGAAAATGTGTCTCCTTTCTGTTGGTCATAGATCGATGACCCTTAAATTTGGCATCTCATTTTTACATGGTATCTATTGAATACCTCATGTTTGCACAAAATGTAACACAAATTCTACAGCTTCAAATAAACAATTGAGTCAGAATCTCACTCTCTTGCGACCCCTAAAACTTGAAAAGTAATTCATTCACGAAGATTAGTGACTGCTCAGTGCTTAATTTTAGATATCTGCTCGATATTAGTGCCTTCTCTGGAATATTAGAGATTCCAGGTTAACAGTAGGAGAGTACGCTCATTTGGGTGACTTGGCTAAAAGAACCCTGCAATGAAGGAAAACAAGGGAATAACCCTCAAGTCTTAAAAATTAGGTGTATAACCCTTTAATTGCTTGATGACCATTTAACACTAATGATCTTACCCAAGTTCTCAAGTCTTAAACCCCCAGCCCCCAAGTTATAAAAACTACACTTTGATCTACTATATAAACAATTATTATTTACCTAAAATAGCAAAAAAAATAATTAAATCTTCCCACCAAAACCCCTAGACTCCAGTTATCTTGTTCTTCCCTCCAAACTTTCCCGCCCAGAACCACCCGTGCCTTCAATGGCTGTTTGAGCTTCGTTTTTTGCTCTATTTCGCTCATCAAGAACTGCGTCATCTCGATCTATAACTATTTTCTCTTTTGGAACCCTTTTTTTTGGAAATTTCTTGTTGCGG
Source organism: Petunia secreta (assembly GCA_029990175.1). NCBI lineage: Eukaryota > Viridiplantae > Streptophyta > Magnoliopsida > Solanales > Solanaceae > Petunia > Petunia secreta. The sequence continues at coordinate 9,886,057 of JARKIP010000053.1, forward strand.
CTGTAACGTCTCGATGCGAGTAATGTGGATGGAAATCTGAGGTGAATTGGTCTAGGCTTCCATCTTTGCACATACATCCTTTCATTTCTTCAACTGGTAAGAAGTTCAAGCTATTTTTTATTTGTTCGTCATTGTTTCAGAACTATTGCATTATTTCATCGACCATGGACCACATTTGGTTGATCATCGACTTCGTTGAAGTAGATGGGGGTTTTCGTTGTAGTAGGTGCTGACTTTATGGGTGAATGGGTTGAGAACCCAAAATACTGGAATTGGTAATCTAAGACAAAGACAACAGTACCTATTGCATTAAATTTAGAATGTACCTACGATCAGTTAATTGACCAATTAATCAATCGCTGCAACTTAACGTGCCATCGCAGTGAGGTTTCAATTAGCTATGTTTTTAGTGCTGATCCTACGAGGGGTAAGGTGGCTCCTTCTTTTATAAGGAATGATAATGATTTGCATATCTATATGCTCGATGTTGGAAATAATGGTAGCAGGCCTATTTTAAAGATATTTGTTGCCGAGAGCTCTCAAGCAGGCTCAAGTGGGGCCACTAATGTTGCAGCTGCTTCTGCAAGACCACCACGACCACCACTATTCAATGAGAGTGCGAGTGATTATGACAGTGATGCTGGAGTTGGTGATACTGCTGGTGATATGGATAGTGAAGAAGAAAATGCTATTGAAGATCCAGAGGTTGGAGATCCCGCTGTAAATGGGAGCAACTGTGTTGCCGAATCTGCTTCCACTCAAGGAAGCAACTTGGGTGATGTGGCTGAAGATTTCACATGTTTTCATACTGGGAAAACCTTCGATACCAAGAAGATCCTGGTTGTGGCTTTGAAGATGGGTTCAATAAAGAAGCCATTTACATTCAAAACAAAGAAGAGTACTAAATCCCTGTATGTCGTGGCGTGTGTAGAAGCGCGCTGCAGGTGGATGGTGCACGCCATGAAGTATGTTAATTCCAACAGGTTTGTGATCACCAAATACTTTAAAGAGCACACATGTGGTGTGCAACATCTACCAAGCCATCATCTACATGCTTCAGCAGATGTCATCGGAGAATATTTCAAGAACAGATTTATTGAAGGCAAAGGGTTGACGACAAAAGATATCAAGAGCGCTTTGGATCAATAACTGAATAGTAAGGTAAGTTATTGGAAGTGCTGGAAAGGAAGAGAAATTGCAAAGGCTTTAGTTAGGGGCAGTCCGGAGCACAGTTACGCAGTTTTAGATGCGTATAGTTTTGTGTTGGAAAGCCTAAATCCTGGCAGCAAGACTGGGTTAAGGGTTGATGAACATGGGAGGTTCAAGTATGTTTTTGTAGCTTACGGAGCTTGGGTTAGAGGGTTTACATATATGAGGAAAGTGATATCAGTCGATGGGACACATGTATCGTCCACCTACTGCGGTGTTTTGTTGACGGCTGTCGCGCAGGACACGGAGAACCACATTTATCCATTGGCTTTCTGTGTGGTAGACAAGGAGTGGGATAGCTCATGGAAATTCTTCTTCGAACAGCTGGCTCAGGTAGTCCCCAATACACCGGACATGTGCATAATTTCCGATCGCGCCAAGGCCATAGAAAATGGGATTAGAAGGGTGTATACCTTAGCATCTCATGGTTGCTGCATCAAGCACCTTGCTGAGAACATGCGCGTAAGGTTCAAGTGTAGATCATTTTTGAAGGATTATTATACCGTTGCGAAGGCGTACTGTTGTGAAGTGTTCAACAATGCTTTTAACCAGCTCGCGTCAAAATGCCCTGCTGCAGCTGCTTGTCTTAAGGATGAAGTAGGCTTTCATAGCTGGACGAGAGCATTTTTTTCCAGAAAATAGGTACGATGTAATGACCACAAACCTTTCCGAGTGCCTCAATGCAATGTTCAAGGACGAGAGTGAATACCACATTCTGGGACTGTGCAATACTATTACTCGCAGGTTTACTGACAAGTTCAATGAGAGGCGTGAAGAGATGAAGAAACACAACACCATTTTGGTGCCCAGTGCCGAAACAAAATTGAATCAGAATATGCTTGAAGGAAACAAATTGATTGCTTATCATGCAGGCGGGAACGTGGAAGTACTGAAGTACACTGTGGTTGGAGATGGCCTATCCCACACTGTCAATCTTCATTTCAGTATGTGTACATGCAGGGAGTTTGACCTGGACAAGATACCATGAAAGCATGCGTTTGCAGTGTTAAGGATAAGGTATGGAGATGAATATGGTGCTAGCGTGTACCATTACACTTGTCCATCTTATATGCTTCAGACTTACATGTGTGCGTATGAAGAAAATGTTTATCCAATGCCACCAGAGCAAGAATGGATGGTTCCTCCAGAGGTAGTTCATAGAAGAATTCTTCCGCCGATGATCGATCCCAAAAAGGGTAGAAGGAGAATTAATCATTTTTCCTCCGTTGGTAAAATATTTTTTTCAAAGAAAAGGCAAAATAGATATTCAAACTGCAGGAGAAGTGGCCATAAGAGGACAACCTGCCCTGCTTTGGTACGAGGTTGATAATCAACCTTGCAATTCTTATTTGGTGTATTAGCTTAAGTTGTAATAATTTGGTGTGTTTAAGTAGTGTTAGATGTGGTTGTCTTACTTTGGTACTGTGTTATTTGTCGGAACAATTTGAACTGATTGTAATAGTTTCATTGATATATTTTATTTTTATTTTAAGTGTCTTTTATAAAAATGACTATTATTTAGTTCACCAAATGCTGGACATGTTTAGAATTAGTCCGTTGAGTATTTACATTTTCGATTAATAGACACAATATGGGTTGATTATTAAAAAAAAAATAACGTAGATTAATTGACCAAATGCAGTTGATAAAGTGATTGAACGCATTTAATACACATGTGCGCCCCGTCATTGAAAGCAACCGGAATTGGGTTAAACGAAGTGGCTGTTCGTAATTGCCACTGGAAACGATGAGACTCAAAAATCACTCTCATCTTATAATGGCAAGAGCTCCAGGCGCTGCAAGTAGAAGTGGAAGTGCCACCAGAAACAACAACAACAACAACAACAACAGCAGCAGCAATGGAGGAATTCTCACTCTCAGGAACAACGACCCAGAGGTGTTGCTGATTCGTGCTGACATAGATAGGCTTATCCGCCTCCTGTGTGATGATCGTAAGAGGCAGGAGATGAATATCTGACATATTGTTAGGATGTTGAGGGTGCTCATGGAACGAGCAAGGGAGGATCTGGACAACTACATCACCCCTCCCCTCGTAATAATTAGTTTTTTTTTAATTTTTAAATGTAAAAAGAAAAGAGTTTCCATTATGATTTCTCTTTTCTTTAAAATTATTATAAATGAAAAGCCCCCTAGGCATTATTATTATTATATCTGGTTCTTTTAATTTCTCGTTCAATTTCCCGCTCCCCCATTTTTTTGCGTATTCTTGATGAACTGTCCATACTCCACTTTGGTGTATAATCAACCAACACCAAGTAGATAAATCGATAGATAGGTTCGCAACAATGGAAATAATTAGAAAATGAGCAAAAACAAAAATATAAATAGAAAAAGATAAAAGTAAAATAATAAATAAAAATAATTTTTAATTAATAGGAAAAGTGAAATTTACTGAAAAAGGTAAATAAAACAAATATTAAGTAATAAGAAAAATATTTAAGTAATGGGAGAATTTTTTGAAAAAGGGAAACGTATCAGAAAAGTAAAAAGTCGGGACTTGATTGGACAAAGGTAATCGACTATTAACCAAATCAACTAATCGACTGCACATAGGTCCTTAATCGACTATTAACCAACTCAACCACGAAAGGGTTGATTATCGACCTAGTGTAATTTTACATAAAATCAAAAAACCATGACTAATGTATGTTGTTACACCTCATATGTTGGTATATCGTACCCATTTGAGCAGATTATAGCTCACATTGATACATTAAAACAACATATTGATGCCTAAAAGTATAAAGCTCATGTATATATAAACCTACTATGTCTATTCTTATTAAGTAATGCCTTAGTGTTACGACTAATGTGTGTTGCTACACCACATATGTTGGTATATTGAACCCATTTGAGTATTATAGATCACATTGATACATTAAAACAACATATTGATGCCTAAAAGGGTAAAGCTCATGTATATATAAGCCTACTATGTCTATCTTGTTAAGCAATGCCTTAATGTTACGGCTCATATGTCTTGTTATACCATGAATAATGGTATAATGTGTCCATCTAATATTATTGACCACTTTAATACATTATAACAACTCATTGATGCCTACAAGGATATAACTCATCTATACATAAGCCTATTACGTCAATTCTTGTTAAGCAATGCCTAGTATTGCGACTCATATATCTTGTTACCCCATGAATGATGGGATAAATACTACATAACTTAAGTATAAGCATGTATTAAGTTAGTGCAGTCCATTTATAACATCATTTATACACTTTTCAATGAATAATTACAGTATTACCTTTTTCGGATTTGAGAAAAATTCCATATGTTAATTTTCAAGAGACAAAGTTGATTATCGACTACTAAATGTTGATTATCGCTAACCCTAACCCTAAACCCTAACCCCAAACCCTAAATCCCCAAACCCCAAACTCAAACACGGAACACGTAAGGCCCAGGGCACGTGGCTTAGACAAAAGTCAAAAAAATTAAGTGGCAACAATTTCCCGCCTCTCTTAAACATTTAACCATTTAACTTCGTATTTTAACACAACCCCCCAAATATATAAAAGCTGATTTTACCCCAAAACTCACAATTAAATTTTTTATTTTAGAAATCAAACCTAACCCACCCACCCCTAAACAGTCCTCTTCTTCAATTCTTCAAAATCTTCGCTTCCACCCGCATAAAAATCAAACAAGTCCAATAACATCATGAGTCAAGGTTCAACAAGCTCCAATGTAAGGACCTCTCGTACTGCTACAAACCCTGGCCACAGATTCTGGAGTTATAAAACTCCAAAAGTGTGTTATTCATACATTATAGTTCTGTGTTTGTTTTTGATTAATTGTTAATGTACTGATTTTTTCTTGGGTTTTGTTAAATAATGCAGTCAAATGGTGGGTGCGACTATTTCAGGTGGTTTGATGGACCACTGCCTGAAGCAGCATCAAAGGTGATTGGGAACTTAGTTAAGCTAAAAGAAACTGAAGACAATTGTGTTCTAGTAAGAGAATTGTTGAGTGAATGTGAAGAGCAAAAGAATTTTTTGAAAATCACGCTGAGGGAAGCTGAAATAAAGCTGGAAGAAGCTTAAATGAAGAGGGAAGAAGCTGAAATGAAGATTGATCGACTGAAGAAGTTGATTAAGTCGATGGTTGCTGGTTGTGTCATATGCTCCTTTATTAAATGGATATCCTCTTAGTTCGCTATATATATTATGTAAATATTGGTATTTTAGACACTGTGTAAATTTTGTAATAAACCCGAATATGTGTATTATTTTGACACAGTGTAAATTTTGTAATCTACCCGGTAATGTGTACTATTTTGACATACTAATGTGGTCATATGGCTGTTTTTTGGAGATGTTTTTGTTATAAAAGCTTCGATATTGTTTAAGTTGCAAGCACATAAGTACAAACATGTTATTAGTTGCAAACCATAATTGAAACATTGAACAATGAATGAAATGAGTTCCTAACAAGTTCCACTAATAAACCCACACTTAATGTCCAAAAACTAACCAAAAAACAAGGTTAGCCACCATATACTTGTCTATGACTAACCATAATATTTCCAAAAATATCAAGTTCAAAGTTAACTTTCAACTATTGTCATCAATCAACCTAAACCAAGCAACTACTGTCATTAACTACCAATTCAACTTTCAACTTATACAAAACCAATCATTAATACTAGAGTCAAATATTATCTGCTCCACTATTCTCTTAAGCAAATTGAACATTCAGACTCGCAAGCACTTCATTCACAGACACATCAGCTTCATCCACCTGCACTGCTGCTTGTGTTTCTCGATTCTCTTCAACTATCACATCCTTTACAACCTCTCCACCTTCATTCATCTCTGAAACTTCTCCATCAATTGGAGCTTCATCAACAACCCTTTTTTGCATCTCTGCATTGTCTCCATCAACTGCTTCATTTTTTCCTTCTTCAACTGCAGCATCTTTCTCATTCAGCTCTCCAGTCATCTCTTCATCTGCTCCATCAACTTGAGCTTCATTTCTAGCTTCTTCTTCAACTGCAGCATCTCCAGTCATCTCTTCATCTGCTCCATCAACTTGAGCATCATGGAAAACCTCTTCTTCTTCTTCTTCGACTAGAGCATATTTTTCTCTCACCTCTTCATCCTTCTCTTCATCATTCTTCCCTTCATTCTTCTCTTTCTCTTCTAATTCAACATTCACTACAACTAAAAGGAAATACTTAGAAACAGACAAAATTAATCAAATTATCATTAAAATTAATATAGCTACCTTTCTTTTTTCTCTTGACAATCTTCCTTTGCTTGAACAGCTTCATCTTCATCAAATTCCTGGACTTTATTTTCCTTTCCCTCTTCACCTTTTTCTCTTTCAACAACTTCAAAATCTCCTCATTCACCTCCAGCATTCTTGACAACACACCTTGCACATGCCCACAGTGCCTGCAAGTTCCCCTCCTACCACCACCACCACCATCACCAGCATCATTACCATCATCAACATCATCACCCCTATCTTCCTGGCTTTCACTTCTGTCCATTTCATCAGCATACTCCTCCACAATGTACTTAATGCCACTGACCCCCTCCAGAAGAGCCCTTACCCTGTTCAGTGCAGGATCCTTGACCTCATCAGCATGAGGACAGACAAACTTTTTGCAACCTCCACTTCTTGCACTGTTGGGATCAAGAAATGGTGCAAAACATGTCATCAAATGATAAAGTAATTAATTAATTAATTACTAATTGATAAAATAATTAATAAATTGAATTGGCACATACCTGTCTAGCTCCTTGATGACCTGCATCAACATCTCTCAAATTTCTTCTTGTCTGCTGCAACCTCAGCATCATTGGGATTGGCAAGGGAGACTGTTCAGATTTGCCAGCACTATGGCCAACCAAGGGCATTGCCTCATATATCCATGCCTGTCATGAAGGCCACAGTCACATTACTTAAGTTTTAACACAATCATTCTTAAAAAAGAAAACTAGAAAATAATATAATAATACTTACTAGGAAGGCCCAGGGGAATCCAAACAGTGCATAACCGGCATTTTTCCCTTTACATGTTGTCGATGGGTCTTTGCAAGATCCACTTTGTTGTAGAGGTAATCCACTGTCAAGTCATAGCAAAGCCTACCACAGGGGTACTTGCTGAAAAAGTCTAGGTTATCCACACATTGGATCTACCATTTCTCAATATTTTTTGTTTTGTCCCTGGCCATCAGAACAGTATGGAGGAACCATAGAAGAGCCAACTTTAACTTCTCTTCCTTTGAGAACTGTTTCTGCTCCATCAAGTACTGCAGATTTTCTGCCCTCACTTCCCCACCTCCACACACCTTCTCCAGAAATCCTTCACCACCTGCCAAGAACTTGGCCTTCACTTTGGTATCTGGCTCTTGGCAACAGTTTAAGCCAGCATCAAATAGAACTCCCTCAAGCCAAAACAGACTGGCTTACCATCTATCAAGAACCACATCTCATGCTTTTTCTTGGACTACCTAATAGTCCTCAAAAGCACTGAGTACACCAGCTGACCATTGAAGGTCCAACTCTCATATAGGCTTAAGAAATCCCCAAAAACTGATCTCCTAAACAACTTTTCAAGCCCAAATTTTGCCAACTTAGTCTTGAAGTCATAAAACTTTTTCACTGAAGATCTCACAGAGATTTTTGTATTAAAGGATTCAAACCTTGACAGCCAAGTTTTGAACCTAAAGCTACTGACATCAATGTCAATCACCTTCTTTGGAATACTCAATCTGTCAAGAGGATGCGCATCCTCTTCATCATCTTCATCCTCTTCTTCCTCATCTCCCTCTTTGTTTTTTTTCCCCAGCACCAGCATTATACCTATCAACCCCTTTATCAACTCCATCATCCCTTCCACCAACCTGATCCTCCCCTCCATCCCCTGCACCAGCACTCTTCCTACTTACCTACCTAGAATCATCCTCATCCTCATCAACATCAATAACAACAGTCTTTCCTTTTCTTTTGCTGCAGCAACACCACTACCAACTCCATCTTCAGCCTCAAACTCATCTTGAAACCTATCTATCTGATCAAAGGTATCAGCAGATGCTCCTTTTGAACCCAGGAACTCTGAGTTGTCACCCACCTCTGTTTGACCTCCACCAACATCTTTATCGGCGTCTGTCTCATCACTATCATCATGTTTCTCCACCCTTCTTCTTTTACATTTGACAAATTCTTTGGGGATGTTCACAGACGCCCAAGCATCTTGCGCTGATTTACGCACTGACCACCTACGCGTACGTATATTTTTTTCTTTAGCTATCTTATTTTCTAAAAGTTCCGCTCTACGCTCTTCCCAAGTTCGTGGACCTTTTTTTTTCCTTTCGGAACGGCGTGCTTTACCCTAGGCATTTAAACACCTACACAGGAAATTATCCACAAACCATATTTTTACTTCGAAAGTTAAAGAAAAAACCCCCAAAAATTAAACCTAAATCCTAAATCGAAAATTGCGTATAAAATGGTAAAATAACAAAACTCATCACCCCAAATCTCTATGTAAAGATGCAAAATAGCCATTAATCGAAGAAAATACAGTAGTTAAATTTCAACTAAGAACCCTAACAAAATCGAGTGTGTACCTGTTTATGCTCTTGGTCGATAATCTGCGATGAAGCCACAAAGATCCTTTAAATAACTGAAATGGGACACTCACAACAGTTACGAAGTCATACAGGCGGTTGATAGAGAGAAAATAGGAGAAGTTGAGAGAGAAAATTGGAACGACACAATGTAGTGTATGATCAACCTAATAGAGTAGATGAAGTATCTGTTATGTTTTAAATTACCCGGTACTTTTTTTTATTTCAAAAGAGTTCACAATAATTTTTTATCTTTTGCACCCAAAAGATTTATTGTTTTGCACCCACAAGTTTTTAAGAATATAATCCAGCCCTTGGTCCCCACTTAAGTTTTTCTCTCTCCAAAAATAAGTCCAAAAAAATGGAAAGATTAAACTTTTTATTCAAGACTTTGAGGGGCTTTTAGCTAATTCTTCTCCACTCACGTGTTTGACATCAAGAATTACGCCATATGGTTAACTTGGTAGAATTTGTTTCCAAAATTCTACACTAAAATGATTACAGAACATCAAATGCTAAAATGATTTTTTCTCTCTTCGTAATTATATAGAGCAATTTTACCCAAAATGACATGAAGCACAGTTGGAAAGAATTTAGGACAGACCTATATGTTTTACATTGACCTTGCTTGCAACATTCTCAAAAAGCAATCTACTGTTTTGCGTCTTTCCTATGACCTGTAGAGTTCATTTGCTCAAACACACAGCTCATGATTGCATCACCACATAGATAACCGAAAAGGCGTACGTAGAAGCAATTGAAAGACCTTGAAAATGATGCAATGTTTCACAATAATCTAATTGAGAATAGTACAAATATGCTGCCACCATTCTGGCTAGTAAGCAGACATCTCTTGTGACTGTAGGAGTCACTCTCAGATGACCAGCATTTAATATCAGACAATCTCGCCAAAATACCGCTGCACCCGTATCGAATCCTCCAAAAATGCCCTACTTTTGGAGGATCCGACACACACCCGGTGTAGTGCGAGCAACATTGCTGGCAATTGCTGAGTGACAAATACAAGAGGCGTTTACACCAGATCTATTACCAAAAAAAAAAAAAAAAACTAGATGTGTTGCAGTGTTAGTATATTTTTCTAAAAAAAAAAAATAGGTGAGATGAGCAGAAAGAATATTTGCTTCTGTCCATCCCTTTCACCACCACCCACCCAAGACGAGAATTGAATAAGAGGAACATTTTAAGGAACTAATTCATTGATGTCTCCGTTTACACAGCGCACAGATAGTATCATGAAAGTAGCTCATTCGAGCACTCTTTCATCTTGCGGAGTTGGTGTGGTCCTCCAGATCTCACTGGTGTAGAAAAGCAGCTTAAATCTGCAAAAATTAGCAAAGATAATGATGAAATGTAGCAACCGTGAAAAGAAACATCAAATCAATCTTATCATTACATACTGATTCAAAGAGCGTGTAACAGTGAACACTGTTTCTTCAATTTGCTTGACACTACATATTTCAGTTTTAGTTAAATGAGAAATCGAAGCTCCAGTAAGAAAACAACTTCATGATTGTCTTCATTACCAATTTTACTTGTTTGATGTACCTGATCTGGTTCATGGTTCGGAGTAGTAGGATCTTTGAATCCAGGCGGTTGTTTCATATACAAGTTACAGCGTTCTTTGAGGCGTCCATGGAGGAAAGCATTTTTCACATCTAGTTGATGAAGAGGCCATCTTCGAACGGTTGCTAAAGTTAAAACAATCTGTCTGGTAGTAGCTTTAACCATAGGACTAAAAGTATCTTCGAAATCAAGACCTTCAATTTGATTGTACCCTTTTGCAACTAGATGTGCTTTAAAGCGGTCGAGTTTCCAAGTTTTATTCTGATGTAAGGCCTGCATTTAGAATGAGATAGAGCTTCCTTGATGTTGAGGGTTCAATTGTGTCACTTGAAGTGGCAGCCATCAAGTTGACGAATTCCGGATGCTGGGACATGAGAAGTTGTTGAGATTGCTGGTTCATTTTGATATTCAGTGAAATCAATGCAAGGATTAATGCCTGGGATATCATTGTGAGATGAGCTTCTGGATGGCGATAAGGAGTTCTTTGTTGAGGGCCTTGAGGCAGATGATTGTTCACCAGAAGACGTGATACGTTGTTGACTTGTTTGAAAGTTCACCGGTGATGGATTATCTTCGGCATGATCAACTTGTGGAGCTTCACGTTGTGGATATGCATTGTCCACATGAACTTGCTCATGAACTGGTGCAATATGTGTTTCTTTTATGTCATTGTCCTGCAAGTCCTACTTTGGTAATTCATTTCATTGTCCTGCAACTCCACATTGGCCAGCGAACTCCCTGTACATAGTCATTAAAAAATTTGTCCTGAAGGATCCTATGAAGCACTAGAAACAAATGGTAAATTTTGTTCATCAAAAAACACATGTCCTGATACGTACACCTTTTTCGTTTGAGGATGATAACACTGGTATCCCTTGTGCAATTTAATATACAGGGAAAAGTCTTTGGATGAAACTTATTCTTGTTATATCCTTGATGTGGAAAGCATCTGCAACCAAAGATCTTTAGAGCACCATAATTTGGTATCTTCCCATATAATTTCTGAAGTTACGTTTGCATCTTCAAAATAAGTGTAGGAAGTCTATTTATAAGATATGTTGCAGTCATGAAGGCTTCAACCCATAAGTACAATGGCAAACTAGTATTAAAGAGCAAAGTTAATCCAGTGTCAACCAAATGCATGTGCTTTCTTTCAGCAACTCTAGCTTCCTCAGCTGTATGTGGACATGACGCCTTTGAATTCCACGTTGTGTGAGGTGATCAAACTGATTTTCTTATCAAACTGAAAATTTCCAGCACTTTTTGAAAATTAATAAAGGTAGTGAAAAATTCAGACTTTTTCCTTAATGGGTATAGCCAAGCATATTTGGTATGATTATCCACAAAAATCACATAATATCTCATTGCTTGAGGTGAAATAACAGGTTATGGACCCCACAGATTACAATGTATTTTTACAAGAGGTTGCGTCTCAATTTTATTCGAATTCTGAAAAGGTTTCCGACAACTTATCCCTATTTGACATGCAATGCAAACTGAATTTTTTTATTCCAACCACTAATTCTAACTAATCTATGTGAATGTAAAAATTGCAGTCCAACATTTAGGATGCCCCAATCTTTGATGCCAGACTTGATTTGATGCTTTACTGATGCATCTTATCATCTACATCCAAGGCATAAAACTTTTCTACTCCCCTTTGCCAGTAAAATCCCTGTTTTCTTGTCCTTAACACTAATTCAGAGTCAGTAAATTCCAAGAGACATTCATTATCACTTGCAAGCTTTCTCACAGACCACAAATTTTCTTTAACTTAGGAACCACAAGAACATCTTTTAATTGTAGATTTCTTCCTATATCTTTATTTCCAAGAACTATTACTCTTAGTCTTTTTCCATCACCTATCATGGCAGAATCGGAGCATTTGAAATAGAAAATAATTATTCAGATTACCTGTTGATTACACCATGTGATGACTTTCTCCAGAATCCGTGTATAGGTTGTTGTCTGTCTGCTCAATAGTTGTTCTCGCTGAGAGTGCTTGTGGTGGTTCTTGAGTCTGATACCTGTTTAAGCAAGACATTGCGATGTGATTGTTCCTTCCACAAATCTGACGTGGATTTGCCTCTGATTGCTGTAGTTTTTTAACCTAGGGCCAAAACCTCCTAAGCCTCTAGCTTGACGTCTTACTCTATATGAGTTTCCTCTACCTCTACCAAAAGAATCATTGTGTCCTTTGAGCTTGAAAGGCCATGGCTTGATCTACATGGTCCTTTTCACTATCTTCTTCTCTCATCTTGAATCCTCTCAAAGCATTGACAAACTGAGAGAAAGTTGAGCATGGAGGTTTGCTCAACATTACAGTTCTCAATGTCTTGTATTTATTTCCAAGACCTTTTGCAAAGCATATAACTTTGTTATCTTCATCCAACGGTTTGTGTATAACAGTGAGCCTATCACAAATTTCCTTGAATTCTTTTACATACTCATCTACCGTTTTTGAGCCTATCGTGATACCTTGTAGTTGTTGCTTCAGTTCAAATTCTTTATCCTTGCTAGCTTGTAGGTAATTATCCTCAAGACTTTGCCAAATTTCTTCGGCAATGGTGCAGCCGATGATGAGGAAAATCGACTCCTTAGTCATTGTTCCAGTGAGCCAGCTCCTCACCAAAACGTCATTCTCTTCCCTTTTAGGAATTAATCAGGAGTGGGGTTTTCTTCCCCTTTTTCGTTTGTTTCAACCACTGGTGGTGGATCTTTGCTAATAACATCACCACCCTTCAGTGTTTGCATCAAATGAGTGATTTGGACTTTCCATACTAAGTAGTTTGTGGGTTTCAATTTTATGGGGCATATGGTAAGGAGTTGATACAGAGATGAAAGGAAAGCGAGAGACCAAGTAGCCATTGCAGTATCAATATTAAGATTCAGGATTCACTTTCATCTTAGTTTAGTTAGAACCAAAGCCCTGATACCATGAAGAATTTCATAAACTAAGATTTAATCAACACACATAGTATTTATTGACTGCTCTTCTTTCTCTGCTTATTCTGGTCAACTCATATCTATTTATATACAGTTGCAACACCAACACATAATATAAGACCGTACCAAGTTTAACTCTACAAGCTTATCTACTGACCCCTTAATGGAATTGGCTTCAGACTCCTTCTTGGAGTTTTGGAAATTTTCTGCCGCCTCCTCAAAGCCCTAAGTGGACTTCAATTCAGTTTCAGTTCACATAGAGTAACCGTACGCTTTTAGTGGTAAAATTCAAATATTTCTTATGTTTATCAAGTCAAATGAAGAATAAAGGAGTGAAAATGTAATTAGACATTGCAGGGGGAAGTTAAGACATTGCAGGGGGAAGTTATGATATCAAATTAATCAATAAATATGAAGCACAAAAGTTATTGATATTGTTCAGTAGAGTTCACTTCCTCCATCATAGCAAGCTTACTAAAATTTTGAAGTGGTTAAGTAAATAATCAAAGAGAACAATAGTAAGTTTACAGAGAAGCCTATAGTCATTCCAATTATCCATGTCAGAGACTTACCGAACTTTAGAAATCCCGGAAAGTCAAACTGCGCTAATTAATAGTAGGTAACAGATAGACACTTTGTGACTTAAGTCATAAGTTCAAGCCCTGTGCCATGCTATCTATGCGTGATTTTTAAGTGGAGAGGGGTAGAGGGACAGGCCATTATCCGGAGTTTCCAAGGCTACAGTTGTGTCCTATGAGTTGGACCCAGACGGATTTCTCGGTCATTAAAATAAAAAGATAGTGACAGTCTGACAGATGGAGACATTTGAAGCACCCAAATACTTAATCGAATAGTTAGAATGACACGTCTAAGAACAAGGATAACAAGTCTAAGAGAAATATGTAACTGGCAAGAGAAGAAGAATGGCAATTAAATACCCGACCTTGGATGCTTTTGAAGCAAGGATCTTCTGACAGATGGAGTAGGATCAGAAGTTAAGACCAGATCCTGTCAGAGCTCAACCGCAAGCACATCAGATGGTGCAGTGGATATTGAGATGTATGTACACCCTGAAGCAGTCTAATGGGTTGTGATAGATAGATAACCAATGGTAAAATCATCTAACTACAATAAATTCTCTATATATAAAATTCTTATCTGCACAGAGCTAAAGAGATATAGAAGACTTAAATAGTCAACCTCAGCTAATATGAGATTGACGCATGATCAAAGTGCAGTGACATTTAATAACTTTAGGAGTAATAGGATATCAAGTAATGATTCAAGGACAGCCTTATTAGGTCAAGTTGAAATTCAGAGACGCCTTTCAAACACAATTTGAATATATGCCATGCTTGAATCAAAGTTCATCCACAAAAAAAACTGATCATTTCATTTTACGCATAGGATAACAGATACAGTCATACTTGCTTCCACTAAATAAAGATTTGGCAAGTTCCTAATTATATACCTTAATATTTGTATCTTTCCCTCTATTTCACAGAAAACAGTTTTGAGCTAATGAGAAGATAAGTTCAAATATATAGCATTTATAGCATCTGAAGCATTTCCCTTTGAAGCAATAAGAAGAGAAATGCAGTATACTTTCCTCAATTACCAAACTGCCAATGAAATTACACTCGAAATCGTGAATCCATTGAAGGTTGAACAGAAGGTCTTCTCATAAGATGTAGCTGTAGGTAGAATGTTCTACTGAATTCCACTTCATACAAATCTCCAACCTCCCCGCCCCAGAGTTGCAATAGAAGGGTGAAAAATAAAAGAGGAAGAAATGGTAATTCCAGTCTTTCAATTGGAGTAACTGTAGTCGCATAAAAGGAGCACAAGAAAAAAGCACCAAGAAAGAATGGACATAATTGTTTACCAGCATGGTAAGCCTGTAAACTTTGACAAAGATGCAAAATTTCCTTGTGTTTGAAGAAAGTGACACAACAAAGATAAATAGCCGAAGTCAAATTTCGGAGACAAATTGTAATCAAAACAGCATTTATTAACAAAGTTAAAAGTTAACAAGTACAAGAATAAAAGAGGGTTCGCAGGTGCATTTGCATTAGAGGACCATGACACCAGTTGCCAACTTCGATCATATAATTGACATAGAGGAACTCCAGCAGCAAAGGACTGAAAGTCGAGTTGTGAAAAGTCAGATACCATCATCATCATTCACCAAGATGAGATTGAAAAAAGACCCTTCAACCAGGAAGAGACCACCACTTGCTAATCCTCAAAGGCCAATGAGAGCTAATACTTTTGCTGCAGCTATTGCTCACTTTATCGTAAAGTATTGTGTAATTTGAACTGCTTATGTTCCTGGAGTAGCAGTACGAATCTTCGTTATATTTATATACTTGTTGGGTACTCCCCAGTCCTTTGACTACTAACTGGCCTTTTACAAGCATATAGCCCTGTGCTTTTTGAAAATCTTTAACAGAGCTGACTGAGGATCCTTCCTCGGAAGTTTTTACCTTGTTTTCATCAAATCCCAACGTCAAGTTTGATATTGAGGCGTAGCTCTGGTTTCCTTGATCTATATTGTCAGAGTACCACCGGAACAGATACTTTTTGAAGGACTTACGTGATTGAATAGAAGAAGATGGCATCATGGCATAAACAGTATCATTGAAATCAATTATCTGATCCACAATTTGCAAGTTCCCTTTATTTCCCATTACCATATAGTTGCTATAACTTAAACGTTGAGATGACTTAGTAGTGATTGTTCCATAGGATGACTTCACCGAACCAGTCAATGTGATGGACCTAGTAGCATTTGTGATAAAGGATCCATCAAGACCTGTAAAATTGGTCAGCAGTGAAAAGGAAAGGGGCAAGCCACTGTATTTTAACAACTTCCCTTCTGTTTTCGTACTTCTCTTATCCAACCAAAGATGCAAATTTGCATCAACATACCACACATTCAGAGCATCTGTGACACGAAATGAAATCTTATGGGTATTTCCATCTAAAATCTTTCCTAACAATGGGGTAATTTCAATGTCATATGAAGGAAGATCAAAAGAGCCAATTCCACTAATCGGTCTCCAAAACAAGGGATTGGCACCCCCAGTATAGATCACAGTAAAAGGCCAAACTACACCAACTACCATATCATCCAAACTAACCACCACCTCCCTAAAAGCTCCATTTCCCAGGATAGTAAGATTATTCAAACTTAAATACTCATTAGGCGGATTCGCATACCAAGATTCATCATTCTCATGAAATGAAACATAAACTTCCAATACAGCCCTATACACATTTTGTGGAATCTTGAACTCCTTCGACTGTACATCGGTCGAATTCTCAATCTCAAACCACAAACCATCATTTAACATTAAATTTCTTGAAATGGGCATAATCAAATCAGCACCAGAATTCAAGTGACCAAATTTCAGCTCATTATAGTTGCTCTTTACTTCAGCAGGATAGAAATGAACAAATATTTGCACATGGTAAACTCCAGTATAAGTAGTATCAACAATGTTACCTAAGTAAACAGCAAGAGTTTGATTAGTCATAAGCAAAGAATGGTACCTAGTAATGTCCTTGTTAACAGCCCAAACAATGCCAGTAGGAGTTGGCTCAGCAGTACAACTTCTAAGAATCTCAACACCACTAAGCCATACTCCAAAGATACGATCAAATTGCCTTCCTTTACAAGTTGCTTTCCATACAAGTACAATCTTAGTAAATTCTTGAGATGGGCAATTTGAAGGGGGTGTGTAATTTGCAAGAACTGGTGGTTTTCCATAAGTGAAACCAAAGTCATGTTCAAGAACTAGGTAAGTACAAGGTTTGGTTTTAGGTAGTTTGATAGGCTTTGTGACTTCAAAAAAGGTTGTTGGAGTAGTGGAATTAGTACTATCTAGCTGAGTGATGAGTTGTGGTCTAAAAAGTGTAGTAGTACTGTGGAGGCTTGATATGGAGAAAAAGGGTTGTTGGAGTAGCAACAAGAAAAATAAGGAAATCAAAGAGACAGCCATTGATTGTAGTTGTGAGCGTGTGTGCGGATCTAGAGTAGTGATCACTTCACCACATTGTTCAAAGATACAAGTGGAGTACTAGTTTAGTGGCAACGAAACCTTATAAAAATTTAAAATATCACTTACACTCAAAACAACAATGATGATTACAAACAAATTAGGGTTAGTTATATAAATTTTAATAAGTCGGTTTAGCTATTTAAGCTAAGTTTCTATTATTATGATACCATGAGGATATCTCATGATCGGCAAGACCGCCTCCTTCATTTGAACTTGGGATCCACAATGTAAACAAGCTCATACAAATAGAGTTTACCCCCAAAAGGTCAAAGCAATTAAAAATGGTGTAGAAATATGAAGAATACCACAGAATTTTCGGTTATACTTCAATTTGAAAAAAATAATTTTCTAAATTAAGTTGAGATATAAAAAAATAACAGATTCAAATAGATGTAGGTACATAATTCTGTACGTTTAGAGATTGAAGAAATTAAAAAAATCATATAAATATATCATAATTCTAAACATCGATAAGATCACAAATAGAATATTCTTATTTGAATTAGAGCTTGACGAACTACGTCGTACATTGTCTAATTTTCTTTTTCATAAAGATTTTTGGAAATGTAAATAAGTATTTGGTGTTCTTACTTTCATTAGATTAACTTCTATTTTTCTACAACTTATCTCCTACTCAAATGGAGTAAAAGAAACATGAAATGAAAAGTAAAGAAACTAAAACAAAAAAGAAAAAATATGAAAAACTTAACTACTCCCACGCTTCAATTTATGTGAACTTATTTGATTTTGCACGAAGTTCAATAAAGAAATGAAGACCTTTGAAACTTGTATCTAAATAAGTCATAGACATTTGTGGCTATAAATCATCTTATTAAACGTAAGAATGAAAGTTTTTTTACAAATTTAAAGCATCATTCTTTTTTAAACGAACTAAGGGTGTGTTTGGTACGGTGAAAAACATGTGTGCACTGAAAATATTTTCCGTGGAAAATCTTTTCTTGGAAAATAAGTAATTTCTATTTATTTTCTAGTGTTTGGTTTCAAGATAGTAAAATGAAATTTCTTTTCAATTCTCCTTTAGAAATTTTTTTTTAAAAAAAAAAAACATCATTAACCCCCAAATTTTACCCTGCCGCCTCCCTATCCAAACCCCCAACCAACCTCCCCCACCCCTTCTACCCAAAACGTTGACCTCCATAACCAACCCCCCCCCCCCTCCCCAAACCGCTCTCCTACCACTCACTCTACTCAGATTCAAAAAATGCAGATTAGAGGTTGTCGTCGCAGTCGCCGGCAAGGCCAAAGAATGGCCACTAAGGCTTGTCTGCGTCGGAGGTCGTAGGTAGCGTTGAAAGATGTGCAGATTTCGATGAGGAGGCCGACGAAGAGGCTGTTTGTTTTCGCAGCAAGGGGGAGTGGATTCGTCGAAGACGCCTCTGGTTGTCAGCATCAGTGTCGTCGTCGGCATCGGAGAAAGTTCTGCAAATGGAGGTTGGGGTGGACAGAGGTGAATTGTGGAGTGGGGGGAGGTTTTGGTGGGTAGGAGTGGGGTTAGTTGGTTTAAGGGGGTCTGTTTTTGTGATTAGGGAATATGGGTTGAGAATTAAGGTTTGTGTATGTTTGAAAAATGTTTTCCCTTCAAATTTTAGGGAAAATATTTTCATTATTTGGAGGAATATGAATGGTATAAGAAAATATTTTCCTAGTCAAATAAGGCAACCAAACAAAGGAAAATGAGAAAATAGGTTCACATAAATTGAAACTGAGATACAAGTACTTAACACAACTTGTGGTCCATTTAAGGATGAATTAGAGAAGGACTTTTTTTACAAATATACAAACTTGAATCCCTATATTACCAAAAAAAAAAAAAAAACAATATTATGCAAATTACAAAACATAACAATATTTTTCATATTACATTTCACAAACATAAAAAATAAAAGAGGGGAATAAAATAGATTATGAGTAGCAGCCTCTCTACTAGCCCCACCACCACCTCTTCCACACGCAACCACAAGACTCCCCTCTTTGCATCGTCATTTCCAATATCATATCTTTTGTCTTGCTTTGACTTTCCTGGAGCATCGAAATTGAAGCCGGAGAAGGTTAGCTGTTATTTTAATCCTCCGTCATATGCGGCGGCACATATAGGTGTTACGGTCCATCTTTAGGATATCTAGTTGGCGGCGCAAGGAAAAAGTACAGTGGTAGAAAGTTGAGTTTCACTTGTTGTGAACGTAGAAGCCCTATGCATCTTTAGTACCCGTTTGTCCATAAAAAATTTTGCTTTTTTTCAAAAAAAAATTCAAAAACTTGTTTGTCCATAAAAAGTTGTCAGTTTTTAAAACTTTTTTGAAAAACAGTTTTTTGAAAAAATCAACTTTTTCTACTCACAAAATTTTAACTTTTATTCAAGTAAAATTCATGTCCAAACACAACTTTAATTTCCAAATACATTTTTTCAACTCAACTTCAAAAACTCTTTTTCAAATTTTTTTTGGTATTTATGGCTAAACGGCTACTTATTATGTTGCTCATCAAAATCGTAGCCAATAGAAATTAAGAGAGAAAAGAAATTGAGAAATCTCAGGACATATATAAATTGATGAGTATACAGACAAAGTGCAGTTCCTCCTCACAAAAAAATACTCTTAAAAATGAAGGGAAAAAAACAAAAGAATATCATATGAATTTACAATGGAAAATATAGACTGAAATATGAGTGCATGAATTGGATTGTACATTATTTGAGACTGCAATTTAATTCAATCGTGAGGTGAGAACTTGAGATATGAGTAAGAAGTGTGTTAGTTCAAGTCATGTGGATTCTGCTGAGCTTGCTCATTTTTGGACTTAGCAACAGCCGTTAGGGTTAATTCTCTGTTATGCCTTAGTTTTATTTGTTTTCTTGTAGCTGTAATAGGAAGTGGGGATTTTTTGCCTTTTGTCTAGTAAAGCTGATAGATTGGGACAGCCGGATCGCTCCATAGTCTTATAAGGCGATATGTGCAGCATAGCGGTACCTATGCTAGCCACGTCTAATGTTTTTTTTTTTAAGAACATAGATTTTGCTTTAGATTCATGTGTATTCTGTATGATTTTAGTTATTTAAAAAATGGTGAGAAACAACGCACAAATAGGATGAAACAATGCTGAAACAGTCTAGAAACAACTAGATACAATATAGAAACAATTAGATATAATGCAGAAACAATCCTGAAACAGTTAGATACAGTGCAAAAATAATACATACACAACGAGATATGAGGTGGTTGGTTTTCTGGTGTAAGTCGAGATACAATGTGATTGGTAGTTGAGATACAGCGAGATACGAGGTAGTTGGTAGTTGAGATACAATGAGATACGAGGTGGTTGATAGTTGAGATACAACAGTAACATCAGCTCCAATCTACAATTACTTCCATTAAAAGAAACTGAGAGGAAGTGAAATTTAGGGAAGGGAGGAAGAAAAGTGAAATTGGGGAAAATTTGAAAAAAATGTAAGGTTTTTCTATGTTATGGTATTGTTGCTATGTTTTGTAATTAACTTTTTCTTTCCTTTATATTGGGTAATTTTGCTAAAATATTGCTATGTTTTGTAAATAACTTCTCAAAAGCATATTTTTCCGTACAGAAATAGGATACTTTTGGCACTCTTATCACAGATTTGGCCTCCTTAAGGCGGCTGTTACAAATTTGTCCCCCGTAAGAAACTTTCTGGCGATCACCATATCATTTTATTAGCAAAGACCTGAAAATCTTCAAGAGTTTTCCTCTGACAGTCCTAGCAACGTTTCCTTGATGGGGAAATTTTTTGTAAGACTTTTCTTACGAAAGTCAAAACTATAACAACGGCGCCAGATTCGTCTATTGCGCGCGAGCGATATACTTCCTTACTTTTCCTATTCTTTTTCCTTATAAATTAGCTCTCATATATTTATTTCATTCTTCTTTCTTTAATTTTTCTACCGTTTCATATGGTTACCACCTAATTAGGGGAAGAGAAAACACCCAAAACCGTTAAGACTTTCTCTGAAAAATAATTTTATCCAGTAATTAATATTCTGGCTTGGAAAAGGTGTCAATAATCATTTCTCTACATATCATAATTATATAGATGTAAAAGAAGAGGTTTTAGTTTTCTTTCATATTACGACCAAAGTCTCTCACTAAAACTTCAGCAAGTATATGAAATTTTTAGACCACATTTTTAATGTTAAAAAAAAACAAAGAGAAAACATGCATGTCACATCACCGTTGCATTCTTCATTGATCTACTAACTCAAAAAAAGAGATAAAAATAGCAGAAATTGTTGTAAAACTAATAGTAAAGTAAGAACAAGACAAAAGTATATGAGAGGAGAAGGAAGAACTTGTATTCTCAAAGTGTTTCAAGTGTGTCTTCCATAGACAAAGTGTCCTCTATTTATAGGACTCTAATACATAGGAAGTTACAAGTCATCCCTAAATGAGGAATTAAGTAGGAGAAAGTGGGGGAGAATTAAGTAGGAGAAAATGGGGTAGTAAATCATATGTTACAAGTGAATAAATGGAGAGTAGTGGAGAGTAGCGGTCATCCACATTTATATTACATACATGTATTTCTAACACTCCCCCTTGGATGACTATTTGGAAGATAATGTGCCTCGTTAAAACCTTACTAGGAAAAATCCGGTGGGAAAAAGCCTAGTGAAGGAAAAAGAGTAAACAAATCCTGTAATACGCTTTTAGAGCTGCCTCATTAAAAACCTTACAAGTAAAACCCAAGTGGGATAAAACCTTGTTAAGGGAAAAAGAGTACAACGCGTATTTACTCCCCCTGATGAAGACACTCCTTGACATCTCGAAGACGACGCATTTCAATCTTGTAAACAAGCTTCTCAAATGTTGAGGTTGGTAATGCTTTGGTAAGCAAATCCGCCAGATTATCACTCAACCGTATTTATTGAACATCTATTTCACCAATATTCTGAATATCATGAGTGAAAAAGAATTTTGGTGAAATGTGTTTTATTCTGTCTCCTTTAATATATCCTTCTTTCAGTTGCTCAATGCACGCGCTATTGTCTTCATATAATATTGTTGGAATCTTTTTCAAAGGGAAACCACAAATGTGCTGAATATGTTGAGTCATTAATCTCAACCAAATGCATTCCCGGCTTGCTTCATGAATAGCAAATATCTCTGCATGATTTGAAGAAGTAGCAGCAATAGTTTGTTTCACTGAACGCCATGAAATGGCTGTATCTCCACATGTAAACAAATAGCCCGTTTGGGACCGACCTTTATGTGGATCAGATAAATAACCAACATCGGCATAACCAATCAATCGTGACTTGGATTCATTCGAATAGAACAAACCCTTATCAATAGTGTCTTGGAGGTATCTAAGTATATGCTTAATACCATCCCAATGTCTTCGAGTTGGGGAAGAACTAAACCTTGCCAATAAGCTTACAACAAAAGCTATATCTGGCCGAGTATTGTTGGCAAGGTACATCAGTGCACCAATTGCACTAAGATATGGTACTTCAGCACCAAGAAACTCTTCATCAGTTTCACAAGGTCGAAATGGATCTTTATTCATATCAAGTGATCTCACAATCATTGGAGTGCTCAACGGATGTGATTTATCCATGTAAAATCTTTTCAAGACCTTTTCTGTATATATGTAGATTGATGAACAAATATTACTTTAGGCAATTGCTCAATTTGTAGGCCAAGACAAAATTTTGTCTTTCCAAGATCTTTCATCTCAAATTCTTTCTTTAAGCATTCCATTGCCTTTGGGAGTTCTTTAGGAGTCCCAATAATATTCAAATCATCAACATACATAGCTATTATGACATATCCAGATCCAGACCTTTTTATAAAAACACAAGGACAAACTGAATTATTTTTGGATCCTTGTTTCAACAGGTATTCGCTAAGGCGATTATACCACATGCGTCCCTATTGTTTCAACCCATACAAGGATTTTTGAAGCTTTATTGAACAAGCTTCTCGAGAGCCTTTAAATGCCTCGGGAATTTTGAACCCTTCGGGGATTTTCATGAAAATTTCGTTGTCCAATGAACCATATAAATAGGCTGTGACAACATCCATTAGATGCATATCAAGTTTTTCTCGTACTGCCAGACTTACGAGATACCTGAAGGTGATTGCATCCACCACGGGAGAATATGTTTCCATATAATCAATGCCAGGTCTTTGCGAAAATCTTTGTGCCACAAGTCGTGCTTTATATCTAACGACTTCATTTTTCTCATTTCATTTTCGCACAAATACACATTTATAACCCACTGGCTTTACACCTTCAGGTGTTCGGACAATTGGTCCGAAAACTTCACGTTTTTCAAGTGAAGTCAATTCTGATTGAATTGCATCTTTCTATTTTGGCAAATCATTTCTCTGTCTGCATTCATTGACAGATTTTGATTCAAGATCCTCATTATGTTGCATCACATCAACAGCAATATTATATGCAAAAGTGTTGTCGGCAACAATATCATTTCGGTTCCATATTTTTTCGGTATTGACATAATTCATTGAGATCTCTTCGATTTTAGTATTTTCAGGTACCTGAGCCTTTCCTGAAGAGGACTTATCAATTGTTATGCCTCTATGCTCTTCTTGAGCAATTACCTCCATATTTTGATCTTTTTTATTAATTGCTCCTTTTCTTTTTCGAAGATTTTTATCTTTGGAACCGGGTGTTCTACCACGCTTCAAGCGTGCCTTAGACTCACTTGCACTTATAGATTATCCTACCGGGACATCAACTCAAACAGGAGCATTTGCAGCTGGAATGTGGGATTTCGTAACTCGTGGTAGGTCAGTGAATGCATCTGACAGTTGATTTGTAATATTTTGCAAATACACTATCTTTTGAACTTCTTGTTCACATTGATTTGTACGAGGATCTAAATGAGATAGTGTTAATGCATTCCAGTCAATATCTTTTTCCAGCTGCTTATTCTCTCCCCCTAATGTTGGGAAAACTGATTCGTCAAAATGACAATCAGCAAACCTCGCAGTGAATAAATCTCCCCTCATGGGCTTAAAATTTAATAATAGGTGGAGATTCATACCCAACATATATCCCCAACCTTCTTTGAGGTCCCATCTTTGTGCGTTGTGGTTGAGCAATTGGCACATATACCGCACATCCAAAAATTCTAAGATGGAAAATATTTGGCTCCTGACCAAAAGCCAATTATAGTGGGGAGAATTTATGATAACTTGTCAGCCTAATCCGAACAAGAGCTGCCGCATGCAAAATAGCATGACCCCACACTGAAATGGGTAATTTAGTTCTCATAAGCATTGGTCTAGCCATTAATTGGAGGCTTTTGATAAATGATTCTGCTAGACCATTTTGAGTATGAACATGAGCAACTGGATGTTCAACTGTAATCCCAATTGACATACAATAATTATTAAATGCTTGAGATGTAAACTCACCAGCATTATCAAGACGAATTGTCTTAATAGCATAATCTGGAAATTGTGCTCTCAATCTTATTATTTGAGAAAGCAACCTCGCAAATACCATATTGCGGGTTGATAATAAGCACACATGTGACCATCTTGTAGATGCATCTATTAAAACCATAAAATATCTGAATGGTCCACATGGAGGGTGTATGGGCTCACATATATCACCCTGTATACCTTCCAGAAATGCAGGGATCCTGATCCCAACTGTAGATGCTCTAGTAATTAGCTTTCCTTGAGAACAGGCAGCACAAGAGAATTCTTTAAACTGAAGAATTGTTTGATTCTTCAATGTATGCCCATTTGAATTCTCAATTATATTGCGCATCATATTATAACCGGGATGGCCCAACCGGTCATGCCAAATAATAAAATCATTTGATTCAGTAAACCCTTTGTTTACTATGGCATGTGATTCAATTGTACCAATGTTTGTGTAGTACAAACCGGAGGAAAGAGCGAGGAGCTTTTCAAGAACATATTTCTCACCCGACTTTATTGCAGTATATAAAGATATTCAATCATTCTATCAGTTTTAGTCTCAATATGATAGCCATTTTGGCGAATATCCTTGAAACTTAACAAGTTTCTTTGAGACTTACTATAATACATGGCTTCAGAAATATTTTCTCCACATAATTTCAGTTGAGAACTGATCCTGAAAACAGCAGAATTATATTCGGTTACAGTTTTAAAATCTTGTAATCGTAAATGAATTCATTCATCCCGAGCCCTTGGTAGTACCATGGCTTTAAGGTGATCATACCGTTCTTTTAAGTTAGTCCACAATTCGAGTGGATCTTTCACGATTAAATATTCTATTTTTAATCCTTCATCAAGATGATGCGAAGGAAAATCATGGCTTTAGCCTTATCTTGGCTTGATGTCTCATTTCCTTCTTTGATAGTATCACCAAGACCTTTGGCATCCAAATGTATTTCGGCATCAAGCACCCATGACAAATAGTTTTTGTCGGATATGTCAAGTACCACAAATTCAAGCTTGATAAATTTGACATAATGAAAATAATCAAAGAAAATGAAATAGATTAGAATTATTATCAATCAAAACAAGAATATCTAATACTCTATTTCTTATTAAATGTAATATATATATATATATATATATATATATATATATATATATATATATATATATATATATATATATATATATATATATATATATATATGTGTGTGTGTGTGTGTGTGTGTGTGTGTGTGAAGATAAAAAAAACGTAAAATAATTCATTGGTCAAGCAAGTTGCTAGCCGTAGTTCATTTGTAACATAAGGTATTCACGTTTCTTATTTATATATTAATCTATAACAAAATTATACTTAGAGACATGAAGCTGAAAAAGATTAGTAGAAATTATACCTAGGCTTACCGCTGGGAAAGATTGAAACTTGACTTGTAGAATATTAGAGCTCTTCGTGCTGATAACGTGTTGTAAAACTAATTGTAAAGTAAGAACAAGACAAAAGTATATGAGAGGAGAAGGAAGAACTTGTATTCTCAAAGTGTTTCAAGTGTGCCTTCCATAGACAAAGTGTCCTCTATATATAGGACTCCAATACATAGGAAGTTACAAGTCATCCCTAAATGAGGAATTAAGCAGGAGAAAGTGGGGGTAGTAAATCATATGTTACAAGTGAATAAATAGAGAGTAGTGGAGAGTAGTGGTCATCTATATTTATATTACATACATGTATTTGTAACAGAAATATGAAAATGACTTGGTGATGGAAGTTGAAATTATCCATCATGAGAAGATTGCCAAACATTCCCAACAACTAGCTCACGGAACTTTAGTAACGGAAAATATTCAATTATGCCCTTAAATTGTGCGAAACTCAATAAATATACCTTTTGTTGATAGTTCTGCTCATTTCTGCCTTTATCGTTAATATTTTGGTTAAAATATATGTCCTTTAATAGTGCGGCTCGTATATGGACAAGTATGAACTATTTGCAAATTATAAAAACATATTAGATTAATCGTCAATTTCGAATTGAATTAGTTTTGGGTTTAAATTATGATCATCATGTCCATTTTTCACCTTTTTTAGAAATAACTAATTCGATTGTCTCAAATTAAGACATCAGTGGTAATGGAATGAATTTTATATTTTTCATGTAGTTTGATTTTATGTTTTCTTTTAAGCGAAATCAATGGCTTCATACTAATCTACAATGTATTTTTTGTTTGAATTGAAGTTGAAATTATTATTTTGAAATACATTTAATAAAATACTCCGCTCAAATTAATTTTTGAGCACTTGAAAAGTAAAAATAGTCTCTCAAGATTGAATAGAAGATCAAGAAGTCTATGTGAACTCTCGTGATCGGGAGTGGCGGAACAAGAATCTCTACTGAGTATCAAAATATAAGTAATTAAATATACCGAAAAAAAAAAATCAATGGTGCTCAATATATATATATATATATATGTGTGTGTGTGTGTGTGTGTGTGTGTGTGTGTGTGTGTGTGTGTGTGTTACCTACTTGTACAGTGTAATTCTCCAACGAAGTAATATCTACCCCTTAGTTCTATCTGGGTCCGCCCACCATGGGTCTAAAGAAGCTAAATAAAATAAGCCGATATAATTTTCACCTCTTACGTTCCACATGATGAACAGGTAGTGACTTACTCCTGCTTAGTGAAACTATAAATACATAAGTTTATCTATACTATATTAAAAACACGAAGGCCCTTAGTAAATGTTGATTGAACTTTTTGCCCTTCATTAAAAAAATTCTACAATATACAAAATTGTCATTGACTATTTTCCTATAATTTATTTATTACATTTTGCTACTCCAAAATACGATTAAAATATTAGTTTTGGACAAAGTTAGTCGTTAATCAAGTAGAAGACTTCTAATCCCAACCAAGTTCCAACTTTAACTATTTGAGTTTGACATATCGTAAAAACCTATCCTAAGACTAGGCCCGTTCCCCTCTTATTAGGATACTAATTAAGGAGAGAGTAGAAGTCTTAAAGGGACCTAACACTTACAAGGACAAAATCTTATGGGAAATTACCTATAAGTACATTGACGCAATTTCATTAGTTAAACGATGAAGAATTAAGAGAAATTTATTATTATAAAATTTACATAAACTACGGTTGGATTTGTTATTTCAGAAACTCATGTGTGTTTTGATTCAGAGTCCTAAGTGGTTAATGTGTTGACACAAACATGGTGTTTTCCTCCATATTCTTCATGATAAAAGTACTTTGAGGCTTAGGAGTTCTTTTTTAATGTTCGTATCAAAGAATTACAAAAGAATAATGCTTAGACCTCTGTTCTTGTATATATTATTGAAAATTCTTTTGTTTTCTTCTCTTATTTTATTTGTTTTGCATACAAAGTTTTTCTGATTTCGCCTTTGCTTTTCCAGTCTCAGTTCTCTGTTGGTTAAGAAGGCCATGTATATGGGACAAAATTAGACGCTCAAGAGGTAACAAGCTTTATATTGATTTGAATTAATTCTTATGCTCTCATCTTTCTATTTCGTACGTCTAAATTGAATAGCATCAACAGAAATAGAATTATTAGAGAAGACTTCTATTGAGTAGCTTTTTTTTTACCTTTAAATACTCTATTCTCCAGAAATCAAAGCATTGATGAATGGAGTCTCCTTTTAATTCATTCTTTTAAGTTTTTGTACAATGCTTCTTCCTTCTATTCAGATTCTATGTTAATTACTTTGTTTTATTGTCCTTGGACCGTGGCTGCTTTATTTTAATTGTCACCCCCCTCGTTGAATTAGTTGCTCCACTTGTATAATAAAATATATCTCCCATGTATTTCAAAGCTTGCAAAATCCATAGAGACTAGAAAAAAAATTGACAACATCTTTCCACTATAT
The DNA here is from genome assembly GCA_029990175.1 of Petunia secreta. NCBI lineage: Eukaryota > Viridiplantae > Streptophyta > Magnoliopsida > Solanales > Solanaceae > Petunia > Petunia secreta. The sequence goes on from JARKIP010000053.1 coordinate 9,914,820, forward strand.
GAAGAATGAAAGGATTTGCTTATTTGGATTGTTATAACCATGCGCACGATCAACTTTATAGAGGTAGTTTATTAAATAGAAGCTCATGCTTTATCTGCTTTATTAATGAATACAGTCGCATGTAGTATTATGAAGTAATAAACTGAATTGATATGATTTACCCTAAACACTTCTATGGATAAAAGACATATATAAACCATACACTTAGCAAATTGATCCTTACTTTTCGGATAACTAAGAACTAGCGATGCCTTTTAAATTTTACACTAATTGAAAAGACTATAATTAAATTGATAGGAGTAGTTTGATACTGTACTTGAAAGGGGTGCAATATATGAAATGGTAAATTGAAAACCATAAACCCCATAAAAAGAACCATAAAAAGAAACTGTTAATGAAATGCCCTAAGGTGAGCATAGCTTTGTAAGTTTTGAAACTATGAAGTTGTCAAAACTTCTAGAACGTACACAAGAATAAAAACATTGCATACATAAGATCAAAAGCAGCATTACTATGATTGTTAGGTTGCATGACCTCTATATTACTATTAGTTCACAATTCAAATATACATCATAGTCATGAAAAGTAGGGAGAAGTTGAAATCATAGAAGAATACTAATTCTGAATTATGGTATGGGCGAACGACGGGAATTGAACCCGCGCATGGTGGATTCACAATCAGTTCATGCTCATTTTGGGGATTGAGTACTAAGTAGATGAAAAGTGTTGTTTTTCTCTAGGAAAATACTAATGGTTGGTCCTTTAGTAGCAACACAGGGGTCTTCATGGCTCTACAGCACAAAATCTTATTCCTTCCGTCCCACTTTATGTGTCATAGTTTGACTTGATACAAAGTTTAAGAAATAAAGAAAGACTTTTGAAACTTGTGGTCTAAAATAAGACATAGATGTTTGTATGGTTGTAAATTATTTCAGCAATGACAAAATTGTAATTTTGAAGTTAAATTCTTACCAAATTTAGAATGGCGCCATTTTTTTTTTGGAACATACTAATAAGAAAATGCTGACACATAAATTAAAACAGAGGAAGTATATTTTTAGTGGACTGGACAAGCTGCAAAGAAAAGAATAAACTTCGAGAAGTTGGTAGAGATACACAAATTGGACAACAATTTTGAAGGAAAAGCTGTTGTGGATGAAGACACTAGGTGAGAATAATGGATACTGTAATTTCTGTATTATAGTTATGTCAAACATATTGATTAATAGTATTACATGATTTTTAATTTTTTTTACTCATCGATATGGAGACGCGCGTACTCAGAAACTAGTTGTACAAAATACCACTCCACGATAATAGAACATCTTTCCTGATGATAGACAAAGAGGCGGAGCAGATCCAAAGTTCTTACTAATGAGAAAATGTGGGCAGAAAAATTCACATACACAGAGAGAGAATAAAATCCTAGTAAGAATTTCACCACAAGTTTCTGTTGTATGCTAACAATCATTTAGTTGAGCTACAAAAAGCAAATCTCTAAATTAACTTTCTACAAATATTTTGATGTTACCAGGATATTACGATTCCGTTGTCAGCCTGAATTTGCATCCATACAGTCCTTTAGCCAAACACAGTCCCCTCTGTATTTTATGACCCCAGAAAATTGTATGTAGATCCATTTAAATGCAGAAAATCCCTATAGTTGCTCAAGGATCATCACTGTGTCGTATTCTCCTTATAATGTTCTTTGTCTTTGGTAGTGCCTGCAATAAAGCCTGATTAAGACATAGCTTCGAGACAAACTTTGTATAGACATAGAATGGAGACAAACTCAACATAGTTTTTATAGACATAGCTTGGAGAAAATCTTAACACAGGTTGTATAGACATAGAGACTTCACTTTCTGAAATGGTTTCAGTACTTGATGTTTGGCAATATTTTCCTATTTTACCTTAATATATTCTCACATTTTACTACTTTATGCACTCGTTTTATGTGATAATTGTGTTTCTTGTGCTCACTTATCGTATTTGTAATTTTAGGAATGGTGCAGATGAATTTGAGGAAAGAACGAGCAAATTAGAGTTAATGGACGCGTTGGAAGCTATATTGGAGCAAAGCTTCAAGAAAGCCCTGAAGCGTTGGAAGCTATTCTGGAGCAAAGCTTCAAGAAAGCCTTGAAAAGTTGGAGGCTATCGTGAGGCGTGGCTTCAAGAAAGCCTTGAGGCTGACGAGACAAAGTTCTCCCAACTAGATTAGGCTTTGGTTTAACTTATCCTAGCACTTTGTAATCAATATAAAACCTCTTTTATTTCATGTTAGCGGAGAGTTCGAATACTTGGGAGCAAAATTGAGAGCACCATACTCCATTGAACAAGGGTTTATTCCTAATCTTTCATCTATTCTAATCATTTACATCATTATTTCATCAATTCATTGCCTTGTGATTATGAGTATGCGTGGCTAAATTTTACGTTCTAGGGTTAGAGTATTACATGAAAGTTGATGTTTGAAGATTGATTCCCATTAATTGAATCCCATAAAGAGTTGCTTATTCTTTTTTGATTTCACTTGTGTAATTGTTAGAGCTCGATAATTATGCATTATCTATGGTTTTTAGATTGAACTCGAAAGAGGGAATTTAATTACGTAATAAGAAAGAATAGATCTAGTTTGTGAACCCGGGCATCGGGGAACCAATTTGTGAGTAGGATAGACATATACTTGCTCGCCTGGTTTAACTAATTACAGAATTCGTTAATGCGTGCACGTGATTCAACCCATAGACATATATGGATTGAAGTAGCCTGCATAGACTGTGAAGAATCGAAAGGTTTTCACAGGTACATTTACTCTGTCAGTTAGTAACCCGGGATTTAAGAAGTGGAATCAATTGGGAAACTCAACTTGATTGTTCGTAACTCTGACCCTGAACCGTGCTCTTAATATTGTTAACAACCAAAGTTTGCACCATTGTTTGGCTACACTTCCAGCATTTTAATTACTGCTTTTTAGTTACTAAAACTCTCACCATTGAAGAAAAAGATCCCTGAATACCTTTTAGAAATTGTTTGTTAAGTGTTAGTCTGAATAGTCCTCGTGGGAACGATACTCGATTTATCACTTTATTACTTATCGACCACGTATACTTGCGTGTGCATTTGAGAGCAACAAGTTTTTGGCGCCGTTGCCGGAGAATAATTATTGACTAATTTCTTTTTGAACGATTACTTAATTTCTACTCAGGTTTAATTTTTTGTTGAGTTTCTTGTGCTGTTTCAGGCAACAGGTTTTGCATGCAAAGGAATAGAAAGGACGAACCACTCGCACCTTTTGATCCCGAGCCTGAAAGAACCTTGAGAAGGGTAAGAAGAGAAGCGAGAGATCGAAAAATACTAGCAATCGTACTTGCTTCTTTACCCATTGAAATGGCAGAAGAACGAGGAGTCGCAGTGCGAGATGTTGCTCTTCCCAGCCTGGGAGGAGTAGCGTCAAGTATTGTGAAGCCCGCTATTCCCGGGCACTTTGAGATTAAGCCCAGCATGATTCAGTTGATGCATGTGACCGGGCAATATACTGGATTACTTCATGAGGATCCGCAGCAACACATTCAGAATTTCCTGGAGATCAGTGATACTTATACACCAGCGGGAGTTCCTACTGATTATGTTCGCTTGACTTTGTTCCCCTTTTCAGTGATTGGGACATTAAGGAAGTGGTTAAAGGCTGAAAATCCTGGGTCTATCACTACTTGGGAGGATTTGGCTAAGAAGTTCCTGGCTTAATTTTATCCGTCTGCCAAGACAGCCCAGCTGAGGAGTGAAATTATGTCCTTCAGACAGATAGAAGGAGAATCTTTGTATTCAGCCTGGGAGCGATTTAAAGCTCTATTGAGAGATTGTCCATACCACAACCAATCCAATGAGGTTATTGCACACACTTTTGTTGAGGGGATGAACCAACACACTAAGATCGTGGTGGATGCTGCTGCTGGAGGCCAAGTACTGGCCTTAAATTTTGATCAGATTTATGATTTACTTGACAAGTTTTCGCAGAGCAATCCTGATTGGTAGGGTGTTGGTAGAGCTACTACGCAGACATCTGCTAGGATACTTCAATTGGATGCAGTTTCAGAGCTAAGGGCGAAAATGGATGCTATTTCCAATCAAATCAGCAAGCTAACTTTGCCGCAGGCTAAACCACCAGCAGCTCCAGTGCAACAACTTCAAGTCTTCTATGAGGTTTGTGGAGAGGATCATGCTACTGACGTCTGTCCATCTAATCTAGAGTCAGTATATTATGTGGGTAATCAGAACATGTCACAGGGTCAGAATCGCAATCAATATAGTAATAGCTATAACACTGGTTGGCGTAATCACCCAAATTTTTCTTGGAGGGATAATCGTGAGCAGCTTCAAGGCAATGAGAGACCCCAAAATAATCTTCAAAATGCACCACAGCAAGGATCACAGTCGCAGCCTCAGCCACAGCAGTCAAATTCAGTTGAGGACATGCTTAGGAAAATTCTTGCAGGGCAGCAAAAGCTCATGGATGAATCAGCAGCTCAGGCACAAACAATTAAAGATTTGAGCAGTGCTCAGAAAGATCTTGAGAGACAAATGGGGCAGCTAGCTGGAGCACAAAATAATAGACCTCGGGGTGCTTTGCCAAGTGATACAGAGAAAAATCCTAAAGAATTTGTGCAAGCAGTTACTTTGAGGAATGGAAGAGCTCTAGAAGAAGTTCCCCCAAAGCCAAAGAAGCCTGATGGTGAGTTAGAGCCCAATGCTGGTAGGGAAGTGGAGAAAGAAGCTGAGAAAGTGATAGAAAAGCAGCCCGAGTCTGCAATTGTGAGACCACCACCACCTTTCCCTCAGAGACTTCAGAAACAGAAAGTTGATGCAGCATGCAAGAAATTCTTGGAGATCTTGAGTCAGATTCAGGTAAATATTCCGTTGGTGGAGATTTTACGGGATGTTCCCAAATATGTTAAATGCATTAAGGATATTGTTGCTAATAAGAGAAGACTGACTGAGTTCCAGACAGTTGCACTCACTGAGGAGTGTAGTTCTAGAGTTAGAAGCAAGCTTCCTCAGAAATTGAAGGATCCTGGCAGTTTTACTATTCCCTTGAAAATTGGGGAACATGAGGTTGGACAAGCTTTATGTGACTTGGGTGCTAGTGTGAATTTGATGTCTTCATCAGTTTTCAGGAAGCTAGGCCTGGGTGAACCACGACCAACTACTGTGACTCTGCAGCTGGCTGATAGATCATTGACATGCCCCGAGGGGATTATTGAGGATGTGCTTGTACAAGTGGGTCAGTTTATATTACCTGTTGATTTTATTATTCTTGATTATGAAGCTGATCCTGAGGTTCCTCTCATATTGGGAAGAGGATTTTTGGCTACTGCTGATGCTGTTATTAGAGTTAGAGCTGGAAAGATGATCATGAAGGTAAATGGGGAAGAAGCTGTGTTTAATGTGTTCAGAGCTACCCAGCTTCCTTCACATTATGAAGATTGTCCATGGTAAAAGTGATAGATGATGAGTTGACTGCTGATGAGAGGTCATTCTTGGCTTCTAATGTTGATTCTCTGGAAAGGGCATTCTTATGTGATGATGATGATATCCTGAAGGATGATGACATTGAAGAATATTTGGAGGTTCTTAATATGCAAAGTAGATTCATCCCAGGGTGGAAGAAATTTGAGGAGCTTGATAAACTGTTGACCTTAACTCCTGCTAAACCGTCGATTGAGAAAGCTCCTACTCTTGAGCTCAAACCTTTACCTGCGCATTTACGTTATGCTTATTTGGGTGAAGGTAATACCTTGTCCGTGATCCTTTCTTCTTGGTTGTCTGATGTGCAGGTTGAAAAGGTGTTGAGGGTATTGCGAGAGCGCAAGAGAGCGATTGGCTGGACTATTGCTGATATTAGAGGGATTAGTCCTTCTTTCTGCATGCACAAAATTCTCTTGGAAGAAGACCATAAGCCATATATAGAGCAGCAGAGGAGGCTAAATCCAATTATGAAGGAGGTGGTGAAGAAAGAAATTATCAAGTGGCTGGATGCTAGTATTATTTTTCCTATCTCTGACAGCAAGTGGGTGAGTCCAGTGCAATGTGTTCCAAAAAAGGAGGGCATGACAGTGGTGAAGAATGAGCATAATGAGTTGATTCCTACAAGAACAGTTACAGGGTGGCGAATTTGCATTGATTATAGGAAGCTGAACAAGGCCACCAGGAAAGATCACTTCCACTCTCTTTCATTGATCAGATGCTGGATAGACTTGCGGGGCACGAGTATTATTGTGTCACGACCCAATTTCCAAGGGCTCGTGATGGCACCTAAACAACATTTGCCTAGGCGAACCAATGAAACAAGATTCGGAAAAGAACAATAATGTGAAAAGATCATAAATGGATATATAAATATAAAAGGGTGAAGTCCAAAAGAATATATCCACAAAAGAATTGGAGCATTCTAAGAGTGACTCAATAAAGTATGAATATACATCAAAGAAATCTGAGTCCTATCTCTAAGTGACTCCGGCGGTATGCCACCACGGTCTGTGTGGTCGGCTCACCTCAATCAAAAGTCTCAGAAGCCTCGGGAACCGCTAACGTCCGGGCTGCTGACTGGATGAAAGACCTGCGCACGTAGCAGAGTAAGTTATGAGCCGAAGCCCAGCAAGATCACCGACAGGCCCGCTAAGGTACCCTTGCGGGACAAGTCGCTACATGCATCATAAGCAACAACATACTATAGTAATCATACAAATAAGTAGTGAAATCACAAATAGATGTAACACATTCCATACACACAAGTAGTAACCAGAAGTCTCAAGGATTATGCCCATCCAACGTAAGGCATAGGTCAACTCAGCGGCAGTTTTGAGGTCCAATCTCTACTCCCGTGCCGACTAACCTAGACCTACGATGGACTAGCAACACCACTACTAAGTATCAACCATATACCGTGACCCGAAGTCACTATCACAATCATGAATAAGTAGACCAACGACTCGTAGTCGTTGGCTCATCTTAAATCTGTCTACGATCGCACCACACCCCCTGTCAAGTGCGTCGTATCTCAATAAATCAAGTGACCACACCACACCCCCTGTCAAGTGTGTCACATCTCAAAGATCAAGTGTCCACACCACACCCCCTGTCAAGTGTGACACATCTCATAGTATAGGCGACACCACACCCCCTGTCATGTGTCCCTCTAACAGTATTAATATCCACGACATTAATAACAATAACAGAAATAATAACAGAAATATTAATAACGATAATATTTCACAGTCACCGTAACCCAGGTTGGTTGTGCTAGCTGAACGTAAGGCGAAGGTTAACCCGACCACAGTTTGGGGGTACAATCCCTACTCCCATGTCGTCCAACCCAAGGTTACGTATAGACAGCACTACCCAACCCGGCACGTGAACAAATCAAGTACCAATATCATACAAAAGCCGGCAAAATCCTCGGCAAGACATTTATCATGACATGCCGGCAACATCCTCGGCCATGTCCCAAGTTCTTGCTATCTAAGCATGGCGTAGCAAGCGTTACTACGATATAAATTTAAGCTACCTCGACGTAGCGTTTAGACCGGCACATACCTCGGTCGAGTCACAATCTCGCTATTTATAACAAACAATAATAGCAAGTAATTCACATCATTAATCCTAACCATTGTTAGGTATATATATGCGTACATGAAGCATACTAGCATGAAGGAAGAGTCCACAAGCACAATAGAGGTCAAGTCTCACTTACCTCGAAATTCGGGCTCAAATGCCGGGAAGAATCTCCTTTCCCGCTCGCCTTGTCCGCGAAGGACTCTCCACTAGGTCTATTAAGACAAGATATAGCATATATATGAGTGCTCAATTATAGCTATTTAAGCCTATAGGCATCCTAGGGTAAAAATTACCAAAATGCCCCCGTGTAGGGCCGAGACCTAAATTTACAAAATGTACTTTTCCGGACTCCCCACGCTCCCGTGAGTCCAAAAGTACACTTAGATTCCACATGCGAGCCTTGCTCGATGTCTTTCCCCAATTCTTAAGAATCTAGGGTTCTAACCCATTTCCAAGAATCAACCCTTTGATTCTTGTGTTAATCAACATAAAAATGGATTGAAAGGGCTTACCTTAAGTGTAAGTATGATTGGGTCTTCAAGAAATACCCAAAAATCGCCTCAAGAGCTCATCAAATGATTTTTATAAGTTATGAACCGAAATGGCCTTTTTATAGCAGTTTTTGCCTCTGTGACAGCTTCTTTTGAAAATAATATAACTTTTTATAGGAATGTCCAAATGATCTGAAACCGGTGCCATTAGAACCACAACTCAAAGGGCTACAACTTTCATGTTTTGAGTTTTTCCTAATTCCTTACGGATTGGCCGAAAAATCAGCTTTTATCCGGCTGTTTGCGCCAAAACAGAACAGAAAAGTCGCACCAGATTTTCTACTGTTTTAGGGAAAAAACGGGACCCTACGAAGCTCGGAATGATCCCAAATTTTGCACACAAGCCATAAAATACTTGGGTGACATGCTCGTCAAGACGGAACTCAATTCGGACCTCCAGAACTCAAAAAGTGGGTCCCACGGCAAAGGTTCAATTTTTGACTTTCGCCAAAATAGCGAAATTTAACCAAACGACCTCGGAATCCAATTCCGAAAGTTGCTACAAGTCACAAATGACTATACGAATCTAACGGAACTTTTGGATCTCTCATCGGGGCTCATTTGCTCAAATCGAGCTCGGAAATCTCTTTTAACTCTTTTAAACTTTCGAAACGGGGACTTTATCAAAAGTCCTATCAAACGAGGTCCGTTTTCGATTTTGAAGGTTGCTACATGTCATAAATGACGAGACGGACCTAACGGTGCGCTCGGATTTTCCATCGGGGTTCGTTTACTCAAAACGACCTATCGAAACCCTAAATTCCTTTCCGGAATTTCATAAACGGATCCTTTTCTCAAAAACCTATCAAACGGACTCCGTTTCGACTCAGATTTCACAGACGGGTCATAAATGACCCAACGGAGCTTTTGGGACTGTCGACATGCAAATCGAGGTCCCGGATCCCGTAACAATTATTTGAGGATCGTTACATATTGTTTCTTGGATGGGTATTTGGGCTACAATCAGATTGTGATAGCCCCTGAAGATCAAGAGAATACTACTTTTACTTGTCCATATGGCACCTATGCATTTAGGATGATGCCATTTGGGTTATGTAATGCCCCGGAGACTTTTCAGCGATGCATGATGGCTATTTTCACCGACATGGTGGAAAAATTTGTGGAGGTATTCATGGATGATTTCTCAGTGGTTGGTGATTCTTTTGATGAATGCTTGAAAAATCTAGATACTGTGCTGAGCCGTTGTGAAGAAACAAATCTAGTGCTGAATTGGGAAAAATGTCACTTTATGGTTCAAGAAGGCATAGTACTTGGGCACAAGGTGTCGAAGCAAGGGATCGAGGTTGATAAAGCGAAGATTGAGGCTATTGAGAAATTACCACCACCCATCTCTGTTAAGGGGGTGTGTAGTTTCTTGGGACATGCAGGGTTCTATAGACGTTTCATAAAGGACTTCTTCAAAATTTCCAATCCCATGTGCAAATTGTTAGAGAAGGATGTGAAATTTATGTTCAATGATGATTGTCTCAAGGTATTTGAAGAGTTGAAGAAAAGGTTGGTGACCGCACCAATCATCATTGCTCCTGACTGGTCCTTGCCATTTGAATTGATGTGTGATGCGAGTGATAATGCTATTGGGGCTGTTCTAGGCTAAAGAATTGGAAGAATCGTTCACTCCATCTATTATGCAAGCAAGACTCTTGATGCAGCCCAGTCTAATTATACCACCACTGAGAAGGAGTTGCTAGCCGTAGTGTATGCTTTTGATAAATTCAGATCTTATTTGGTTGGTACTTGTGTTGTTGTCTACACTGATCATGCCGCAATCCGGTATTTGTTTGAGAAGAAGGACTCCAAGCCTAGACTCATTCGATGGGTTCTCCTATTGCAAGAGTTTGATGTTGAAATTCGAGATCGCAAGGGGACTGAGAATGAAGTAGCTGATCATTTGTCAAGGCTGGAGAATAGAGATCATGTAGATGAGGGGCCTTAGATTAAAGAGGTATTCCCTGATGAGCAACTTTTTGCTTTAGATGCAGCTGAGGTACCATGGTATGCTGATATGGTGAACTTAATTGTGAGTAATGTGTATCCCCCTGGGGCTACTGCTGAGCAAAAGCGTAGACTCCTTCATGAGAGCAGAGTTTATGTATGGGATGAGCCTTATTTGTACAAGATAGGCCCTGATCAACTAGCTAGGAGATGCATTCCAAGGGAAGAAGTTGAGCCTATTCTACAGAGCTGCCATTCCTCTCCTTATGGTGGCCATCTTGGTGGAGATTGAACAGTTGCAAAGGTACTTCAGTCTGGTTTCTTTTGGCCTACTTTATTTAAAGATGCTCATGACTTAGTGAAGCAATGTGATCGTTGCCAAAGAACGAGTACTATTTCTAGGCGTCACGAGATGTCTTTGAACAATATCCTGGAGATTGAGCTGTTTGATTGTTGGGGGATTAATTTTATGGGTCCATTCCCACCTTCCATGGGTCATAAATACATTCTCGTGGCGGTTGATTATGTGTCTAAATGGGTGGAGGCTGTTGCACTTCCAACAAATGATGCGAGTGTGGTGGTGAAATTCGTGAAGAAAAATATTTTCACTCGTTTTGGGACACCGCGGGCTATAATCAGTGATGAAGGTGCGTATTTTTACAATCGGTTGTTCAATAAATTGTTGGCCAAATATGGGGTTCGCCACAAGGTGGCCACTGCTTATCACCCCCAAACTAGTGGCCAAGTAGAAGTATCTAATAGAGAGGTCAAGCAAATCCTTGAGAAGACTGTGAATGCCTCGAGGAAGGACTGGGCTATGAAGTTAGATGATGCTCTCTGGGCCTATCAGACTGCATTTAAAACGCCTATATGAACCTCTCCATATAGGCTTGTTTACGGTAAGGCTTGTCACTTGCTTGTTGAGCTAGAGCATAAGGCATATTGGGCAATTCAAAAGCTCAACCTTGATATGGCCTTGGCAGGTGAAAAGAGAATGCTTCAATTGCATGAGCTTGAAGAGTTCCGTTTCCACGCTTATGAAAATGCAAAATTGTATAAGGAACGGACGAAGAGGTGGCATGACAAGCACATTGAGCGTCGTCACTTTGAGCCGGGCCAGTTGGTATTGTTGTTCAATTCTAGATTGAAATTATTTCCGGGAAAGCTGAAATCTAGATGGTCGGGCCCCTTTGAGGTAGTGCGTGTTAAGGCACATGGAGCGGTTGAATTAAAAGCCCCGGATTCCGAGAAGTCATTCTTAGTGAACGGGCAAAGAGTTAAGCGATATTGGGAGGTTTGGTGGATCATCGTACCTCAATTTCATTGCGAGAACCGTGAATTGTAACCGTCGTGCCACGACGTAAACCAAGGCGCTTCTCGGGAGGTTTTGTATGTAAACGCAAAATTTCAAGGAAAAGGAAAAAAAATAGAAAAAGAATAAAAAAAAATACAAAAAGAGTCGTGCCGCGACGTTAAATCAAGCGCTAGTTGGGAGGCAACCCAATTTTTTATTGTTTTCGTCATTTTATTTCACTAAGTGTTATGTAGTCTCATTGTTTTTGCAGGGCTCGGGACGGTGGCAAGGTGGATTATTTTCGGAGATGTGTGATATGATGGTAAGGTCCAAAAAGCTCCAAAAAAGCTCGAAGCTTTACCAAGGCATCGCCCCAGGAAAGCTTCCAACTGCATCCAAGCAAAGTCAAGCGATCACAGCCAAGGCAAAGCCAGGGCGTCGCCCTCACGATCGCATGGCGAACATCAGTGCCCCACAAAAGCAGTGGTGCGATCGTGAGGCGTCGCTTGGCTAAAGCTTCCAGCTGAAAAACCAAGTCTCAAAGCGTCGCCCCCAGGAACGCCCTTGGTTGATCAGTAGGCTCAAAAACCTTGAGGCTTTACCCATGCGTCGCCTTAAAAACGCCTTCACTGCCCTGAGGGTCTTTGCACAGCGTCGCCTTGCCATCGCCTTGGCTTAGGCAGTGGGCGCGAATCACTCACAGCGTTCACGAGGCGTCGCCTCAGGTATGTAAGCTGGGAATTTTTGCGGGTCAACGCGGGTCAACCCAAGATTGACCCGTTGACCCGCGAGAATTTAAACAAAACACACGAAATTATTTCCCTCTCCCACTCCCTTTCACGCTCAAAACCAACAGGAAACATAAAAATTCAGCACCTAGGGCATAAAATAACATTCTAACAAGATCAATTCAGACTCCAATTCTTCTTCCATTGATCCAAGATTGCTCAGGTATGCTCCTTACTTCTTGTTCCCCTTCACAAGTGTACTTCCTCGCTCAAGTATGCTTTGGTAATTCGTCTTCACAGCTGCCCTGATTTCGAATGGTAAAGTGGGCAGCGTAGTTGAGTGTTTTTAATTGGAACTAGTGTTGAAAAGTGCTTGGAATTTGAAAGTGATCTCCCAAAAATTTGGGAGGGTTCAACACTTTCAAACAAGAATGAAACTTATAATAAATTCCAGAGCACACCACGTGTTTGATAAATTGCCTAATTGACTAAAACGCTTAAATTATGTGAAGTCTGAGTAACATAAAGCTTTGTAGGCATAACGGGAACTACGTGATCTCAAAGTGTAGAATTGATCGCGATTGTATGAGATTTGATTTGCTCAAAGCACACACTAAGCTATACACCATTGTTACACTTGCTATGAGTTGATAAAGGCTTGCTATAGTTAGGTGTAAGTGTGGGGTGCTTGCTCACTGTTTGCGCACATTGCTTAGGTATATACTAGCTATGAATTGCATTGTTTTAGGAGTATCCTTGGGAAGTCTGAGTACCAAGGCACTAACTTGCTACTTCAAGGCGCTTAAAGCGCCTATGTGTATTGAATTCTGATGATAGAAATTTATGGTGCAGGAACTATGGCAAAAACAACACAAAAGGCCTCTTCTTCTTCTGCGACACCGGTTGTGCCAAGGAAAAAGCTAGGAGTCGCCTCGACTAGTAAAGCCCCCAAGGCCAAGGCTAAACCCAAAGCAAAGAGCAAAGCTAAACCAAAGATGCCAAAGGGCGCGGTCACTATTCCACGACCCGAGGGGAAAACACAGTTTGGATTGTCGTTTGTGAAGAAGGGGGAGAGCGTGGATTGGTATAAAAATTTCAAGTTGGCCGGCTACATTCCCGAACTCGCTATTGATGAAACTAAATTGATGAGGCGGTTTAGAGGTATAAGAGATGCTATTCACACCATGAAATGGGGGCACGTTTTTTAGAGTCCGGGGGATGACAATCTTGATCTCGTGATGGAATTATTTGCAAATTAGGACGTGGAACAACCGGAGGAACTAGTAAAGGTTCGAGGGAAATCTGTGAGGCTAGATGCATCGACTCTTTTCACCTTCTTAGGTGTGGAGGATCATGACCTTGAAGACTTGCGGGACTTCATTCGCAAGCCGGATTATAAGGCGTTGTGGCATACCTTATGTGGTGGGGATGAGAGCCACAGGTGGGGCCGAAAGAAGCAAACGGGCCGCCACAAATCTATGCAATTCTGCAGGTTTCTAAAGGAAGCCCGAGTTTGGCTCAAGGTGATCAATGCACGAATGTTTCCTTCTGACCACTTTACTAATGTGACCAAAGTGAAGGCGTGCATAGTCTATTTCTTCATGACGGGGAAACCTGTCAACATTGCGTATTATATGCTCAAAGCTATGAAGGAGACACGCACAAACAAGTCAAAGAGGTTTCCGTTTGCTGGTGTACTCACACAGTATTTGATGAAGGAAGGTGTCCCTGTTGATACCGTTGATGATAGGATTGTCCCGTCCTTGGAGAGAAAGGTAGATATTTCTTCAGTGATGAACCCGAGTGCAAATGTTTACAAAATGTCCAATGATGAGAGGCGCGTACGATAACTTGGAGGGCCACAGATACTTAATGATAGAGTATTTGGCAAAGCATGCGGGCATAGATATTGCAGCCCTTGATCGCCAGCTTCCATTGTTGGAGTCATCCAAAAGGCTATTGGGCATGACGCAGACCGTAGATTTCCCACCTGGGGAGGATGAGAATACGGATTCTGACGTGGTTGAGGCGGATCCTGGGAGTGACGATGGAGAGTGGACTGAAGAGGAAGATGGTGAAGAAGAGGAGGAGGAGGAGGATGCGCGCACTCCACCACATAGGCCTAGCATTTCTTCGAGGGCTCAGGCAGTTGCCCCTACCACTACTTCTCCGGTAGCTGCTGATGTTGAAACCCCCGCACATGCTGAGCGGGAGGACTCTGAGGATGCAGATGATGAGACCTAGGCCAGTGGGCCCTCAGGGAAGTTCTTTTTACTCTTGCACTTTAGTTTTGTTCGCACTGAGGACATTGCTTAGTTTAAGTGTGGGGTGGGGAACTACCCTGTATTTATTTTTTAGGTTAGGAATGCATGTACCATAGGATTTTCTTTTGTCACTTGACTTTATTTTGATTTATTTCTTGCTTTAATAAATGAAAAAAATTGAAAAAAATTAGAAAACCAATGAAAAAATTCCAAAAAGATTTTCCTTTTAGTTTTTATTAGTGGTACATAGCATCCACCCCGTGGTTTTTCTTATGGCCTCGGTTCTTTTCCACGGGTAGACCTTTGAACCGGGTAATTTTTATTTTTAGGAGTAGTTTAGTAGTAGTAGTTAGTAGACTAGTTTAGAAAAATTGATAGAATGCTAGGTACTTTTGGTTTGTTTGATACCGGTGTACTTGAACTTATTGCATGTGCTATTTGTGGTGTCCTTGGGTTTTAAATTGTGATGCATGCCTAGAAAAAAAATGGAACGACCCCCTTGAGATGCTTGAGTCCACTTGCTTGACTTTATTGTGAACCTTTCTGCATTAGTGCTTAATTTTCCACAAGTTGCATTCTAAATGCTTGATTGAGAGTTGTTGATGGAACCTTTTTGTGTAGATCATGTGCAATGTGTGTGTGTGGCATATTATTGTTGCTCCATATTTGCATATTAATGTCTAGAACTTGCCCCATGTGTGTGCAAAGCGAAATCCTAGGTTTGCTCTAGTCGGAAAATGATACAGGCCTTCTTTTGATTTGCCTACCCTTACATATACACATTGGACTTGATTGTTGTGATTTCTTTGACCTTTTGTTGGCACCCACACCCCGAGCTTACCCACTTGTTCTAAATTGTTCTCTTTTGGCCCTTTACTCCTTAAGCACTTTAGTTGATATTGTGATACTATTGCGGAGTTGTGGTTGAATATTGGGAGGTTTTTGAGTGGAACCAATGAAGGGGAATACTTGAATGAATTGTGTAGTAGTTGTTTATGAGCATTGGCAAGGTTGGAAAGTAATGAGAAAAAAAGAAAACAAATGAAAAAAAAAAAAAGCAAAGTTGAAAAGAAAAGAAAAATTGTGGGAAAAGAAATAAAGAGAGAAGAATATCCATTCCTTGCTAGTGTGTGCTTAAAAGAAAAAATATTGCTACTTGTTGAGAAGGTGTGTGTGAAAGTTGTTGATTGGGTGGCTTTGATGAGAATTGTGTTTGAAATAATTGTGATGTATTAAAGTGCTTAGGGAGGTAGTCACTATTACCCATATGTATCCTACCCGCCCCTTAGCCTACATTACAACCTTTTTAAAGTCCTAGTTAATCCCGATTAGAGTGAGCTTACATTTGTGGAGTCCTACACTACGGGCAAGCCTATGGTACATTATGTGTGACATGTGAGACTTTCATGAGAGTGAGTGAATTCGTTCTATGTTATTGTCCCCGTTCTATTCATGATATTCATTGTTGTGTGTGATATTTGGGGGACACTCTCTTGCTTCATTTTGGTGAGGGCACATGGTTTGCATGAAATAGGTGAAGTTGATGGCTTCTTGGTTGAGTAGATAGGTGTGATTTTGTGGGAGCATGGTTGCAATGGGTTGGAATTGTGCATTTGAGCTATTTTTAGGGTGGTTGTTCTCATATTTTTGAGTTTGTTAAAATTGTGGCATGTTTTGTTGGACCCATAGGAGTCATATGTGCATTTGTTCAATGATCGGTATCAACCATAATCATAGGTAGATCTGTTCTATTGGGTGTTAGGATCTAGTTGGGAAATTAGTCTTTGATGATTGCTCGAGGGCAAGCAAAGGTCTAAGTGTGGGGTGGTGATGTTTGGCAATATTTGCCTATTTTACCTTAATATATTCTCACATTTTAGTAATTTATGCGCTCGTTATATGTGATAATTGTGTTTCTTGTGCTCACTTACCGTATTTGTGATTTTAGGAATGGTGCGGATGAATTCGAGGCAAGAACGAGCAAATTAGAGTTAATGGACGCGTTGGAAGCTATATTGGAGCAAAGCTTCAAGAAAGCCCTGAAGCGTTGGAAGCTATTCTTGAGCAAAGCTTCAAGAAAGCCCTGAAAAGTTGGAGGCTATCGTGAGGCGTGGCTTCAAGAAAGCCTTGACGCTGACGAGACAAAAGTTCTCCCAACTAGATTAGGCTTTGGTTTAACTTATCCTAGCACTTTGTAATCAATATAAAACCTCTTTTATTTCATGTTAGAGGAGAGTTCGAATACTTGGGAGCAAAATTGAGAGCACCATACTCCATTGAACAAGGATTTATTCCTAATCTTTCATCTATTCTAATCATTTACATCATTATTTCATCAATTCATTGCCTTGTGATTATGTGTATGCGTGGCTAAATCTTACGTTCTAGGGTTAGAGTATTACATGAAAGTTGATGTTTGAAGATTGATTCCCATTAATTGAATCCCATAAAAAGTTGTTTATTCTTTCTTGATTTCACTTGTGTAATTGTTAGAGCTCGATAATTATGCATTATCTATGGTTTTTAGATTGAACTCGAAAGAGGGAATTTAATTACGTAATAAGAAAGAATAGAACTAGTTTGTGAACCCGGGCATTGGGGAACCAATTTGTGAGTAGGATAGACATATACTTACTCGTCTAGTTTAACTAATTACAGAATTCGTTAATGCGTGCACGCGATTCAACCCATAGACATATAGGGATTGAAGTAGCCTGCATAGACTGTGAAGAATCGAAAGATTTTCACAGGTACATTTACTCTGTCAGTTAGTAACCCGGGATTTAAGAAGTGGAATCAATTAGAAAACTCAACTGGATTGTTCGTAACTCTGACCCTGGACCGTCCTCTTAATATTGTTAACAACCAAAGTTTGCACCATTCTTTGGCTACACTTCCAGCATTTTAATTACTGCTTTTTAGTTACTAAAACTCTCACCATTGAAGAAAAAGATCCCTGAATAGCTTTTAGAAATTGTTTGTTAAGTGTTAGTCTGAATAGTCCTCGTGGGAACGATACTCAATTTATCACTTTATTACTTGTCGACCACGTATACTTGCGTGTGCGTTTGGGAGCAACAGTACTTATAAAAGAAATGGAAACTGAGATTAGGGACTTCAAATATTATTATCCCAGTACCAGGAAAATAATTTTAACATGTATGACAGCAACTTTATATAATCTGTTTGGGAAGCATTTCAGTTTCTTCACTAAGAATTTCATTATCCAGGATAAGACAACATTAAAGACGCGAGATAAGTGGTATCGTGGCAGAATAGATACGAACATCATTGCTTTAAAACAGATTATTTAAAATAAAACGAAAGCCTATAAATCTTGCAGGCATATGACAATGAAACAAGCGTCAAGTTCCATCTTAGACAAATAAAAGTCAAAGCCCCAATAAAATTCAAAGCATTATTTTTCCCTAAATTTTAAGTTATCGTCATTCATGAAGCAATATATATATTCAAGAAAAAGTTCAAAGACGTCAAGCAACAAAGCTCACTTCGTATAGTATAGAGGATGTACTCCCAGTATGATCTATGACTCGAGATGTCATCTGCCGAAAAAGAAAGGCAGTTTACTCTCTTCCAAATCTTTCTTTCATCCACTTTGATGTATTTCTGTTTTTCTTCTACTGTTCAAATATCACTCCTGCCAGTTCTTATGGTGGTATATCAGTTTTGGAATTACGAAACTAATATGAATGCAATAATGACACTTTCCTATGGAATTGATTCAGTTTGTGAGAGCATTAAGGTGTCTTAGCTAGAACTGTAGCTTAAGATATGCTACGTCATAAATACAGCTAGGTACAAAGTTTCTGAGTTTTAGGCAAGTCATTAGGTTGAGTGTTCTGTAGACTTTACCTGATCTAACAACTATTGATGTCTAGGCAGCGGCCCCTCGCATTATTAAGCAAACTGAGGACGTTTTCATCAGGAAGATCATAAACTTGTTGAGGTGGACTTCGGAAATTTGTTGTGAAAAGATAAAGGAGATTCCTTGATTAGCTGCCCACATAAACCAGAAGGCTCAATGGTTGTTATGCTAAGCAGTGGGAGAAATCAAACACCTAGTAATTTCATCCGGGATATGCTCTCCTTTTTAAAACAGTTTCTCTAATATATGCAGGTGAAGCTTAATCTATCACTTCTGACAGACATTAGTGATCGTATTGATTTCTGTTTCAGAATGTCAAAAGGGGAATCTGTTATAGTCCTTCCAGGTAAGAGGAACATAAAAAGAGTAAGTCCATAGTTTAGCATGAATAAGCATGTATCCAAATAAAGAGGTAAAATCCCTGGAACAAAACATTTGCAGGACTTGCTGTGGGGCTCAAGAACTGGATTCAAATCACTTTTGCTGCGGATCCATCTTCTCTTGCAGAAGGGCTGGGAAGGCCCAAGTCATTCTGTCAAAGGCGAATCAACAAAATGGTCACAATTGATTCTAATTAGTAATCAATCCTTGTAATAAATCTTCTTCTCCGTCGAGCACCTACATCTACAACTGCTAAGTAGGTCATAGTATAAATGTATAATCAAAGAGTAAGTTACAACAATTTACTGATTCATGAACATGCAATGACAATAGAAATTTTAAAGGCAGATTACATGGTAAGTTACAAACACACTGAACTGCAAAATTTGTTCCAGCTGACTGTGCCAACTAATTTGTGTACGAACTACTGTGAATTTTATATACTAAAAATGAAATGTTTACTATTAATAAGTTTTGAGTTTGTATTTGACTGGTTCGAGGATCTCATTCCATTTGATCCGAAATGAAACTTTTGAATGGTTTGCCTCCACTACATGAAGCAGCAAGAAAAAAGACATGTGAAGCTTGAATTCTCCTTCTGGAACTCATAAAATGGAAACTAGCGGTTTGCCTCCACTATACAAAATGGAAACTTGTGGTGTGGTAGAACTAGCAAAACTCATCTAAACCGTAATCTCTTGCTCCACCCCCTCCCCCCCCCTCTCTTTCATAAAACTCACACCAACACTAACATGTTTCTTGAATCATATATGACTGGAAGCCAATATTAGACAAAGCAATTCAAGTCAAAAGATGATATCTCGCAAAATCACTTAGTGACCATCCAAAAAATGACGATTCACAACGAACATGGTTTTTAACCATCTGAAATATCTTGATGGTCCTTCTACTGCCACTTCGTAAGCAAGAGCCTAAAATGTATGAACAATTTGATCAACTCATTGAATAAAATCTACCCATATGACAATACAGTCTTGCAGCCACTGAACAACTTCACCAAGTTTAGAAGATGTAGCTTTAAAAGACAACCCAGATCTAGGAGCAAAGGCTAATGAGGTTCTGGTTAACTTCCACATTCCCTTCTCACCAACATCTTCATAGAAGGTCCTGAATATGGGCATTGACAAAGAGAACTACCCGCAAACAAAGTGGAAGGAGCATATCTAAATATATTCCCACTTTCAGGGATGATGAACAAGTGATAGGGACTGGGGCTACAACTTCACCCAGCTTCTTCATCAAGTTTTCAATGAGTCTAAATGAGCAGAAACCAGAAATTATTGCAGTCTACAAAGCTACATCCCTATAGGCATGTCCTCAAGCATCTCATGTGCTGCTGAAGGTTCACTTCATTTGCAGTAAAGCCACACTAGAGCACTTCCTAAATGCATGTTCTTTTGGAGAGGTTTCTTATTATACGTGCTTGCGGTGGCCTTTCTGTTGGCAGACCCCTAAGTAGGCCATATGCCTGAGGTATGGTTAGCACGGTCAAGTTGTTAGTGCTAACTGCTAAGTTCCAGTTCATGAAAAGGTACATAAATATTTACTGCATCATTTTGCACGCATACATGCAAATTGAAACCTCGTTGTGATTCAGAAAGTAACTTGTTGCTTATTTCTATGTGAGGTGGGATGCATCCTTTGATGTTATCACAAAAAGCTTGTAGATGTCTGATCAGATGATCACCTGGCTCTTTGATTTTCTGTTAGATGATCACCGTGCTCTCAGCAATCTAGAAGAAGCATGTTTCTCCTATATTGCGTCGATTCTTATTAAATAGAGTGACTTCAATACCACATTTGCATTGAGACCCGAACTGCTTTGAGTTTATCTATGAATTTACTTTCTAGAGGTCAGACGACTCAGGCATCATAAGAAAAAGGAAGGGAATATAATGAGATTGCAAGTGAAATGGAACAATCAGTAGAATATGAATGTTCAAGAATTAAAGCACGTAAGTAAATTCATTCAACTAACATACTTATAAGAAATGCACTCCAAAAACAGATTGATTGTCACTAACAAAGTGTAGCAGCTAGATCAATATATCATTTATTTTCTCATGTCTCTGAATTTAAGATCAAGAACCCTATGTGAACTCAACTTATCGGGATAACAGAGGACTTCAACTACACACTAAAACTAGTCCTTGAAGAAAGCATATAGCAATTACACCATAAATTCCACTCTCTTTACATCAGTTGGTCATTGGAAGCACCACAGGTCTAAAGAAGCTAAACATGGATAAAATGAGTCAATGTAATTTTCACATCTTTAACATGTCCCACATGATGAACAGATAGTAGTGTCCTACTCCTGCTTAGTCAAACTGAAAATATATTAGTTTATTGTGTAAAATACCACTCCACGATAATACAAGTAGGGCTTGCGAATGTGCACAAAAAACTTTAGACTGCTAATGTCCCTGACTTCAACGAATATATTACCTTAAATCCTAGAAAACTTGAGTCCTATGGACAGGCAGATTTACCAATTTTTGATACTCTCTTTTGTCAAGCATAAAAATTAAAATCCATTCACCGACCAAATGAGATAGGTATGGAGTCTTGACTTCCACAATATAACCTAATCAATGATCTATGACTTGAGAGATGTCATCAACCCAAAAGGGAACAGTATAACCTAATTAAACAGAAAAATGGCAAGGGAAGAGGATACTTTTATATAAACATAAACCAGCCTAGTCAAATACCTAATTGATTGGATTGTGTGCTTCCGGATGGATATGACCAGAAATTCAACACAGGAAGCAACTCATCTGCTTAGAAGGCAAAATCTCCCATCTAATTCCAACCTCAGTTAGTTATTGCTTCTTGTTTTGTACTGGTGAGAAAGTAATCCACTCTGTTTCCGGAAACCCTTTAATTTTGTTCTAATTTTGGTATGTACCAAGTACCAACTGATTCCCTTCCTCGATGGGAATTATTGTATTAGCCTCCCTAAAATTTGTTCTTGAAAGAACACGCTTTCTAATCAAATAAGCCTATAAAAGGTTGATGCATGTAATAGTCGCAGAATGAAAAAAAAAAAAAAAAAAGAAACCATAAACCATTGTGAAGCAATTAGTATTTCTTTTTAACATTCATTAGAAAAAATGAAAAAAAAAAAATGAAGTGTGTACAGGAAGAGCTATAGGTGGATTTCTATTACTCATATTTATTTATATTGGTAAGAGCATTTTAAGTGAACAAAATATTATCCATTTGTTTCAATACATTACATTGGTTATAGTTGTCAAAAATTTTATTTTCACACATGATTTTAAACTGGAGTTTTAACATATTAGACAATGTCTATTATAGAAAACTTGAATTTTTTTTTTAAAGAAAGCCAAAAAAAAAAAAATTGATACTTTGAAAATAAGATTTACCTTATTATTAATGTCTTGACCATATAGTCTTGTCTGAATCAACCATATTTATTTATTCATTAAAAAGATATTTGAAAAAATTAATTCAAAAAGATTAATGTATAGCATTTCATATCAAAATTTTAAAGTAAAATATACTTGCATGTTCTTAAAAATTTATGCCACCTTTGTGAAGAGCAGCCCAAACTAACGAAAAGTTTGTTACGATTCTTAGTATTGACGGAGGAAGAATTAGAGGAATCATATCTGCCACCATTCTTGAACACATTGAAATTTCAACTTCAGGTGACAATTATTCGAACTTGAACGTAACTTACATTTATTCTGATTTTCAATAACTTTTGTTTAATTTCCAGAACTGCTTAAGTTATAGAAAATCCAAGTAATTTAGAGTCTTACACCTAGATTTGATCTTTTGGCTAGATTTCAATTGCAGTCTTACTCTTTCTTTTTTGGGCGACTCTCAAGAGAATTATTTTTAAACATGCAGTGTTATTTTAAACTGTTTTTGAAAAAATCACCATGGGCAAACATGTTTCGATTTTATTTATTTTTTAAAAAAAAGTGAAAACAGTTTTATGGACAAAAGTTCAGTAAAATTTACAAATTGAAAATAAAATCTATCAATATTAATATACTTATATATTTCATTACTTCACTATTTGATTTTTCTATTATTCATATGACGTATATAAAATTGTGTATAGTAGTATTACATATATAACATACGATTGAAGTTATTGCTTTTTAATTTTATGTCATCAGAGGATTAATTTCTTCTTGGATCAATAAGAAAGCTATTCAAATCTCTAGTGAGACCAAAGTACAATGGAAAATATCTTCACCAATTTATAAAAGAGAAACTAGGGAAGACTCGATTGCATGAAACCTTAACCAACATTATAATTCCAACTTTTGATATCAAGAATTTGCAGCCAACAGTCTTCTCTATATTTGAGGTTTGCCATATTTAACTTAGTTCTTTGATTCTTCTATTTAATTATTAGGTAAAAAGTTAAAGAAAGCTGGAATAACATTCTTTTTGTGTAGGCCAAAGAAAATCTATTAATGGAAGCTGAGCTATCTTCCTGCTCATTATTTCAAGAACAAAGAAAAAGCTGGCAAATTTCACGATTTTAATCTTGTAGATGGTGGAGTAGCAGCCAATAATCTATTTATTATCTTTCTTCCTAGCTAGCTACTAACTAATATATAGATAGATGTAATATCATTTTTATGCACGTACCTAATTATTAGTACTCTTCTAAATAATTTGTAGGCCCTTGTAGCGAGAAGCCAAGTGACCAAACAAATCCTTCATGGGAACCTAGATTCCTTTCGAGTTAAGCCAGAGGATTATGGTCGTTTTATAGTAATTTCATTAGGTACTGGATCATCAATAAGGTTGAACCCAAATACGATGCTATAACAACAAAATGGGGCCTTATCAAATGGCTCATTCATGGTGGTTCATCTCCAATTGTGGAACTTCTTCCAATGACTTAATTTGCATTTTTTTTCCCTCCTCGAAGCACTTCATTCCGAAAATTATTACCCTCATTCACGTATTTTAATGCATAATAGTAATATATATGCAGCTTGTTAGTACTTGCCTATATTTAATGTATCAATATTCCAATGTATAACTAATAGTACTATCTATAGATTTATTATATCTATACTTCTTGAAAAAAGATCTTTTCCTTTACCTTTCAAGTCTTATGGATTCAAGGGAGAAAGGGCCAAAAACACATCTACTATAGATTATTCAAGGGTAAAGGGATTTACAGAATATCTTAATTTTATATATATTTTGGGAGCATTCGCACCTTTATCGTTTCTGCAACTGAATAAATAAACTATGTAGTAGACACGATAATAAAATAAGCATCCTGATTTAGTTCTGTTGCTAAAGCTCAAAAAGAAATCAATATAACCACACACAAAGGAAAAGATTGCACGAAATTTTCAGCTGCATGCAATCGTCTGAAAATATATGTTTGTTACTAAATTCGTGTGTTAGCCTTACAAAGTAATCTATGTACTAATTAGGAGCCGTTTGGACATTGAAATTTTTTTCCTTTTTTCCAACAAAGATTTCAAACCGTGTTGTTAATATAATGGAACTATTTTTTGGTCAATTTCATAAAATGAGTATTTTAAGTTTGAAAAACTGATAACTATCTTTTTTTTTCAAGTGAAATATGTGTGAAACACAATTTCAATTCTTTAGTAACATTTTCAATGACAACTTAAAACAAAATCAAGTTTCACCAATTTCCGTCCAAATGCCTGTAATGATCACAATCATGGAGTCCAACTAATTTAAGTAAATTTTTCTCGGGTTTCTAGAGGAACAAACAAACAAAATGTACGTAACTTACATTAAAACCCAAGTCTCCAAAATTTAGTGGACCAACCAGAATTATTTGCTTAGATTTCTTAATCATGACTCAATAATACATAATGGCCAAGTCTGTTGGCAAGTCCATTTTCCTATGTTTGGACAATCAAACATTAGTAGATAATGTGAACAGCGAGCAGACAAAGAGTAAATCATTAATTGTTATCATTGCATGCAGTGCGCCAACCACAAGACTTGTTACTAAAGTATGTCGTGAAATGTGAACATTCTTAAGATCCAAGATTTGTAGCTACCAAATTATAATCAATACTAAGATGGCAATCATGTCTATACAACTATTGAACTATATTTATACCATTGAAACTTCTCCTTGTTTGTTAAGCATTTAAAGACTAGTACTACCTATTAAGCCTTGGACAAAATCAATTTGTTACCAACATGATGGCTCTACGAAAATGTTTGTTAATTTTTGTTATTGTGATGGTAGCAATCCAGAAAAGAGCAATGGCGGCTCAACATGTTGTTGGAGGAAGCCAAGGATGGGATGAATCAACTGATTTCAACTCTTGGTCTTCTGGTCAGACATTCAAAGTTGGAGATACACTAGGTTCGTTAATTTCTTTTTGAGTTCATAGATTTTTGTTGCAGCTCCACGGGTCCGTTGAGGAAACGAGTTGTTGTCTCCTTATTTATATCTTATACAAACCTTATCTCATGAGCAATATTTTGAGATTTTAAATAGGTTCAAAATATTGATCTTTTTAAGACTGAATGTCTAGTCTTCGTCGTGCAGACGTTAGAGTCCCAAATGTCCACTCTTGGAGCATACATCTATAGATTCAAGAAACCCAATATTTTTCGCAGAGATCATAAATCTATATTTAATCACTATAATTTCAACACCTATAAAGGTTATGGACAATTTTCATTGTCTTAACATTTACAAGATTAGGTAGAACATTGATGATTATCAATTTTACATGCTCAAGCTCCAACATTTTACTTTATTGCAGTATTCAGGTACAATCCAGGCCTTCACAGTGTTGTAGAACTTGAAGGTGAAAGTGCATACAAGAATTGTGATATTACTAGTTCAGTGAACTCGATGACTGCAGGGAATGATGTGGTTAAACTAAACAAGCCAGGAACTCGATATTTTGCTTGTGGTACAGCTGGTCATTGTGATGGAGGAATGAAGCTTAAGATCACAACTGCTACTGGAAATGCACCTTCTAACCAAGCTGCTACTTCTTCAACTGCTATGTAAAACCGAACACACTCACACGAGAGAAACAATATTTGGGTGAAAACTCTTGCTTTCATTGATGAAGGGAGTCCCCTATTTATACAAGAGAAAACCTAGACACCTAACTTAGGGACCAAGTAACTCAACGGGAACCTTCATTACCCCCCCCCCCCCCCTCCCAAGTTGGAGCGTGAGGGTTCCTTATGCCCAACTTGTTAAGGAAGTACTCGAACTGGGCACGTCCCAGCGCCTTCGTAAAAATATCAGCAAGTTGTGTGGTCGTAGGCACATAGCTGGGACGAATGATTCCACCGATAATTTCATTCCGAACAAAGTGGCAGTCGACTTCAATATGTTTGGTGCGTTCGTGAAAGACAGGATTCCGGGCAATATATAACGCCGCTTAACTGTCACACTTCAAATTCATCTGAGACTTGTGATCGATTCCAAGGTTCCATAATATCCCTTTCAACCACTTCAATTCACACACAGTCATTGCCATCGATCGATACTCTGCCTCGGCGGAGGACCTCGACACAATCTGCTGCTTCTTCGTTCGCCACGATATCGGTGAGTCCCCTAACGACACATACCAACCTGTCAACGATCTACGTGTCAACGGACAACCTGCCCAATCAGAGTCACACCACCCATGCAATCTCAGATCACACTAAGAATCAAATACGATGCCTTGACCCGGACAGCCTTTCAAATATCGAACAACCCTAAGTGCGGCTTCCATATGCTCAAAACGGGGACTCTGCATGAATTGCGACAACACATGCACACTATAGGACAAATCCGGTCATGTAAAACACAAGTAAATCAATCTTCCAACTAGTCGCCGATAACGTTCAGGATCTTTGATAAAACGACCAGTTGCAAGCGCCAATCGATGATTTTGTTCTATCGGTGTACCAACCGGTTTTGCCCCCAATAAGCATGCTTCCATTATGATATCCAAAGCATACTTCCTCTGACACAGGAAGATTTCCTTCGGAGCTCTTGCCACTTCAGCTCCCAAGAAGTATTTCAAGGCACCCAAATCCTTCATATGGAAACATTTCGAGAGATACAACTTAAAAATTCGAATTGCCTTCGAATCATTACCAGATATGATTAAATCATCCACATAAACAAGCACATTCAATTGCACATTTTCCTTCTTCATTGTAAATAATGAGTAATCCGAATATGATTGTCGAAACCCATATTGCTTAAGGGCAGCAGACAACTTCGCAAACCAACATCGGGGAGCTTGTTTTAAACCATACAATAATTTTTGAAGGCGACACACAGTTCCTCTCCCGGTCATGCGATGTCCCCGAGGCAATTTCATATATACTTCCTCGTGAAGATCACCATGCAAAAATGCATTGTGCACATCCATCTGATGCAATTCCCAATTTTTGGCAGCTGCTACGGCCAGAAAAACTCGGACAGTCACCATCTTTGCACCAGTGCAAATGTCTCCGTATAATCAACTCCTTCGATTTGATGATTCCCAAAAATCACCAGTCTTGCTTTGTACCTTTCAATAGTTCCATCCGAGTTGTACTTTATCTTGTATACCCATCGGCATCCGAGGGCCTTCTTCCCCGTAGGTAAGCGAACTGTCTCCCAAGTTCTATTCGCTTCCAATTCCTTCAATTCTTCCCCCATGGCTGTTCTCCATTTGTCACTTTTTACCGCCTCCGAATAGGAGGTAGGCTCATGTCCTTGCGTTATAGTTGCAAGAAAACTCACATGTTTCGAAGAGAATTTATCACAATTGACATAGTGTGCTAGAGGATAGGGCTTACCAGAGGGTTGTTGAGAAACAGATGAACAAGCAGACTTTCGAACACAGGACGATACCCGATGACTCATCTTTTGGACCGTATTAGAAACAAAGTCTCTCAGCAAGATATTCTCTTTCTTCGTTCGTTTACTACGACCCAACTCTTCGGGTTCAACTTCGGGAACAACCTCAGGTTCAGCTTCCGAAGTCACCACTTCGGATTCAATTACCGGAGTCATGACTTCGGGTTCAACACCCCCTTCCTTGCACACTCTCCTCTTCCTCCTCCAATGCAACGGTGACAGGAACCGTATCTTGTGTCCGTTTTTCGTCCTCAGTCTCCTTGGATGTGAACGGAAATTCCTTTTCGTAAAACACCACATCCCTTGAGAACACAAACTCCTTTGCCTCCAAATCATACATTTTCCACGCTTTCTTCCCATTTGGATAACCCAAAAACACACATCGACGACTCCTACTTTCAAACTTGTCACTTGTTCGTCCTTGATTGCGAGCATAACATAAGCAACCGAACACCCTCAAATGATCATAATTCGGTGTCACACCCATCAAGATATCGTAAGGTGTCTTCCCATTCAACAACTTAGTGGGTGTCCGGTTAATCAAATAACATGCCGTCATCACACATTCTCCCCAGAAGTCAATCGGTAAATTGGCTTGAAAACGTAGCGCCCGTGCCACGTTTAAGATATGTCTATGTTTCCTTTCAACTCTACCATTTTGCTGGGGTGTCCCCACACAAGAAGTTTGGAAGAAGATCCCTTGTTCGAGAAAATACCCTCTCAGACTGACAAATTCGGTTCCATTATCACTCCGAACACACTTAACCCGTTTATTGAATTGTCTTTCCACCATTGCAAAGAAACCTTTCAATTTTTGTCTGACCTCTTTCTTATCAACTAACAGGAACACCCATACTCCTCGTGAACAATCATCAACAACAGTCAAAAAATATGATGCACCACACGAAGACTCAGTTCTATAAGGACCCCACAAGTCACAATGATCTAAATCAAAAGGTTCAGCAGCTTTATTATTACTCGAAGGAAATACATTTTTAGTTTGCTTTTCCCTAAGGCATACATCACATGCTTTTTCTTCTAAGATACCTTTCCCACTATCTTCTAAAACTGAAAGAGATTTTGTTACTTGCATCGAAGGATGTCCCAACCTTTGATGCCATAAATCTACCACATCGACCTTCACAACTTTCTCCACGGGTATCGTCCGAAAGTAGTAGAGTCCGTTCTTTTGTTCACCCGCTCCAATCAACTTTCCCGTAGCCCAGTCCTGCATAACACATAAATCATTAGTGAAATTTACATTGCAACCAACTTGATTAATTAATTGAGACACAGAAATCAAGTTGCAAGTCATTTCGGGCACATATAACACTCTGTGAAGAACCATGTCCTCGTTAAATCTGATGGATCTTTCCTGAGTCACCATCGTACTGCTTTCGTTCGGTAAACCTACCGGATACGTTGGTATTGTTCGTAAATTCTCCAAAACACTTATCTGACCGATCATGTGATTTGATGCCCCCGTGTCAATAATCCATGAAGGATGAGTTTTCTTACCGATCGATGGTTCACTTGTGCTTGCCTTCTCCTTTTTCAGCAAATCGAACAGCATCTGCAACTGATCACCTGTTATTCCGGACAAGTTAGTCTGTCCGGACACACTCATGTGTCCATTTTCTCCATTCTCGAGCTCAGCCTGAGCAGCATTTGCTCGATTATTGCCACGTCTTCGACCAGCATTTGAACCAAACTGTTGATATCCACGACCTCTTCCACCTCTGTTACCTTCAGCTCTTCCTCTACCACGTCCTCCATTCGAAGTACCTTGCTTTGGATAATGCACCCACCTCTCCAGATAGTCAATAACTTCATAGCAGCGTTCCGGAGGATGTCCTCCTCGATCACACAAGTGACACTCCTTATAGCATGTCTTCGGTGGCTGTGATCGTTGTGCAGCAAACGCTGTCACCTCACCTCGTTCTTCCTAAGTTCGTGCCATCCCTTTGACCCGTTCATCTTGGATTACCTTTTGGTAGACTTGATTCATCGATGGCAACGGATCCTGAGCCAAGAGATTGGAACGGACAGTTCCATAAAGACTTTCATCCAGGCCCATAAGAAATAAGTGAACCATATCATCTTTCCTTTTCTTCTCCAGTGCAACTGTTAGATTGCAAGTGCAGTTTCCACACGAGCAAGTTGGAAACTTATCACAATTCCCTAGTTCTTCCCACAACATAGCCAGTTTTCCATAGTAAGCAGCAATACTTAATCCCTTTTGCTTACAACCGGCCAAAGCCGCTTTTAATTCCTGAATCCGAGGTCCGTTTCCCACGGAGAAACGTTCTCGAATACTCTCCCACAGATCTTTTGCCACTTCCATGTGCGATATGGTGGTCCGAAGAGTAGGCTCGATCGAATTCCTAATCCAC
Organism: Petunia secreta; assembly: GCA_029990175.1. Lineage (NCBI taxonomy): Eukaryota > Viridiplantae > Streptophyta > Magnoliopsida > Solanales > Solanaceae > Petunia > Petunia secreta. The sequence goes on from JARKIP010000053.1 coordinate 9,944,771, forward strand.
GACACCAGAAGAGAATTGATAGTCCACCAGTCCTCATAATCGATCGACTTTTCATCGGGCATCTTGATCGATTCGTCAACAAAACCAAACTTCTTCCTTGCACGCAGCGCCGTTCTAACCGACCGCGCCCATTCCTCATAGTTTTCACTGGTCAACTGGACCTGTGTGATAATCAAACCAGGATTATCATTCGAGGTGATATCGTACGGAGAGATTGTCTTCCGTACGACTGCAACATCACCTTTTGGAGCCTCCATTACTTTTCTACTTAAAGAGTTTCACGATGGCTCTGATACCATGTAAAACCGAACACACTCACACGAGAGAAACAATATTTGGGTGAAAACTCTTGCTTTCATTGATGAAGGGAGTCCCCTATTTATATAAGAGAAAACCTAGACTAAACCTAACTTAGGGACCAAGTAACTCAACGGGCTTGGCCCAATATACAATTTACATAACTAATCTATTTACATACTAGCCTATTCACAATATAACCTTTATTAGACTAGCTCCTCTTCTTCAGCTTCGAATTCTCATCGTTTTTCTTCTGAGTTCTTCGTTTTCATTGCTGCAATATTGACTATACAAATGGTACTAGTCTTCCAATTATAAGATGAAGATACATTTTTCTTGATTGATTGTATGTTTTGGACTTGATGGGCAGATTAATTGGTATTTATAGATAAGGAGTGGAGCACTAGGTGATTTTGTATAAGTTGTTGAAGTATGTTGTAATTCTTTTACTTCATTATAAAGAGATTGAATAATAGAAGCAATTTGTTTTTGTTGTTTTACATTCTTCTCTATTATATTTGTAGAACTTTTGGCTCAAAGTTCTTTTTTGATGAACTAAAATCTATACAAGAATGACATTCAAATTTTCTCCAAAAAAATTTCAGTGCCCCTTTTTGCTACCCTTGGACTTTGCCAGATGGGGGAAGACACTCAAAATGTTGTATGCCCTCAAGTCTTGTCTAGTCAAGATTCCGACAACCGAAAATACCTGAAAAAAAAAAAAACAAAAAAACACAAGTTATACCGCTTCTGGAGCAAAATCTTTACAAGCTCTATTACTACTTGCTAGCATATGGCTACTTTAGTGGATCTTTGAATGGAAGAAAAACCTGCAGGATAATTATTTACTAAAGTTGCTTATAAACTTACCCCTGCTGCTTGATATTTGGGTACAATGAGCATGTGTCGAAGCGCCACTTGCCTGAAAAGCACCATTGCCTTTGCTACTGACATGCTTTCTATTATGGTATAAGGGGTCGTGTTGATCAAAGGATGTAAATCAGCATACATCTCCATTTCGTCCGTTGTAACTGCAATATCTTCAATTTTACCCCACCTTTCTGCTAAATCAATCCAAGTAAATTTCTCCTCTACTTCCCAATCTTCTGTTCTTCGTCTCTCGTGCAAGAACCACTTCTTTGTTAGCACCAAAAGAAGGTGAGTTCTTAAGACAAGTCCATGCAATTCGGTTGCACCAGTTGGGATTTCATCTACAACATGGAATCCATTGTGTGGTGTTCTTTAAGACCTCGATGATTCTTCCCACTTTCTCAATTCCTTGAAGTGTAACTACTGGTGGTTTTACATCAGCAAGTTCACCAACTGTGATATTTCTTATCCAAGGCTCAGGATCTGCTTCAAAGAAAGGTAGACCTTTTAATTCCAAGATTATTTCATAGATACTTGGGTTAAAGCAGTCTCCTACACTTTTAGCAATTAGAAGGACAAGCATTGTTATTGGCAGAAGGAGAAGATTATTTGTCAGCTCAAGAAATATGACACAAACAGAAACAGTCATTCTCATTGAACCAGCCATAAAGGCAGCTGCTCCAGGAACAACATACAGCCCTTGATCAATTTCTGTGTAAGGCCTAATAGCGATGCCAAGCAAGCGACCGTAACCTGAACCCATGAGGATAATTGGAAGGAACAAACCAGATGGCACAGCAATTCCAAATATAATGACTCCTAAAATGCAATACAGCACAAAAAAGATGAGAAGTGATGTGACTTGGAATTCAGTGGCAATGTTTTTGGAGACAATATTTATTACCGCGTCATCGTTTGTTGTAAGGAGAAGAGTGGCTAGATCATTGTAATAGCCATTTGGACAGTTGAATTGCTTAAAGTTTCATGTTCCTCCAGTTCCAGGACAAGACTGATCTAGAAAGGATGAATCACAAGGCTTGCATTTAGCGAGAAAAGGAAGTCCAAACAAGCAAATAGAAGTGAAGAGGGAGACATTGAGAGCAAGAAGCAGCTTATATATTTTTCCCTTCCTGCATGTCAACAGAAGGATCAAAGTTAGAGCAGTCTTTCCTGTAGTTCTTTGTAGCAGTTAAATTGTGATACATTTTATATGACACTCTTTCATATATAGTTTGTTCCAAAAAAAGATACATTTTTAAATATGGAAACTCTTTCACGTTAAACATCTCATTTTACTCTTAATGACATGCTCGTATAGCCATAAAATTGTCATGACATGTACAAGTCGACAAGTTCCAATTATAGTTTTGGTATGTGTCAAAAGTCTTTCTTTCTTAAATATCATCATATAAAATGAACCGAATGGACTATAAAATTGAAGACAATGTTTGAGTAGGCGTCAAGATTGAAGGTGCAAAAGAAAGATTTAAAAAAGGTACTGGGAGATGTATCAAATGGCTAGATGAGTTAGAGTCTGTTTCTAATTTGGTATTTTGATTTTGGGAATATACAGTGCCTTTTAGCTTTTAAGATGCAGAGCTAACAAATGATCACTTGGGAATCTAGAGCATATTGTAACTCAATTGAGAGTGCTTACTCGTTAATGAGATTGTATAGCCTGAGGACCTTGTGGAGGACATGGTTGTAGAGGCTCCCAAGAAGACCACCAATGACTCCAATTATTGCAACAGGGATGATGTCCACAACATGGTACCTCACACTTACACCACTCAGATCGAACATGATAAGCCCACCTTTACCAAAAAGTCCACAGCTACTAGATTTGCAGTATTCCATGAAAGCCCTTAGTACCACAACCACAACAGCAGTGCTAAAGAAAGTTCTCCAGAGGAGGGCACTTCTCCACCACGTCGCCACTTCCTCTATAGCAAATAATACGCCACCTACTTGAGCACGGAAAGCAGCACAAACACCTGATGATGAACCATATGTGATGAGATCTCGCTTGTCCCTATCATTGTTGAAGTAACGGAACCAATGCCAATTAAGTCGGTAATTGGCTGGTCCGCCTTGTCCTAATAATGAAGCAATGGAAGTGCCAATATGGATCAATGGTCCTTCTTTCCCAAGATCTAAGCCTGCTGAAACTGCTCCAATGCTGCCAATGATCTGTGAAGTCGAAAAAAATGAACATCCATACTCTAAAATTATTTTTACCTTGTCAGTGTATATAAGTTAAATCCAATGTGTGACTCACCTTAACGAAGAGTGTGGTTGCTCCCAACATATTGGGAGTGTTTATACCATTGAGATATGCTTTGATTTCTGGAGCTCCAGGCCCAGCAGCCGTAGGTGCAAAATAAACAGTGAGAAATGCAGCTACCAATGTCAGCAGAAAGTTAGCACCCGAAAAATATGCAAATCCCATAAGGTACCTACATCATTGTTTAAGTCAGAATTTTGAGTAACCTTTGATCTGCTCCCTAGTCAGTTTAATTCTATAGTCGTTGCGGGGAGGGCCCATTATCCACCAAGTTTCAAACCTTGTGTCACTAGCTTTGGGATTTCTAGTTCAAATTATCAAGTACTAAAAATATCATTGACCTTTTCTCGTTAATATAGTTCAGTACAGCCCGAAGTTTGTAACCAGCAATATTTTCAACTGAAAGACTGATGAAGGTGGCTACAACTCCAGTTAAAAGCCCGACAAGAAAAGCCAATGTCCATTTGAAGAAGACATACTCTAATACTTGAACTCCGGTTCCTCTTCTCCAATCTTGCTTGAAGAGATCATTCTCGTTGATCCTAAATTAGTGACACATCTTTCTGGAGTTTGGTAATGCATATGTAGAGTTTAATTTCACGAATAGTCATCTAAATAACTAAATCATGCCTATATAACACAAAACATTAAAAAAAAAAAAAAAAAAAAGCCATACATGCAATATTACATGACTTTTTGATGTTGATATACTTACATGACAATTTTATACATGTGACGACCTGGTTGCATCTTTTCGGACCATTTCTTTCTATGATATATAAACAACGTTGAATGATCATTCGTAAAATTACTTACCACATAAATACAACAAATTTTCTGGTAAAATAACATATATAGTTTACTATAATTCATTGTACTTACTCATAATCCAAACTTTCAATGTGATAGACATTAGCGCCCACCATGGCAAGTGGAATGGAGGACAATATTTGATTTGTCTTTAGCAGAGGTTGATGCAGGTAGTTGCTCTCTTGGTCTCTTTGTTATTCATTGAGTTGTCCCTCCATGTCATTTGTTGTTGCAACTTCTGCAAGTCTATTTGGCTCCTCCATGACAAAATAAAAGAAACACCACTAGTCTGAAAACATATGTATATCTTGCTTTGTCTTTTTGTTGTGAGAAACGAGAATACTGACAATTACTAGTATATAGTATATTGTAAATTATAATTGGGTTCTTTACTTCTTTTATGGGAAAAAAAGTGACTATATATGCTTGACAGGAACATTTATTGGGGTTAATTTGTGAGGATATATGTTGTACAAATGGCAACTGGCTGCAAGGTTTCTTGTCTTAAGAAGTTATCCATCTAGACTTTTTCCTACTCCACGGTCCAGTCATTATATAATACGATGACAATAGGGTAAAATCATTTATTCTTTGGTAATAAATAAGAACATCACATATTATAACATCCCCATACTATATCATGGATGTTTATTGAAATGTCTTGTCTTGATCTGTATGGATATGGCTGGTTAAATGAGTGACTCCCCCCAACTCATGAGTTATGGCATTATAATGACATACAAGTTGTAGGATACAACTGATGTTAATTAATCCAACTCATTCTCCGCTTTAGAAATTAGAATCTCTGTCTATTCAAAATCAAAATGTGTCTTATTAGTCTTCGCCAATTTTGTCTCTTTCAATAAATTTCATGTTATATCTTGTTTATTTTGACACAGTTGCACCAATTAAAGAGAGCTTCATTCATTGGGCAACACGTATGGTCACTTAGATGAGCATTGAGCTAATTCTGTTGAAACCATCGTGTGTATGGATAAGATTCTTCTATTTTTAGCTAGAGATTTCGAATTTGAGCCTTGCATGAGAAAAATTCTGATAGAGATTTCTTAAAAAAAATGAATTTTACGTGTCGTGAATTCGAATTAATCGGAATTTTAATACACCTACCAAATGCCGAAGGAGAAACAAAAAGAAAATTGATTGATTGTGAGTGCAACCCTTCTATCTAAATTTTCAAGAAGATTAAACCTATAAGGAAACATGTATGTTTTGGATCTTCCCTTGTTTTCTAGAAAGATTCATTGGCTTCACGTGGAGACCCAACATGTTAGAAGCCAAGAAAAGTTGCTGTTAATTGGATCAGATTTTCCATCCACTTTCATTTTATTTTTCATTATTCGTTCCTTTCATTTCGTTGTCCTATCCCAACTGCATAAAATATACTCCCTCCATCTCAAAATGAGCGTATGTGTTTGGCTGGGCACAGAATTTAAGAAAATAAGGAAGACTTTTAAATCCAGTGGTTTAAAATGAAAGGTGTACGTAATGTGGGCCAGAGTCTTTAAATCCTGTGGTCCATAATAAATCTTAGATTTAAAGAGCTGCCATTAAAAAGAAAGAGACACTCATTTTGGGACAAACAAAAAAGGAAAGCTGACACTCATTTTGGGACAGAGGGAGTAGAAGGGAGATAAATGCCTCCATGTTGCAATTGGCCACCAAAAATTCCAACATAATTATTTTGCTCATTTGTTTTCCAACAGAACCAAATAACAAAATAAACATTATAACAATGATCTTATGGCTTGGACGGTTCCGTAATCTCATTTCTTACTGGCATTTCTTGTAGTTTATTATTGTAATAAGATTATGACAAAGATGTGTAGTAATAAAAAATCTTTCGTATAAATTAATCCCCAACCAACACAATATTGAACGTTGGGTGAACAAAAAAATCCTTAAAGTCATAGACAATCTTTTTAAACATGAGAGGACCAATAAGGGCAGTCCCTCTATTTTCTTCCAGATATTTCTTTTGTATTATCTAATGCCGTGATGTGTGATTTATTGATAGAAAATGATGCCAAAATCAGCCAGGCTCCAAGGATCCTGGAGCATGAAACATGTCAAGCAGTAGCATTAGTATTTTCTATTCAGTTTTAAATTAAACATGATGTTGATTGTTGGGGCATGAAACATGTTAAACATTAGAATACCTAGTCCCATTAGTAAGTTGCAACAAAGAAACATGTAAAATACAGTAGGAATGAAAGAAAATAATTCCCACAGGATATTACACAAGTAGAAAGCCTCTCCAAAATTGAAAATGTGTCACTACCTACTAAGAGCTAAAAGAAAAAGACCAGAAAAAAAAATGCAATCAATTGGGGATATCTCTAACAGGAAGTTCCCAGTTATCTTCATCATCGTCATTCCTCTTGCTCTTAGTTGTCTCTTGCTTATCCTGTGTGAAATTTCTTGGTGGACCACGCCTGTTCCAGTAAAAGACATGAGGCTGATAAATATGTACGAGCAAATAATATATTCACCGAGTTTCGAACTGTACGCCACTAGTCCTCGAGATTTTTTGTTATACGGAAGAAAAAAAAAACTAAATTACTGAGCATATTTTGCATTCGAAAGAGCAACTTAGCAAAGCTAACCAACTAGTTAGCTTTTGGATTTCAGACATAGCAAATCAAGAAAACAAGCACTACACTGAATATATGATCGAATGAGCTTCTTCCTTACAAGATTGAATGAGCATAATCTTTGGCAAGAACCACGGGCTAGTAGAACTCAACTCTAACATCAGAGGCCCAGAAAACATAGAGCACATCATTTAGAGTTTGTCTTACTTTGGAAAAGATTTGAACTTGAAGCTTTCAGAATCACTCGCAGGGCATATCAGACTATCAGTTGCATCTTTTGAGTTAATTGCACGAGAATTAGATAGAGCATACTGCAGCTTAACTGAAATTGCACCTCACTACAGTCCATCAATCAACTATGATCAACGTCAAATTAATTCGAGTCGATTACATCAATCAGCTGTATCTGTTATGCTCTATTTCAGTATTCTAAAAATTCATCATAGCATCAAAGAAACAAGTGACAAGAAAAGCATCTTTCATCACGATTAAAAGGAACAATCTCAATTAGACCACTGCCTACACAATCATCATTCTTTATCTCGACGTAGACAAACTATACTTTACCAAAATCAAGTTAAATTGAAACTATCTGCACATTCAAATGATACAAATAGAGCCAAAACGAGTTCAATTTCGTTTACTTATATATTCTAGCAGAACTACTCCACTCTAGTCTCTACTATCAAGAACAATGAACTTCTAAGGAAAGTAATAATAAACGAGCTTAAGTTATATGCATCGTTAGTGGATAAAAATTAACTCTAGGTGGTCACTCCAATAATATCTACAAGAATTTAATAAAAGTAGAACTTGTAATCTTGAAAATAAGGTTAGTTATCTACAACAATGTTTAATGTGACGTGATAGTGTAAATATTTTTTATATATTAATAAAAGTAGAACTTGTAATCTTGAGAATAAGATAAGTTATGTGCAACTAGGAGTAATGTGATCCGATAGTGTAAAAATTCTTTACCTTCGTCGATTGCAGCGAGCAGCTTCACGGGACTTACGTTTCTCCTTATCTTGAGGATTCTCAAAATATCTCCTACGTTTACATTCTTGAATAAGTCCAGCTTTCATGACCTCTCTACGAAAGCGACCAATGAGTTTCTCTTCATGTTCATTATCATCTACAATGACTTGAACATTATAAGTTGATCTAAAGAAAAGGGTATTTGCATAAGCAAGTGAAGGACAAACTACTGAAGTAATATCAGAATTTGAAGTAGTGTTGTTATGGTCATTGTTTGAAATAATTAAAGATTCTTGGTTGGTTTTTGAAAAAGGGAGGGAGTCAGTAGGAGAGTGTGAGAATTGGAGGAAGGGAGTTTTAGGAGTGGGTGGTGGTGGTTTTGAAGGTGTAAAGAAGGAAAAAAAATTGGCTATGGATGAAACTGCCATTTGTTGAGAAATAGAAATGGCTATGAACGAGTCGTATCTTTTGGATAGAAAGGGATGATTGGGAAACTGAAAGTAAAAAATTTATTAACTGAAAGTTCAGCTGCAAAATGGGTCAAAAGATGCAAACTTTTTCGGGAAGTGCACGAACAACCTATTTGTGGCGCCTCAATTAAGATTTAGTCAGTTTTTAAAAAGTATTTAAATTTTAGTCATTAGATTTTAACTTCAGAGCTTTGGATCGTTGACTTCAGTCAGACCATCAAATTTGAAGTTAGGCAAATAATGATTGTTCTACAAGTCGCTCTACAAGATCCTACCTAAAATTATCTACTTAGCTAGAACATTCCAAAGGTTTCCTAATAAATCTTCCTAATAAATCCATAAATATCTAGAGTATTCTGAAGGACTGGTCGAATCTTCCTGCCTGATTGTGAGACCGACTGGTCAAACAGAGACGAAAGTCGGCCATAGTGATCCGGGAGTCTCGTGTGGAAGGGTTCTCACTCAATGGATCAAAGGTAAGGGATCTGAAGAAAAAGAGTTTGCTCAATAAGAAAACTTTCTAAAGACTAACTTTAGCATAAGAAAGGAAATCGCGCATTGACAAACTATTCGACATACGACGGACCTAGCTGATTGACTATATTTGAGTCTTTGGAGTACTTTAAGATTATATTCTGCACCGAGGATTTATGCTTGTGTAGGAGCGGCTGTGAAAGGGTGATTCCGCCCTTTCCATTGAAGTAGGGAGGGCCTCCTTCCCCACCATTCCGATTGAGTTGGAACCTGGTACTAAACCACTCGCCTTTGCACCATATAGGATGGCACCCCCAGAATTTAAAGAGTTGAGGAAGCAACTTGTTGAACCCCAAAAATTACCCCGAAAGGGACAAATTCCGGAATATCGACAGGATGGGCTAACTCTTTTGGAGTTTTTGGAGTCGCCACCCAATTTAAGGAAAACAGGGAACCAAATTAGCAAATGCGTGCAAAACTCCGTTTTTATAAAAAAGACGGTCTTTCTTCCAGAGATTCTAAAAGTAAGAGGTTTTATTAATTTCGGAAGAAGGTTTTTAAGGCACTTCCGAAATTCCGTAAAATACGGTTAATCCGACAGGTTTCCAAAATATTTGCAAAATATGCTTTTCTAGAAAATTTATCTAAAATAATTAATTGAAATAAAACTTGTTTATGAAAAATATTTAATTTGCACGCATTTTGCTAATTTGCCCCAGTTTGCAATAAATTAAATAACGACTTCAAAAATAAAAGATAATGCACATAAAGTAAAGCAATATACCAAGCAATCAAATATTATTAATAAATAAAGTATTTTACACATTTATTTGCATAAATATCCAAGGAAAATAATGCGAAGTTAAAGATAGAACCGGGAAATTGATCAACTCGCGGGAGTCTTGAATTTTCTAAAATTCCTAAGTTTTATTTCTGAAGGCTCGGGTCCGAATTCAATCCCCAAATGCCTTCAATGCAATGGATTATTCCCATTTGTAAGTTAAGCCAAAGCGCTCATGAATTATTCGTGCCAAAATGTACCTCGCAAAACAAACAAGTAAAATTGGATTAGTACGATAATAAAGTATAATGACTAATAAAAATAAATAATAATAATAAAGTAATAAAGTAATGATAATAATAATAATAATAATAATAATAATAATAATAATAATAATAATAATAATAAAATAGAAATATATATATACATATAATAATAATAATAATAATAGAATAAATAATAATAATAATAATATTAGTAATAAAATGTAATAATAGTAATAATAATAAAGGGGGTTATTTTTGCAAAATTTAGGCTCAGATTTGTATGACGTATCATGTAGAGGCTCGGATATTGATACGGTTGCAAACACGCCGGCCGGACGTGTTGCCATGCCAGGTACCAATTCCGTTACTCTATTCAACTTGCTTTTGCGTTAAAGTGCATACATTCATCATCGCCTTTTGCTTTAGGGACACGGGAACGGGACGGTTCAAGTGTAGTATCGTGTTCAAAATCCGTCAATTCATTATCCGTCAATTCCTTGTGTCGGCCTCAATACGTGCATATGTATTTTCATCGGCCTTTAGCGTGGTATTTGTTCAAATCAGTTCAATATTCCATAACGGATACAATTTATCCCAAAATAGATCCCTGCATTCAGAAAATCCAGTCAACGTATACGGTAGTCCAATCATGTAAACGGGTCAATTGTAACACAGCAAACAACAAAGTGGAACCATCCAACTTGCTTCAATTAAGAAACAAACAGGTGAAGCTATGCAGATACCAAAATCAAAACAATCAGAAACCAGAACTAAGCCAAAACAACAACAATACAACAATCAGTAAACTAACAGGACCAAGAGATCAGCGAGAACACCATCGATCAAAACTCGTTCAAACTCCGATGAACTGCACAGTGGAGATACAGTGAAAGAGGAGCGACTTCCGGTGGCAAATACCCCGGTGTCACTGCGACCCTCTCTCTTTCCCGTTTCAGTCAAGAATCACCCAAATAAATATAGGAAAGTCCACAAGTAACTCCAGAAACAACATAAACTTGGCCAAATAACGGGCAAAACGGACAGAGGAACCAGCAAACAAAGTTTCCGGTGATGAACAGTGATAGCAGCGAGTCAGTGAGACGGGGAGAAGGAGGAGCAACGCCAGCGAGTAACGGCGTCGCTTCAACTCCACAACACCCTCATCAATTTCGATATCAGATCTGAGAATGGCGATGGAGAAATATGGGAAACTTCCTTTGCATCTCGATCTGGTTCCGTGGATCAGATTTGTGTTATTTAGATGGTGGTAGAGTATAGGAGAGGGTGAGGTGTTGTGCCGCGGCTGATTGATAAAAATGGGGGTCAGGGAGATGATGCGGCTGGAGTGCTAATGTTGTAGGTGTGTGTGTGTGATGGTGTTGTCCTATGTAAAAAATGGTATGTGGGGTGATGTGAGGGAGAATGAGGGAGATCGTGATGTTTTTTTAGGGTGCCGCGGCTGGGTAATGTAATGGGTGTTGTGTATGTGCTCCTTTAGTCAAGATCTGATTTTGATGCCAAGTAGTGAAGTTGAATGAATAATGGTGAGGGGTTTTTTGAGTGGGGAAGATGGTGTATAGTGTCCCCTCTTTAGGGTTTTAGATAAATGAGTATATATAGGTGTAGGGTTTTTGGATAAAAGGAAGAATAATGATTAATGGGCTGGGGTTTTTGTGTGATGTGGGCTTTTTAGAAATGACTCTAAATTAAAATTTAAAACAGATTTAGCCCTTTAATTAAATTAAACAGATAATTATATAATATGCTGGGAATGAAGGGATAACTTGCAATTTTGGCCATTTTCATTTAAAATTAGCTATTTACTTGCAATTTTCAAAATTGAACTTAATTTTAAAATAATTATTCATTTAATTAAAATCCGGGACAAAATTGGGTGTCAACAGCTGCCCCTCTTTACCCGGAAAGGATGAAAGAGTTTCCAGGGTAAAGAAGTTGACGTGAAACCCAATTTTGTCACGGTAAAGCCAAGACTTCGATTCCTGGGATCAAAATGCGAGGCTTATGGACATGGCCGAGCTGCGGTTTCCGAGTTGCCTACATATCTCGGGCCGAAAGAGAATCAGGCCATATGTAGTTCGACGCGATTTGAAAATCAAAGACGAGATAATAACGACTACTCAAGTACGGGAAGAGAGGCTTGTAATCACCCAAGTTATGAAAATGTGGTCGACGACACACCCATAAAGAGGGGTTTACACGGACATAGCTTCCACTGCACCTCGATAACCGAGCCATCTTGTCTTCAATCTCAAACCTCAGACTCAGGGTTAACAAGAGACTTACCTCTAGGGTGGATGACTTATACGGGTGCGATTTTTCAGGTCTTCGTTGACGAGTCTAGCTCATATCAACGATTGCCCCGGTTCATCGCTAAGCAAAGCTCCATGTTCCAAATGCTGCTGCGGTGCTGCTAAAAATCCTGCAATAATCTCAACAAACGGTAAACGAGCAACTGCTAATAAACTGTAATAATTGGAATAAGAAATAAATAAAGTGATAACAAAAATTGTAAATACGGGTTTCGGTATCATTGATAAGTTCTTCATTCGATCAACTGACAAAGTACTCCGCCCGGAGAACCTCTAAGCTGATCCTTATTCTGAAACAGTAAAGCAAGACAATAAGTAAGTGAGAACGAATTGTAAAATGCCAATATTGCAAGACAACCGACATCGCGAAGCACTCCGAAAGTGGTGCTCCAACCGACTTGTCTTAGACTATCATCTACTTGAAAGAAATCTGCACATCCTATTTGTGGGTGGAAGGACCTGAGATATCCTATTTGTGGGTGGAAGAACCCGATATATCCTATTTGTGGGTGGAAAGACCCAAAGTATCCTATTCGTGGGTGGAAGGACCCAAAGTATCCTATTCGTGGGTGGAAGGACCCAAAATATCCTATTTGTGGGTGGAAGGACCCAAATATCCTATTTGTGGGTGGAAGGACCCAGATATCCTATTCGTGGGTGGAAGGACCCAAAATATCCTATTTGTGGGTGGAAGGACCCAAATATCTTATTCGTGGGTGGAAGGACCCAAAATATCCTATTTGTGGGTGGAAGGACCCAAATATCCTATTTGTGGGTGGAAGGACCCAGATATCCTATTCGTGGGTGGAAGGACCCAGATATCCTATTCGTGGGTGGAAGGACCCAGATATCCTATTTGTGGGTGGATAAACCCTGATTGTTCATTTTTAAGGCGAACGGGCCCAAAACGTTCAATATAGGTGAACGAGCCTAAATTTGATGGCAGCCTGCAAAACAAAATTGCAAATTAGATTAATTAAGGCAGGATAATGCAAAACAAATAAGCAAAACTGGGTCGTGTTGCTTGAATTAATAGTGCTGCAAAGCGTTGAATGCCTTCAGTTCTTATTGAATCTGCCGTTCAATTTCTGCAAATTTAAAGAAAATGCGTTAGAAAACGAGTGAATAATGAAACAAAAGCTATAATGAAAAAAGAAGAAATAGATTTGTGCTGCATATGCGACAAGGCGAATGATCTTTGAGAAACTGATGGCCGTCGATAGGAACAATAACAAAAGAGCCTTCAATTTCCTATGATAGGCTTCAGAATAATGCCTCCAATTGCTTATGGTAGGCTTCAAATGATAACGATGTCTTCGCTTGCTCACGATAGACTTGATAATAAGACCCTCCGATTGCTTACGGTAGGATCAATAACAAAAGAGCCTTCAATTGCTTATGATAGGCTTCATAAAAAGGCCTCCAATTGTTTATGGTAGGCTCCAAATGATAACGATGTCTTCGCTTGCTCACGATAGACTTCATAGCGAGGCCCCCGATTGTTTACGGTAGGCTCCATAACAATAGCGCCTTCGATTGTCTATAGGCTTCATAAAAAGGCCTCCAATTGTTTATGGAAGGCTTTAAATGATAATGACGTCTTCGATTGTTTACGATAGACTTCATAATGAGGCCCCCGATTGTCTACGGTAGGCTTTAATGATAAGGCCTTCGATTGTCTACGATAGGCTTCAATAATAATGTCTTCGATTGTATACGATAGACTTGATAACTAACCACGCCTCCGATTGTCTACGGTAGACTTGGTAAATGTGATGTCTCCGATTGTTTACGGTAGACTTCATAATAGGGCCTCCAATTGTCTATGGTAGGCTTCAAATGATAAGGCCTTCGATTGTCTACGATAGGCTTCAAAATAAGGCCTCCAATTGCTTATGGTAGGCATGAATGCTAATGAAGTCTTCGCTTGCTCACGATAGACTTGATAATAAGATCCCCCGATTGCTTACGGTAGGATCAATGATAAAAGAGCCTTCAATTGCTTATGATAGGCTTCAAAATAAGGCCTCCAATTGCTTATGGTAGGCATGAATGCTAATGAAGTCTTCGCTTGCTCACGATAGACTTGATGATAAGATCCCCCGATTGCTTACGGTAGGATCAATAATAAAAGAGCCTTCAATTGCTTATGATAGGCTTCAAAATAAGGCCTCCAATTGCTTATGGTAGGCATGAATGCTAATGAAGTCTTCGCTTGCTCACGATAGACTTGATGATAAGATCCCCCGATTGCTTACGGTAGGATCAATGATAAAAGAGCCTTCAATTGCTTATGATAGGCTTCAAAATAAGGCCTCCAATTGCTTATGGTAGGCATGAATGCTAATGAAGTCTTCGCTTGCTCACGATAGACTTGATGATAAGATCCCCCGATTGCTTACGGTAGGATCAATGATAAAAGAGCCTTCAATTGCTTATGATAGGCTTCAAAATAAGGCCTCCAATTGCTTATGGTAGGCATGAATGCTAATGAAGTCTTCGCTTGCTCACGATAGACTTGATGATAAGATCCCCCGATTGCTTACGGTAGGATCAATGATAAAAGAGCCTTCAATTGCTTATGATAGGCTTCAAAATAAGGCCTCCAATTGCTTATGGTAGGCATGAATGCTAATGAAGTCTTCGCTTGCTCACGATAGACTTGATGATAAGATCCCCCGATTGCTTACGGTAGGATCAATAATAAAAGAGCCTTCAATTGCTTATGATAGGCTTCAAAATAAGGCCTCCAATTGCTTATGGTAGGCATGACGCAATTTGTAAGTGAAAGCTGCAATATCTTTGATAAATTGTCTTCCCATCCACTGGCGAAGCAATAAAGCAAATGTGAAGGCATAGTGCAAGGCATTTTCAACAATCTTGACAAATCAACCGGCAAGCCGGTCGGGCACGCAGCAAGGAGGGTCTTGGGGTTGATTGTCAAACAAATCAGCTGGCGAGCCGGTCCGGCACGAAGCAAGGAGGGTCTCGGGACTGACCTGTTAACCTGAAAAGTAAAACAAGACGTTAATATCAAAGCAAGTGTGAAGACATAATTCAAAGCCAGTGCGAAGCAAAGTAATGTGGGAATGTAGAGCAATGCAAGAGCCATTTGGCGAATCAATAGGTGAGATAGTCCAACAAAAGGGGATCCTCGTAGCCGATGGTCAACCTGAAAGAGTAAAGCAAGGCGTTAGTTTTAAAACAAGTGCGAAGGCATAATTCAAAATAAGTGCAAAGCAAAGTAGTGCGGAAATGTAGTCAGTGCGATAGCCATTGATAAATCAATTAGCGAGACAATCCGGCAAGGATGGCCTTGTACGGATTATAGCCTGAAACAAAGCGATGCCCTATTTGGCTTAGTTTTGAAAATACCAAACAAGCCTCGGCTTTGTCGCCTATTAGGAATGAAAGTCATAGGGGTAGAAATGCCGCCTGTTCGGCAATAACTCATGACAAAGCGTAATGCTTTAAGTTATGAGGAGTCAATTTGAAGGCAATCATGGATTGTAATGCGTCTGGAATATTCACATTATCCTGCATGTCTTAACAAACTTATCAGCGACGTAAGGCCATTAAAATATGTATTGCAAATGTATAAACGCCTCAGGAGGCTGCAAAATGTGATTAAGAAAGTGTAGAATATTAAAACACCTATCGAGTCCATAAAATTACGCCTTAGAGGCATTCACATAATAAACACCTTCGAGGTGACATAAATACGCCTCCGGGGCAACAAGATTACGCCTTCGAGGCATTCAAATAAATAACACCTTCGAGGTGACATAAATACGCCTCCGGGGCAATAAAATTACGCCTTCGAGGCATTCAAATAACTAACACCTTCAAGGTGACATAAATACGCCTCTGGGGCAACAAGATTACGCCTTCGAGGCATTCATATAACTAACACCTTCGAGGTGACATAAATACGCCTCCGGGGCAATAAAATTACGCCTTCGAGGCATTCAAATAATTAACACCTTCGAGGTGACACAAATACGCCTCCGGGGCAAATATTACGCCTTCGAGGCATTCAAATAATTAACACCTTCGAGGTGACACAAATACGCCTCCGGGGCAAATATATTACGCCTTCGAGGCATTCAAATAATTAACACCTTCGAGGTGACACAAATACGCCTCCGGGGCAACAAGATTACGCCTTCGAGGCATTCATATAACTAACACCTTCGAGGTGACATAAATACGCCTCCGGGGCAAATATATTACGCCTTCGAGGCATTCAAATAATTAACACCTTCGAGGTGACACAAATACGCCTCCGGGGCAACAAGATTACGCCTTCGAGGCATTCATATAACTAACACCTTCGAGGTGACATAAATACGCCTCCGGGGCAATAAAATTACGCCTTCGAGGCATTCAAATAACTAACACCTTCGAGGTGAGATAAAGACGCTTACCGGAAGCGTGAAATATAAAAGACGCTTATCGAAAGCGTAAACACATGAATACGTTATACTCTTTGAACTCTTCCGCGGAGGAATGGTCTTGACTACAAAATAAAGTGAGCCCCCAGGATCGGCAATATAATAGCGTCTTCGATTGTTTACGATAGACTTGGAGTTGATACTTGTAAAATAAATGGTAGAATAGCCTGCAAAATAAAGTTTTAATTAAATTTGCATGGACAAGAAAATGTCAAAGATAAAGGGGATATAAAGTGAGAGTTTAAGCCGTCCGGCTTATATTGGTGAAGCCCTAAAGAGTTGAGTGTTATCCTTGAGAAAACTGAGTTAATGCTTAATTCCTGCAAAGTGTAAAGTAAAGTTGCCAATAAAGCAATGAACTTTGATTAGGCAAGGGCAGAAATAGAGAGAAAATAAAGTCGTTTCGCGTATGCGATGAATCAGATAACGCTTCCAATCTCGGTCGGTTATCTTGGCAACATTGTTCAATGTGTATGACAAATACTCTATGAGGAATTGATAGTTGCTAGTTTCCTCATCTTGTTGCTTTGAAAATTCCTGCGCTCAAGGAAAAATCATTAGTTTTGGGAGGGAGGGGGAAGCGTTTGATTTGCAGACTTCATCCTGATCTTGCCGCTTCCGCTGCTTCCTCGTCCTCCTTGGACTTACTTGGATTTGCGAATTGCTTTCAGAAACTTGGCTCATGAACTCAAATAGCATAGATTTTCGAAAAAAATAGAGGCAGGATAAAATATTTTAATGCAATATAGCAAGTGAAATAAGCATGCAAATGAAGTCAAAGATGCATTTTGAAAATTTTGCCTTGACTTAAACTTGTAACATATTTTAAAACAAACTGAACGTCCTTTGTCTTAGACTTTGCACTGTTTGCTTAACCGTTCTTGCCAACTCATCTTTAATAACCAACGCCGCTTCTTGCAAAATTCTGCCCCAGTTATTATCTTCCGCATTCCTAACTCATTTTTTGCAAAAATTGCCCCAGTTGTCCTTCTTGGGGGAAAATAATAATTTAAATGCTAAAGGGGTCGAGCCCGATGTGGGAGCCTACGTATCCCTCCTTGGGAATCAGACCGTGCGTAGTTCTGCAGCACTGCTTCAACACCATATACCAACAAATAAAAGCTGCCCCAGTTGAAGTTCCAACAGATAGTGCGATATCCAAAGAGCGCAGACAATAACTTTCAGTGCATCATTTTCAAATTGTTCAGTTGTTTTGCCATACATTACAAGCAAAGCTTTGGCAAGTTTATCAATTTTAATTTTAAAATGGAAACAAATGCAAGCGTAAATAATATAATAAGAATGAGATACATTTTACTTCAATTTTTCATAAATTCAAAATGAGTTGATTCAGATTAACATAAGCTTTAAATTACAATGCGATTCAGGGCCTCAACCCGAATTAAAAATTGAAAATAATGCTACTAAGTTCAATCGCCAAGTACTTTCAAACAATGCCATTAGCTTCTGGTACTGCGCCGTTCACGAGCTAAAGCGTCTACCATCAATCATATCTCGAAACATTTGCATGGTGGATGGTCTGCCACTTCAACAAATCCAACATTTGATAGAGAAGTAAACAAAACAAAAGAAAACTCACAAAGGGTAACTAAGACAGTTTGCATGTCATTCATAGGATTGCATACAAGCAAGCAACACTTAGTATTTAACGCATTTTGAGCAAATAAGGCAAGGCAAACAATTAACATGCGACAATCACAAGTTTTTAACACAGCTCATGCTCTCCACAACATCTGCACAAAATTCTAAACCCAAATGCCTAAAACCCGAAACAATCCTCCATAGCTTTTGCAAACATCCACACTCCTCCAAGCACAACTCCCAATTGTTTTACAACATCCAGGGAGAAATTTCCAACTGCCTCCACAATACCAGACTGCAAATCACGAAAGGCGCCAATTGGCCTTTCAAAATAAAACCTCACTGGTCCTCGGCTTAGGACAAGCCTCTCAGTTTCCTAGGTTTTGCAAGGCTCACAGACCTTGTTCATAGGGCTCCTCACTGGTCCTCGGCTTTAATCAAGCCTCTCAGTTTCCTAGGTAACCAAGACCGCACTGGTCTTCAAGGAGGGACCCCACTGGTCATTTAAAGACACAGGGGCTTCGCTCTCCTAGTATGCGACAAGCATACTTCAATCTTTACAAAGTTGCAGCTGGATAATCAACATAGGCCTGCACACACGCAAAGCCATTCACAAGAGGGACCCCACCGATCCTTTTAAAGACACCAGGGGCTTCACCTCTTAGATCTCACTACACCAAGCCATCTTCAAAACACAAACCAACCAAATCTGCCGAACCTTCCCCCAAACTAAGGTGTATATGCATGCATGACCTAATCTCCTTCTAAGAGTGGGCTAACGGTTGAGGCTGATTCAGACCTATGCGGGATAAACCTGGCCCCATAAACCAGTAAAACCGGCCATGGCAAAACCAGGCAAACCATACCCCAACTAACTTTTGGTGACACGAAAGAAGTTTGAAAGAGTGAGGTAAGGGCAATGCCCTTCCTGCATAGCTACCCGTCAAGCGGGTACCCCGTGATGAAATCGGGGAGGTGAAAGAGAATTGACAGGCTCCATGAGGGAGGAAATGTGAACGGAACGCAGATTATGCACAAATTAATACAATGCATGCTTTATAAGGCAAACCAAACAAACAGATATAATAAAGCAAATAAATTAGGCATGCTAGTTGCAAACAATTGGAAACCTTTATGGTCAAAACCTTTATTGCTCCCCAGCGGAGTCGCCATGCTGTTGAACCCCAAAAATTACCCCGAAAGGGACAAATTCCGGAATATCGACAGGATGGGCTAACTCTTTTGGAGTTTTTGGAGTCGCCACCCAATTTAAGGAAAACAGGGAACCAAATTAGCAAATGCGTGCAAAACTCCGTTTTTATAAAAAAGACGGTCTTTCTTCCAGAGATTCTAAAAGTAAGAGGTTTTATTAATTTCGGAAGAAGGTTTTTAAGGCACTTCCGAAATTCCGTAAAATACGGTTAATCCGACAGGTTTCCAAAATATTTGCAAAATATGCTTTTCTAGAAAATTTATCTAAAATAATTAATTGAAATAAAACTTGTTTATGAAAAATATTTAATTTGCACGCATTTTGCTAAT
This sequence comes from Petunia secreta, assembly GCA_029990175.1. NCBI lineage: Eukaryota > Viridiplantae > Streptophyta > Magnoliopsida > Solanales > Solanaceae > Petunia > Petunia secreta. The sequence goes on from JARKIP010000053.1 coordinate 9,964,541, forward strand.
TTGCCCCAGTTTGCAATAAATTAAATAACGACTTCAAAAATAAAAGATAATGCACATAAAGTAAAGCAATATACCAAGCAATCAAATATTATTAATAAATAAAGTATTTTACACATTTATTTGCATAAATATCCAAGGAAAATAATGCGAAGTTAAAGATAGAACCGGGAAATTGATCAACTCGCGGGAGTCTTGAATTTTCTAAAATTCCTAAGTTTTATTTCTGAAGGCTCGGGTCCGAATTCAATCCCCAAATGCCTTCAATGCAATGGATTATTCCCATTTGTAAGTTAAGCCAAAGCGCTCATGAATTATTCGTGCCAAAATGTACCTCGCAAAACAAACAAGTAAAATTGGATTAGTACGATAATAAAGTATAATGACTAATAAAAATAAATAATAATAATAAAGTAATAAAGTAATGATAATAATAATAATAATAATAATAATAATAATAATAATAATAATAATAAAATAGAAATATATATATACATATAATAATAATAATAATAATAGAATAAATAATAATAATAATAATATTAGTAATAAAATGTAATAATAGTAATAATAATAAAGGGGGTTATTTTTGCAAAATTTAGGCTCAGATTTGTATGACGTATCATGTAGAGGCTCGGATATTGATACGGTTGCAAACACGCCGGCCGGACGTGTTGCCATGCCAGGTACCAATTCCGTTACTCTATTCAACTTGCTTTTGCGTTAAAGTGCATACATTCATCATCGCCTTTTGCTTTAGGGACACGGGAACGGGACGGTTCAAGTGTAGTATCGTGTTCAAAATCCGTCAATTCATTATCCGTCAATTCCTTGTGTCGGCCTCAATACGTGCATATGTATTTTCATCGGCCTTTAGCGTGGTATTTGTTCAAATCAGTTCAATATTCCATAACGGATACAATTTATCCCAAAATAGATCCCTGCATTCAGAAAATCCAGTCAACGTATACGGTAGTCCAATCATGTAAACGGGTCAATTGTAACACAGCAAACAACAAAGTGGAACCATCCAACTTGCTTCAATTAAGAAACAAACAGGTGAAGCTATGCAGATACCAAAATCAAAACAATCAGAAACCAGAACTAAGCCAAAACAACAACAATACAACAATCAGTAAACTAACAGGACCAAGAGATCAGCGAGAACACCATCGATCAAAACTCGTTCAAACTCCGATGAACTGCACAGTGGAGATACAGTGAAAGAGGAGCGACTTCCGGTGGCAAATACCCCGGTGTCACTGCGACCCTCTCTCTTTCCCGTTTCAGTCAAGAATCACCCAAATAAATATAGGAAAGTCCACAAGTAACTCCAGAAACAACATAAACTTGGCCAAATAACGGGCAAAACGGACAGAGGAACCAGCAAACAAAGTTTCCGGTGATGAACAGTGATAGCAGCGAGTCAGTGAGACGGGGAGAAGGAGGAGCAACGCCAGCGAGTAACGGCGTCGCTTCAACTCCACAACACCCTCATCAATTTCGATATCAGATCTGAGAATGGCGATGGAGAAATATGGGAAACTTCCTTTGCATCTCGATCTGGTTCCGTGGATCAGATTTGTGTTATTTAGATGGTGGTAGAGTATAGGAGAGGGTGAGGTGTTGTGCCGCGGCTGATTGATAAAAATGGGGGTCAGGGAGATGATGCGGCTGGAGTGCTAATGTTGTAGGTGTGTGTGTGTGATGGTGTTGTCCTATGTAAAAAATGGTATGTGGGGTGATGTGAGGGAGAATGAGGGAGATCGTGATGTTTTTTTAGGGTGCCGCGGCTGGGTAATGTAATGGGTGTTGTGTATGTGCTCCTTTAGTCAAGATCAGATTTTGATGCCAAGTAGTGAAGTTGAATGAATAATGGTGAGGGGTTTTTTGAGTGGGGAAGATGGTGTATAGTGTCCCCTCTTTAGGGTTTTAGATAAATGAGTATATATAGGTGTAGGGTTTTTGGATAAAAGGAAGAATAATGATTAATGGGCTGGGGTTTTTGTGTGATGTGGGCTTTTTAGAAATGACTCTAAATTAAAATTTAAAACAGATTTAGCCCTTTAATTAAATTAAACAGATAATTATATAATATGCTGGGAATGAAGGGATAACTTGCAATTTTGGCCATTTTCATTTAAAATTAGCTATTTACTTGCAATTTTCAAAATTGAACTTAATTTTAAAATAATTATTCATTTAATTAAAATCCGGGACAAAATTGGGTGTCAACACAACTCAAAGAGTTACTTGAGTCCGGGCAGATTCGACCGTCACCGAGGAATAAAAGAGAAGGACACGGGGCCAGAGCAAGTTGGGTTGGGGTATAGAGTCGTAAGGATCCATTCATTTCTCCAAGCAGGGAGGCTCCAGAGCTAAGCCCTTCCTATTCGAGGCCGGATGGCCTCGTCCCACAAGTACCCAACCTTCCTTTTGCTCTTCCTTCGGTTTGCCTACTATAGATTTTTCCAACAAGCGCTAGGCTCTTATACAAGTAAACTTTCACATGGCAAAAATATGCACCTACGTTGCATGATGGCGTGTCAGGTGATCACATATCTATCTCTAATGAAATTACCTCATAATCACTAGTGTCACCAAACCGAGTTACGATTTTCAACAAATAGCTCCAATAGAACTCACTATTTTCAAAGAAGCAACTTGACACTACAACTGCACAAATAGTGCAAAGTTGTTAATTTAAAAACTAATGACTGCTCTATTAGTTATTTATCAAAGACAGTAACTCGGGCTACACTTAATACCAGTCCATTAAAACCATGGATTTTTTACATAAAAGTACAAGTTTTAGAGCTTAATTACCAAATATAGCAACATTTTAGTAAAATTACCCTATATAGAGGAAAACACAAGATAATTACAAATATAGCAAAAACATAGCAATATTTTCCCATAACATACCAAACCCTTACATTCTTCCTTATATTTCCCCACTATCACTTTTGCTCCTCTCATTTCCCCTACTTCACTTTTCCTCCCACCATTCCCCCCAATTTCACTTTTACTCCTTTCATTTTCCCAATTTCACTTTTCCTCATCCATCCTCAATGTATCTCGTTGAATCTCACTATTTCTGCACCGTATCAACTATTTCTGCACCGTATCTAACTGTTTCTGCACCTTTTCAACCGTTTCTGCAGCACCGTATCTAACTGTTTCTGCACCGTTTCAACTGTTTCTGCAGCACCGTATCTAACTGTTTCTGCACCGTTTCAACTGTTTCTGCAGCACCGTATCTAACTGTTTCTGCACCGTTTCAACTGTTTCTGCAGCACCGTATCTAACTGTTTCTGCACCGTTTCAACTGTTTCTGCAGCACCGTATCTAACTGTTTCTGCACCGTTTCAACTGTTTCTGCAGCACCGTATCTAACTGTTTCTGCACCGTTTCAACTGTTTCTGCAGCACCGTATCTAACTGTTTCTGCACCGTTTCAACTGTTTCTGCAGCACCGTTTCAACTGTTTCTGCAGCACCATATCTAACTGTTTCTGCACAGTTTCAACTGTTTATGCACCGTTTCAGCTGTTTCTGCAGCACCGTATCTAATTGTTTCTGCATCTTCAGGACTGTATCACCGCAAAAATTAAAAAAGGAAGAAATTGGCTTAACAATATTAAAGAAACGGGAGAATGAGAAAATAAAGGTGTTAGAAAAATAGAGAAGTTACGGAAGGTCACCGGAAGAATAAATCATAGACATCAATCAAATTATGTCACGTAATAACCTATTAAAAATGCCGAAAGCAAGACTACCGTCGAAGTTTCCATCAATGATACGACTGGGATCATTGTATCATTAAAGGCACATGATCAACCTTTGAACCAAGCAGCTAAAGCGAAAACCAGTACAAATGGTAAATCAGGAAACAAAATCCACAGACTTACACCGCAGAGAGGGACCGAAACAAAATCCAAGCAGTACCAGTATGAGGTCCTCCTAAGGAAATGAAATTTTTAACCTATTGCGGGAACAAGAGCAACATATTAGTGAAATTTCTCACAGTATGGGAGCCATGAGGAACAGATACAAGTTTGAAGATGCAATCTTCATCAAACCGCAGAAGTTCAGTATATTGTTCTGCTTTGCTCTTATATTATACAGTATTTATTTATTTCTTGTCTGATAGATTATTTAACTAGTGAAAGTTGAGAGAGAGTTGTCACTATATATAGGAAGAAGAGACGATGATATATTAGGGAGAGAAACTCTGCCAAATGGGTAAACTATGATAGGATAGATTTAAGTTGTATATACAAATAAAATAATGAATTAGTAATCAAAGGAACAAGAATGCTTTTCAAGCTGCTTCAGTTTGATTAAAAAAATTAACGAACTCATCTTCATATGATGCCTATTCATCAGGTGGGGTAATGGTGGTGGAGTGGTGGTGATGGCGTTAGGGTGGAGGTTATGGCGTTGGGGTGGTGGGGGTGGGGGTGGGTGTGGGGTAATGGGAGAAAGAGAGAAAGAGAGAGTAAGTGAGAGAATTTTTAATTTGGGGAAAATGGGAAGATAAAGTGAAATATGTTAGATTATTGTTAAATGTGTTAGAAAAATAATGCTATGCATTGTAATTAGATAAATATTGCTATTTTTTTGTAATTAAGGGTGAAAATTTGTATATTTGTGTAAAAAACCCTAAAACCATTGCCTTCTCCACCGTATCAATTCTAAAACGAGGGAAAATAATGGCGGGAAAGTACGGTACCAAAAACGCGCTACAAATTTCAAAAATGGAGGACGAAAAATCGGAGGTAACATGGAGAAAAGAAGTGGATAATAATCTGAAAAGGCTTCAATCAATGTTATTTGGAGCAGAAATAGCTTTAGAAAAGAAGGATTTCAGTTCCGCAACAGTACTTGGACTCGGACTCATCGGTTTTCTCGATTCGCATTCTAATTCCGATATTGACGATGCTTTTATTCGTCCCATTCGTTGTGAAGCTGTGGCGAAGTTCGATTCTGCTCCTATTTCACTTATTTCTGAATCCGATCGGTATACTACTCGTAATTTATACCTAATTATGTAGTTTTTGTTAATGTTTAGTTAAAATGTTTCGAAAATTGATATGCGAATGGTTACTGATGATTAGATGTGTAGAATTTGTAGTATTTTTTTATCCAGATGTTTTCCTTTAACCTAAGTTACTGTTGAGCTAAATTTAATTGAATTTTCTGTAGCTGTGTAAAATATTTGAAATATTAGCGCGCTTTAGTAGTTTGAAGGGGAGCATTGGAGAAACTGGTAAAGTTGTCTTAGTGTGAGCTAAAGGTCACAGGTTCAAGCCGTGGAAATGCTTGCATGCGGCCCTTCTCTGTGTAAACGCAGGATGCTTTGTGCACTCAGCTGGTGTTCGTTGTTTAGTGCTTTAGTGAAGTTGAAGAGATGAAATGAAGAATGACATTGATTTGATTTTTTATCTAATCTATTTTTCTGTTAGCTGTGCATTAATTTAGAAACATCAGCTCGGTTTTGTATAGTTGAGGAGAAACATGAAGAATCATGTTGATTCAATTTTTATCTAATCGATTGCTGTTAGGTGTGTATTGATTTAGAAATATCAGCTCGGTTTTGTATAGTTGAGGAGAAACATGAAGAATAATGTGATTCAAATTTTCATGAGCAAGAATTTTGAAATATAAGCGTGCTTTGGTAAAGTTGAAAAAAAGGCATGAAAAATAATGTGATTTTTTATGTTTCCTTTAGTTGAATTTTCTGTTAATCGAGCAAAAATTGTTGAAATATCAGTGTTGCCTTAGTAAAAATGACGAGAATGCACAATTGATGTGGTTATATTTTTCGTTTGTTGTTTTGCATTTTAAAAGCTATCAATAACTGTTTGAAGATCCGTAAATGAGTTCATGCAAAACAAAGAGTCAATTGAAGTAAAGCAAGCATGATATAACTTCAGTAAACTATTAATCCTTTGAAAAGGAAATATCGATTCAATTGCATCGTTGATTCTTTTCTCACAACTAGGAAGACAAGCAGAATAGTACAAGTATTCCCATGGTTTGTTGTTTCTTTTTTCTTTTTCCAATTACAAATTGATAAGCATAATGCATTTTTTTTCATCATTTCATGATCCACTTTAATTAGCAATATAGAGAATTCGATGAGCTAATACAAACTACATATTGAAGTTGCTGACCTTCGTTATGTATTTTCAGCCACACCTTTGAACAAGCAGGCAGAGATCCAGGCTGCATATTTACCAAAGGAAAAGATATTGATATTGAGAAGATTAAGCAGTCTAAGTACTTCCGCTCTCTTTTTCAACAACGTGAAGACAAAACTATTGGCGAACAGGTATGTGGACTAACTAATTAGTTTACGTTCTTTTCCTTTTCTATCATCAACGACCTGAGAAGTCTATTTACATGCTTGTTGGTATTTCTTTTGTTTTCCCTTTCTCTTGAATTCACTATATCTGTAAGACCTTTATTCAAGTTATTTTCCATTGCTTGTGAAAAAAGAGTGATTGTTTTTTGGATTACTTGAAGTCATTTAAGTACATCATATTGCAGGGAAATCAATTAAGTAGGCGTGACAATGTGGGTAGCAAGACCTGGAAAACGCCTGTGCCTGCACACACTAGTCCGAGAGATTTCTCCACAATGAAGAATAGAAGCTTTGCAAACGATAGTAGCCCAGAGGTTTGCCCTGTTGAAAGGTTTCCATCAAAGCATAACTACTCAAAGCATCAAACTGTGGACATTAAAGATGAAGAGGAAGAAAGAATCTGTATCAATGGTTCCAAAACAAGGCGGTTACACAAGGAAAGCAGTGGCTCTAGACATGAAAACATGTCACCCCCCTTGTGTGTTGAAGAAGCTGATGGTGATGCTTCTGCGAATGGATTTGTTACTGCTAGAGCAAAACTGGTACCTCTTGCATCTTTCATGGAAGCTTCTTAAATCTTGAGTTATGCATGTCATCATATACTTCAACTTTCTGAAAATACGATGATTTAGGCTTTTATTTTGTATCATAATTCAGTTTGAGTCGTATGTTAAATGCACAGAACAATGTAATTTCTTTGGCTAACAACCAACTTATTTATCATTCACATAATTCTTTCTCTTTGCCTTCTTCTTAATCCCAAAATGTTATGTGAAAGTTCAATAAACAAAGCTAAGGGTCTGATTCATAGTTCCTTTTTCCCCAATTTAAAAGTCAGAAGTACTCAGGTGGACCCTTCCCCCCCCCCCCCCCCCCCAGAGGAGGAGGAAAGCTAGAAAGTGTTAAGCACAATCTGATAAAAGCTTTTCTATTTATCAATAACTTTGTATTTTATATAAAGTCAAGTTTTAGATCTCAGAAGAAGAAGAGTATATTTTAGTAATTACTCAGAAGATTGCTGTAACTGGAGAAAGCATTGTGGGCTTAGATCTCAATAGGAGAAAGATGGCAACGCCCTGCTTACTTTAATGCTTTTTTTTCTTAGAATAGCTTCTGTCCAGAAAAAAGGAAGCCCAGCCTTCATTATTCTGATTTTCTTCAGGTGATTGTACTGACTACTGGAATTGCTCCCATGTTTCTGTGGCTTCTTTTGTTCTTGATGCAGGACATTTTAAGTTCTTTTGAGTCATTGACTCATCGTATAATCAAACTTACCCAACCTATTGTAAGTGTCGATGGCATTGTAATGTCCGTACAGCCGTAATCTCAAACGTGAAGGTCTTTGCTGTTAGCAAGAGTATCTATTGTTGTAAGCATCTATGATGCCATACATTTTTGAACCCATACGGAAACCAATTGTATAATCTGATAGATGTATTTTAGATTGGGCAACAAATCTGAGCTGTGGAATCAATTTCTTTGTTTATTAAGGACTGCTGTTTTTGAAACTTCTCAGATTTGTAATTTTTTTTTAATCCATGCTGATGATTTCTGCGGTAGGAAATGGACACAAGACAGAGGCAAGGGTTTAGATCACCAAGTGCTTCAATCTCCCCACAAAACGATAGCACCATGATGAACAAAGGCTGTGGAGTCAAGTCCTATGGTTTTCCACGCCGTGGCATACGGGGCAATTTTGTTCCTCCTATCAAAGGTAGTAGCAGTAATGTAGGCAGTGTTAGTTCACGCAATGCTGTTAAAGGAGAAGATACATTAGATGACTCAACAAGGAGATGGTTAGTTGACTTCACTTGTTTTCTTTCAGTAGACATCTGTTTTGAGCTAACTATGCTCTTTAATTCAAGTTATATTAGGTTATTTGTAAGAGATGATTAAAGAAGATTGAAAGGTGCTTCATAATGTGAGATGCTTGTATTAATTCTTCATATTCTGTACCATTCAGTTTGGAAATGTTAGTTGGTCCTGATGGTGAGCTTCCAGAGAAATTGAAGAATATAGAGCCTCGACTTATTGAGCATATCAGCAATGAGATTATGCACCGGGATCCCAACGTGAGGTGGAATGACATTGCTGGCCTGGAAAATGCTAAAAAATGTGTGACTGAGATGGTCATCTGGCCATTATTGCGTCCAGACATATTCAGAGGCTGCCGATCTCCAGGGCGAGGTCTTCTTCTGTTTGGTCCACCAGTAAGTTCTTAGTCCGCCTGGTTACGACAGGTTTAAGAGGACCAGTTTCCTGTGATTTTATAGCTCTCTCATGCTTTAGGGAACTGGCAAAACAATGATAGGAAAAGCTATTGCTAGAGAGGCAAAAGCAACCTTCTTTTACATATCTGCCAGCTCTTTGACAAGCAAGTGGGTATGTCGTATTTTTTGTTTATGTATGTTATTCTATGGAAAACTGAAATGCAGTTGAATCCTTTTCTTTGAAAGTAGTGAAAGGATGAAAACCCCAACTTCCTACTTGATATTTAATCATTATATGAACCGTCATAAATAAGGTAAAGGGGACGCCATGGTTTTTAACTTGTGACTCTCTTTGGTCTCAACTGTTAAAGATATAATAAGCTCCACGTAGGCAGCATAACCATTTTACCATGCATAAGATTTTATAATCAGCAGCTCCTTTTGCTATTTAACTGGTATAACTGTAAAATTTCATGTGATTTCTGCCTGGGAATTTGAGAAGAAATGACAAGGAAATGTAAGGTATTGGTTAAGAGTGCAGGATAGCTGGAGTTTTCCATTAGGTCTTATTTTGCAGTTATTATTGGTAGTCTAATATTCTAATATTTTGTGTGATCTAGATTACTAAGATTCAGTGCATGAGACATGCATTTCTATCTTGTAACAGATATCTCTTAAAAGATGGATGGAACTGTCTTAGCAAATGAAGAAATGTCTATTGATTTTGAATTCATGATTGTAGATTGGAGAGGGGGAGAAGTTGGTGAGGGCACTTTTTGGAGTAGCCAGTTGTCGTCAGTCAGCTGTTATTTTTGTTGATGAAATAGATTCTCTGTTATCTCAGGTATGTAGCTTTCTGATACTTTAATAGGAAGAGAAATATTTCCTTTAGCACATGATCTATGCATACTGAGTGAGATGTTTTAGAAAAGAGCATATGTTGCAAATTGCTTGCCTCCTTTTCTGAAAAAATGTTGCAAATTGCTTGCCTCCTTTTCTGAAAAAATGGAAATGTTGGATCTAATCAGAATTGCGGTTGAATCATGTACCATCAAGGAATTTATTTCTCTTGTCAACTCGTCAGCTAATTGAGATAGAAGTTGATATTAAACCTAATTTTGACTCCCTATTGGGACTTTCGACTTTTTAGAGAAAATAGTTTAGAATCATTAGTTAAAAAGGAAACAGTGAGGGCGAGCTAAACATAAAGAGAAGTGATATATTGTACAGATTCAGTGTTCTCTACTTGTGAATTTCTGGAGTGACATTGTGGTTGAAAACTTGGTAAGGCTATACCACAAGTTAGAAGGTAAAGTATCAATCATGCATGTATAGGTTTTGGCTGGACTGTACTTCTCTATGAGCTGATTGCTAACTAGGATATAGAGATCTTCTAAAACACTTTACATGGTTGCAGCGCAAATCAGAAGGTGAACACGAATCTAGCAGGCGCCTGAAGACACAATTTCTGATCGAGATGGAAGGCTTTGACAGTGGGAGTGAACAAGTTCTTCTTATAGGTGATTTTTTGGATCCCTCTACATTTCAGCATGTTAAGAAAGAAGCGGGTTGCCATATAAAAACCAAGTAACCAGTTCCAATCCCAAACTTATGCCACTCAAAAGTTCCTTTCCTTCTTTGTTATGGCCAAAAGCCGTGGATTATGGATGAATCCATGAGTTGTAGTTGCATACTGAGCTATTCAATGAGAGATTTAAATTTTGCAGGATTCTTTTGTTACTACAGAAAATACTCTGTTTATTTACTTGCAGAAGAAAATTTGATGGTATCGTTCATGAAAACAGGTGCAACAAACCGGCCCCAAGAACTTGATGAGGCTGCAAGAAGACGACTTACTAAGAGACTTTATGTTCCACTTCCTTCCTCAGGTGTAAGCTAGAGCCTCTCTTTTTCTTTCTTCGTGATTAGGAATGGACTACTGTAATCAGTATAGTTGACCATATGTCTTGGAATATAGAAGCAAGAGCTTGGATTGTCAAGAGTCTATTGGAGAAGGATGGGTTGTTTAAGCTTTCAGATGAGGATATTGTCTCCATTTGCAGATTAACGGAAGGTACTCACAATTCATGTTGCTAGAATTCGTAATTATCAGGTTCCATCTGATAAGACGACAGTTTTGTTCATTGTTCCTTTTTTTCTTTTTCCCTTTATTTGCAAAACTTTTATTTAGTATGCTTTGTTTTAATTTTCAGGGTATTCTGGGTCTGACATGAAGAATTTAGTGAAGGATGCATCCATGGGTCCACTCAGGGAAGCTCTTAGGCAAGGTACTGAAATTACAAAGCTACAGAAGGAGGACATGAGGCCTGTGAATCTTCAGGTAATTTTGCAGGCAAAGCAAAACAGAAAAGTTAGATGCTGTAAAGAAAACAAAAAACAAAAACTAAAGTCAATTGGGTATAGTATATGTTGGTAATTTTCTCATGGCAGTATTTACATTATATTGTTCTGCATAGGACTTTGGGGATGCATTACAAGAGGTAAGACCTTCTGTGTCTTTGAGTGAACTTGGTGCATACGAGGACTGGAACAAACAGTTTGGAAGCTTAGCACTGTCGTAGCCAGAGGAAGAATTGCATCGGAGAAAATAATGTAAGTGCAAGCATTTTACATTTCTGGTGAGTTGTGAGACCAATTGGATGTCATGATTTTTTCTGTTCAGATGCCGACGACATGTAAATTCCTGTTACCTTAATGATCCATCCATGACATGAGTCATCCAGTATGCTAAGATGATTTAGGAGGCCTTTTTCAGCATTAGGCGATGCCAATTGTTCTTACCCTCTTCAAAAAAAAAAAAAGGTCTCTGAGATGGGTGTCTGTGACTACGTACTTTGTTTTCTTCTTCTCATTGCACAACCATTCTCAAAATAGCAAATTGACGAAGGAAAGTATATTGTTTGCATGAGTAATACACGTTCTTCTCTAATTTGTTGCAAATCCCAAATAATTTCCACTGGAAATTGAGGTTTTTGTGCCTAATACAAAGCCACAGGTAAAAATGTTACTAGTTAATACTCCGTTAATACAATACTGCATCATGCCCCACATCATAATGGATAATATTGGTTTTAAATTTGCTGTATTCTATCGTGCAGTATCTTTTTGTTCAATTTATTCTTATTGGATTTTCATTGCTCTCTTTTCCCTAGTTTTAAAAAAAATAGCAAAGCACAATTCTCTTAACAGACATGTTGCTAAAAACCAGAATACTTCCTAGCAACATGGGCAGGCTGCACACAGTTTATTGATCAATTCTTAAAACTGTATACTATTTATGTTCTGCTCGTACAGGATGGAATAGTTGGCGAGTGTTACTTGCAATTGGTAATATAATATCCTGCATCTGCTGTTCGAACCGGCATTTACCCAACAATATGTATTATTCATATGTAAAGATCTAGTTATGCTGTTAGCCGCCAGGAATCTGTTTCACTCTCAGTTTTGTAAAGTCAACGTCTGCAGGTTTGGATTAAACAAGTTTTATGAGTTTAAATAACTCAATAAAGAATAGCCTCTACTTTATACTTCTTGCATCAAAAGAAGAAAAAAATTGTTTATGGCATTTGGCTTCTTCCCAAGATAATCAGTAGTTACCGACATTAAGCTTGTTAATAGTAGTTGTTTAGCGTGCAGATTACGTATGTGTCTTCCAACTTGATAAGAATATAATAGTAAAGAAAGAATAGCATGCAGTTGATGCAAGCTGGTATAAGAGTATATGCTAGTAGTAGTGATAATTTTATTAACTAAGGTAGAATGAAATCAGGTTGGTTTTCAACTCTCACCAGTCACCACCTAAGTGGTACTTAAACCTTGGAGACACATTTATTTCTTGTTCAATCTTCTTTTTCTTCCAATTGGTAACCATTAGAGAATTGTCTCGAAACACATTATCTTATAAAATAATTTTCACTTAGTACATCCTAAAGACAATGAAAGAATTCGAATTTCTTTGTTTCTTCTATTCGATAGTTAATTCTCATTAGTTTCTTGGTTCCATCCGAAGCTTAAAAAATGTTACTGGGAAACAAAATGAAAAGATGAACACAAACTTGGAAATTCAGAGCAACCCTCAAGGATGTGCCCTAGTAGCCATCATGTTAAAGTATTGCAAGCTCAAACAACTACTCCCGAGTCCTAAGTCAAAATGATAAATCAATCAAAATTTAAAATTTCATTTCAATTCATCCCCTGAGTTGAATACCTCCTTCAAATATCGTACCAGAGATAATGCTGGCGACTGTGGGTGCATAAAGTTGTTGAAGGAGAACTTGTCGGAGCATGTGAAGGCCATGCAAAGAAACTTGGGATTCATCTAAGTATATTGGGTTTAATGGACAAAAACCTTAAAACCACCAGCCATAAAAGCTGTTAAGAGTGGCAGAAACACCGGAGGATCCGAACAAGCTGGTCTGAACTGGAAACGTTTCAGAATTGAAGCTACAACGTACTTCATTTGCATAAAGCCAGTTCTTTCCCAAGGCAAATTCTTGGACCTGCTTGAAATACAGGAAACTTGTACAAATTTGATACCTGCTCTGTTCCTTCTTCTAATTCCTTCATCCATCTCCCTGGTTTAAAATCGAATCTATCCTTTCCCCACAGGTTTTCCATCCTCCCCATACCATACGGGAAGTAGGTAACTCGATTTCCAGCTTTGATATGAGTACCATCTGGCAAAATATCATCCGAAATGGCCTGTTTCGAATCCCATGCAACTGGTGGATAAAGTCTCATTGTCTCACACAAGCAAGCTTTCAAGAAATTCATCTCTTTCAAAATCTCAAATTTGGTTAGTGTCTCAGCTTCTATAAATCTCAGCTCCTTGGAAACCAATTCATTTTCTATCTCAGGATGGAGAGACAGTAAGTAAAAGAACCAAGTCATAGCCGCAGATGTTGTATCTCTTCCAGCCATAATGAAACTTATGACCATATCTCTGACTTCCTCCTCATCAAAATTTTCTGCTAATATCATTTTTGAAAGAAGATCTTTATTGGTTTCTTGTTGGTTTTCTTTTCTGATCTTAATCTTTCTCTCGCGGATAATATCAGCTATTGATGAATGGATTTGATCAATGGCTAGTTTCAGCTGTCTTTCGGATCCAGAGCGACAATATTTTTTTATTGCCATGATATTTGCGGAAATGTTCAGACAGCAATTTGTACTTTCTTGAATTTAATATTAAATTACATGACAATAAAAAGTAGCTACGTTGTACGTTGTGGGGGACCTATATTATATCTCCGAACTGATGCTAGTTTGTGAAGGGAAGGAACAAAAAGAATGGAGGTAATTAAATAGACTTCTATTCTTTGTTTGGATGAAATAAAAAGGACCCCAACTAGCATCTAGACGAAACTTGGTACTAATTTGTTCAACTTTTGAAAAGTTAGTTGCTCAAAAAAGTGCGAAGTCCCCAAAATAATTACTAGTAATAATAAATCTCCCACTAGTTTATTAGAGGGAATTGATGGTAAATTTAAGAGAGACAATGTGTCTTTGTTACCATGATTTTTTTACGCAAATGTTCATACAACTTGTCCTTTGTACTTTTTGAAATTAGGAGTATTTATAATTAATGAGACAACACACGCTGAAAGCTACGTTGCATGTTGTATAGCACCTAGATTTTATCTCCCAACTGTTATAAGTGCCTTGTTTGTTGTAGTAGTTTGGATTAAAAGCAAACAAGGAAACCGACCTACTTCCACTAGCATCTAGACCAAAAGAATTGGGGTACTACTTTTTTCAACATTTCTCCTCTTAAGAATGTCGTGTAGTAGAACGATCCAGAACACCAAGCTATACTACTAGTACAACAGCAATAATGTACTAACTGGTATCCCATAAATGAGATCTGAAAAAAATGAGATGTAAGCAGATCTTACCTTATTTAAATGGAGAGGCTGCTTCTAATAGACCCTCGACTAAAGAAAAGAATACAATTTTGAAACATGATAGGAAAGAAAAATAAAGTGAGAGTACCATTATAAATAGAATTCCGACATAAAAACTGAATATAACCGAGATAAACACTAATAGCAACAAAGACGAAGAATACAATAGAAGCAATATATATACGAATATATATAATACTAATGTAATATGTTTGGGATCGTGCTAGTGCTATCTAACCTTATACTCTAATCTTCGACCTCCATGTTTTCCTATCTAAGCTGATGTCCTCAGTAATCTGGGGGTAAGTCATGTCTTGTCTAATCACCTCGCCCTAATTCTTCTTCGATTTACCTCTACCTCTCCATAGTCCCAGCACATCCAATCCCTCGCACCTTCTTACTGGAGCATCTCTGCTCCTCCTCTTCACATGTCCAAACCATCGTGGTCTCGCTTCTTGCATCTTGTCCACCACCGAAGCCAATCCTACCTTGTCACGTATGACTTCGTTCCTAATCTTATCCATCCTATTATGCGCAGACATCCATCTGAGCATTCTCATCTTAACTACATTCATATCTTCTGAACGTATTTGTTCTTGATTGGCCAACATTTGCTCCGTACAATATAGTTGGTCTAACGGCTACTTTATAGAACTTACCTTCTAGGTGACACCTTCTTATCGCATAGGACTCCGAAAGCGAGCATCCATTTCATCCACCCCGTTTCTATACGGTGTGTGACATCTACATCAATCTCTCCATTTTCTTGAAGTATTGACCTAAGATATATACTTGAAGCTACATTTTTTGGGAATGACTTGTGTATCAGGCGTCACTTCCGCCTCAAGCTCATCATCAGTTGTATATAACGATATTACGGTCCTCAATAACACGTTAGGCTTATTTATATATTTGTTGTTAGTATTATGGTTTCATTTGACCATCATGAATCACTGAACTCCCGCTCGAGGTATAACAAAACTAATTTTAGATTACAATGCGAAGTAAAGGTTGAAACTAAACATTATTCTAGAAGCATTTTGAAACATGAATCACCCAAATTCACATGGTAGGTCCACCAAAACCAAGTACAATTATGAAATGATTTGCAAGCGACATAAATATGAATGGCCATGTATATATAAAGAAATGGTAAGCATTTGAACATCTTCCTTAACAAATAGATATGTAATATGCTCCCAACTCAAAATACCACATGCAACAAGATCCCCACTGATTCACAATTACATAGTTTGACATGGTTCTTTTCATTCAAAACACGTGACACTCCCAACATGGAAAAATGAAAAATGACCTATAATAAGTATTTACTAGTTTGTACTTGATAGAATGAAGCCGCAAATTTACATTTGTCATGATAAAGACTGCTCATTGCCAACCACACAGGTGGCACTGTTTATCCCTTTAAGGCAATACCTCTAGTTAACCCCTTCCACACATGCCAAAAGTAGTATATAAATGATCTACTACAAAAGGCCAGCAGAAAAGATAAGTTTCAGATTCAATGACGAGGGATAAATCCAACAGATGGCTAGGGTGATCAACAGGACTGTTTTTGAGGCCATAACTTATCCTGTCATCCACCCTTTTGAATAGACATGTGATTGCATTAACCAACCTTGAGAGGAGACAAAACGAGGGCAGCGGTGACATCGCCTCTAAACACGGGATGGCCCATTCTACATACTATATCTATCAGCAACCATGTCTACAGTAAGTCAAATAAATTTTATGTCTGTCGAATTGAAAAATCAACTAAGTTAGCTGAAAGTCAACTTTATGCCACATAATTGCTCAGTTCAATACAAACTCAGATGTTTTGACACCGGATTCAAGTTCCATGAATGAAATAATCTTTGATACAGAACGTCTTATCCTAAGACGAATGTAAAATTTTTCGACAGTCAGTTGGAGCCCAATGCAGATAGCGGATATAGGTGGAAGCCAAAAGACAAGCTCACTAACCTATCCCAACGTGCATAGTTTATGAAGGGAAACTCTTTTAGCTTTCTCGTCGTAGTTTTATGTCAGTCGTCTCTTTTAATCAGACTCAACTGTCCTCATAGACTCGTGGATATAGAGATCTATATAAGTAATGAGCATACCATTTGATGCAGCATCAAACACGTGAAAAATTTATAGCCAAGGAATGAAGGAAATATATTGTTATGGATTCACATCTTTAAATTTGCATTTCTCTCTTTTAGTTAAGAGTAAAGTTTTTTTTTTTTAAATTTGTAATTCTTCTAGTTGACAATAACGTAGTAGTTAAAGAAACCTTATCTTTTAATTGGAGATGAGATCTTATCGATTAATTTGCAACACCCTTGTTTTCCAACTAGGGAAAAAATCCTAACTGTTTCAAGAGCTTTGACTTGTTTGGGGATCCTTATTCAATGAATAAGACTTTGCTTATTTTGTTCGATAGTAGTACATTTTAATAACGAAAAATGGTCATATCTACCCCTCGACTTTTAAATATTAGTTAAGTACAACTTCCGTTATACTTTTTTCATTTTCTTGCCCCTGCCGTTATCAAAACTTACAAATTTACCCTTATTTTTGACGGAGCTATGAGCCAACATTCATCCACCCCACCCCAAGCCACGTGGCAGCCATCTAAGCAATTATTCCTTTTAACCCACCCCCAAACTATTTATTTCCCAATTGTTTTTTTTTATTTCCACAATCGTGATCTCTAATTATTAAAATCAATATTAGCAATGTGCGCTCGTTTATCCAAATACATCAACGTGTCAGATTTTAATACTCATTAGTTAATTAAGAAAAATCCTTTATTAATGTCGCCCATCTATGACTATTAATAATTATTGTGAAGCTTTGCTCAATGGCTTTAATTTTTAATCAATTATTTAATTTTTTTTACCAATATATCTTATGTATTATTAATAGTATACTAAGCCTATGTTTTTTATTGGCAAAATGCATAAAATACCCCCTGAACTTGTCCCGAAACGCCCCTTACGATTTTTAAGTTTGCGGGGGTCCTATCACCCCCCTGAACACAATTTTAAAGGTATTTAGTAACCCTTTTTGCGACTGGTGGCAAAGAGAGTGTATTACACTCTCCTAAGGAGAGTGAGATGAGTTATTTTCATAGAAATTGTACTTTTTTTCATTTTGTAGGCTTTTCTTTTATTTTTCCCTTTATCTATCCTAACTCTTAATTTGTTATCTTCTTCCTTTACACTTCACCCTATAACAAATATATCTGGCCATCAGAAAATATGGCCGTCCACCGCAAAATTAACTATAACTATAATTTTTGTTTTTTGTCTTTTTCACTCCTCCATATCAGATCTTCCTATACATTCAACACACATCAAGTCCTATACACTTAACACACAAGTTTTTCTAATAATCACAAGTTTAACAACTTTTTAATTCATAACATTAACAAGGCCAAAGAGATAATGAAAGAATAAATCATGTGCCGAGAGAATCAAATATGCAGCAGTCCCATCTCAAGCAAGAATCAATAAACGAATCAATGGTAAGGAACAAATAAATTAGAAAACAAACTTCTGTTACGAATCACCGATAACAGCAGCAAACAAAACCGGAGGAGGAGCAACGCTGATTTGCTTGGCGGCGTCGCTGCCACCCAACCCTTTTTGCCTTCTTTTTAATTTAGTAGCAGTTAAGAGGAATAGAAAAACAGGGCACCATCAGCGATGTAGTTTCTGGCCTGAATCCGATGACGGTGGTTGTTTCTCCACCGCCCGTTCGAGGAAGATATACCACTGTTCAATTCGACCTGCTCATTCCGTCGGCGTCCTCACTACGGCAACAACAGGCCAAGTTTCGCCATCAATAATGTTAGAAAGGCAGACAACAAGTGGGAGTGGGGTGGTGGACGGTGATCTGCTTTGCTCCCGTAATGGAGTTAAAAACAAGGAAGAGAAAATAAATATAGTGTAAAATATGAAAATATATAATTTAGTCATAGGTAAAATGAAAGAAAAGTGTTTTTTCTTTAATAGACACGTGTCATGTTAGGAATGGTGCGTGTAAAGTACTTCCTTTGTTATAGCTGGGGCTGACCGAGTAAGGGGGTGTTAATTCCTTTTGAAATGTGTTCAGGGGGGTGATAGGACCCCCGCAAACTTAAAGGTCGTAAGGGGCGTTTCGGGACAAGTTCAGGGGGTATTTTATGCATTTTGCCTTTTTTATTTGGAAAATTTATATTATAAGATATTAATTTATTTTCCAAATGTATACTTAACATGCACCAAATGTAATTTTAACCGTGTGTGTGTGTATGTATGTATGTATGTATGTATGTATGTATGTATGTATGTATGTATGTATTTACTGTGTATTAAAAAACTACTTATTTACTAATATTTTTGCAAATTAGCTCTTAGTATTTATCATGTATTCATCCATTATTTATGAATTATTATTTATGCTGCACAAACATGATATGTAGCATGTATTTATCATTTTTAGTTTATTTACCATTAAATATTTCTACATTAACTTATTACGTGTTATTTATACATCTATTATTCATATTTGTATATGATATGTATTTCAATTGTGATTAATTTTGAATTTCATAAAATTAAAAATAAAAAGACAACAACCATGATTCGTAGAATTTCGTTTGATTGCTTCCCTAAAATATCGCTTAATATTTATTAAAGAGACAAAATAGCGTTATAATTGACTAAAAACTATGTCTATTTTTATTTGGGTTAGAGAAAATTAATACACTATATATGAGTGGTTATTTATGTTTTTTTTCCAAAAAAAAAAAATATTGCCAAGTATATAATCAAACTCTACACATTTTGATTTGAAAATATCGCCGGAGAATACAAAAAAAAAAAAAAAATCACCACTATTTAGTTCTCCAAACTCGCCCATGAAAATTCTTTAGAAATAGAAAGATATAATTTTTTGTTAAATTATTAGACACGTGGCAAAATTAATTTAATTGTTAAATATTGTGTGTTTCATATGTAAAACAGGGTTGTGTTATTTGGGTTAAATAAAAGGTGAGGATTTAAATTAATGCCATGTGGCGGGGGAAAGCTGGGTGGGGTCTCCGTTAAATGGAGGGGTAAAAATATCAAAAAAACTAACGGCAGGGGCAAGAAAATGAAAAAAGTATAACGGAAGTTGGACTTAACTAATATTTAAAAGTCGAGGGATAGATATGACCCTTTTCCGTTTTAATAATGCACATTGATTTGATTTGGAAATTCATTATTCATCCCCTTGAGGACCTCTCCTCTCCCTAATTCTTCTTCTTTTTCTCTTCCTTGTTTCTTTACTCCCTTTCCTTTTCCCTGCTCTCTTCTTTGGTGTTGCGTCACTATCTCAAGCAATTTTCTCTAAATTTACCCTATATTCTGTGTGTAATTGTTGAAACTTTTTGCACATTTGATTTTTCTTAATCTTCTTCGACATCTTTATAACATTCATGCTGAAGAATAGATATGAACACTGTTGGTCTGATAACATTTATAAAAGGCTTGCCTTCACTTTATTATATTTTCTGTTTCATCTATTAATTGAATCTAATCGCATTGACTACATTTAAACACCACAAACTCAGTTCAGTTTTGTTCTTTCTGAAGGGCAGGGCTAACTTGCCGTACGTGTATTCAATCATAGATCCAAGACCCAACATCCATACATTAGATCAAACAAGAACAGGCTCTAAACATAAACTGACTATTATGTGAAACTCATATTGTCACCAAAATATATAGAGAAGAGAAAAGAGAAACCAGTTGAAACCAGGAATCAATTTATACATGAAGCTTGAGGCAGCTAGAAGATACAATCGTCAGCTGGCGAGGATGAAATCAAAATATAATCAAAGTTAGCCAGCCACTAACAAAGTAAATGAAGCAGTTTCCCATGCATTCTAACTGGCTTCACTACTTCAGTCATGTAGGGACACATAATTAAGAGCTTGTCCAGATCAAAAATAAATATAAAAATTTAGTGAGGAGAGAAACAAAGATAACCGATTTTCACTTCTAGATTATTATTGTTATTATTATCATTAATAGTTGAGACAAAACATTGTTTTTTCATTTTAAGCTAGGAAATACACACACTCATAAGTCATTGCCTGTGATGCTGAATACTATCATCCGCCCAACACATTAACCAACTCGGACTTGAACTCGATGCCATGAGGTGTTCAGGATTCCAAATAGAATCTATACTTTCAGGTTGGACATTTGCAGATATATCCACCTATTAAGCATAGAATATCAACTGACAACATGAGCATAGTGAAGTCTTTAGCATAAAAATAAATCAGAAAGCAACTTCCTAATGCCTATTACCAAATTATGGGACTGCCAGATGTAATAATGTACTTTCTCACATCATAATATACTACTACAAGGAATACTTAACTAACGGTGATTCTGAAACAGACCACTCTAAGACTAAACTCATAAAAAATTGCTGCAGTTAAGCTGACCTTTTTCAATCTGAATATGAAAACAGGCAAGTTTTTACAGCAAACTAGTTACTTACCGCTTTCGCAACTATCTCTGCACTCTCTGGAATATTTGCCTCAGCTTCAAAAAAGACCCATGCCCATTTGTCATTAGTTGAATCATCAGCAATATATGGAATGCCAGTTCTCTGGTATCTGGTGGCTTCCACCCAAGTTTTACCGCCATCAATAGAGATGTCTACTCTTTCTATGCCACGCCCCCCTCCTGATACTGCGTACCCCTTGATGGTTATCTGAAAACAATTACAAGAAGCTAGAACAACCTATTGAAGTACTATGATCGCCGATTTACTGCTGTAGAGGACATGACCATGCAAACCATTTACACAAGTATACATGAAAGCATAAGATAAATGTCAAGATATGTGTAACACAAAGTTTATCAACATTACAACTGACCTTTCCATGCTTTACTACACTCACATCCTCCAGGGAGCATATTGCACACTGTAACCAGAAAAGGGTTTAAAGTAACTGTTAGCAATTGACAAATTTTAGGAAGTAGTACGCCGTGCCAGTAAATGGTCAGACCAGAACAATCAATCATTTGATCAACAGCTAGTTAGCTGGTTGAACCACCTCGGATATGGAAAAGAAGCTCCTAAAGTAATCGCAATGGTTTTTAGAACATTCTGATTAAACACCATATCATGGACATCAATATTTTTTTACACAGGAAAAGAAAGGTTTTGACATAGAGTAATTGCAAATCATAAACCCAATTGGAATCTTCTATCAACAAATTAGAACACCTGCAGCAACAATTTAAATCCAGTTGTCGTTTCCAGCTAAGTGTCTCTTAAATTCAAAACTTGTGGATGAGTGCGTGTATGGACAAATGGTGTTTGCTACAGATATTCGAAGTAGACATTTGCAAAAAATGAAAAAGTCCACAACAAGTTTTCCAAAATTTTGAAGCAAGCACCACACAAGTGCATCAGTGCATGATCTTGGAAGTATTAATTAGCCCACCTATTTACAGGATGGGTAAGTTTGTATACAAAAAACTAAGTGAACCCCATCAAAATCCAATCGATGGAGAGCAATTTAACTAATTTACCTGGACAGGGAAGTCCATCTGTGGTCTCCTAGTAGACCAGTTGATGTTATCCCAGTTCACTGTTGGCGGAAACATCTTCTAGTCTTTTTGCATAAAGAATCCCTGTCCAACAGATGTGGCGTTAAGATGTTTGATAGGAAAATGTTTCATCAACCGGAAGTTACAAATACTGAAATAACAACCTGGCATTCTTCAGCAATGATATTTATGGAATCAACCCACTTAACAGAACGGGCACCTATCACACCAGGGACAACCACACGCAGCGGATAGCCATGATCCCTATTAAGTGTCTTCACACGTGAACCCAGTAAGGTTAGTATAGCATGGTGCAATACGAGCAACTAACTAGACAGACTCTAAAAGGAATAGCAACTGCTGAAACAAAAGCAGAAAACATGACATTTAAAGTCCAGTGCTTTTATAACTAAGCATACCGAGCATAGAAACAAACAATTACAAAGTAAATTCAGAAAAGCAAGCTCAAATTGAGTTTTGAAAGGCTCAACATGCAGCTAGAATAATTATCTGTCAAGCAGAGCAATCAATGGGAACTCCTTAAAATAAACTCTCAAAATTCACCGAAACAAGTTTGAAACACGGATTTAACCAACCAATGTTGTTTGATACTATATAATAAGGCAGAGCATCGATCATGAGATAAAAATTGATAGATACATTGAAAGTGCCAATAAGCTCGAGTGAATCACTCAAATTACAGAATGCTCAACCCTGTAACAATCTAGATTAAAACTGAAGGACGAACCATTTGAATAGTTTGCTACAGTTGATTTGCAAAATAAGTAATTTTTAAATGATAGCTGCACTGTTAAAAAGTGGACAAGTTTGTTAAATTATGTCACATCAAGACCAAAATAAGAAAGGAAATACTCAAACAGTTTAACTAGATTCTGTGTTTGGCTTTGAACATATAGTAGAGAAATTTCCGAACTGCACCATTTAATGTTTAAGAAGGGAAAAAATGGTCCAACATGAAACTTGTCTTTTTTAAGTACAAAATGGGGAAGTTGTATAGGGAAGTTGTCTTTTTTAAGGTATTCCAACTAATTCGAGAACATCTGCCAATTTCACCCCACCCCAAACAGCTGAAATGTACAACAATATAATTACTTCAATGTAAATCCAATTTTTTAAATATGAAGCCTCTACCGTATTTTCAGCAGAACGGGCTTTTGTAAAATAAAACTTCTTAATGTACATCTTACACACAAGCCAACAAAATTCTTAATCTGGAAATTAAAGCACAAAATAGAACAACAAGTGTAAATGAGAGGACCAATTCAAAGAAACTGAACATCAAGAAGCAAGAATCTTTCATTATAAACAACAGTCACTAAAGACCATCTCCATTGCAAAACTAGATACTCAAAAATTGTTGGCTTTCCTTGAAACCAACATAATGTTAACATCCTAGTAAACATTAAAAGAATCCAAATACAATGACCAAGATTTCAAAACAACCAAAATAAAAAGTCCCCTAATAAAAATTATATTTTGAGTTTCAAAGAATCTTCACAATAAAAAAAAAAAAGCCCTAATCAAAAACCCATCAACTCTCCAGAATTACTCAACAAACAGTTCTTGGGCACTCATCATCTGCAAAATCCAGTAAAGAAATCCAATCACCCTCCTCATAGAATTCTCGATTTTCCACAAACAAATCATTTGAGTAAGTCTGATTTACATCATAAGAGGCTGAGGGTGTCTCTGAAACCATGCTCTGTTCTGAAAATAATGGTTGGACATTAACACTTTCTTGCAAAACACGAGCAATGAACTTCTTATACTCATTAACATCATCTGAAGGTACATTATTTCCTCTTACTTGTGATCTTGGGTTCTTCTTAATTGCACATATCACAAAATCTTTAGCCTCATTATTCTTTGATTTCAACTCATTAAGCAGAAAATCAGCAAGAAAGTATTCCTTCATCATCCAGCGTCCATTCAAAGAAGAGTCTTTCTTGTTCTTGTAAATCAAACTTCTCTTATACCCAATCACAAGATTCTCATCTTCATCAAGAATCGGTTTCCCTTTATCCTGTTGTGTCCAACTTCCATCCCCCATTGTCCTTTTGAATCTTGAATCAGTGCTCTTCTTTTTCTTCAATTGTGTAAAGAAATAATGTGTTTTCTTGGAACATTCTCCAATAAGTTGCCAGGGTTGTTTGCTGTAAACATCAGAAAAGGCAATTTCAGTTTCTGGAAAGCTTTTGCCAGCAACAAATTTCAACAACTTCATTACCAGTTCAGAGTCAGAGGGTGGTCGAAATTGTAAATTATTTTCCATTGTTGCAAAAGAAGGAACAATAAGAACAAAAGTTTTAGTGGAAGTAGTAGACAAGAAAAAGAAGGAATGCCCAAAGTTTTTAAGTGATGGGAAGAGTAGTTTTGAAAATATATAGACAATTCTTGATTTCACTTTCGGAAACCCATACTCCTACTGACATTAATTAGTTTAGTTTCTTTCCGTTGGTTTCTTCCCACCAAAGCAATTGCTACTCTCCTTTGTGTCTAACTTTCCTTTTTAGTTTGTCCTAAAAAGAATTTATTTTCATATTTGATAATTTTTTGTTTGCAGAATTTATTTGGACCACAAAATTTAAATGTACTGACGCACATTACACACAGTTTAAGTTTAAACCACATGATTTAATTTTTTTTAGTTTCCGCACCAAGTCAAACCGAGACACTCACTTTGAGACGGAAGGAGTACTACTTATATGAAATCGTAAGTAGTCCGTCTCACGAGTTCTATTCACAAATTAGTCACTGTTTAGCCATGTAAATAGCCAGTCTTACGGCTGCTATTCACAAATTAGTCACTAACTAGCCATGTATTAAAGGTGTGTTTGGTATGAAGGAAATATATAATAAGAAATATTATTTTAAAAAGTTTCTTTTTTTGAAAAATAAGTGATTTTCATACTTATTTTTTTGTTTTCGGTTGCCAAGGAATAACATAATTTCTTAACTCATATAAGGGGTCGGATAGGTGTAGAGGTAGGGGGAGTGGAGTGGGGTGCGGTTTGGGGGAAGGTGGGATTGGGTTGTGAAGGATTCATATATGTATATATCACAAAATCTATATTAAATAGATTACTCAAACATTAATCAGAGAACTTACTTGTTCTCCTTATAAGCAGAAGCGGTACCACGACTGGAATCACTGGTCGTCGGTAATTGTCATAGTAATGGAGCAACCTCTTTATCCACAGTCTAAATACCTAATATTTAGTAGAGAGAAGTAGCAAGAATTGTATAGAAAAGTACGTATTTGTATCTATAGTCTTTTACTGTATATATAACTGAATATACAGTAGTTGTTCTATTATAGGACTCTACCAGGTAACTTATCCTTTTACCTGGATAGACTTTAAGCATAATGGGAGTGCTCTTATAATGTAAGAAACATATTCTCACCTCTTCTCTACAAATATTCATACAGTGAAACAGACAGTGCGACCAACATACTACGAGAGATACGTGTTATACATATGTTAGGAGTATATAACCTCTCGTCGAGTACAAACCTGCAACTAGATTATAAATTATGCAATACCCTATAAGATCATTTTGGGATAGAGGAATTACTACTTATACTAAATCATAAGTAGCCAGCCTCACGGGTTCTATTCACAAATTAGTCACAGTCTAGCCATGTAAATAGCCCGCCTTAGGCTACTATTTACAAATTAGTCACTGTCTAGCCATGTATTAAAGGTGTGTTTGGTGTGAAGGAAATATACAATAAGAAATATTATTTTAAATAGTTTTTTTTTTTTGAAAAATAAGTGATTTTCATATTTTTTCATTTTCGGTTGACTAAGGGGTCGGTTGCCAAAGAATAACATAAAATATTATTAGGATGTAAACATATATAGCAATCTACTAAGCATTCTTTTATACTGTAACATTCAGATTTATTCATGTACATATTAAAATCAGGACCCATCGATTAAAGGAAAAAAAAAACTCCCTAGTACGTCACAATTTTGATGGTAGAATATTAGAATTTGTTGTGTAAAGTAATAACAGGATTTAATATAACAAACGTATCGACTAAGATGAAATTACAATAAGTATTGACTATTAAATGATAGTAGCTTGTATTTAAGTAATTTCAATATAAAATCATCCAACTTATCACGTTAACAATAACAAAATACATGAAAAAGACTAAGAATAATCCATAGATATACGTAGGAAGCAACGACATAAAAGTAAAGATACATATACGCTTGTTCTTATAAGTTTCAGCTGCGCTTGATGCTTAGATGTACGAGTAGCACAATGTGCCAATTTGGGAGTTGAAATTTTGGTTTTATTATGGGTAGACTTGTAATCCCCAAGGTCCAAGGCAAAAATTTAATGCTTGTAAATATATATATATATATATATATATTCGGTTTGGTATTTTTTCAATCCTATTTATAAACTAAAATATCTACCCTAACTACTCGGTTCAATTATAAATTCATATTGAAACCTATGATTTTACTAAAAATAATCGAATAATTGATTCGACACGTTTTGGTTTGATCAATTCAGTCGGTTATCAAATAACCATTGACACCCCTTAGCTTCAAGGCAATCCAACAATAGAGTTCGTGGAACTTTTAAAAACCAAAATATAAATTAAATTATAGTTCAAAATTAAATTAATAATATGATGATTCAACACTAATACAGTAGTCCGTCTTGAATTAAAAGAAATTGTTAATTTAAAAGTACTAATATGAAACACAAATACCAAATGAAAAATGTGAAGTACTAATTAATGATTGGAAAAACAAATAACAACAATAATTCTGGTGATAATTCATAGGCCACGTGGCGACAACGGGAGATATAATTAAGTGACATGTCAACGAATGGAAACTAGAACCCAAAACGAGAAGATTATAAACAGCTTGCTAAGAGTAAAGTCTCAGAGATATTTCCTTCAATGACACAAGGCATAGAAACCGGGCCTAACATTGGACTTAAGTGCCCGGGGACTTAAAAGGACACATGCATCCGTACTCTAGTACGAGTGTAAACAATATGGACAATGGGTTGGTTTAAAATACAATGAAACCTATACATTAATTATAATCTACACTAGTATTAGTATTCGCGGTCTATATTAAAAAATACAAATCACAATAATTGGGTTCATTTAAAATATTTTAATAAATTGTTGAAAAATATAAGAATATTAAAAATAGAAATTAGTAATTAAGTCTAATAAACGTATTTGAAAATCTTTAATTAGATTATATAAAATAATTCAAAATAAAAAACTAAGCACATTCCTTAACTTTTGTTATGCTGCTCTCCCTTTAGTATAATCTGAATAATTAGAGTTATATTATTATTGAAATAGTTTTTTCTATTTTAAAAATTTTATACTCTTGGTAACCATTCATTGTTTATATTATCATTAATATATTGTATAAAATTTATTTACATTATGTTATTTTTATTTAATAAATACTCTCACATTACCTGTATACTTAATTCTTAGAGACCTTCAAATATATCTAACATCAATTATGAAATATTAAACAACTTGCTCATGCTTGTGTCCAGCGCATGAATAGAACTGTGGCTATGACATGATTTGATGACCGAATTGGCCGATAAATTTTTTCATCACTTGGCAAATATGAGTGTTATCCAATTCATCTCATTCCTATAGATTAAAAAACTCAATTCTTCTAATCAATAAAGTATGACCAAATAAAGCATATATCTGTAATAAATGGAATTAATGTGATTTTTACTTTGAAAAAATAAGATAATATTGTCATGTTTAATGATTCTCTATTATGGATAATCAATTGTCTTGTATATTATAGACCGAGAGACATTATATTACTTACAACAAAGACATAAGAATTAGTTGTAACACCAAAAGGTAAACATTGGGAAAACTTGTAATACCACAAACAATGACTTAGGTGCTAATCAAGTCCAATAGCCAATTAAACAAATAGAGACTATTTCTGTAATATAAAGTAGTTTAAAAAATGGTACTATTTTTAATTAGAACTTCACATCTCATTGAAAGGCAAGATCTCTCTAACCTATAATATCAAGTGATATTAATATCTGTTTTGATCATCGTCAATTTGATTTAAACTTTACCAGGCATGAACTTTATATTTCTAAGAGAGAATTATTTTTCAAATATGCAAGATTACTATTAAATATAATCCTATTTATAATCTTATCACTTCTCAAGATTAGTTTAGTTTCGTTCCGTTGGTTTCTTCCCACCAAAGCAATTGCTCCTCTCTCTTGTGTCTAACTTTTCTTTTTAGTTTGTCCTAAAAAAAATTATTTTCATATTTGGTAATTTTTTAATTCCAAAATTTATTTGAACCACAAAATTTGAATGTACTGACGCACATTACACACAGTTTAAGTTTAAACCACATGATTTAATTTTTTTTAAATTTCCGCACCAAGTCAAACCCAGACACTTATTTTGGGACGGAAGGAGTACTACTTATGTGAAATCATAAGTAGCCAGTCTCACGAGTTCTATTCATAAATATTATAATGTAAGAAACATATTCTCTCCTCTTCTCTACAAATATTCATACAGTGAAACAGACCGTGCGACCAGCATACTACGAGAGCTACGTGTTATACATATGTTAGGAGTATATAACCTCTCGCCGAGTACAAACCTGCAACTAGATTATAAAGTATGCAATACCCTATAGATCATATGAATCACATTTTGATATCATCTCAAAATCTCAAATATCATTATTCTTTGTATTCACAATTATTACTGGTGCACCTGTGAACACAAATTAATGAGATTCCATTAATGATCTTCCTCTTCTCACGATTCTGTTAACATTAGCTCAACTGCTTTTCTAGATATGCCCCGCCAGACCGCATCCATTTTCATGGTCTTTTGGAAATACACTAAGATAGATAACATTAGACTAAGTCTCAAGTATCTGATCGGAGTCACTGAGGGTGCATATTTTGAGCCATCATAACGCTCTGGGTCTCATGCAATAGTAAGTTGAGATTAAACTTATGTTAACCTTGTCACGACCCTTTTTTTTACGAAAAAAAAAGAAAAACTAATTAGTTTTAAAAGGTGCTGTGACTAGGTGTTAAATAGGTACACAAATATTTAAGAGATTTTCGGAGTCGCCACTTGACAAGTTAAAGGTGTGCCAAGTCACCAAAGTGGTGTACCTAGAACACCTATGACTCGTAAATGGTCTGCGTCAGAGTTCCGGGTAAGGATCTCGGTTGACTCGCGGGAAGGTGTTAGGCACCCTCGAGTCCTGTGCCAAGCACAGTTGCTTTTATTGACGCATTTCGACTCTTGAAATTGTTTTGTTATATTTTGCCTTGATTTGTTACACTTTTATTTTGATATTTATCTGTCCAAATAGAAACTCGAATCGAGATATGATTGCGCAGGCACTTCACCCGAACAAAATCTTCCGACTTAAATCAATTAAATCGCGCAGGTACTTCACCCGTTCGAAATCTCTTGACTTAAATGAATTTCAACTGAACAGTCAATTTATTATTTGTTACCAACTATGAACTTGCCTAGCCGTATTTACTTTCCCCGCTTGTTCCTTAACATTTGCCTAATCGTATCTCCTTAAAACTTGTCTCCTTTGGATCAAACAAACTTGCGCGTTTATATGTTGCCCAACCCTTTCAATTTGCTCATATTGCATTTGGACAAGCTGTCCATTTCTTTACAATTCAAAGATTTGCATTCAAAGCCCTATTTGGCATAATTATTTTACTTTTACCCATAAGTCACTCACTTTGTTCTATGCAAGTTATTCAATTTCCAAATTTCAGAAGATGTTCCAAATTTAGAAGGTTGCACTAATGTTTCAAGTTATGCCTATTCGCTTCTACTTGGACAATTTTACACATATGGTTCATAATTTCAGATCTATTTATATATATGGCCAATATCTAAATATATCATGACAATATGCTTACTTAGTAAATCTTACAACATGCACGGCATACTGGCCCAACATTAAACTCTCTTTAATATTTTAAAGTGGTAACAGAACACACACATCATTCAAACATAAAAACTCTTTGGGTTTAGAAGTCCACCTCATGTATACTTTAAAGCTTTAACAAGCTGAAATTTCATACAAGGAGACAAAATTGAAAATTTACCTAAAGATGATTTGCTTACAAAAAGTAACGGGATCCCAGCAACCAATAGCATAACCTCCAAAATGCAACAAGAGCCAAGCAACTTCAGCCCATTAAATCAAACATTCTTGTGACTAAAAACTCACTGCCAGACTCCCTGCCTTTCCTCTATTTCCTACTCCATTTCCTACTCCATTTTACTCCCTCAGATCTGAAAATTTAACAAATCAAAATGAAGAAGGCTCTCAGATCTTGTGTCTGTTCTCTTTCTCTGATTTTTCGTAAGAGAAAGGAAGTATCAGATGTGTGTTGTAAAGAGAGTGTTTTAGATCTGATCCCCTTGTCTGTGTTCTCTCTCTGTTTTTTTTTCGTGTGTGTGTGTCTGTGTGTTCTGTGTTCGTGTTTTTTTTCAAATGAGAGCAAAACTCTCACTTAAATAGACTAAAAATGAAGTGAAAAGTAGGGTAAAAGTTGGGTGAAAAAAGTACACCCATGTGACATTTTTTACTTTTTTCAGAAAAGCTAACTTTGTCCTGCCAAACAACAAAAGAGATGGGCTGTAAAGCCTAATAAGGTGCTGCCAGTTTTGTCTTTTTATTTGACTTTCAATCTCTTTTTCTTTTCAAAGTTTTAGACTTTCACATTAACCCCCAAAACTGACAACTAGACAATTCATGTTCAACATTATTTAACTTGTCTGCTAGACAACAAAACCAGTTCATGCTTTGACAAATTTACACAAAAGACCAAAACACGCAATTCCTACAGCACTAGCAATAAGCCAGGGACATAAACTCAAGACTTGGTCAAACCAACTGGTTCTATTTCAACGGCTAAGGATCAATCTTAACAACTGGAGTATTTAACAAACTTGGCATACAAAGACAGAGACAAAAATGAAGTGCATCTCACTGGTTTAACAAACTTTTAACACCTAATGAATGCTAAACAAACAAACACTTCAGTTTCTCCTAGAGACTTGTATTTCCACATCTACAAATTTAAACTAAAGTTCATTACTTGAAAGAATTGGTCATTTCAGCATATATAAGGTTCCAATTTTCTCCAACAACAAAAATACGTATACTAAGCTTCAACCACATGATCACAAAAGTTAAGAACTAAAACTAAGCATGTAAACTATCCAAAGACAAAAAGGAATAAGGAAGGTACTATCTTTTTCTGTTTTCTAGCCATGGACGGACAAATTACCATCATTGCTCAGCCAAGCCTTCGTTACCATTGCACCAAAGCGTCGCTGCACCATCACTGATCAACACTGCATCGACCTCGCCCCGCCACTCTCAATACTGAACGTATACCATAGCAGCATCAAAGCTGCCAATGTTACAGCACCACTAATGAATCAAACAACACACACACCAGCCATCAATTCAACAACACACCCGTCGCAGTACCACTACAACTTAAGTAGCCACCCCATGGCTGCTCCAGCTTGAATCAGTTCCCAAACATCATCGAAACAGCCCCGTCACTGCCTATCGCCCTCATCACAGAAACCAGTTACATTGTCAACCCAAACTGCCTCAACAACTCACTACCACCATCGTTTCAAACATCAACACGAAACAGTCCTCTACATCATCCAATAATCTCCATAATCCCCTCCAAACAAACAACATCATCACAGTCATAACAAGGAAAGAAAAAACAAAAATGAGAAGCAAAAAGCAAAAGAAAAACAGAAACGGGATGAAGAAGAAAAAAATAAAAAAAATAAAACGGGGAGAAAAGGGATTTCGGGAAACGGGGAGAGATATTGGGAGACCAGATACGAGGGGTGAAAGGGGAAGGTAAGAGGAAGAGGAGAAAGCCAAAACTTACCGAAAAGAGCTCACGTCGCCGGAGTCAAGCTTTGACCGAGTCTTTGACTCCCGATCTACGCTAAACGGCTATGAATTTGAGAAAACCAATTGTGGAAACGGAACCAGGGGGTCAAGACCTTTCGATTGGTATATTTTTGTATTTTTCCGGTGGCCGGCCGGCGGTGGTCGACGGTGGCCGACCGGCTGAGATACGGTGGAACTGAGGCGGGGTTTCTTTTTCCGGTAGGGCGAAAAATTTCGCCAGCATAACCCTAGTCAAGAGACTAAGGGGTGCAATGGCAAAATAATGAGGAGATTTGTTTATATATGAGGGTGGTGGGCCGGGTTGTACACAATGGGTTGGGCTCTTAGAGTGGGCTACTATTTTTTCACAAATAGCCACAAAAAGGCACTACACACTAAATTAAACAACATAAAATCACATAATCTACACAAAACATCACAATTAAACATAGAGTTACAATTAAACATATAACAAGCAATTTTTTGGTAATTTTTCCATATTTTCTATCCTAATTAAAGACAAATTTAGTTAAAATTAAAGACTAAATTTAGGAAAATTTCGGCAAAAATCCTAAGAATCTAATACGGCTATTCTGAGCAATTTTATGAATTTTAGTGCCAAAATTAGGTGATTACAGCTGCCCCTCTTTGTTCGGGAACACGAAGAGTTTTTGGACAAAGAAGTAATCGATAACTAATTTTGGCTTTTCGGTTCTAGCCGAGAGCATGCTTTCCAAAATGGTGACCGTACCTTGACCTTTCGGTTCTAACCAAGAACAAGGTTACCTACATATCCCCGGACTAAGGAATCAGGTCAGTGTAGTTCCTCACGTGCGATAGCTGGGACTATCGCATTTAAACAGATACTGGACTCTTCTAGACTAACACTAAGCACTCTCTAGACATACACAGACTAACTTTAGACACTTTCAGAACTAACTGGGACTGACTCGACGCTCCTAGACTTACCCGGACTGACGCAAGACACTTTTGACATACTAGAGTTGTTGCTGCTGGTTGCTGACTAGCTGGCTGGTGGTCACTGCTTTACAAAGGAAAAATGAGAATACAACATTTGAAATGTAAAATTACAATTCCTAAGCTAACTTCTTCATGCTTCCCAAGCTGATAAACTGGTCCGAAGCTCCCACTACCAAAGTAGTCTTGAAAACTTGAAATTGATGCTCGGGCGGGCTTTGCCTCTAAAGTTGAAACTGCCGCCTTGACGGGCTTTGACTTGAAAATAAAATTGCCGCTTTGACGGGCTTTGACTTGAAAGTAAAATTGCCGCTTTGACGGGCTTTGACTTGAAAGTAGAAATTGCCGCTTTGACGGGCTTTGACTTGAATGCTGAAATCGCCGCTTTGACGGGCTTTGGCTTTAATGCTGAAATTGCCGCTTTGACGGGCTTGACTTGAAAATTGAAATTGCCGCTTTGACGGGCTTTGATTTGAAGATTGAACTTGCCACTTTGATGGGCTTGACTTGAAAGTAAAATTTCCGCTTTGACGGACTTTGACTTGAATGAAATTGCCGCTTTGACGGGCCTTGACTTGAATGAAATTGCCGCTTTGACGGGCTTTGACTTGAAAGATAAAACTGGAACCACCACTCTGGCGGGTCTTGCTTTTTGTTGAAAATTAAAAACAATCACTCTGATGGGTCTTGCTTATGCTGGAAATTGAAAACCATCACTCTGATGGGTCTTGCTAAACCATCACTCTGATGGGTCTTGTTCATGCTGAATTGAAAGACCATCACTCTGATGGATCTTGCTTGTACTGGAAATTGAAGATCATCACTCTGATGGATCTTGCTCTGACTGAAAATTAAAAACCATCACTCTGATGGGTCTTGCTTCTTCACAGAAACGGATTCCCTCGCTCTTCAGGTGGGCGCCTGGACTTCTTCAAACAACTCCCTCGTTCTCCAGGTGGGTGCCTCGACTTTCTCTAAACTACTCCCTCATTCTCCAGGTGGGTGCCTCGACTTTCTCTAAACTACTCCCTCATTCTCCAGGTGGGTGCCTCGACTTCTCTAAACTACTCCCTCATTCTCCAGGTGGGTGCCTCGACTTCCTCTAAACTAACTCCCTCATTCTCCAGGTGGGTGCCTCGACTTTCTCTAAACTACTCCCTCATTCTCCAGGTGGGTGCCTCGACTTCTCTAAACTACGTACTTCCTCATTCTCCAGGTGGGTGCCTCGACTTTCTCTAAAGTACTCCCTCATTCTCCAGGTGGGTGCCTCGACTTTCTCTAAACTACTCCCTCATTCTCCAGGTGGGTGCCTCGACTTCTCTAAACTACTCCCTCATTCTCCAGGTAGGTGCCTCGACTTCCTCTAAACTACTCCCTCATTCTCCAGGTGGGTGCCTCGACTTTCTCTAAACTACTCCCTCATTCTCCAGGTGGGTGCCTCGACTTCTTTAAACTACTCCCTCATTCTCCAGGTGGGTGCCTCGACTTTCCAAATTACTCCCTCGTTCTCCAGGTGGGTGCCTCGACTTCCTCTAAACTACTCCCTCATTCTCCAGGTGGGTGCCTCGACTTTCTCTAAACTACTCCCTCATTCTCCAGGTGGGTGCCTCGACTTCCTCTAAACTACTCCCTCATTCTCCAGGTGGGTGCCTCGACTTCCTCTAAACTACTCCCTCATTCTCCAGGTGGGTGCCTCGACTTTCTCTAAACCACTCCCTCATTCTCCAGGTGGGTGCCTCGACTTTCTTTAAACTACTCCCTCATTCTCCACAAGCTGATGAACTGGTCTGAAGCTCCAACTAATCCAGTGGATCTTTGAAACTTGAAATTGCCGCTCGGGCGGGCTTTAACTTGAAACTTGAAACTTGAAACTTGAAACTGTCGGGCTTTAACTTGAAAGTTGAAACTGCCGCTTTGACGGGCTTTGACTTGAATGAAATTGCTGAAACTTGAAATTGCCGCTCGGGCGGGCTTTGACTGTTGAAAGCTTGAAATTGCTGCTTGGCAGGCTTTGATTTGAAATTTAACTGCATCTTGAAATCTGCATATCCTTTGATGATCTCCTTTATGGTACACTCCTTGGTGTGGCATACTTTGTGCCGATGTGAAACATTGGGCTCCAATTATCAAGGTTGGTCCTGACTTGCTCTAGTACAACTGTGAAACTATAACAAGTTTTGCAAAACTTTCTTTGCTTGTTTGATGTTGGAGAAACTGAAATGAACTGAAGTAAGACAAAATGATGGAAACGACAAAGCTTCCAACCAAAAGATGAGAAAAAAAAAAATGATGACGTCCCTTACGGGAGAGGTAAAGGACTGAAGAGATGACGGTCTTTTTAACATGACATGTATTTTGGAATCAAC